>OX244044.2:24512355-25821105 GCA_945859785.2 Tridacna gigas
TATTGGTTCCACCTTTGATAGTGAACAACTTGTCCAAGTTTGAAGCAAATATCTTTGATAATAACTTGAGATATTGTAAAATGTCAGTTTTAGCCCGATGGCGCAGACAACAACCCCATCAACGACGCCAGAGCTTCAACAATACATTGACGTTTTCCTCAAAAATAAATGAGCTAAAAATTTGTGGCTGTGGTGGAACTGAAATATTGTTGAAAAACTGTGTTACACACCATACAAAGAAATCTTGTCATTCTTTGTAACTTTAACATAGAATGAACATACAGATTATGATATCCATCCAGTAGAGGATAAGGGTTATTATAGGTCAGGTCTAACTGTACTATTAATTATTGTACTTGTTCAAATATTGACTCTTCGGTATTTAATGAATACTCCAACCCTGGGGAAACAAATTTTTAATGGGATGAAAAGAGAGGAAAAAGATACCTGTTCATCGATACAAATACTGTGTATTAAATATTGAGGATGCACTTTCGGACATTATGTTCCCACTGATGATTTTTCATAGTGTACCTTATAACCCTCAAAGTGCGTTTCCCAACTATAGTTGCCTATAATGTGGCCAATGTAGATCATGATCAGACTCCACAAAATATGCACTCTGATCTTTGATTTTCACTGTCAGCTTTGCTGAAACGCTAGAGAAAAGCAAGACTGAAATTGCAATTTTGCGGGTTTTATCTCTACACTGAAAATGCCCAGTGGGTTGGTTTACTGGGAGCCCTATAATGGGTTAAAACTCTTTATCAAACAAGGAAAATTTTAGACTTATCCAACTTGAAAGCATTTGCACGCAACAAAATTAAACGTGATTCAAACGATGGAACTTGTCTGTGATAGGATAGAAAACATTATGGGATTATGTTGCTTACATTTTTCCTTTTCCCACAATGTTTTTCAATGGCCTCTTTTCCAGGGTTGTTAATACTCGGATTAGTGTGGCAGAGAATTAATTCTACAAAACAAGGAAAATTTAAGACTTGTGGATGGTAAAAGCATTTGCAGACCACTAATTAACCCTTTACCCCACAATGCCGACCCTGAGGATGAAGAGTGTTCAAAACATTGAGGGAAAAGGAGAAAATGCTGGTAACCAGCATTTTCTCCTTTTCCCATAATATTTTCTACCCTATCAAAGCAAAACCGCATCATTTGAGCCATGTTGGAATTGTTCTCCATTTAGAAAGAAAAAAAAAAAGGAGAAAATGCAGCTTTTGAAGCTGTCTTCCACAGGGTTGTGAAAACAATAAATTCCTTGGTAAAAAGTTAACTTAATATCTCCAACAACCTTTGTCCTGTCCCTTTCTGAGAACATTGCAACAAAAGTTGCTGAAAAATGCAATTTCTTCTTTTGCCACACTATTTTTAATGTTACAGTAGGGACTCTTTTGACATCTACCAGTGGGACAAGAAACACTGATTGTTTGGTTGGCTGGTTGATCGATTGATTGATTTGTGCTTTTGCGATTTCACCAGTTACAGGCTAGTGCTCTGTAGTGCCTTGTCCGAGGACACTCTAGGAAAATTACCATCGCTGGACCTGTGAAAAACTTACCCAACATCTAAACCACTGAGCCACACGGGACTACTCACACAGCGGACAAACATCATGGATAAGGTAGTAACTGCTTGGTACAAGCAACTGCATCCTATCCAACAATGTTTTCCAAAGCTGTGACCAGTGCAGTGGCATCGGAAGTATTTTTAGCACAGAAAAATGGTTTAACTGTTTACCACACAATCCCAACTTTTCACGACCCTGAAGAAGAAGTCTTTTGAAAACATTGTGGGAAAAGGAGAAAATGCTGGTAACCAGCATTTTCTCCTTTTCCCACAATGTTTTCTACACTTCCCAAAACAAATTTCAATTTTTTAGTCACATTTATTTTGTTGTCTGCAAATGCTTTCAATTTGAACCAGTCTAAAATTTTGTCGTTTGGTAAAGAGTTAAAAGCAATAAAATAAAAGCAAAAAAAAAAACCCTGGGGCAATTACCAAACTGACCAAATCAGGGCTAACTCAGATATTATCAGGACAACATGCTGACCATCCTGGTCATAATCATTTCAAACTGACCAGCTTTTACTGATCAATAGATTACCATCACCTGGCCATTTCCTGTCTGACCTCTGGTCACTTTACTTTATTTTCATAACTCCAGTCCATATTGTTTCCTTCTCTACAAGTTTAGATTCATGCCTCAATTTATAATTAACTCATAGAGCGGCAAATAAACCAAACTGACATTTTTATCCTAGAAATAAGACCCTAGTGAGAGAAATTTCAGGGTTGCTGTTGTCTAGAGTAATTCTAAGAAAAGGGGACAGTGTGGATAAAAGATCAGGCAGCAGATTTTGTGCAGTCCAATCTTGATTTCCATTGGCCTCAAAGGCAACAATAGTTGTGAAATGTGCTTTCAGGGTTAAAATGATGAATGATAAAACCATTATTTCATTTAAATCTGAAAGAGGACAATTTTCTCAGTCTTAGAGCCATTTTGTCAGAATTTTAACTTTTACTGAAGAACTCCCTCTTTTAACAACGCTGATATGGAAGCCTTATGAAAACATTGTGGGGAAAAGGAGAAAATGCTGGTAACCAGCATTTTCTCCTTTCCCACAATGTTTTCGACCCTAACAAAGAACTTCAGTTCATTTGTACCAATTTCTAGTATGTCATCCGCAGATGCTTTCCATTTTGAAGGGTCTAACATTTGTTGTACAAGGGTAAACAAAACAAGTATGCTATGATTGCCATTCTTTCCATACAGCACAAACTGGAGTCCTTTTCATCACAAAACTTCGGAGTTTTGGTCCCTTTGAAAAATGATAGTTCAGATCCAGAGCTCAATCTGGTTTGGGCAGACAGAAAAAAATCAAGATCAGACTTGGCGTGACATTGGGCATTCTGCTGTGGACCTACACTGTCTGATGTTTGTGAAAATGAGTCATGCTCTGGCAAAAAGGGGGCTTAATGCATCTCTGTGATGCATTACACCAAGCAAGATTTCAAATGCTAGTGGATCCATAAAATCCATTTTGTCTAATAACAGACTGAATCCGAAGGTAAGAATGGTCATTGGACAATGCAGAAAACTGACCAAAAACAAAAAGTATTGATCCAAGTCAGCCTGCACGGACTGCGCAGGCTGACCTGGATCTATACTTTTTGCAGATGCATGGAGCCCCCTTTTCACAGAGCATGGCTCAATTATATTTCAGCAATTATCAGCCTTGCATTGGCACCAACTTAGTCTTTTCATCTGACAGAAAATGTCAGTTTTTTTCAACACTCTCACAGACATCCTGCATTTTGACAACTCTGACGGATTAGGTTTTTGAACATGTTGTTGGAATAGACTGAAAATGCTGGTAACCAGTATTTTCTCCTTTCTCAACTTTGTTAACCCTATACCACATAATCCTGACTTTTAATGACCCTCAGGAAGAAGGCTTTTGAAAACATTCAAGGGAAAAGGAGAAAATGCTGGTTAACAGGATTTCAACTTTTCCAACAAAGTTTTGTACCCTATGAATAGAAAATTTCCTGTTTTGAGTTACATCTGATTTCTTGTCTGAAAAGTTTTTCCATTTTGTACAAGTCTAAAATTTTGTCATTTGGTAGAATGTTAATCAGTCTTCCAAAGGCATATCTCATCATTTGAGCAAAATTTGTCTTCTTTCAACATGGATAGTTCTAAAATCATTTTGCTGTCTGGTAACCTCAACTTTTTCCAAGACAAGAAAATTTTTGACAAATCCAAAGCAAGAGTATTTGCAGACCACAAATGAAACTTGTATTTATTCATCAGACCTACAACATTGTCCATTTCCCTTTTTTCCCCCATGATGTTTTCAAAACCCTTCTTCTTTCGGTTTTTACAAGTCATCCGTGTTTGGTAAAGGGTTAACTCAATACCACACAACAAAATTTTAGATTGGTTCAAATTGAAAGCATTTCCAGACGACATGGTAAACATGGCACAAGTAAAACAGGATTTGTCTGCGAAAGGTAAGAAAACATTGTGGGAAAAGGAGAAAATGCTGGTTACCAGCATTTTCTCCTTTTCCCATAATGTTTTCAAAATCTTTCTTTCGCAAGGTTGTTAAATCTTGGATATGTTCAGTAAAGGGTTAAGATGGTGGATTTTTATGTAAGAACCAAATCCATCATCTATTATACAGTTCTTATTCTTCCGTCAAAAATATAATTATGTAAGATTCGGGTGCATTTCATTTTCTATGGCAATTCAAGTACGAAATAGCAATTATCTTTTCAAGCTTGTCATCCCAGAGAGACAAGGTCAAGGCCACAATAATACATAATAACCTGCCAACAGAAAGGTCAAATCTTGAATAAGTTCAAAACAATTAAATCCGTTTTTCAAACAAGCTTATTATAATCTCAAATCCTTAATTCTTAATCCATTCCCTTTATATACGTCAGCCTTTTTTTTTTTCTGATGATGTGAAATCATGTTCAAAAAAGAAGATTTAACCCTTTACCGCACAATGCCGCCTTTTAACAACCCTGGGAAAGAAGCCTTTTGAAAACATTGTAGGAAAAGGAGACAATGTGGGTAACCAGCATCTTCTCCTTTTCCCACAATGTTTTCTACCCTATCAAAGAAAAATTGCACCATTTGAGCCATACTGAAATTGTCGTCTGCAAATGCTTTCAATTTGGAAAAGTCTTAAAATTTTGTTGTCTGGTAAAGGGTTAAGTATGAAAGTACTCAGGATTTTCTCTTTTTCCCATAGTTTTTTCTATCATTTCAAACATAAATCCCATCAAGAAAGCTGCATCTTGTCTACAGTTATTATGCACAATCACGCTCATTTTAGACCTAACTTCAGTCTTTTACAAATAACATGAGGCAAAGAGAGAAAAAAAAGGCGATTTATGTATGTTTTTCTTTTTTTAAAAAAAAGCGGAAAAGCTTACTCCTTTACCACACAATCCCGACTTTTATTGACCCTAAGAAAGAAGGCTTTTGAAAACCTTTCGGGAAAACGAGAAAATGGTGGTAACCTGAGCATTTTCTCTTTTTTCCAGTAAGATTTAATTTTTTGTCTGCAAATGCTTTCAATTTGGACAAGTCTATACTGGTGTCGCTTCAGGTAAAGCATTAAGAGAAAAGAAGCAAATGCTTCATACAAACATCATATTCATGTTAAAATTGGTTACCTAGCTCTCAGCTTGTCAATAGACCATAAAGTTTAGACTCATCCATATCAAAAGAATTTCGAAAGGACAAATTGTGCAAAAAGACATGATACGTCTTTTAACACCATCAATGACAAAATTTTAGACTTGCCTAAATTGAAAGCATTTGCAGACTACAAAATTTTATTAAATGTAACTAAAATGATGGTAATTGTTTGTGAAAGTGTAGAAAACTTTGTAGGAAAAGGAGAAAATGTTGGTTACCAGAATTTTCTCCTTTTTCCACACGGTTTTCAAAAGGTTATTTCCTCAGGGTTATTTGAACTCAGGATTGTGTGGTAAAGAGTTAAAGGATAGAATACTGTGGGAAAAGGAAACCTTTAATCTCTGCATACCTTGATGGTTTCAAAAGCCTTGTTTCTAAGGTTCATCAGAACAGTCAGTATCATTAACCCTTTACAAGACGACAAAATTTCAGACTTTTCTAAAGTGAAAACTTTTGCAGAAGATAAAAAAGAACTGACTCAAAAATCGACATGTATATTTGAAAGGTTAGAAAACAATGAGGGAAAAGGAGAAAATGCTGGTTACCAGCATTTTCTCCTTTTCTCACAATGTTTTCAAAAGGCTTCTTCCTCAGGATAATTAAAAGTTGGGATTGTGTGGTAAAATTTCAAGTAAAGTACAACTAAAGAAATTGTGTCCCACATTTTGAAGATAATCATATAGCAGAGAGATTGTTAAGCTTGCACAGTAGCAATTGGGCTGAAATTAGTAATGCATACACTTTGGATTTGACGCAGGAGATATTCCTATCCAAAGGTGCGTTTTTACGCAAATTGGCATGCTTGACTCTCTCCAAGACGACAAAATTTTAGACCTATCAAAATGAAAAGTACCTGCAGGTGACAAATAAAATGATTTATTCAAATGCTACAATTCATTTATGAGAGGGTAGATATCATTGTAGGAACAGGAGAGAACCCTGGTTACCAAATTGAAAGCATTTGCAGATGACTATTTAGATGTGGCTCCAAAGTTGAACTTTCTTTCTGGAAAAGTAGAAAACATTGTGGGAAATGGAGAAAATGCTAGTTACCAGCATTTCCTCCTTTTCCCACAATGTTTTTGAAAGCGTTCTTGCTCACTGTTGTTTGAACACAGAATTGTTTGGTAGAGTGTTAGACAATCCTGGGCAAGCCCTGTTTATGAACAATCCTGATAAGGATGGCTTTTGATTCATACTGTGGTAAAAGGAGAAAACACTGGTTACCAGCATTTTCTCCATGATCCACAATGTTCTTCTACTCTATGACAAATCTCACTGTTGGTAATGAAATACGTAAATAATAGTACTGGCAAGGAACTAAAGTTCAAATATTGGCTAATCCTGTATTAACTCTGTACCAAACAATCCCGTGTTTTAACGACTCTCACAGTGTAGGTTTTTGAAAACATTGTTTTCTACTCTTCGATAGCTAAAAACACACCATCATTTGAAACATGTTAAATTTCTTGTCTGCAAATATTTTCAATTTGGAAAAGTCAAAGATTTTGTCATGTGGTAATGAGTTAACACTTTACCAGACGATAAAATTTTAGATATGTCCAAATTGAAAGCATTTGCAGTTGACAAGTAAAAAGTGTCCAAAATGATGCAGACTGTTTCAAAAAGAGCAGAAAACATTGTGGGAAAAGGTTACGAGTGTTTTCTCCTTTTCCCACCATGTTTCAAAAGCTTTCTTCCCCAAGCCTGTTTCAAGTTGGGGTTGTTTCAAGTAGGGATTGTATGACAATTTACCAGACAACAAAATTTTTACTTCAGTGTCGCTTGGTAAAGAATTAATGCGCTCTTATGGTCTCTACTAAAATGGCTACACGCAGAAAAAAATATTTTGTTTTTATTGTGAATTTAGATGTATACCAGGTGTCAAAATTTTAGACTTATTCATAATGATACCATTTGCAGACGTAAAATCAAATGTTGTTGAAATGACAAAATTTTGTCCTTGAAGGGGTAGAACAAAAAATTTTGGGAAGGGGAGAAAACAATGGTAACCAGCAAAAATTTTTTTCTCAATATTTTCCATGTGCTTCTTCTTTTTATGACTGGTAAGAACAGGACTGTTTAGTAAGAGGTTAACTCTTTACCAAATGGCAAAATTTTAGACGAGTCCAAATTGAAAGCATTTGCAGACGACAAATTAAATGTGACTTAAAAATTGAACTCTGTTATGGGGACGGGTTGAAAACATTGTGAGAAAAGGAGAAAATGCTAGTTACCAGCATTTTCTCCTTTTCCCACAATGTTTTCAAAAGGCTTAATTTTTAGGGTCGATAAAAGTTTGGATTATGTGGTAAAGGGTTAAATCCTTTTCCAATATGTAATTTATGACAAATTCAGGGCAAATAACTTTTGAAAACATTGTAAAGAAATAACTGCATTAAACTAAATATCCATGGCTCACTGACTTTCACAGAAAAAAACAGTGAGATAAAGTGATAGACAGATGGAGGAATGGACAGACAGCCACAAAGACAGAAGGATACACAGGCCATTCAAAAAAAAAATATTTCTCTGCCTTTCAGAAGGACATACAGTAAATAATGCTGTGCATTGTACCTAAAATCTTTACCACACAAAACCAAATTTTACCTACCCTCAAGGAGAAGGCTTCTGAAAACATTGTGTGAAAAGGACAAAGGTTAGAAACCAGCATTTTCTCCTTTTCCTACAATGTTTTCTGCCCAAAGACAAGTCAACATTTAAAATGCTTTCAATTTCGTCGAGCCCAAAATTTTGTCATTTATTAACATAAAGCGTTACAAGAAAATCAAGAAGTGTAATTGGATAGGTGCACTGGCCACTGTAATACAACCAAAACACCAATGAAAAAAAATCTTGAAAAAATTTTAACAATGCATTTTGGTAGCCCAAAGGAAGAAGAGCAATGTTTGTGGAAAAGAGTTGAACTATGTCAGAAAAACTTTTTTTTCTGTTATGTCAGGACAAACTCTTTAATCAGTTATGATAATCACCACCTTGAACAAGTACATGTTTCTTTTCCTGGAATGTTCTTTGAAGAAAATATCGTCCTAATTGATTAATAATGAAAATCATCCAGACTGTATGACTTCAAGAACCTGTTAACACTTTTACTTTTCCGAGTTCATTTCAAACACATCACATCTTTTCATATGAAAATATTTTGGAAAAGGAAGCCATTGCTCAAAATGAGCAATGGCTTCTTTTTCCAAAATGTTTTTAATTAATAGAATAAGCGTGCGTTACACGTACATCATAATGTCATACTTTGAAAATTACTGTAAAAAATCTTGCAAGAAATCATGAATCTTCTTGCAGTTTCACAATTCTAAAAATCCGCAAGATGAAGTACAAAATTCAATTTACCACCCTCGAACAAGCCCCCACTTTACTAAAATCAAATCAACCATTGTTAATTAGTTACATTTGATCTCATTCTGAGAGTTATCTCTGGCTGTTTAACTCTTTTTAGACCAGTCCAAATTGAAAGCATTTGCAGACGATACAATAAATGTGACTCAAAAATTTAAATTTATTTTGGGAAGGGTAGAAAACATTGTGACAAAAGGAGAAAATGTTGGTTACCATCATTTTCTCCTTTTCCCACAATGTTTTCAAAAGGTTTCTTTTTCAGGGTCGTTAAGGGTCAGGATTGTGTGGTAGAGTGAACTCTTTATACCAGACAAAAAGATTTTCAGACTTCTTATACAGAAAACATTTATAGAAAACAAATGAAGTGCTGCTAAAATGATGAAATTTGACTTTAAAGGGTAGAAAACATTCTGAAAAAAAGGAGATGTTAGCTACCAGCATTTCCTTTTTACCCACAACGTTTTCAAAAGACTTTTCACCCAGGTCAAATAAAACATCACAGGATTGTGTGGTAAAGGCTGAATTTGTCAGACGATTCCATGAAGATGATATGGCATGCAACATGCGAACTGAGACCTCCGGACATTTGCGTAAATTGTCATCCTGGTTTAGCCTGCGCATTCCGTGCAGGCTAATTCGAGACGCCACTTTACAACCACGTAAGATTTTTCATACAGTAGACTTTCATGAAACAGAAAATCGCACAAAAAAGGGAATTGTCGCCTCGGATTAGTCACAGACTGCACAGGCTGATCTGGAATGACACACTTTTACGTGTACGTCCGAAGGCCCCTTTTCATGTGTTGCACGCCATATGGAAGATTACAAAATTTTGTTATGGTGAGACTTATCGCACTGAACACAGCTATCACTTCTGATGAAGACAGTTTAAATTGAAATCAGATAGCACACTAGGTGCAGTCTGATCTTAGATCAACACTGTCTGCAGCTTTGCCGAATGTTCAGTCATAAACAGCTTGGAAATTTCAAATCACAGCTTCAGTACTTACTGAGAATGTTTTTCATGTATTACAATACAATGAATGAATGAATGAATGTTGTTTTATGGTGCATCGACAGCTTTGGTCATTTAGCGCACATATCTGTGTTAAAGGAATGTTACGATACAAGGCACAGGCAATCTTTCTGTGAAAACTTTGTCATCTATGGAAGAACCATGCTCTGTGAAAAGGTGGTTTAATGCATCTGCAAAATAGTATCAACCCACATCAGCCTGCGCAGGCTGACAATTGGGTCCAAACTTTTTGACTTGCTTGGACTGTAAGTGCATTACAAAGATGCCTTTAACCCCTAGAGCGCCAAATAAACTTATCAAACATTTTAAACCCAGAAATATGCTCAAAATAGTTGCATTTTCATGGTTGCTTTTGTCCACAGTGTTTCAGTAAAGTGGACAGTGTAGATCAAAGATCAGGCTGCACATTCTGTGCAGCCTGATCTTAATCTACACTGGCCTCAAAGGCAACTATAGTAGTGAAAGGCCCTTTAAGGTTTAAGCATTTAACAACACTGTTTACCCCCTTTTCACCGACCCCTTCTCAGTGTAATGTTATATGTGAGCCATGCTCTATGAAAAGGGAACTTAATGCATCTGCAAAAAGTATCAACTCATGTCAGCCTGCACAAATTGTGGTTATAATGTTTTCTGAAGTGTATGTATATTCGGACTGTCAGGTGTTAGTGAAAATCAATTTGTAAAGTAATTACCATTATGTTAATGCCAGCCATCTAGTAAGCCCATTTTTAGTTGGAAAAAAGCTTGGGGAGCATTAATTAGACGGGGAGTGTCTATTAGGGATATAATGGTAGGTCTAAAAACAGTCTGTCTTTTCTTTCTGTACATTATAACAGTTTTTTTGAAACGTCTGAGAACTGTCTGTCTTGTAATGGGCAAAGTAATAGGATCTTGGAAGACTTCTGTATAGGCACCATTATGATCCATATTTGTATTCATATAATAACAGAAGTCATTAAAACCTGTGGTAGGAAAAACTTTCATCTGCTTACTAAAATAAGTTGGCATGTAATTCCATTATCTCTTTACAAGTAACTCTTTACCAAACGACAAAATTTTAGATGAGTCCAAATTGAAAGCAGTTGCAGAAGACAAAATAAATGTGACTGAAAAATTGAAATTTGTTTGTGCAAGGGTAGAAAACATTGTGGGAAAAGGAGAAAATGCTGGTTACCAGCATTTTCTCCTTTTCCCACAATGTTTTCAAAAGGCTTCTTTCTCTGGGTCGTTAAAAGTCGGGATTGTTTGGTAAAGAGAAAAAGAAAGTTTAGAATTATTTCAAATCCAAAGCATGAACAGTGGACAAAATCAAATGTGACTGTTATACTGGGAATTTGTCTCTTTAAGCATGGAAAACATTGTTGGAAAAGTAGAAAATGCTGGTAACCAGTTTGGCAAAGAGTCAAGGAAATTTTTCATCAGCTTTCTGAGACAGTTTGGATATGACTCCATTAACCGTTCACCACACAATCCCGACATTTAACGACCCTAGTGGGAAAAGCCTTTTGAAAACATTATGAGAAAAAAAGAAACCAGCATTTCATTTTCTTCATTTCCCACAATGTTTTCTAACTTTTCACAGAAAAACATAATCATGTAACCCTTTACCGAGTTTTAACAACCCTAACATAGAAGGCTTTTGAAAACATAGTGGGAAAAGAAGAAAATGCTGGTAACCAGCATTTTCTCCTTTTCCCACTATGTTTTCTACCACATCTAACACAAATTCCATCATTTGAGCCACATTGAAATTGTCATCTGCAAATGCTTTTAATTTGGACCAGTCTAAAATTTTGTCATTTGGTAAAGAGTTAAGCAACATTTTATTTGTCGTCTGCAAATGCTTTCAATTTTGACGAGTCTTAAATTTCGTTGTTTGGTACAGAGTTATATATATTAATACTATTTGTGGCTTCTGCAGACAGTTTCTCATTACCTTCCAAAACAAATTTTGAAATCATCCCTGCAAAATATGAGATAACCCTGTACCGAACAATAACCCTTTACCACACAATCCCGAGTTTTAACGAGCCTGAGAAAGAAGCCTTTTGAAAACATTGAGGGAAAAGGAGAAAATGCTGGTAACCAGCATTTTCTCCTTTTCTCACAATGTTTTCAATCCTACCAGAGACAGAAATCATCACTTGAGTTACATTTATTTCGTCGTCTGCAAATGCTTTCAATTTGGTCTAGTCCAAAATTTTGTTGTTTGGCAAGTAGATAATCAACACAAATTTCTGTTACGTTGTAAAGGAGACACAGCTGATCCAAGATCAGACTGCACTTTTGGTGCAGTCTAAGGATCAGACTGCACATCTGATGCAGTTTGATCTTGATCTACATGCTGTTTCAAAAAGCCACAGAAATTTTGCTAAGCCCAGGTAGCTCAGTGGTTAGTGTATCTGACTCGTGACCTGGTGGTTGCAAGTTCGATATCCGGCAGAGGAAAACTTTCTTTTCGGCAATTTTTCGCCTCTCACCTCCGATGTATGTGAGAAACGTAGTCAATGGCTTTCAAAAGAAAGCTGTGTCGACACTGGTGTGAGAGAGCCAGGAAACACATGAGTGCATCACTGACCACCATAATATGACCTAAGCTGTTAACTCTTTACCAAATGACAATTTTTGAGACTAGTCCAAATTGAAAGCATTTGCAGACGACAAATCAAATGTGGCTCTAAATTAGAAATTTGTTTTAGGAAGGGTAGAAAACATTGTGGGAAAAGGATAAAATGCTGGTTACCAGCATTTTCTCCTTTTCCCACAATGTTTTCAAAGGCTCAATCTTTCTCATGGTTGTTAAAAGTTGGGATTGTGCAGTAAAAGGTTAAAGTGGCGTTCAACTCCAACAAACAAACAAACAAACAGTTTTGCTAGGCTCCTAGGGTTTCATTGGTATAATCTGGCAGTGGTGAGAAAGAACAAATTCCACTGAACTGCTATGAAGTTTCATTGAACTGGTGTATATATAACGTTTCACTGAACTATCTTTAATTTCCATTGAACTGCTATGAAGTTCCAAGGAACTGCGACAGATCTATGGAAGTTCCATTGCACTGCTATACTTACGTTCCATTGAACTGCTATGAAGTTCCATGGACCTGCTATACTTAACCCTTTACCACACAATGATGCCTTTTAACGACCCTGGGAAAGAGGCCTTCTGAAAACATTGTGGGAAAAAGAGAAAATGCTGGTAACCAGCATTTTTTCCTTTTCCCACAATATTTTCTGCTCTATCAAATAAAAATTCCACCATTTGAGCCACATTAAAATTGTCATCTGCAAATGCTTTCAATTTGGACAGGGATAAAACGTTGTCATCTGGTAAAGGGTTAAGTTCCATAAAACTACTATGAAGTTCCATAGACCTGCTCTATCTAAGTTTAATTGAGATGCTATGAAGTTCCAATGAACTGCAATGAAATTCCAATTTGAACTGCTACAAAGCAACTAAAACAATACTTAAACAGGAATTTACGATAGATCTACATCTATCCGAGAGGTTCAAAACCATTTTCTGATGGCAAAGTAAAAGTGGATCAAATGATGGAATTTGATTCAGAAATGGTACAAAACAAAGTGCGAAAAGGAAAAAATGCTTAGGTAACCAGCATTTTCTCCTTTTTGTACAGCATTTTCAAAAGTCTCTTTTCTCTGGGTCAAACTCTGGATTGTCTAGTATAGCATTCATTTCCATTTCTTGCATAAGGAGTAAAGGGTTAATGCTTGGGTAAAGGTCTGTTTTGCGATCCAATAATGAAATGGATTCATTCAGGTGTAATGAAAAGCATCAATCTCCAATCAAGAAAAATTTCATTATCAAATCAAACAGCGAAAAATAAAATGGGCAGGTAAGCTGTGTGTGAAAAAAAAATAGTGGGGAGCTAGAGAACACTATGACCAGGGACGTGACATCTACTGCCCTGTACATGCCGTGGTTGCCACTGCAGAAATACGACTTTAACTCTTCACCCAGTTTGTTGCACAATGCTGCCTGTTAACAACCCTGGGAAAGAAGCCTTTTGAAAACATTGTGAGAAAAGAAGAAAATGCTGGTAACCAGCATTTTCTCCTTTTTCCACAATGTTTTCTACCCTATCAAAGAAAAATTGCACCATTTGAGCCACATTGAAACTGTCATCTGCAAATGCTTTCAATTTTGGCGAGGCTAAAATTTTGTCGTCCGGTAAAGGGTTAACCAAACAACAAGTTGTAAGTCTAGTCCAAACTGAGAGCACTTGCAGAAGACAAATAAAATATGGCTTAAAATATGACGTGATGGAGTTTGTCTGCAAAAGAGTAGAAAAAGTGGGAAAAGGAGAAAATGCTGGTTACAATGTTTTCAAAAGCTTTATTCCTCAGAGTCATTAAAAGTCGAGATTGTGTGGTGGTAAAGGATTAAGAAAGCGTCTTGACTGATGGTGAAATCGCTACTTTTTCTACAGTACCCTAACCCTTTACCATACAATCCCAAGTTTTAATGATTCCACCAAATTAGGCATCTAAAACCATTGTGAGAAAAGGAGAAAACGCTTGTAACCAGCATTTTCTCCTTTTCCAACAATGTTTTCTACCCTAACTCAATGACACATTTGTGCCACATTTGTCATCTGCATGGGCTTTCAATTTGGACAAGTCTGATATTTTGTTGTTTGGAAAAGAGACAATTAACTCTCTTACAGACGACAAAATTTAGGACTGGTTAAAATTGAAGGCATAATTGCAAACAACAAACTGAACATGGCTCAAATAAAGCTGGTAACCAGTATTTTCTTCTTTTTCCACAATATTTTACAAAAGCCTTCTCCCTCAGGGTCATTAAAACACTATTCTTTGCTAAAGGGTTTTTAACCCTTAGAACGCCAAATAAACCTATTAGACTTTTTCATCCTAGAAATACAACCCAAATAAATACAATTTCATGGTTGCTTTTGTCTACAATGTTTCAACAAAGCGGACAGTGTAGATCAGAGATCAGGCTGCACGTTTTGTGCAGCCTGATCTTGATCTACACTGGCTGAAAAAGCAACTACAGTCGTGAAAGGCACTTTAACCCTTTCCCAAACAAGCCCTGGTTTTCACGTGTCTGCAGTACAAGTCTTTTGAAAACACTGTTGGAAATGGAGAAATTGCTCGTAACGAGCAATTTCTCCTTTTCCCACAGTGTTTTCTACCTGTTTTGAGACCTTTCTGCCATTTTCATCAAATTTAAAATTGTTGTCTGCAAACTCTTTCAATTTGGACCAGTCCAAAATTTGTTGTCTGGGAAAGGGTTAAGGGTTAACCTTTATCCTGCTAAATATGTGATATGAAATTTTCAAGCCGAGAGTAGAAACCCAAATTTTACCATTTCAAAGGTATTTTTTTGCAGAAAGATATCTCCTCATCAGACAGTGTAGATCAAAGATCAGACTGCATGTTCTGTGCTGTCTGATCTTGATCTACACTGTCCACAAAAGGTCAGTAAGTCTCGCTTAGCAGCTTAGGGGTTGCAATTAATACAAGATAAGGAAATCATTTGCAGATTTGTAGATAAAATTAGCATTTTGCCATTATCAACCTCAAATAATTCCAGAACTCTTGACAAGTTGTCAAATTTACAGCTGCAGCAATATTTGAAATTATTTCCTTGTCATACTTTTCTAAAATGAAAGTCTTGTGCTTGTCTTTAAAGTCTAAAATGCCGCACAATCCCGACTTTCAATGATCCTGAGAAAAAAAGCTTTTGAAAACATTGTGGGAAAAGAAGAAAATGCTGGAAACCAGCATTTTCTCCTTTTCCCAGAATATTTTCTGCCCTATGAAAGAAAATTTCATGTGCTGGTCAACATCTAATTTGTTGTCTGCAAATGCTTTCAATTTGGTCAAGTCCAAAATTTTGTGGTTTGGAAAAGACTTAACCCTTTCCCAAACGATAAATTTTAGACTGGTCCAAATTGAAAGAGTTTGCAGACGACAATTTCAAATTTGATGAAAATGACAGAAAGTTCTCCAAAACGGTAGAAAACACTGTGGGAAAAGGAGAAATTGCTCGTTACGAGCAATTTCTCCTTTTCCCACAGTGTTTTCAAAAGACTTGTACTACAGACACGTGAAAACCAGGGCTTGTTTGGGAAAGGGTTAATGTCAATGTTTTTGCTCCTATGAATGGTGTTTTATGCTGTTTTCAACAGTAACTAACCCAAGTCATGCCACAGTGACAGATTACTTTTTTCCTGGGTTTGACCAGTACAAAGCTGGGGCTTTACAGTGCCTTGCCCAAGGATACTTTCACAAAGACAAACATATCCAGTGGCAATTCACCTCAGGACTTCCTAATTACAAATTCAAAACTTTACTCCTAATGTTAACTTCTAAAGAATGAAAATTTCAGGCCATTAAAGACAACTTAACTATGATTGTGATTTCAAAGTTCTATTTGCAAAAAAGATCTCATCATTATCTGGCATTCTGTGCAATCTAATCTTGATCTACACAGTGTCCGTTAAAGTACCCTGACTCTAACTTAGCCCCCAAAATGAATGGTTAACCACAGTGCCACATCTGGGCGCTTTTACCAAGCAATAAAATTTTAAACCAGTCCAAACTGAAAGTGTTTGCAGACAAAAAATAAAATGGGGATAATGACAGTATCTGTCTTTAAGATCATTTAACCCTTTCCCAAACGACAAATTTTGGAACTGGTCCAAGTTGAAAGAGTTTGCAGACGACAATTTTAAATTTGATGAAAATGGCAGAAAGTTATCAAAAGGGTAGAAAACACTGTGGGAAAAAGAGAAATTGCTCGTTACGAGCAATTTCTCCTTTTCCCACAGTGTTTTCAAAAGACTTGTACTGCAGACACATGAAAACCAGGACTTGTTTGGGAAAGGGTTAAAACATTGTGGGGAAAGAAGAAAATGCTGGTTATCAGCATTTTCTTCTTTTCCCACAATGTTTTCAAAACCCTTCTTCTTCAGAGTCGTTGAAACTCAGGATCGTGTGGTAAAGAGTTAATGCACAGGGTTACAAGAAATCATTAGAAGCATTGTAGATTTGCATTTTGGTGCTATTAAAATCTAATATTGCTGAACTTTTTGACATGTTGTCGCATTCACAGCACAAAACATCTCCAATTGATGTGATTTATCTCTTTCTGTGAACTTCAAACATTATTATGTGATCAAAGCCATTTTCTGCTTTTGATTTTCAAATTTTTGTGTTTGCGAGACAAGCATTTCAAA
The DNA here is from genome assembly GCA_945859785.2 of Tridacna gigas. Taxonomy (NCBI): domain Eukaryota; kingdom Metazoa; phylum Mollusca; class Bivalvia; order Cardiida; family Cardiidae; genus Tridacna; species Tridacna gigas. The sequence continues at coordinate 24,529,223 of OX244044.2, forward strand.
TTGTGTTCAACGAGACAAGCTTTTCAAATCTTTGAAGCAAGTTTTTCTGTGAAAGATTACTTTATTATGTAATGCAGCTCAAAGACCAATTTAAGAAACATGGTGGCATAAGGGAAAAAAATGTGCTACATAAACAATTTTCCTTTTGCCACTATAATTTCTCAAATATTCATGCATTAACATCCAAGTTCACTTTGATTGTTCTCATTTCACAAAGGAACATTTAACTCATGACAAACCATCCTGTGTTTCAGCAACAATGAAGAAGACTTTTAAAAGAAACATGGGGGAAAAGAGAAAATGCCAACTGCTGGTACCAGCATTTTCTTCTTTTCCCACAATGATTCCTATCCTTTCAAAAGTGAATCCCACCTGGGCCAAAACTTTTTCCTATTGGTCGATTTTCTGCATGTCAAACGACCAATGTAATTCGTGATTCAGCCAGTCGTTGAACAAAACGGATTTTATGGATCCATAATTCTGTGAAATCTTGCTTGGTACGATGCATTAAGAAGATGCATTAAGCCACCTCTTGCCAGAGCATGGCTCAAATGCTTTCAGTATGGGAAAGTTCTAAATTATATAGTCTGGTAAAGAGTCATACTGATGTTTATTATCGGACTGCACTTGCTGTGCCCAGAATCTGTATCTACCAGGATCCGCGACATTTCCTCAAAAACCAGGTTTGTTGTAAACGATCGCTAGCCTTGACCCTTACCCTAACCCCAATGAACTGTGGCTCAAATCTTCCTCCAAGACAGAGCTTTTCATGAAATATATCAAGGAATTTAGCAATTGGTATTTTAAAACATACATGGATTTTGATGAAACACCCTTTCGACGAAATGTTGTGCACCAGATCTACCAATAAAGTGCTGAATTGGATTGGATTTTTTATGTAGACAATGTAGATCAAGATAAGACTGCACAGGGCATGTGGTCTGATCTTGGATTCACAATGTCTATATTGTCCAATAACCTAACAGATATTTTTAATCCAGAAATAAGGCCAAATTAATTACAAATTTTTTTCTTTGTCAAGAATATCACAGAAAAGCAGACAGTGTAGGTCAAAGATCAGACTGATCTTGATCTACACTGGCCAAAAAAAGCATCTATGAAGTTGTGAAAAGTGCTTTACATTATAATATTCCCATTTGAGGTACACATTGTACAGGTAATTGCCACTATTTATATCACTTCTTTAATCATATTACATTTTGGAAAGATTCCAGGCCAGTCTCTTGTAATATTTCTTTTGCATATTATGTTTACACTTTGCTAGACAACAAAATTGTGCACTAGTCCAAATTGAAATTAAGCATTTGCAGACAACAAGGTAAATGTGACTCAGAAAACTCAACTGTTCTTTGGACAGTAAAAAACATTTTGGGAGTAGGAGAAAATGCTGATAAGCAGCATTTTCTCCTTTTCCCACAATGTTTTCAAAAGTTTTCTTTCTCAGGGTCGTCAAAGGATTTACTCTTTTTTCACACAATCCTTAGTTTCATTAACCCTGAGAAAGAAAGCTTTGAAAACACTGGAAGGAGAAAATGCTGTTTACCGACATTTTCTCCTGTTCCCATTTGAAATGTTTTTTTAAGCTTTCAAAGACAAATGAAATCATGTCAGCCATAATGGAATTAGTTATCTGCAAATGCTTTCAATCTGACCAAGTGAAAGATTTTGCAGTATGGTAAAGGGTTAATTCATGACCAGAGGACAAAATTTAGACTTCCCCATTTTGAAAGCATCTGCAAGTGATAAATAAATTCTTTATCAAATGACAAAATTTTGGTCTGGACCAAACTGGAAGCATTTGAAGATGACAACTCAAACAATGCCAAAATGACGATTTCTGTCTTTGATAGGATAGCAAACATTGTGGGAAAAGGAGAAAATGCTGGTTACCAGCATTTTCTCCTTTTCCCACAATGCATTTTCAGTTCTTCTCTTTTAGGGTTGTTAAAACTCAAGACTGTCTGGTTACCAGCATTTCCTCGTTTTCACACAATGTTTTCAAAAGCCTTCGTCCCAGGGTTGTCAAAACAGAGAATTATTTGGTAAGAGTTCAACAAACTGAATACCTTGAGGCTATATATAGACTCCTATATATTATGTGTTAAATATGACATAAGACAAAATTTGACAAAATTAGAGAGCAAACTTTTTTTACTTTGAATGCTTTTCTTTTACATTTACTTTCCCTGGCTTCTCTTAGATGCAGCTGATTCTTTCCCCACAATGTTCTCAAAGGCCAGAGGTTGCTTTCTGCACTAGCATAAAAAACTTTAACTTGTTTGCAAAAAGGATCAAGTAAACCTTATTATGCAATATATTATTAATTCTTCACCAGATGACAAAATTTTCATCCAAATTGAAAGCACTTGCAGACGACAAAAAAATCAATGTTGATTGAAAAATTGAAATTTGTTTCGGGAAGGATAGAAAACATTGTGGGAAAAGGAGAAAATGCTGGTTACCAGCATTTTCTCCTTTTCCCGCTATGTTTTCCAAAGGCTTCTTTCTCAAGGTCGTTAAAAGTCAGGATAATGTGGGGTAAAGGTTCAACTCTTCACAAGATGACAAAATTTTACACTTGTCCAAATTGAATGCATTTGCAGACAACATATTATTCAGTGCAACTGAAATGATGGTATTTGTCTCTGAAAGGGCACAAGGTCCTGTGGAAAAAGGAGAAAAATGCTGGTTACCAGATATTTCTTCTTTTCCTACAATGTTTTCAAAGCCTTCTCTCTCATGGCTGTTAAAACTAAGGATTGTTTGGTAAAGGGTTGAAACATGGCAGAATTCCAGTCTGGATCAGGATTTGGTCTGAAGAACAATTTGTAAGTTTTATAGGGCCCTCCATGCATAAAGCATATTTGGTATTGAATGTTAGAGAAAAAAAATCTGGGGACAGTTTGATTCAAGAAGATCCAGGTACAAGATCCTGGTTCTCCATAGATGCCCTGCAAACAACTCTTTACCAAATGACAAAATTTTGACTTGCCCAAACTGAAAGCATTTGCAGACAACAAAATAAGTGTGACCCAAATAGAAATTTACTTTTAGGAGGATAGAAAACATTGTGGGAAAAGGAGAAAATGCTGGTTACCAGCATTTTCTACTTTCCCCACAATGTTTTCAAAAGCCCTGTTTCTTGGGATCGTTAAAACTCTGGATTGCGTGGTGAAGGGATAATATCATTGTCCAGTATTTTTCTTTCGCTGATATTGTTCTTTAAAATCCAGCACAGTAATTCATACTTACAACATCCCAGTTAATACTAGCAACACAAGAAGACAAATCTATCATTGAATAAAAGAGTATCCCCATTTATAAACATTCTGATTGGCTATTGAGGTATTTCCTGATACTATACATAGCTATCCAGGTATTTCCTGATACTATGCATAATCACAGAAAACAATGTTTAGCACAGCAAATGTACCAAGGGTAATGAAATGCAATTAACCCTTTACTACACAATCCTGACTTTCAATGACCCCAAGGAAGATGCCATTAAAAAACATCATGGGGAAAAGGAGAAAATGCTGGTAACCAGCATTTTCTCCTTTTCCAACAATGTTTTCTACCCTATCAAAGACATATTCCATCATCTGAGCCACATTTAACCTGTTATCTGCAAAAGCTTTCAGTTTGGACAAGTCTACATTTTTCTTATGTGGTAAAGAGTTGAACATAGTGTTTCGTACTTGGATTACAGACAGTTTGCAAATGTATGAAAAAATGAGTCTAGAGCCACAAAATCCTTCTAACTTTTCATGAATAATATGAGCCATGCTCTGGCAAAAGGGGGTTTAACACTTTACCAAACGACAAAATTTTAGACTGGTCCAAATTGAAAGCATCTGCAAACGACAAAATAAATGCGACTCCAAAAGTGAAATTTGTGTCTGGAAGGGTAGAAAACATTGTGGGAAAAGGAGAAAATGCTGGTTAACAGCATTTTCTCCTTTTCCCACAATGTGTTTAAAAGGCTTCCTTTTTAGGGTCGTTAAAAGTCGGGATTGTGTGGTAAAGAGTTAAAAGATCTCCGCGATGCATTACACCAAGCAAGTCATCACATAATTATGGATCCATAATAGCCACTTTTTTTACAAACAACCAACTGAATCATGAGGCAGATTGGTCCTTGGACATACAGAAAATTGACCATTAGCAAAAAGTTTCAGCCCAGGTCATGCAGCCTGCGCAGACTGCGAAGGCTGGCCTGGGGCGGTATTTTTCGCAGATGTATTAAACCTCCTTTTCACAAATCATGGCTCATATACGTGTTACAGAAAACTATGTGACAAAAGAAGACACCAGAGGCTAAAAAATTCAGTTATTTGTATGAGACAAAAATTGTATTTCCATTTATGTAAACTGATTAGATTTCAAGGCTTAACTCCTTACAACAAAATCCCACGTTTTAACGAGCCTGATGAAGAAGTCTTTTGAAAACATTGTGGGAAAAGGAGAAAATACTGGTAACAAGCCCCTTTTCCCACAATGTTTTCTAACCTATCAAAGACAAATTCCATAATTTAGGCTACATGTAGATTGTCATCTGCAAGTGCTTTCAATTTGAACAAGTCTACATTTTTGTCATGTGGTTAGAACTTAATATAGACCATGGAACATGTGATCAGCTTAGAATATAATCTTTAACAGCCTATTAACCCTTTGCCAAACAATCCCCGATTTTAACAACCTGAGGAATTAAACTCTTGAAAACAGTGGAAAAAGGAGAAAATGCTAGTAACCGGCATTTTCTCTTTTTCCCAACATGTTCCTATTTTACCCTTTTATAGACAAATCCCATCATTTTGCCAACAAGTTCATTAACCCTTAAAGCGCTGGAACCAACTCAACTTGTTTTTGCTGACACTGTAGATCAAGATCAGACTGCACAGAACGTGCAGTCTGATCTTTGATCTACACTGTCAGTTACTTCAATACACCTTTTGGCTAAAACAACCTTGTAATGACAATATTTCGGATGTTTTTCGTTACTGAAAAGGTTTATTTCATAAATTCAGCACTCTAAGGGTTAATTTGTAGTATGCAAAAGCTATCACACTGGAAGAATCTAAAATTTTGTTGTTTGGTAATGAGTTCAAAATTCTTCATATGCCACTGCCATCCATGTTTTTTTTCCAACCCTGCAAACCAAGCAAGCCTGAAACCTGTATTGGAGTTTACCATAGTTTAAACAGCTTAGGTAATATCATGATTGTCAGTGCACCTATGCATGTGTTTCCTGGCTTTCTCAAACCAGTACTGACACAGCTTTCTTTCCAAGCCATTGACTGCTTTTCTCACAGGTTAGAGGCAAAAAATTGCTGGAAAGAAAGTTTGCCTTGACCAGATATCGAACCCCCAAGCACTAAGTCAAGAGTCAGATACGCTAACCACCGAGTTACCCGGCCAGGCAGATTTTGCTTAAAATGCATTAAATAATACATCAGATGAATCACTTCCCAGCTCACTGAAGCATCATCTTTCCTTCTCATAATATCAAAATGATATAAAAATAGATTTTAATGAAAGTGCATAGAATTTACATCAACTGAAACACTTTCCATCACCAACACTTTACCACACAACAAAACTTAAAACGTCTAAATTGAGGTAATTTACGGATGATAAATTTCAGTGTATCTCAAAAGAGGATTTCTGTCGAAGAAAGCATTTTGGAAAAAGAAAACATTTTGGGAAAAGGAGAAAATGCTGGTTACCAGCATTTTCTCTTCCCAAAATGTTTTCAGAAGGCTTCTTTCTCAGGGTCATTGAAACTTGGGATTGTGTGGTAAAGGGTTAAAGCATCTTTCATGATGATACTCGCATTTGTGGCCAGTGTAGATCAAGATCAGACTGTACAAAATGTGCAGTCTGATCTTTAATCTACACTGTCCACTTTGCTGAGACATTCTGAACAGAAGCAACTTTATGAGATATTACTACATTTAATGAGATATTACTTCTGGAGTGAAAATGTCTGTTCATTAGATGCTTTAAGGGTTAATGAAACTGCATGCAATTTACATCAACTGAAACACTTTCCACCACTTTCATAATTTCTAAAATATCTAAATGTTCTTAAGAAAATGCAAGTTGCTCTTCATCCTTAGAGCGTTGAATAAACCCAACTGGTCTAGGAATGAAACCCAATGATTACAATATTATGGTGGCTTTGTCTATACTGTTTAAGCTAGGTGGACAGTATAGATCGATGATCAGATAATACATTTTGTGCAGTCTGATCTTGATCTACAGCGAATGCAAAAGCTACTATAGTTGTGAATTTAGGCCCTGTCCTTAATCAAACAGTCCCATATTTTCACAACCTTGTTTAAGTTTGGTGTTATTCATCATTTTCAACTCATTTTTAGCTCGGCTGTTTTCGAAGAAAATGTCGAGTCCTTGTCTGCATTATCAAGCAAAAACTTTGACGTTTTATAATATCTCTGTTATTACTGATGATATTTACTTCAAAATTGGATAATCTGATAATTATCAAAAGGGGAACCTACATGAGAAGGACAGGTAACAATCGAAGTATTTTTGACACAGTTATGCCCTTACTTCAACTTAGAATTTTCATTGAAAATCAAGCAACCGCTGCTTAGCACGCTGGCACCCACATGTGGTATTCTGGTTTTCAGTTATATTGTGTTAGCCTGAGTGCAGCACCTATTTTCTCCTGGACTGTCTTCTACCACTACTTTGCACAACACTTTCCAAGCCAGTCTGTTTGCTTACCCACATAAACATTGGTCAAACAATGTTAATTTGTTAGAGAGAATTTCAGAAAAATGAGTCCTGCAACTTGCCATGGCTTATCATAAATCCTTGGAGAAACTTTGGCCATGCTGGCGATTGAACCAGTGATCCCTGGGTTGCAATTCTTATGCAATACCATTTACTATCACCTCAGATTCAGATATTTTACATAGAGAGTGGGGTCAGATATTTTACATAGAGTGGTGATTTATCTAGTGCTCTATGAGTCGATCCTTCACCTTCATAGAAGGCTTTCCAAAACACTTTGTGAAACCAGCATTGTCTTTTTTCCCATCATGTTTTCTACCCTTTCAAATCTCATTTCAGCCAATATCTAAATTGTCATCTGCGAATGTTTTTAGTCTTGGGACAAGTCCATAAAAGTTAACCATCTGTTTAAGACTTACTTAAACATCAAAGCACAAAAGAAACCAGATAGACATTTCCAGTCTATGAATAAGACCCAAGTACCAGCAATTGTCATTTCCGGAATGCTTTTCTGTATCAGGTTTCAGCAAATTATTTAGCACATTTTTGTGCAGTCTGATCTTGATTTACACTGGCTGCAATTAGGTAACTGAGGCTGTGACATTGGACTGAAAGGGTTCAGATAAACTAGGCAAGATCTGCACAGAGAGAAACCTTTGAAATTGATCTACTTATTTGACTTTCTAATTCTGACACATTTATGAGGGCTTTTAACTTTTTACCACACAATCACAGATTTTCACGACCCTGAAGAAAAAATCTGTTTGAAAACATTGTGGGAAAAGGAGAAAATGCTGCTCCTTTTCCCACAATGTTTTCTAACCTTTCCAAAACAAATTTGAATTTTTGAGTCACATTTATTAAGTTGTCTGCAATACTTTCAATTTGGGCAAGTCTAAAATTTTCTTGTTTGATAAAGGGTTGAAATGCCTGAACTCTTTACCAGACAAGCAAATTTTTTTTAACAAAAAATTTGCAGATGATAAATAAAGTATTGCTCAAATTAAGAAATTTGCCTATAAAAGGGTAGCAAAACCTGTGGAAAAAGGAGAAAATGTTGGTTACTAGCATTTTCTCCTTTTCCCACAATGTTTTCAAAAGCTTCTTTCCTTCTGGGTCATCAAAACTTGTGATTGTGTGATAAGGGTTAACCCAGGGACTTAACATCAACAAGTCACAACATTCCCTGACAATGTTTTTACCTGAAGTTGGTGCAAGTATCGAGTTAACTCTTTCCTACGTAACAAAATTTTATCGATTAGCCCTTTCCCAAACGACAAAATTTGGACTGGTCCAAATTGAATGAGTTTGCTCACGACAATATCAAATCGGATGAAAATGGCAGAAAGTTCTCAAAAAGGGTAGAAAACACTGTGGGAAAAGGAGAAATTGCTCGTTATGAGCAATTTCTCCTTTTCCCACAGCGTTTTCAAAAGGCTTGTGCTGCAGACATGTGAAAACCAGGGCTTGTTTGGGAAAGGGTTAACTAAGTGTTTTACACCGCTTTCAACATTATTTCCAAGACGTCATGATGACAGCTCACATGTTCATGCATGTCCATGCTAGGCTAGGGCTCTGAAGTGTCTTGCCCAAGGACACTCCCATGAAAAGCCCTACACTTCAAGTGAGGTTTGAACCCTGGGCCCTTGCAGATGATACCATTTTATTGATAGCTCAAATGAAAAAAAAAAGGCTTTGAAATTGTATAATACATTGTGGGAATTGGAGAAAATGCTGGTTATCACTATTTCTTTCTTTTCCCACAATGTTGTCAAACCCCCATATCCCCAAGATTTTTAAAAACTTGGGATTGTATGGTAAATAGCAGCATATTTTCCTACTGCCACATTTTTATGGTGATTCGTTGGGAATATAATTAACCCTTTAGCACACAATGCCGCCTTTTGACGCCCCTGGGAAAGAAGCCTTTTGAAAACATTGTGGGAAAAGGAGAAAATGCTGGTAACCAGCATTTTCTCCTTTTCCCACAATGTTTTCTACCCTATCAAAGAAAAATTGCACCATTTGAGCCACACTGAAATTGTTGTATGCAAATGTTTCCAATTTGGACAAGGCTAAAATTTTGTCATCTGGTAAAGGGTTAAAGTTGTCTGCAACCAGTAAACTGGCTCAAAAGACAAATGAGATTAGTGCAAAAAGATTAACTCTTTATCACACTACAACAGTTTTTCAACCCTTATTCTGCTAAATAAGTGAAATGAAACTTTCAAATCCACAGTAAAAACATAAATTCTGCTACTTCAAAAGTATTTTATGGGGAAAGATATCTCCTTATCGGACAGTGTGAATCAAATATCAGACTGCATGTTTTGAGCAGTCTGATCTTGATCTAAACTGTCCGCAAAAGGTCCTTCAGTCAAGCTTTAGCAGCCTAAGGATTATGATTCATCAATCATGAAAGCATCATATTCTGCATACAACAAATTAGACAAAGTTCAAATGATGCGGTTGGTGTTTTCTGGATTTGAAAACATTGTGGGAAAATGCTGGTTACCAGCATTTTCTCCTATTCCCACAATGTTTTCTATAGCCATTTTACTCAGGATTTTTAAACCCAGGATTGTTCTGTAAAGAGTTAACCCTTTCCCAAACGACAAATTTTGGACTGGTCCAAATTGAAAGAGTTTGCAGACGGCAATTTTAATTTGACGAAAATGGCAGAAAGTTCTCAAAAAGGGTAGAAAACACTGTGGGAAAAGGAGAAATTGCTCGTTACGAGCAATTTCTCCTTTTCCTACAGTGTTTTCAAAAGACTTGTACTGCAGACACGTGAAAACCTGGGCTTGTTTGGGAAAGGGTTAATAAACTATACTGGTACATAATCCATTATTGATTGAATAATACATCAGTCATTTGGATGGGATTAGCTTGGCATCAGTTTTATTTTTTTTCCCCTTCCCATTTCCCCCGATACATAAATTAGTTTCTTGGCCTGTATCAGTTCCAAGGTTTTGACCCCCCCCCAAAAAAAAACTCCAACAAAAAAGCCAGTGGCACAAACAGAGGACCGAACCCTAGACCTCCAAAAATAAATCCACTGTCCTATCCACTAACCTATATTCCTCACAAAAAGTCAAGCAACAAAATAATTTCTCCTTTTTTTTTTAAGTCCTGTGAAATATTTGATACGTTGAAATAAAATGCGAAGAAAAACAAGATATTGAACGTGCACATGCAACTTGGGATTACTTTCTACACTGTTACCTTTACAAACTAATGTTTTTCTTCCCATTTAAAGTTAACTGGTCAAATATTTGACAAGACTTAAAGACTTAACCCTTAAAGTGCCTTTCACGACTATAGTTTCGTTTGCGGCCAGCGTAGATCAAGATCAGGCTGCACATTTTGTGCAGCCTGATCTTTGATCTACATTTTCCGTTTTGCTGAATCACTGTAGACAAAAGCAACCATGAAATTGCAATTAGGTGGGCCTTATTTCTTGGATGAAAATGTCTGACAAGTTTATTCGGCGCTCTAAGGGTTAAAAAAATAAAATTTTGTTGCTTAACTTTTTGTGAGGAGTATACAGAGCACTACCCCCCGGAGGGAAACAATACATGTTAAATATACAGATATTTCAGAACCAGACACCAACTTTTCAGGAAGCCATTGCAAAAACCAAACACAACCAAAGTTTTGCTTGAATTATTCACATTGAAAGGACTTAACCCTTAAGCCAAATGCGACTCACTGACCTTTGGTGTACAGTGTAGATCAAGATCAGACTGCACATTCTGTGCAATCTGATCTGTAATCTGTCTGATACAGAGATATTTGTCTCAAAAAATTAAGTTTGAAGTAACATTATTCAGGTTTATACTATCAGCTTGAAAGTTTTATTCAACTTATTTAGCATGATAAGGGTTAAATTCCTACATTTATCTCTATACAAGACAAAAAAATTTTAGTCTTGTCCAACTTGAAAGCATTTGAATTATTAAGTTTGCTAATTAAATATCGAAAGGGTGAAAAAAAAGTGTGGAAGAACGAGCAAATGCTGGTGAAACACAATATTTTCAAGTCTTTTTCCTCAAGGTTGTTGAAATACAAGAATTCATGGTAAAAGGTTAAAGCTGAAAGGATCAGGTTTCCTGTTGTACAATACCCTTTGAAAATGGGAACCATTAGATGGGGTCAGCTCATAGAATGGGGGTCACTATCACCTGAAGTGACAATAATGTCAATGATGGCAGATAGTGACACACAATGGCTTTCAATGGTTACAGAAACTGCAGCCATAAAAAGGAATAAAGGAGATCAATACTTCCAATTCATATGGAGCTGTGAAGGCCAAAAAACACTTAAGAAAAACACTGTGATAAATGAAGAAACTGCAGAAAAAAACGGGAATGTCACAACAGTGATTTCTCTAAAATTGATGGCTTCTCGAAATGAAATGCAGTTTCTATCGGTGGTAATATTTGCAACCTTGCAACCGTCAGGGGCAACATTTGGCATTAAGATACAAGAACGATTATTATAATAAAAAATAAAGATGAAATGGGTTAAATAAAAACCGGCTGAAAATGAGTATAAAACTGGCTGAAAATGAGTATAGATGTATCTTTAAACTGTGAAAAACAAAAATAATTTCTCAAAAGAAATTTACAATTGTTAAGTGTGAAAGAATCAATTTCCTTCAATAAAAGAAGAGCATATGGTATCAGCGTCCGCCAAATATTGTGTGGGTTAAACTCAAGCTGTGTTGTTCATTGTTGTGCATGTCTGTATTGAAGACAAGGTACAATAAAACCTGCCCCATCTCAAAGTGCAATTATCATCCTATTACAGCATATTGAAGTTTATTTCATGTCTGCCAACAGAGTTCCAGATAGAGGGAGTGATTTTGATTTCAAATTTGAAAATATCAGTTATTCCCCACTAAACCCTATGTTATGGGTACTCATTAGAATCGTCTTGCCAAGGCGATTCTAATGAGTACCCATAATGTAGGGTTTGGAAGCAAATTAATGGATTTAGAATACCATCACTCCCTCTTACCGGAGCTCTGGTCAATTTCTAAGTTAAATATCTATTTTTTTTTCAAACTCCCCAAACTTGGTGAAAGCTACACACCAACCTTTAATCTTTTACCAAACAATCCCCACTTTTGACGACCCACAGAAGGAAGATTTTAGGAAAACACTGTGGGAAAAGGAGAAATACTGGTAACCAGCATTTTCTCCTCTTCCAACAATGTTCTCTACGTCTATGAAGGACAGAAATCATCATTTGTACTACAATTGCAATCCTGTGCGTCAATGAACCTGAGGTAGAAAATATTTTGAAAACAATGTGTGAAAAGGAGAAAACATTGATTACCAGCCTTTTCTCCATTTACCACAATGATTTCTACTATCCAACACACAAATCCTACCATTTTAAACATATCCAATCTGTGCATCACATAAGATGCTTTTAACTCCTTACCAAACAACAAAATTTTAGACTGGTCCAAATTGAAAGCATTTGCAGATGACAATTCAAGTGTGACTCAAATAATGGAATTTGTCTTAGATGGGGTAGAAAACATTGTGGGAAAAGGAGAAAATGCTGGTTACCAGCATTTTCTCCTTTTCCCACAATGTTTTCAAAAGCTTTCTTTCTCAGGATCATTAAAAGTCGGTATTGTGTGGTACAGAGTTAATTTGAACATCTCTAAAATTTTCTTGTTTAATAAAGAGTTAACACTTTACAACACAATTCCGACTTTTCACGACCCTGAGGAAAAAGCCTTTTAAAAACATTGAGGGAAAAGGAGAAAATGCTGGTAACCAGCATTTTCTCCTTTTCCCACAATGTTTTCTGCTCTTCCCAAACCGAATTTCAATTTTTGAGTAACTTTTATTTTGTCCTCTGCAAAAGCTTTCAATTTGGATCAGTCTAAGATTTTGTCGTTTGGTAAAGAGTTAACTCTTTATCAAACGACAAAATTTTAGACTGGTCCAAATTGAAAACAGTCGTAGACGACAAAATAAATGTGAAAGTTGTTTTGAGAAGTGTAGAAAACATTGTGGGGAAAGGAGAAAATGCAAGTTACCAGCATTATCTCCTTTTCCCACAATGTTTTCAAAGGCGTCTTTCTCAGGGTCGTTAAAAGTCGGGATTGTGTGGTAAAGATTTAATTAAACAAGAGTTAAAAAATAGCATTTAATGACTGTGGGTTTATGGACTAAAATTACAAACACTTTATAGCGAAATAATTACATTTTCAGGTGGCATGACTAATAAGTAATCATGACTAAATTTCCAAAAGCTATTAAATTTCACAAGGTGAGACAAAAATTAGTGGTTCTGAACATACAAATGATCAGGGACAAAAAATAAAAGACCCACTCCATTCAGTCCGTACACTTAGTTTTTTTGGTTATATATAAAAAAAGAAACCAATATCTAGGATCAAAGGAATCAAGTTTTGACCCTTCACCATAACAATTCAGTGTTTTCATGACTCTCAGGAGGAAGGCTTTTGAAAACATACTGGTAACCAGTATTTTCACCTTTACCCACAATGTTTTCCAACCTTTCAAGCACAAATTTTAATCATTTAACTCTTTACCAAACGACAAAATTTTAGACTGGTCCAAAGTGAAAGCATTAGCAGACAACAATTTAAATGTGGGTCAAATGATGGACTTTATCTTTGATAGGGTAGAAAACATTGTGGGAAAAGGAGAAAATGCTCGTTACCAGCATTTTCTCTTTTTCCCACAATGTTTTCAAAAGGCTTTTTTTCTCAGGGTCGTTGAAAGTCGGGATTGTGTGTTAAAGGGTTAAGCCACACTTAATTTGTAGTCTGCAAAGCAATTACAACCTGTACGTCCAATGTAAACCACTCACATCAGGCTCTGGGTTTTTCGTTGGAGTGTCTTTGCACATTCATTTCAGAGCCCTACCCTAGTACCAGTAAATCCAGGAGAGCACACTTCTTTTTCCACAATGTTTTCAAAAGCCTCCTCCCTCACGGCCGTAAAAACTCCTGACTGTGTGGTAAGAGGTAAAACTGCAGGAAATTGGTCTTCTCTTTGAATTTCATTTTAACCCTTTACCACACAATCCTTACTTTTAACGACCTTGAGAAAAAAGCCTTCTGATAACATCATGTAGCTAAAGGAGAAATGCTGGTAACCAGCATTTCCTCCTTTCCCCACAATTTTTTGTAATCTTTCAGTAACGAATGAGATCATTTTAGCCACATTTAATTTGTCATCTGCAAATGCTTTGGACCAGACCAAAATATTGTTGTTTGGTAAAGAGTTAAATAATTAATTGAGGTTTAACCCATTTCTGTACACATTATTTGCAGACCGATCAAAAACTAGTACAAATGATTAAAACTAGAGCTATCACTAAAAGTGATCATACCCCCCACCAGCTCCTTGTCACAAAACAGCTCTTTGTCACAGAATGCAGAATGGTTTCGTAAAAAAATAAGAGTTGAAAAAAAAAGTGGGAAAAGAGTTATGGTACTTGTAAACTGCACTTCTCATTAATGTGGTCTATCTGTATATGAAGTTTGATGTCACTAGCTTAAATATTTCAGAAGTTATGCCCCGGACAAATATCCAAAGTTAAAACTTACAAAGGGCAATAACTCGAAAAATAAATGGAATAGAGTTATAGTTCTTGTACACTGCACTTCGCCTTATAGTGATCTATCTGTTTGTGAAGTTTGAAGTCATAAGCTTCTATACTTTGAAAGTTATGCCCTGGACAAAAATCCAAAGTTAAAATTTACAAAGGGCAATAACTTGAAAAATAAATGAAATAGAGTTACTGTTCTTGTACACTGCACTTCTCCTTAATGTGATCTAACTTTGTGTGAAGTTTGAAGTTCCTAGCTTCTATACTTTGGAAGTTATGCCCTGGACAAAAATCCATAGTTAAAATTTACAAAGGGCAACAAGCTTAAGGGGAGATAATTCGGCAACCAATGGCAGCAAGGTCGTGAAAATTGCACATGCACAATTTCATATGTACCCAAACATTATGTGTAAATTTCAGTGCAGTACTTAAAAAACTGTAGGAAAAAAGCTCCGGACAAAATTGTGTCTACAGACTGACAGACGGACGGACGGACAGACGGATGGACAGCCATGGTGATTCCAGTATACCCCCCCTCCACTTCGTTGTGGGGGGTATAAAAAACAGAATATTTCCTTTATACACTTATGGCAAACATTAAAAGGAAAAGGAGCACTTTTTATTACAAGCAATTGCTTCTTTTCCCACAATGATTTCTATACCTATAAATTGAGCAAGGGCTTTTAAAGCTTTATTTGCACAGTATCAAGTTAAGCCAAATTTATACCTGATTTCATACTAAAGTGTTGACACACAAAATCTCTCTCACTTGACCTCAAAATTTTGAAATACACTCAAGCCCAAACCTGGGTAATCATAATTTCAATTCACAAAGCCCACCCCATGTCTTTCAAAACTGACCGGGATTGAAATTGGGCCTGTTACCCCTTAAATGCAAATCTGTAGCATTCGTAGATGGTAAAGGTAAAGATAAGACTATATAGAACTCATGGTCTGATCTTGAATCTTCACCATCAACTTCTCAAGACCAATAAAATGGACTGCTATTGAGAAGAAGATGGTTAACAAGTAATTGCTTTAAACAAATCATTGTTCCTCCTCTTCCCACTATGTTCTCCATTGCATTCAAAAAGATACTTTCCTCTCTTTTAATTCTTTGCCATACAATCCCAATTTTTAACAATCTGACAGAGAAGGCTTTTGAAAACATTGTAGGAAAAGGAGAAAATGCTGGTAACCAGCATTTTCTCCTTTTCCCACAATGTTTTCTACCCTTTCACACACAAATCTTATAACTTAATTTGTCATCTTGTCATTGAAAATGCTTTCAATGCAAAGGAGTCCAAAATTTTGTAGTCTGATAAAGTTTTAAATCTGAAACAGGTGACACAAGTTTAAACCCATCAACATTAAAAGCATTAACTTTACAAACAGCAAAAGTTATCTGATCAAATATCACTCATATGACTGCACGGATCTATCTTGGATAGGGTACATAAAATCTACGGGAAGAGGAGAAAGTTTGATGCTGATCAACAATATTTTCCCACAATGCCTTATAAAGTTTTCTTCCTTGGGGTTGTTATAATCAGGGATTTCTAGGTAAAGAGTTGAGACACTGAGGATCAGATATGACACTGACTGACCATTTATCACCTTTGACCCAATTTTCCGTTTTATCAGGACTGTTAAAAACCCTTAAAGCGCCTTTCAGGACTTTAGTTACCTTTGCGGCCAGTGTAGATCAAGATCAGGCCGCACAAAACTTGCAGCCTGATCTTTGATCCACACAGTCCACTTTGCTTAAACACAACAGACAAAAGAAGCCATGAATCTGCAATCATCTTGGTCTTATTCTAAAATGGCAATGTCCATTGAGTTAATTCGGCTAGGGTTAATAATGCCCCCTTTCTACCCTGTATTAGAAGCCATGAAAATAACTTTACCAGACACCATAACTTTAGATTCCTTTGAATTGAAGAGAGTGCAATTAACCTTTCCCAAACGACAAATTTTAGACTGCTCCAAATTGAAAGAGTTTGCAGACGACAATTTTAAATTTGATGAAAATGGCAGAAAGGTCTCAAAAAGGGTAGAAAACACTGTGGGAAAAGGAGAAATTGCTCGTTACGAGCAATTTCTCCTTTTCCCACAGTGTTTTCAAAAGACTTGTACTGCAGACACGTGAAAACCAGGGCTTGTTTGGGAAAGGGTTAAGAGCCCTAGCTCAGTATTAGTGAATGCCAGGAAACACATGAACTACCAGCGAAATGTTATAAAACACCTTTCAATCAATTAATCGATCCTGTACAATCAATCAATCAATCCTGTACAGTTTTAACCCTTTACCAGATGACAAAATTTTAGCCTTGTCCAAATTGAAACCATTTGCAGACGACAATTTCAATGTGGCTCAAATGACACAATTTCACTTTGATAGGGTAGAAAACATTGTGGGAAAAAGAGAAAATGCTGGTCACCAGCATTTTCTCCTTTTCCCACAATGTTTTCAAAAGGCTTCTTTCCCAGGGGCGTCAAAAGGCAGCATTATGCGGTAAAAGGTTAAAGTAACTGAGCCATGCTCTGACATAAGGTAGATTAATGCATCTTCGTGATTAACTCTTTACCTCATGACAAAAATGCAGACTTGTCCAAATTGAAAGCATTCGCAGACGACATTTTACATGTAGCTCAAAATATAACATTTGTCTCTCAAAGGGTAGAAGACATTGTGGAAAAAAAAGAAAATGCTTTTTACCAGCATTTTCTTCTTTTCCCCCAATGTTTTCAAAAGGCTTCCTTCTTGGGGTCGTTAGAGGTCCAGATTGTGTGGTAAAAAGTTAATGACACCAAGCAAGTTATCACATTGCTGTGGAACCATGAAATCCATTTTATCTAACAACCAACTCACTCGTCACAACTCGGCCGATTCTGTACCTACATCTAACCTCGTCTGTATAAAGGAGGCTTCCGTTTTGAACTACCAATCACATGATCTTAAACATGGCGGTGCCCCTGTAGATCGCTTAGCAACGACATGAACAACCACGGTGAAGTTATTCACTTCTATTGATCTGTCGATGAAAGCTCCCAACGGAATTGATAAACCACGCTAAAAATTGAATGTACAAACTGTTTGCTGACTGAAATATTCTTAAAAAGATAACAACAGAAAATTTACTCATGTTTTCTTTTTTAAGAGGAGCCTCACAATTTCAATAAGGGTAAAGGGGTGTGCTTCCAGAGATGTGCAAAATGTACCGTGTAGGTGCATATCAAGCTACGTGATACAGCCGAGGGATTTGATCACCAGATCACCCAAGGTATGCCGAATGACAACCAACTCAATCATGAGGTACACTGCTCCGTGGACATACAGAAAATTGACCTATAGCGATGAGGTTTGGCCCAGGTCAGCCTGCAGGGACTGCATTTGCTGACCTGGGCCGATACTTTTTGCAGATGTATTAAGCCCCCTTTTCACAAAGCATGGCTCAATTGTATTAGGCATCTGTTCAGTCTAAAAGTACTACTGTAACTTATTCCAACACTGTACATGAATAACACCTGATTATATCACAGCATGCTCTACAACTTGTTTAATTTTATGACACAAAATGGGAAATACTTGAAAAGCAAAAAAGAATGATTCGTTAATTTTGTTAAGCCTTTATTGCACAATCCTGAGAGTTTTTGAAATGTTTTCTACCATGTCTTAGACAAATTCTATCATTAGATCAACATTTAAATTATCATGTGCAAATGCTTTCAATTTGAACAAGTCTGTGTTTCTGTAGTCTGGTAAAGGTTTAAGTAAAATTTGTAACATGAACATTGGGGGAAAAGAGCAATTACTTGAAACAAGCAAAAGCTTCTTTTCCCACACAATTCCCAAAAGTTTCCTACTTAGGCAGTCTGCTAAAAGCCATATTTGCAAAGTGGATGGATAAAACTAATATAACTATCTCACATATTTGTCATTTTCTAAATAAACCTGTCTAAAGCAACACCTACATTTTTGTGGTGACCCCTGACCTATCATCTACTACTACAATGACCACAGTCGACATGACTTACAATGACTTACAACCAGATTTTGACAATTTTTATCCTGGGCACCATCATTTTGGTGTGACTGGTGTTGTGAATCTTGGTCAGGGCAAAGAGTGAAACATTACCACACCATAAAAAAGCAGATTTGTGGAACAGTATTAACCCTTCACCACACAGTCCTGACTTTTAACGACCCCCAAGTGAGAAAGCTTTTGAAAACATTGTGGGAAAAAGAGGAAATGATGGTAACCAGCATTTTCTCCTTTTCCCACAATGTTTTCTACCCTTCCCAACACAAGTTTCAATTTTTGAGTCAGATTCATTTTGTCGTCTGCAAATGCTTTCAATTTGGACAAGTCTAGAATTTTGTCGTTTGGTAAAGAGTTAAGCTATCATATGGTGTACTGAAAAATAAAATTTCCATTACAAGTACAATGTAATGCATGTACATATATCGTCGCTGCGCGTGCAAAATGTCGTAACTCAAAAAAATGCCAAAATCGTATTTTTTCATAAACATTTTCTCCCGCCGTCTTCCCAGTTTCTCTCAAATCCTCGTAAAAATCGGCCTACTGGAAGGCGTTGATTCCGACATGTGACACTATCTCGTATTCTGATTGGACTGGATTTTTTAACTTCAAAACCTCGTAAAATTTCTGTGACGTAAACGGCGAAACAGTCACTCGAAAAATTGCAGTGTGACGGTTATAAAAGTAGTCATGACAGTAAGTATTGATTTTATTCCATTGTAATGTAAACTATTAATACACTGCACACTTGAATTTAAAAAAAAAAACTGTTTGATTCAGGATAGAATACACATGTTTTCGCTGTGGGGGTAAAGGCAGAATTTTGTGTTTCAAATGTTGTCACTTTAATCATCTTTTTCGAATGCTTCCACTTTTTTGCGTAAGTGAATAATGTCTCTATTGTCTATTACTGTATCTCTGATGTGTGTTTGATCCTTATTGACGTAATATTTTTGTTATTAAAGGTTATTATCAATTTTTACGACATTTTGAAATTATTTGTTTATAGGCTATTTGATGCATATGGAAAAGTTACGCGGTTTTAGCATTAATTCCAGGATAGAGCAAAGGTGAAAAAAAAAAAATGATAACATGAATACCATTTGTTACTCAGGTCTCTAAATTATCTGAAGGTATTTCTCATTTCAGAGTGTTTGCGGAACGCCCCCATCGGAGACGAACTCTTTTGAAATAAAATGGGTCTGTGGTACTTGTAGCGTTCAGGCAGTCGACAGCTTGAAATTGGAATACGAATTACTGCCTGGAAATAAAAGTATTTTCGAAGACGTAAATGGGGATTTGTGGTTGTTTTGTTTCGGTTGTAAGCATCAGTATCATTTGCAATGTGTTAATAACTTGCCTAAAGGAGTATCATCTGAAGAGGTTGGTGACTATATGTGCTCTGATTGTTTAAACGGCTGCTAGAACATGACATCGCGTGGTAAATACATTGTGCAACTGGCGCTTCAAAGCCAAAACTTAGTCTCGTCAACTGCAATAAACAGCATTCCAACGTCAAGCATTTCAAATGATACCAATGTCAAAACAAAGGATATTTCAAACAAAAACAATACGACAGCGTCTGAGTGTTTTGATGATCCTGCTGCTAGTCAAAATATTGAACCTTCACCTATGCATTTAGATACGCCAGATGTATTATTTGCCACAAAAGTTGATTGTATACTAAGAGACTGTAACAATAACAATACCGAGAGTGAGAAGAAAGGCTGTGATGTATTGAGTAAGAATGATAGTTCGGCTCAACTGTTGTGTTATGAGAGTGATATTAGTGAAGAATTTGATGATGATGTTCGTGATCCAAACTGGAAACCAGTGAAACAGGACAAGGATATTAGTGAATCTGATACCGATGTAGAGGACACGGGAGTTAATAGCACTCCTCAAACATGTATCCAACCTTTACCAAATGAGGTCGATGCTAGTGTTCTTTGTGATACGAGAGATGGTATAGATCACGAAGAAATTGTTCAAACAAGTGATTATGTTTCGAAGGGAAAACGAAAGACAGATCCTTCTAATTGGAAGCGAAATGTTCAGAAACGTCTCAGAATGAGCGGAAAAGCATTTCAGGGTTATAAAAAGTCTGAAGGAAAATACGTAGAAGCAGAGAGGTCGGGTCGCATTCTTACAGACAGAGGATGTTCAAAGCGATGTAGGAAGTCGGGAAAAAATAGACAGTGTAACATGTTGACAGAAGAAGACAGACACCAGATTTTTAACACATTTTGGACCAACTTAGATTGGCATGGAAAGAAAGTTTTTGTTGCCAGTTTGATTGATTGCAAAAGCCATCCACATGGCGATATGAGAAGAAGAAAGGTGTCGTATACATATCACTTGAAATGTAAAGGTGTTAAGGTTCCTGTCTGCAAGTCAATGTTCCTGACCACTCTAGGTATCGGAGAAAAAATGATGTACGGATGGATAGAAAACGCTGAGCAGAATGCCGGAACCCCTTATAAACCTGAAACAAAGGCAAGAGGTAAGCACAATACTATGACTAACCAACTAACCGAAAAGCAAGACAACAAACCAATCAGTTAATAAGTCGACGCATCGATCAATCAGTCAATCAATCAATCAATCAATCAACCGACCGACCGACCGACCGACCGACCGACCAATCAATCAATCAATCAAAAATCAGTCAATCAATTAGCATGAATCTGATATTGTTTGCAAAAAAAGTCTATATCAGTTGAAAAAATATTGGCTGCTTACGTAACCACAACAACATATATTTGGGTCCGAGATAGAAACAGAAAGACAAGCATAATCTCAATATTGCCCTTTGTCATTTATTCGTTTTACCAAGTTTCATCAAATTATCTGAAAAATTAGAATTTTTTTGTCGCGGAATACAGAATTACGAACAAGCGACTAGACAGATTTTAAAACAATAGTTTCCTTTGCCCCGCCCCAACCCTACCCTACCCGCTCCAGCGCATGTTCACCAGTAGGGAACTAGTTCATCTAAATTATAAGTCATATTATAATCTCGCTTACCTTTCAGTTCTTTACAATCCCGACTTTTGACGACTCTCAGAATAAAGAAATTTCAAAACGTTGTGGGAAAAGGAGAAAGTGCTGGTCATCAGCATTTTCTCCTTTTCCTACAATGTTTCGTACCTTTGGAAATAGAAACGTCATGTTTTGAATCACAATTGATTTGTCGTCTGCAAATGCTTTCATTTCAGACCTGGCTATAATTTTCTCGTTTATGGAAGACTTGAAATCCGTTCATATACTCACCAACTTACTCATCCTTTTATACAGGTATTCCAGAGGCAGTGCGACATTCTGCCAATAACTTCCTTGACAACTTACCAAAGCTTCCCTCACACTACTGCAGGAGCACCACTTCGAAACTTTATCTTGAAAACACATTTACAACATTGGCGGAAGTTTATCGTGTCTACAAAGACTATTGCAGAGAGAATTCAAAATCCTGTTCAAGCCGCAAAGTTTTCGAAAGTGTGTTTCATGAGAAAAATCTTTCTTTGTATCGACCAAAGAAGGATAAATGTGATATTTGTTGTTCCTATGAAGTTGGCAACCTTGCTGAAAAGGATTATAATGATCACCTATCGAAGAAAACCGCTTCACGAGAGGAGAAAAACGCCGACAAGGAGAGAGCACGTTCTAACCTTAATATCAAAGTCCTGACCATGGATTTGGAGGCCGTGTTACTTGCACCTCGGTTAAATGCAAGTGCGCTTTATTATAAGACTAAACTTGCTAGCCACAACTTTACGATATATGACCTGGCAACAAATGACGTATCAGTTTACTTCTGGAATGAATCCGAAGGAGACCTCTGTGCAAGTTCATTCGCATCCTGCGTGACGCATTACATTAAAGGGCTGCCAACAAATATCACAGAAGTTGTTTTGTATAGTGATGGTTGTACCTATCAAAACAGGAATGCTGTACTTGCCAACGCCTTGTTAAGCTTGGCTAAGGAAAGACATATAACGATCATTCAAAAGTATTTAACAAAAGGCCATACGCAAATGGAGTGCGATAGCGTTCATAGTACACTTGAACATTTGGTTCGTAACAAACCAGTGTACAGCCCGTTCACCTACGTAGAAGCCCTACAATCTGCTAGGCCGAGGAAAAAGTACACTGTTCATTATCTAACACATGACTTTTTTCAGGATTTTACAGACCTTGTATATTATTCATCCATACGGCCAGGTACTCAAACTGGAGATCCAGTGGTAACAGACGTTGTTTGTTTCAAGTATCTCCAAGACGGTACCGCACAGTACAAACTAAGCTTTGATGATAAATTGAAAGATTTGCCCAGACGTGTCACACGTAGATCAAATCCAATCGAATCTGGAAACCACGTATGGCCATGCCTTCACAAAGGTCCTTTACCTATTAAAGGTAGCAAATATAAACATCTTCAAGAACTGAAGGCCGTCATTCCGCCCGATTTTCACGGATTTTACGATAACCTGCCACATACAAACACATAACATCAAAACGCTATTTTGTACGTGCTGACTGTTATTGTGTGGCGTCTTAAGCCTTCAATCCAGAGACGTAAATACTCAGTTAATAGTTGATGTTTGAAGTTTTCAGTTAACTAGTTGCTAACTTCTTTCAGAATTGTCTATATAGGAATGGACATATTTGGTTAACCCAAACTACTTTGTAAATATTCAATCAAAAAGATACTTCTTAATCATGAATAGTGTTTAAAGTTTCCAGTTTACTTAGATCTACCATTAGTTTGGTTTTATTTGTCATATTTGTATATATAATAAAGGTCCAGTAGAGGTAAAAGTATCGAAGCAGATGTTATAATACATTTGAATTTGAACCATACCACTTAAAAGTATGGAACTGACGGTCTATTAGTGTGGTTTGGCTGGCAGAAAAGGAAATTTTAAAATCAGACAAAAAGTATATAAAAGACACAGCCACTTCGCAGGTTCTAACCTAGTTTTGAAATTAATTTCTCTGTCAGTGACTAGCCGTACAACGACAGATTGTCATCTTCACAATAATTTCCATACTTTTAAATGGTATGATATAAAGTAAAGTGCACTTTAACAACGGCTTTGTTTACGTTTGGCCTTTATTGTTACTAATTTTGAAATAGGCATGTTACACCTACTCGTAGCTACGAGTAGGTGTAACATGCTTATTTCAAAATTAGCGGTTATGTTTTTGTCCTTGACAGGTCATTGATAAAATTTCAGGTTGATATTGAGAAAAGATGTAATTTTCATTTAATGATCACAGTTGACATAAAATGTTCAAAGAAAACAATGATGACTGAGCTTTATTGTACCAACATCCCGAAGCCTTCTTTATTTTTCCTTTGTGTTAATACCTCGTAAGTATGAAAAAATAATTTTACGTCCATCGTATAAAACATGACCTTTGTCTTTTTTGAGTCAATAAGTCGTATAACGGAAAAGCTGCATTATCTATAGAATCATATTACAATGACTTATTCCGACTATTGCAATCGAAACGGAAGTTTAATAACTCATTACTTTAGTTTAAACTTTTATCTTATATTATTTCATATTATTATAAAACAGTTTTTTGCGTCTCCTGAAAAGTTGTAAAATATTTTTTACGATATTTTGCACGCGCAGCGACGATATATGTAACTAGTTACTGGAGTTAGCAAGGGCAAGGAAAGTCCAAGTTCTACCAGTTATTTTATTGCATTAACCCTTTACTGCACGATGCCGCCTTTTGACGCCCCTGGGAAAGAAACCTTTTGAAAACATTGTGGGAAAAGGAGAAAATGCTGGTAACCAGCATTTTCTCCTTTTCCCACAATGTTTTCTACCCTATCACAGAAAAATTGCACCATTTTAGCCAAATTGAAATTGTCGTCTGCAAATGCTTTCAATTTAGAGAAGGCTAAAATTTTGTTGTCTGGTAAAGTTTTAACTTTCTAAGGAGCAATTTGATCCATCAATCCCACACGGTGTTTTGCTGAAATAAGATTGGAATGCATGTGACAAAAACCAGGTCGGGATGTAGGCCATCAACAGCACTTTGTAAATGTTTTGTACAATTATCATCAATCATTTCTGAACAAAGATATTGAGTGGGAAAAGTATGACTATTTTATCAGGGGAAAAAGTACAAAAAAGAATTGTCATAAATCAATGTCAGCCAATGTAAAACATATTCATTACAATTACCTCTCTACTAGAAGACGAAATTTAAGACTTGTCCAGACAGAGAGCATTTGCAGACAACATGTTAACTGTTGCTGAAATGATAGAATTTGTTTTTGAGAGGCTTGAAAACATTGTGGGAAAAGGAAAAAATGCTGTTTACCAGCATTTTCTTCTTTTTCCGTCAATGTTTTTAAAAACCCTCTTCCTGACAGTCATTAAAAAGTGCGATTTTTTGGTAAAGGACTTAAACAGACAGATGACATTATCGCCTTGTAGCAGACCAAACATTGTGGCAAAAAGATATTTTGCAGCAGTACACAAAATATTCTTATCAAGCTGATGGCTCCTTTCTCACAAAAGGTAAGTGTAAACCAGAAGTACCGCAATGTCAGTGCCAACATTCAGCTGCAGTTTCCTTATCAGTGAAGATTTTCAGTTGAAAAAGGGACATAACTGTGTCAAGATATTAACATGGTTACCTGCCCTAGAACGGGTTCACCTATTGATACAATGTACATAACCAACAACCATCCAGAGTCTTCCAAAACAGCTAGAAATTTTCAGCAACTAAAGCGAAATGAATCCTGTCCGTAGATCCTGTCCCTAGATCTTTCATCAGTCTTTGAGAAAGAATTTAAGCTGAGATAAGAATCAAACTCGAAACCCAACTGGTTTAGTAACTAATGCCCTGACCATTGCCACAGAGCCACTCAGGCTCAGCTCTGATGTCCATCATGACTTAGAAAAAGAATGAAAATAAAGGGGGAATTTGAAGAGGAGTGAAAGAGAATTTACTAACAATGTGAAAGACCTTAGTAATCGACCAATTCCTTCCTCCCATAAAATATCAAATGGTTTTAGACAAATACAATAATTTCTTACTCAAACAAATTATGTACAATGTATGTAGCACTTTAGTTTGTTTGTTTTTTACCGTTTACCACACAATTCCAAGTTTTAACGACCCTGCGGAAGAAGGCTTTTGAAAACATTGTAAGAAAAAGGAGAAAATGTTGGTTCCCAGCATTTTCTCCTTTTCCCACAGTGTTTTCTACTCTTTCTAAGACAATTCCCATCATTTGCAGCACATTTATTATGTCTTTTGCTGCAAATGCTTTCAAATTGGACAAGTCTGAAATTTTGTCATCTGGCAAAGGGTAATACCCCTTTCAAACTGTAACTTCATGAAATGGACATTTTTTACTCATAAGAATTAAAGCATTGAAAGCGCTGGTGTGGCATTTGTCAGCAGAGCCATTGTGTGGAATTAAAAATTTGAAAAATAAATCATAGAAATAGTTTCAAAATATTCCCTTGAAAGTCATCCTACTATAATTATAGTCATGCACAATCCAATACAGCAGCGTGCAATCTTGTGGGACAAACAAGTCCTTGCAAACAAGCCCAAGAACAAACTGGTTTGGGATGATCAAGCACAGGATGATCAAGCGGTCAGGAAACAAAGACTGTGTATATCATTACGCCAATAGAAGACCATAGCGGATCAAGCTATTTTTGATAATAAAGAAGTATTTCCATGATCGATGGCCTAATCAAATTTCTTTCAATATGCCATTTTCATATCTGAAAGCAATCAAAACACTTATTTGTCTTAAAAAAATTGAGTTTAATTGGGTTCACTTCCTTCGGTTTTGCACAAAATATGACACATGACTTTCAAAATGCCGTATTGAACTCATACTGTGGCACTGTCTTCGACAAATGCCACAAAAAGGACCTAAAACAATTCAATTTTATGGATATGTATGCAGAGACTTTTCAAAGAACAGTGGAAAGTTTTCAAGATCAAGGCACAAACTGTACCAGCTGAAATTAACCAGCGAAGTCATTGAAAAGCAACTTACCGAAAGACAAAATTCTAAGATTTGACCAAATTAAAAGAATTTACAAATGACGGAGTGATTGTTGCTAAAAAGATGATTTCTGTCTTTGAATTAATAGAAAACATTGTGGGAAAAGAAGGAAAGCTGGTTATCAGCATTTTCTCCATTTCCAACAATGTTTTCAAAAACCGTCTTTGTCAGGCTCATTAAAACTCTATATTGTTTGGTTAATGGCTAACTTATAGTTGGGACTCTGTTTGGGTTATTCTGTTTTTAATAATTCCAATCGATGAATTCAAATTGATATTAATTCTACTATTTATTTAACCTAATTATCATTCTGTTTACCAAGTGTGCAAGCTTTAGACTTGTCCAAGTTAAAGGTATTTAAGATTAACATACAAAATGTGGCTGATAACAAGAATTGTTTGTGAGAGTAGAAAATGTTACGAGAAAAAGAGAAAATGCTGGTTACTAGCATTTTCTTCTTTTTTCAACAAAATTTTCAAAAAGCCTTCTTCTTCGGTGGTGTTAAGACTTGGGACGCTAGATCAAGTTTCTTTGTGCAATTTGAGTATAATGCCATTTTCAATATTTTCACGAGTGCACTGATCAATGCCTTCTTGGATTTTTTTTTCATTGTATTTTGCAAAACATTCCAAGCCACAGGCTGGTTTCCCAAATAAGCATTGTCCTTGTCCTGTTGACAGTCATCAATTATCGAAAAGAACTCTGCTGGGTTGGCATTAACTCTTTACCAAACAACATAATTTTAGACCAGTCCAAATTGAAAGCATTTGCAGACAACAAAATAAACATGAATGAAAAATTAGAATTTGTTTTGAGAAGGGTAGAAAACATCATGGGAAAAGGAGAAAATGCTGTTAACCAGCATTTTCTCCTTTTCCCACAATGTTTTCAAGAGGATTCTTTCACAGGGTCTTTAAAGGCCAGGATTGTGTGGTTAAAGGGATAAAAGACCAAGTCTTTACAAGAAACCTCCAAATAGAGAGCATATAGGCAGACAATAAAATAAATACAGCTCAAATAATAGCATTTGTCTTTGAAGGGGGGCAGGGGAAGCAGAAAATGTTGGTTACCAGCATTTTCTCCTTTTCCAGCAATAATTTTCAAAAGCCTACATCCAATGGGCCTGAAAACAGATTGTTTGGTTAAAGGTTTACAGTATGAGTAGGCAGTGTACAGAGGTACTATCGACAAAAGGAAAGTGAAAGAGAAAAGTTCTCGATGCGCATGATCAAGAATTTTGCAAATTGAGCTTTGGATACTGTCATTATCTTGTCATAAAAGTCTGAGATACTGGCATATAATATCTTGCATTAAAGACTTAGTATGCCTTTTAGTTTAACTTTCAGTAAACCCAACCACAAGCAATTAACATCCCATGTTTTAGAATCATATACATTATATATGAAACAGAAAGTCAGATCTATTCTTGACGTAATTTGCATTAAAACTGTTATACATGCATTGAATTATCATTTATTATTATATTACTATATAGTGAAATGTACTTGTCTTCACTCTTAACCCTTTACCACACAATCCCTACTTTTAAAGACCCTGAGAAGGAAGCCTTTTTTAAACATTGTGGGAAAAGGAGAAAATGCTGGTAACCAGCATTTTCTCCTTTTCCCACAATGTTTTCAACCCTTCCAAACGCATATTTCAATTTTTAAGTCACATTTATTTTGTTGTCTGCAAATCCTTTCAAGATGACTAGTCTAAAATTTTGTTGTTTGGTAAAGAGTTAACCCATCACAAGTTTTAATAAAGAGAATAAAGGCCCCTTGAAAACATTGCATAAAAGGAGAAAATGCTTAGTAACCATAGACAAATTTCATCATTTGAGCCATATTTAATTTTTCATCTGCAAATAGTGTCAAAATGGACAAGTCTAAATTTCTGTCATTTGGTAACGGGTTAAATCAGCATTTTTAGGATAAAATTGTCTTCAAATATTTTTTAAGACATTGAGTACATGAATAACGAGGTGCACCAGAGCAGAAAAGTGGCGTGTGTTCAGGTCAGTGATGCAAGAAGTATGCCAACCTGTCAACCTTGTATCATACATTATAGAACAACTCTTTGCCAAACAACAAAAATTTAAAAAAAGCATTTACAGACAACAAACTAAATGCAGCTCAAATGCAGAGATATGTGCTTGAACGGGAAATGGAGAAAAATGCTGGTAACCTGCACTTTCTCCTTTACCCAAAATGTGTTCAAAAGTCGCTCTTCCCTGGGTTATTAAAACACTACACTGTTTGGAAAAGGGTTAAGACTTTTTTGGAGGGAAAGAGGGGATGATTATACTTAACTCTTTACCAAACTACAACATTTTGGATGTTTCCAAATTGAAAGCATTTGCAGACGACAAAATAAATGTGACTCAAAAACTGAAATTTGTTTTGGGCAAGGTAGAAAACATTGTGAGAAAAAGATAAAATGCTGGTTACCAGCATTTTCTCCTTTTCCCACAGTGTTTTCAAAAGGCTTCTTCCCGCGGGTCGTTAAAAGTTGAAATTGTGTGGTAAAGGGTTAAGGCTTGTCCAAGCTAAAAGCCATTGCAGATGACGAATATATATCAAAATGGGAAAATTATCTTCAGAAGGTTAGTAGACATTGTACCAAAGGGAAAAAATGCTGGTAACAATCACTTTCTCCTACATCCGCAAAGGGTCGTTAAAAAATTGAATTATTAGGCTGTTGATCATAGCTTATTTCTTAACTGCACAATGCAGCGAATCTGATTTGGCCCTGGGGATAAGGCCTTAGAAAACATTCTGGGAAAAGGAGGAAATGCTGGTAACCAACATTTTCTCCTTTTCCCACAATCTTATTTTCCACTTTTTTAGCAGCATTAAATTTTGTCTTCTGCAAATGCTTTGATTTTGGACAAGTCTAAAATTTTATCAATTGGTAAAGTATTAAGCCTTACCCACACAACACAAGTTAAAGACTCTTCGAAATTCAAAACATCTGCAGACGACAAATTTAAAATCAGTACAACTGAGCTGAAGCTATCTGACAGGGTAGAAAACACTGTGGCACAAGAAGAAAATGCTGGTAACCAGCATTGTTTCCTTTTCCCACAATGTTCTCAAAAAGCTTTTCTCTCTGGGTCATTAAAACTCAGGATCGTGTGGCAAAGGGTTAACAGTTAGATCTCTCCAACTGTCAGTATTGTATTTCTACCACATGCAAATGAGATTGGGAAAGGGGGATTGGGTTGCATTTTTTTTTCTAATGAAAAATGTTTATAACCCCTTCCTTTCACCCTTAACATGCATCACTCAACTTAACTCTTTACCAAACGATAAAATTTTAGACCAGTCCAAATTGAAAGCATTTGCAGATGACAAATGTGACTGAAAAATCGAATTTTTTCATGGGAAGGATAGAAAACATTGTGGGAAAGGGAGAAAATGCTGGTTACCAGCATTTTCTCCTTTTCCCACAATGTTTTCAAAAGGCTTCTTTCCCAGGGTCTTTAAAAGTCGGGATTGTGTGGTAAAGGGTTAAGTCACAAGTGAAGATCAACATCAGACTAGTTTAGATCATACAATCTGAAGGGATCTCATTTGGTTAACCCTTTATTAACACACAATCCCGACTTTTAACAACCCTGAAGAAAAACCCTTTTGAAAACATTGTGGGAAAAGGAGAAAATGCTGGTAACCAGCATTTTCTCCTTTTCCCACAATGTTTTCTACCCTTCACAAAACAAATTTTAATTTTTGAGCCACATTTTACTTGTCCTCTGTAAATGCTTTCAACTTGGACCAGTCTAAAATTTTGTTGTTTGGTAAAGACTTAAGATTTAACCCTTTACCAAACAATCTACAGTTCGAAAAACCTTGAGGAAGAATGCTTTTGAAAACAATGTTGGGAGAGGAGGAAATGCTGGTAACCACCATTTTCTCCTTTTCCCACAATGTTTTCTTTTCCTTAGTAAAACATCCTGCAATTTGAGCCACACATTTTTTTGTCAGTTGGTAAAAAGACTGTACACCAAACAAACAAATAAATAAAACTTGCACCTTTTGTACAAAGAAAATGCATTTACAGTAAAAGAAATGAGCAATGCTCTAGTAAAAGGGGGCTTAAAGCATCTCCCTGGTGCCATTATATTAACCCTTTACCACACAATCCCAACTTTTGACGACCCTATGAAAGAAGCCTTAGAAAACAATGTCGGAAAAGGAGAAAATGCTGGTAACCAGCATTTTCTCCTTTTCCCACAATGTTTTCTTCCCTTTCAAACACTCATCCCATCATTTGGACCACATTTACTTTTTTGTCTGCATATGCTTTCAATTTGGACTAGTCTAAAATTTTGTCATTTGGAAAAGAGTTAAGCAAGTTATCACATGACTACATGGATCCAGAAAACAAGAGGGCCATGATGGCCCTGGATCGCTCACCTGAGTCAATAGGCCAAACATTCTGACCAAGTTTCACAAGAATCTGACTGAAAATGTGGCCTCTATAGTGTGCAAAAGGTTTTTCGATGATTTGACCTAGTGACCTAGTTTTTGACCCCACATGACCCAATTTTGAACTCGTGTGAGATTTTATCAAGCCAAACATTCTGACCAAGTTTCATAAGTATTTGACTGAAAATGTGGCCTCTAGAGCGTACACAAAGTTTTTTGAAGATCTGACCTAGTGACCTAGTTTTTGACCCCACATGACCCAATTTCGAACTCGTCTGAGATTTTATCAAGACAAACATTCTGACCAAATTTGACAAGTATCTGACTGAAAATGTGGCCTCTAGAGCACACACAAGGTTTTTCGAAGATTTGACCTAAAGACCTAGTTTTTGACTCCACAAGACCCAATTTCGAACTTATCCGAGATTTTATCAAGACAAACATTCTGACCAAGTTTCATGAGGATCCAACTGAAAATGTGGCCTCTAGAGTGTATAGAGTGTACACAAAGTTTTTCTAAGATTTGACCTAGTGACCTAGTTTTTGACCCCACATGACCCAATTTCAAACTCGTCTCAGATTTTATCAAGACAAACATTCTGACTAACTTTCACAAGTATCTGACTGAAAATGTGGCCTCTAGAGCATACACAAGGTTTTTCCAAGATCTGACCTAGTGACCTAGTTTTTGACCCCACATGACCCAATTTCAAAGTTGTCCGAGATTTTATCAGAACAAACATTCTGACTAAATTTCACAAGTATCTGAATGAAAATGTGGCCTCTAGAGCGTACACAAGGTTTTTCTAAGATTTGACCTAGGGACCTAGTTTTTGACCCCACATGACCCAATTCCGAACTCGTTCCAGATTTTATCAAGACAAACATTCTGACCAAGTTTCATGAGAATCGGTCTTCAAATGTGGCCTCTAGAGTGTACACAAGGTTTTTCGAAGATTTGACCTAGTGACCTAGTTTTTGACCCCACATGACCCGATTTTGAACTCGTCCCAGATTTTATCAAGACAAACATTCTGACCAAATTTCACAAGTATCTGACTGAAAATGTGGCCTCTAGAGCGTACACAAGGTTTTTCGAAGGTTTGACCTAGTGACCTAGTTTTTGACCCCACATGACCCAATTTCGAACTCGTCCGAGATTTTACCAAGACAAACATTCTGACCCAAGTTTCATGAGGATTGGACTGAAAATGTGGCCTCTAGAGTGTACACAAGGTTTTTCTAAGATTTGACCTAGTGACCTAGTTTTTGACCCCACATGACCCAATTTCGAACTCGTCCGAGATTTTATCAAGACAAACATTCTGACCAAGTTTCATGAGGATTGGACTGAAAATGTGGCCTCTAGAGCGTACACAAGGTAAAAAGCTGACGACGCACGACGGACACAGCACGATCACAATAGCTCACCATGAGCACTTCGTGCTCAGGTGAGCTAAAAAACTATTTTGTCCAACATGCGACTGCATCATAAGATAGACTGGTCCCTTGACATATGGAAAACTGACCAATAGCGAAAAGTTTCGGCCCAGGTCAGCCGCGCAGACTGGGAAGGCTGACCTGGTCAATACTTTTCGCAGATACATTAATCTCCCTTTTCACAAAGCAACTGGCTCAAATATATCTTTTATATAATATCATTTTTTCAACAATCTGCATATTCTTTACATACAGCTGTCACATTTCAGTGATTGCATACTTCTGCGTTTTTCGTTCTCTATAACAATTTATTGCTTCTAATTTACCATTGTCGCTTGTTTTAAATGCTTCCCTTTTTTTACCAGAATACTTTTTTATTAGTGGGCAGTATAGACCAAAGATCAGACTGCACATTTTTTGCAATTTGGTCTTGATTTGACAGGGGGCATAGCTGCCTGTACACAAAAATGCAGTTGCATAGACTTTGGGGAAAGAGAAAAGAAAGACTATTTTGCCCAAAAAAGTCACCTGGTGATAGGCAACCAAAGAGCTTCTACAATTCAAAAATTTTCTGGGGGAGACTCTCCTAGGAAATCCCCCTCCCCTCTCTCCGCACTTCACACCTCAGATAATACCTTTGATATTACTTTTGGGTATACTATATGTTGGGCTAGGTATGTCCTTGTTTGAGCTGTCCAAACAAGCAACTCACAACATGATTGCCACACTTTAACTTTTTACCAAAGAACTTTAGAAAATATTGGTGGGAAATGGAGAAAATGTACGTAAAAAACAATTTCTCCTTTTCCCACAGTGTTTTCTTCTCTTCCATAGATAGATAGATTCCATAATTTGAACAAAGTTTGTCGTCTTCAAATGCCTCCAATTTGGGCAAGTTCAAAATGATGTCATCTGGTCACCATCTAAACAAACCATATGACAAATACAAGGGTTTAAAAAAATTCAAAACACCTTTAAGGGGAAGGAGGGGTCCCATTCAAGCCCAGGACAACTGATAACTGCAAGGTTAACACTTTCCTCCAAAAATTAATAAATTCTACTTTTTCTGGAGACCAGAAACCACAGCTCTTGCAAAATTTCGTCATCCAACAATTTCACATGGTAAATAGTGGAGACTCAAGATCGAACTGCATTTTCTCTGTAAACTTATCTTGATGTGGTCAATATCCGCATAAAATCGACTGTTTCAACCTTTAAGCGAATCAGGTAACTCACAGGGGATAGGTGTTCTGTATCTTGACTCACATTATTTGAAAAAAATTTATGTAACTCATCCAGAATGTCAACTCAAGAAATTATTCATAAAACAATCCTATGTGGATTCTATTAGTAACTCAGATTCAGTAAGGTTCTAGCTGTGTAATTCAGGCTTCAGGGTTCAATCCTTACTGGCAGCACAGACTACATCCCAAAAGGAAGGCAAAAGAAACAATACAGCAGCAAAATATTTAGCAACAGATTGTTCAACCCTTTACCAAACAATCCTGCTTTTTCACAATCCTGAGGAAGAGGCCTTTTGAGAACATTGTGGGAAAAGGAGAAAATGCTGGTAACCAGCATTTTCTCCTTTTCCCACAATGTTTTATACCCTGTCAAAGAACTTCAGTTTATTAGTGCCAGTTTCAGATTTGTCCCCTGCAGATGCTCTAACTTTGGCAGAGTCTAAAATTTGTCATTTAGGAAAGGGTTCAATTGATGCAATAGCAGGATTCATTTAACCTTTTACCACACAATCCTGACTTCTAACGATTCTGAGAAAGAAGCCTTTTGAAAACATTGTGGGAAATGGAAATAATGCTCGTAACCAATGTTTTCAAAAGGCTTCAAAATTCACAGGGTTGTTAAAAGTCAGGATTGTCTGGTAAAGGGTTAACATATGAACAATTGTTCATTTCAGTTTCATAGCCTCCAGAAGTATTTTTTGGCAATGATGTACATAAATAAATACAAGACTGCACAGAACATGCTGTTTGATCTTTCACCTACAATACCCACAACTCCATTGATTGACTAATTGATTGATTGATTGATTGATTGATTGATTATGTTTAACATTGTTTTCAACATCAATTCACATATACTGAGTAGGCCAGTGCACCTATCCATGCTTTTCTGGAGATTCTTTTACCAGTACTACGCACAATATTCTTTCCAACCCACTGGCTGCTTTCCGAAATAACTATTGTTGAAACAATGGTCAGTGCTAAGAGAAGAATGAATCCTGTTGCAATGACAATCATCATCCTTGGAAAGAATTTTGTCAAACCAGCGACCTCCTGTCCTCAAGTCCTGTATGCTACCCACTGAGCTACCATGGCAAGGCCCCATAACTCCAGTCTAAACTATGACGATTGTGACCTGAATGGAGTTTTAAACCTCGTAACCCTTTATCACACAATCTCAAGTTTAAATGACCCAGAGGAAGAAGGCTTTTGGAAACATGTTGGGAGAAAGAGAAAATGCTGGTAACCAGCACTTCCTGAATTTCCCGCCATGTTTTCTAACCCATCAATGACAGAAATCATCATTCGAGTGACGTTTAGTTTGTCATCTGAATTTGCTTTCAATTTGGTAGAGCCCAAAATGTTGTGGAAAGAGAAGGAGGGGATGCTTCAAAACAGTTGTGTAATTCTACTCTTACGCAATTTAACTCTAAACCAAACAACAAAATTTTAGACCAGTCCCACTTGGAAGCATTAATTTGCAGACGACAAAATAAATGTAACTCAAAAATTGAAAT
This sequence comes from Tridacna gigas, assembly GCA_945859785.2. Lineage (NCBI taxonomy): Eukaryota > Metazoa > Mollusca > Bivalvia > Cardiida > Cardiidae > Tridacna > Tridacna gigas. Next base: position 24,564,338 of record OX244044.2, read on the forward strand.
TTGTTTTGGGGAGGCTAAAAAACATTGTGGGAAAAGGAGAAAATGCTGGTTACCAGCATTTTCTCCTTTTTCCACAATGTTTTCAAAAGCTTTCTTTCTCAGGGTCGTTAAAAGTCGGGACTGTGTGGTAAACTGTTAACTCTTTACCTAACAAGTCCAAACTGGCTGGCTTTGCAGATATCAAATTTAACATGTCACAAATGATGGAAGTTGACAATGTAATGGTAGAAAACATTGTAAGGAAAGGAAAACTCATGATAATTTTCCTACACTGTTTTCTACCCTTTCACAGCCAAATCCTATCATTTAAGCCTCATTTTTCTCCGCTTATTTTTTTTTTGCAAATGCTTTCAACATGGGAGAGTCACTCAAATTTTTATACCAAGACATGAGTTAACCCTTTACTGCACTATGCCGCCTTTGAACGACCTTGGGAAAAAGCCTTTTGAAAACATTTTCTCCTTTTCCATCAATGATTTCTACCCTATCAAAGAAAAATTTGACCATTTGAGCAACATTGAAATTGTCATCTGCAGATTCTTTCAATTTGGACATAGCTAAAATTTTGTCCTCTGGCTAAAGGATTAACCCTTTACCACACAATCCCGACTTTTAACGACCCTGGGTAAGATGCTTTTTGAAAACATTGTGGGAAAAGGAGTAAATGCTGGTAACGAGAATTTTCTCCTTTTCCCACAATGTTTTCTACCCTTCCCAAAAGAAATTTCAATTTCTTAGTCAAATTTCTTTTCTCGTCAGCAAATGCCTTCAATTTGGACAATTCTAAAATTTTGTCGTCTGGTAAAGGATTAAATAAGTGAACTACTACATGCACATCAGCTCTGTTGAACATTCACCTTTGACCACCATTTGAGTGGTGGACATGTTTGGCAAGTACAATAAAAGCTCAAGTACGCAAATTTTACATTTTGGCCCTTTGCCAAGCAATCACACGTTTTAACAATCTTAAACAAGAGGACCATGATGGTCCTAAATCGCTCACCTGAAATGCAACTCAGCTCAACACCATAATGCTACATGCCAAATATGAAAGCTCTAGCCCTTATGGTTTGGGACAAGAAGATTTTTAAAGATTTCCTTCTTTATCTCTATGTGAAATCCGAGAACCCACAACATAGGGTCAACTTTTAACACCAGGGCCATAATTTAAAGTATTTTGGTAGAGGGTCACTAGATGATGCTACATGCCATATATGAAAGCTCTAGCCCTTACGGTTTGGGACAAGAAGATTTTTACAGATTTCCTTCTTTATCTCTATGTGAAATCCGAGAACCCACAACATAGGGCCAATTTCAAAACTAGGGCCATTATTGGAAGTATTTTGGTAGAGGGCCACTAGATGATACTACATGCCATATATGAGAGCTCTAGCCCTTATGGTTTGGGACAAGAAGATTTTTAAAGATTCCCTTCTTTATCTCTATGTGAAATCCGAGAACCCACAACATAGGGCCATTTTCAACACTAGGGCCATAAGTTGAAGTATTTTGGTAGAGGGCCACTAGATGATGCTACATGCCAAATATGAAAGCTCTAGCCCTTACGGTTTGGGACAAGAAGATTTTTACAGATTTCCTTCTTTATCTCTATGTGAAATCCTAGAACCCACAACATAGGGCCAATTTCAACACTAGGGCCATTATTTGAAGTATTTTGGTAGAGGGCCACTAGATGATACTACATGCCATATATGAGAGCTCTAGCCCTTATGGTTTGGGACAAGAAGATTTTTAAAGATTTCCTTCTTTATCTCTATGTGAAATCCGAGAACCCACAACATAGGGCCATTTTCAACACTAGGGCCATAATTTGAAGTATTTTGGTAAAGGGTCACTAGATGATGCTACATGCCAAATATGAAAGCTCTAGCCCTTAAGGTTTGGGACAAGAAGATTTTTACAGATTTCCTTCTTTATCTCTATGTGAAATCCGAGAACCCACAACATAGGGCCATTTTCAAACTAGGGCCTAATTTGAAGTATTTTGGTAGAGGGCCACTAGATGATGCTACATGCCAAATATGAAAGCTCTAGCCCTTAAGGTTTGGGACAAGAAGATTTTTACAGATTTCTTTCTTTATCTCTATGTGAAATCCGAGAACCCACAACATAGGGCCAATTTCAACACTAGGGCCATAATTTGAAGTACTTTGGTAGAGGGCCACTAGATGATACTACATGCCATATACGAGAGCTCTAGCCCTTATGGTTTGGGACAAGAAGATTTTTAAAGATTTCCTTCTTTATCTCTATGTGAAATCTGAGAACCCACAACATAGGGCCATTTTCAACACTAGGGCCATTATTTGAAGTATTCTGGTAGAGGGTCACTAGATGATGCTACATGCCAAATATGAAAGCTCTAGCCCTTAAGGTTTGGGACAAGAAGATTTTTACAGATTTCCTTCTTTATCTCTATGTGAAATCGGAGAACCCACAACATAGGGCCATTTTCAAACTAGGGCCATAATTTGAAGTATTTTGGTAGAGGGCCACTAGATGATGCTACATGCCAAATATGAAAGCTCTAGCCCTTACGGTTTGGGACAAGAAGATTTTTACAGATTTCCTTCTTTATCTCTATGTGAAATCCGAGAACCCACAACATAGGGCCAATTTCAACACTAGGGCCATTATTTGAAGTATTTTGGTAGAGGGCCACTAGATGATACTACATGCCATATATGAGAGCTCTAGCCCTTATGGTTTGGGACAAGAAGATTTTTAAAGATTTCCTTCTTTATCTCTATGTGAAATCCGAGAACCCACAACATAGGGCCATTTTCAACACTAGGGCCATAATTTGAAGTATTTTGGTAGAGGGTTACTAGATGATGCTACATGCCAAATATGAACGCTCTAGCCCTTAAGGTTTGGGACAAGAAGATTTTTACAGATTTCCTTCTTTATCTCTATGTGAAATCCGAGAACCCACAACATAGGGCCATTTTCAACACTAGGGCCATAATTTGAAGTATTTGGTAGAGGGCCACTAGATGATACTACATGCCATATATGAGAGCTCTAGCCCTTATGGTTTGGGACAAGAAGATTTTTAAAGATTTCCTTCTTTATCTCTATGTGAAATCCGAGAACCCACAACATAGGGCCATTTTCAACACTAGGGCCATAATTTGAAGTATTTTGGTAGAGGGTCACTAGATGATGCTACATGCCAAATATGAAAGCTCTGGCCCTTACGGTTTGGGACAAGAAGATTTTTACAGATTTCCTTCTTTATCTCTATGTGAAATCCGAGAACCCACAACATACGGCCAATTTCCACACTAGGGCCATTATTTGAAGTATTTTGGTAGAGGGCCACTAGATGATACTACATGCCATATATGAGAGCTCTAGTCCTTATGGTTTGGGACAAGAAGATTTTTACAGATTTCTTTCTTTATCTCTATGTGAAATCCGAGAACCCACAACATAGGGCCATTTTCACCACTACGGCCATAATTTGAAGTATTTTGGTAGAGGGCCACTAGATGATGCTACATGCCAAATATGAGAGCTCTAGCCCTTACGGTTTGGGACAAGAAGATTTTTAAAGTTTTTTCTCTTGGTTGCCATGGCAGCCAGAGTTCTTCATGGAATTCAAATCTTTGAAGTATTTTGAAAGTGCATCACCTAAGGATCATTTCTGTGAAGTTTCACTGAAATCTGTTGGGCGGTTTCAGAGAAGAAGATTTTTTAAGTGATTGTTCACGGACAGACGGACGGACACACGGACGGACGGACGCCGGACAACGATCGATCACAATAGCTCACCCTGAGCACTATGTGCTCAGGTGAGCTAAAAACCGTGGTTAAAAATATTTTGGAAAAAGGAGAAAATGCTGGTGACCAGCAATTACTCCTTTTCCCAAAATGTATTCCACCCTTACATAGATAAATCTTATCGTTTGAGCCACATTCAATGGGTCTCCTGCAAATCCTTTCAATTGTTGCTTTTCCCAGTGTATTCAATGTCTTTCATAAAAGATTATTCCTTTTCTTCCATTTTTCCCAATGTTTCTCCATCATGTATGGATAAATGAGCAATAATAATGTGACTAAATAATGTTGAAAGTGGCTTAAAATGCCACGTAAACAATCAACAATTAGAAGAGGTCCAATTAGTGGCGTCTGGATCTAGCCCTGTTCAACAAGAATTTAACCCTTTCCCAAACAAGCCCTGGTTTTCATGTGTCTGCAGTACAAGTCTTTTGAAAACACTGTCGGAAAAGGAGAAATTGCTCGTAACAAGCAATTTCTCCTTTTCCCACAGTGTTTTCTACCCTTTTTTGATAACTTTCTGCCATTTTCATCAAATTTAAAATTGTCGTCTGCAAACTCTTTCAATTTGGACCAGTCCAAAATTTGTCGTTTGGGCAAGGGCTAATTGTTGATCAATTGATCAGTGACATAATCATGACATCAAAAAAGAAGTCTTGAGACGCATGGTGTGTGAAAAGCAAAAATGCTGATAAGCAGGCTATTCTCCTATCCCTTCAATGTTTTCTACCCCTCCTAAGACATATCCCACTCTGCAAACCAAATTTAACTCTTTGTCTGCAAAATGATTTCAGCACAGACATCTCTGAAATGTTCTTGTCTGAAAATGCATAAAAAGTGACTGGAAGGTGATCTTTACTCAACCCTTTACCAAACAATCCCCAGTTCTAAGGAACCCCCAGAGAAAGGCGCTTTTGAAAATATTGTGGGAAAAGGAGGAAAATGCTAATGTAACCAGCATTTTCTCTTTTTGCCACAATGTTTGCTACCCTTCCGAATAAACATTTTTCAATCTTTTTGTCACATTTATTATGTTGTATGCAAAGGCTTTCAACTTAATTGAAGTCTGATATTTTGCTCTCTGGTAAAGAGTTCACCCAAAGATTTTTACTCCAATTCGGAAGAAGACTCCTAAAAGCTTTTCTGGAAAAGGAGACAATGCTGTTGAACACAATTTTCTCCTTCCTCAACAGTACTTCTTATGCTCTAGTACACATATCCCAACATTTGAGCAACAATTATTTTGTTCTCTGCAACTTACTTTGAATATTTTGACATGTCTAAAAATTTTCTTGTCTGGTAAAGCATAACATATGACTGAAAGGCAATCTTTACCTAAACTTTGAGAACACAATTCATTGACTGTGGAGACGTTTACCTCTCTGACCTGTTTGTTTTTGAGATAATTTACTATAGTGTACATATCCTATTTCGAAAAGGATGAAGGAATGTGAAATATGTCTCTTTTATAATCGTAAAAATAAATGAAAGCCACTATATATAGGAGAAATAGATCAGTGACGTCTCTAACCACCGAATATTATCCCAAAATTTGGAAGGAGAGGCTTAAATTGATCATCATAACCATAACGATAAATATTTACAGGGCGTAGAAACCAGGATTAAAATTCAAATGTGAAGAACATTGATCAAGATCAGACTGCATAGAATGTGCAGCCTGATCTTGGATCTACACTTTGTTGCCAGGTATTCTGACTAGAGGATTTGTCTTTAATAGGGAAGAAAATACTGTGGAAAAGGGAGAAAATGCTGTTTACCTGAATTTTCTCCTATTCCCACTCTGTTTTCAAAAGCCTTCTTCCTTTGGGTCGTTAAAATTCTGTGTGGTAAAAGGTTAACAGTTTTTGGGATCCCTCATCATCTAACTCTAGCAAGGATATCCCTTTACCAGAAGACAAAATTTAAGCCTTGTCTAAATTGAAAGCATTTGCAGACGACAATTTCAATGTTGCTTAAATCATACAATTCTTCTTTGGTTACCAGCATTTTCTCCTTTTCCCACAATTTTTTCAATTGGCCTCTTTCCCAGGGTTGTTAAAAGGCGGCATGTGTGGTACAGGGTTAAACATAAGAAAAGGACATGTTCCGTTGCTACTTAACCCTTTACCACACAATCTCAAGTTTAAACGACCCTAAGGAAGAAGACTTTTGAAAACATTATGGGAAAAGGAGAAAATGCTGGTAACCACCATTTTTTTCCTTTTCCCACAATGTTTTCTACACTGCCTCAGCGATATTTAACTTTTGGGTGACAATTCATGTGTTGTCTGCAGCTCCTCTCTGTTTGTAATAGTCTGGAATTTTGTTGTTTTGCTAAAGAGATGCCATTGCTGCAATTTCAAAGCAGTTTTTGTCAAAATACTGGACATGGAAATCGAATTGTAGATCCAAAATCGGACTGCAGCCATTCTGTGCAGCCTGATCATGGCTATTTTTGCATTTTCCATACCAAAGGTTATATGACCTTTTTTTCCTTCCGTTAACTTTTTACCAAATAATCCTGACTTTTAACTACCCTGAGAAGCCTTTAGAAAACATTGTGGGAAAAGGAGAAAATGCTGGTTACCAGCATTTTTTCCTTTTCCCACAATGTTTTCTACCATTTCCAAGAAAAAAAAATTCAATTTTTCAGTCACACTTGTCGTCTGCAAATGGTTTCAATTTGGACCAGTCTAAAATTTTGTCGTTTGGTAAAGAGTTAAAAACTTTTTTACTTCCTGTCAACCGAAACTGTGATATGTCTAAAAATAGCAAAATATTATAGCACCTGATAATTGAGGAAGAAATAGAGCAGAAGATAATTATCAAAAAGCACAAATCTGTATTAAGTCTTTACCACACAATACTGAGTTTTAATGACGCTAAAGAGAAAGACTTTTGAAAAGATTGTGGTAAAAGGAGAAAATGCTGGTAACCAGCATTTTCTCCTTATTCCACAATGGTTTCTGGCCTACCAAAGACAGAAATCACCATTCAACCCTTTACCAAACGACAAAATTTTAGCCTTGTCCAAATTGAAAGCATTTGCAATCGACAAAATGAATGTGACCCAAAATTGAAATTTGTTTTGGGAAGGATAGAAAACATTGTGGGAAAAGGAGAAAATGCTGGTTACCAGCATTTTCTCCTTTTCCCACAATGTTTTCAAAAGGCCTCTTTCTCAGGGTCATTAAAACTCAGAGTTGTGTGGTAAAAGGTTAAGCTGCATTAAATTTGTCATCTGCAAATGCTCTCAATTTGATCTGATCCAAAATTTTGTCATTTGGTTAAGATTTAACTCTTCACCAAACAAAAAAAATATTAGGCCTGTCCAAATTGAAAGCATTTGCAGGTGACAAAGTAAATGTGACGCAAGAACTGAAATTTGTTTTGGGAAGGGTAGAAAACATTGTGGGAAAAGGAGAAAATGCTGGACATCAGCATTTTCTCATAACGTTTTGCAAGGCTTTCTCTGTATGGGCTGTCAAGTCTGGATTGTGTGGTAATGGGTTAACCCATTACCAAACAATCTGGAGTCTTACAACCTTGAAGAAGAAGACCCTTGAAATCATTGTAGAAAAAGGAGAGAATGCCAGTAGCAAACATTTTCTTCTTTAATCAGAAGGTCTCCAAATTTGTCCGCGCCATTTAAATCCTTAGAAAGTCAATGAGGGCCATTCCTGTAAGCCAGTTTATCTCCCTTGCCAGATAAAGACTAAAGGTAACCAAATCATAGATTGGTCCTTTTACCTGTGTTCCTTTGTTTTTATCCTTGATTCCCTTGGGGATGTTGCGATAAATATAATTTGATTTACGATTATATGTAAGATCCCCATATAATTTTAAAGCAGATCATGTTTTCAATCATCAGAGAAAGGCGTATATATCGATTTGTAAAACAATCTAACCAGAATTAGCTTAGACATTATCTCTAAAACATATTTGAGTAGTGCAAGAAAATCAAGGATAAAATCCAAGTAATCCCCTTTTCAGGACCAATGTAGTACTGGAGAGGAATTAGGGGAAGTAACTCAAGAATGGCCCTCATTACAACAAATGTAATGATAATATGACTCACCCAGAGCAGAATCAGCATCAGCAACAGCAGACAGAGATCCCGAGATACAAATAAGGAGTAACCACGCTAAAATCCACTGGCATTTTCTCATCCTAGCTGATTACCTGTAAAGGATAAAAGAATAAAGTATTACAGAGGCCCGTTTAACCCTTTACTACACAATCCTGAGTTTTAACGACCCTAAGAGAGAAGCCTGGTGAAAACATTGCAGGAAAAGGAGAAAATGCTGGTAACCAGCATTTTGGATTTTAATTTTTGAGACCCATTTATTTTGTCATTTGCAAATGCTTTGAATTTGGTTGTATTGATTGTATGGTGTTTAACGCCGTTTTCAACATTATTTCAGTTATATCATGGCGGCCTGGCACCCATCCATGCTTTCCTGGAGTTTCATTTACCAGTACTCTGCACAATATTCTTTCCAAGCCACTGGCTGCTTTCCCACATAGCCATTGTCGAAACAATGGTCAGCAGTGGGACAGGAATGAATCCTGTCGCAATGACTATCATCAATCCTCGGGAAGAAATTGGCCGAGCTGGGGTTTGACCCAGTGACCTCCTGTTCCCAAATCCTGTACGCTACGACTGAGCTATGGGGCTTGGCACTTTGAATTTGGACTAGTCTACAATTTTATCATGTGGTAAAGAGTTAAATGAAGATAATTAATTAATCCCTAACTCGTTACCAAACTATCTCAAGTTTTAACAACCCTGGGGAAAGTGACTTTTGAAAAGATTGTGGGAAAAGGGAAAATGCTGGTGACCAAAGTTGTTTAGGCCAAAATAAGTTATAAAAGAGCAGACAGTGTAGAACAAAAATATGCAGTCTGATCTTGATCTATGCTGCAAAGGCAGTATGAGTTGTGCTTGGAACACTATTGGATAACTTACAATAATTGTCATATTATTTCTTTTTGTTATCTATATTATAAACATAATTTAGCTGTGTAGAAGAAAAATATGTCAACAGTCTGTTAAGTTCATACAAATTTACAAAAAAAAATAGATAATATACATACTTGTGTTCCGAACTTTATCCATAAAAAAATACAGCACAATCACACATAAGAATTCCAAGAATTTGATGTCAGACAATAAAAATTATATCCACGATAGGTTTTTACACACAATGTAAATCCAGGTAGTCATATCATGTTGTACAAGTGTATAAGTAAACAGCTCTACCTTCTCATAAGTATAATTATTATCTAAATCGTCTACACACCTATAAACACACCGTTTGACACGCTTCCCAAATCTTTCTTTTTTAAATTTAGAAGTTTACCACTCGAAAAACTTTACGTCCCATGTTAGTTATACTTACAGTGTACATATGAAAATCACAAACTTGTATGTTTAACGATGTATATCCACAGTTTAACACTGGATAAACTCCGATATATATTGGACTTCGAAATCCCTGGGTATATTCCTGTTTGTTTGTAAATAGAATAGTAAACATTAGATATAATTATAGATAGACCTTTTAACTCTTTACCAGACAAAGATATTTTAGACTCCACACAGTTGAAAGAAATTATACACAACAACTTAATCCTTTACCGAAAAATACAGAGTTTTAACGACCCCGAGAAAAAAAAGAACATTGAAAAGACTGTCAGAAAGAAGAGTGCTGGTATTCTTTCAAACACTAATCAAATCATTTAACCCTTTACCAAACAATAAAATTTTAGTCCGCTCCAAATTCAAAGCATTTGCAGAAGACAAATGAGGAAATTTGTCTGTGATAGGGTAGAAAATATTGTGGGAAAAGGAGAAAATGCTGGTTACCAGCATTTTCTCCTTTTCCCACAATGTTTTCAAAAGCCTTTTTTCTTGGGGTCATTGAAACACAGAACTGTTTGTTAAAGAGTTAAGTCACACTAAATTCGACATCTGCAATAATTATTATGCTTGCAATTTGGATAAGTCTAAAATTCTATCATGTGGTAAAGAGTTAAATGTGGCTCAAATAATAGAAATTGCCTTTGAAAGCCTTTTGAAAACATTGTAGGCAAAGGAGACAATGCTGGTTACCAGCAAATCCTCCTTTTTCTCCATGTTTTTTAAAGGCTTTGTCTTTAGACTAATGAAATGCTGAATTGTTGGATAAAGGCCGTAACTCTTCACCAAACAACAAAATCATCACCTTGTCCAAATTGAAAGCATCTGAAGACGACAAATTAAATGTTACTAAAAACTTGAAAGTTGTCTCTCACAGAGCAAAAATGATTGTGGGAAAAGACATAATGTTAATAACTAGCATATTCTCCTTTTCCCACATGGTTTTCAAAAGTCTTTTTTCTTGGGGGTAGTCAAAACTTGGGATGCAGTGGTATTAAAAGGGTTCACTGAGCCCTTTTCTTTGAACTGACAAATTCCTCCATGAGCGAACTTAAGAAAATAGCAACTTGAAAACCTGTCATTTCCTCCCAATTTTTACCAGCTAATTTTTGTCACCACAATGACAAGATTTTCTTACAAGGTGTATTTAAATTCATCGACCAATTAGATCCTGCTTTTATTTCTTTACCAAATGACAAAATTTTAGACTCCAAAATAAATCTTTACCAAACAACAAAACTCTGGGGCAGTTCGAATTGAAAACATTAAATTTTGCAGACCACAAAATAAACGGGACTCAAAAATTAATTTTTCTGTTTAGAAAGGTAGTGTGGAAAAATGCTGGTTACCATCATTTTCTCCTTTTCCCACAATGTTTTCAGAAGTCTTTTCTGTTGGGGTCATTAAAAGTCAGGATTGTATGGTAAAGAGTTAACCTTTTACCTGACGACAAAATTTTAGCCTTTTCCAAACTGAAAGCATTGCAGACGAAAATTTCAATGTGGCCCAAATGGTTCAATTTTTCTTTGATAGGGTGGAAAAAATTGTGGGAAAAGGAGAAAATGCTGGTAACCAGTATTTTCTCTTTTTCCCACAATGTTTTCAAAAGGCTTCTTTCCCAGGGTCGTTAAAAAGCTGCATTGTGCAATAAAGGGTTAAAAGAATTTGCAGATGACAAATTAAACCTGCTCAAATCATGGAATTTGTCTCTGAAAAGACTTGAAAACATTGTGGGAAAAGGAGAAAATGCTGGTTACCATCATTTTCTCCTTTTCCCACGATGTTTACAAAAGTCTTTTCTGTCGGGGTCATTTGAACACGGGATTGTGCAGTAAAGGGTTAAACAAGGTATATTTCATTTCCCTGACCCATTGGTTCCTGCTAAAAAACAGTCATGTAAACCCTTAACCCTTTCCCAAACGACAAATTGTGGACTGGTCGAAATTAAAAGAGTTTGCAGACGACAATTTTAAATTTGATGCAAATGACAGAAAGGTCTCAAAAAGGGTAGAAAACACTGTGGGAAACGGAGAAATTGCTTGTTACGAGCAATTTCTCCTTTTCCCACAGTGTTTTCAAAAGACTTGTACTGCAGACATGTAAAAACCAGGGCTTGTTTGGGAAAGGGTTAACCACACAATCCGAAGTTTTGATGACCCTAAAAGAGAAGCCTCTTGAAAACAGTGTAGGAGAAGGAGAAAATGCCAGTAACAATCATTTTCCCCTTTTCCCACAATGTTTTCTAACCCTTCAAATATAAAATTCAATTTCTGAGTCACCTTAAATTTTATTTTGTCTTCTGCAAATGTTTTCAATTTCTTTTTCATTTTCGAAAACATTGTGGAAAAGGGGAAAATTATTCAATGATTTAAAAAGCTTTGAATGACCTGACACACCAAAGGGTGCCTCTATGACTGTGATTATTAAAGGCAATGATTACTTATTATATTGCCTTTCCCCTGAATGTGGTCATTTAGTCATGTAACCCTTGTCCTGGCAGACACAACCAGGGACATATATTATTCCATTGGTATAGACCAAGAGCTGCCTGTTTATTTAAGAAGTCTGATCTTGCTCTATATAATCTACTTATGTATTCATGGTTTCAGTCACACAATAATCATAAAACACTATCAGATGTATGGATACTAATCTCTTTCTTGTCAAAACGTAGAAAATCAACAGGATATGAATTAGTCTGAACTGCACTTAGACAGAATTGACATAATCTGAAGGAGATGACTTTTGAAACACTGTGATAAGATAGAATGAGCCATGCTTAATGAAAGGGGGCTTTAACCCTTTACCAGACGACAAAATTCTAGCAATGTCAAAATTGAAAGCATTTGCAGACGTCAATTTCAATGTGGCTCAAATGATGCAACTTTCCTTTGATAGGGTAGAAAACATTGTGGGAATAGGAGAAAATGCTGGTTACCAGCATTTTCTCCTTTTTCCACAATGTTTTCAAAATGCTTCTTTCCCAGGGACGTCAAAAGGCGGCACTGTGCGGTAAAGGGTTAATGTTTAATGCATCTGCAAGAGGTATCCACCCAGGTCAGCCACAGTATTCAAACTTATCATTCAGTCAGTTGCTAGACAAATTGAATTTTATACATCCATAATCATGTTATGCCTTGCTTGATCTAACACATCACAGAGATGTATTAGACCCCCTTTTGCCAGGGTGCCACTGAAATATTATCCAATAACTATTGATGAATACACAGGAAAGCTTTGTGACAACGTAGAGCATGCTCATTTTCAGTTGTTTATCCTCTTCCCATGATGCTTTCAAACTTGGAAAAAGTTGTGTGTACAGGATTGTTAACCCTTTAATGACTACAACTGCCAATGCAGCCAGTGTAGATCAAGATCAGGCTGCACAAAACATGCAGCCTGATCTTTGATCTACATTGTCCACTTTGCTGAAACACTGTAGACAAAAGCAACCATGAAATTGCACTTATTTGGGTTGTATTTCTAGGTTGGAACTGACTGATAGGTCTGTTTGGCACTCTAAGGGTTAATGATCAAATCCTCTCTGTCAATTTTTTTGTTTACTGTCTATAAAATGAATGTTGTGTTTGATGTGAAAAAAATGCAGTTTAACACTATGCCAAATGACAAAATCTTAGTCTTGTTCAAATCCGAAGCATTTGCAGACGACAAATTGAATGTGGATAAAAATGACTGGATTTTTCTTTGAAATGTTAGAAAACATTGTGAGTAAAGGAGAAAATGCTCGTTACCAGCATTTTCTCCTCTTCCCACAATTATTTTCAAAAGCCTTCTCTTACAAGGTTGTTAAAACTCTGGATTGTGTGGTAAAGGGTTAATCTTTTTCTTGTCAATGAGCAAGTCTCACACTTCAAAGCCCTGTAGCCTCATACTGGTGAAACCTGGGACATACATAAATACTTGAACCATCACCAAGATATGGCTGAAATGTCAAGAGCAACTAAAAACACAAGTCAATCAATCAATCAACCAACCAACCAACCAACCAACCAACCAACCAACCAGTCAATCAATCAATCTTCTTTGGATTATACTCTACAATTAACTTTTTACCACACAATCCCGACTTTTTTCAACCCTAAGGAAGAAGGCTTTTGAAAACATTCTGGGAAAAGGAGAACATACCGGTAACAAGCATTTTCTCCTTTTCCCACAATGTTTCTACCCTATCAAAGAGTGAAATCATCATTTTAGCAACATTTGACTTGTCATCTGCAATTACTTTTAATTAGGCAAGTTTAAAATTTTGTTGTATGGTGAACAGTTCATTTCATAATGAAGTCAAATGCAGAAGCAGATTATATTTCAGTTCAAGTCATTATTTTGTCAATTTCGGTTATATTCCAATGTGACTAATAGCGGTTCATTTCCTTACTCCCTTATATTAACCCTTTACCACACAATCCCGACTTTTAACAACCCTAAGGAAGAAGCCTTTTGAAAACATTGTGGGAAAAGGAGAAAATGCTGGTAACCAGCATTTTCTCCTTTTCCCACAATGTTTTCTACTCTTCCCATAACAAATTTCAATTTTTGAGTCGCATTTATTTTGTCATCTGCAAAAGGTTTAAATTTGGACTGGTCTACAATTTTGTTGTTTGGTAAAGGGTTAATACCCTGTAGCTTATCTCAAAGTTTTTATGTAAACTCTTGAGTCTCTACCACACAATTCTGAGTCTTAACAACCCTAAAGCAGAAGGCTTTTGAAAATATTGTGGGAAAAGGAGAAAATGCTGGTAACCAGCATTTTCTCCTTCTCCCACAATGTTTTCTACCCTTTCTGATACAAATCCCATCTTTTTTGCCACATGTAATTTGTTATCTGCAAATGCTTTCAATTTAGACCAGTCTAACATTTTTTCGTTTGGTAAAGGACTAACTATTTACCAGACAACCACCTGTCTGACTCTTCCTTATTCACTAAAGGGGCTAGCAGATGACAAAAAAATAAAGCACAAGTGCTGGAATATAGTTTTTGAAAGGGTAGAAAACATTGTGCAGAAAGGAGAAAATGTGGATTACTAGTATGGATGGGCATACTGACTGGCACTACCTATAACTGAAATAATATTGAAACAGCATTAAACACCAAACAAACTCTGACAAGCCAATGACAAATATGACAATCCTGGAAACAAGGGAGGTAAACCTTGGTTCCACAAAAAGGAATGCACCTTGTGACCTCTAAGAATTTTTGAAACTGTAATTTGTCTTTGGCAGGTAAAGACATTGTGAGAAAATGCTGGTTACCAGATATCAATTTTTCAAACTTTTCCCACAATGTTTCCAGAAGATATTTTTTGCTTGGTTGTTGAAACATGCAATCTTTTGGTGATGGATTTAATATTGATGGTTCATATAGAATTTTGAGGTAAGTTTTTTTTTTGTTTGAACAAGGAATTAACTCTTTACCACAAAATCCAAAGTTTAACCGACCATGAGAGAGAGGGCATTTGAAAACATGGTGGGAAAAGGAGAAAATGTTGGTACATGTAATCAGCATTTTCTCCTTTTCCCACAAAGTTTTCTACCCTAAGACAGAAATTATCATTGAAGCAACATATAATTTGTTGTCTGCTTTCAATTCAGGGTTTTCATTTTGAAATGAAGCAACCGATTGATTGACAAAAACAACAGGCTGAGGGTCAAGGGGGCCGCCAAGGCTTTGGCGTCCATGATTACCAATGGAGATCGGAGAAACGTATCGTCGCCTACGATTGGATAATTGGATGCAAGTATCCAATGAATGACCGCGTAACATTCATAAACCAATTGCTTCTGGTTTCATGGTAAAATTTAAACTGGTACCCGTTGTATCTCCCGTAGGCATCAGATAGACAACAGGCAACACCCGATTTATCGACGGCAGGTATTGGTTTTCACATGTACCAAATCCACCAATCAGATGGCTCGTAGCAGAATGCCTTATTTTGTTTTAAAATAACCGAGCAATATTCTATCTTTGGCTAAGATTTTCATGATAGACAAAGATTTTTCTAACCACAATCAATTTATCAAAATCATTCAAGAATTTAATCTTTATCGACAGTGTCTATTTCTGTGCATAAATAAGATTATGATTTAAATTTCCAAGTCTCGCGTTATCTCATGAAATCTCGAACCGGGCAGAAACTCGACTTGTAAGCATTGGGTGTTACCTGTTGTTGATATGAAGATCGATAACAGGCTACCAGTTTAGGTAAAATTGAACCGGTGTCGCAGTGCAGTTACCAACACGTGAAATATTTTCGATATAAACAACGCGATCGATTTTTCAAAGATCCAGCAAAAACAACCGATTAGCGGCCGATTTCAACCGATGTTTTTGATCGGCAATCGGCATTAAATGAAAACCCTGCAATTTTGACCGGTCCAAAATTTTGCCCTTTGGTAATGAGTTAAATTTATCCAAAAAAAGCATCTGAAGGTAACAAATTGAATGTATCTTAGATGATATGAATTATCTCTTTATTACATTGTAGAAAACATTCTGGAAAAAAGAGAAAATGCTGGTTATCAGAACTTTCTCCTGTTCCCACCATGTTTTCAAAAGCCTTTTCTAAAAGATCATTAAAAACTTGGTGACAGTCTGGTAAAGGGTTAACTCTTTCATACCAACTCAAGAAATACAATTTTCTTTTAACCCTTTACCGCAAAATCCTGAGTTTTAACGAGCCCGAGGAAGAAGCCTTTAGAAAACATTGTGAGAAAGGGAGAAAATGCTGATAACCAGCATTTTCTCCTTTTCCCACAATGTTTTCTATCCTTTTCAAAACAAGTTTCAACTTTTCAAACACATTTATTTCGACATCTGCAAGTGCTTTTAATTTGGACTAGTCTAAAATTTTGTTGTTTGGTAAAGTGTTAAATGTGGCTCAAGTGATGAAATTTGTAAGGGTAGAAAGTAATGTGGGAAATGCAAAACAAATGTGGTTGGAAAATGCTACAAGAAGGAGCAGAAAACACAACGAGAAAAGGAGAAAATTCTCGTTGTCAGCATTTTTTCCCTTATTTAAATATGTTTTCAAAAGCCTTTTTCTTCAGGACTATGTTAAAACAATGGATTGTTTTGGTAAAAGGTTAAAAGTTCCATTGCACATCATCTCAAAACAATAATTTTGACTAGAATTACTCTCAGTGAAGTTCTAATCACCATACTTCATGAAACCTTTAAATGTCAGCGAAATTTTATCACTTTCAATTTATGTGTAAAAAAAAAAATAAATAAAAACAATCCCCTTACAATCAATTTCTAAAATTGACTTGACCCTCTGCTAAACAATCTATTGTTTTCACAAGCCCAAGGAGAAGGGCTTTTGAAATGATTGTAGGATAAGGAGAAAATACTAGTTACCAGTGTTTTCTCCTTCTTCCAGCAATGTTTTCTACATTTACAGAGTCAGGTCCTATCTGAGTCTTATTAACTTTATCTTCTGCAAACGTCTTTAAATTTTTCTCCTTTGTTAAGAGTTAACTCTTTACCACACAATCCCAAGTTTTAATGACCCTAACAGAGAAGGCTTTGGAAAACAAAGGGAAAAGGAGAAAATGCTGGTAACCAGCATTTTCTCCTTTTCCCACAATGTTTTCTATCCTATCACAGACAAATCTAACCATTTGAGCAATATGTAATTTATCGTCTGCAAATGCTTTGAATTTGGAACAGCCCAAAATATTGTATTTTGTGTAGAGTTAAACAAATCATGAAAATCTCTATACCTTACAGGTAATTTTAGCAATACACGTTATTCAAGGACATAAAGGCATTTTAAGTCTGATTTTCAGAAATACCCTTATCTAAATTGATATAATGTGACAAATTTTTCAAAACATTGAAACAAAATTAATGAAGAAATTGCCCAAAATGAACCGCCCCCTCATCCAATAAATATTAGGTATTCAACCTATTTTTTTTCTTGATAAATTTCTATTTTATCTATTTTATCAGATAAAAAGTTACTGGTGTATTCCGAGCTAACCACTATGATTCAGTACTTATTGCAACACATTAAAGAATCACTAAAGTTTAAGTCCATCCCAAATTCCCTCTCCATTATAAAGCTAACACATGATCATTATAAGAAAAGTTAAAAAGTGATTCATAATAATCCCATATCATTATATTAACACTTAAGCTGCTGAATAAATGAATCGCAAATTTTTACTCAATACTAAAAGCTCAAACATTGCTGTTTCAAAGTTAATTTCACCAGAAAGAAAATACAGTATCGGACAGTGTAGATCAAAGATCAGATTGCACGTTCTGTGCAGTCTGATCTTGATCTACACTGTCCGCAAAAGGTCAGTGGGTTGCGATTAGCAGCTTATGGGTTAAACTGGTCACTACTGAAGGAAATAACCATATTATTCTATACGGAAAAAATCCGCTTTAGCTTCCTAACCCTTTACCAAACACCAAATTCTTAGACTTGTCCAAATTGAAAGCATTTGCAGACAGCAGTTTAAATGTAGCTCAAATGGTTAATTTGTCTTTGATGGAGTAGAAAACATTGTGGGGAAAGGAGAAAATGCTGGCTACCAGCACTTTCTCCATTTCCCACATTGTCTTAGGGTTGTTAAAACTCGGGACTGTGTGGTAAACGGTCACACAGGTTACTACTGAAGAAAATAACCATACTTCATATGAAAAAAACATATTTTTACCCACTTAACCCTTTCCCAAACGACAAATTTTGGACTGGTCCAAATTGAAAGAGTTTGCAGACGACAATTTTAAATTTGATGAAAATGGCAGAAAGGTCTAAAAAAGGGTAGAAAATTCTGTGGGAAAAGGAGAAATTGCTCGTAACGAACAATTTCTCCTTTTCCCACAGTGTTTTCAAAAGACGTGTACTGCAGACACGTGAAAACCAGGGCTTGTTTGGGAAAGGGTTAAGCGTAACAAATCAAAGAAAAAAACACTTTTCCCATTTCTACCACAGACTTACTGGATAAAAAACATATGGGAAATTAGTGATTGCTTGATCAAGCAAGTGCTCCTTTTCTCACAAACTTTTAATCATTAAAAAGCCTGTACAGTAATGGATTGACTCTTTACCAATCAATACTGTGTTTCAACAACCCTGATAAAAGCCTCTGAAAACATTGTGAGATAAAGAGAAAATACCAGTCCCCAGCATTTTCTCCATCATAATTTGTGGCCTTAAATTGCTGTCAATTTGGACAAGTTTACAACTGTGTCATACAGTAAGAAGTTAAAAAGATCTAAAAATTGTCACTAAATATCCCGAATCTAAACACAACAATTATCATTGGTAATGATACCTTTTCCACCTCTAAAAAAAGAAATCCATGTCACAAAATGACCCCAATCCCAACCACAATAACACAAGACAGAGCTGGGGTAAAAAAGGAATCTAATATCCCAAACATCAACAAACATATACACATGTTCCAACCTAAAGCCACAAGAGAGAGCCCCAAGTTTTATAAAAAGTCCCTCGTTCAGCAAGGTAATAATATTCAAGGCACGCTGTAGTATAATTCATAACGTAAACAAAATATCTGTCAAGCGTAACCATATTCAACGACTAATCTCTAGTCCAAAAGACCTTCACAACTGTTACAACCATACAATTTACGCACTGTTTAAACTCCCAATAACATCAACACCGAAATAACCTGAAATTATCAGCCGACTGATAATAAGAAAACAGAGATTACAACGTTCTCCCTATACCTATCAATTGGGAAATCTAGACTTAATTAATTGACAAAAGAGGTTTAATTAGTTCATCATAATACATCCCAACACATTATGACACCTTCAAGACTAAATACCCAACCAACCAAGCAAACATTAAACCCTTAGAGCACTCACTGTAATGAAAGAGATCTTTGAATTTGGAAAAACTGCCCAAATATTGCTATTTCAATGTTGTATAGGCCAGAATACGTAACAAGAAAGCCGAGAGTGTAGATCCAAGATCAGACTGCACATCCTGTGCAGTCTGATCTTGATCTACAATGTCTGCAAAAGCAGCTTTTGCAAGTTTATGGGTTTTAAGGTTCTACCCTTTGAGTGCTAGACACAACATAATACCATATAAATACAACACTTCACACCTGCAGAATCTAAGTTTTCAGTTAATATTGTGAGATGGGAGCAATGCCTCCTTTTCCAATGGTATTTTCCATGTCATCACAAAATGATATTTTCCTAGCCATGAAATGTTTGCCCGTTGCATAGTTTGTTTACTTTGTAATAACTTTTGGTTTGTATAATAGCAAAGCTTGTACAAGGTCGTTAAAACAATGCGATTGTAAACTTTGCAGAGGACAATTTGAACACAGCTAAAATGATGGAAATTTTCTGTAAAAGGGCAGAACACATCATAGGAAAAGTAGAAAAAGCCGATAACCAGCACTTTTCCCTTTTCCCACACTGTATTTAAAAACCTTCCCAAGGGTGTTAAAAATATGGATTGTTTGGTGAGAGGTTAACCCTTTCCCAAACAAGCCCTAGTTTTCACGTGTCTGCAGTACAAGTCTTTTGAAAACACTGTGGGAAAAGGAGAAATTGCTCGTAACGAGCAATTTCTCCTTTTCCCACAGAGTTTTCTACCCTTTTTGAGACCCTACTGCCATTTTCATCAAATTTAAAATTGTCGTCTGCAAACTCTTTCAATTTGGACCAGTCCAAAATTTGTCGTTTGGGAAAGGGTTAAGTGACATCACTGCAAGCAAGGTTCTGTTGATCCTGTTTTAGAGTTAGAATTGTGGAAAGATTAGACGTAAGCAATTTAATTATAATTTTTATGAGCCATGCTCTAGCAGAAGGGGGCTTAATGCATCTCTTTGATGCATCATGCCAAGCAAGATATGATATCATGTAATTAGGGATCCATAAAGTCCATTATGTCTAAGAACTGACTGTATCATGAGGTAGACTGGTCCTCTGACATATAGAAAATTCACCAATAGCGAAAAGTTTCAGCCCAGGTCAGCCTGTGCAGGCTGACCTGGGTCAGTACTTTTTACAGATGCATAAAGTCCCCCTTTTACAGAGCATGGCTCATATTAAATTTCACTGTGCATGTATTATAGACTTCTAACTGGGCTGTAATGGTCAATTATTTGTTTAACCCTTTCCCAAACAAGCCCTGGTTTTCATGTGTCTGCAGTACAAGTCTTTTGAAAACACTGTGGGAAAAGGAGAAATTGCTCGTAACGAGCAATTTCTCCTTTTCCCACAGTGTTTTCTACCCTTTTTGATAACTTTCTGCCATTTTCATCAAATTTAAAATTGTCGTCTACAAACTCTTTCAATTTGGACCAGTTCAAAATCTGTCGTTTGGGAAAGGGTTAAAGTGTGGCTAAACTTGAAAATAGTGTCCTGTGCAAAATTAATCTCTTATCTCAATAGACCATATTCTGACCCTCCTGCAATGAAAATCTGACCTTTACCCTTAACCACAATGACCCTGAGAAAAAAGGCTCCTGAAAACATTGTGGAAAAAGAAGAAAACACTAGTAACAAGTATTTTTTCCTGTTCCAAAATTGTTTGCTGTAACTTCATAGAAAAATCTAATTATTTCAGCAGCATTTGTCATCTGCAAATGGTTTTAATTTGGCCAAGTCAAAAAGTTTGTTGTTCTGTAACGAAAATTATAATAATCACTTTTCAGACCCCTGCAAGGTAGTTTTTGACTTTTTTGTGAAAGGTGCAATTGCTTATTGCAAGCAACTGCTACCCTCTCAACAATATTTTTCAAATTATTTGAAAATAGAGTGTTCCCTTCCCTCAAATATTTCTCCTTGGTGGTGCTTATAGCTAGCATAAGGCCAGTAAATAGCCTGAATGATAATGACTAACCACATGAAGTACTAGCAGTAACATAACAGTCAAGACATAATTCAGTAATGTAACCTTTTCAAAGTTTTTTTTCAAAAAAGCAAAAAAGGAAGGAACTATAACAAAAGCCCTGACTGCATAAAAATGGGTTTAGGCAAGTCCCAGTCTAATCGTGTTATTCACAGGCATGACCCAGTAAACATTTCAAACACCTGTATGATCATGATCGGCCCTGGGAGTTTTTGGACAAATAAGGCGAAGAGTCTAGTGTTTATTATCTTCCTTTCTCACTGGGAACCTTTACCTTTATATAACTCATTTACCCATTGCAGAAGACCTTTTTCAGTACTGAAAACATACTGCCATTTAGGGAAAACTGCCCCAAACAGATTTTTTTCTTTTGCCATAATGTTTTTATGTGTACTCACAGATTAATGCTACTAAGCTGTCTGCAGCAAATTTGAGGAGACACCGAGAGGATCGAAGTCCTTCACCAAAAGTATTCTGATTGTTCACTTACTGTTTGGCAACTGACAACAGTTTGGATTCATTTAAACTGAAAGCAATTGCAGACAACAAATTATGTTTGGTTGAAATGATAAATTTTATCTATGAAAGGATTGAAAACATTTTGGTACAAGCTGGTTACCTGCTTTCCTCCATATTTGTTTTCTACCCTATCAAGGACAGATTTTGTCATTTAGGCCATCTTTAATTTGTCCTGCCGAGCCCGGTAGCTCAGTTGGTAGCATACAGGACTAGCACGGGGGTCGCTGGTTCAATCCCCTGCTCGGGCACTGTCTTTCCAAAGACTGATGATAGTCACTGTGACAGGATTGATTCCTTTCTCACCACTGACTACTGTTTTGACGATGGCTGTATGGGAAAGCAGCCTGTGGCTAGGAAAGAATATTGTGCTGAGTAGTGGTAAAAGAAACTCCAGGAAAGCATGGATAGGTGCATTGGCCACAGCAATGGAAAGGAAAGAATATTGTGTGGAGTAGTGGTAAAAGAAACTCCAGGAAAGCATGGATAGGTGCATTGGCCACAGCAATGTAACTGAAATAATGTTGAAAACGGCGTGAAATATCATACAGTCAATCAATTGATCATTAATTTGTTGTCTGCAAATACATTAAATTTGGACCAGTCTAAAATTTTATCTTGGTAAAGAATTACAACACAAGGTAGTCTGCTATAGGATTAACTCTTTACCACAAAATCCCGAGTTTTAACTACCCTGAACAAAAAGCCTTTTGAACACATTGTGTGAAAAGGAGAAAATGCTGGTAACCTGCATTTTCTCCTTTTCCCACATTGTTTTCTACCCTTCCGAACAAAAATTTCAATTTTTGAGTCCCATTTATTTTGTCGTATTCAAATGCGTTCAATTTGGATAAGTCTAAAAATTTGCTGTGTGGTAAAGAGTTATAGGTACCATTTTAAACATGATACATGTATTTCAGTTATGCCTTGTTGCCATTCACCTATCCATATATTCTCCTCTGTTACAGTATTTCAGACAGCACTGTCATAAGGCCACCAGCTTCGTTTCCCACTACATCAATAAAGCTATAAAGTACAATATAAAGTCAATGAGAGAGCAATGCTTTGTCCCATGGAAATGTCATATTGTACCTTGGAAAGGAATATTGGATCATGAAGCAAGGTTTTTACAACTTATCAATCAATCTCCAAGATTGCTTCCTGGAAATCTGTACAAGTAATCACACCCTGATCTGGGTATTTTCAAAGGTTACTCCTACTCATCACAGGGTTAGAACCTGATCGTATGATGATCGAGGCCGATACTCTACCTGCCGAGTGCAGTCGGTCGCATATGGGGCTTGAGAACATCGCTGGTTCTAATTCCCAGCATAGCAAATTTCTTCCAGAGGATTAATGATAGTCATTGTGCCAGGATTCATTTGTTTCTCACCGCTGATCACTGTTTTAAGGACGACTAGTGGCTAAGGAAGATTAGTGAGCAAAATTCTGGTAAAAGAACCTCCAGGAAAGCATAAATAGGTGCACTGACTGCCGTGATATTAAACTGAAATAATGTTGAAAACAGAGTTAAACACAATACAATCAATCAATCAAACTGACACTCTACCCGTATGCACTATGGTATTAGCATAGTCAGCAGTCAAACTGCTGACTCTTTATTAACTCTTAACCAAATGACAAAATTTTGGAGTCCACCAAACTGAAAGCATTTGCAAGCAACAAATTAAAAGCAGCTAAAATAATGATATCTGTCCTTAATTATAGGACAGAAAACACTGTGGGAAAAGGAGAAAATGCTAGTCACCAGCATTTTCTCCTTTTTTCACAATGTTTTCAAAAGCTTTGTCTTTCAGGGTCAGTAAAAAGTTAGAAGCCCTGTGTTTTACTGACCGACCCTCCGGATTTGTCTGCTGCAAGCTTGTTTCAGGACCCAACAATCTAGTTCTTTTCCAAACGATAAATTTTAGACTTGTTCATATTTGCAAACAACAGATTAAATGTGGCCAAAACAATGGAATTTGTCTTAATACGAGTAGAAAACATTGTTGGAAAAGGAGAAAATGCTGGTTACCAGCAATGTTTTTCTGCAGTCGTCTCTTCAAAGTCCTTCAAAACTGGTTTGTTTGGTAAAATGTATCTATAAAGTAAAATATCCCTGCTTCTAAAGAAAAAAATTTAACTCCATCTCAGCTTTTTCCACAATAACTGTAACAATGGATTACAATATCAAAGGAACAAGGGCATCAAACAATGCAGAAGTTATTTTCACATACATTTTCATCTGCATGTATGGGAACATGCTCTAGTCTGCCTTTGAGGTGGCTTCTATACCTTTCTACCTATGACACTTTACAACTGACTGATTGATTAATTGATTGACTGATTGATTTTGTAGATAAATAGTTGTTGGAATGAATGAATGAATGAATGAATGCTTAAGTCTTATAGCACCTTTATCAGGCAATGCAAAAAAAAAAGGACAATACTGGAAGTAGCAGAAAAATTATATCTGGCTCTAACGATGGGGTGTGTCTGAAAAAATTCTCATAAAATGGGCATTTACTTATTACAAAATTTTCAACTTGTCTGTATTGAAAGCATTTGCAGATGACAAATTAATCATGACCACATGAGTAAATGATAGACAACATGGTGAGAAAGGAAGACAATGCTTGTATACAGTATTTTCTCCTTTTCCCACAATGTTTTCAAAAGTTTTATTGTGTCTGATTGTTTGATAAAGGGTGAAGATCAAACTAAACAGAATATGCAGTCTAATCTAGAATATACATTGCCAAATACCATATAGGGATACAATATATAAAAAGCTTTGAAATTTAACTTTTTTTTTTCCCAAAAGCAGATAGAAAAAGTTAATCTCTAAGTGTAAATGCAGATTCATTCAGAAAATTTACTCTAATTTGAATTTCTTTTATTCCACATCAGTCTCAACATATTGTGTTAACTCTTTACCAAACGACAAAATTTTAGACTTGTCCACATTGAAAGCAGTTGCAGATGACAGAATGAATGTGACTTAAAAACTAAAATTTGTTTTGGAAAGGGTAGAAAACATTGTGGGAAAAGGAGAAAATGCTGGTTACCAGCATTTTCTCCTTTTCTCACAATGTTTTCAAAAGGCTCCTTTCTCAGGGTCGTTAAAAGTTGGGGTTGTGTGGTAAAGGGTTAAACCACAAATTTCATAATGATTGAAAGATCAAAATGAAAAGTCAATATACAAACACAAAGAGAGTGAAACTGAAAGAGGGCCAGCCAGCTTTGTGGGAACTAACTTTATTATTGGATTCACTTGCCAGCTTTGTAGCTCAGTTGTTAACATACAGAGCTTGAAACCCAAGGGCTGCTGTTTCAGTTCCCATTTTGGCCAAAGTCTTACTGAGGACTGATGATAGGCACTGTGACAGGATTCATTCCTCTCTCACTTTGAGCCATGCACTGTGAAAAGGGGCTTAATGCATCTGCAAAAAGTATCGAACCAGGTCAGCCTGCACTGAGTCCCCGCAGGCTGACCTGGACAAAAACTATTCGCTATTGGTCAAATTTTAATATTCTCATTTAGTACAGTGTAAACTCTACCATACCACCAAGTTATAGACATGTGCATACTTTGAAATCATTGGATTATGCAGACAGCGTGTGATTTTAGGATGCTCAAACACTGGGATTTGTCTTTGAAAGGGAAGAATAAACATCTGGGAATAGGAGAAAATGCTGGTTATCTGCATTTTCTCTGTTTCCACAGTGTTTTCAAAGGCCTTCTTCCTTTGCATCATCAAAATGTTGCATTCTTTGGTGAAGAGTTAGGCCAAAAAGGTTTCTTAACTCTTTACCAAACGACAAAATTGTAGACTCGTCCAAATTGAAAGCATTTGCAGACGACAAAATAAATGTGACCCAAAAACTGAAATTTGTTTTGGGAAGGATAGAAAACATTGTGGGAAAAGGAGAAAATGCTGGTTACCAGCATTTTCTCCTTTTCCCACATTGTTTTCAAAAGGCCTTTTCTTTAGGGTTGTTAAAACCCGTGATTGTGTGGTAAAGAGTTAAGGCAGATTTCGCATGGAGCAATAGCAGTTGTTTATCAAGTCAAGGAAGCAGAGTGACTTGTTTTCCTTCTTGAGTCTTTACTATAATCAAATATCAATATTGTGCGACTCGTATATGGGCCATGCTCTGTGAAAAGGGGATTTAATGCATCTGCGAAAATTATTGACCCATGTCAGCCTACGCAGGTTGACATGGATCGAAACTTTTTCCTATCGGTCAATTTACTGCATGCCTAAGGACCAATCTACCTCAGGATTCACCCAGTTGTTAGATAAAATGGCTTTTACGGGTCCATATTTATGGGATGACTTGTTTGTATATGATGGATCAAGGAGAAGCATTAAATCCCGATTTGCCAGAGCATGGTTCATATGTTGTGTGTCTTAATTTAACTTTGTCAAAGAGTGTGCTTAACATACAAAACAGCAACACAGAATGGGTACCATATTTCACCTATTTAATGTGCCGGGGCACCATACAAAACACACACGAGGTGCTCTTATTTCATTGTCAATTTCCTGAAATATAAGTGCCATCACTTAGAGTAAGTATGGTACTTTGACCTGGATTTTAATTAGTGCCGAGTGCAACGCGATCGCCATTTTGAAAGACTCGCTGTCATGCGGATATCGATTTTACCGCCAATCATGATTCATTTGGACAGTAAATATCTTTCACAATTAGTATGAGACACTGGTATTTATTACTTCACTCTAAGTTTTTCCAAGTTAGTTGACAAATTATGCATTACTGGAAGTTTAAACTGTTGTTGGAAGTGTATGTGTATTTTGATAGTCAGGTGTTAATGACATCGATTCGTAAAGTAATTAGGATTATGTCGACACCATACCAGTAAGTTTATTTATAAAACATGGGTCATTACTGATTTGCATAAGTCTGCGTTTGGGAAGTTTTAGTAAAGTTATCTTGCGTTTGGAAGTTTGTCAATCCAATAGTTGATTTTAAGGTAAGGTCAATGTGGGTGGGAGTTGTCCACAGGCCTCTGGAGTATGAAATACAGTGGGGGGGGGCCTACCATTAGGGAGGGAGCGTTAATTAGGTGAATTATGGTATGATGATTTCTGCAATTATTGTAAATGTTTATCAAGGGATGTAGTTTATCTTTTATTGGCTTTACTTAAGTTTTGTTTCCTACATTTCTCTTGAGAAACCATTAATAAGCCATGCTCTGTGAAAAGGGGGTTCAGTGCACCTCTGTGATCCATGATATTAAGCAAGTCATCATATATTTATGGATCCATAAAATCCATTTAACTCTCTACCACACATTTCCGACTTTTAACGACCCTGAGAAAGGAGCCTTTTGGAAACATTGTAGGAAAAGGAGAGAATGCTGGTAACCAGCATTTTCTCCTTTTCCCACGATGTTTTCTACCTTTCCCAAAACAAATTTCAATTTTTGAGTCACATTTAATTTGTCGTCTGCAATTGCTTTCAGTTTAGACCAGTCTAAAATTTTGTCGTTTGGTAAAGAGTTAAACAGCCGATTGAATCATATAGTATAATGGTCCTCTGACACACAGAAAATTTACTATAGGCAAAAACTTTTGACCCAGGTCAGACTGTGCAGACTGCACAGAGTGATCATGGTTGATACTTTTTGCAGGAGCCTTAAGCCCCCTTTTCAAAGAGCATGACTCGTATGGTTTAATTCTCACCAACTGACACAGTATTGAGGTTACACTATAGCACAATATAACCCTGACTGATTAGTATTATGGTGTTGAATTACAGGAAGAAGGTAAACAGTCATAATCATTGTCACCTGCAAAGAACATTTTTCCTCTCTTGACAACTTTTGAAAACATTGTGGCAGAAGGTTTTTTCCACAATATTTCCCTATCACATATAAAAATGATATTAGTTCAGTCTGATCTTGATCTGCAATATCTGCAAAACCAGCCCCCAGTTGTGACTCAATAATGTCAAGATAAAATTGCTACAGCAATCAGAGATTTCTAAAGTGACAATCAATCCAATCCACGCTCTATTATAGATAGATCAAGGGGGTCGACCATATGGCACAAAAAAAAGTATAAATGGAAATAATTCGGATTATTTTACCCATAACTTTACCACTTAAAGCGCCTTTCACTACTTAAGTTGTCTTTGCAGACAGTGTAGATCACGATCAGACTGCACAAAATGTGCAGTCTGATCTATGATCTACGCTGTCTGCTTTGCTGAGACAATATGGACAACAGCTCCCTTGAAAGCAGGCTTACCATGGTTTTGTTCTAGAGTAAAAATGTATGTTGGGTTTATTTGGCGCTCTAAAGGTTAACTCTTCACCAAACAACAAAATTTTGGACTAATCCAAATTGAAAGCATTTACAGAAGGTATATTAAATTTAGCTGAAATGAAGGCAATAGTTTGTGAAAGTGTAGAAAACATTGTGGGAAAAGGAGAAAATGCCGGTTACCAGCATTTTCTCCTTTTCCAACAAGGTTTCGAAAAGGCCATTTCCTCAGGGTCATAATAACCCGGGATTGTGAGGCAAAGAGTTAGCTATTTGCTGGTCAACAGAATTCCTGACTTGTCCATATTGAAAGCTTTTGAAGAGGTCATATCAAGTGCAGTTAGAATGATGGGATTTGTGTATGAAAGCTTAGGAAACATCCTTAAAACTGGAGAAAATGCTACTTTGCCCAGTGCTTTTCCTTTTCCCACAATATTATCAAAAGCCTTGTTCCGTAAAGTTGTTAAAAGACACGATTAGTTGCCAAATGGGTTGTCTTTACCAGACTAAAACAACTGAGCCATGCTCTGGCAAAAGGGGGCTCAATTCATCTCTGTGATCCATGATACTGATCAAGCTATCACGTAATCATGGATCCATAATGGCCACTTTTTTTTTTTAAGAACAGACTTAATCATGAGGTAGACTGGTCCTTGGACATACAGAAAATTGACCAACAGCAAAAACTTTTGACCCAGGTCAGCCTGCACGGACTGCGCAGGCTGACCTGGGTCGATACTTTTTGCAAATGCATTAAACCCCCTTTTCACAGAGCATGGCTCAATTTAATTTGTTTTGAAGCAGACGACTTCTGTAAACACTGCATCAAAATAATGAGTAATTTTTTCCTTTTCCACAATGTTTTAACACATAATCATGTTTCAGAAATATTTATGTTGTTATCTGTTTGTAAGTCAGACACTGTCAAAGTTATCTGCTGGGATTTTGTTTCAGGAGAAGACAACTCCTTACCGGGCGGCAAAATGTTAGACTTGACCAAAATTAATTGAAAGCAACACTATTGCAGACAACACGTTGTGGGCAAAGGAGAAAATGCTTGTTAACAGAATTTTCTCCTTTTCCCCTGATGTTGTCAAAAGCCTTCTTTCTCAGGCTCTTTAAAACTCTGTGTGGTACAGAGTTGTTAGACAACTATTAAACCAATCAAAATCTATTACATCTGATTAAAAAATTAACGTACTGTTCTCAGGTTAACTCTTTACCAAAAACAAAAGTTTGGACATTAGGCCAAACTTAAAGCATTTGCAGACGACAAATAAAATGTAGCTTAAATGTTGATTTATGTACTGGACTGGACAGAAAACATTGTAGGCAAAGAAGAAAATGCTGATTACCTGCATTTTCTCCTTTTCCCACAATGTTTTCAAAGCCTTCTCTTTCAGGATTGTTAAAACTCTGGATTGTGTGTGTTTGAACATTGCTGTTTGTTTGTTTTTTGGTGTTTAACACCGGTTTGTTAGTAGATAAACCATGAAATGAGGGGGGTTGCTGGTCCAAAGCCAGACTCTGCCAATTCCTTCTGAAAAACTGGTGATGGTCTATCACTGCCACAAGATTCACTCCTCTCTCACTGCTGATCGTTTTGAAGATAATTATGTGGAAAAGCAGCCAGTGGCTTTGGAATAACATTGTGCAAAGAACTTAGTAAAAGAACCTCCTGGAAAGCATGGATAGGTACACTTGCTACCAGGATGTAACTGACATAGTGTTGAAAATTGTCTTCAATACCATACTAACACACTTTCTTTTGTACTACATACATCAGGGTGAAAGCACTTGTTCTGTTTCCAGAAAAAAAACATTGAAAGTGATCAATATAATTTGTTGAGCTTCTTTGCAATCATGTGTAAAACAAAACAAAAGGTTAACCTTCTGCCAAACAATCAAGATGAATCCTTATGCAAACAATTCAGAAAAAGGAGAAAATCCAGATAACTTTTTCCATAATATTTGTTTTTTTAGAAATGCATTATATCTGTTTTTTTAGCAATAATAAACACTAGTTGTGCCACATCAAATTTGTTATCTGCAAATGCTTTCACTTTGGATGGCCCTTTTTGTCTAAAGGTAATAACAAGTCAAAAAGCAAACCCTTGGATGGGGGAAAACATGATAATGTTATAGTGAGTAATATCAGGATGGAGGTGGGTGGGGGAAACCATGATATAGTGAGTAGAGGTAATCATGTCATGCATAAAGCAGTTATGTATTACACCTAAAACACCTGTGTGTAGGGGTGAAGGTAACATAAACGTTGCAACAGAAAAAAATCCTCTAACCCCTTTACCACGAGACAAAATTTTAGACCAGTTCAAATTCAAAGCATTTGCAGACAACAAATATATTGGGGCACAAAAGACAATATCTGTATTTGAGATCGTTGAAAACATTGTGGGAAAAGAAGAAAATGCTGGCTACCAGCATTTTCTTCATCTCCCACAATATTTTCACAAGCCTTCTTCTTCAAAAGCCTTCATTTCAAGTTTTCAAAAGCCTTAATTTCCCAATGTTTTCAAAAGCCTTCTTCTTCAGGAACATTAAAACTCGGGATTGTGTGGTAAAGAGTTAACTCTTTACCACACAACAAAATTGTAGACATGGTCCAAATTGAAAGCATTTCCAGAACGGAAATTAAATGTGATTAAAATGGTAGGATTTGGAATTGACATGACAGAAAAAAAGTGTGGAAGAAAGAGAAAATGCTGGTTCCAAGCATTTTCTCTTTTTCCCACAATGTTTTCAAAAGCTTTCGTCCATGGGGTCGTAATGGGTTGCAGCTCATTGGACAATAATTGCTCCTTGTCACACTACGTTTTGTTGCCTTCTCGTAGTCTGCAAAGATCATCGTGCTACAGGAAGAATCTGCCTACAATCAAGAACAGCTTAAGATTGGAGACATTTAACCCTTTGCCATACTATTCCGACTTTTGATGACCCTGACAAAGAGGGCCTTTTGCAAATGTTATGGGTAAAGGAGAAAATCTTCTTAACCAGCATTTTCTCTTTTTCCCACAATGTTTTCTATCCTTTGAAAGACAAATTTTATGTTTTGAGTAACATTTACTGGTAATTTGTCATGTGAAATGCTTTCAACTTGGACAAGTCTAAAACTTTGTCATTTGGTAAAAAATTAATAATGGAGACACAAAATTTGAACTACTTCACAAAAAAAGCTAAGGTGATTGGTCATTGTGACAATTTTGATTCAATAACAGCGATTGCTATTCTACCCAATCATGCAATAGTGAAGATTTTGCATGCCATAGCTTGAGACATATAAATGACATTTCCTACATTGTTGTCAACATTTTGACAATAGGCTCTGCACACTCTTGTTTATTGATTCCAGATACAACAAGCCAAAAATCTGTAATCAAACTCTCGGTATCTTCTGCATCAACTTCCTACCATCCATTGACGACTCGAGACTACTTCTGAAAGCAATGGTAGCAAATGCAGAAATCAAACCATATTTAAGTACCTTTCACAATAGCTACTATAGTTACATTTGAGGCCCGTGTAGATCACGACCAGACTGCATCAGCTTAGACATGCAGGGCAAGAAAAACCTTGACACTATGATTTTTGGGTCTTGTGTCTACATTAAAAGCATCAATTTACTTTATTTGGCACTCTAAGGGTTAACAAATTATCTCTGAGACTTCAAAATGTGTTCATGTTATATCAAAATGTATGTTGATAATCAACATGTTATAAGAATGGTTTGGAAGCTGTCTGCACCAAATTTGTTTCAACAGATAACCACAGTTATAGGTAAGAGGCGGCAGGGCATTCAATGATTAGTATACAGTGGTTTTATTTGCATATTCATAAACATTAACCTGAATTTTAATTAGTTTAGCAAATGAAGCCTTTCCTTCAGCTGCAGACAGGGTCCTGCTCTGCTTGGTGGCTAAGGTGTAGGATTTAACCCATTTAACCTTCTCCGCCACAGTTCCAACTTTTAAC
This sequence comes from Tridacna gigas, assembly GCA_945859785.2. Lineage (NCBI taxonomy): Eukaryota > Metazoa > Mollusca > Bivalvia > Cardiida > Cardiidae > Tridacna > Tridacna gigas. The sequence goes on from OX244044.2 coordinate 24,596,230, forward strand.
AACCCTGAGAAAGAGAGCTTTTGAAAACATTGTTGAGAAAAGGAAGAAATGCTGGTTACCAGCATTTTCTCCTTTTCCACAAAATTTTCTACACTTCCCAAAATAAATTTCAATTCTTGAGTCACATTAATTTTGGCTCCTGCAAATGCTTTGAACTTGGACAGGTCTGAAATGTTGTTGGGTAGTGGTGTTAACACAAAGGGGTAGAGGGATTACCATTCTCTCTCAAGGTAGTGGATTTTTCATTGAAGTATCTTTGGGCACACCGAGTACTAGTGTAGTGGTGGTGAAACTGGAGACACACACAAAGTAAGTGAGTGGTTTCTATGAAATGACTGAAATAAAGTTCAAAGTGGCATAAAACATCATTCAATCAATCACTCATCTGCAACAGAAGTAAAATCTAAAGGTCAAAGGTATCTACACCAACACATTCCTTGGATCCTTGAGGAACTTCGTTCTGACTTGGCTTTCCAAGCTGCTCACAAGTAGGTTGCAGACAATCCTTGGAAACATTTTAACTCATGAAAAAGTTTCTGAAATGATTAACCCTGTACCACCCATTCCCGAGTTTTAACCACCCTGAGAAAGAAGCCTTTTGAAAACATTGAGAGAAAAGGAGAAAATGCTGGTAACCAGCATTTTCTCCTTTTCCCACCATGTTTTTGACCCAATCCAAGACAAATTCCAATTTCACCATTTGAATCACATTTAAATTGTCATCTGTGTGGTAAGGAGTTAACTCTCATTAACAAAGGGACCAAGAGAAGACGTGCATAAGTGAGCTGCTTTAGTAATATGACTGAAATGGTGTTGCAAGTGGCCCATTCCCATTCACACAAACTTAACTAAATGCTTCGTGGTACTGCATTTGGTCCAGTGTAACAGTGAAAGCAAAACAACCTTGTATAATCCACAAAAGTGAAGTCAGTATCATGTATTTAAATTATCTCAATAGAAATGAGCCATGCTCTGGCAAAAGGGGATCTCTGTCATGCATTATACCAATCACATCATTAATGTGGATCTATAAAATCCATTTTGTTTGGCAAGCAGATAAAACATTTATAGAATGTCCTTGAACATGCAAAAAATCAACTAAGTACAAAAGAGTTTGGACACAGGTCATCCTGCGCAAACTGCACAAGCAGACATGGGTCAATGCCTTTTACAGATGCATTAAACCCCTTTCCACAGAGCATGGCTCAAATTACCAGTTTTAAGGCCACTTTGCCACCTGCACGTGAGTCTGTATTTGTCTTGATTGATCGATTGAATGGTGTCTTATGCCACTTTCAACATTATTTCGGTCATATCATGGCGACAGCTCACATATTCATGTATATTCTGGGTTCCATCAGTACTAGGCTAGCTAGGGCTCTGAAGTGTCTTGCCCAAGGACACCCCAACGAAAAAACCCAATGGATTCAGCGTGACTTGAACCTGGGGCCTCTAGGTCACGAGTCCTACACTTTACCACTAAGCCACGCAGGACCCAGCGAAAACATAATAGCAAAGCGAGAAACTGCTCTCGACAAGTCAGTCTATGCTACATTGGTTTCACATGTTTTCATACACACCGTTTGTTTACTTACAGTAATCATGGGAAAAAAAAATAATTTCATAGTCATGATGCTTCATTGATGTAAATCTAAAAATAGATAACCCTTAGGCTGCCAAGTGTGACTCATGGACCTTTAGCAGACAGTGTAGATCAAGATCAGACTGCCCAGAATGTGCAGTCTGATCTTGGATCTACACTGTCCAATAAGGAGATCATACTAACCCTCATGACTTTGAAATACATGCACTAACATTTTGGTTTTTAGCTCCACTGGCCGAAGGCCAGCGGGCTTATGTCATGGCCTGGTGTCCGTTGTGCGTGCGTGCGTGCGTCCGTCCGTCCGGTCGTCCGTCCGTCCATCCGGTCGTCCGTGCGTTAACTTTTATTTCAAACATCTTCTTCTCTGAAACTACCCATCCAATTTTCATGAAACTTCACAGAAATGATCCTGCCATGGTCCTCTTCAGAATTTCTTGAAAGAATTTGATTCCTTCAAAAACTCTGGTTGCCATGGCAACAAAACTGAAAAATATTGGAAATCTTTAAAAATCTTCTTGTCTGAAACCATAAGGCATAGGGCTACCAAATTTGGCATGTAGCTTTATGTAGTAGACCTCTATCAAGTTTCTTCAAATTATAGCCCTGGGGTCAAAATTGGCACTGCCCCAGGGGTCACAAGTTTTACATAGGCTTATATAGAGAAAACTTCAAAAATCTTCTTGTCTGAAACCATAAGGCATAGGGCTACCAAATTTGGCATGTAGCTTTATGTAGTAAACCTCTATCATGTTTCTTGAAATTATAGCCCTGGGGTCAAAATTGGCTCTGCCCCAGGGGTCACAAGTTTTACATAGGCTTATATAGAGAAAACTTTAAAAATCTTCCTGTACCTGTGCCATAAGGCCTAGAGCTACCAAATTTTGCATTTAACTTGATCTAGTTGGGGTCTACCAAAAGTGCCCAAATTATAGTCCTGGGGTCAATTTGGCCTCATGCTGGGGGGGGGGGGTGTTTCACAAGATTTACATAGGCTTACATAGGGAAAACTTTTAAATCTTGGTGTACATAGCCATAAGGCTTAGGCTACCAAATTTTGCATAATTATAGCATTATCTAGTGGACAACTACAAAGAGGGCCCAAGTTACAGCCCTAGGATCAAGTTTGGCCCTGCACCAGGGTTCACAAGTTTTACATGGGTTTATTGAGTGAAAAGTTCAGAAACCGTCTTGTTACTAGCCATAAGGCCAAGAACTCCCAAATTTGGCATGTTATTCTTCTAATACACATATTCCCCATTTAGTCCGACTGTAGCCCTGGGGTCAAAGTTTTATGAGGGCTTATATAGTAAAGACTTCTCTTCATGGTTTATATTTATAAGCCAGTGGAGCGATACAGGGCCATCATGGCCCTCTTGTTATAATAAGCATGACAGTTTCATTTAACCCTTACAGTGCTGAATTAATGAAAGGGGCATTTTCAATCAGTTAAAATATCCAAATGTTGTGGTATAAGGGTAGTTTTGGTCGGAATATGTAACAAGTAGCCGACAGTGTAGATCCAAGATCAGACTGCACGTTCTGTGTTCTGTGCATTGTGATCTTAATCTACACTGTCCGCAAAAACAACTTAACTCGGTTCAAGCACTTTAACGGTTAAGTAATTTAGCGGGACAAGGGTTAATGATGAACAAATGTAAATAGGATAGATGTCTCCAAGAAAGAACTCGAAATAGAAACTATAATTAAATCAACTTATACCTCCTGCAAGGAATTAGCAGAATATGTCCTTGTAAACATATTCCAAAAATATGACATTTTTTTGTCTGTTTGATTGGTGTTCAATGCCATTTTCAACGCTAGCTTAGTTATATTACAACAGCCAGTATACCTATCAGTGTTTACAAGGAGTTTCTTTTACAAGTGCTCCATACGATATTCTGTACGATATTCTTCTAAAGCCTGACCACTTTCTGAGACATTGTCGAAACAATGCTCAGCAGAATGGAAAATGAATCCTGTCACAACGACTATCATCAATCCACCAAAAGAACTTTGCCAAGCTTGGGAATCAATCCATCTGGTTTGAGCCCCTGAGCTTCCCACCATGTATGTAACCTGTATGTTCAACGGATAGCAAGGAAAATTGTGAAAACATTATGGCAAAAGGAGAAATTACCCTGACAGAAGCCTTTTTGAATGAGGCTAAAAATGTGTTAAATGCCAGAATTAACCCTTTACCAAACAATTCCATTTTAATGACCTCTAGAAAAAGGGGTTTTGAAAACACTGTGAAAAAGGAAATACTGGTAACCATTTTTTTTTTCTTTTTTCTTTTTCCACAATGTTTTCTTTCCTTTCAAACACGAATCCCACCATTGAAGCTACATTTTATTTGTTGAATGCAAATTTTGTCAGTTTGAATGAGACAAAATTTTGTCAGTCTCATAAAGAGTTATGCAAGTCTAAAGGTAACTCTTTACCAAACAATCAAAAATGTAGACTTGTCCAACTTCAAAGCATCTGTTGACGACATTTAATGTGACTGAAAAAAATTGAAATTTGATTTTAGCAGGGACGAAGATATCGTGGGAAAAGAAGCTAAATGCTGTTTACCAGCATTTTCTTCTTTTCCCACAATATTTTCAAGGTTGAAAATCAATTTTGTCATCTTCCTCAAAAACACTGTCCGTAACCCTTTACTAAACAATCCGGAGTTTTCCTCCAGAAAAAATGCTTATGAAAACAGTGGGAAAAGGAGACTGAATGGTAGTAACCAGCAATTTCTATCACCACAATGTTTCTAAACCTTTCAGAGAAGTGTCCCATCATTTGAGCCATATTTATGTATATGTCCTCTGAAAGCATTTTCTTCTTTTCCCACAATGTTTTCAAAAGCCTCTTTCCTCTTGGTCGTTGATACTTGGGAGTGTGTGGTAAAGGGTTAACCCTTCACCAGATGACAAAATTTCAGCCTTGTTCAAAATGAAAGCATTTACAGATGACAATTTCAGTTTGGCTCCAATAGCGCAATTTTTCTTTGGATAGGGTGGAGAACAGTGTGGGAAAAGGTGCAAATACTGATTACAAGCATTTTCTCATTTTCCCACAATGTTTTCAAAACACATCTTTCCAAGGGTCGTTAACCCTTTCCCAAACAAGCCCTGGTTTTCACGTGTCTGCAGTACAAGTCTTTTGAAAACACTGTGGGAAAAGGAGAAATTGCTCGTCACGAGCAATTTCTCCTTTTCTCACAGTGTTTTCTACCCTTTTTGAGACCTTTCTGCCATTTTCATCAAATTTAAAATTGTCGTCTGCAAGCTCTTTCAATTTGGACCAGTCCAAAATTTGTCGTTTGGGAAAGGGTTAAAAGGCTTCATTGTGTGATAAAGAGTTAACCCTTTCCCAAACGACAAATTTTGGACTGGTCCAAATTCAAAGAGTTTGCAGACGACAATTTTAAATCTGATGAAAATGGCAGAAAGGTCTCAAAAAGGGTAGAAAACACTGTGGGAAAAGGAGAAATTGCTCGTAACGAGCAATTTCTCCTTTTCCCACAGTGTTTTCAAAAGACTTGTGCTACAGACACGTGAAAACCAGGGCTTGTTTGGGAAAGGGTTAATAAAGAACACATGTATATTATGGAAATAACCCTTTTCAAAGCAATTCAATGTTTTAGCAATCAAAAAAGTTTGTGGAAAAAAAACAGTGGAAAAAGGAGAAAACCATGCTTGCAACTACAATGATAGAGGAGGTCTTTGAAATGGTAGAAAACATTGTGGAAATGTAGGATATGCTGTTTATCAACACTTTCTCCTTTACCTCTTTACCATATGACAAAATTTTAGACTTGTATGAATTGAAAGCAGTTGTGCAGACAAAATGAATGTGACTCAAAAATTGAAATTTCATTTGGGAAGGTTAGAAGACATTGTGGGAAAAGGAGAAAATGCTGGTTACCAGCATTTTCTCCTTTTCCCACAATGTTTACATCAACTTTCTTTCTCAGAGTCGTTAAAAGTCTGGATTGTGGGGTAATGGGTTACACTTGTTCAAAAGCCCTCTTCTTTCTGCAGAGTTGTTAAACCCGGGACTGTTTCATAAAGGGTGAACAAGAAGAATACATCACAGAGACTAGGTCAGATATGTTGCCCTGAAGAAATGAAATGGAAATTTCAATCTGGGGAAAAAAAGATATTATTACAGACACACATACATTTTAACTCTTTACCAAACCTGTCCAAATTGATAGCATTTGCAGACGACAATATAATGTGGCTAAACAATTGAAATTTGTGTTGGGAAGGGTAGAAAACATGATAGGAAAAGGAGAAAATGCTGGTTACCAGCATTTTCTTCTTTTCCAACAATGTTTTCAAAAGCCTTCTTCCTCAGCGTTGTTAAAAGTCAGGAATGTGTGGTAAAGGGTTAACTCTTTACCAAATGACAGAATTGTACTCTGGTCCAAATTGAAAGCATTTGTAGATGACATATACAATGTGGCTCAAATTGAGAAATATGTCTCTGAAAGAAAAACATTGTGGGAAAAGGAGAAAATCCTAGCAACCAACATTTTCAAAAGCATATCCCATTATTTCAGCCATGTTTAATTTCCAGTCTTCAAAAAGCATTCAATATGGGTGAGTCTAACATTTTGTTGGCTGGTAAAGAGTTGACCCTTTACCAAACAATCACAGGTTTTAACAACCCTGAAGAAGAAAGCTTTTGAAAACATTGTAGGACAAGAAGAAAATGCTGGTAACCAGCATTTTCTCCTTTTCCCACAATATTTCTACCCTATTAAAAGCAAAAATCATCAATTAGCTAAATTTGATTTGTCATCTGCAAATTCTTTCAATTTGGACAAGTATAAAATTTTGTTGTTTGGTAAAAGAGTGAAAAATGTCTTTTGCCCCTGGGAAATATTGAATTTACCATCTACCAATCCTGTTTTATAAAAACTCTGAGGAAGAAAGCTTTTGAAAACATTGAGAGAAAAGCAAAAAATGCTGGTAACCAGCATTTTCACCTATTCTCACAATACTTTCTTCCAGTTTAAAGACAAATTCTATATTTTGAGGCACAATTAATTTGTTGCCTGCGACTGTTTTCAATTTGGACAAGTCTAAAATTTTGTTATGTGATAAAGAGTTATTGTCATTCATGATGACTTACTCTGAAGATTCACCCATATTAAAAGCATTGTGATGACCAAAAATTTAATATCTGCCCTTAAGCTTGAGATTGTCTTTTTAACTCTTTACCACACAATCCCGAGCTTTAACGACCTTGAGACAGAAGCCTTTTGAAAACATTGTGGAAAAAGAAGAAAATGCTGGTAACCAGCATTTTCTCCTTTTCCCACAATGTTTTCCATACTTCCCAAAACAAATTTCGAATTTGAAGTCACATTTATTTTGTTGTCTGCAAATGCTTTCAATATGGACCGGTCTAAACTCTTGTTGTTTGGTAAAGGGTTAAGGATAAAAAACATTGTGGACACAGGAGAAATGCTGCTTACCTCTGTTGTCTTGTTATCCCACTATGCTATTAAAATTCTTCTTGATCTGTTGTTGCAACAACTTTGGATAGTATGGTAAATCTATCTCCTGGAAATAGGAACGATGCACAATTTTTATCATAATCTTTTCTGATCTTCTACTTATTTTCTTCTCTGAATTTTCTCCCCTCTTCCATAGATTTCTTTTCTTTAAAAAAAAAAAGAAACCTCAACTTCACTTTTGCTCAGTACTCTAAGAGAATAGATATAATTAAAACCATGTGGTAATTCCTATTAGACTTTTTGTAAAAGAAAAAGAAGGAAAAAATTCCCAATACAGATGGACAGAAGAAACTAATATTATCCCACTATGTTTTCTTTCAAAAGGCCTGGTACACCTGAAGGGTCATGAAAATACTGGATTATTTGGTAAAAGGTCCAAGAATGGCATTATCCTCCAAACTGACAAAACCAACCTCTGCTCCCATTAGTTACATTATTATGGCACTTGCACACAGGAACTGTGCAGTTTGGGCATTTTGTCCTTGCTTCTTAACCCTTAACCCTTTACCACACAACAAAATTTCAAACTTGTCCAAATTGAAAGCATTTGCAGACAACAAAATAAATGTGACTCAAAAACTGAAATTTGTGTTGGGAAGGGTAGAAAACATTGTGGAAAAAGGAGAAAATGCTGGTTACCAGCATTTTCTCCTTTTCCCACATTGTTTTCAAAAGACTTTTTGTTCAGGGTCGTTAAAACCCGTGATTGTGTGGTAAAGAGTTAAAGTGCCCAATAAACCTATCAGACGTCAGTATCCTAGAAATGCAACCCAAGTAACTGCAGTTTCATGGTTGCTTTTGTCTACAGTGTTTCAGCAAAGCGGACAGTGTAGATCAAAGATCAGGCTGCACATTTGGTGCAGCCTGATCTTAATCTACACTGGCCACAAAGGCAACTTTAGTCGCGAAAGGCACTTTAAGAGTTAAAAAATATACAACAATTATGTAAAGTGCCCAAGATGAAAATATCAGTCTCTAGGAAACTGCCAAATTTCTGATTTATCAATTTCCTGAACTCATTTTTCAAATCTACACTTCAAACTGTCATCAATCAGGGGACCAACAATATGGTTGTCAATCTTGGTGATTCAAAACTGTCCATTTTTTTTTCATACCCATCTTTAACCCTTCACCAAAAGATCATGTTTTAACTCTTTACCGAACGATAAAATTTTTGACTTGTTGAAATTGAAAGCATTTGCAGATGACAAATGAAATTAAAATGACAGTAATTGTTGCTGAAAGTGTAGAAAACCTTGTGGGAAAAGGAGGAAATGCTGATTACCAGCATTTTCTCCCTTTCCCACAAGGTTTCCCCAGAAGGCTATTTCCTCAGGGTCATAAATTGTGTGGTAAAGAGTTAAGTACCCTGAGGAAGAGAGCTTTTGAAAACATTGTGGGAAAAGAAGAACATTTTCTCCATTTTCCTTACATTGTTTACCCTTTCAAAGACAATTTTCCATATTTTTTGCACCATTTTGATTTGCCATCTGCAAGCGCTTTCAGAGACTGAGCTGGTCTAACTATTATCTTGTTTAGTACATATAGAGTTAATTTTGTTTAATTAGAATATTTACTGTAGACTATAGTGTCTCTTAAAAGTATTTGAAGAGGGCAAATAAAGAGGTAGAAAAAAATGTGAGAAAAGGAAGAAATGCTGGTTTCCAGCACTGTTTTCATTTCCCACTATGTTCTCAAAAACCTATTGCTGGTAGAGCTGGTAACCAGCATTTCCTCCCTTTCCAACAATGTTTTATAGACTGTTAAAATCAAACGTCACCATTTGAGCAACATTTAATTCATCAACAGCACAATGCTCTAAATGTGGACTTGACTAAACTTTCGTCATCTAGCAAACAAGATGACCTTTTATAACTATCAAAGTTTTCACGAACCTATTAAAGACAGAAATCATCATTTGAACCACCTTTGTCATCTGCATATGCTTTCAATTTGGACAAGTTTAAAATTTTGTCATACAGTAACAGGTTAACTCTTTACCAATCAACAAAATCTTACACCAAAATTAAAACTTTTGTAGACAACAATCAAATATGGCTCAAACGATTGAAATTTGACCTTGATAGGATAAAAAAAAAAAGAGTGGAAAACAGAGAAAATGCTTAAAAATGCCTTTCCTTAGGGTCGATAAAACTCGGGGCTGTGTGGTAAAGAGTTAGGTAATGACATGAAAATGCCTCAAAATTCCACTATACCATGGAAACCTAATACATCAAATGAAATTATCCTTTACTTTTATCTTTTCTTGTCTCACTAATGAATCTAAACAGGATCTCCAACAGCCTATACAAAATTAGATTGTCAAGACCAGAATGACATGATATTGAAAAACATGTTTTGTATCATAGTCTGTCATTACCTTGTTGCCATATTTCTATGATGATGTCTAGTTCTAATGGCTTTTGAAACTGAATGTTGTTATATACTGCTTTCAACATTTTTTCACTCTGTCTCTGAAAGTGAAATATTAATTCTTTGAACAATGCAGCACCCAAGTGAATCAAGTAGCAATGACATTAACAACCAGTAAACCACTGTGAAGTTTCAGACATCTATCAATCTGTTGGTGAAAAAATTGATAAACCACATTAAAAATTGAATGCATAAACTGTTTGCCTACAGAAATGTATTTAGAAGATTTCAATAGAAAATTGTGACTCATGTTTTCTATTTTTAAGAGGAGCCTTACAATTTTTAAGAACAGTAAAACAGCCTATTTTCTGCAAAGAAATGTATCATGTAGATGCATATCTAAGAGACCTGAGTATAACCCACAGTCCGAGGACACCCACATGCTTCGTTCTGTGTGTGTGTGTGTGGGGGGGGGGGGGGGGGGGGGGGTGGGGGTGGGTATCTCTTCACAGTTTGAACTCTTTACCAAACGACAAAATTTCAGCCTGTGTCAAATTGAAAGCATTTGCAGAAGACAAATTAAATGTTGCTAAAATTATGATTGTTGTCTTTGACAGGGTAGAAAACATTGTGGGTAAAGGAGAAAATGCTGATTACCAGCATTTTCTCCTTTTTCCCCACATTGTTTTCAAAAGCCTTCTCTTTCAAGGTCATTAAAACTTGGGATTGTGTGGTTAAGGGTTAAAGACTTGAATATTCCAACATCATTAATTTTGAAGTCTAATTTTTTTCAACAACATTGAAACCATTGTTTAAAAAGGAGCAGTTACTTGATACAGATCATTGCTCCTTTCCTTCATTTTTTTTTTCTTAGTAACTAAGTGCTTCAAAAGTAAGGGGTTAGCCTTAAAAATGCCTTTATAACCTTTAGATACATTTAGAGACACTGTAAATCAAGGCCAGAATGCAAAAAATACACTCTATCTACATTAGAATCTGCTCATCCCAATACAATAAAACTTCCATCAACCCTTAGAGCACCAAATAGACTTAATTGACGTTTTCAGTCTAGACATTAAACATAAATACAGTTTTATTTCAAGGTTGCTTTTGTCCAGAATGTCTCCGCAAAGTGGTCAGTGTAGATCAAAGATCAGGCTGCTTATTTTGTGTGGTCTGATCTTGATCTACATTGGCTGCAAAGGCAACTATAGTTGTGAAAGGCACTTCAAGAGTTAATTCTTTCCCTGATGACAAAACTTTACACTCCTTGATATCGCAATCATTTGCAGGACAAAACAAAATTAAATGTGTCTCAAATGATGGGATTTGTATGATGAACAAGTAGAAAGCATTGCGGGAAAAGGAGAAAATGCTGGCACCCAGCATTTTCTCCTTTTCCCTCAATGTTTTCAAAAGGCGTTTTCTTTACGGTAATTAAGACGAGCAATTGTTTGCTAAAGGGATAATCCGCAAACAAAACCACAGAAATGTAGCATCTGTCCCTGACATTCCTGTTTCTTGTCAGATTTATCATTCTAACAATTTTCTGTATTCTTAGCCCATTACTGTATAAGCATTTTTTTTCACCTCATAACCCCTAGCAGACCACTGGGGCAAAAGATGAAGTTTCTCCTAACATGCAATTTCTCCCTTTTGTTTTCAAATGTTTTAGGTGCATTATAGCAATATTCACTTTGATTATGACTTATGCTCAGTCAACTACTATTTCGTTTCAGGGGATAATACTGTATTTATGGCAAACCAAACCTACGCTTAGGCTCAAATCTGCTATATTTCCCCCTTTTATATTTTCTGATGTTTCACATTGTCAAGAACCACAGCCTGGATGTTTCACAACAAACAAGAGGGCCATGATGGCCAGACTGCTCAACTGGCTAATAAGTACAAACCGAACATACCAAACATTACAATTCTAGGCCAAATAATTTTAAACATTTAGAAGACTTGTAAAGTTTTCTCTAAAAAAGCCCATGTGAAAAAAAGTTTTGACCCAATGGTGAGGCCATTTTTTACCACAGAGCAAATAGTTACTTGAATCCTGGTAGAGGTACACAAAATAAAGCCACATGCAAAATAATATATATGGTTATAAACAAGAAGGTTTTCAACCTTTCCTCAATATGAAGCCCCTGTAAAACATGAGACCCCTGGAGCAAGGCTAATTTCGATCCAAGGGCTACATTTTGAACAAATTCTGAAGTGATCCACATGATGAAGCTAATGTGCAAAATGTGGTAGCCCTATGATTCATGGTTAGGAGCAAGACGATTTATAGATTTTTCACTCTATAACTTGTAACCCCCACGGCTGGACCAATTTTGGCCCCCAAGGGTACTATCTGAAGAACCTTAGTATAGGTGCATTAGATGAAGATACATGTCAAACTTGGTAGCCCTAGGCCTTATGGCTTAGAACCAGAAGATTTTTAAAGTTTTCACTAGGTAAGCCCATGTTAAACTTGTAACCCCAAGGGCGGGATCAGTTTTAAAACTGGGGCTATGATTTAAAGAATCTTGGTAGAGGTCTATTAGATGAAGCTACATGGCAAATTTGGTAACCCTAGGCCTTATGGTTAGGGACAAAGATTTTCACTATTTTTCAGTTTGTTGCCATGGCAACAAGAGTTTTTACTGGAATCATATTCTTTCAAGAAATTCTGAGGAGGGCCAGAGCAGGACCACTTCTGTGAAGTCTGGTCAAAATAGGATGGGTAGTTTCAGAGAAGATGTTTGAAATAAAAGTTAACGCACAGACGGATGCACAACGGACACTGTAATAAGGGCCATGACATAAGCTTGCTGGCCTTTGGCAAGTGGAGTTAAAATTCATGGACTGGTGAATCTTTAAAAGATCAACAGCAGTATATATGCAAGAACTTTTCAGGTTAACACTATCTGACTAACACTATCTGACTAAACAAAGATACCAAAATCCCAATAGCTTATTTGACAACTTCCTGTTTGGGGTACCATTTTCTAATCAAATATTTAAAATTTCAAGCCATTTGACTAAATGACTTTGCCTGACCATGTAATAAAAACAGCTTATCATTTTGGATATTTGATGCTGAAAGATAAACAAAAGGATGATGTAACAAGAGCGGCAAATTGTCGCAAGATACGCCCGTCTTACCCCAAGTTGTAAAGTTGGGGCATAATAATGATAAAGGGGAGGTATAGAAAAATAGTAGTGCAGAATATTTTTTTTTACTGTTGATTGAAGATAATGGCAGTGTATTTGTGTTGACGGAACTCTTGTTTATTATTGTATTACTATTAACTCTTTACCACACAGCTAAAGTTTGGACCCGTCCAAATTGAAATCATTTGCAGTTGACAAACTAAATGTAACTCAAAAATTGAAATTTGGTTTGGAAAGGGTAGAAAACATTGTGGGAAAAGGAGAAAATGCTGGTGCATAAAAAATAAGCAATTTATATTTCATGTGCACTGCACTACCCCTTGATGAGATGTATCCAGCCCTAAAATTTCATAACCCGAGGTAGTATAGTTTGAGAGATATGCATCATACAAAATTCAAGTTAAAAAAAAAAACAAGAAAGGGCAATAACTGAAAAATTAAGCAAGCAAGAGTTGAAATTTATATGCACAGCACTTCCTGTTGATGGAATGTATCCACGCATGAAATTTCATATCCTTAGCTAGTATAGTTTTGAAGATATGCACTGGACAAAATTAAAGTTTCAAAATAAAGAAAGAGCAATAAGTCAAAAATTAAGCAAGAGTTATGGTTCATGTGCACTGCACTCCCAGTTGATGAGATCTATCTATGCATGAAATTTCATAGCCATAGGTAGTATAGTTTTGGAGATATGCTCGAGACAAAATTCAAGTATGAAAATAAGTCAAAAATTAAGGAAGGAAGAGTTATGATTCCTGTGCACTGCACTCCCCCTTAATGAGATGTATGCAGGCATGAAATTTCATAACCCTAGGTAGTATAGTTTTGGAGATATTCACCGGAGAAAATGCAAGTATGAAAAAGAAGAAAGGGCAATAACTGAAAAATTGAGGAAGCAAGAGTTATGATTCCTGTGCACTGCACTCCCCCTTAATGAGATGTATGCAGACATGAAATTTCATAACCGTAGGTAGTATAGTATTGGAGATATTCACCGGACAAAATTCAAGTATGAAAAACAAGAAAGGGCAATAACTGAAAAATTAAGGAAGCAAGAGTTATGATTCCTGTGCACTGCACTCCCCCTTGATGAGATCTATCCACACATGAAATTTCATAACCGTAGGTAGTATAGTTTTGGAGATATGCCCCGGACAAAATTCAAGTATGAAAAACAACAAAGGGCAATAAGTCAAAAATTAAGGAAGCAAGAGTTATGATTCCTGTGCACTGCACTCCCCCTTGATGAGATCTATCCACTCATGAAATTTCATAACCCTAGGTAGTATAGTATTGGAGATATTCACCGGACAAAATTCAAGTATGAAAAACAAGAAAGGGCAATAACTGAAAAATTAAGGAAGCAAGAGTTATGATTCCTGTGCACTGCACTCCCCCTTGATGAGATCTATCCACACATGAAATTTCATAACCGTAGGTAGTATAGTTTTGGAGATATGCTCCGGACAAAGAACTGGACGCCGCCCGCCCGCCCGGACGCCCGCCACGGGTGATCCCATAATACATCCCGTCTTCGACGGGCGTATAAAAAGTGATCTTGATGGTCAGAATGTATTTTCTGCTGTTTTGTCTTGTATTATGTATTGGTGCAGCCATTTACCAGTATCACTCTTTCTTTTGACAAGATGACCCTAGCTGCAGCCTCCATTTCACAGTCCCTTGTTACTGACACTATGACATCATGCAAAAAACAGTAACCTCTTACCAGATTATTGGCAAAATTAATAATCATGGACAGTCCATGTAAATTTCCCCAAGCTTCAATAATTATGGAAGAGATTACCAGTAACTGTTATTGCCAAAGATGTATACAGAAGACAATAAGAGATATTGAGAGAACAACAGAAACTATTGGCACATGGACCCATGTTAACCCTGAAGCTGCTAAGCGTGACTCACTGACCTTTAGCTGACAGTGTAGATCAAGATCAGACTGCACAGAATGTGCAGTCTGATCTGGGATCAACGCTGTCCAATATGGAGATATTTTTCTCCTAAAATATACCTAATGAAAGAGCAAAAAATTGGGTTTTACTTTTAAGTTTCATTTCATTTATTTAGCAGCTTAAGGGTTAACCATAACGTGATACAAACTGGAACTGTGGCAGGCAGAGAAATACCCCTCACTATTTGCCTTCCCACTGGATCAGGAAAAAAATTCAAAGGGCCATAACTTCTGAAATAGATAACCAACCATAAGTGCACAAGTACCCATAGCTGGAAAGCTTCCATAACAATTAAGTAAAACTGACTGACAACTGTTGGTTGATTGATTGATTGATTGTATGGTGTTTAACACCCTTTTCAACAGTATTTCAGTTATATCGTGGCAGCCAGTGCACCTGTCCATGCTTTCCTGGAGTTTCTTTTACCAGTACTCCACACAATATTCTTTCCAAGCCACTGGCTGCTTTCCCACATAACCATCATCGAAACAATGGTAAATGGTGGAGAGGAATGAATCCTGTCGCAATGACTATCATCAATCCTCGGAAAGAAATAGGCCAAGCCGGGGATCGAACCTGGGTGACCTGTTCTCAAGTCCTGTATGCTATCGACTGAGCTGTGGGAGCTTGGCAACTGACAACTGTTGGAGCTGACGAGGACATACATTGGCATCTATTGACAGATGGACAACCTGATTCCATAATTATACAGAGCTCCAAATACGAGGGAGTGATGGTATTCTTGATCCATTATTTCTCTTCCAAACCGTATTTTGTGGATACTCATTAGAAACCTATTGATGAGACTATTCTAATGAGTACCCATAACATAGTGTTTAGTAAATAAGAATAATAAATATTTTCACTTTTTAAATCAAAATCACTCCCTCTGTCTGGAGCTCTGATAGTATCACATTGTTCCTCTCTCCAGCCTTGCACCCAAAGTTCGTTGTGAGGGGTATGATAATTCCAAAAAAGGACAAATATATCAACAACAGGAAAATATAGCATATTTCCATCAGTGCCTGCTTTTCCAAAATGTTTTCCAAACTTCTCAGCTGTTGGAACATGGTGTGTTTCTACAAGTATAACATTATGTCTTCGAATAACAAGGAATGATGGTAATCAAGTGCACATTCTATGAACTGCTTTTTAAATTTTCTTTCCCTCTTAACTCATTACCAGATGAAAAAATCTGACTAGTCCAAATCAAAATTATTTGCAGATGGCAAATCAAATGTGGTTCTGATCATGGTATATATCTTGGAATGGAAACCTATTGTGTGAAAGGGAGAAAATGCTGGTAACCAGCATTTTCTCCTTTTCCTTTATTTTCGAAAGCTTCTTTTCATAGACCCATACAAAAAAAAAAAAGAATTGACTGGTACAGAATTATACTATTTATTTGCCTTTCTTTACAACTGGTAGTATCAGCCACATAAAATGCTAGTATTAATAAAGATAGACAGACAAGAAAAAACATCATGATGGAGAGAAAAATTGGAAAATTTGAGCAACTTCTGTCTATTCGATACCACATATTCAACCGAATTTCTCGGAAAAATGCAATATTAATCTAAAGGAAGAAAACTCTACAGTGCAAACATAATATTGCTGCGGCTGATATCTGATATCTTGCAAGCACCTGGTAATTTTCTTATCTTATTTAACCAAGATAATCATTTTGTGCATTTTCTTCATTTGTCATCATCTTTTCACAAACCTTCAAACGTATCTTTAATGGGGCTATTTCTTCACTTGTCATGATGTTTTCACAAACCTTCAAACATAGTTCATCTTTATTGCCATTTTTTTTTCATTACCCTTTCTTTTTATTTTACAGTCCTTAACTTTTTATCAAACGTCAAAATTTTAGGATTGTCCAAATTGAAAGCATTAGTAGACACAAATTGTTGCACAAATTATGAAATTTGTCTATGAATGGGTAGAAAACATTGTGGGAAAAGGAGAAAATGCTGGTTACCAGCACCTTCTCTTTTCCTCACAATATTTACTAAAGTCCTCTTCCTTAGGGCTGTTAAAACTGGGGACTGTTGTATGGTGAAGGATTAACCCTTCACCACAAAATGCTGTGTTTTTATTACTATTAGAAGAAAGCTTTTGAAAACTTTATGAGAAACCGGGAAATTGCAACATTTTCTCTTTTTCTCCTGATGTTTTCCAACTGTGCATAAACAAGGCCATTTTAGCCACCTTGTAGTTATCATATGCAAATGTTTACAATTAGACAAGTCTTTTGAAATTTTGTCATCTTGTACAAAGTTGACTCTATCACTACCAAATAAATGAATTACAGTATCTCAATAGCTACAAATACAGTTCCACTGCAAGATCAAGAGACAGTTCGGCCATAATCTAGAATATAGTAGTGGACAATTTAGATCAGAGAATTCAGACTGCATCTTCTGTGCACTATGATCTTGATCTACACTGTCCAAAAAAGCTTCTTGTGTCGTCTACGGTATGCAAAGAGTAAAACATCTGTCAAAGCAACTGCTCCTTTTCCCATAATGTTTTTTAAGGTTGTCTACAGCAGAAGAAAGATGCAATTATATTTGTCAAGGAAAGCGTACAATTTCCGAGGCAGCAAACAAACTTCTGCACTGGCAATGATAATGGATGATTGCCGCAATGATATGAATGTTTGTGGTTTAAAGATCGTTAAATTTTTACCAGCACCTGGTGGCAAGGTTCTCAGTTTTTACGTGCTAATTCGATACATGAGAGTGTGTTTCATACCTCTGGTTTTACATACTTTAACCCTTATGCTGCTAAGTGTGATTCACCGACCCTTTGCAGACAAGTGTAGATCAAGATCAGACTGCACAAAATGTCAGTCTGATCTTTGATCTACACCGTCCAATATGGTATTTTCTTTCCAGTTAAATCAACTTTGAAATCGCAATATCTGACCATTTTTCTATTGAGTGGAAATTTTTGTTTCATTTATTTAGCAGCTTAACCCTTTCCCAAATAAGCCTGGTTTTCACGTGTCTGCAGTACAAGTCTTTTGAAAACACTGTGGGAAAAGGAGAAATTGCTCCTTTTCCCACACTGCTTTCTACCCTTTTTGAGAACTTTCTGCCATTTTCATCAAATTTAAAATTGTCGTCTGCAAACTCTTTGAATTTGGACCAGTCCAAAATTTGCCGTTTGGGAAAGGGTTAAGGGTTAAGCCTTTACCACAAAATGCCGAGTTTTAACGACCCTGAGGAAGAAATCTTTTGAAAACATTGTGGGAAAAGAAGAAAATGCTGGTAACCAGAATTTTCTCCTTTTCCCACAATGTTTTCTACTCTATCAAAGAGTAAACTCATCACTCAGCTGCATTTTAATTTGTCGTCTGCAAATGCTTTCAATTTGGTCAAGTCCAACATTTTGTCGTTTGGTAGAGAGTTAAGACATGATCTTATGTATATATATAGTAAATAGCTCTAGTTTTCTTTGTTTAGCTATTTACGAAATGACAAGACTTTAGCCAAAACAGAAAGAATGTGCAGACCACAGAATAAGATGGCTCAAGTAAGGTAAAAGGTACTGTGAGAACAGGAGAATGTGTTGATTATCAGCATTTTCTCCTTTTTTCCACAATGTTTTCTTCTTAACTCTATACCAAACGACAAAACTTAAGACTGGCCGGAATTGAAAGCATTAGCAGATGAAAAAATAAATGTGACTTTAAAATTGAAATTTGTTCAGAGAATGGTAGAAAACATTGTGGGAAAAGGAGAAAATGTTGGTTTCTTCTTTTCCCACAATTTTTTCAAAATGCTCCTTTCTCAGGGTCATTAAAAATCGGGATTGTGTGATAAAGGGTTAAGGGTTGTTAAAACATAGGATTGTCTGGTAAAGGGTTAACTCTATGTATTTTGTTAGAAATTGTGAAATTGCATTGTCTGGTTAAGATTTTAATAAACTTTGTCAAAATGCCCCCTTATGAGGTAAATTTAGAAAATAGACAAAAACTTAGTTTCTGATATTTGGATGTTATATTGACAGTTTTATTAATAATCTGTTTATTTACACCACTTCTCACAAAAAAAAAACTCATTTTAACAAATGGACTGAAATTCAAATATTGATCCTAAGCCTTGAAATATTGAAATGTTTTATTTAAGTATTAGAAATGAAGAATAGATTCTTACAATTCTTTTGTGCTAGGGAATGCATGTTCAAAGCAGTATGGTATATTGACCATTAGGCTGTTAACCGCTTTACCAAACAACAAAATCTATGACAAGTCCGAATTGAAAGCAATTGCAGACAACAATTTCAATGTGGCTCATCTGATAGGATTTTTCTTTGTTAGGGTATAAAAAATTGTGGGAAAAAGGAGAAAATGCGGGTTACCAGGATTTTCTCCTTTTCCCAAATGCTTTCAAAAGGCTTCTTTCTCAGGGCCGTTAAAAGTTGGCACTGTGTGGTAAAGGATTAAATAAATCAAAAGGACATCTACCCTCAGAGGTAAAAAGTCCAACTAGAGTATTTCTCAAGTCACAAAACATTTAAGTTCAAACTGATAGTATCAAATTTTGCAGATGACATTTTCATTAAAGGTGCCTCAAATGATAGAATTCATCTTTAAAAGGGGACAAAACATTGGAGGAAAATAACAAAATGATGGTTTCCAGCATTTTCTTTTTTTTCCATAATATTTTCAAAAGCTTTCTTCCTCAGGGTCATCAGAACATAGTACAAATGGTAAAAGAATAATCAAGCTGACATCTGTTCTCAAAGAAGAAGTCCAAATGTAGTATTGTTCAGGGCTATTCTCCTTTTCCCACAAGGTTTTCCACACTTTCACATATACAGTCGAATATCCATACCTCGAAGTTCAGGGGACTGTCGAATAAAGTTCGAGGTATAGAAAGTTCGACGTGCAGAGATTCTTCAGATGAGTGTGTCAGGTACCGGAAGTAGGTAACCGACGCATACTTCATTTTGTTCCCTCTATAGGTAACCGATCGTTGTTTTGGAAATTAAAGAGTAAAGGATGTATACTGTTTATTTTCTTTCATTAACATGATTTTTTTCTTTTAATTCTGTCTGTAAGAACGATACTGAAAATTGTGAAATTAAAAAAGCATTTCGTCAGCCGAAGTTGCTTGCTATCTCCCGGACTTTACCGGCTTTCTTTCACCAGACAAATCCTTAGTAGCGAGGATATTTGTATTTTCGTTCGACAACGAATTGCCCAGTCTTTCTATAGCCACGGCCAGAATCACAGTGTATGGTATGAAAATTTCAGTACAAACATTTCTAATCGAACAAATTACGATAATTATCTGCAAGTCAAGATGGCTGGCACATTAACACTCAAGCTGACAAAAGTCAATGATCGAAAATGTGCTAAAAACATACCGTCGTTGTATCCAGCATTTCTATTAAATTATGTATAACACCTAAGTTTATGATTAAAGTCAATTAAAATGTGTGAAAATTCTGTGTTCGAAGTAAAGATGTGTAAATCAACTGGATCATTAAAGTTCGGACCTGAAATTAGGTTCGACATATGGAGAAACTTAGAGATATGGACTTCGACATGCGTATAGTACTTTATATAGAAAAATAGAGCAATTCAATCCGGACTTTAAATTTACTTCGACGTATAGAGAACTTCGAGGAGTAGATGTTCGAGCAATGGACATTTGACTGTACTGCAAAAGCTTCTATTTTGGACCAGTCTAGAATGCGTCGTTTGGTAAAGAGTTGGCACAAAACATTTTGTCAACCCTGATAACGAAAAGCTAAATAGACCCTGTTCTTAACCAAACAAAATTGTAGACTTATCCACATTCAAGTCGTTTACAGGGACTCTGTCTTAGAAAGTGTGGAAAACATTAAGTGAAAAGGAGAAAATGCTGGTAACCAGTATTTTCTCCTTTTCCACCAATGTTTTTAAAAGTCCTCTTCCTCCGAGTTGTTAAAATATACTGTATTATTTGGTAATGGGTTAAAGTAAGTCAGAGGGTGTATATCTTTAACCAGACTGATCTATGAACTGTAGACCGTCTGCAAAAGCCCCTTCCTTAATCTAATAACCTTGAAACAAATGTGCATGAGACAATTTTAAGAAGGAAAAACAACATAAGAGTCAACATGATGTAAGATTATGTGAAAAATTGCGGCAACAGATTTAGAAATTGGTTCTTAACATCCCACAATGGCTGTTTAGATTTTTACAATTATGTCGACTTTTAACAAGGGCACCACATGTGGGTGCAAATGCTAAGTCAGCTGCCGTACCTTTTAGTGAAAAATCCAAGTTGGAAAAGGGGCATAACTGTGTCAAAATATTTTGAAGGTACCTTGCTCCAGCGTTCACCTTTTGATAGGTGAAAATCAATCCAAGTTTGAAGGAAATATCTTCGGTAATGACAGACATATTCATCTAAGTTTTTGCATGACGACAACACAGACGACGACAAGGCTAAGATAATATCTCGATGTTCTCTTCGAAAAAAGTCACCCTAAAAAATGTTTCGTAAGTGAATTTCATGCCAACAGCTTGCAAAGCTTTTTATTGGTGGTATTTCTGTAATTTTTTACCATTTAATCCTGAGTTTTAACCACTAAAAGAAAGAAGACTTTTGAAAACACTTTTCCCACAGTGTTTTCTACCCTTTCTTAAACATACTTCAACATTTGGACCAGATTTAATTTGTCATCTGCAAATGCTTTTCAATTTGGACAAGGCTAAAAATTAATTGTTTGGTAAAGAGTTAAAGTGATTGGTAGCCTTTCGAGCTACTTTCAGATATACCGCACCAAAATTTATTTGGAATGGCACACGATCATTTACTATCCTAAACTATGTAGCATGGTACATGTATTCAAATAGTTATTATGATATCATAATGATATGGTGTATTCAAATAGTTATCATAATATCATAAGTATATGACCTCACACAAACTGGCAAAGTTCCTAATTGAAGGGTACCACCAAGTATTTCCAAGACACAAATTGATCTTTTATACTGAATTCAGTAGAGTGGGTCCCTCTATGCTTAGAAAAAACAAGAGGGCCATGATGGCCCTGTATCGCTCCACTGGCTTATAAATATAAACCATGAAGAGAAGTCTTCACTATATAAGCCCTTATAAACCTTTGACCCCAGGGCTACAGTTGGACTAAATGGGGAATATGTGTATTAGAAGAATAACATGCCAAATTTGGGAGTTCTTGGCCTTATGGCTAGTAACAAGACGGTTTCTGAACTTTTCACTCCATAAACCCATGTAAAACTTGTGACCCCTGGTGCAGGGCCAAACTTGATCCTAGGGCTGTAACTTGGGCCCTCTTTGTAGTTGTCCACTAGATAATTCTATAATTATGCAAAATTTGGTAGCCTAAGCCTTATGGCTACGTACACCAAGATTTAAAAGTTTTCCCTATGTAAGCCTATGTAAATCTTGTGACCCCCCCCCCCCCCAGCATGAGGCCAAATTGACCCCAGGACTATAATTTGGGCACTTTTGGTAGACCCCAACTAGATCAAGCTAAATGCAAAATTTGGTAGCTCTAGGCCTTATGGCTAGGTACAGGAAGATTTTTAAAGTTTTCTCTATATAAGCCTATGTAAAACTTGTGACCCCTGGGGAAGAGCCAATTTTGACCCCAGGTCTATAATTTCAAGAAACATGATAGAGGTTTACTACATAAAGCTACATGCCAAATTTGGTAGCCCTATACCTTATGGTTTCAGACAAGAAGATTTTTAAAGTTTTCTCTATATAAGTCTATGTAAAACTTGTGACCCCTGGGGCAGAGCCAATTTTGACCCCAGGGCTATAATTTCAAGAAACATGATAGAGGTCTACTACATAAAGCTACATGCCAAATTTGGTAGCCCTATGCCTTATGGTTTCAGACAAGAAGATTTTTAAAGATTTCCAATATTTTTCAGTTTTGTTGCCATGGCAACCAGAGTTTTTGAAGGAATCAAATTCTTTCAAGAAATTCTGAAGAGGACCATGGCAGGATCATTTCTGTGAAGTTTCATGAAAATTAAATGGGTAGTTTCAGAGAAGAAGATGTTTGAAATAAAAGGTAACGCACGGACGCACGCACGCACGAAGGACACCGGGCCATGACATAAGCCCGCTGGCCTTTGGCCAGTGGAGCAAAAAATAGTAATTTTCATTGTTGCTATTTCTTTTCAATAAATAAAATTTTGAAACAAGAGGGCCATGATGGCCCTGGGTCGCTCACCTAGAGTGCCTTAAAGGTATTTCTTTAATTTGACCATGTGACCTAGTTTTTGACCGCAGGTGACCCAATGTCAAACTAAAATTTCATGAAGACAAACATTCTGACCAATTTTCAAGTCAAGTGAGCAAAAAATGTGGCCTCGAGTGCCCTAAAGGTATTTTTTTAATTTGACCTTGTGACCTAGATTATGACCCAAGGTGACCCAAATTTGAACTGGTCTTGGACTATATCAAAAGAAACATTTTAAGCAATTTTCAAATCACCTGAATAATAAATGTGGCCTCTAGAGTGCCCACTAGCTATTTCTTTAATTTGACCAAGTGACCTAGTTTATGACCCCAGTTGACCCAAATTCAGACTCATGTGAGATTTTATAAAGACAAACATTCTGACCAATTTTCAAGGCAATTATGCAAATAATGTGGCCTCTAGAGTGCCCACAAGGAATTTCTTTATTTTGGCCTAGTGACCTTGTTTATGGTTCCAGGTGACCCAAATCCAAACTCATCTGGTATTTCATCAAGACATACATTCTGGCCAAATTTCAGGTCATTTGAGCAATAAATGTGGCCTCCAGAGTGCAAACAAGGTATTTCTTTAAATTGACCCTGTAAACTAGTTTATGACCCAAGTTGACCCAAATTAATCTTATGTGAGACTTTATAAAGACAAACTTTCTAACTAATTTTCAAGGCAATTGAGCAAATAATGTGGCCTCGAGAGTGCCAACAAGGTATTTCTTTAATTTGACCTAGTGACCTAGTTTATGACCCAAGATGACCCAATTTTGAACTCAATGAACTTGTTGTGCTTAGATGGGCAAACAAACTTAGAAGAGAATCACTACATACCAAATATCAAAGCTCTACGCCTTCCAGTTTTAAAGAAGAATTTTAAAGTTTTCTTCTTTGTTCCTATGTTCGAACTTGTGACACCCGGGGCTGGGCCAGTTTTGACCGAAGCAGCATCCTTGGAACAAGCTTGGTAAAGGTCCACTAGGAGATGCTACATACCAAATATCAAAGCTCTACACCTTCCCGTTTAAGAGAAAAAGAAATTTAAAGTTTTCCTTCTTTGTTCCTATGTTCGAACTTGTGACCCCTGGGGCGGGGCCAGTTTTGACCCAGGGGCATCATATGAACAAACTTGGTAGAGGTCCACTCTGAGATGCAACATATCAAATATCAAAGCTCCACACCTTTCGGTTTCAGAAAAGAAGAATTTTAAAGTTTTCCTTCTTTGTTCCTATGTTTGAACTTGTGACCCCAGGGGCTGGGCCAGTTTTGACCCAAGCAGCATCCTTGGAACAAACTTGGTAGAAGTCCACTAGGAGATGCTACATACCAAATATCAAAGCTCTATGCCTTCCCATTTAAGAGAAGAAAAAAATTAAAGTTTTCCTTCTTTGTTCCTATTTTTAAACTTGTGACCCCCGGGGCTGCGCCAGTTTTGACCCCAAGGGCATCATATGAACAAACTTAGTAGAGGTCTTCTAGGCCATGCTACATACAAAATATCAAAGTTCTACGCCTTCCGGTTTCAGAGAGGATGATTCTTAAAGTTTTCCTTCTCTGTTCCTATGTTCGAACTTGTGACCCCCGGGGTGGGGCCAACTTTTGCTCCAAGGGCATCATATGCACAAACTTGGTAGAGGTCCACTAGAAGATGCTACATACTACATATCAAAGCTCCATGCCTTCCTCTTTCAGAGAAGAAGGTTTTTAAAGTTTTCCTTCTTTGTTCCTATGTTGGAAACTGTGACCCCCGGGGCGGGGCCAGTTTTGACCCCAGGGGCATCATATGAACAAACTTTGTAGAGGTCCACTAGGCAATGCTACATACCAAATGTGAAAGCTCTACGCCTTCCAGTTTCAGAGAAGATGATTTTTAAAGCTTTACCTCTTTGTTCCTATGTTTGAACTTGTGACCCCCTGAGAGGGCCAGTTTTGACCCCAAGGGCATTATATAAACAAACTTGGTAGAAGTCCACTAGGAGATGCTTCATGCCAAATATCAAAGCTCTATGCCTTCTAGTTTTAGAGAAGATGATTCTTAAAGTTTTCCTTCTTTGTTCCTATGTTGGAAATTGTGACCCCCGGGGCGGGGCCAGTTTTGACCCCAGGGGCATCATACGAACAAACTTGGTAGAGGTCCACTAGGAGATGCTACATGCCAAATATCAAAGCTCTACGCCTTCAAGTTTCAGAGAAGAAGATTTTTAAAGTTTTCCTTCTTTGTTCCTATGCTCGAACTTGTGACCCCCGGGGCTGGCCCTGTTTTGACCCCAGGGGCATCATATGAACAAACTTGGTAGAGGTCCACTAGGCAATGCTACATACCAAATATGAAAGCTCTACGCCTTCCAGTTTCAGAGAAGATGATTTTTAAAGTTTCCCCTCTTTGTTCCTATGTTCGAACTTGTGACCCCTGGGGCAGGGCTAGTTTTGACCCCAAGGGCATCATATGAACAAACTTGGTAGAGGTCTACTAGGAGATGCTTCATGCCAAATATCAAAGCTCTATGCCTTCTAGTTTTAGAGAAGAAGATTTTTAAAATTTTCCTTCTTTGTTCCTATGTTGGAAATTGTGACCCCCGGGGCGGGGCCAGTTTTGACCCTAAGGGCATCATATGAACAAACTTGGTAGAGGTCCACTAGGAGATGCTACATGCCAAATATCAAAGCTCTACGCCTTCAAATTTCAGAGCAGAAGATTTTTAAAGTTTTCCTTCTTTGTTACTATGCTCAAACTTGTGACCCCCGGGGCGGGGCCAGTTTTGACCCCAGGGGCATCAAATGAACAAACTTGGTAGAGGTCCACCAGGAGATGCTACATACCAAATATCAAAGCTCTGCGCCTTCTAGTTTCAGAGAAGAAGATTTTCAAAGATTTTGCTTTTTTTTCCTTTTTGTTGCCATGGCAACCAGAGTTGTGGGTGGAATTCAATTCTTTGAACAATTTTGGTAGAGCTTCACCCAAGGAACATTCCTGCCAAGTTTCATCAAGATTGGCCCAGTGGTTTAGGAGAAGAAGATGTTTAAAGAAATTGTTGACAGACGACGGACGACAGACGACGGACGACGGACGCCGGACGCCGGACATAGGGCGATCACAATAGCTCACCTTTAGCACGTTGTGCTAAGGTGAGCTAAAAAGGCCCCTTTAACCCTTTACTACACAATCCCGAATTTTAACGACCCTGAGAAATAGGCATTTGGAAAACATTGTGGGAAAAGGAGAAAATGCTGGTAACCAGCATTTTCTCCTTTTCAAACAATGTTTTCTACCCTATCAATGACAATTTCCATAATTTGAGTAACATTTAAATTGTCGTCTGCAAATGCTTTCAATTTGGGCAAGTCTACATTTTTGTCGTTTTGTAAAGGGTTGAAGTAGTATACGACTGGTAAAAAAAAACAACTACCATACATACTTCCCCTGCAGGTTTCTGTCCTGTTATCTGAAAACTGGGGACAAATAAGTATACTATAATTTCTTTCCAAATAAGGCAACAAGACAGAATTTAGATGGATAGACGGTGTCTGGTTCTAGGGAACATAATTGCTGTTTTACTGCCAAACAAGCCCCCTGACCATCAACTGTTGAAAGTTACATGAGGATAAAACATAACTCTTTACAACAGGACAGAATTTGAAGAGAAGTCCAAAGTAATAGAATTGGCAGACAATAAAATATACTTCCAAAGATGGGAATTATCTTTGTTAGGATAGAAAACATTGTGGGAAAAGGAGAAATTGCTGGTTACCAGCATTTTCTCCTTTTCCCACACTGTTTTCACAGGCCATCTTGCTCACTTTTGAAAAACAAAGGGTCAAGGGTCAAAACATAAACCAGAAACTGTTCATTACTACATCTTGTTAACAAAGATAACTCTTCATTACTACAACATGCTCAAACAGTCCCCTCCAATTTCCAACCTTTTTTTTTAACCTCCTGAAAAAAAAGTTTCCTGCCGATCACTGAAAGCAACCATGTTAAATATAAAATAAAGGTTTTTTAAAATGAATATATTTGAAAATATTGTGATAAAAGTGCAGTGTTTGTTATAGACAATTTCTCCTACTGCTGTTATATTTTGAAAAGATGTAAATGTTGCAAGATGCAATCAAAGGACTAAAAGTCCTGAAAGGTGAATTTGTACCCGCTAACATAAATCCTGCCAAAATGACAGGAGTATACCTCTGAAAAGATTTCAAACATTGTGAGAAAAGGAGATAATGCTGGCTACCAGCAATGCTGGCTACCAGCATTTTCTCTCCTTTTTCCACCATGTTTTTTAAAGCCACCATCTTAACAGCCATGAAAAGGTGGAATTGTTCAGTAAAGGGTTCAAAGGTCTATACAGGTCCTTCTGGTTGCCAGAAGCACATAACCATCATCAGACTTCTTAGCACATTTGAATAGCAAATCTGCTTATTGTGATAAATCTGACCAGAACAACTGATCTGGATATGCATGGGTTCTACACTTTCTACTTTCAGTTTTTGCTCCTGTTTATACACAAGTGTATATTACAATCCTACATCTGTTACCAGAAGAAAACTTGTGTCCACTGAAAAAAAAAAATCAACATCTCATCATCTGGCGATGAAAACATTTAGCTTGCTGGGTTGACCCACTTATTTTCCTCGAAACCTGCTTGTTCCATCAGGAAATTTTGTAAACATGTATAATTACATAATTTCATCACGAAAAGCTTATTTTCCATTTCTCCGTACCTTTGCCCAGTAATGCCTTTTTCAGGACTTTGAGTCCTTTGATTTCCTTTTGCAGCAGACCATCTGGTTACCAGGATTTTCTCCTTTTTTGACAATTTCTCCACACTTTTAGAGACAATTCTCATCATTCAAGCATTATCTAACCCTGTAAGTGCATTTCATAACTTGAGCTGCATATGCTAGATCAAGATCAGAATGTACAAAATGTGCAGTCTGATCTATGGTCTGCACTGGCCACTTTGCAGAAACACAATACAAGCAACCTTGAAGCAGCACTTTCTTGAGTCATATTTCTATTTCTGATTTATTTGGCACTCTATGGGTTATTTCTGATGTCTGTAGATCTTACGATATGGACAAGTCTTATGTACTAAAGTGTTAACTGTACATTTTAACTCTTTAACAAACAACAAAATTTTAGACCAGTCCAAATTGAAAGCTTTTGCAGATGACAAAATTTAAAGTGAATCAAAAATTGAAATTTGTTTTTGGAAGAGTAGAAAACATTGTGGGAAAAGAAGAAAATGCCGGTTACCAGCATTTTCTCCTTTTCCCACAGTGTTTTCAAAAGGCTTCTTCCTCAGGGCTGTTAAAAGTCGGGATTGTTTGGTAAAGGGTTAACCCAAAGTAGCGTTATTATCCCTGGCAGGTAAACTCTCCTAATTAGTTTTGACAAAATTACTTAATTACCTGTAAAATTAATCACAAATAGTGGATCATTTCACGTGGTTGATACATATTTAAGTTTCTAGGCAACAGCAAAAGATTACAGGTCTGTAAGATGCAGAGGAAAAAAAACAAACCAGCAGATGCAAGTATCTATCATCCCAAATGCCATGGGCAAATTATCATCAGATCCTCTTCAGATAAAATGCTGTGTGCAAGATGTATCCAAAATTCACTGAAACTTTTTTTTAAATACATGTACAACTTTTCCTTTCAGATTTAGACAATATACCTTGAAAAAATTTTTACTATGATCAATTTTTTGTTTCACATTCTAGTATACAGAAAACTAGTGTACAAATCCTTTTCCAAACAATCCCAGTTTTATACAACTGAGGAAGAAGGCTCCATAACCCTTATCCTGCTAAATAACTTGAAGGCCAATGGTAAAAACCAAAATGTTGGTATTTCAAAATTACGAGGGTTGAGGAAACAATTCTCTTCACTGGACAGTGTAGATCTAAGATCAGACTGCATTTGTGCAGTCTGCAGTCTAATCTTGATCTACAGTGTCCGCAAAAGGTCAGTGATTCGCGCTTAGTAGCCTAAGGGTTAAAACATTATGAGAAGAGCAGAAAAAAAGCTTGTGACCAGCACACAGCCACAGCATACAAAATGTCTGATCTTGATTATTTCCTGCTTATCTATAATTATTTCAGTCATTTAACCCTTTATCACACAATCCCGACTTTTAACGACCCTGAGGGGGAAGCCTTTTGAGAACATTGTGGGAAAAGGAGAAAATGCTGGTAACCAGCATTTTCTGCTTTTTCCACAATGTTTTCTGCCCTACTATAGACAAATTTCATTAATTTAGCCACATTTAAATTACCTTTCTAAATTACTGATCTTGATCTATGCTCTTTCTAGGTGCAAAGTAAAGTTTGATTCAAGCCTATCACTGAAACAGGTGCCTGATTACCTTCCTGATACAAATAAAAAATGCATTTTAGCTAAATGGAAAATGTTGCTCAAATCAAGCAATTTCTCCTCTTGTCACACTGTTTTATATCTCATCATGAATTAACCTTTACCACACAACAAAATTATAGACCTGTCCAAATTGAAAGCATTTGCAGACAACAATTTCAATGTGGCTCAAATGATGAGAGTTTTCTGTGATAGACTAGAAAACATTGTGGGAAAAAGAGAAAATGCTAGTTACCAGCATTTTCTACATTTCCCACAATATTTTCAAAAAGCTCCTTCCTCAGGGTCGTTAAAAGTCAGCATTGTATGGTAAAGGGTTAAGCAAATACCCACTTCATTTCAAGTTTACGAAAGTGTGTTTCCATTGAATAACATAACCCTTAAAGTGCCTTTCATTACAACTGTTACCTTTGCAGCAAGTGTAGATCAAGATCAGACTGAACAAACCACGTAGTCAGAACTTTGATGTACACTGTCCACTTTAACGAGATATTCTGGACAAGAGGAACCTTTGGCATTGCTTTTATCAGGGTCTTTTTTGTAGAGAATGGAAAATGTCAATGGAGATTATTCTAGGATCTATCTAGTATTCATGGCACAGACAGCCTTCGATAATCTCTGCACACCTGTTGCAGGTATGTTATCCCAGTTCTAAATAAACAACCAGAAAAACCACTTCATTTCCTGGTTGTTTTTTTGCAGAAATTCCATCGATCAAGATTAACCCATTACCAAAACAATCCTCTGTTTTTTTTTTTTACATGAAGAAGTCGGCGTCTCAAAATTCATATAATAATGTGGGAAAAAAAAAGAATATGCTGGTAATAAGCATTTTTTTCCTTTTCCAACAATGCTTTCCACCCCTTGACACTTTACTAAACAATCCCAAGTTTTAAAAACCCCGAGGAAATAGCCTTTTGAAAACCTTGTTGGAAAAGAAGAAAATGCTGGTAAACAAGTTCTCCTTTTTCAACAAGGTGATATACTTTCACAGCAAATTACCATCATTTCAGATAAATTTGATCTGTCATCTGCAATTGCTTTTAATTTGGACGAGTATAAAATTTTATTGTTTGGCTAAGAGTTAAAAGACAAATCCATGCCATCATATAAGCCACATTTCATTTTTCACATACCAGTGTTTACAAATTGGACACTCAGTGGTCTTAAAAGATCTTTGTCTATTGTGAAAGGGTCAAGGTATTTCCTATATAATTTCTTCCCCAACAGAATCTAGGTATGGGTACTAATTAGGGTAGTCTTGATGAAAACATTTTATGACTACCCACAGCATAGGTCTTAAGTTAAAGAACTTCAGAGATAGAATTCTTACTAATCTTATCTGTATGTACCTTGTACTTCTCAGTACGAATAAAATCTGCCTGACTCCAACAGCTGTGCTTTGAAATTCCTTTCTGAACCCTTTACCAGGCAATCCTCTGCTTTAACAACACTGACAGAGACAGCTTTTGAAAACATTAAGGGTAAAGGAGAAAATGCTGGTAACCAGCATATTCTCCTCTTCCCACATTGTTTCGTATCCCCTAACCCATTACCACACGACAGTATTTTAGACATTTCCTAATTGAAAGCATTTGCAAGCAACAAAATAAATATGACTCAAAAATTGAAAATTGTTTTTTGGAAGGACAGAAAACATAGAGGGAAAAGGAGAAAATGCTGGTTACCAGCATTCGCTCCTTTTCCCACAATGTTTTCAAAGGCCTTCTTCATCAAGGTCATTAACAGGCAGCATTGTGTGGTAAAAAGTTTACCATGTGACACAACTTTAGACTGGTCAAAACTGAAAGCATTTAAATTTTGCAGATGTCAAGTTGAATGTAGCGTAAATGATGATTACTGTCTTTTATAAGGTAGAAAACATTGTTGGAAAAGGAGAAAATGCTGGTAAGCAGAATTTTCTTTTTTTCTCACAATATTTTCATAAGTCTTCTTACTTAGGGTTCTTAAAACTAAGGATTGTGTTGTAAAGGCTTAAGAGACAAATTCCATTATCTAAGTCACATTTATTTCGTCATCTGCAAATACTTTCTATTATGGTCTGGCCTAAGCTTTTGTTGTTTGGTAAAGAGTTAAGCCTTTACATGACAGCAGCATTTCTTGACTTGCCCAAAGGAACACACCAAAAAAGAAGGCTTTAAACCAGCATTACCTCCTTTTCCCACATTTTCTACTCTATCAAAGATCTTAAGTTCATTTGTATCCATTTCAAGTTAATCATCTGCAAATTCTTCAGTTTGAAAGAGTCTAAAATTTGTTGTTTGGGAAAGTTTGACAACAGTAAAATATAAATGAGTCATGCTCTGGCAAAAGGGGGCTTAATGCATCTCTGTAATGCATTATACCCAGCAAATCATCGCATGATTATGGATCCATAAAATCCACTTTGTCTTACAACCAACTGTATTGTAAGTTAGAATGGTCATATGACATACTGAAAATTGACCAATGGCAAAAAATTTCAGCCCAGGTCAGCCTGCGCGGACTGCGCAAGGCTGACCTGGGTTGATACTTTTCGCAGATGCTTTAAGCCCCCTTTTCACAGAGCATGGCTCAAATAATTGAAATCAGTTGAGGTTAGCTACACAAATACAGAAGAAAACATCATGGCAAAAGCATGTTGCTTGCCCATCCAACTGTGATGTTAGTGTCTATTGGCAGATAGTAAGTAACCCTTAAAGCACCAAGTAAACTGGACCCACATTCTCAGTTTAGAATAAACTCTAATAAATGTAATATCAAGGTCGCTTTTTACCTAGAATGTCTCAACAAAGCAGACTATGTAGATCAAAGATCAGACTGCATCTTTTGTGTGGTTGAATCTTGATCTACACTGGCTGCAAAGGCAACTGAAGTTGTGAAGGGAGCTTTAAGAGTTTAATGTCAAAGACTTGTAGCCTGTGATGGAGCCAGACAGACCCAGTGGTGCAAGGTAATTCCATTTCATCAGATGTTGATTTACACTAAGATTGGTCAATTAGTAGAAATTTATGTGTTCAACCCTCTACCAAATAATCCTGGTTTTTTTTGTGTGCAGGTTTCAAAAATCTTGAGAAAGAAGAAATTAGAGAACACATGGTGTTACACCACTGCTTACTCCTTTGAGAAAATGTGACAGTCAAAAGTAGTCCCATTCTAAAATTTGATAGCAAGAACTTTTGCTGCCCTGTTTAACCCTTTACCAGACGACAAAATTTAAGCCTTGTCCAAATCGAAAGCATTTGCAGACGTCAATTTCATTGTGGCTCATATAGTCCAATTTTTCTTTGATAGGATAGAAAACATTGTGGGAAAAGGAGAAAATGCTGGTTACCAGCATTTTCTCCTTTTCCCACGATGTTTCCAAAAGGCTTCTTTCCCAGGGGCATTAAAAGGCGTCATTGTGCGGTAAAGGGTTAATCAGAAGAAATTGAAGAAGAGGTTTAAATTGTTTCCTGGTGTTGATTTGATTTCTGTGGAAACTGGGTGCAAGTTCATTATTTCTTAGGGCAGTTTTAGCCAAGATGGTTGTTTCCAGTCTCAGCCAAATAAGATTTCCACTACAACCAACAGATGATGTTCCATTCCATTCTTTGGTTTAAAAGATGATTTCCACCTGCCCCATTCATGTATACATGCCTTCACAAATGGATTCGACAGAAAGGGTAGCGCACAGTACTTATAGGGGTATCTACATGAAGTTCCCAGACTGCAACACATACACTGTCCACTCCAGCTGGTCTAAGTATCTCAAACTACAGAGCTAAAATAAAAGCTCTAATTTCAACAACAAACCACCCGACACATAAAGTAAAGCAACAGAAAATCAACCTCCTGACAGATTCACTCTCAGCTACCTCCACTGGATCTTCTAATACCGCAACCAGGCAGCTGCTGCATCTCATTGCTACACTGTCTGAACACAAAAATGTGGAACTACAGTGGAATCCAGGATATGTTGGAGTAGCTGGCAACAAAGCTGCTGACAGACTTGCAAAGGAAGCCAGCCAATACCACAGGTCCATACTCCTGTTTTTCTACTTTGAAAAAAAAAGACCTTTTCCAAAAAGGTCCTACTCTGAAAAAAATAAAAAGAAACCTTTTCCAAAAAGCAGCTTCAGAACAGACTGGAAAGATGGAAGTAATGGCTATTCACCCTCAAGTGACAGTCTACATGAGCTGAGCAGATACAGGCACACCATCATCTCTCAGCTATGCACAGGACACAGACATGCAGAGGGCACAGAAAACACATGAGGAGGATAGGGTTTGCAAACACAGCAAAATGTCAATTTGGATCTGAGAAAAAACTCCTCTCCACATCTTGCAGTGCTGTCCAAAACTGGAAGAGCTAAAACAGTGAGTTTAAGCCATGGACGTCTCCCTCCTGACCAAATGTTGGAGAGACAAAGAAAACCTACACAGGAACTTGCAGTTCATCACCACATCACTGCTAAAGATAAAATGGCTATTAAGGGATGGAACCATCTTCGCAAGCCAAGGATACTAAGGTAGTACCCTTGGCCGCTCGCCTCTTTCAAAATCGAAACTCCCGCTGCGCCATTTCATTGGATGCGATCAAAACCCATCGCGTTCAATCAAACCATCCGTAACAAGAAATCTTCCGAGAAACAGAAAACAATAATGGCGGCGCCCATCAAGAACGAAAGTTGTCGTGTTTGTGACGAAAATTTGCCAAAAAAGAGTAGACGATCGATATTTAATGAGTTTTTTATAGTTCATGATCAATTATGTGAAATATTAGGACGGGTTCCACAGCCAAATGATTGCGAATCGTCGTATGTCTGATTAATTTCAGAAAATTGTGATGAATCCAAAAGCGCAGCCATATTTGATGCATAGCCTAACAAATTTTATTACAAGCATTTTGATTGGTCAGAAATAACATCAGCAAAGGTTACACAACTTGTGATATTCAATAGGTGGCGCAGCGGGAGTTTCGATTTTTAAAGAGGTGAGCGGCCAAGGGTACGTAACGAACAAAGTGGAGTTAGTATCCTTGGCTTGCGAAGATGGGATGGAACGTGCAAGACGAGTAGGAGAAGAACCAACAAATGACGTTCCATTCCAGCTAAGTTGGTTCTTCATTTAGCCCATGGATGGTTTCAATCTCCATGCAAGTTTGTTCTTAATTTTAGCCAAGATGGTTCCTAATCTCAGCCAAGTCATATTTCTATTTCAACCCACACATGATGTTCGGTTCTAGCTTAGTTAATTCTTCATTTAGCCTATTGGATGATTCTTACCTCCAAACAAGTAAGTTCTCAGTTTTAGCCAAGATGGTTCCCTATCTCAGTCAAGTTAGATTCTCATTTTAGCCCACAGATGATGCTCCATTCCAATTTAATTGATCCTTCACTTTAGCCCACAATTTGTTTCCCTGGTGGCCTTTTACAAGAATCAAAAGTTTAGAAAGGTCTCAGTTAAAAGCATTTTCAGACTGCAAAATTATTATTGAGGTAATGAAGTTCAAATGATGGAATTTGTATTTGAAAGAAATCTGTCCTTTTCCCACAATGTTTTTATCATTTCTAACACAAGAGTAAAACTGAATTTGTCCTCTGCAAACACTTTCAATTTGTTCAGGACTAAAAGTTTTGTTTTATGGGAAAGAGTTACCCCTGCGAAAAATATTCAAGAACAAGTGGTGAGTTCCTGAACATTTAAGAACCTGTCATGAACCTTAAGAACTGTTCTTGAACTAATAAAACAGTTCCTGAGCTGAGGTTCTAGAACCTAAATGGTTCTTGAACATTGGTTCTAAATGCACGAAAGTGAAAGAACATTAATTCTAGAACACCATTTATGAACATTCAAGAACCTTTCATGAACCTTAAAACCTGTTCTTGAAGTAATAAAACAGTTCCTGAACTGAGGTTCTAGAAGCAAAAAGGTTCTTGAACACTGGTTCTAAAAGCACAAAAGTGAAAGAACATTAATTCTAGAACACCACCAGTTCTTGGACTGATCTGAAAGTTCTTGAGCAGTTGGCCTAAAATACAAATGGTTCTAGAACATTGGTTTTAATACACTGACTAAATTCCACAAACCCTGGTTCTAGAACAGTACCAGTTCTTCAGCAGTTGGAAATCTAGAATTTGGTATCTTTTGCTGCAAATGTGTGTGATGGCAAAAATTAGCAAGTTGTCCTTCCTTCAACTTGCATAAATTTGGTTCAAATGCTTGTTTACATTTCAGATGCATACATGTGCAAATTTTCAGAAACATTAGAAGCCATGAGGTCTAGTGTATTTATGCAGGGATCATATATGTGTATATTTTATCCCTTATTTATTGGAAATCGCAGTAATATAAATGTTGCACACTCATTTACATTTTTGAAGTCAATCAGATAATTTGAAATTTTTTCAGTTACAATGTTTTGAAAATTTCCACTTCATTTTCCACTTGATCTACGTGGGATCGCATAATATGCTACGGATGATTTACACAATGGCTCATTATCAACTTTTATCTTGCTACTAAAATTAAGTTACAAACAATCCCTGCATTGCCGCAATCTCTTACATAATGGTAAAGTCAAGCCCAAAACTGAATAAGCTGTGTTGGTGAATTAGCTTGCCTCTGGAATTCAGGAGTCGATGACCCATTGACCTGAAAGTTTCAGGGGTAAAATCTAATTTTTCAAGAGTCAAACAAAAAAAATCACAAGTCAAAACAGAAAATGAGTTTATAGTAAACGTTTTCGTTGTTGTTGGACTTATAATTAATATCGCAATAAAAATGTGAAGTGAGGTAATTTTTCTGTTGTTGTTGGATTTATTATTATTACTAGCATAAGGAAGTGGAGTGACCAATAGTGGTTCATGTTCAAGGAAGCTAAGGTTAAAACCCTGTCCACCTAAACAATCAATAAGAAAATTATGGACAATCAATTTCACTCAGAAGTCGTTTGTAAAACTTTGCTGAAATAAAAATAAGACTTATTTATCTGATTTCTAGTACCATCCAGAAATATGTGAAGTCCTAATTTCATTTGGCCAGTACTTTTGGGTTACAATCATGACTCAACGATATTATTGCAATTTTTTTTCTTTCTGGATATTATCACATTTGCATTATTGATAACAACATCAATGAGTGCAATGAAAAGCAGAAATTGTATGACTTATAAAGGGGAACCTGCACTTGAGGACAAGTTTGGAGAATGAAACCGAAAGTAGATATTTACAGAAATTATTTACGTGTATCAACTTTGTTCATATTAATCTGGTCATATTAATAGAGAAAGATCTATTATTTTACTAACTGTTCCAAGTGTCATGCTGGTCTACAAAATCGCAAATTTGCAGTTTCCTGAAAAAGAAGCGTACAGAATACTGTTCATGTTTACTTTCATACAGAAAATATCGGGTGACCCGTTGTTCTACATTAGCTTCCACTAGGTGGCATTTTCAAATACATCACATGCGCAGTATCCTCTGTTGTTCAATTTAAATCTGTTAGATGCAATTATGGAATCGGCCAAGCTCTTCTCGGCCTTTTGCGATTGGATGTCAATTTCTTCTTGTTCGTTTTTATTGGCTAGTTCCGTAAAGGGCAATCAGACCCGGATGATGACATCATAGAGAAGAAATATGGACGATGCTTGAAAGTGAGGTAAAAATCGTTTGAACTTTCATGTTCTTTTCTCTGTGTTTCTTCTGCAGAAACTCACAACATAACAGATATTTTGACTGAAGAACATTAATTCATTGAGAAAATCTTTTAAACAGATCTAGTCTCGCAATGCTTTCTATTATCATCATGGACGTTGTTTTTTTTTTATTTTCTACGGCCATTGCTCCTTCGTCCCCAAACAAGTTCATCCCAGAGTGTTTCCTGTTTTTGATCCCAGTTTGGCGATTTACCAAGAATGACATATCCTGTTGGTACCTAGTAGATCGAAGAAATTATTTTAATTAGAACTTAATTTCATTAGATTTACATTTTCTTTCTTTTCTAATCTGTTTAAAGATCAAGATATACAAGATACAATTATGAGTTATTACCATATCGACATGCAATGTGTCACTTCTCAGTGACATGTTTTGTTACAATCCTGAAGACAGCTTTTGAATACAGAAAAAATAAGGAAGAAAAAAATAAAGAAAATGGTGCTAGCATTTCATGTTTTCACACATTTGCGCATCTTTTAATGGCAAATCTTGTCATTTGAGTTGCATTTAATTTGATGGCTGCAAGTTTTTTAGTATGGGTGAGGATCATATTATTGTCATTTGGTAAAGAGATGACAATCCAGAAAAAAAATTCTAAATTGTTTGTGTATTGTTAGCTGCCTTGATTGTCTTTTCTTTGTACTAACTCATCAGGAAAAAAGACTACAGCAGCTTGAATCTTGAAATGCCAAGTCCATAGCTCCAGATGTGGAGGAGTAACGAAGATCCCATAGATTAAGTTTTGAACACCAAATTGCTGTTCTAGATCAGTTCTTTAACCAGTTCTAGAAATGTTCATGAACCTTAAATTATACTTCTAGAATTACAGGTTCAAGAATTTGTTTTAGAATGTGTTCAAGAACATTTTTTCTTGAGTAAGTTCTTGAACATCAGTGTTCTAGAATGGCCACTTAATGTTCATGAACTTTCCAAGAACTAGATTCAAGAATTGTTCTAGAACTGTTTCTTGAATTCCTCACAGCAAGTTCTTGATTTAGTTCTTGAACATCAGTTCTAGAATGGCCATTTAATGTTCACGAACCATTCAAGAACTAGCTTCAAGAATTGTTCTAGAACTATTTCTTGATTTCCTCACAACAAGTTCTTGATTAAGTTCTTGAACATCAGTTCTGGAATGACCATTCAATGTTCATGAATTATTCAAGAACTAGATTCAAGAATTGTCCTGGAACTATTTCTTGAATTCCTCACTGGAAGTTCTAGATTTAGTTCTTTAACATCGCTTCGAGAATGGCCATTTAATGATGTTCATGAACTATTCAAAAACGAGATTCAAGAACCGTTCTAGAAATGTTTCTTGAATTCCTTGCAGGGGGTAATCCTTTACTACACAATTCTAACTTTTAACGACCCTGAGGAACAAGCCTGTTGAAAATATTGTGGGAAAAGGAGAAAATGCTGGTAACCAGCATTTTCTCCTTTTCCCACAATGTTTTCTACTCTATCAAGGACAAATTTCGTCATTTGAGCCACCTTTAGTTTGTCGTCTGCAAATGCTTTCAATTTCGAAAAGTCTAAAATTTTGTTGTTTGGTAAAGAGTTAAATAGAGTTAACATGTAAACAAATACAAGGAACATATACTTTTCTGCCATAAAATAACTGAAACAAAATTTCTTCAACTCTTACCCAAGATAAGATGAACGACAAAAGACTGAGGGTTTCCGACCATGCGATAAGCAAATCTGCTGAATCTTGTAGTTTCTGATGAAAGCGGATGGACATAAAATATTAATTCTTTGTTGAATGTCAGCCTAGGGTCTCAGCGAGAGAAAAAGTCCGCTATCAATATTGTATGAGATCTTTATGGATATAGCGAAGGGGATGAGAAAATGTTCTGTCTGTCTGCATGCAATGGTCTACAGTACTTGAAAGTGAAGTACAAAGGCTTAAGGTTCTTATTTTAGGTTCCAAGATTTCTTGATGTTTGACCCTTTACCAAACAATCCAATGTTTCAACTCTTTTCAAAGTGACAACATTTTAGACTCAACAAAATTTAAAGCATTTGAAGGTGACAAAATAAATGTAGTTCAAGTGATGATTTCTGTCTTTGTTAGGGTGGAAAACACTGTGAGGAAAGGAGAAAATGCTGGTAACCAGCATTTTCTCCATTTCCCACAACATTTCCAAAAGCTTTCTTCTTCAGGGTCATTAAAACTCCCGCTTGTGTCTTAAGGTGGAAAACAATATGGGAAAAGGAGAAACTGTTGGTTACCAGCATTTACTCCTTTTCAAATGTTTTCAAAAGCCTTTTTCTTCAAGATTGTTAACACTTCAGATTGTGTGGTAAAGAGTTATTAACTATCACAACGAAAAAAATTATTTAACCCTTTGCCAAACAACCCGGAGTTTTAAGGACTCTTAAGATGGACAGCTTTTGAAAACGTCGTAGCAAAAAGAGAAAATGATGGCTATTCATTTTTTCTCTGCAAATGTGTTCAAAATGGACAGTTAGAGAACTATAACTTTGTTGTCTAGTAATGTTATAACATTGTAGGAAAAGGAGAAATTGCTGGAAACCAGCATTTCACCCATTTCCTATACTGATTCCTTCCCTTTTAAACATAATTTCAACCCTTGGAGCCACATATCATTAGTTTTCTGCAAATTAGGGTCAAGTCTAGCATTTTATCAACTTGGAAAGAGTAAACCCATTACTGTACAGGCTATTTCAATAGTAAGAGCGCTGAATAAACCAACAGGCATATTGTCTTGAAATAAGACCTAAATAACTGAAAAGTTCTACAAGATCAGACCTCCAGATTAGGGACTGATAGTCTTCTAAAGCCATTATTTCTCTTCCAAACCCTATGTTGTGGGTACTCATTAGAATCGTCTTGATGAGACTATTCTAATAAGTACCCATAACATAGGGTTAAGTGGAGAGTGATGAATATTTTCAAGTTTGAAATCAGAATCTCTCCCTCTATCTGGAGCTCTGCAAGATTGTTTTCATTTAGAATGTCTCAGCAATGTGGACAGTGCAGATCCAAGATCAGATGGCATGTTTTTTTTTTTGCAATCTGAATTTCCTTAATAGGATAAAAAAAAAAATGTATGGTATTTTACACTGTTTTCATAATTATCTGTTAGGTCACAGCGGTCAGTGCACCTATCCATGGGGTTTCTTGAACTCTTTACCAAACCACAAAACTTTAGTCCAAACTGATGGCATTTGCAGACTACAAATTATATGTCACAGGGTTTTCATTTTGAAATGAAGCAACCGATTGATTGATAAAAACAACAGGCCCAGGGTCAAGGGGGCCACCTATGCTTTGGCGTCCATGATTACCAAATGGAGATCGGAGAGACATATCGTCATCTACGATTGGATAATTGGATGCAAGTATCCAATGAATAACCGCGTAACATTCATAAACCAAATGTTTCTGGTTTCGCAGTAAAATTGAACCAGTGTCGCAGTACAGTTACCAATGCGTGAAATATTTTCGATATAAACAACGCGATCGATTTTTCAAAGATCCAGCAAAAACGACCGATTAAAGGCCAATTTCAACCGATGTTTTTGATCGGCAATCGGCTTTAAATGAAAACCCTGATGTCACTCAAGTTTTGCCTTTGGACAGGTTGAAAACATTTTGGGAAAAAGAGACAATGCTGATTACCAGCATTTTCTACTTTTCCCACAATGTTTTCCAAAGCCTTCTCCATCAAGGTTGTTAAAACTCAGGATTGTGTGGTATAGGGTTAACCAGTGTCTTTAGACATAACATAATCATCAACCAAGGTACCTGACAGTCATAAATTATGTTTAGTGGTCAGAGAAAAATTTAATGATCCTAAAAGAAGTTTGGTAGAGCCATACTTTCCAAACTCACAACCCATTTATCACAAGCCCTGCGTAGTACCACCAACCAAACCACCCGACCTCCGCATCAAAAACATAATTTTTAAGAAAAAAAGATCTGATCCATACGCCAGACAATACCTGGTACTCGGGTCCAATGTTTTTCAATTAAGGACCTACAAGCATATTGGTAAATATTCGATCGTTAATCCTTTTTGATGTGTATTTCAATATCCTAGAGGGAAATTAATCAAGCATTTTTGATAGTCTTCCAACTATTGCAACCAAACAAACTGAAAATGTTTCTATTATGTTTTACTTCCTGTGTTTCACTGCTTCAGGAACTTTTTTTTTCAACCCTTAAGCTTCGAAATGTGACTCACTGTCAGAATGTGCAGTCTGATCTTGGATCTACACTGTCCAATCAGGAGATATTTTTCTCACAAAAGAAGTTTGAAATGACATTATTCAGGTTTTTAAAATCGGCTTGAAAGTTTCATTTAACTTATTTAGCTGGATCAGGGTTAACTCTTAACATGCTAAACAAGTGATACTGTCAAGCTAACAGTAAAAACCCAATTTTTGCTATTTCAAAGGTAATTTTTTGTTCTGGAAATTCTCCTTATCGGACAGTGTAGATTCACAATGGGACTGCACATATTCTGTGCAGTCTGATCTTGATCTACACTGTCTGCAAAGGGTCCTTGAGTCGTGCTAAGTAGCCTCGGGATTAAACTCTACTACACAGCAAGACTTTACACTGGTCCATTTTGAGAGCATTTCCAGATCTGACAAATGTGGCTAAACTTTTGAGATTTTGTTTCTGAAATGTTAGAAAACATTGTAGGAAAAGGAGAAAACCCTGGCAGCCAGCATTTTCTCCTTTTCCCACAATATTTTTAAAGGCGTTCTCCTTTAACAGTTGTTAAAGATTCAGGTTGTATAGTAATGGTTAATCATGAACAGAAA
Organism: Tridacna gigas; assembly: GCA_945859785.2. Lineage (NCBI taxonomy): Eukaryota > Metazoa > Mollusca > Bivalvia > Cardiida > Cardiidae > Tridacna > Tridacna gigas. The sequence goes on from OX244044.2 coordinate 24,637,989, forward strand.
TAAAGAACTTCTATTATATCTTTATACATCTGTTGACTATAAGACATTATATAGACATTTTAAAGTGCTGTTTAGGGCCCAATGCAGATCAGGATTAGACTACTCAGATTGTACCATATAATCATTGATTAATTCATAACTGCAGGGACGAGCCCTGGCAGCACAGTGGGTTTGCTTACAGAACTCGGAAATGGGTCACTGGTTCCAATCCCCAGCTCTACCAATTTCTTTTCAAGGTCTGATGCTAGTCACAGCAACAGGATCCTGTCTCACTGCAGCAGATTATTGTTTTGACAACGGTTATATCGGAAAGCAGCCAGTGGTTAGGGAAGGTATCATGCAAAGTACTGGTTACAGAAACTCCAGGAAAATATATGTCCACTAGCTGCTGCAGTAACTACCTGCTGCAGTATTACTGAAATAATGTTGAAAAACAGTGTTAAGGATACAGCCTTACAGCCAGAGGGAAATACTCTGTTAAGATTTGATAGACTGTAGAATGGTTCTGAATTTAGTTAGCTATATAATAATAGTGATGAAATACCGATATATATATAGTGTAAGGGATAAATATATGTATCAGAAATCTTCAATTTATAACCAGAAGCGTCACAATAGTGATTTCTTTGATGGCCTCCAGAAAATGAAACACACTTTCTATCAGTCATAATCAATGCAACCTTGAAACTGTCAGGGGCAATATCTGGCATGAAGATACAGGAATGGTTATAGTTTGATAAAACCAAAGATAAAATGGGTTAAAAACTGACTGGAAATGAGTATAGATGTACCTGTGAACGCCATGCAGTCAACCATAACTGCAGGAACTATTTGATATTTTCATGGGATGAATGAAGGATCGACCCACACAGTTAAAAGCAATCAGAATGAAACATTGCAATGGAAACCATTAGATAATGTCACTCCCTTTTTTTTTTTTCATCCAGCCCACACTCAGCTAGTCAACATGCATCAGTCATAGATACCACTCCATTAACCCTTTACCACACAATCCCGACTTTTAGCGACCCTGAGAAAGAGACCTTTGGAAAACAATGTGGGAAAAAGAGAAAATAATGTACCCAGCATTTTCTTCTCCATTTCCCACAATGTTTTCTACCCGTCCCAAAACAAATTTCTGATTTAAGTCGCAATCATTTTGTCATCTGCAAATGTTTTGAATTTGGACTATTCTAAAATTTTGTCATTGGTAAAGACATTTCCTACTAGTCCAAATTGAAAGCATTTGCGGACGGCAAAATGAATGTGACTCAAAAATTGAAACTTGCTTTCGGAAGGGTAAAAAACAGTGTGGGAAAAGGAGAAAATGCTGGTTACCAGAATTTTCTCCTTTTCCCACAATGGTTTCAAAAAGCTTTTTCCACAGGGTCGTTAAAAGTCTGGCTTGTGTTGTAAAGGGTATTATGTGCTTTTCTAGAAAATTTGGTATTTCCAATTACCTGTTAGTAACCTTTATTTCAGGAATATTCTGCCACGGATCTATTTAGGGGATCATTGTCCAATAAACTTGCAGAAAAAGGAAATTTTTTTAAAATGTGTGATACAAAAACACTAAACCTAAAACTTAAATGCTCCAATAATATTTTGAAAAGGCCAAATGCAGTTTTGGTGGGCCATTTTCCAAATGTTCAACGAGACAATGTCCCAAAGTCCCTGTCTTCGAAGAACTCAGTTTCAAAAGCCTTTTTCCTCAGAATCTTTAAAAGTATAACCCTTAACCAGCTACATAAGTGAAATAAAATTTATATGCCAAAAGTAAAAATCCAAATTTTGCTATTTCAAAGGTATTTTGGGGTAGGCAAAAATATCTTCTTATAAGGCAGTATAATTATATCCAAGATCAGATTGCAAGTTCTGTGCTGTCTGATCTTGGTCTATACCATAAGCAAAAGACAAACTGAAGGAATTTACAGATGACAATTCAGATATTTTTCAAATGATGGTATTAAGGTCCATGAAGAGGTAGAAACTATTGTGGGAAAAAGAGAAAATGTTGATAATTTAATGATGTATTTTCTCCTTTTCCCACAATGGTTTCAAAAGCCTTCTTTCTAAAGGTCCTTAAAACTCAGGATTGTGCAGTAAAGGGTTAACTAGGAAAAACTTGGGAAACGGAAACAAGAGGGCCATGATGGCCCTGTATTGTTCCACTGGCTTATAAATATAAACCATAAATACTGAACATTTCAATTCTGAGCCAAATGGTTTCGAAATGAAGACTTACACAGTTTTCTCTGTAAAAGCCCATGTGAAAGTTGAGACCCCCAGGGCAAAGCCATTTTCGATTCCAGAGCTATAAATACTTGAACCCTGGTAGAAGTTCACAAGATAAAGCCACATGCCAAAATAATACAAGTCTATGCTGTATGGTTATAAATACGGTGATTTTCAAGTTTTGTCCATAAGAAGCCTCTGTAAAACATAAGACCCCTGATGCAAGGCTAATTTCAAAAAAAAAATCAAAACCAGAAGATTTCTTAAGTTGTCACTATGTAAGCCCATGTAAAACTTGTGACCCCTATGGCGGGGCCAATTTTGACCCCAGGGCTAAAATTTTGGCCCACTTGGTAGAGGCCCACTAGATATAGCTACATGCAAAATTTGGTAGCTCTAGTCCTTATGGCTAGGTACAGGAAGATTTTTAAAGTTTTCTCTACATAAGCCTATGTAAAACTTGTGACCTCCGGGGCTGAGCCAATTTTGACCCCAGGGCTATAATTTGAAGAAACTTGATAGAAGTCTACTTTATAAAGCTACATGCCAAATTTGGTAGCCCTATGCCTTATGGTTTCAGACAAGAAGATTTTTAAAGATTTCCAATATTTTTCAGTTTTGTTGCCATGGCAACCAGAGTTTTTGAAGGAATTGAATTCTTTCAAGAAATTCTAAAGAGGACCATGGCAGGATCATTTCTATTAAGTTTCATGAAAATTGGATGGGTAGTTTGAGAGAAGAAGATGTTTGAAATGAAGTTAACGCACGGACGGACGGACGCAGGACGGACACTGGGCCATGACATAAGCCAACTGGCCTTCAGCCAGTGGAGCTAAAAATCTTTTTTTGGACTATTTTGAAAACATTGAGATGAAGGAACAATTATTTTAACACAAGTGATAAATCTTCCTTTTACCTTTATCTTATCCAAAGCTATAAGCTTGATTTAAGGGACATTAACCCAGTACCACACTCTGAGTCTGAACAACCTTGGGGAAAAAGCCTTTTGAAAATATTATGGGTGAGCTGGTGATCAGCATTTTCTCCTCTTCCCACGACATTTTCTGTCCTTTTATAAGACGAATCAATCCCACTAAGCCATTATTGAATTTGTCGTCTGCTAATGCTTTGGATTTGGCTGGGCCTCAAATTTTGTTCATGGTTACAGAGTTGATGTTATATCACAGAATCCTGAATTTTCACAACCGTGAAAGAAGAAGGCTTTTGAAAACATTGTTGGAAAAGGAGAAAATGCTAGAAACCAGCATTTCCTCCTTTTCCCACAATGTTTTTTACCCTTCTATCCTATCAAAGACAGATGTCATCTTTTGAGTTACATTTAACTCTTTACCACACAATCCCAAGTTTAACAACCCCGAGAAAGAGGCCTTTTGAAAACACTGTGGGAAAAGAAGAAAATGCTGGTTACCAGCATTTTCTTCTTTTCCCACAATGTTTTCTCACCTTTGAAAGACAAACTGTATGTTTTGAGTGACATTTAATTATGTAGTTTGCAAATGCTTTCAATTTGGATCAGTCTAAAATTTTGTAGTCTGGTAAAGGTTTACTAATAACATTATGTTGTCTGCGAATGCTTGGAATTTGGTCTGTCTAAAATTTTGTTGATGGGTAAAGAGATGAAGTCATATGTGCAATAATGATTTAATATATCAAGGTGTCATAATGTATGCTAATGATGTCATCTACAGCTGCCTGAATAGCAATAGGGAAGAAGAACACGTCAAAAACCACCGTCAGCAACTTAGGTTTATTACATAATGTCACCCATTCCTATCTCCTTTGTCATAATTTGTGGGCCTGTATTCACCAACCATTCTAATAAACGTTCTTTGTTCAATTCTCCGAAATTGTTTAACCCTTTTCCACACAACAAAATCCTGATCATGATTCATTTGGACATTAAATTGCATTCAAAATTAATATAGAACACTGGTCTTCGATAATTTCAATTTCTTAAAGTTTTTCGAAGTTAGTTGATAAATTTTGTGTTACCACAACTTTATAATGTTATCGCAGCTGTATGTATGTTCGGAGAGTCAGGTGTTAATGACATCAATTTGTGAAGTAATTAGAATTATGGCGATGCTGTAAGTATTCCAGGCAACTTATTACAACTTTATCAATGGATTGGCCATCTGGTACGCCCATTTTTGGTTAGAATAAAGCTGAAGGAGCATTAATTAGAGGAGTAGCAATAATAACGGACATTACTGTAGCATACAGCCCTGATCTGTGCCTAAATTCATCCATTTTTTTCATTAACAACAAGCATTAACCCTTTACCAGACGACAAAATTTTAGCCTTGTCCAAATTGAAAGCATTTGCAGAAAACAATTTCATTGTGGCTCAAATGGTGCAATTTTTCTTTGATAGGGTAGAAAACATTGTGGGAAAAGGAGAAAATGCTGGTTACCAGCATTTTCTCCTTTTCCCACAGTGTTTTCAAAAGGCTTCTTTCCCAGGGGCGTCAAAAGGCGTCATTATGCGGTAAAGGGTTAATGAAGAATTCATCATACTGTCACAATGTTTGTTGACTGCTGATGTCTGCTACAGCTGCATGATCAAGCTCAACAGGAAAACAATATATAGTAACCATTAATTCTTTACCACACAATCCCGACTTTTAACGACCCTGAAAAAGGAAGCTTTTGAAAACATTGTGGGAAAAGGAGAAAATGCTGGTAACCAGCATTTTCTCCTTTTCCCACAATGTTTTCCACCCTTCCCAAAACAAATTTTAATTTTTGGGTTACCTTAATTTTGTCATCTGCAAATGCTTTCAATTTGGACTAGTCTAAAATTTTGTCGTTTGCTAAAGGGTTAACACTTTACCACATAATCCTGTATGTCAACAACCCCCGAGGCAGAAGGCTTGAAAACATTGTGGGAAAAGGAGAAAATGCTGGTTATCATTTGGATCAGTCTAATATCTTGTTGTTTGGTATAGAGTTAAATTGCTTAACTCTTTACCAATCAACATAAGTTTAGACTAGTCCAAATTAAAAGCCTTTGCAGACAACAAATGAAAGTTGGGAGTTTCTCTTTAATACGGTGAAAAACATCGTGGGAAAAGGAGGAAATGCTGTATACCAGCATCTTCTCCTTTTTCCCAAAACATTTTCAAAAGCCTTATTCCTCGGGGTCCTTAACCCTTTCAGTGCCATAGGCGCAAAACAGGAACTTCTGCGGATGGCATAGATCAAGATCAGACCGCACAGAACGTGCAGTCTGATCTTTGATCTATACCATCCGCTTGTTTAGTCAAGCCGATATGATAAAAATCTTTCAGGGTTTAAGTGGATTGTATTTTCAGCAGTCAAAAGAAGTTGAGTTTATTTATTTGGCGCCAAAAGAGTCAAAACTCGGGATTGTGTGGTAAAGAGTTAATAAAGTAACTCACATGAGCAAGACTTTGGCAAAAGGGGGTTTAATGCATCTGTGTGATACACTATACCAAGTACGTCATCACATAATCATGGATCCATAAAATTCATAGTTTAACTCTTTACTGCACAGTGCCGCCTTTTGACGACCCTGGAAATGAGGCCTTTTAAAAACATTGTGAGAAAAGGAGAAAATGCTGGTAACCAGCATTTTCTCCTTTTCCCACAATGTTTTCTACCCTAACAAAGAAAAGTTGCACCATTTGAGCCACACTGAAATTATCGTCTGCAAATGCTTTCAATTTGGACAAGGCTAAAATTTTGTCATCTGGTACAGGGTTAATAACTGACTGAATCAAGAGGTAGACTGGTCCTTTGACATCCAGAAAATTGACCAATACCAAAGTTTCCACTGGTAATCATTTATTTTCTCCTTTTTTCCTAAATGTTTTTTAACAGCCCTCTCTGTTAGGGCCAGGGCCCTTAAAATATAGGATTCACTGAAAAAAGGTAATGTGCTTCAAAAACACAGGACTGTGTGGCATAGAGATTAACACGTCAGGCTCATTCTACAATGCCCTCACTTGCAATCTCCTGTTTATGCTGTGATTTACTAATTACAATCACCTCGGTCATAATATTAATGCTGTGAGTAATGGCATTAACACTCCCTTCATCTCCTATCTTTAACCCTTTACCAAACAATTTAGTGTTTAACCCTTTACCACACCATACTGAGTTTTAACGACCCTCAGAAAGAAGACTTGAAAACAGTGTGGGAAAAAGAACACAATTCTGGTAACCAGCATTTTCTCCTTTTCCCATGATAATTTCTACCCTTTCAAAGACAAATCTTACTACTCAAACTACAAGAAAATGCTTTCATTTTACACCAGTGTACAATATTGTCATTAGTAAAGAGTTCTGTTTTTACCTGTAACCTCTAGAAACATTCACAGCATAACCTATCAAACATTTTCACATGAGGGTAAATCAGAGCCGCTTATCTCCTGAATCACAACAATGTGTTGTGAAAGGGAAAATCTTCAGCGGACATTCGACTGGACTTCACTTGTCAAAAAATATCAAGACTGTTCATGTATAGTTCACAAACATATTCATAAATTCATAAATGGTTCATGAACGATGCAAGAACTACAAACTGGACAAAAAGTTCATGAACTGTGCAAGAGCTACAAATTGCCCAAATAGTTCATGGACTACTTCAAGAACTGTTTGTAAACTAGTACATTAGACCTGTTCACACACCATCTTGTCCAATTTCTTATTCATGCAAAGTTCATGAATTGTTGTTCAATTTGTTGTCCATGCAAAGTTCATAAACTGTTGTCCAATTTGCTGTTCATGCACAGTTTATAAACTATTCATGAACCAAATTCCTGAAATGTGCAAGAACAGTTCTTGACATTTTCGATACCTTTTGTCACCTCTGACAGCCAGTAGTCTCTATTGTGTACAGGGATGGAATCACTTTGTGTCCTGACAATGAAAAAAGTCACTACCAATACATCACAATAAATATCAAATATAGCAGTCATCCTTGTTCTAACTATCTCAAAGGTTAATTGATTGTACTATGTGCATTAATTATAAATATTTCTTGTCATAACATATTAACTGTTTAGCACCATAGGCAAAAACAGGGGTTTTTATGGATGGCAAAGATCAAGGTCAGATTGCACAGAGTATGTAGTCTGATCTTCGATCTATACCTTCAGCCTATTTCGTAAAAATCTGTCGGGATTTCATTGGAATGTAGTTTCAGTTGTTGGAAGAGATCCTGTTTACACATTTATTGTCTTCAAATGCTTTGAAATTGGACAAGTCTATAATACTGTGAGTGTCATTGGGTAAAGAGTTGAATAGACCAAGTATTTGACAAAAAGGTAAATGTAACCTGCCTGGAACCTTGACCTTTGACATCAATTCCAAAGGTCAAAAGCAAAAGGGATCATTCATTTTACAGTGTGCACCAAATCTTGTGAGCTGAAAATATGCCCTACACAAAGATTAATCCTTTACCAAACAATCCCTACTGTTAATGAACCCGAGACAGAAAGCTTTTGAAAACATCATGGGAAAAGGAGGAAATGCTGGTAATCAGCATTTTCTCCTTTACCCACAATGTTTTCTACCCTTCCTAAAACAAATATCAATTTTTCAGTCACTTTTATTTTGTCGTCTGCAAATGCTTTCAATTTGGACCAGTCTAAAATGTTTTCGTCTGATAAAGTGTTAAATGGAAAAAGAGTTGAAAACCCTTCAGAGATCAAGCTCATTGAACTGAAGCAAGACATCCATTAAATAATGCAGTATGAATCACTGTCCCTTGTTTTCTTGCTTTGATCTTCAGCTGATGAACATAACTTTGATTGCATCTGCAGACACTGTTGAGAAAGACCAGGCTGCTGTCCTATATTGAGATTTATTTCTCAGAAAAGATCTTTTGAAATGACAGTTTTTGAGGATTTTAACATTGGCTGGGAATTATTGTTTTATTTTTGTTTGTAGATAACTCTTCACCACACTATAAAACTCTTGGACTTGTCCAACATGAGAGCATTTACAGACCACAAAGTCAACGTAGTTGAAAAGATTATTTCTGTCTTTAGTATGGTAGAAAACTGTTTGGGAAAAGAAGAAAATGCTGGTTACCACCATTTTCTTCTTTTCCTACAAAGTTTTCAAAACATTTTTCCCTCTCAGGGTTGTTAACCCTTTCCCAAACGATAAAATTTAGACTGGTCCAAATTGAAAGAGTTTGCAGACAACAATTTTAAATTTGATGAAAATGGCAGAAAGGTCTCAAAAAGGGTAGAAAACACTGTGGGAAAAGGAGAAATTGCTCATTATGAGCAATTTCTCCTTTTCCCACAGTGTCTTCAAAAGACTTATACTGCAGACACGTGAAAACCAGGACTTGTTTGGGAAAGGGTTAAAACATGGGTTTGGTAAAAGGTTAAACCTTACCGCATTTTATAGCCCTTCAAATTAAAAGTAATTATTACACACAACAAATCAAATGTTGCTCAAATGATGGGTTTTCGTCTGTGAAAGGAAGAAAACTTTGATGGAAAAGAAGAAAAGGCTGGTTACCAGCATTTTCTTCTATTCCAACAAAGTTTTCAAAAACCTTTTTTTCCCTCTCAGAATTGTTAAAAACATGGGATTGTTTGGTAAAAGGTTAATGGGTTAAAATCAATCAGTTTGCATGCCAAGTTACAATTGCCTGATAGGGAGAGTGAGAAATAATTCAATATGTATCCATCACAGACTCAAGCAAGTGAAAATTAATCACAAAACAAGGCGGTAGATGTCAATGGAAATGCATGTCCTAATCCTACTTGATTTATTTTAACCCATTACCAACTGCAGGTGGCTATTTTTTTGTCTTGCGGCAGACAAGGTTTCTAAAGATTGTGGCAAAATGAGAAATGTCTGTCATGATATTATGATCTTTGATAACACAATATTTTCTAGAACATTATGCTCCGACATGAAAAAAAGCCATCTTAACCCTGCACCAGACAACAAAATTTTCGTCTTGTCCATTTAAACCCTTATAGCACCTTTCACAGCTGTAGCTGTTTTTGCAGCCAATGTCGATCAATATCAGACTGCACAAAAGCCAGAATCACAGACACACTCAAATTGTGCTTGCAAAAGACAGATGCTTGCTTTGGTCTGCTCTGGGAACTCAACATAATGCTTGCTTGATACAGGTTGTTTGCTCCACTGAGGTGATCGCTAAGACAAGTTTTACTGTCCAGTAAGACCTGTATTAAGAGGCCACAGTTTATATTTGAAGTTATGAAATGGTCTTTTACAGCAGGTGGCACTTTAAGGCAAGTTAAATTAGGTTGATTTAAGAAGGAAAGCAGCAACAAATAGTGGTCTCCTAATGCAAAAGGCTGCTTGATACAGGTGGTCTTTCATACAGGTTTGACTGTTTGACAATACTCAAAGTTAAGCCTTGGAATATGCTTGGGCGCATCCCTTGTAAATGGGTTGAACAACAACTCCCATCAATATCAACAAGTATGAATTTCCTTGATGTGACAATTACTTTAACTCTTTACCAAACAACAAAATTCTGGACTTGCCAAAATTAAAAGCTTTTGCAGACAACAAAATAAATGTGACTCAAATACTGAATTTGCCTTTAGATGGGTCTCCTTTTCCCACAATGTTTTTAAAAGGCTTCTTCCTCAGGGTTGTTAACTGTCATCACTGTGTGGTAAAGACAATGTTTTCAAAAACTTTTCTTCTTTACAGTCATTAAAACTGAGTGGTATAGGGCCAAAGTCAGTGATTCAGACAAGGATATCATAATGACAGTTCTCCACCCAGTGCCCCACATGTACAAAATCATGAATTTATATTCACCATAATGAGCTTGGCAATAAAAAAATCTGTTGCCTTGAGGTAACAACATTCCTTTCCTACATAACTTCACTATCTATTAAAACAATCATTTGTAACACTTTACTTCAGCTTGTGCCTAGCCCTGATAGCGCAGTCAGCAGCTTACAGGACTTGAGAACAGGGGGTCAGTGGTTCGAATCCTCAGCTAGAACATTTCTTTAAGACGATTTGTGATGGGTCAATGCGACATTCCTTTCTTTCTTACGCTGATCATTGTTTTGGCCATGGCTATGTGAGAAAGAAGCCAGTGGCTTGGGAAGAATGTACAGAGTACTGGTAAAAAGAAACCCAAGGAAAGTTATGGATAGGTGCAGTGGCTGCTGCGATAACTGCAATAATGTTGAAAATAACTGCAATAATGTTGAAAGCAGCATTTAAGACCATACAAGCAATCGATCAATCAACATCAGCTTGTTACTTCCTGTACACAACTTCAATGGTCTTGCTGCAAATCTCTCCTTGGCAAAATTATGACCTTGGAGAAGTTGTATGTAATTAGCCATTCCTCTATTGACGTAATATTTTCATGTCATGAATTCATAAAGTAAACATCAGTTCATTGAGCCTGCACCATACGACCCTGAGAAAGATGCCTTTTGAAAATAATGTGGGAAAAGGAGAAAATACTGGCAACCAGCATTTTCTCCTTTTGAGTCACATTAATTTTGTCATCTGCAAAGGCTTTCAACTTTGACAAGTCTAAAATTTTGTTGTTTGGTAGAGCGTTAAACTCTTTTTTCCTGAGTACTGTAACTTCATCATTAATGCAAATATAAGCAACTGACAGTTTTCATTCAAAAACCTTATTTTTTTACAAGACAATGTACTATGTATTATGTCTGAATAAAATGTTTGTTCCATTCTGTTCTATATTGGTGATAAAAATATGACTACAAAATTCCAGAAAAAAAGGAATGTGTCAAATTAATATTACCCAAGAGCAATAAAGTTCACACCGAATTTTAGTCCTCAAAGACAAAAATTTACTTAATTTCTATTCAATTTTTTCCTATTTTTAAACACTCTCCTTCGTTAAACAACTTGCTGATGTTCGAAGGCTTTCTGCTTCTGAGACCTGTGAAAACATTTTGGCAAACAAAGAAATTGCTAATTACTTGCAGAACCTGCATTAATGTTGATATCTATCTGCTATGGTATAATGGCTAAAATGTGTCACTTGATAGAGGGTTAAACAAAATGGTTTTTCAGTGGGAAAATATAAAGTAAAACTCAACTAAATCTTATAAAAGGTGAACTATATTTTTTGCTACACTATATGCAATAATTCCATATTTCATGACACATTCTGTTTCTTTTTAATTTTTTTTCTTGAATTATACAAGAGACACAATATTCACATTTAATCTAAGTGCAAACTTGTTTCTTAGGAGATGATGAGGTAAATGGCCTCTCAGGTTCCATTTCAAGCTGAAGCCATTAACAGAAAAGAAACAACAATATTGATATTTTGTTTATCCTAACCCCAGACTTGTATGGTATCTAAGAAATAATCTTATAAAAAAACTTTTTTGGCATTCAAAGAGACAAAATATCAAGATACTGCTAGTCCTAGCCCCGGACTTATAAGGTCTCTATAAGAAATGGCCTTTTTATACAAACTTGTTTGGCATCCCTAGAAAGGAATATACTCAGTTATTGTCACATTTCTATTAAATCTAGTGGTATGACCAGGGGTAGAAGCTAAAAAAAAATCTGAAAAAAAATGTGAAAAGTAGGTTGGGGGCCACTAGGGCTCCCTATGGGTCCAAGGCAACGCCCTAGCCAGGGGTCCAGGGGCCAGAGGTTCCTGCGATTTACCCTTTTTATTACCATCAAAAACTTCAAATTAGATCTAGTTTCAGCATTTTACAGTTGAAAAATATACTGAATATGGTTAAAGATATTTATGCTTCCCCGTGAAATTTCGTTACTTTTTAGCTTCCATGCTATTTTTTTCAACATTTCCTCTTTGTACTTTGTCAGAAGCCTGACTTCTCCCTTCTTTCTTTCACACAGACTTGTAACTTATCCTTTTCCCACATGGGATGCAAAACACACACCTGGGTATATATTCACAAAAATTTTTAAGAGCATTCTCAGTCTTATTCTCCAGAATTTTCTATATTTGAAAGTTACACAACTGTTGATTGATTAAACCATTTGTTTTTGCCAATCCAAAAATGTGTTACTTTCAAATTTAGAAAATCCCAGCTATAAAGACTCAAAATGTTCTTAAGAATGGTTGCTGAATATGGTCCCTGGAATTTCTGGTTTTTTTGGCCCTTCTCTGAATTTACAGCCACAATCATCCTTCTCAGACAACCTTTCCCATCTCCATTTATTCTTTAAGTCAATTTCTAAATTTTTAGTGCTCTCTGCTGGGTCGAGAAACTTCATTTTCAATATTTAAAAATTGATATCATATTTCCAATTGGGTGGCGCCATTGCAGTCAACGCTCTTCCTTGTGGTAAAATATTGCAACTTATTTTAGAAACAAACAACCAGTCAGACAAATTATCTATGCATTGTCTGTATTCCTCAATGCAAAGCAAGCTTCTTGCCCCCCCCCCCCCTCCTTACATGTCTCATCTGGTTTATATGAATTGTGAAAATGGCCCTAGCAGGACCTCACAAACTTGAATTCTAGCATAAACCTAAAAGCTTTTACCCCTGTATGACCAGCACAGTCCATACAGGTAGAGCCAGACAAATACAGTCAATATGCCTTGCTGAAGCACTTACCCTTTACCAAAAAATCCCAAGCATTTTCTCCTTTCCCCACAAGTTTTCTCCCATTCCAAAGACATAATTCATCTTTTTGAGCCACAATATATTTGTTGTCTTCAAATACTTCAAATATGGACAAGTCTAAGGTTTTGATGTGTGGTAAATGGTTAATGGAGACAATTTTAAATTAAAAAATAATTTCAGCCTCAGTTAATATACCTACAGATGCACCAAAAATCTTGTCTAAAGCCTGTCATATTCAAGGGAGGTAATTTCACTAGCCATAAACACTAAAGACAATATAATCGAATCTCCATGGCTTGTTAGCAACCTTGAATTTGAACTGCTTCCCCCATAGCCTAGCAACCTCGAAACTGACTTTGTTCAGGTCTTATTCTTGGACTGAAATGTACTTTACATTTATTTGGCGCTCAAAGGGTTGGCTCTAAGCTACAAATACAGCCAACAGACACCAATTCAATCCACAAATTAAACCCATATAAGTTTAATTTCAAGGCTGCTCTTTAGCCAAATGTCTCTGCAAAGAAGACAGTGGTGATCAAAGATCAGACTACACATCTTGATCTACACTGACTGCAAAGGCAACAAAAGTTCTGAAAGACACTGACAGGGTAAAACTGTTTCCTGATTTGTTCATCCATTCTATAATTATCAACTTGACAGTCTGATCACGGTTTTAAATAACAACAACCACAATTAAATATAGAAACCTGCCTCTGTAACTTAACACCATCCACATGTGCCATACTGGATAATACTGTAAGACCCTTTAACCCTTTCCCAAACGACAAATTTTGGACTGGTCCAAATTGAAAGAGTTTGCAGACAACAATTTTAAATTTGATGAAAATGGCAGAAAGGTCTCAAAAAGGGTAGAAAACACTGTGGGAAAAGGAGAAATTGCTCGTTACGAGCAATTTCTCCTTTTCCCACAGTGTTTTCAAAAGACTTGTACCACAGACACGTGAAAACCAGGGCTTCTTTGGGAAAGGGTTAACCCTTTACTAATTAACCATGTTTAAACTCTTTCCTTACCATAGCCAACACTAGAAGCTTTTGTGGACAGTGTGGATCAAGATCTGCCTGATCTTCAGTCTACACTGTCCACTACATTGTTTTAGGTTCTACGAAACTGACTCTTCATCTTGCAGCCAAACTATATTTGTAGCCATTTAAAAAGGTGTAATTTATGTATTTGGCACTGTTAACTCTTTACCACACAATCACGGGTTTTAACAACTCTGAACAAAAAGCCTTTTGAAATGATTGTGGGAAAAGGAGAAAATGCTGGTAACCAGCATTTTCTCCTTTTCCCACAATGTTTTCTTGCCTTCCAAAAGCGAATTTCAATTTTTGAGTGGCAGTTATTTTGTCGTCTGCGAATGCTTGCAAGTTGGACTGGTCTAAAATTTTGAGGTGTGGTAAAGGGTTAATGAACCTGAAGAATGGCCCTTTGAAAACACTGTGGGAAAAGGAGACAATGCTGGTATCTGTTTCTGGTTCTACCTCTGTGACTTGAAACTATCAACACCATTGTGCCATTTAGCAATTAATAGTCTTTTACATCCAGTAACGTTTCACCAGACAACAAAATTTGAAGATTTGCCCATACTGAAAGCATTTTGCAGACCACAAAATTGAATGTGACACAAATTTAAGCTGGTTTTTGGAAAGTTAGAAAACATTGTGGGAAAGAGGAGAAAATGCTTGTTGCTTCTTTTTTAACCCTTTCCCAAACAAGCCCTGGTTTTCGCGTGTCTGCAGCACAAGTCTTTTGAAAACAATGTGGGAAAAGGAGAAATTGCTCGTTACGAGCAATTTCTCCTTTTCCCACAGTGTTTTCTACCCTTTTTGAGAACTTTCTACCATTTTCATCCAATTTCATATTGTCTCACATCTGAGGCATGAGGGAAAAGTAAGTCGGTGGCTTGGAAGTTGCGTCAGTGCCATTGTGAGAAAGCCAGGAAACACATACTAAGGTGCACTGACTGCTGTGATATGACCATAGCTGTTAAAACGGCATTTAACTCCAATACAAACAAACAAATCGATGAAACAATAATAGGGAAAGGTTTTAATCAAGAGGACCTCCTGCAGCTTACTGAAAGACCTTTTGATCTTTCTTTTTCTGATCTGTCATTTAGATCTTGGCCCAGGATTAAGTCATTAGGCTCATGTTTCTTTTAACCATTTACCACAATCCCAAGTTTTAACAACCCTGAGAGAGAAAGCTTTTGAAAACATTGTGAGAAAAGGAGAAAATGCTGGTAACCAGCATTTTCTCCTCTTCCCACAATGTTTTCCATTCAATTAAAGGTTACAGTTTCATCATTTGAGCCACCTTTGATGTTTTGTCTGCAAATGCTTAATGCTTTGAACTTGGACGAGGCAAAAATTCAGTTGTGTGGTAAAGGGTTAACCCTTAACCAAACAGTCAAATGTTTTCATAAACTAGAGGAAGAAAGAATTTGAAAACATTCTGGGAAGAGGATTCAACCAGGAGGGCTTCTTTAGCTTGTTGAAAGACCTTTTGATCTTCTTTCACTGATCTGTCATTTAGATCTTTGCCAGGATTGAGTCATCAGGCTCAAGTTTCTTTTAACTCCTTACCAAACGACAAATTTTTGGACCACACCAAATTTAAAACATTAACAGTTAAATTCGCAGATGACAAATTAACCCTTTGAGCGCCGAATAAACCTGTCTGACATTTTCATCCTAGAAATACAACCTATATAATTTCAATTTCATGCTTGCTTTTATCGACAGTGATTCATCAAAGCGGACAGTGTAGATCAAAGATCAGGCTGCATGTTTTGTGCAGCCTGATCTTGATCTACACTGGCCGCAAACACAACTAGTCGTGAAAGGCACTTTAAGGATTAAAAGTTGCTAGAAGGATGATTTCTGTCTATGACAGGGTATAACACATTGTGAGAATAGGAGAAAATGCTGGTTACCCGCATTTTTTCCTTTTCTCACAATGTTTTGAAAAGCCATCTCTTTTGGGGTAGTTTAAAGCCTAAGAAAGAAATGTTTCGAAAATATTGTGGGAAAAAGCAGCATTTTCTCCGTTTTCCACAATTGTTCACTTTTGAGTCACATTAAATTGTGTCAGCTGCAAATGCTAGAAAGTAAATAGAAGAAACAGTGATCTTGCAATTTTTACCTAATTTTAAAAATAATTTTCCAGCCGGCGACTAACACTTCGACTGAATATACAATAATAGTCATCTTCACAATAATTTCCATGCTTTTACATGGTATGATCTAAATTTAAATGCATCTTAACCCTGTGCCGCACAATCCCGATTTTCAACGACCCCGAGAAAGAAGCCTTTTGAAAACATTATGGGAAAAGGACAAAATGCTGGTAACCAGCATTTTCTCCTTTTCCCACAATGTTATCTACCCTTCCCAAAACAAACTTCAATTTTTTTAATGACCTTTATTTTATCATCTGCAAATGTTTTCAAATTGGATCGTCTAAAATTTTGTTGTTTGGTAAAGAGTTAACAGCTGCATTCTTTACTTTTGGATGCTATTGGGCCTTTAAGGTAAAGCAGTCCTAGTAAATGGGCCAAACAAAAAGTTCAACTTGACACAAGAATGTGGGGTTAACAGGCTCTGTCATCAATTATAAGGGTGATAGATTGCTTCAAATACCACCACTTGCAAGCCAGTATCCTTTTTCCACCATTCTCCAATTTTTTTATTTTCAAGACAATAACAGTTGCATACTGGAGGTAAGGAACTAGAATCGTCCAAATTCAAAGCATTTGCAGATGACAAATGTTTGCTGTAATGACTGAATCTGTCATTAACCCTTAACCACACAATCCTGAGTTTTAATGACCCTGAGAGAGAAACCTTTGAAAACATTATGGGAAAAGGAGAAAACTCTGGCAACCAGCATTTTCTCCTTTTCCCACAATGTTTTCTACCCTATCCAAAACAAATTTCAATTTTTGGCTCACATTTATTTTGTCACCTGCAAATGCTTTGAATTTGGACTGGTCTAAGATTTTGCTGTTTGGTAAAGAGTTAAAATGGTAGAAAACATTGTTGGAAAAGGAGAAAATGCTGGTTCTCCTTTTCCAAAAAAACGTTCTCAATAGTCTTCTTCCTCAGGGTTGATAAAACTTCAGACTGTTTGTTGAAGGATTAACCAACAAGTAATGAGCGTTTAATTAGTGTCAACTTCTTGTCAAAAAGATCTGATCAAAAGACTTTTTTTCATGAGGACCAAATAGTTTGACCTTAGATGTTATCTCGACCTTTACACCCTAGATTGGTTCACAGATAATTCTGTTTTGGTTTTGTCTGGCAAACTGGTTCCAAGACCACCAATATTTTGAGTACCAGTCTGTCATGTTCTTGTCAAATAGCCGTCAACTCTAATCATTGTTGATGGAATGGTCTTCATGTTATTTTTCGAACCAGTCTGAGTAATGTGCCCCCAAAATAAATGAAGGTCAGCCTGTGGTATTTGAGTCCCCCGGTCACAGAACATAAATATTGGAACTGGAAATGAAACAGCAGGATTTGCATTACCATGCCTATCAAAAAATATTTGGTCAACCAATATTTTTTTTAACGGCCAAAGGCAGCCTAAATAGGTTTTGTGGCTGTTGTAGATCAAGATCAGAGTGCATCCTAAAATATGGTGGAAGTCTAGTTTGTAGACTTTTGAAAAAGGCCTGTAAAAAGTGGGCGTAAGAAGGCATTAATAAGAGCATAAGAGGTCCATAATGACCCTGTATCACTCTACTGACTTAAAGGCAAATTTTCCATAAATGGCATGCACAGTAGTATTTATCAGTTAGACATCTGTCTGGTCTGCTTAGTTTAAACCTATTTGAACCATGCTCTGCAAAAAGGGGACTTAAAGCATCTGGGAAAAGTATCAACCCCAGTCAGCCTGAACAGTCCACGCAGGCTAACCAGTGGGTCGAAACTTTTCGCTGTTGGTCAATTTTCTGTATGTCAAAGGACCAGTCTACCCTCTAATTCAGTCAATTGTTAGACAAAATGGACTTTACGGATCCATAATTATGTGATGGCTCAATAGGTATCACTCATCACGGAGATGCATTAAGTCCCCTTTTGCCAGAGCATGGTTCATTTATTTTGCATCAATTGCACAAAAAGTTCTTACAACTTATATCAATCACTCTCAACGATTGCATCCTAGAAAACTTAACCAGTGCTCGCCCCATGATGAGGCTAGTTTCAAAGGTTGACTCCGTTCATCACGGGATATGAGCCCAGAACCTTTTGGTGACAGAGGCGGACTCTCTACCACTACACCACTGTCTCCAACCATCTGTTCTCCAAAACAAGCAGAACCTGCAATAGTCAGGTTGTATCACATACCCAGACAATGTCATGGAATATGAAAAAGGTCTATGCATGGAACATTCATGCCAAATATCAATACAATCTAAACAGTCCCATACATAAAAATTTCCAGAGAATTTTGTAGCTGAGATTGGCATAAAAGAAAGTTTCTTTTGGAAAGTTTAGCTTCTAATATTTTTAAATCCACAAGGATTGAACTAAATTTATACAGAAAATTAAAATCAACCAAGGGAACTCGTATCTCAATGAAACTATGCTTCTGTTTGGTCATATGACAAATTTTCATGTCTCAGTCATACAAATCATCAGCAACAATGCCTAAACTTATTCCTCTGCATTATCAAGTATCACCAACCATCCTCAATTGACATTAACTTTTTACCAGGAGACCAAAAATTTAAAACTTGTCCATATCTGCAATTGCAAACAATATATTAATGTGGATCAAATGGTGGAATCTTTCACTGAAAGGATAGAAAACATTAGTGTAAGCGAAGGAGAAATTGCTGGTTTCCAGCATTTTCTCCTTTCACAAAAATGTTTCTAAAGCTTTCAAAAGCTTTCTTTCAAATGTGTTTTAAAAATGTGGGATTATTTGGTACAGGGTTAAATGTCAAAATTATCACAGAATGTTTACGGAAACCTCACAAAAAGATAATTGATAAATGGAATTAGTGATTTCTCTCAAAAATATGATTAGTTCATTTCTTTCTAAGGACAACTCTTTTCATCTTTCACATCATTTCTTAACTCTTTACCACAGATGATGAAATGTTTCTTTGATAGGGTAGAAAACATTGTGGAAAAAGGAAAAGATGCTGGTTACCAGCATTTTCTCCTTTTCCCACAATGTTTTCAAAAGGCTTCTTTGTCAGGGTTGTTGAAACTCGGGATTGTGTGGTAAAGGGTTAACTCTTTACCAAAAAATCCTCACTTTAAACTACCCTCTGGAAGAGAGCTTTCAAACACATTGTTCGAAAAGGAGAAAATGCTTGTTACCAGCACTCTTTCTTTCAATGACAAATTTCACATAACTTTAGTCAAATTTGATTTGTTTTCAAAATTTTAGTGCTGACATTTTGATCAAGTGGAAAAATTTCTCATCATAATAAAGGTTAAATGTTACTGATACTAAACGGCTCCGAAAATAATTACCAACAACAATGACCAAGATGAAATATACTCAGGCTTTAAGATCTCACTAACACGTAAGCTGCTAAGCGCAACTCAAGGACCTGTTTCAGCCAGTGCAGATAAAGATCAGGCTGCACAGAGTGTGCCGTCTCATCTTGGATCTACACTTTACGATACAGAGATATTTTTCCCCAAAAATAACTTTGAAATGGCAACATTTGGATTTTTTTACCGTGGACTGGAAATTTTCATTTAACTTATACAGCAGGCTTAAGGTTAACAGTATGTCATTATACTATTTCTCATTTCAGCTTGGTTTAACCCTATACCACACACTTCTGTGTTTCTACCTACTCCCTATTATTCTGTTGTCTGCAACTGCTTTCAGTTTGGATCAATATTAAATTTTGCCATTTGGTCAAGAGTAACCTTTTACCACACAATCCAAAGTTTAAATTGTGGCTAAATTGATAGGATGTGCTTTTGACAGGACAGAAAGTATTGTGGGAAATGGAGAAAATGCCTATAACAATGTTTTCAAAAGGCTCCCTTCTCAGGGTTCTTAACCCTTTACCACACAATCCAAAGGAAGAAGCCTTTTGAAAACAATGTGAAAGAATAACAATCATTTTCACCTTTTCCCACAATGTTTTCTATCCTTCAAAAGGTGAATTTCTATTTTTGTGTAACATTTATTTTGTTATCTGCAAAAGCTTTCAATTAAGGCAAATGTAAATTTTTGTTGTTTGATAAAGAGTTAACACACAGGATTCTTTGGTAGAAGGGCCAATATGTACTCCATTACATTTTGTTACAACAAAAAATAATTCATCACTTGGCAACATTTTTTGTCACATGTTTATATATGTTTGACACCAAAGCTGTGCATTTGACCTATATTTTTTTTGGCAGTTTAACTTTGTCCCTCATTGTAAAAAATTTCAACTGTCTAGACATAAAGGCAGTTGGGATGGGAATTCAGACAAAAAGCAGCTCTTTTCTTCCTCAAACAACACTTTGTTGGAACCCTAATGCATGATCTCATCCAGGCATGATTGGAACAAGTACCAGCATCAACTTCATAACAAACTGACAGACCATTTGGTTTGTATAAAAACTAACATTTTGATCAAACGCATTCAACTGAAACAACTTCTTCAACATTTGAGCAATGCTCTGTGAAAAGGGGGTTTAATGCATTTGGAAAAAAAAAAAAAAGTATCAACCCATAACAGCCTGTGGAGTTCCCATGATATCAGTTGCAACTGAAGTCTTTACTAGGGTAAATGTTGAAGGTACATAGGTGACAGCATTAACCCTTGTCCTGCTAAATAAAAGAAATGAGACTTTCATTGCAAGCCAATTGCAAAATTAGCCCACAATTTCCTACTTAAAAGATATTTTTGGAGGAGAGATACCTCCTTATCAGACAGTGTAGATCAAGATCAGACTGCACATTCTGTGCAGTCTGATCTTGATCTACGCTGTCTGCAAAAGGTCAGTGAGTCACGCTTAGCAGCCTACGGGTTAACTCTTCCCCACCACCCCCCCAATCAGACTGGTAGGGATTAATATGTTATTAAATAATTAGTACATTGTAGACAAGAGGTTACATAATGTAAAGCTAAAACACCTGGAAGGTCAGTCCGTGAAATCTTCAGATCTTGATCTACTGATGTCAGCAGAAGGACCTGAATTAAGTGCTAATCAAATGTACTCATTTTTCAAATTGAGGCATAGCGTTAATTGAAAAATGGCAAGATTTCCTCAAAAATAGCAGATAAAATTTTCAAACAGATCACTATCAGCAAATAATGGCCCCCAAGTCGTCCTCCAGACAGAACCAAATTACAAACTCTAAGTTCTACTTGAGTGTGCAAGAACAACAGTGACTAATTAGATAACATTATCTGTTATGTTATGACAGGGGTACAAAACATTAACTCTTTACCAAATGGTCTATCATTTTTACAACCATGAGGAATAAATGGCTGAAAACAACATGGGAATGGCAAAAGTTGTACTAAAGAAATGAGCCATGCTGTGTGAAAAGAGGGTTTAATGCATCTGCAAAAAGTACCGACCCATATCAGCCTGCGCAGTCCGCGAGGGTTGACATGGGTCGGAACTTTTTGCCATTTGTAAATTTTCGGCATGTCAAAGGACCAGTCTACCTCATGATTCAGTTGGTTTTCAGACAAAACAAATTTTATTGACCCATAATTATGTGATGTCTTGCTTGGTGTCAGGCATTATGGAGATGCATTAACTCTTTACCACACGAGAAAATTTTAGACTGGTCCAAATTGAAAGCAGTTGCAGACGACAAAATAAAGGTGACTAAAAAATAGAACTTTGTTCTGGAAAGGGTAGAAAACACTGTGGGAAAAGGAGAAAATGCTGGTTACCAGCATTTTCTCCTTTTCCCACAGTGTTTTCAAAAGGTTTCTTTCTCAGGGGCGTCAAAAGTAGGGATTGAGTGGTAATGGGTTAAACCTCCTTTTGGTAGAGGATGGCTCCAAAATTTATATCTCTCAGAGCCTACTATATAAAGTCAACCTCTTGTAATGGCTGAAAATACAATTAATTAAAGCTCAGAAAGACTTCTATCTCATAAGCATGACTAAACAACCAAAAGGTATAGACCCAAGAACAGACTGCAAGTGGTATAGATCCAAGAACAGACTGCACACTTGTGTCATCTACAAAGGTATAAATCCAAGAACATAATGTATGTCACCTACAAAAGGTATAGATCCAAGAGTAGTCTCAATAATGAGACATTTGCGGTGCTTCTTTTCACATTTGGACATTTACTGTGCACCACACTGTCTCAAGTCCATCGGGAATTTTCCAGTAGCATAACTACAGCACTGTACTGACTCTGTTTCGTCGGTTTATCCACATTGCAGCAAAATGCAATTAATTTTAAATAACACACATATATGAAACACAAAATATGAAACATTTCATTATCAAAAGTGTTTGTAGAGTCTCGTTTATAACGTGTAGTCTCGAAAAAAGAACTTTGGAAATTTATCACGCTTGGGGGTCATTTTTGTCTTAATCTAGGTGAACGTATACATCTTGGGTGACAGATTAATTAAACTGTTTTTTCGCTGTGGAGCATTTAAATTGGAAATATTTGTGTTTGAAACGAAGGGTTATTGAATATGTAAGCAACACGTTTGTTTTAATTCTAGTTCTGTACTCTATTCGTGAAAATAAACAAGTTGCAAAGTGCGCACAAAATCTGTGCACAGATAAATTTCAACTTTTTTTTTTCACAATCGTCTCTGTACCTGGAGGCGACCAGTCAAAAATTAAAATCGCCTTCGGGGACAGTTATCTGTACTAGATCCAAGAGCAGACTGCATATCTATGTCATCTGCCAAAGTCTGTTTTCGCCTTGGACGCTGAAAGGTATACAAGAGATGAAAATTTGATTTCCTCATGGTATCGAAAACATGGTGGGAACAGGAACAATTGTTAGTTGTGCTCCTTCACCAAAGTTTTGTCGGAGGCTGTATACCCTAGGATAAACATAATCATATTTGTAATATGAAACTGGATTTACGAATTGTTTCCCAATAAAAAAACATGCTACAATACAAGGAACTATATATTACCAGGACATGCAATGTGCATAACATAAAACAAGAAAGCTAACTTAATAACAAACAACAGGTCTTTACCTCTTTTTTTTAACCCTTTTACCAAACAATCGCGAATGTAAACAACCCAGAGTAAGAAGCCTTTTCAAAACATTGTGGAAACAGTGGAAAATGCTAGTAACCAGCATTTTCTCCTTTTCCCACAATGTTTTCTACCCTTTCAAAGACGGTCATATTCCAGTATTTGAGCCACAGTTATACTGTTGTCCACAAATATTTTAAACTTGGACAAGTCTACATTTTTCTCGTGTTGTTAAGAGTTTAGGAAACATCTGCACACAAAAAAACCCTACAAACTGAACCTAACAGGTTGACCTAATTTGTGGCAGGTAATCTAGACCTAGCATTATCATTTTTACAAATAGACTATTTTTGGTGTCACTTAGATTAACTCTGTACCAAACGACAAAGTTTTGAACTACTCAAAATTCAAAGCATTTGCAGACGACATGACTCAAACAATGGAATTTGTTTTTGACAAGGAAAAAAACATGGTGGGAAAAGGAGAGAATGCTGGCTACCAGCATTTTCTCCTTTTCCTAATATGTTTTCAAAAGTCAGTCTTTGTTAGTGATTGTGTGGTAAAGATTTAACCCTTTACCACACAACCTCGAGTCTTAACGAACTCGAGGAAAAAGGACTTTTGAAAACACTGTGGGAATAGGAGGAAATACTGGATACCAGCATTTTCTCCTTTTCCAACAAAGTTTTCTGCCCTTCACAAGAAAAAAATCCTAATTTGTGCAATATTTATTTGTCATCTGCAAATGCTTTCAATTTGGACCAGTCAAAAATTCTGTCGTTTGGTGAAGAGTTAATTCTTTATCAGATGACACGATTTTAAACTCCTTCACATTGAAAGCATTTGCAGACAACAAACTAAACTTATGTGACTCAAATGATGGAATTTGTCCTTGAAGGGCAGTAAGCAGTATGGAAAAGAGACAAAATGCTGATATTTTCTTCTTTTTTCCCCTTCATGTTCTCAAAAGCATTTTCCACAGGGTTCTGGATACTCAGGATTGTTTGGTAAAGGATTAACATAGATAATTGTAAACCAAGCTGAAAACAATACATGTATTACCGGTATTTTGTAAACATTACATGTATTATCTCCCTTTATTCTGCAATCAATCTGTAATGTTCTCTAGGATTATCTCCCTTTTTCACAAACGCTCCATCGGGGAAGTTATTTCTAAGCATTCAAACAGGAAAATGTCTGAAACATTTTAACATTTTTCAATAAAAGTTCAGGGTCTGTATTCATCAACTATTCTTAATAACATTCTTAGTCTTATTCTCCAGATTTTTTAAATTTTGAAAGGAAAACAATTTCTGATTGGCTAAACCAAATGGTTTAGCCAATCAGAAGTTGTGTTACTTTCAAGTTTGGGAAATCTTGAAGAATAAGACAAAGAACATTCTTAAGAATGGTTGGTGAATATGGACCCTGGACAAGGTTTTGACCTTATACATGCCAGCTTCAGACAATGATTCTTGCATCTGATCACTTTGAAATGAGTCATGCTCACAAAATTTTAGACTTGTCAAAATTCAAAGCATTTGCAGACAACAAGTAAAATGATACTCAAATGACAGGCTTTGTATCAAAAAGGCTTTGTATCAAAAGGATAGAAAACATTGTGGGAAAAGGAGGAAATACTGAATACCAGCATTTTCTCCTTTTCCCACAATGTTTTCAGAAGCCTTTTTACATCAGGGTCACTAACTCAGGATTGTGTGGTAAAGGGTTAACTCTTGACAAAACAATTCCGTTTTTTAACGACCCTGAGAGAGAAGGCTTTTGAAAACATAGCTGGAAAAGTAGAAAAGGCTGGTTACCAGCATTTTCTCCTTTTCCAACAATGTTTTCTATCCCTTTTCAGACAATTTCAAACAATTGAGTAATATTCAAATTTTTGTCGCTAAAATACATTCAATTTTGACCAGTCTAAAACTTCATTGTGTGGTAAAGAGAAGATGCATACCCATGATTTGTTATACCAAGCAAGTAATCACATAATTATGGATCCATAAATTCCATTTTGTCCTTTAACCCTTTCCCAAATGACAAATTTTGGACTGGTCCAAATTGAAAGAATTTGCAGACGACAATTTTAAATTTGATGAAAATGGCAGAAAGGTCTCAAAAAGGGTAGAAAACACTGTGGGAAAAGGAGAAATTGCTCGTTACGAGTAATTTCTCCTTTTCCCACAGTGGTTTCAAAAGACTTGTACTGCAGACACGAGAAAACCAGGGCTTGTTTGGGAAAGGGTTAAGCGACTGAATCCCGAGGTAGAATAATCCTAGCAATGCAGAAAATTATAAATAGCAAAAAGTTTCAACCCATGTCAGCATGTGAATACTTTTTAACAGATGCATAAAGCCCCCTTTTCACAGAGTATGGCTAAAATATTTCAGTCAAAGGGGAAGATGCACAAAGGAGAGGGTTTGATTAATGGTAATAATAAATGAAAAAGAATTTCAATAAGAAGATACAGATAAGGTCATTAACAATCATGTCCCAGGTAAATCGAAACCTGAGAGCATGGAATATTATAACCATAGTAGACATACAGATTTTGAGACCAGAGACAAGACCCCAAAAATGCATTTTCAAGGTTGCACTAATACGGAATATCTCTGCTAGGTGGACAGTAAAGATGAGAGATCTGATAGTACTTCTTATGTAGTTTAATCTTGACCTTCACTGGCTGCAAAGACAGCTAAAAATGTGAAAGTGCTCTGAGGATTAACCTTCATTCATTATCTACTGGGGACCACCATAACTCTTTACAACACAGAAAAATTTTAGACTATTCCTGATTAACTCTTCACCAAACCACAACTTTTTGGACTGGACCAAATTCAAAGCATGTGCAGACAACAAATTAAATGTTGCTAAATTGATGATTTTGATCTCTGATAGGGTAGAAAACATTGTGG
Source organism: Tridacna gigas (assembly GCA_945859785.2). Taxonomy (NCBI): domain Eukaryota; kingdom Metazoa; phylum Mollusca; class Bivalvia; order Cardiida; family Cardiidae; genus Tridacna; species Tridacna gigas. Next base: position 24,663,940 of record OX244044.2, read on the forward strand.
GAAAAGGAGAAAATGCTGGTAACCAGCATTTTCTCCTTTTCCTACAATGTTTTCCAAAGCCTTCTCTTTTAGGGTCGTTAAAATTGGGATTGTGTGGTAAAGGGTTAAAAGGGTTCACAGACAACAAATTAACTAAGCAACTTGGACTTAAATGATGGAATTAGGCTTTGAAAGGGTAGAAAAAACATTGCAGGAAAAGGAGGAAATTATGGTTTCCAGCGCTTTCTCCTTTTCCTGTAATGTATTGAGGAGCCATTTTCCACAGGGTCATTAACAAGGGACTGTATGACCGAGTTAATGCATGTAATCATTTTCAATATTTCATAAGAACCTTTTCAAAGTTGTCTTCCGTACGCCTTTGGTTTGGAAAAAACTAAATTTCTGTTGCGTGGTAAAAGGTTAAACAAACCCATCAGATGTGTTCATCAGCCTCAATAGATCAGGTGGCAGAGCATGAGATCTGCAACCATCAAATCTCAGGACACTGTAGGATGTCTGTTCAATCAGTACAGCTGGCCATCTTTAAGATTTATAACTCTTTGAGACCTTAACCCTAGGTCCAGTGTGACTGTGCTATACACTGAGCATGTTAACCCTATACCAGATGACAAAATTTCAGCTGTGTCCAAATTGAAAGCATTTGCAGAAGACAATTTCAAAGTGGCTCAAATGGTGCAAATTTTCTTTGATAGGGTAGAAATCATTGTGGGAAAAGGAGAAAATGCTGGTTACCAGCATTTTCTCCTTTTCCCACAATGTTTTCAAAAGGCTTCTTTCCCAGGGTCCTTAAAAGGTGGCATTGTACATTTAAAGGGTTACAGAACAAAGCCTAACAAGATGAGTTTTGTCCTGCATCTTGCACTATCCTCCTGTAACATAACTTAGACTACCATAATTGAGTCTTCTGGGGCTTGCCCATATGGTCAACTGCCCATATGGTCAACCGAGGACAGCGATCAATCAGTGAAAATAACTCAAACCATTAGATGTGCCACCAGCTAAGTAGGTAGAGTCAATGGACAACAGTGTTAATAATCACAGGTTCCAGTCATAGTAAAATATTTTTGTTAGTATTTTTGGTGACCCCCACCCCCCCCCAAAAAAAGGTAAACAGCCATGCCCCTATGGTTTTACCTACAAATATAAACTCTCTCCAAAGAAGTTTTTGATACAAAATCTAGTCAAAACTATTTCGTTGAAATGATATCCCGCACCGAAAAAAATCCCCTTTTTTCCATGACATGGCATTAAATTAAAAAAAAAATACATTTGCGCACTATGGTAAGGAACACATGTATGAAGTTTCATCGATTTTGGTCAAGGGTTTTAGAAGACAGTTCTGTCTGGATGGACGGATGAATGGACAGACGGTCAACCAGATGGATGGACAGACAATGCAAAAACTATATCCCTCCGCGGAGAATAAAGATTGATAAAAAGGCTTCAACATTTAGATAACAGCAAAACAGTTGTCTTTGTGACCACCTATGGTTTATAAAAGTTTATATATTACAAAATAGACCAATATTTAGCAAGTTAAAACCCATCATCTGAAATAACCCTTTTCCATAATATCTTGTCTTTTAATGATCCTCATGATGACAGCCTTTGAAAACATTGTGGGAAAAGGAGAAAATGCTGGTAACCAGCATTTTCTCCTTTTTCCACAATGTTTTCTACCCTTTGAAAGACAAATTTCTTGAATTGAGTGACATTTAATTTGCCGCCTGCAATTGTTTTCAATCTGGGAAAGGCTTAAATTTTGTTGTTTGGTAAAGAATAGGCAAAATTATGTTGTGCAGTATATTGACCTATCCAGTACTATTATAAAACAGAACTGACCTGTAGGTCATCATTTTTTGTGTGGTTGAAAAAAAAAATCCAACGGTCGAAGGATTAGAGTGTTTGAAATTGATCAAATGAGTTTTGAGTATTCATGAGGCTGACAATATTAATGAGCAACAGGTCAAGTCTATTTTGTACTACTCCAATTTCGAGGTTTTATAGGTAAAGAAGGAAGCAATGTAGATATAACATCAGACTGCACATTGTATGCATTCTGATCTTAATCTACATTGTCAGTGTAAGCAATTCAGTGCAAGTTCGTTCGCTGCTAAAAGGGCTTATAAGTAACAGGTCATTTCCGTTTTGCAATACTTTTTATACAACAATTTACCCTAAAAGCCCCAAATAAACTAAAATGACATTTTTCCATGCAAAGCAGAGTAGACCAAAGATCAGACTGCATGTTTTGTGCAGTCTGATCTTGATCTGCACTGGCCACAAAGGCTTTTTAGGGGTTTATAGGTCCAAACAAGAGGGAATGTCTAATATTTATTCAATATTAATTATTCGACAGTATTTTGCTCATGTCCATGTCGAAGTAGCCAAAGCACCTGTTAATAGCAGTATTGTGCACATCATTCTCTCTAAGCCAGAGACTAGTCAAAACATTGCTGCCAGAGAGAGAAAAATCTCTCAGAGGAAGGATTATAAAGCAAACAGTGTTTGACCTAAAAATCTGTTTATATAAGGATAACAGTTGGATACCTAGACTAAACACTGTCCCTAACATTTCTTTCTCTGTCAGAGCAAATAGGTGAAAACAGGCCATTAACAACAGCACCGATCACGATCACACTGCATAGAATGAGCAGCCTGCGATTACTGAATCCATCCTGTTCACTTGTTTCATCAAGCCTGCAAGATTAAACTCCTTTCCAGTTTCAGCAGATTGTTTTTTCCGCCGTATATGAAGTGTTTTGAATTGTGTTTTACACTGCTTTCAATATTATTTCAGGCATATCGCAGAAACAGCTCGCTGTATGTTTCACTTAAGTACTAGGCTTGGGCTCTGAAGTGCCTTGCCCAAGGACACTCCTTCAAAAACCTCAGTGCCTCCAGTGAGGCTTGAACCCAGTGCCTACAGGTTACAAGTTCCCACTCTTTACCACTAAGCCACGCAGTACACCGCAGCCAGTAGGAATTGAAACAGGTGTGCCTGAGATGCTGGTTACCAGCAGTTTCTCCTTTTCCTAAAATGTTTTAGAGGGCCCATAGGAAGGAGTCTTTCGAAAATGTTATGGAAAACGGATAAAATGCCGGTGACTAGCACTTTTTTCTCCTTTTCCAAGATTGTTTTCTTTTACTTTTCCATCTTTGAGCGTTTGATGGGGTTTTATGCCATTTGAAAAATGAGCCATGCTCTGTGAAAAGGGGGCTTAATGCATCTGCAAAAAGTATCGACCCTGGTCAGCCTGCGCAGTACACCAGGGCATGGAGTTTTATGCCATTTCCGAAAGTATAAAAACCATTGGGGCAAAAGCTCAATCAATTATGCCCATCTCAATTTCACCGATTCTAGATTTGGGCTCTGCAGATCTTTCCAAATGACACTGCCATGTGACCTGTGCTGTGATCAGTATCAAACCAGGATATTGCACTTTTCCCAAGTCCAAGAGAACATCATTGTTTGAAGTAACTATACAAGAACCTCAGAGCTTCTAGTGTAAGCGTGATATACAAAGTGTAATGAAATACATTCATTTATTCTCCGCGGTATCAAACTTAATGAAGAATGTATCAAATTAGGGAGAAATAGCCATTCATGCAAGCAACATATGGAAAATTGAGAGAAATTTATGGTAAAATATGCACTCTCAAATCTTCGAGGGATTTACTAGGCCAATTCACGACACTGTTCAATTGATTTTCATCTACGCTCGTAGCCCATGAAATTGGTGGGCGTATAGGCAGACTTATTTCAATTTTACAAGACATGCCATTTTCTTGTATTTAAATTTCCTGTTGATTCTAGAAAATTCAGCTGCTCTTGATACTACATTTGACAACAAAGTGGAAGGTTCTGGCCTCAACTTGCTGCCCCTTTATAAGACAGATCAAAAAACATGGCAAAATTTTCAACTTAACCCTTAAAGCGCAGAATAAACCCAATGGATATTTTTATTCCAGAATGAGACCAAGATAAATGCAACTTCATGGCTTCCTTTTGTTTGTTGTGTTTTAGCAAAGCGGACTGTGTAGATCAAAGATCAGACTGCACATTTTGTGCAGTCTGATCTTGATCTATGCTGGCCTTAATGGCAACTATATCAGTGAAAGGCCCTTTAAGGGTTATAAACTTTGCAAATTCATCAGTAAATGCATATGTTTTCATACATTTCTGCATTACAAACATTTACTGTTAACCCTTAGGCTGAGCATGACTCAAGTACCTAATGCAAACAGTGTAGATCAATCTGACTACTTGTTGCAATCTGATCTTGGATCTGCACTGTCCAATAAGGAGATATTTGCCCCCCAAAAGTAACAACAAATTAGAAATATTTGGGTTTTACTATGACTTCAAAGTTTTATATATCAAAAAGTAATTTATACTTTGGTTTGATGTTGTGACAAATGGATATTACCATACTTATTAAAGCACCTTTCACAACTACAGTTGCTTTTGCGGCCAGCGTAGATCAAAATCAGATTGCACAGAATATGCGGTCTGATCTTTGATCTACATTGTCCACTTAGCTTAAACACTGTAGACAAAACCAAACCATCAAATTGCAATTATCTGGGTCTAATTTCTAGACCAAATTATGTCCCCTGGGTTTATTTGGCGCTCTGAGAGTTAATTATCAAGTCAGATCTCAAATTACACTTGAGCTGAAGTTCTCCGATATGGCAAAAAAGAATATCGGAAAAGTAGAAAAATGTTACATGTTAAAAGCGTAATCACACAATGACAACGTGAGGATAACGAAACATGAAGGTAAAAAAAAACACTATTTTAGTTATATCGTAGCTACCTTACTAGGCACAATATTCTGCCCGAGCCACTGGCTGCTTTCCAATATAACCTGCAGTAAATGCTGACTCAGTCCTGTTGCAATGACCATCATCAACCATCGTGCAGAAATTGCCCGAGATAGGGGTTCTAACCACACTTTGCACATTACAGACTGAGCCTCCATGCTTGGCAGGCAGGGTCATTTAACCCTTTACCACACAATCCTGAGTATTAACAACCCCGAGGCAGAAGCCTTTTGAAAACATTGTGGGAAAAGGAGAAAATGCTGGTAACCAGCATTTTCTCCTTTTCCAACAATGTTTTCTACCCTTCCCAAAACAAATTTCAATTTTTCAATCACATTTATTTTGCTGTCTGCAAATGCTTTCAATTTGGACCAGTCTAAAATTTTGTCATTTGGTAACAAACACACATCTATTTGAAGAGAATTCAGCCAGGGAGGGGTTAATTACTGTAGGAGGGTCATTTGTCCTGGCATCACAACAAATAACAAATTACTGGGATAATGTACATCTCAGATAAAGCAACATCTCGTTGCAAAACTGCTGTATCAATCATATACGTAAACTAGCAAGTAGTTCAGTTTGGTTTTCATGTTTACATGACTTTTTTGTGTAACACCTACTTTTCCCCACTCTGATGATTGTTGTTTCTAGACAAGATATAAACTCATTACCAAACAACAAGATTTTAGACTTGTCCAAATTGAAAGCATTTTGAAGAAGAGAAAGTCAGTGTGGCTCAAATTATGCGATTTGACTTTGATAAGGTGGAAACATAGTGGGAAAAGGAGAAAATGCTGGTTAGCAGCATTTTCTCCTTTTCCCACAATGTTTTCAAAAGGCCTCTTCCTCTAGGCCATTTGAAGTCAGGATTGTGTGGTAAAGGGTTAAAGAGTGATACATCTAAATTTTACAGTCTCGAAAAAGCATTGGCCAATACCCAATCACTGGCAACGCCTCATTTACCTCAAATTTTTGGGGGATTTCTGTTTATGTATTTGTTTAATGCTGAACCCATAATAATGCTGGAACAATAAATGCAATCTAAGAAAGACCCAATAGCCTTTTTTAGCTAGTACAATACCATTACATAGTGCCTCACGACATTGAGGTCATGGTGGATCAAAGATCATGCTGTATGCTCTGTGCTGTCAGATCTTTATCGATACTGTCCACAAAAGCATCACGAAGGATGAATGCAAAACTATTCCATCTGCATTTTGGAAAATATTACAGGAGAGGGGGAAAAAACTCAATTCCGTGAAAAGCGTTGTTAGATCGTCTTGTTTAATTATGTTGTGCTGAATTCATGCTCTCATGCAGTCTGATCTTGATCACCGTCTGCAAAAACAACTTAAGTCGGTTCCAGCGCTTTATGGGTTAATGACCCTGTGGAAGAAAACCTTTGAAAACATTGTGGGAAAAGAAGAAAATGCTGGTAACCAGCATTTTCTCTTTTGTCCACGATGTTTTCTACCCTATCAGAGAGAAGTTAAATTTTTTGGGTCACATTTAATTTGTTGTCTGGACATGTGCAAATGCTTTCAATTTGGACAAGTCTGCATTTCTGTAGTTTGGTAAAGTTATGTACTTACAACATTCCCAGATTTCTAAGTTCAACATAGTGCAGTAAAAGTGCAGTAACTGTATTAGAAGAAACCTTGTCAAAACATCTAGCTATCTCTAAAATAAGATGAAATATCTTGCATCTTTATAACCCACAAGAGCTTTTCGCAACTAACCTCTGAGTGTCATCCAGACAAGGGATAGCTTGGTACAAGGTTAATTCATTACCAAACTACAACATTTTAGATTTGTCCAAAACTGAAAACATTTGATGACAACAAATGTGGTTCAAATGGGTAAATTGTCTCTGCAAGAGTTAAAAATGTTGTAGGAAAAGGAGAAAATGCTGGTTACCTGAGCATTTTCTCCTTTTCCCACAATCTCTTCAAAAGTCATCTTTCTTAGTGTCGTTTAAACTCATAATTGTGTGGTAAAGGGTTAAAGCCAGGGACCAATAATGTCACTGTGGCATCCAGAGGCCAATAAAAGTTTATATCCAATCAATTGGCATTAGTTATTAATTAGTGACCTTCCTCTGTATTCTATCAAACATCTGGTTTTTTGTTCAGACTCATAACCCTTTACCAAACAATCTTGTTATTAAACGACCCTGAATAAGAAACTTTCTGAAAATATTGTGGAAAAAAAGGAGAAAAATGCTGATTATCACCGTTTTCTCCTGTTCTGACAATGTTTTCTACTCTATTATAGGTAAGTTTTAACATTTTCGCAATCTTTACTTTGTTGTCCGCAAATGCCTTGAATTTGGACAAGTCTTGAATTGTATCGAGTGGTAAGGAGTAAACTAAGTAAATCAACCATGCAGTTTTTTAGAAGCAGCATCCTGGACACTACCTGACCTACAAAACCAACAACCAAGCCATCCCCTCAATATATCCAGTGTCCTGCATGGTCCGGTGTTAATGGCTGGGACTCATAACCTGGAAGCCCCAGGTTTGAGCCTTTCTGGAAGCTCTGGTTTTTTCACAAGAGTGTCATTGCACGAGACAGTTCAGAACCCTAGCAAAGTGGTGGTGAAACCCGGGATGTACATGAATATGTGATCTGTCGCTGTGACATGACTGAAATAATGTTGAAAGCATAGTAAAACACCGATCAATCAACCTCAGTCGATCCTATCTTTCCCATACATCAAGTGACCAACCTATCGGTATGCATATTATATGAATGCAATCTAATGAAACTTTCATGGCTAAGACAATTACCATATTTCTCTGAAAATTTTCAGATCATTAAAATATTTATAGTTCCAGACAAAGTTTTATTGTTATATTTCCATTTAGTACTTCTAGATGTGCATAAATCTAGTTGCAGTCATGAAATCTTTTCCCTCAACACATCTTGTTGAAAATAATAGCAAATGAAAAATAAAGTTTAACCCTTTCCCAAACGACAAATTTTGGACTGGTCCAAATTGAAAGAGTTTGCAGACGACAATTTTAAATTTGATGAAAATGGCAGAAAGGTCTCAAAAAGGGTAGAAAACGCTGTGGGAAAAGGAGAAATTGCTCGTTACGAGCAATTTCTCCTTTTCCCACAGTGTTTTCAAAAGACTTATACCGCAGACACGTGAAAACCAGGGCTTGTTTGGGAAAGGGTTAAGACACTTTCTCCAACTGTCTCAGGATTTTGAGAACAAGTGAATTTCATAAACAACTTCTGTATTGTGCAGCAATCCTTTACCACACAATCCCAAGTTTTAACGACTCTGAGAGAAAAAGCCTCTGTAAGTTACTCAACAGGACGAGGATAGCAGAGAATCTGACAAGGGTTGCGTACGTGTGCATTCTTTGTTTCAGCAATCCTCTTATCTTTGCTTACCATTGGTGCAGAATTATCCAGCCAGACTTTTTAGCCTTCATCGCATGTCAAAGTTTCCGATTTGTCCAAACCCACGGCACTGGCAGGTTAAAAATTGAATGTTGCTCAAATGGCGGAAGTTGTCTTTGGGTAGAAGATATTGTGGAAAAAGAAAGACAATATGCTGATTTCCAACATTTTCTCCTTTTCCCAAAATGTTTTCAAAAGCTTTAAATTCTCTTTTAGTGTTGTTACAATACGGTACCATATGGTAAAGGGTTAAGCCTTCACCAAACAATTTAGTGTTGTAATGATCGGGAGGAAAAAGGCTATTGAAAACAATGTTGGCAAATGAGAAAATGCTGGTAACTAGCATTATCTCCTTTTCCAACATTGTTTTCTACTTGATCAAGGACAAATACCTCAATGTGAGCCACGTTTAAGTTGATTTAACCCTTTACCACACAATCCCAAGTCGTAACGACCTTCAGGAAGAAGTCATTTGAAAACATTGTGGAAAAGGTTTTCCTTTTCTCACAATGTTTGTTACTCTTTCTGGTGCAAATCCTATCATATTTGTCTGATACAAATGTTTTGAATTTTGACAAGTCTAGAATTCGATTTTTTAGTAAGGAGTTAACAGATCATCTTACAAAGCGTCAAATAGGAAGAACACAAAATTTTTTGTTTGGGTAAGAATTAACCAAACAAAAATACTTTAGACTTCATATTTAAACTTTTACAAACAATGCCAACTTTTACTGACCCTGTGAAAGAAGCCTTTTGGAAACCTTTTGGGAAAAGGAGAAAATGCTTTCTTATCCCACAATGTTTTCTACCCTTCCCAAAAACAAATTTCAATTTACAAATTACATTTATTTTGTCGTCTGCAAATGCTTTCAATTTTGACCAGTCTAAAATTTTGTCGTTGGGTAAAGAGTTAAAGCACTTACTAAAGATGACTTAAATATCATAATTATAGTGGTCTGTAGAATGTTGTAGAAAAAGGACAAAATGCTGATTACCACTGTATTCCACTCTGTTTTAAAACATATTTTATCTATCGGGTTGCATCAACAGAGGGTAGTTTAATATCGGGCTGAAATTCTGAGAATCACTTCAAAGTTGCCACAACTTGTTCTTTATTTCTGCCATTTCAAAGTAGTCAGCAGCCAGGGCGTCAATTCATGAATTTCTCAAAATTTCTTCAACCAGTCCAACAGTAAATGTTCAGTGGCGAAAGTCAGGTGACTGACTCCCGTGAAATCAATAACCTCAAGTTTAAGAATGATTGATTGATAGATTGTACAGTGTTTAATGCAGTTTCTAACATTATTTCAGTTATATCGCTCTGACCAGTGCACATGTCCATGCTTTCTTTCAGCTTCTTTTTACTAGCACTTTGCAAACTATTTTTCATATGCCACTGGCTGCTTTCCAAAATAAACATGTCAAAACAATGATCTGAGGTGAGAGAGGAATAAATCCTGTTGCACTGACAATCATCAATGTGCTGAGTGAAATTGCCCAAGCTGGAGATTCAAACCAGTGAACCCCTGTTCTCAATTTTTGTACGCTTAACTCTTTACCAAAGGTAACATTTTAGACTGGTCCAAATTCAAAGCATCTGCAGACAACAATATAAATGTGGCTTAAATGCTAGAATTTGTTTTTGATGGGCTAGAAAACATAATAGGAAAAGGAGAAAATGCTGGTTACCAGCATTTTCTCCTTTTCCTACTATGTTTTCGAAAGCCTATTATGTTAGGATTGTTAAAATTGGGGATTGTGTGGTAAAGGGTTAAGTGAAAGATACAAGTTTTGTTGATCAGAGATTCAAACTCAGGTAACTAACTGAATATTAGGTATTTCTGGCTTTATCCACCAGACTAGGCTTGCAATGATCACTCTGGAGGTATGAAAAATTGTTTAACAGGAAGTATGGCCGATAAATTTGTTGATCTTTTATAGACTCACATTTGGGACTTCATTAACTCTTTAACGAAAACAAAATTTCAGACTCATCCACTTTTATAGTTAATAATTGCAGACAAATAGTGAAATGTTACCAAAATAATGGTATTTGTCAATGAAAAAAGGGGAGAAAACACTGTGGGAAAACGAGAGAAAGCGGGTAACCAGAATTTTCTGCTTTATCTGTATGTTTTTTCAAAATCCTTTTTCCTAAAGGGTCGTAAAGTCTTGGGATTGTTCAGTAAAGGGATAAAGCCCCTGGACGGGCCCATAAACACATTAATGCACAACATTATTGAAAGGCAATATTTTAGATATGACGCTCTGGAGAGCCAACATCCCCAGTAAAAACACCTTTCTCTAAATTAATTCTTTACAGAACCAACCACGGTTTTAATGACCCTGAGAAAAAAAGGCTTTAGAAAACACTGTGGGAAAAGGAGAAAATGCTGGTATCAGCATTTTCTCCTTTTCCCACATTGTTTTCTACCTTTTCAAACATAAACTATATTATCTTTTGCTACTGTTCATTTGTTGTCTGCAAATGCTTTTAATTTGGAAAAGCATAAAATTTTGTCATCTGGTAAAGAGTTCATTCCTAGAACACTGAATAAAGCCAGTCTAGAAATTCGAGACCCAAATAATTGTAATTTTCAAGGAAACTAATTTGTCCAGAATGTCTAAACACATTTTGTGCAGTCTGATCTTGATCTACAATGGCTGCAAAGAAATTAGGAAGCAAACAATAGCAATTTCAAGGAAAGCTTCGTCCAGAATGTCTGAACAAAGAGGCCAGTACATATCAAAGATCAGACAGGATTTTTTGTGCAGTTTGATCTTAACAGTGGCCACAAAGAAATGCATTATGTTGGTCAAGAATGTCTAAACAAGGCTGAAAATGTAGATCAAAGATTAGACAGAGTTAAAAAACTGCCCTCTGGAGACACACTCTTTTACTCAACAAGCAAAGCAATTTCTAAAACATTGCAACAAAAGAGGCAACTGCTCCACATAAACATTTTCTCCTTTTGTAACTATATAGGACTTGGAACCTTGGGGTCCCAAGTTTGGTCTTCACACAAGGCTCTGGGTTTTTTCGGAGGAGTGTCCTAGAAGAAGACACTTCAGGGCCCTTGCCTAGTACTGTTAAAATGCAGGAAAGATATTAATCAACCTTTTCCTACACAATCCCGAGTTTTAACAACCCTGAGAAAGACAGTATTTGAAAACATTGTGGGAATAAGAGAAAATAATATGCTGGTAACCAGCATTTTCTCCTTTTCCCACAAGGTTTTCTACCCTTTCAGAGACAAATTTCATAATTTGAGCAGAACTTTTTTAGTCAAATGCAGATGCTTTCAATTTAGACTGCCTGGTCTAAAATTTGGTGTTTGGTAAAGAGTTAATAAGCCGTGATATGTTCAAAGATATGACTGAAATATTGTTAAAAGCGGCATAAAACACATTCAAACAAACAATCTACAGCTGATGTAACTTTCTTACTGCTAAGACATGACTGGGACTGAAGTTGAGGCTTATTATTATCCCTTTGCCAAACAATCATGTGTTTTAATGACTCTGAGACAAAAAAGCTGTTGAAAACATTGTGGAAAAATAAGAAAATGCTGGTAATTTTCTTCTTTTTCAACAATGTTTTCAACCTGTACAAAGACAACTCCCATAATTTGAGCAAAATTTAACCCTCATCCTGCTAAATAACTCAAATAAAACTTTCAAGCCGATGGTAACCCAAAACATTGTTAATTCAAAGTTATGGGAGGATGCAGAAATACCCCCATCAGACAGTGTAGATCCCAGATCAGGTTGCACATTCAGTGCAGTCTGATCTTGATCTACACTGTTGGCAAAAGGTCCGTGAGTTGCTCTGAGCAGCCTAATGGTTAATTTGTTCATAAGCAGGTACCTTTAACTCTTTCACCACAATATAGATATATTTTACTTTTTCAACAGTACCTAATACAGTTCTGCTGAAAGATGAAGAGAAGGTGTGGTCATAATCTAGAATAAAGAAGTGAGCAATGAAGATCAGAGATCAGACTACATGTTCTATTTGATTGCGCCAAAAAATGGTATAGCAAATCAGAATTTGTGTTACTTTCAAATTTAGAAAATTCTCGAGAATAAGACTCAGAATGTTCTTCAGAATTCTGGGTGAATACCGACCTGATCTTCATCTACACTGTCCACAAATGTTTCTCAAGTCTTCTACAGTAAGAAAGGAGTTAAGAGTATTTCGATGAAGGCTAAAGTTTTGTCATCTTGTAAAAGGGTTAACAAGTATAATATAGGACTAACATTGTGGCTTATAAGCCCAATATAGCACAAACAGATTTTTTATGATCCTTCACAGACAATTTTTGAGATATTGAAGGAAAAGAAGCAACTGTTGCTTGTAACAAACAAGCACTTTTTTTTTCCCATCTGACATTACAAGAATGAGCCCCAAACAATACCATAAGTGAGCAACACCAAGCGAACAATTTTTTTGAAAACAATGTAGTAAAAGGAAAAATGATGGTAACAAGCATTTTCTCCCTTTTCTACAATGTTTTCTACCCTTTCATTGCCAAATCTCATCATGTGAACCATATTTAACCATTTGCTACACAATCCGATTGTGATGACAACCCTGAGCAAGAATGTTTTTGAAAAAAAATTGTGGCAAAAGGAGTAACTGCTTGTAACCTGCATTTTCTCCTTTTCCAACTTAGTGCAATGAATTCTTGTTTGGTGTGATACAAGGCTATACTGTGATGGTGTAACCAGAGGGATTGATAGCATTCTAAATCCATTATTCCTCCTCCAAACCCTATGTTGTGGGTACTCATTAAAATCGTCTCGATGAGACAATGCTAATAAGTACCCATAACATAGGATTTGGTGGAGAGTGATCAATATTTTCAATTTTGAAATCAAAGTTACTCCCTCCATCTGGAACTCTGGTGTAACCCTTTCCCAAACAATGATAATCCAAGGCTTTGTGGGGGTTTCTGCTCAAAGACTAATTCATATTGTTAGTCCACAACAAAAGTATTGACAGAAACAAGCCATGCTCTGTAAAAAGGGGGTTTAATGCATCTGCAAACAGTATTAACCCAGGTAAGCCTGTGCAGTTTGCACAGGTTGACATGGGTTGAAATTTTTTGCTATGGGTCAGTTTTCTGCACGTTAACTCTTTGCCACACATTATCCCGACGTTTCACGACCGTAGGAAAGAAGCCTTTTGAAAACATTGCCAGCATTTTCTCCTTTTCCCACAATGTTTTCTACCCTTCCCAAAACAAACTTCAATTTTTCAGTTGCATTTATTTTGTCGTCTGCAAATGTTTTTAACTCTTAAAGCGCTTTTCACGACTATAGTTGCGATTGCGGCAAGTGTAGATCAAGATCAGGCTGCGCAAAACGTGCAGCCTGATCTTTGATCTACACTGTCCGCTTTGCTGAATCACTATAGACCAAAGCAACTATGAAATTGCAGTTATTTGGGTCATATTTCAAGGATGAAAATGACCAATAGGTTTATTCGGTGCTCTAAGGGTTAATTTGGACTAGTCTAAAATTTTCTTGTTTGGTAAAGAGTTAACCCTTTCCCAAACGGCAAATTTTGGACTGGTCCAAACTGAAAGAGTTTGCAGACGACATTTTTAAATTTGATGAAAATGGCAGAAAGTTATCAAAAAGCGTAGAAAACACTGTGGGAAAAGGAGAAATTGCTCGTTATGAGCAATTTCTCCTTTTCCCACAGTGTTTTCAAAAGACTTGTGCTGCAGACACATGAAAACCAGGGCTTGTTTGGTAAAGAGTTAAAGAACCAGTTTTTATGATTCACTTGCTTGTTAGACAAAACTGGATTTTATGGCCCAAGAATTGTGTGACCACTTGCATGGTGTAATGCATCAGTGAGATACATTAACCCTTTACCAGACGAAAAAATTTCAGCCTTGTCCAAATTGAAAGCATTTGCAGACGACAATTTCAATGTGGCTCCAATGGTCCAATTTTCCTTTGATAGAGCAGAAAACATTGTAGGAAAAGGAGAAAATGCTGGTTACCAGCATTTTCTCCTTTACCACAATGTTTTCAAAAGGCTTCTTTCCTAGGGTCGTTTAAAGGCATCATTGTGTGGTAAAGGGTTAAATTAAACCAGCTGTTGCCAGAACATGGTTCAAAGACATGTAAACTGACACCGACAGAAAAAGGCAGCAGTAAAGAAAGTTCAACCTACCATACGATTCTAAAAATTTCTTAAAAAAAAAACATTTCTGGAACATAGTATAAAAGAAAGCCCAACTTACCAGTGAAGTCACTTTTTAAATCCAAAAGTATTCTCTGCACCACCTTTAAAAATATCACACTTAATATCCACTCCTTTTAATTCAAATCCAACTTTTTGTTGGTATATTTAAATTTTCCAAGTAATTATCTTCTCTAACACAGGCACTTGTCACTTTTCAACACTACGGTTTCAATAGTGCACTTTCAATTTCTGTTTTGAAACAGCATTTGAACTTTCAACTTTTTTTTACGAAATGTTATTTGCTTTAAAAAAATCACACCTTGTCCAAGTTACACCCTTGTATTGTAAATATGATTTAAATAAACATCCTGTCAACTCTGCAAAACCACAAGAAAAAGTAAATCTTTATCCTTTCTATAAAAAGATTTGAAAAAAACATTTAATTGAAACAGCAGTCGTTTAAACAATTTAAATCACGCAAGGAAAAAAATTAATTCTGAATTATTCAAATAATACATCAAAAGATTAAACACATATGAAAACAAAGTGGAAAAAGAAAGAAATTGCCCATAGCAATCAACTTCTGCTTCAATGTTTTGAAAATATGTCTGCTGCAACTTGGAAAAAAGTCATCAACCGGACATAACATAATAAAAAAAAATTCACATACACTTCTTTTTGAATTTTTGATATTTTACACAATGTCATGGACAATTTTTTTTCTCCCAATGAAAAAGACAGAAAAAAAGACATGACATTGTAAATTAACAAGAATTATAGAATCAAACCAAATATCATAAAGTTAAAAAAAAGAGGTATCCCGATATTATAAGGTCAGTTTTCAAACATTTCATAACAACATTCTACCTTGCCACTAACACTCTCTGCACTGTATACAGTTTAGCTCATTGACTTGACATGAATACTAAACAACAGTTGCTCCTATCCTATATATACATATCCCCTTTACCTTCCAATTCTGTTCTGTAGAACGACATAACATGTGCACTGTAGTAGGAAGTAACTGAAAGAAGATTAACCCCTCACGTAACAACCCCATGTTTAAACAACACTGGGGATGAAGGCTTTAGAAAACATTGTTGGAAAAGGAGAAAATGCTGTCAACCAGCATTTTCACCTTTTTCCACAATGTTTTCTACAGTTTTCAATACAAATCCATGCTGTTTGTGCCTTATTTAATTTTTCAATTATAAATGCTTTCAAATTAAAGAGCAATAAAATTTCATTTCTTGGTAAAGTGTCTACCCTTGAATTGATGAAGAAATCAAATAGACATCCCCATTTAATACTAAACCCTCAGGCTGCTAAGCATAACTCACTGACCTTTTGCAGACAGTGTAGATCAAGATCAGACTGCACAGAATGTGCAGTCTGATCTTGAATCTACACTGTCTGATAAGGAAATATTTCTCTCCAAAAAATAAGTTTGAAAGAACATTAATCAGGTTTTTGCAATCGCCATGAAAGTTCAATTATCTTATTTAACAGGATACGGGTTAAGATGCAGATGTTGCTATTTCAAGGCTGTTTTTCATCAGAATGTCTGGCAAAGAAGCAGACAATGTGGATCACAGATCAGACTGCACATTCTATGCAGTCTGATCTTGAACTATACTGTCTGCATAAGAGATTAAATCCGGGTTAAACCCTGCTAGGATTAAGAAACCTTTTGTAGAATGAGACAAGTTTTTATAGCAGCTAGTCTCCTTACATTTTATTATCTAACATAAGCCTTAACCAAACAATCCTTTTTTATCAACCCCCAAGAAAAAAACAGGTGTTTGAAAACATGGCAGGAAAGGAAGAAAATGCTAGTAAACAGCATTTTCTCCTTTTCCCACAATGTTTTCTACCCTATCACAGACAAAAACCATAATTTGACTTGCATATAATTTGTCGTCTGCAAATGCTTTCAATCTGAACAAGTCTAACTTTTTGTCATTTGGTAAAGGGTTAACTCTTTACCATACATTCCCAACTTTTAACGATCCTGAAAGAGAGAGCTTTTGAAAACATTGTGGGAAAAGGAGAAAATGCTGGTAACCAGCATTTTCTCCATTTCCTACGATTTTTTCTACCATATCAAAACAGAAATCATCATTTTAGCAACATTTCATTTGTCGTCTGCAAATGCTTTGAATTTGGTCCAGTCCAAAAATTTGTCGTGTGGTAAAGAGTTAAACCACTCCCATTTTTTCTGAATTTCTTTTCGGCTGCTCTGTAGTTTCCCTGGATATCTAACAATGAAGATATCTGCTGTACTACTCATAGTTAACCCTTTACCAAGCAATCCTGAGTTTTAACGACCCTGAGAGAGAAAGCCTATGAAAAAATTTTAGGAAAAGAAGAAAGTACTGGTAACCAGCATTTTCTCCTTTTTCCATAATGTTTCCTACTCTTTCACAGCCAAATCTCATAATTCCAGCCCCATTTAAATCGTTGTCTGCACATGTTTTCAATTAGGACTACTCCAAATTTTTGTCATTTGGTAAAAAGTTAACTCTTTACCCTGAAGACAAAATCTAGGACTCATCCAAACTGAAAGCATTTTGCAGATGACAAATTAAATATGTTAGTCTTTGGTATTTGAACAAGTAGAAAACTTACCAGCAGTTTTAGCCTTTTCCCACAATGTCTTTTTTTCTGTGGGTTTTTTACCTTTAAAGTGCCTTTCACAAACATAGTTGCTTTTGCGGCCAGTGTAGATCAAGATCAGGCTGCACAAAACGTGCAGCCTGATCTTTGATCTACACTGTCCGCTTTGATTGAACAATGTAGACAAAAGCAACCCTGAAATTGCAATTATTTGAGTTGTATTTCTAGGATGAAGATGTCTGATGGGTTTATTCGTTCTCTAAGGCCTGTGCTGTAGAGAGTTCATGAGTAAGAAATGACACCCTCACCTGTCAGAGAGGGTAGAAGCAACCAGTAGCCTGTTTATCTATGTATCAGAATTATCCATGGACTTTTTATGTCCCCATCAATTTACAGCTTTCAAAAATATAAGGAAATGATTGTGATAAGCAATTGTTTCCTTGTTCTTTCTCTCACGATATTTTAGGTTTCATTCTGCTTCTTGTTTCACATTACATGTATTTGCATAGACAAATAAAGTTACCTCCACTTTCAGTGCTGTTTAACCCTTTACCAGACATCAAAATTCAGGTAAGTCTAAATTGAAAGCATTAGCGGATGAAAAAATAAGTGTGACTCTTAATCTGTTTTAAGACGGGTAGAAAACATCGCTGGAAAAGGAGAAAATAGTGGTTATCAGCATTTTCTCCTTTTCCCACAAAGTTTTCAACAGGCTTCTTTTTTTGGAGTTGTTAAAGGTTGGCATTGTGCTGTAAAGGGTTGATCATATCAGGCTAAGCCCAGTAGTATAGCTTGTAGCCTAAAGGGCTTGAAGTTAGGAGGTTGCTGGTTCAAATCTCAGGCTCAGCTGATTTCTTTCTGAGGTTTGATGATAGTCATTGCGACTGGATTCATTTCTCTCTCGCCGCTGATCATCGTTTCGATAGTGTTTGGGTGAAAAAGCAGCAAGTGGCTATTCTGCACAAAGGATTGGTAAAAGCATATTCAAGAAAGCATAAATTCCATTATAATCCCCATTGGTGTGCATGTGGAGGGGGTTGCTATTAACCCCTTACCACATGAGCAAAATATGGACTTGTCCAAATTCAAAGCATTTGCAGACGACAATTTAAATGTAGCTCAAAAGATGGAATTTGTCTTTGATAGGTAGAAAACATTGTGGCAAAAGGAGAAAATGCTGATTACCAGCATTTTCTCCTTTTCCTACAATGTTTTCAAAAGGCTTCTTCTTGGGGTCGTTAAAACTCGTCATTGTGTGGTAAAGGGTTAAAAAAGAAAATAATATAATAAGACCTAGCAAAGAAACCTTATAGATGCACTTCATATTAATATTTACCTTGTCTAGAGTTCATCCATAAAAGAATCGATTCACTGCAATTCATTCACATACTAGATCTCAATTTGATTCATTCACATACTAGATCTCAATTTATAAGCCTTAGGCTGCTAAGCACGACCCACTGACCTTTTGTGGACAGTGTAGATCGAGATCAGGCTGCACAGAGCATGCAGTTTGATCTTGGATCTACACTGTCCAATACTATTTTTTTCCGAACAATAAGTTTGAAGTAGTATTATTCGGGTTTGAAAATTTCATTTCACTTGTTTAGCAGGGTTAATGTACTCAGCCTTGTGACTTCCTAAGCCAATATTTAACCCTTTACCACACAATCCTGACTTTTAACGACCCTGAGGTAAAAGCCTTTTGAAAACATTGTGGGAAAAGGAGAAAATGCTGGTAAGCATTTTCTCCTTTTCCCACCATGTTTTCTACTCTTCCCAAAACAATCTTAAACTTTTGAGTCACATTTATTTTGTTGTCTACTAAAGCTTTCAATTTGGACTGGTCTAAAATTTTGTCGTGTGGTAAAGAGTTACGTCCCAATATGTAAACAGCACACCTGTTTTGGCGGGTAATAGATAGGGGTATACCTGATTTTAACTCTAAACCCTTTACCTAACAAAGAATCAACGATGCTCAGGAAAAAAACTTTTGAAGAACATTGTGGGAAAAGAACAAATAGCTGGTAAGTATTTTCTCCTTTTCCCACAATGTTTCTTCTACTCTTTAAAAGACAAATCTGATTCTTAAGCCCACATTTGATATGTCCCCAAATGCTTCTCAATTTGTGCAGGTCTAAACACTTCGAGGGGTGAATGCGAAACTATTCCGTCTGCATTTTGGAAAATATTACAGAAGAGGGGAAAAAAACTTAATTTCGTGAAAAGCGTTGTTTAGATAGTCTTGTTTAATTATGTTGTGCTGAATTCATACTCTCAGCTCAACACAACATATCTAAACAAGATGATCTAACTATTCTTTTCACAGAAATGAGAAGCGTTTTTCCCTCTCCTGTAAAATTGTTCGAAACGCAGATGGAATAGTTTCGTATTCACCCCTCGACTTGCTCTTTGGTGAAGATTTAACCCTCATAGCGCTTAATAACTGAGCCATGCTCTGGCAAAAGGGTTTTTAATGGATCTCCATGATACATAATACCAAGCAAGTCATTACATAAAAATTGTGGATCCATAAAATTTATTTTGTCTTACAACCAACTAACTGATCATGCGGTAGAATGGTCCTTTGACATTCAGAAAATTTATAAATAGCAAGTTTCAACCTATGTCAGCCTGCGTGGACTGCGCAGGTGACACAGGTTGACACTGCATTAAACCCCATTTTCACACAGCATGACTCAAATTATGTGGACATTCTCTACCAACACTAAAGAAATGGATATTGCAATTTCAAAGCTGTTTATGTCAGATTATCTGCCAAAGAGGCAAATTTTGTAAGATCCAAGATAAGACTATATGTTGTGTAAAGTCTGATCCCAATCAATATAGTAAGAATACAGCCAGGTTAGAGTACAACCTGGTAAGACTACAGCCTGATAAGAGTATGGCAAGGTAAGAGTGAGGCCTGGTAAGAGTTCAAATGTGTAAGAGCACAGCCTGGTAAGAGTTCAGCCTGGTCAGTGTAAGGCCTGGTAAGAACACAAGCTAGTTACAGTAAGGTCTGTTAAAGAAAAGCCTGGCAAAAGCTATTATGGTATGTTTAGATTTAAGCCTACTTCAGGTTCAACCAGGTAAGAGTACAGCTGGGTAAGAGAACATCCTAGTTTGAGTAAAACCTGTTAATATTACATCCTGATAAGATTACTGCCTGACAAGACTTCAGCTTGGTAAGAGTACAACCTGGTAAGAGTAAAACCTGGTAAATACAGCCTGGGAAGTGTAAGGCCTGGTAAGAGTGAAAACCTAGAAAGAGTCAAGTCTGGTTAGAGTATGGCATTGTAAGGATACAGCCTGGTAAGACTACAGCTTGTTAAGAGTGCAACCTAGTAAAAGTTCAACACAGTAAGAATACATCCTGGTAAGAGTAATGGCTTGTCAAAGTTATATCTAGTTTGAGAACAACCTGGTTAGGAGTAAGGCTTGGTAAGGGCAGACCTGGTAAGAGTACAACCTAAGTGTAAGACCTGGTAAGGGTACAACTGGGACAGGGAAAGGCCTGGTAAGAGAACTGCCTGGTGGGAGTAAGGCTTAGTAAGATTACAGCCTGGTAAAAGTATTCTCTGATAAGAGTACAACCTGGTAATTAGGCAACTGGGATAGAGCACAACCTGGTAAGAGTACAGCCTGGTGAGATTATGGCATGATAAGACTACACCTAGTAAGAAAACAGCCTGGTAAGAGTAAGGCTTTGTAAGAGTGTTGCTTTAAATAAGTAAGGCATTGGAAGCATAAGGCCTGGTAAGAGTACATTGTGATTGTATTGGAGTTTAAAGCCATTTTAACAGCTTAGGTAATGTCACAGCGGTCAGTGCACCTATGCATGTGTTTCCCAGCTTTCTCACACCACTAGTAACACAACTTTCTTTCCATGTCACTGACTACTTTTCTCACATGCATCAGCAGTCAGAGGCGAAAAATCGTTGGAAAGAAAGTTTGCTTCAACAGGGTATCGAATTCGCAACCACCGGGTCATGAGTTAGATATGCTAATCACTGAGCTACCCGGGCTGGCAGTAAGAGTAGAACCTAGTTAACAGTTAGGCCTTGTAAGAATACAACCTGGTGAAGTTTTAAGCCTGGTATAAAAAGTACAACCTAGTTAGGATGAAGGCAAAGAATAAAAACAGCCTGATAAGACTACAGCCTTGTAAGGGTACAACCTGGTTAAGAGTATAATGGCCTAGTAATTGAACAACCTGATTAAGCATAATGCCTGGAAAGAAAACAATAAGGTAAGAGTAAGGCCTTTCAGACTGATTGATTGATTGAATGGTGTTTTATGCTGCCTTCAACATTATTTCAGTCATATCATGGCAACAGCTTACATATTCACATATTTCCTGAGTTTCACAAGTACTGAGCTAGGACTCTAAAGTGTCTTGCCCAAGGAAAAAAGGCCTTGTAAGAGTGCGGTCTAGTATGAATACATTTTGCAAAGATTGATTGATTGTATGGTGTTTAACGCCGTTTTCAACATTATTTCAGTTATATCACGGCAGCCAGTGCACCTATCCATGCTTTCCTGGAGTTTCTTTTACCAGTACTCCGCACAATATTCTTTCCAAGCCACTCGCTGCTTTCCCACAAAACCATCGTTGAAACAATGGTCAGCGGTGAGAGAGGAATGAATCCTGTTGCGATGACTATCATCAATCCTCGGAAAGAAACTGGCCAAGCCGGGGATCAAACCAGCAACCTCCTGTTCTCAAGTCCTGTATGCTACCGACTGAGCTACTGGGGCTTGGCATCTTGCTAAGAGGACAGCCTGGCAAGAGTATTGCCTGGCAATAGTAGGACTTGGTCAAGATTAAGGGCTGGTAAGAGTACAGCCTTGTAAGTGTCAGGCCTGGAAAAGGTACAGCCTGGTAACAGTATAACAAGGGTAGAGTATGGCCTGGTAAAAGGCCTGGCTGGAATATGACTTGGTAAGAGTATAACCTGGTAAGAGTATACTTGTTGAAATGTAGCCTGGTTAGAGTAAATCACTGTAAGAGTAAGGTAGTGTTAGGGTATAGCCAGGCCTCATCACAGTGCAGCCTAGTAAGAGTACAACCTGGTAAGAGAGAGGCCTGGTCATCAACATGGTTTTAGCACTTTGCTAAAGGATATCATGTTTTCTTGGTCCTGAAGAAAAACAGTCATGAAAAAATTGTGGGAAAAGGAGAAAATGCTAATTATCAGCATTTTCTGCTTTTCCCACATTCACAATGTTTTTACAGTGTTTTTTACACTTTCAAACACAAATTCTATATGATAAGCAACATTAGATTTGTCATCTGCAGGTTCATCTAATTTGGACAAGTCTAAAAGTTTGCCTCCTGGTAGTCTGGCACTTAAACTCGATGATGTTTCTGCATCCAACAGATGCGTTAATACAATTAACAGCTTCTTTGTCCTTTTCCTGCTTGTAAGCCAAACAGCAAAATCTGGATAATTGAATTTCAGGTCATTCTCTACCTCCTTCACTCTATACCAGACGACAAAATTTTAGACTTGTCCAAATTGAAAGAATTTGCAGACAAAAAATTAATGTGACTGATATATTAAATTTGTTTTTGTATGGGTAGAAAAAGAAAACATTTTGAGAAAAGGAGAAAATGCTGGTTACCAGCATTTTCTCCTTTTCCTACAATGTTTTCAAGGAGCTTTCTTTTTCAAGTTGTTAAAAGTCGGGATTGTGTGGTACAGGTTTAACTCTTTATCAGATAACAAAATTCTAGACTTGTCAAAACTGAACGCATTTGCAGATGATAAAACAAAAATTAGAATGTGTTTTTGGAAGGGTAGAAAACATGGGCAAAGGTGGTTACAAAACTGTTTTCAAACATGTCTCTTTTAAGGGTTGTATAAACTTCAAATTGTTAGGAAAAATTATACAAATTTGTAGCAAGCAACTCTGAATGAGCATTTCTAAATTGACCCTTTACCACACAATCCCGTGTTTTAACAACCCTGAGTTGGAAGACTTTTGAAAAAATTGTGGTAAAAGGAGAAAATGCTGTTAACCAGCATTTTCTCCTTTCCCCATAATGTTTTCTGCTCTTTCAGAAACTAATACATCATTTGAGCCACATTTGTCATCTGCCACAGCTTTGGAATTGAACAACTCTAAAATTTTGTTGTTTGGTAAAGAGTTAAACAGAATGTTTCCTAAAGTTCTCTACTTTTCAAATCTATAGCCAGACCTCTAGATATCAGGGAGTGATAGTATTCTAAATCCATTATCTCTCTTCCAAACCCTATGTTGTGGGTACTAATTAGAATCGTTTCAATGAGTACTCATGGTACTCATTAGAATTGTCTCATCGCAACGATTCTAACGAGTACCCGTAACATAGGGTTTAGTGGAGAGAGATTAATATTTTCAATTTTGAAATCAAAATCACTTCCTCTATCTGGAGCTCTGTATGGCCAGCTCAAATCTATTTTCATACACCACAATTCACAAAAAGAAAAATAGCTCCATCTAATATCCTTGACTCAGAAACTCAGAAACTAAATTACATTTGCAGTTAATTGTATAGGGATCTTTACCAAAATAAAATTGTTCCGTCTTAAGGTTTACCTTAATTTAATCCAATCTCTATGCACTAAATGAAAGATCCAATGTCACAAATCGACAGCAGGAATCCAGACATGAGAATGACCTATGCCCATGCAAGTCAACAAAGTTTCCAATACAATGATCCCAGGTTAAAATAAAACATTGTAAACATTCAACATTATTTTCTTCCCAAGCCACTGGCTCCTTTCCCACATAACCATCAGCGAAACAAAAATCAGCCTTGAGAAAGGAATGAATCCTTACGCAACGACTGTCATGAATTCTCAGAAAGAAATAGGCCCAGAGGGGATTCGAACCAACAATCTCCTAGTCCTATACGCTACTGACTACATTACTGGGGCTCAGCCCCACAAAAGTAATTCACAAACTAAAACCCTGCAAAATTAAGTTAGCCAAGATAGTCTCATCAACTCAATGACCAAATAAGGATGCTAAGAAGAAGAGGTATCATTCTGACCATCGTTGTACAGTATGTCATTATTAATTTTGATATGGTAGACTCAGATCAATTTGATTGGCTGCTGTATTTCTTTCTACAAATACATCATTTACAATCACATTATCTGATATGCTATAACTGTGGGAGAATGACATATTTTGTATTCGAACTGTATTGTATAGTGAGTTAGTCGTATGGTTTAGGCAGAGATTGTTATAAAAGCCTTCCTCAGTCAGCACTCATCACAAAGAGTACTACAAGAAGGACTCCTGGCACAGGTGCTTGGTTTTTGATGAGCTTTGCCTCACCTTTTATAACCTAATATATAAGACCTTGTCTTGTATATATTAGGTTATAGAAAGTGAAACTTGTCAAAAACCAAGTGCCTGTGCTGTCTTTCATATCAAGGTTAACCCTTATCCTGCTAAATAAGTTAAATGAAACTTTCAAGCAGATTGTAAAAACCCAAATAATGATATTTCAAACTTATTTTTAGAATAAAATATCTCCTTATCGGACAGTGCTGATCCAAGATCAGACTGCACATTCTGTGCAGTTTGATCTTGGATCTACACAGTCAGCAAAAGGTCAATGAGTGAGTCACCTTAGCAGCTTAACTCTTTACCAAACGACAAAATTTTAGACTAGTCCAAATTGAAAGCATTTACAGACGACAAAATAAATGTGACTTAAAAATTGAAATATGCTTTTGGGAGGGTAGGAAACATTGTGGGAAAAGGAGAAAATGCTGGTTACCAGCATTTTCTCCTTTTCCCACAATGTTTTCAAAAGGCTTCTTTCTCTGGGTCATTGAAAGTCAGGATTGTGTTGTAAAGGGTTAAGGAAGGTGAAGATGAAGCAAGCACCTGAGCCCCATGGACTTGATAGGTAGCCCACTGATGTTAGTGAGAAAGCAGAGAGGTTGCAAAAGGTTTCAATCAGCCATATTTGTGCTTGTCTACTCAGTTTTTACTCAATTACCAAGGTGTCCATCACAATGCTTCTGAGACCAAAGCAATGACGAGGCAATCTCATCACAGTCATAGATAGGATGCTGGTAACACAGACATTCAATGATATTAATGCCATTTATTGAGGCCAACTTTGATTAGTCCTCTGAAAAAGTTTCCAGTTTGGATTAGTCTTAAATTTTGTCGTTTGGTAAAGGGGTTCGATAGTTATGTCTGTAAAAGCTGCCTAGTTTTTTTTGGTAAGAGTTTCAAAGTAGAGTAGCCCTCTGAAATCTCACAGAAACACTTAAATAAACCACAAGCCATTGCTACAAGGACTAATTTATCCCCATTTAAAAGCTTTTCATGCATGCCACGAGCTTGTACAGAATAATTCTATCCATTTGATTTTCTATCGGATAGAAACTGCTAGGTACCTATGGTGACATTAACCCTTTACCACATGACAACACTTCAGACTGCACCAAATTGAAAGCATTTGCAAATGAAACTTTAAATGTAGCTCAAATGATGATTTCCATCTTTATAGGGTAGAAAACATTGTGGAAAAATGAGAAAATGCTGGTTACCAGCAGTTTCTCCTTTTCCCACCATGTTTTCAAAAGCCTTCTCCCATAGAGTCATTAAAAGTCGGGGTTGTGTGGAAAAAGGTTAAACGTTAGAGCGCCAAATAAACCTATTAGACATGTTTGTACCAGAAATACAAACCAACTATTTCCAATTTCATCACTGCTTTTCTCTACAGTGTTTCAGCAAAGCAGACAGTGTAGATCAAAGATCAGGCTGCACCTTTTCTGCAGCTTGATCTTGATCTACACTGGCTGTACAGGCAACTATAGTCGTAAAAGATGCTTTAAGGGTTAATACATTTCCTCCTACAGAGAAGTTTCACAGAGCCTGGTAGTTCAGTCAATATTGTACAGAGCTTGAAACCAGGGAGTTGCTAGTTCAAATCCCTAGCTCTGCCACTTTCTCTCTGAGGACTGAGGACTGATAGCAGATTCTGATAGGTTTCATTCCTTCAACACCAATGGAGATTGTTTCCACAAAGTTTACTAGGAAAAGCAGCCTGTGGCCTGAGAAGATATTGTGCTAGGTACAAGAAATGATGTCCAGAAAAACATGGATAGGTGCACAGGCAGCCACATAAACCTAAAATCATGTTGAAAATAGTGTTTAACAACATACAAATAAAAAGACAACTTTGTATGTCTTCCAGCTGATTGTTTTTGAAAACATTGTGGCAAAAGGAGAAATTACTAACAAAAAGTAACTTCTGCTGCAATTTTTTTCAAAACTGCGTGTTAATGATAATTATCTATGATTTATAAGGATGATTTCAAAGTTGTGAGCCGCAAATTTACTTGAGGATGTTGCTGTACTTTTGACAAACTCTCATCTTACTTACTGTAAGAATAAGAAACATACCGTTTGCAAAGGCAACCAAAATTATGTTTACTGGTAGGTTAACTCATTACTTAATCACAATAATTAATTTTTAGACTTGCCTAAATTGAAAGCATTTGCAGACATCAAATATATTCAAATCATTTGTCCATAAAGAATACAATACACTGTGGGGACAAAAAGAGAAAATGTTGGTTACCAGCATTTTCTCCTTTTCCAACAATGTTTTTTACCCTATCAAAGACAAAAATCATCATTTTAGTGGCATAAAATTTGTTGTCTGCAAATGCTTTCAATTAGGTCGAATTCAAAATGTTGTTGTTTGGTAAAGATTTAACTCTTTACCACACAATCACGGGTTTTAACAACCCTGATTAAAAAGCCTTTTGAAAACATTGTGGGAAAAGGAGAAAATGCTGGTAACCAGCATTTTCTCCTTTTCCCACAAAGTTTTCTACCCTTCCCAACACAAATTTCAGTTTTTGAGTCACATTTATTTTGTTGTCTGCAAATGCTTTCAATTTGGACAAGTCTGAAATTTTGTTGTGTGGTAAAGGGTTAAGGTGAAGAGGTTTTCTGTCTCATTGTCTAACACTAGTAATTCTTATTGATGAAAGAAGTCATATCAATGGGATAGTCCATTTTATGCAGCTAGTCCTTAATCTTTTTAATTCAAAAGTCGATTTTCGATCACTCTCTTGCATTTCATCCGTCACAGATGGCTGACTTTACGTAATATGTCTGCCACTGACGCTGATTTATTATTTGTCAGGTAGGCAAATAACAAAGTGCAACTGTATAAATGCAAGCATGGTGGGATTGCCATCCAATTCTTCGAAGGTAAAGTACAGGTAAATGTAGAGTACATAATTAACCCTTTAACAAACAATCCCGAGTTTTAACAACCCTGACTGAAAAGGCATTCGAAAACATTGAGGGAAAAAGGAGAAAATGCCGACCTGCTTTTTCTCCTTTTTCCACAATTTTTTCTACTTTTTTAATGAAAAAGCCCATCATTTTGGCAGTAATTTAATTCATCATCCAAAAAATGTTTTCATTTTGGACAGACTCAAGTGTTGTTGTTTGGTAAGGAGTAATCTCTTTCCGTAACTGATGAGTAAATTTTAGAATCATCTGCATATTGAAAGCATTTTCAGGTGACAAATTTGGCTAAAATCATGGGATTTGTCTGTGAAAGGGTGGTAAACAATGTGGAAAAAGGAGAAAATGCTGGTTACCAGCATTTTCTCCTTTTTCCAAGATGTTTTCAAAGCTGTCACCCTTGGGATCATTAAAACTCAAATTTTGTGGTCGAGTAAAATATAGACTGTAAAATATTTACAAGAAGACAAGATTTTAGACTCGCCTGCATTTACAAGTGACAAACTAAATGTAGCTAAAATTTTGGAACTTATCTTTTGAAGAGTAGGAAATACCAGCATTTTCTATTTTCCACAATGTTTTGAAAACCCTTCAGTGTAACGTTAGACACATAAAACTGTTGGGTAAACAGCTATACAAATGTTTAGAAAGATGTTTTGACTTCAAAATAGTAGAAGAAGCACAGAAATTGGACTTACCAATAGTAGAGAAATTGTATTTCAAAACAGAGTTCTGCCCAACACACTGTTACAGTATAATTGGTCCATGCAGCCTTGTCTTGATCTTCACTGTTGGCAAAGAGCTCTTCAAGTTACCTGTAGCAGACCAAACAATACAAAACACTTACTACCTTTTTACCTTGAACCCGTTACCAGACAACAAAATTTTAGCCTTGTCCAAATTGAAAGTATTTGCAGACGACAATTTCAGTGTGGCTCAAATGGTGCAATTTTTCTTTGATAGGGTAGAAAACATTGTGGGAAAAGGAGAAAATGCTGGTTATCAGCATTTTCTCCTTTTCCCACAATGTTTTCAAAAGGCTTCTTTCCCAGGGGCGTCAAAAGGCGGCATTGTACGGTAACTGGTTAACCAATAAATCCTGGGTCTTAATGACCCTGAGAAAGGTAGCTTTTGAAAAGCATTATGGGAAAAGGAAAAATTCTGGTAACCAGCATTTTTCTCCTGTTCCCACAGTGTTTTCTACCTATTCAAGGTACTATCATTTGAAAAATATTTGAATTGTAGTCCGTAAATTCCTTCAATTTGGCCAAGTCTATAATTTTGCTGTGTGGTACAGGGTAAAAGTATTCATCTATGCACTCTTGTCTTAACCGATTCCCAAACAAGCCCTGGTTTTCACGTGTCTACAGTACAAGTCTTTTGAAAACACTGTGGGAAAAGGAGAAATTGCTCGTAACGAGCAATTTCTCCTTTTACCACAGTGTTTTTTACCCTTTTGGAGAACTTTGTCATTTTCATCAAATTTAAAATTGTCTGCAAACTCTTCCAATTTGGACCAGTCTAAAATTCATCATTTGGGAAAGGGTTAATGCAGGCTGTTGGCTAGCAGGGACTTCAAGTTGCTTGTAGCAGACTGAGAGAAATCTGAAACAAGCACCACTGTGATGATGATGATGCGGGTGCCAATGCTCTACTGCAGCTGCTTGATTTTCAGTGAAAATTCTTAGTCCAAAAAAGGGGCATAACTGTGTCAAAAATACTTTGATGGTTACCTGCCCTTGTTGTATGGGTTCCCCTTTTGACAACTAGTCCAAGTTTGATGTCAATATCTCCAGTAATAACAGAGATATTATATAATATCAAAGTTTTTG
Organism: Tridacna gigas; assembly: GCA_945859785.2. Taxonomy (NCBI): domain Eukaryota; kingdom Metazoa; phylum Mollusca; class Bivalvia; order Cardiida; family Cardiidae; genus Tridacna; species Tridacna gigas. The sequence goes on from OX244044.2 coordinate 24,693,115, forward strand.
CATGACAAGGCAGACAACAAGGAAGATGCGGACTACGCCAGGGCTAGGCTACAATACGTTGATCTTTTCTTCGAAAACAGCTGAGCTAAAAAAAAATGGGAGTCTACAACATCCTGCACATGTAACTCAGGTGTGATCTTCATTTGAAATACTTGAATTATTTTATCTCTTAAAACTTCCTACACAGTTCTTCCATTAACCGAAATACTTTCATTTAACGTAAATTGTATTATATAATGCACAGAAAAATACCTTTGTATTGTAATATGTGCTTTCACTGCCATCTTACATTAGCTTTTGCAGAAAGTGTACAGTAAGACCAGACAGCGGTTAACTCTTTACCAAACAATCCCGAGTTTTATCAACCCTGAGGAAAAAGCCTTTTTAAAAACATTGTGGGAAATGGAGAAAATGCTGGAAATCAACATTTTTTCCCATTCCCACAGTATTTTCTACCCAATTAGTGACAAATTTCATCTTTCAGGCCACCTTCAATTTGTTGTTTGCAAATGCTTTTAACCCTTAAAGTGCCTTTCATGACAACAGTTGCCTTTGCAGCTGGTGCAGATCAAGACCAGACTGCACAAAATGTGCAGTCTGATCTTTGATCTGCACTGTCCACTATGCTGAAAATCTATTGATGAAAGCAACTTTAGAATTGCACTTAACTGGGTCGTTTTTGTAGACTGAAAATATCAGTTGGGTTTATTCGGCTCCCTAAGGGTTAATTTGGACCAGTCTGAAATTTTGTTGTCTCTTAACCCTTTCCCAAACGACAAATTTTGGACTGGTCTAAACTGAAAGAGTTTGCAGATGACAATTTTAAATTTGATTAAAATGGCAGAAAGGTCTCAAAAAGAGTAGAAAACACTGTGCGAAAAGGAGAAATTGCTCGTTACGAGCAATTTCTCCTTTTCGCACAGTGTTTTCAAAAGACTTGTACTGCAGACACGTGAAAACCAGGTCTTGTTTGGGAAAGGGTTAAAGGGTTAACATATCAAAGCTGAGGATGAGGTAGTTGGGGGGTGTGGTGAGGTGAGCTCAGAACTGTAGTCTTCCACATTACTTCAGTAATTTAACCCTTTCCCAAACGACAAATTTTGGACTGGTCCAAATTGAAAGAGTCTGCAGACGACAATTTTAAATTTAAAGAAAATGGCAGAAAGTTCTCAAAAAGAGCAGAAAACACTCTGGGAAAAGGAGAAATTGCTCGTTACGTGCAATTTCTCCTTTTCCCACAGTGTTTTCAAAAGACTTGTACTGCAGACACGTGAAAACCAGGGCTTGTTTGGGAAAGGGTTAACTGTCAATAGTGACCAAAAGGGGAGTCTGTTGGGATTTGAAGGGTGCTTTGTATTTAGGTCTTCACTAGCCCCTGCCTTAGGTTTCTTTTGACAACAAGGGTTGTGTGTGGCTCAGTACTGAGGATGTTTTATTTGCAGGCCCTGTTTCTTCCTTTGGGGGTGTCCTTTGGCACGACACTTTAGAGCCCTGCCCAAGTACTGGTGAAACCCGGGACAAGTAAACTATTACTATGATATGACTGAAATCGTCAAAAGTTGCATGAAACACAATTAATCAACCATTAGAAACATTACAGACTGCTCTGCGTGTGCTTCATGAAGTGGACAAGAGTGAAAAAACAATTTTGAAATCGTACAAGGGATTCCGGAGGTATGAAGCAATCATGTAAATGTGGCTCAGACCGTCAGACAGACAATTGGATAGATGGTCAGATAGACATTTCTAACGAAAACAATGTTTCCGTCAACAAAAAATTGGAAGGGAAGACATATGTTAGCAGTAATTAGATTTTTGCAGTTTGAAATCTTTATTCTTGAGTGTGATTAAAAAAAAAAGCTGTACATCTGCGCTAATAAGCAAATGCAATTAAAGAAAATTAAATTAAAATTTACATTGGCAGATCTGATGAAAATCAACAGTACAATTTGCAAAATGAAAGGTAAAACTCTAAGCTGAACTGTGGAAATTATAAAACCGTTTCACAATTCACAAAGTGATTTAGGGATTTTACAAACCATGTATTAGGAAAAAAAGACATCTTTTGAAAAAAAATCATAATCTCCTAATCCTGTGATGACACTTTCTACGCTATCAAAGATAAATCTCATCATTTCAGGTAAAACCAAGTTGACGGTTCATTAGTAATACTATCGTTGGGTTCATTAGTAATACTACTGTTGTCTTATTGCCGATGAACGTTAAACCATACCAATTGTGTTCATCAAATGAATCTGTAACGCAAGGGTAATTCATTGGCATAAGTTGAAAAATTGGGTGCATGTAGAAAAATTTTTGGAACACCGTGTTAACTCTTTACCACACAATCCCGACTTTTAACGACCTTGAGAAAGAAGCCTTTTGAAAACATGGTGGGAAAAGGAGAAAAATGCTGCCAGCATTTTCTCCTTTTCCCACGATGTTTTTCTACCCTTCCCAAGATCAATTTCAATTTTAAAAGTGTACTTGTTTTGTCGTCTGCAAATGCTTTCGATATCAACCAGCCTAAAATTTTGTAGTTTGGTTAAGAGTTTACAGCTACATTTAAAGACAAGCTTGCTGTTAACTCTTTACCAAACAACAAAATTTTAGACTAGTCGAAATTGAAAGCATTTGCAGACGACATGATAATTGTGACTCAAAAATTGAAACTTGTTTTAGAAAGGATAGAAAGCATTGTGGGAAAAGGAGAAAATACTGGTTACCAGCATTTTCTCCTTTTCCCACAATGTTTTCAAACGGCTCCTTCCTCAAGGTCGTTAAAAGTCGGGATTGTGTGGTAAAGGGTTAAGAGAGAGTAGATCAAACTGGGATCTGCTCTTGATCTAAATGGGACTGCAGACATCATAATACATAAATCTGCTTTTGATCTACACAATGACATTCTGGGTTGTTTAACTTTTTACCACACAATCCCGAGTTTTGACGACCCATAGGGAAAAAAGCTTTGAAAACATTGTGGGAAAAGGAGAAAATGCTGGTGTGCTGGTAACCAGCATTTTCTCCTTTTCCCACAATGTCTTCTACCCTTTTCAGAACAAATTTCAAGTTTTGCGTTACATTCATTGTGTCGTCTACAAATGCTTTCAATATGGACTAGTGTAGACTATTGTCGTTTTGTACAGAGTTAAATATTACTGGTTCAGTTCAAGTGTAAAGTTATTTGGAACAATTGCATGAATAAGTTGAATCTGATATAAAATGCATTTCAGTTATCTTCACAAATGAAGATTCACTGGTTCATGTGTCATGGACTTGTTTTTCTCTTTGAGCATGTCATGATCTCGAATAAAGCAATGGATAGTACAGATCAGAGATCAGACTGCACATTCTCTGATCCTATCTACATTGTGTCCCGAAAAGCTTCTCATGTCATCCATAGTTAACCCTTTGCTGCCAACTAAATGGATTCAGATTTTCTCTGGGTCTTTTACCCTTTTTGTCCAAACCTACAGTATTTGCAGACCAACAAATTAAATGCAGTTCAAATTTTGGAAGTTGTCTTTGAAAGAGTAGAAAAGGTTGCAGGAATAAGAGAAAATGCTGTAACCAGCATTTTCTCCTTTTCCCACAATGTTTTCAAAAGTCTTCTTTCTCAAGGTCCCTAAAAGTCAGGATTGTGTGGTAAAGGGTTAAAGTATATTTTCGTTTCAATTAAAGCCAAAGTTTTTGATCTAAGATCAGAATCAGGTAGCGGAGGGTGTAGATCAAAGATCAGGCTGCACAGTTTGTGCAGTCTGATCTTAATCTATGCCATCCATAAAAGCTTTTCAAGGCAACATTGGCAGTGAAAGAGTTAATCTATTGTGATTTAATGTTCTAGCTGGAACAGCCTGTAATTCAACACAGCAATTTCGTTTTCATTTCCTGAAAGAATAGATAAAAGCGATTTAAGGTTTTTTATATGAAATTTGTTTGCATAATTCACTGCACCTACACTGTGACAGGTTCAGGATCTTGGTAAATGACAAAATGTGACAATGTCATAGTGTCACTTTACACTTTAACAAAGAATGAACTTGTATGGTGTCAGTTGTTATGAGGTACAGCATCCGCCTGGTAACCATAAGGTCCTGAGTACAATACCTGGGAGCAGTGTCAACTTTTGGACTGTTCATTGGCCCACACATTCAGCACTAGTGCTGGTGTACTTTCCAGGAAGCAAAATTGAGAGAGATAAGTCTAAGTTGCAAGAACATGTTTCTCAATTGATGCAAAAAAAAAATATGTTCAAAACTAAATAAAATTGTAACAAGTACAAATCTTTAATTCTTTCCCTACTAAAACAAGAAATTTGCATTTCTTCCAAGGCTATAAAAATAATTTCCTCTGCCATATCAATTAGGGCATAATTCAGCATAACATAGAGGATGGTGTACATCCAAGATCAGACTGCAAGTTTTGTGCAGTCTGATCTTCATCTACGCCACCGTCAAAAGATACTAGGATCGTCATTGGTGGTATAAGAGTTAACCCTTTACCGCACAATGCCGCCTTTTGATGCCCCTGGAAAAGAAGCCTTTTGAAAACAATGTGGGAAAAGAAGAAAATGCTTGTAACCAGCATTTTCTCCTTTTCCCACAATGTTTTCTACCCTATCAAAGAAAAATTGCACCATTTGAGCCACACTGAAATTGTCGTCTGCAAATGCTTTCAGTATGGACAAGGCTAAAATTTCGTCGTCTGGTAAAGGGTTAAAGCATTTGCAGATGACATGGGAAGTGTGGCTCAAATGATTGTATTTGTCTCTAAATGGGTAAAAAACATTGTGGGAAAAAAGGAAAAAATGCTGGTCACCAGCATTTTCTCCTTTTTCCCAGAATGTTTTCAAAAGGCTTCTTCCTGACAGGGTTGTTGAAATACAAGATTTTTTGGTAAAGGGTTAAAACACCACACTCAATTTACAGGAAATATGTATTCATGGTCATCTTAAGAGAATTTTAAAGAAAATTTAACAGTTAGGGAAGATACCAGTAAATCAAATTTGTGGTCATCTTACAGAATTTTAGAAAAAAATTAACAGTTTGGATAGAAATGAGTAAACTGACCTTATGGTTATTTTGCAGAATATTCGAGACAATTTCATAGTTGGGAAAGAAATTGGTAAATCGATATTTGTGGTCATCTTACGCTGAATTTTTGAGAAAATCTTCGAAGTTTGGGTAAACCCACCCTCATTAACTCAGGTGTGAAGTATCACCATTCATCGCCCCTGGGACATTCAATTGCAAAACCGTTGTTTCTATGAATACTTATAAAATTGCAAATTACACCCAATAGCTAATGGAACTGTCGATAACATAACGATACTCTCTTGTAGTGGAGGATCATCACATTTCTTCCGTTAATATCAATAAACCTGGTAAAACCCACATCATTATCAACGAATATGGCGGCCGCTGGTGGGCCTTCCTTCTGTGGCATTTGCCTTACCACAATCCAGGGCAGACATTACAAATCCTTGTTTACAAAGGCAAATAGTCAGAAATACAGCATGCTGTTGCTGTCCTTACCAAGGGCTTTAAGCTGGAACTCTTTCAAAGTGACACCGACTGTTTTTTGTAAACTTTTGTCTACGATGTTCACGGCCGCAGCTTGTTATAGATCTTCATAACAACTATCGGACGGTTACGGGAGATACAACGGGTACCAGTTTACAGCCATATTTAAAGTATCGCCAAGCCTGATTTGAAACAAGCGATTTGATTGATTGTAGACGAGGTAAAAACAGAAATCATGGCATATCGTTGATAAAAACAGATTAAATTTTCTCACTGAAAAACTGAGATCACCAATCAAAATGCCTCATGAATAATTTATGAGAATAAGAAAGCATACGCGAGATAACCAAGGGGCGATGAATGTAGGTTACGGTATAGTTCAGAACTGGGTATCCTGAAACAACATATTCTACATCTTTATATATAGACACTACGAGCTATTTCACATTTGTCAAAACTATGTCTAAAATATCTCGGCATCAAGATTTTAATTATTCGCCAGATCCTTTCTTTAAACTCAGAATAATTATAAAATGTCAGATTTGATAACAGGATATACATGTACATGAAGAGGAAATTACAAGAATTGTTTACATGTAACTCTTCACTGAATAATCCTGTGTTTCACTCTTTACAACACAACAAAAATGAAATTCTAGACTTGTCCAAATTGAAAGTAACCTGAACACAAAACAAATGTGACCCAAAAATTGAAATTTGTTTTGGAAAGGGTAGAAAATACTTGGGAAAAAAGGAAAAAATGCTGTAACCAGCATTTTCACCTTTTCCCACAAAGTTTTCAAAAGCTTTATTTCTAAGGTTGTGAAGTTGAAATTGTGTGGTAAAGGGTTCAACAACACCGCTATAGGTAGTATTTGAGCACAATGTGGTGAAGGAAAAATGTTTGAAACAAGCATTTACTCCTTTTCCCATAGTGTTTTCTGCCCTATCAAAGAAAAATCCTATCCTTTGAGGAACATTCATTTTGTTGTCTGCAACTGCTTTAACCCTTTACCACACAATCCTGACTTTTAACAACCCGAGGAAAGACCCTTTTGAAAACATTGTGGGAGAAGGAGAAAATGCTGGTAACAAGACAACAATTTCAATGTGGCTCAGATAGTGCAATCTTCTCTTGATAGTGCAGAAAACATTGTGGGAAAAGAGAAAATGCTGGTTACCAGCATTTTCTCCTTTTCCCACAATGTTTTCAAAAGGCTTCTTTTCCAGGGTTGTTAAAATGCGGCATTGTGCAGTAAAGGGTAAAGCCATTGTGAAACAAATTGATGTCCAATAAACAAGGGTCCCATGTGCTTAAACTTGCAATGAAGTCAATATTATATGACAGGGCAACATGGTATCAGTGTTCAAACTTCAGAATGTCTTTATTTATGAGTTCTCTCACAGGGCTTGGGCTATTGACAGCAAACTTGTGGAGATGCAAACATTTCTGTTTTTCTGTAAATCAGATTTAACGCTTTGCCAACCATAAACATTTTGGACTTGTCTGAACTGAAAGCATTTGCAAAAACAAACATGGCTAAGATGATTGTAATTGTCTTTGAAAGGGTACGAAACATGATGGAAAAAGGTTACCAGCACTTTCTCCATTAATTCCCATATTGTTTATAAAATCCTTTTTCCTCTGTGCCGGCCTGAGGGTCATTAAAACATAAAATACGGGATTTTTTGGTAACTAAAATTAAACACATATAGGATATTTTCGTTTTTTTTTTTTCAAGCGAAATATCCAAATTTATTTCATCGAGTGAACATATATCATTAGTAATATTTTCGTGAGTGGCTATGAATGAAAATATTACTGTACGATATTCATCAGACGAAATAAATTTCAAACAATATTCTATTTATTTCATGCTTCAAACCCCTTCAAGTGCAGGGGATCTTTTGGTATTTCCAGATCAGTGAGTTTATCAATCGGTGAATTCACTGGTCGAAACAGTGAAATTATCAAATCATAATCCACCATTATTTCCCAATAAACTACCAAAAAGCATGAGATAATGTTCAATAATATTTGATATTCCAAGCTATTCAGAATCCCTTACCTCCACAAGATCATCATGGCTTGAAACAAAACTCGTAGATCACTTTGAAAAAATACCATGTTAAAAATGGATGATCAAAATGAAATATGGCAGGGCTCGAAATTAACACTAGCAAACTCGCAAAATGCGAGTGGAAAATTGATTTTGCGAGTAGATTTTACGACCACTAGCATTTTTTTGCCAGTACAAATGAAAATTTGTTTGCCGACCGTAATGACCCAATTGTGACTGGTTTGCGTTTTATACCATGCCGACTGGTTTACAATCCTAATCTGAGCTCTTACGGTTCCATTCAGCTATGGAATTTTTTGCAAATCGTAAACCAGTCTATTTTTAGCAGATGACAACAATGTCTAAGCGGACGATTGTTGTCTATACAATCCGGATCAAACGTCATCAGTAATAGTAAAACACTGTTTTAACCATAAATATTGAAAGATCTTATAGTGTATTTCGTACAGTTATTAATAGCTTGGAACACTACAAGTCTCGAGTAGGAAATACTGATGATTCCTACCAATTACAATTCGTACACAGCCTGTTTTCACATTTTTTCTTTTTATAAATAACATCATGAGAACCTACTCAGTTAACAGTATTACAGAATATTGAATACATCATCAACCCACTAGGCACCAACAAATCTTTCTATCTTTTTGACATCCATTTTAATGAATGTTAAAAATTTAGTAAAATTTACTAGTGAGCATCAATTTTTGCTAGTAAAAATTTTGTCCACTAGCAAATATTTGCTAGTGGCAAAAAAAGTTAATTTCGAGCCCTGTAGGTTAACTCCTTACCACACGACAAAATTTTAACCCTTTCCCAAATGACAAGTTTTGGACTGGTCCAAATTGAAAGAGTTTGCAGACAACAATTTTAAATTTGATGAAAATGGCAGAAAGGTCTCAAAAAGGATAGAAAACACTGTGGGAAAAGAAGAAATCGCTCATTACGAGCAATTTCTCCTTTTCCCACAGTGTTTTCGAAAGACTTGTACTGCAGACACGTGAAAACCAGGGCTTGTTTGGGAAAGGGTTAAACTAGTCCAAATTGAAAGCATTTGCAGATGACAAAATGAATTTTGTTCTGGGAAGGGTAGAAAACATTGTGGGAAAAGGAGAAAATGCTGGTGAACAGCATTTTCTCCTTTTCCTACAATGTTTTCAAAAGCTTTCTTTCTAAGGGTTGTTAAAAGTCAGGAATGTGTGGTAAAGAGTTGAACTAAGAAGACAGTTTGAAAACAGTGTGGAAAATAGGTGCAACAATATTTCCATAAGAAGTGCTCTGCTGCAAGATGAAAAGAGCTGTCTGCATCTGCACCAGGTAACACATAACCTGATAATATATAATTGAGGGGCACTACAGCTACATGGGGTTTATTGCATATCTCAGTGATGCCTTATACCAAGCAAGTCATAACAATTATGAATCCATTCAATCAATTTTGTTTAACCCTTTCCCAAACGACAAATATTGGACTGGTCCAAATTTAAAGAGTTTGCAGACGACAATATTAAATTTAATGAAAATAGCAGAAAGGTCTCAAAAAGGGTAGAAAACACTGTGGGAAAAGGAGAAATTGCTCATTACGAGCAAATTTCTCCTTTTCCCACAATGTTTTCAAAAGATTTGTACTGCAGACACGTGAAAACCAGGGCTTGTTTGGGAAAGGGTTAACAACTAATTGAATCATGAGTTAGAAAGGTCCTTGGACGAGCAGAAAATGATCAACAGCAAAAAGGTTCAACCCATGTCATTCTGTGCAGACTCTGCAGGCTGATATGGGTCGATACTTTTTGCAGATGCATTAAGCCCCTTTTCAAAGAACATGGCTCATTTGTTGATACAACTAGAAAGAGAGACAATTTCAAGCACTTGTGAAACATATAGAATAAAAAAGTTCACTTAAACCGGCACCAGGTGAGCATTTTTCCTTTGCCACACTGTTTTCTAAAGTAGACTACTACAAAATGAAAACGTCATTTGTACAAGACAATGTGTGCAACTAGTTTAACCCTTATCCTGCTACATAAGTAAAACAAAACTTTCAAGCCGACAGTAAAAACCCCAATAATGTTATTTCAAACTTATTTTTTTGAGACAAATATCTCCTTATCGGACAGAGTAGATCCAAGATCAGACTGCATGGTCTGTGCAGTCTGATCCTGATCTACACTGTCCACAAAAGGTCAGTGAGTCACACTTAGCAGCTAAAGGGTTAAAAGACCATAGAAAATGAGAGACACTTACAAGTATCTGTGAAACAAATAGATGGGACAAATAGATGTCCCATAAATAAAGGCCCCAGGTGCAGCAACTTCCCAATAAAGCCACAATTCCCTTGGTATCAGACAAGGAGACACTGGGGCAGTCAGTGTTAGTGGTTATTTATGCCTTCTTTTACAGGGCAATTGAAAATATAGATAAGATGGTGAATTTTCAAAAAATTAATAAGTTATTAAGAAACAACAGGGTTTTCCCTGATGCACAAATTCCTGCATTTTGGCGCACTTTTCATGTACATGACCGGCAAAAATAATTCCTTTGCAACCTAGGGACGCAATTCAGTCAGGAAGCGAAGATCGGGTTTGTTGTGGTACGAAACTCTCGGGGCGAATGAAATACAATATAACAGAACAAACTGCATCAGTGTATTTTTAGATCACTAGTCCTGCGCTTCTGCTTAATAATGAAGACCAACTTATATAACGACCAAGACTTCCATAATACCGTAACTGCAGCTTATTCAAGCTGTAGTTACGATGTTTTGGAAGCCAACCGACAACAATTAATTATGCAGACCGTGTACAATATTTTTGTTATATTTCCAATCAAGATAGTAAATATGCAGCAAATTATTTGTCACCTAGTGACACTTAAAGATCAGCATCATGTGGCAATCGAAGCTGACAAATTTTTTCCAGCAAAATGAAGCTTTGGGTAGGAAATGAAAAAGCCCAGAACCTGACAGTCCCCAACCCGGCCATAGTTCCTCAAAAAAGTCATCAGTGAAGCCAAGAGGCTTTTGTGAAAAATGGCTTTTCCAGGTGTATGATTGGCTTTATTTATATCTAGGGGGCGGTAAAATGAAATGCAACCCTTGTACGAAGACCTGTCAAGACAATCCATTTGTTTCTGGCTGTGAAAACTTTCATAGCTCTACTTTAGTAAGGCATCAAAAAACTGCTAGTCACATTGCAGCCCTGAACTGTCTTGAACTTAGTGATAATATGACCAAATGACTATATATTAAAATTTAATATTTACTATGAATACCCTAAATATTGAAAATTTTAAAGGGCCATAACTAGAGGAAAAATAATTGACCAAGAACATGCTGATGTGAAACTGGAAAACTTCCAATACTAGTTGTTTTTCGAATTCTAGTTTCCTATATCAAAATGAGTTCAATAAAAAACTAGAAATAGGTGTTAGAAATAGGTGTGTCAGAGACACGGATGCCCCCGCTAAATGGTATTGGTCACAGGTATGTCATATGAGAGAATCAGTAGGTATTACAGAAAATTGTTGTTTTGGATAACAGCTTAGACAGGGTTAACATTGGTGGTATATCACATCTCTTTTTGTTGACATAGCAGCCAGCAGCCATTACATAAAGATGCAAAAGAGGTTCATGACAAATTCATTCAAAATTTCAATGATGCCATAAATCATGGAATTTTTAAAGAGAAGTTTATAATGACTTTAGAATGGATCAAATACAATATTGTTGTTGTAATGGTACAAACTTGAGCCAAATGTTCTTTGATAATTGATGAATCTATTCTTAAATGCACCAGTTACGCTGCATGCAAGGTCAAGTTTGTCATTTGACCTTCAACTGTGACCTTGAACTTGGGCATATCAGAACAAACTTTTTGCATGGCTCTAAAACTCTTAAAGCACAACAGCTAAACAAATTTACTTGAAGTCTATCTGTTAATTTAGTAGATATGCTCTGGACAATATCGATTGTGTCTTTTGACCTTTAATGTTGATCTTGACCTTGAACCCATCAGAAGAAGATTCTTGCATGACACTAGTACTCAAAATGGAGAACAAGTTTGCCAAGTTATTTTGAAATTCATTGATAAATGTAGAAGTGGTGCTGCAGACAAGGTCAATTTTATCATTTGACCTTCAACTGTGACCTTGACCTTTGGCGTATCGAAACAAACTTTTCACATGACACTAGTACTTGTTAAGGAGAACAAGCGTGCAAAGTTTTTTTGAAATCCATTGATAAATGTAGAAGTTATGCTCCGGACAAGGTCAATTTTAAACATTTGACCTTCAACTGTGACATTGACCTTGGGTGTATTGAAACAATCTTTTCGCATGACACTAGTACTTGTTAAGGAGAACATGTGTGCGAAGGTTTTTTGAAATCCATTGATAAATGTAGAAGTTATGCTCCAGACAAGGTAAATTTAAACATTTGACCTTCAACTGTGACCTTGACCTTGGGCGTATCGAAACAAACTTTTCGCATGACACTAGTACTTGTTAAGGAGAACAATTGTGCTAAATTATTCTGAAATCCATTAATAAATGTAGAAGTTATGCTCTGGACAAGAATGGGACACACACACTAACGCGTGCACACACGCACACACATACCAACATACACACACACACACACACAGAGACGGACATAGGTAACTCTATATGACCCCCCCCATTTCATGGCGGGGGCATAAAAAAAACGAAGTATAAATCTATCTGTATTTGATGTAAACAGCCATAAATACGCTTTGGAAATATGAAGTCAACAGCTTTTAAATTTTGGAAATTATGCTCCAGACAAATAAAAAAAATTAAATTAACTAGGGGCAATAACTCCAAAAGTACTGAAGAAAGAATGACAGATCTTTTACAATGTGATCAGGCAGTAACTCCAAATATGATAAAGACAAAGTTACAGATCTTGTGCACTGCAGTTGTCATCAATGTGATCTATCTGTTTCTAATGTGTGAAGTCAATAGCTTCTGTACTTTGTGGAAGTTATGCTCTTGATAAAAAACCCAAAATTTAACAACAAAGGGCAATAATTCCAAAAATACTGAAGACAGAGTTATGGGTCTTGTGCACTGCACTTGTACTCGGTGCGACCTATTTGTATTTGAAGTTTGAAGTCAATAGCTTTCCATGCCACCAGCTACTTTTCCACATAAACATTGCAAATTCTTTCAAAGCAAATGACTGCTTTCCCACATAACCACTACTGAAATGGCACTCAGAAATGAGAGAGCAATGAATCCTGTTGAAATGACCATCCTCAATCCTCAGAAAGAATTTGTCCAATGGAAATCAAACCAATGACCCTCTGGGTTTCAAGCACTGCGTGTTACTGATTGAGCTATCAACATTTGATTTTATTGTAAACAACTGATACAAAATTAAAAATGTAGGTTAAATTTGTCAACACTGACAATTTCAAAATATCATCTGATATCATCATACAAGTCACTGCAAGCACAATGTTTACAACTGTTATCAAAATTAATAAATAACAAGTTTTACTTTCAAAACAATCACAACGAGGCTTTCATCTAAGTCTTTTTTGCAGACAAAAAAGTGACAGAATGCAAATTAAACATTGATGTAGAGACATGAAATAAACACTGTACAACACAGAGAAATTCTTTTAAAAAAAGTGCAGTTTCTCCTTGTCTCAATGTTTCAAAAACTTCCAAATCCAGAGGTGTCAAACACTAACTTGCAAGAGGGAAAGGATTTAGGTTAGAGTTTCAACACTGGGGATAATAACTCCTGTCAAAACAAGGTCAGCTTTTTTGGGATTTATGGGGTTAATCCTGACTTTTGGGCGCCAAACGGTTAGGGTCATGAGGAACCCTGGGTATGTATTTTCTACCTAAAGTCCTATTCAATCTATTAACTCTTTACCAAAGGACAAAATTCTAGACTTGTCCAAACTGAAAGCGTTTGCAGAAAACAAAGTAAATGTGACTGAAAATTAAAATTTGTTTTGGGAAGGGTAGAAAACATTGTGGAAAAAGGAGAAAATGCTGGTTACCAGTCTAGAAATAAGACCCAAAGAATTGCAATTTCAGGGTTGCTTTTGTTCACTATGTCTCATCAAAGTAGACAGTGTAGTTCAAAGATCAGACTGCACATTCCATGCAGTCTGATCTTGATCTACATTAGCTTGAAAAAGAAACAAACCAAAGTTGTGAAAGGTGCCTTAAGGATTAAATCAGCATCCTACTGATTTGCAGCTGGGAACTTTGAAAACATACACAGAAAATAATAATAATGCACATAAATTGATGTTTAATACATCAATGAATGTGAAAAGACTGTGACAAAAGGTGATTCTTCCAAGTTGCCACATTTTCAGAAGTGGTCTGTCATAGGGCAGGGGGTAAATAGTCAGCGGAAGATAATAAGAGACCAATTTACCTAAAAAATCTAAATTTTTAACTGTCCAGTTTCTTTACATTTGCAGCCATTTGAGGCAAAATAATCTGTATAGGCACCCTTTAACCCTTCACCAAACAATCCTGTGCTTTAAAGACCCTGATGAGGAAGACTTTTGAAAACAACATGGGAAAAGGAGAAAATGCTGATAACCAGCATTCTCTCCCATTCCCACAATGTTTTCTGCCATTCCAAAGAAACATTCTAACACTTGTATCACATTTGCCGTTTTCAATTTGGTCTAGGCTAAAATTTTGTTGTTCAGGAAAAAGAGTCTAGGCAGGACCAAGATGGCTCACCATGATGGCTAACCCAAAATGACAGCAAAGTAAAGACACAGGTTTTGTAAATAACCCTTAGAGCGAATAATAAACACAAGGGACATTTTCATTCTAGAATACGACCGAGATAATTTCAATTTCATGACTTCTGTTTGTCTGTATGGTATTAGCAAAGCAGACAGTGCAGATGAAAGATCAGACTGCACTTTTAGTGCATACTGATCTTGATATACAATGGCCGCAAAGGCAACTATAATTGTGAAAAGCACTTTAAGGGTTAATATCAGCTTTCTTTACTAATACATAAAATCTATTTCAATTCTGAAGGTAAAATATGACCAATTAAAACAATTTTTTTTAACCTTTTTCTTTCTTGTGTACAGATTTCTACTTCACACACGTCATAATGAGATTTAAAAACATTGTGAAAAATAAATAACACCTTCAATATAGGCTATACCTCCATTTGCTACTATTGCTTTTTGCATCTGACATTAGAAGAATTTTTTTTTCAGAGCCCGTCTGTTTTACAAGCTCTAAATATGTTGAATAAACCTTTCCCACACTGCATCGAATTTTAACGACCCTGGGGAAAGAGGCTTTTGAAAACATTGTGGGAAAAGGAAAAAATGCTAGAAACCAGCATTTTCTCCTTTTCCCACAATATTTTCCTCTCTTTCAGACAAAACTTCCATCATTGGAGTAACAATAAATCTGTCATCTGCAAATGGTTTCAATTTGGACCAGTCTGATATTTTGTTTAGTAAGGAGTTAATGAAAGAACTTAACCCTTTACCAGACAACAAAATTTTAGCCTTGTCCAAATCGAAAGCATTTGCAGACTTCAATTTCAATGTGGCTCAAATGCTGCAACTTTTCTTTGATAGGGTAGAAAACATTGTGGGGAAAGGAGAAAATGCTGGTAACCAGCATTTTCTCCTCTTCCCACAATGTTTTTAAAAGGCTTCTTTCCCAGGGGCGTCAAAAGGCGGCATTGTGCAGTAAAGGGTTAAATTTTAAATATGTATGAAGAAGCAGGCCTCATCAAATATACCAACCAATTTTTTATAAGTAGTCTTATTTTGATAAATTATCTCCTACCATCCTTAGTGCAATATTGTTTTGCAGACATTGTAGATCATGATTAAGACAAGACTTCACAAAAGGTACAATCTGATCATGGAGATAACCTGTCATTTCTTTTTTAAATATATTCTGATCAAAACAACCTGAAAAATGCAACAAGCTTGGCTTTCTCTACTGCTTGAAAATACGTTTTATTTACTGAATGGTATAAGAGTCAACCCTTAGAGTGTAAATAAGCAGAGACCGCTTTCAGTATGGTGAACAGACCAGCACAATCACAATTTTCCAACACAATAATTATTTTAGCATAGCTGACAGAGAATATTCAAAATCAGACTGCACATTTTGAGCAGTCTGATCTTGATCTGAACTTTGGCAGCAAAAGCAACTGTAGTAACTGTTATCACAGGCACCCATAGGGTTTAGTTTTTTTTTCTTTTGACAAAATACAAATAATACAGACAAAATACAAATAATACAAAATTACTATTCCCATTAATTCAGATAGTATCAGGTTCCTTCAAATTGATAGGGCTGGAGGTCATAGTAATTTTCAGTAGTTAGCTATTATCAACATTAAACTCTCATTTCTCTTCATTTAAGTAAACCTAATTAAGACAAGAGATTCAATGAGCCCTAGGTCGATCACTGCAAGTAAATCCAATAATCAAGGTAGGTTATGAACTCTTTTGGCAGCAACTGAATTACTCCATACCGAAAACACTGCAGACAAAGAATTAAATGTACGTAAAAAGCAGAAGTCTATTTATAACCCTTTCCAACACTTCCCTTATTTCAATGGACCTGTGGGAAAGGCCTTTAGAAAAAACTGCGGGCAGAGGAGAAAATGCTAGTATCCAGCTTCTTTTTCATTACATATCCTACCATTTCAAGACAAATTCCATTGACTGGGCCATATTCAAGACTTGCAAATGCTTTCATCATAGACAGGTCTGTAACTTTGTTGTCCTAAGACTAAACATTGTACCAAACAATTCACCAAGCTAAGGAAAAGAGCTTTGGAAAAGGGGTAAATATTGGTAACCAGCATTTTCATCTTTCCCCACAATATTTTCTACCTTTTCAAAAGCAAATCTTGTCATTTAGTATGCCATTATTTTGGCTTCTGCAAAATTTAATGCTTTCAATTTGGACCAGTCTAAAATTTTCTTGTCTGGTAAAGAGGTAATGAAGTCAGTTTTGCATTGTTACATGTCTTGATACACAAGGTCTTAATGTATACCTTTTCTGTTGTTTTTAGGATAGAAAACAACATCTATTATACTTAGAGAATATACAGTGTTAGCAAGTGTATATATTTCTCTTATACTATCACATACCTTTTCTATCATTTATAAGATAGAAAACAATTACTGCTATACAAGGAAAATATAAAGGGTTAGCAAGGGTATATTTCCCTTATAGTATCACATACCTTTTCTTTTGTTTATAGGATAGAAAACAAGTGCTGTTATACATGGAGAATATACAGCTTTAGCATGCGTATATTTCTTACACTATCAAATACCTTTTCCATTGTTCATAGGATAAAAAACAAGTGCTGTTATACATGGAACATATTTGTTAGCAAGTGTATACTTCTCTTATAGTATCACATACCTTTTTCTTTCCAAGTTAGGGGTCCTGTCTGCCTCAGTGGTTGAATTTAGGACTCATAACCTAGATGAGGGGTTCCAGCCTCATTGGGTTTTACATGAGAGCATCCTTCAGCCAGCGAAGTAAACACATCACATACATGAAAATGTATGCTGTTGTCGTGATATAACTGAAATAACGATGAAAGTGGTGTAAAACACCATTCAATCAATCAATCTTTCAAAATTAAACCTTATGAGAAATACTTAAAACTTTTTTTAGCAGATTTGTATAGCAAATCCGCTTACTGTGATCATTCTGACTGGAACCAAATACATCATGCGTAACGACGCATATGCACTCAAACTGTACTATGATATCGGTTTGACCAGGACCAAATAGGCAAATACTGTCATTCATGCTTGCACCCATTGTACTTTCAGTTTTAGCTAATACACCTCAACCTCACTTTTGTCACTACCATATATACTGTCCTAAATGTGTATACATATTTATTTCGAAATCCAATTGCTTCAGACTGACAGATCGAATTACCACTCCTTAACAAGTAATAGAATAAGTTACTGCACGGCCCGCTCAGCAGGACAATTTTGATTTTCTGAGGGATTGACCGTTGAAGTACTTTTCTACCATATTCTAAGGAGTTCCAGCCTAAGTTAGTAGATCTAAGTAGGCAAGTAAGCACTAAATTTACATTGTGTTTCAAGAGGCGGTTATTTCACTTTAAGTACAAAACTGGAAATGTTATTTTTTCAAGTGGACTCTTCACCCCATAACAAAATTTACGGCTCATCCAAATCAAAAGGGTTTGCAGACAATAAATCAAATGTTGTTCTAATGATGCTATTCGTCTTTGAAAGCATAGAAAACACTGTGAAAAAAGGAGAAAATGCTGGTAGCCAGCATTTTCTCCTTTCCCACAGTGTTTTTGAATGTCTTCTTTCCCAGGGTCATTGAAAGTGGAGATTGTGTGATAAAGGGTTAACTCTTTCACTGATGTTGCAACATACATAACTTTTGCAAACAGCATAGTTCAAGATCAGACTTCATAGAACATGCAGTCCGGTCTTGGAACTGAACCTCACACTAACTGATGTTACATACAACCTGCAAAATAGCCTTCAGCTGCAGCAGAAATTGGATTTTTGAGCTTGAAAAGAGTAAAAATCATTAAGTCAACAGCACAGGAGGAAGTTAAAATCCCGTAGTCAGCTTGACCTGCTTCTACATAATTATATTTGAGTCATGCTTGAGTAAAAAGGGGGTTTAATGTATCTCTGTGATGCATTATAACAATCAAGTCATCGCACAATTGCAGACCCATAAAATCCATCTTGTCTAAGAACTGATTGAATCCTGAGGTACAAGGGTCTTTAGACATGAAAAGTTTACCAAATTCAAAAAGTATCGACCAAGTCAGCCTGCGCAGGCTGACCTGGGACGATACTTTTTAACATATACATTAAATAGCCTTTTCACATAGCAAGGCTCATTTATTTGTGAATACTGTTCTGCCTAACCCGGTAGCTAAGTCGGTAACATGCAGGTGGTCGCTGGTTCAAATATCCAGTTTGGTCGATCTCTTTACAAGGTTTGATAATCCTTTACAAAGGGGCCTACTGGGATTAAGGCTACATAATGTCATTGAAAACTATTTGAACCATGCTCTATGCAAAGGGGGCTTAATGCATCTGCGAAAAATCACATGATTGACCCATGTCAGCCTGTGTGGACCTGGGCCAAAACTTTTTGCTATTGGTCAATTTTCTGTTTGTCTAAGGACCAGTCTACTTCATGACTGAGTCAGTTGTTAAAAACGTGACTTATCATTGCTCCATAATTATGTGATGCCTTGTTTGGTATAATGTATCATGGAGATGCATTAAGCCCTCTTTTGCTTGAGCATGGCTCATTTCTTTTCATGCATTTGTAGTTTTCCTTTACTGATGGTTTGCCAGTCATGATAAAAAGGCGAAAAGCCCACTTAATACAACACTGGCATAAAAATATTTTTATGTTGGAGTTTAATGCAGTTTTACCAGCTTAAGTCATATCACGGATGTCAGTGCACCTACACATGTTTCCTGGCTTTCTCACATCAGCACTGGCACAACTTTCTTTCCGTGCCACTGACTACTTTTCCCACATGAATAAGAGAATAAGAGGTTAGAGGCGAAAAATCACTGGAAAGAAAGTTTGCCTCAACTGGGTATCGAACTCACATCTACCAGGTCACAAGTCAGATATGCTAACCACTGAGCTAACCGGATTGGCAAAACAAATTTGACTTTCCTTGCCCTTGCTAACTCAAAACTAGAGGCTCTTGAGGGCCTGAATCACTCCACTGGCATGACTGTGCTGTTTTTTATAGCATACGCTATGAATTCATGATACAGTCAAAGTCCTGAAAAGCGGATTTGCGCAGTAGCATAAAGCTGTAATATGTTGTAATAGCAAAATAACATAACATGCAACACATGTGCCATCATTTTAAAATGGAGTTAGCAAGGGCAGAGAAAGTCAAAATTGTTCTGCCAAGCCGGCCACGCAGTAACTGTTATTCTATTACTGTTTAAGGGGTGGTAATTTGATCCGTCTTTCTTACGCAGTTTTTTGCTGGTATCAGATTTCAGAGTATAGGTATACACGTGTAGGACAGTATATACGGTAGTGACAAAAGCGAGGTTGAGGTGTATCACCTAAACTGAAGTAGAACGGTCGAGAGTGTGAATGACAGTATATTTGGTTCAGGTCAGATATCACAGTACAGTGTGAGCGCGCATGCGTCGTTACGCATGATGTATTTGGTTCCGATCAGCACGATCACAATAAGTGGATTTGCTATACAAATCCGCTAAAAAGGGAAAAAAGCAAACACAAAAGTAGAGGCCCTTGAGGGCCTGAATTGCTCTACTGGCATTAATTTTGCTTTTTTCTAGCATACATAATGATGAATTCACAATGCAAAAAAGAAAACAAACAAAAAAATGGTGGGGGGGGGGGTGGGGGGGCTTGAACCCATTAAGACAGCACAAGTAGGCAGGGTGAATTGAACAAATAGTGAAAAAAAATTGAAGTACAATTTCTCAAGACCAATAGTTTGGAATCCAGCCAAATTTGATAGGGCATCAGTACTCATTGTTTTAAACAATCCCTGCAAGTTTCAAAGAAATGTGACTAATAATGTGGTCTGTGTTGTATAAATAATAAGTCATCCAACGGCTGCTTTTCCTAAATTAATTGCTAGATTTTCTTCAGTTTTAATAAAGTTCAATCCGTTGATGACACAAGTAATCTTTGCAAGTTTCAAAAGAATTTCAGTGTTTCAGCTAGCTCATAAATTTTGGGGGGGTTATCTTTGCCTCGCTGTTTGGAAGTTTGGGGGTCATTCAGAAATTTTACGCACCATGGTCTTTAACCTTTTTTTTTCATGTGTTGTTTGCCTTTGCAAGTTTGTAGATGTCGCATAATGCTAAAAGTTTTAAATGACAGTGTGGTATTACAGGTAAAATGTGAAAATAATGACCTCGTAGAAACTGTCGTCTGTTATCCCGATTACTGCAGCATATGTGACCATTACCGAGCAGGGTCTAAAACGCGGACAGAAAGTTTAAATCCAGATTCGATACAGTAATATAGGTGAGATGACAGTGATGTCACACAGAATAATGTCGCGTTTTAGACCGATTCAGTGTAAACAAATAATTCAGTGTTGGAAAGCGGGTTCGATATGATTCTGCAATTATAAACTTGATGATTTTGTAAGCTATATTGATTGAATCAGTCCTTTATGTTCCTTTTTTTGTTCTGATTTATGTTGCGTCAAGGAAGACGCGATGTATTAATTTTGTTGCGCCAGGATTTCATTTTGCGCATCAAAAACGCAAAATGCAGACTTTCTGAAATGCTGGAATTTAGTGAAAAATGTGACTTAATTGTGTAAACAAGAAATGTAAATTATCAACTTTAAATGGCTCCTTTCCCCATACTGATTGTCATTTTTTTTTTTTTTTAAAATCAACAGAATTCAAGCTATTGATAATGTAAAGCAACTGTGCAAGTTTCAAGAAAATTCAACCATAACTGCCAACGTTACTGCGTAATCAAGAACTGTAAATTTTCAAATTATTGAATTTTTATCAAAATCAATGGGGATTAAGCTGTTAATGATAAAAGGCAAATGTGCAAGTTTCATGAGAATCCAACCACAAATGCAGCCCTTATCGCGTAAACAAGAAATCAAATTTTGAAATTTAAATGGCTACTTTTCCCACACTGATTGTCAGGTTTCTTTCAAAATCAATAGGGTTCAAGCTACCGATGAGATAAACAAACTGTACAAGTTTTGCGAAAATCCAACCACAAATGCAGACTAAATCGCATAAACAACGAATTGAAATTTTGAACTTTACATTGCTACTTTTCCCGCACTGACTGTCAGATTTTTTTTTTCAAAATCAATAGGGTCCTAGCTATTGAGGGGATAAACAAACTGTGCAAGTTTAAAGAAAAAATGACCACAAATGCAGAATTATGGCGTAAAACAAGAAAACGATATTATGAAATTTAAATGGCTACTTTTCCCACACTGATTGTCAGATTTTTTTCAACATCGATAGGGTTCAAGCTATTGATGAGATAAATAAACTGTGCAAGTTTCACAAAAATCCCACCATAGATGCAGACTTTATCGTGTAAACAAGAAATTGACATTTTGAAATTTAAATGGCTACTTTTCCCACACTGATTGTCAGATTTTTTTCAAAATCAATAGGGTTGAAGCGTCTTGATGAGATAAACAAACTGTGCAAGTTTCACGAAAATCCAACCACAAATGAAGACTTTATTGCGTAAACAAGAAAAAGACTAACAGACTGACAGACGGACGGACTGACGACAGAAACCATACCATGACATAAGCTCTGCTGGCTTACAGCCAGTAGAGCTAAAAACTAATTACATAATACATGTACATGCATTGCATGCAATGGGAATTTTTTTTTCATTACACCATATCATAATACTGTTCCACAAATCCCCTTTTCAGGACTGTGAGTCCTTTGATTTTATCTAAATATACAACCATGAGAGTTATAGTTTCAGTATACAGTTTGCTGTTTGGTCAAATCACTATGAAATGTGGTCCAATTTCAATTAGCATATGTCATGATGAGCAAACACATTTATTGTAATTTGTTTCAAACCACAACCATTAATCTTCTGTCTACAATTTCGATGTTGAATTTCGTTAATAACTCTTTACTGAATGACAATAGTTTAGACTAGTCCAAATTGAGAGCATTAGCAGTATTTGTAAGACAAAGATGAGTTGCTTCAACAAAGATTTGGACTACCCACATTGTGGTGCAAATATTGGTTAAGCCTTAAAGTGCCTTTCATGACTACAGTTGCCTTTGCAGCCAGTGTAGATCAAGATCAAGCTGCACAAAATGTGCAGCCTAATCTTTGATCTACACTGTCCACTTTACTTAAAAACTGCAGACAAAAGCAACCATGAAATTGCAATTATTTTGGTTGTATTTCTAGGACGACAATGTCTGATAGGTTTATTCACCACTCCAAGGGTTAAGTTTTCCAGGTAGCAAAGATTGCGACTGACTGGTCTATGTTGTAAGATTTTGTTTTAAAATTGATATAAAACAAGTAGGTTTATGCTTCATGAACTACAATAGGCAATGGCTCTATTACCAAGGGTACCGAGTACTTCCAACAAAACTTTTATGCTTCAATTGCTTAACTCTGGCAAACGGTATTGTCTCCTTTTCCCACAAGCCCAGCCGGGTAGCTCAGTGGTTAGCATATCTGACTCGCGACTTGGCGATTGTGGTAAACTAGTTGAGGTAAGCTTTCTTTCCGGCAATTTTCCGCCTCTCATTTCTGTTACATGTCACAAAAGTAGTCAGCGACTTGAAAAGAAAGTTGTGCTACTAGTGGTGTGAGAAAGCCTGGCAACACATGCGTAGGCGCACTGACAGCTGTGATATGACCTAAGTCGTTAAAACGGTGTTAAACTCCAATAAAAACAAATCCTTTTCCTACATTATTTTCAACCTTTTTAAAGAAAATTTCCATCATTTGAGCCAAATTTGTTGTCTTGAACTTTTTTGGATTTGGAGGGGACCAAAATGTTGTTCTTTGATACAGGGTTAACCCTCTATCACACAATCAAGAGTTTAACCCGTTCCCAAACAAGCCCTGGTTTTCACGTGTCTGCAGTACAAGTCCTTTGAAAACACTGTGGGAAAAGGAGAAATTGCTCGTAACGAGCAATTTCTCCTTTTCCCACAGTGTTTTCTACCCTTTTGGAGAACTTTCTGTCATATTCATCAAATTTAAAATTGTCGTCTGCAAACTCTTTGAATTTGGACCAGTTCTAAAATTTATCGTTTGGGAAAGGGTTAAATGATCCTGGTAGATGACACTTGTGAAAACATGTGGGAAAAGGAGGAAAATGCTGGTGACCAGCATTTTCTCCTTTTCTCACAATATTTTCTTCCTTATCAGAGAGAAATCATCATTTCAGCAACATTTAACATGCAATTTGCACATGGTTTCAACTTGGTCCAATCCAAAATTTTGTCATTAATTTAGTAAAGGTCTAAACTACTTTTTGAAAGGCAACAGGTGATGGAGAAAATCACTTGCTGAGATGTAAAAAAGCAGAAAGGATAAAAAAAAATGTGCTTTCATGACCCTACAGAAAGCCACTTAAAACTATGTGGGAAAAGGAGAAAATGCTGGTAACCAGGATTTCCTTCTTTTCCCAATATGTTTTCAAACGCCTTCTTCCTGGGGGCAGTAAAAACACGGTGATTGTTTGAAAGGCATTGAAGATTTAATCCTTTACTAGACAATCACATCTTTTAACAACCCTGACATGAAAGGCTTTTAAAAAAATTATGGGGAAAAAAATCCTTTTTCCACCGTGTTTTTCACCTTTTCACACACAAATTCCATCATTTTAGCCGAATTCAGTTTCTTATCTGCAAATGCTTAGAATAGGTCCAGTCTAAAAATCTGCCGTATGGTAATGGGTTAAGAGCACTGCTGCTCATTGATGCCTTTTTTATGTGGGTAAGTTGTACAGCCTGACTTACAAGTTTGTTTGACAGATTTATTGCAAGTAAAAAACAACACAAACCCTCATTTAACCCTTCAAAAAGCCTTTCATGACTACAGTTGCCTTTGCGGACAGTGTCGATCAAGATCAGGCTGCACAACATGTGCAGCGCGATCTTTGATCTACACTGTCTGCTTTGCTGAAACACTGTAGTTAAAAGCAACCATGAATTGCTATTATTGGGATTGTATTTCTAGGATGAACATTTCTGTTGGTTTTAATCAACACTCTTAGGGTAATACAGTACTCCTGCAGACAACTTTGTTGGTCTTGCCTGGTAACTTGTTGAAATATTGAATGAAATCACATGGATCTTTCCAAACTGTAAAACAGGTCCAAACATTCTGACAGCATTGCGCTAGATAGTTTGTAACGACAGATATGTTGTTGTCATTAGTTGGCTGTATTTGGCTTTTCCAGAGAAAATTTCAGGTTTAACAAAAAGGGGCATAGCTGTGTCAAAAATATTATAGGGGTTATGTGACCATTTCATTTGAGTTCCCCTGTTCATGTGTAAAATGTAGCCAGAGTTTGTAGAAGATATCTTCAGCAATATCAGAGATATCAGAAAATGTAATAGCTTTGCATGACAACATCAGAGCACAAGAAGACATGGCGATGACAATACCTGAATATTTTCCTGCAAAACAATCGACTTTAAAGATAATGACCTGTATTACACTAAGATCAGTCTGCAAGTTCACACAGTCTGACTTGATTTACAAGATAGCATTGAACAAGAGGGCCACGATTGCCTAACATCGCTCACCTTATTGAACTTGTACGAATGTAGTGTTAGGTAATGGTGCTTTCTTCTGTTCTACCAGTTGGCAACTCTGAAAAAAGACCCATCAAAGAAACATTCTTGATAAGAATTTAACAGTCTCTCCATCTATTTACTCAACCCTTAAAGCACCTTTTACAACTACAGTTGCCTTTGCAGCTAGTGTAGATCATGATCAGGCGGCACAAAACATGCAGCCTGATCTTTGATCTACACTGTCTGCTTTGCTGAAACACTGTAGACAAAAGCAAACATGACATTGCAATTATTTGGGTTATATTTTTAGGGTGAAAATGTCTAATAGGTTTATTCAGCGCTCTAAGGGTTAACCCTTTGGCTGCTAAGTGCAACTCACTGACCTTTTGTGGGCAGTGTAGATCAAGATCAGACTGCACAGAATGTCTTGTATGTTTTATTAAATCTTGACTAATTTAGCAGGATAAAGGTTAAAAATCATACACTAATGCCTATGTAATGTGAGCCTTGGCAAACATCATGTATGTTTTAATCAACAAGTTTAACCCTTAACCTGCTAAATAAGTTGAATGAAACTTTTCAAGCCGATAGTAAAAACCCAAATATTGCATTTCCAAGGTCATTTTTTGGGAAAGATGTCTCCTTATCGGATAGTGTAGATCTAAGATCAGACTGCACATCTTGTGCAGTCTGATCTTAATCTACACGGTCTGCAAAAGGTTCTCGAGTCACGCTTAGCAGCCTAAGGGTTAATAAAATGGTAATACATAAACATGAAGAGACAGACAGACAGACAGACAGACAGACAGACAACCATCCTGCATCATGTGTAACCTAAATTCTGTAATGTCTAATTTCAATTTGCCAGAATAATCTCACCATACATTCAAAATCATTTTCTTTGAAAACAGCCCAGCTAATGAAATAAATATTCTGTTCTATTCTTAGTATCCCAACTCCGGACTTTCAAATCTTTTTTTGCCAGAATAGAGCTCATCATACCTGTTAACCCTTTACCACACAATCTCAACTTTTAACGACCCTGAGGAAGAAGTCTTTTGAAAATATTGTGGGAAAAGGAGAAAATGCTGGTAACCAGCATTTTCTCCTTTTCCCACAATGTTTTCTACTCTTCCCAAAAACAAATTTCAATTTTTGAGTCACACTTATTTTGTTGTCTGCAAATGCTCTCAATTTGGACGAGTCTAAAATTTTGTCGTTTGGTAAAGAGTTAAAGCTTGTTATGTGCAGACAGATCTTAATCTACATTATCTGTAAATAGGTATGAGTCATGCTTATCAGCCTAGGAATAAAATAATTCTTCCTTACTTAACAGATAAATGTCTATTTTTTCAAGGGTTCAGAACGTGAGTCAACTGCAAACATAGACTTTTTAACCGTTTACCATTTAGTCCCAAGTTTCAATGACCCTGAAGAAGAACAGTTTGAAAACATTGAAGCAAAAGAAGAAAATAATGGTATACAACATTTTTTCCTTTTCCCACAATGTTTTATAACTTTTCAAACACAAATCTCATCATTTGAGCCACACCGAATTTGTAGTCTGAAAACCCTTTCAATTAGCACGAGTCTAAAATTCTGTCATCTGGTAAAGGGTTAATGCAGGTTAGAATGAAGTTGTCTGAGCAGTCTGATCTTGTGTTGTTTTCTGTTACAGCTGCTAAATATAACTCTTTACCATACAACACAGTCTTAGACTGGTCCATATTGAAAGGATTAATTTTGCACACAACAGGCTCAATAGTGTGAAAATAAGGAACTAACCTTCAGAAAATGTAGAAGGCATTGTGGGAAAACAAGGCAAGTATGGTAACAAGCATTTTCTCCAAAGTCCAAAATATCTTCTAAAGTCTTTTTCAGACTTGGTATTATCTAGTAAGGGATTAATCCTATCTATTTAATCCTTTACCCCCACAAAAAATTTAGACTTGTCCAAACTGGGTGCATTTACATTTTACACATTAACTGTGGCTCAATTGTTAATATGCTTGTCTGTGAAAAGGGGGAAACCACTGTTGGAAAAGGAGAAAATGCTGATCATCAGTATTTTCTCCTTTACCTACAATGTTTTCAAAAGTTGTCTCACCAAGGATTCTGTGGTAATGGGTTAAATGCACAAATGGGTGCAACTTAGGTACAAGTAAACAAAACTTGGGATAAAACAGAATTAATGGTCATTGAAAAAAAAAACTGTCATGAGATAAGAGGTAAAATAAAATCTTCAAAATCAAAATGTGATCGTAGGGAGTTTTAGCAGGGCTTTATGGGTGTAAACTGCATCTAAACAATTTTGCAGCAAACAACTTGTAAAATTATAAGTTTCTTGTAAAAAGTGGGTTACATGACATGAAGTAACATAATTCACCAAGTAATTGACTGGTGTTTTATGCTCCTTTGATAGTTAATACCACATAGATCACAATGACAGCTTACCTGTTGAATCCTTTTCTTGGTCTCACCAGCACAAGGTTGGGGATTTGCAGCTCCTTGCCCAATAACTCTATTCGATGGCCATCCTTGCCATTGGGAATCAATCTGGATTTCCTGATGACAAATCGCTGACCCCACACAATCTAGGCATTCATGTAAAAAGACTATAGCAAAAGGCAAAAATACCGTAGCAAAAGGAAAAAAAAATGCAATTCATATTCTCAAGAATTCTGAAAATTTGAAAGTAACACAAGTTCTGACTGGCTAAACCATTTGGTTTAGCCAGTCAAAAGTTGTTTTACTTTCTAAATATGTACTTGGACAAAAAATATTAACCCTTTACAGTACATAATGCCAACTTTTAACAACCCTGAGAAAGAAGGCTCTTGAAAGCATTGTGGGAAAAAGAGAAAATACCGGAAACCAGCATTTTCTACTTTTCCTATAAGGTTTTTACCCTATCAAAGATAGAAGTTTATGTTATGAGTAACATTTAATTGAATTTCTGCAAATGCTTTCAGTTTGGAAAGCCCATAATCTGTCATCTGGTAAAGACCTAAGAATTGTTCTGAATATGGTCTTAGGTTTCAAATTCTACTTCTTTGCTGATAAGCCATGTGGCACCCCTGCTACTGCAGGAAATAAAGACTCAAGTAATGGGCACTGTAAGTTCAATCTCAACTGGTCACCGATGCTCTGAAGACATATAAACCATGTACTGTACAACGAAAGTGTTAACTCTCTACTATACAACAAAATCTTAACTTAGTCCAAGTTAAAAAGCATTTGCAGGGCACAAGCAAAATCTGGCACAAATGATTGCATTTGTATAAATTTATGAATAGAAAAGGTGGAAGACATTGTGGGGAAAGGAGAATCGTAGTTACCATCATTTTCTCCTGTTCCAGCAATGATTTCAATAGCCTTCTCTCACAGGATCACCTAAACTCAGGAGTGTTTAGTAAGGGGTTAAATTGCACTTTAGAAGATAAAATTCTATAATCTCTCAGATTTCCTTTTCTTTTCCTGCCTTGAATATTTTCAAAAGACATTTACCCTTACAACAATGGCATTTTCATTCTAGAAACCAGACCTTAATAAGAGTTATTTCAACTTTATCATAATTCAGCTTGTCTCAGCTGAGTGGATACTGTATGCCAAAGATCAAATCGTATAGTTTGTGCAGTCTCATCTTGATCTACAGTAGCCTCAAAGGCAATTAAAATAGTTCTAAAAGGTGATTTTAGGGACAACCCTTTCAGCACCATAGCCAAAAATAGGGGTTCATTCACAACAGCATAGATCAAGATAAGACTGCAAAGAGCTTGCTGTCTGATCTTGAATCTACACTGTATGCTTGTTACTTAAAATCTGTAACAGACATGTTTCTGAATTTCAGTGATTGTACTTTTTTTTAGCTGTAAAAAGAGGTTGAGTTTCTATATTTGGCACTGAAAGAGCTTACCCTGTACCAAATGATCCCAAGGTTTAATGCCCCTGAAGAACGTTTTTGAAAACATTGTGGGAAAAGGAGAAAATGCTGGTAACCAGCATTTTCTCCTTTTCCCACAACATTTTGTACCCTTTTAAGAACAAATTCCATTATATGATTCATATTGTGTTTTCTACAAAAGCTTTGAGTTTGGACAAGACTAAAGTTTTGTGGTAAAGAGTTCAGCGTATTGAAAAGCTTGCTAATATGTGCACTGTCTGTTTAATCTTTCCAATTGATTTTGTCATTGAGATGGCATTGTGTGTCCTTATCAAGACCAAAGCAATTCAAAATTTTAAACTCAATGCAAAATGAAATTTGTTCAGAGGACCTGCAAAACAATCAATAAACAAGGGAGCCTTTATAGTACTTCATATCTCCGCATCACACATGCGGAACTCCACATCACACATGCGGAACTCCGCATGAACATATCAAATTTATACAGATTTCTTGCGGAACTCCGCATTTTCCTGCAGAACTCCGTAAAGGTTTCAGAACATGTGGAATTTCTTCCACATCACCCATTGGAAAAATTTCCATATCAATAAGGAAAATTTGCGGAGAATTCAGACTTAGTTTTTTTACAATGCGGAATGATACGGAAATTACCAACTTAAACAACTTTCGCTGTGGGAAACATCTCAGAAAATTTTCCAGTGCGGAAAGTTTGGACTTAGACAATTTTACCAGCGGAAAATTCTGTCTTAGGAATGTCTTAGGAAACTTTTCGCTGCAATGTATTTGAACTTAGCCATATTTGTAATATGACTATGTTTAGATCAGGGACTAATTATTTTACTTATGTTTGGTAATATCTATGCATGTTTTACAAGTCTTGTGTAATCATCTATGAAATGTGTTTTTTCATACAAGTATATACTTCTGTTTTTGACTTAATGAAACCTTCTGGCATATGAAATTTGTGTTCAAGAATCAAAAAAAAGGAAACTTCAAGATTAACTGAAGGTGATCAAACACACAGCATACTTTAGTGCAGTATTTTAAATACCACCATCAGACTGTTGGTTCTAGCGATTTTTAAGGTTTTTAATATCATTAATTCATTATATATAGGCACTTGCAAAAATAGTCAGGGCCCGCCTGGGTAGCTCAGTGACTCGTGACCTGGGGATTGCGAGTTTGATACCCGATTGAGGCAAACTCTCTTTCTGGTGATTTTTCGCCTCTCACCTGACGCATTTGAGAAAAGTTGCCAGTGGCTTTTGAAACAAAGTTGTGTCAGTACTGGTGTGAGAAAGCCGGAAAACACATGGGTGCGTCAGTAACCGCCATGATATGAACTGAGCTGTTAAAATGGCGTTAAACTCCAATACAAACAAACAAACAAACGAAAGTAGTCAGGTGAAATGGATCTTATAGGAAAAAAAAAATACTGGAAGATTCCTCCTTACCATAGATTTTGTATAAATATTAAGTATGACTTCAATTCACACTGCCTCTACAAAGTATATATATGTTTGAAAATATTAACAAAATGCAGTATACTAGTGTTTGACACCCCCAGTATCATCTCCAGGTGTCTCAGCATGCTTCTATAAAGTAGAAGTCGGTAGGAGGTGTAATAAAATGGAAGTCCATGTAAATCCAATTTTTTACATGAAAATCAATTTCTGTTTGTGGAAATTCATGGAGTATTGGCTTTTTTCCCATTGGAAAGCTGGAAATTGTACATGTATTTTCAACATACAATTCAGACTTAGCAAATTTTGAAATGGAAAGCACATGCATAAAACACAAATCCTGTTTAAGAAAGGGCTTAAAACATTGTGGGTAGGCCTTAAGGTGATACGTTTCCAAAGGCCTTCTTGCTCCACATTGTTAAAAGTTTGAACTCTGGGCTATGAGGAAAAAGGTTAGTTAAAAGCATTTGCAAATCACAAATAAAGTGTGGCTCAAATGAAAAAAATTGTGATAGCATATAAATTTGCCTTTTGTCAAAATGTTTCTTTACCCTTTATATTTTTACTAGACAAAATTTTAGACTTTTCCATACTGACAGCATTTGCAAATGACAAACAAAATTTGGCCCAGATAACGATTTATCACAGAATAGAAAACACTGTGGGAAACAGACAAATAAATGTATTTGTTGCAAGCAATTTTCCATATCCCACAATATTTTCTAAAGCCTTTTTTCAATGACTAATTTCATAAGCGTGTTTCTGAGCTTATAAAGAGGAAATATTTATTACTTTTATCGGGGAATCAGCACTCGATCACGTTTGGAACGAGTCCACTCGGAACGAAATCGAAAGTACATGTACATGTGTCGCTACCGTTAAATGGAGCAAATTTACATAAAACTTCGTTACAACTACTGCATATTAAAAAAAACAAGTATATGAGTTTACGCCTAAAAATGTGGCCCCTGGAGTGAACACAAGGTTTTTCTAAGATCTGTCCCAGTGACCTACTTTTTGACCCAACATGACCCAGTTTCAAACTTGTATGAGACATCAAGACAAACATTCTGACAATGTTTCATAAGTAGTAGCCTCAAAATGTGACCTTAAGAGTGCACACTAGGTTTTCCTTCAATTTGACCTGGTGACCTACTTTTTGATCCAACATGACCTACTTTTAATTTTTGTCCAAGATATCGTCAAGACAAACAATTCAACCAAGTTTCATAAGTATTAGACTGAAAATGTGGCCTCAAGAGTGCACACAAGGTTTTGCTAAAGTTTGACCTGGTGACCTCCTTTTTGACCCAACATGACCCAATTTCAAACTTGTCCAATATATTATCAAGACAAAGATTCTGACCAAGTTTCATGAGTATTTGACAGAAAATGTGGTCTCTAAAGAGCACACAAGCTTTTTCTAAAGTTTCAAAGAGTGACCTACTTTTCGATCCAACAAGACCCAAGTTCAAACTTGTCAGAGACATCATCAAGACCAATGTTTTGGCTATGTTCCATGAATTTCTGGCTGAAAATGTGGCCTTTAGAGTGCTCACAAGGTTTTTCTAAGATTTAGCCCAGTGACCTACTTCTTGACCCAACATGACCCACTTTTGTGCTTTTCCTGGACATCATCAAGAAAAGTATTCTGACCAAGTTTCATAAGTATTAGACTAAAAATGTGGCCTCTAGAGTGCACACAAGGTTTTTCTAAATTTTGACCTGGTGATCTACTTTTTGACCTGACATGACCCAATTTCAAACTCATCTGAGATACTGTCAGGATAAACATTCTGACCAAGTTTCATGAGTATTGGACTAAAAATGTGGCCTCTAGAGTGCACACAAGGTTTTTCTGAAATTTGATCTGGTAACATACATTTTGACCCAGCATGACCCAATTTCAAACTTGTCCAAGATTTCGTCAGGACAAATCTTCTGACCAAGTTTCATGTGTAGTGGAAAATGAATAAGGCTTTTAGAGTGCACACATGCTTTTCCAAATTTTGACCTGATGAGCTACTTTTTGACCCGACATGACTCAATTTCAAACTGTCTGAGATATTGTCAGGACAAACATTCTGACTAAGTTTCAGGAGTGTATCACTGAAAATGTGGCCTCTAGAGTGCACATGATGTAATTGTTGACGCCTGGACAATGCTCAACGCACGACACACGACGGAAGATGGACATAGCATGATCACAACAGCTCACCATGAGCACTTTGTCCTCAGGTGAGCTAACAAAAAACAGTGAACAGGCCTAAAGTCTGCAAAGGTCCGTGATGTCAGCTACCGTGTAAGGCCAGAAAAGGTCTGCCTTGGTAAAATATGGGTTCATAAATATTGAAGACCAGTCAAAAAACACCTTTACAATACAGTGCAATACATTTTATATGTAAACAAGGTACATTTAGCAAAACACACAAGGTACATTTAGCAAAACACATAATAATTAAATCCAAAATGATCAACAAGATGTGTTTGACCTGACCTGACAGTGATTTAGTACTAATGATGGAAGTATAAAGAACCTCTTCTTTACATGGAACAATCTATGTAATATATATTTTTTTTAATTTACTAATTACAAGGACAAATATCCGTGATATTGTGGAAGAAAGTTTAAAATGGATGGATGGATGAATGGATGGATACAGATGGATGGATGTAAAATTGCATTAAGACATAAAACCCTTGTTAAATTTGACAATTCTTATTCAGTCTTATCTGTCAGCTTTACAGCTGAGTAGAGTTTACAGCTTTACAGCATGTCGGATGAGCACTAATCTGTAAGCAGTTTGGTTTTAGTTGAGCAGTAATTAGTAAGCTGTTAGTAAACTTAAGTAGTTAGCCATATGTGAATGACAGCAACAGGATTATTTAAATGGGTTAGTTGTTGCAACGGTTTCACTTTGAAACCCATATTCTTCCACAATGGCTCGTTATGGATTGTTTGGAGATTCTTACATTAAACGCTTGGAAGCCTTCAGCAAGGGAGACCTGCACATGCCAGGTTCCAGGTATTTATTTATCATGGTGGTTTACACTATAGATGAAGAATTGAAAACCAGGGTGAAGAACGCAAACGTTGATTTCCAATTCATATCCATCGGCAGCAACAACATTAGCCCATAATCAAACCTGACAGACATATATGGATCTATCTGTCACCTCATAGAAGAGTTCCAGGAAGCCGGGATAAAGACAATTTTCATTTCTGAAATTCTTCCACAAGCCCACTTTACCAGAAGCAAGCCTGCAGGCCTTGCACAGACCAAACTCGAAAGAGACAGGAAGCTGATAAAAAGAAATTGTCAATGACTTATGGCAACCTTGTCATAAACTTCAAGGACATTAAGTGTCCACTCGACTATCTTCCTGATATGGTACATATGTCAACAGCAACTGCTATGTTCAGAAACTGCGGGCTGTGGAAAAGTTTTTTTTCCAAATTAGACTAACACTGATGAGCTCCAGATAGAGGTCAGTCTAAACAAACAGTCCTTTTTAGGTCCAAACAAAAACATTCAAGTCACCTTTCTAAATTGTCATGCATCCTTTACGCTTTACAGATTTCCCAAAAACAAGACAATACTACAACGAAATTTGCACTGCCAACTTGATCAAAATGTCTATTAAAATAGGCTGTTGCAATTTTATATGGCTCCTTTTCACCGTATTTTTTCATAGTTGCTTTCAGTTTTTTATATTGTAATTGCTTTTTCTTTTTTTTTAAGAAGAAAGAGATTTATTTAAAAAATAAATAAATAAATTTTTTGTTAAGTTTGTTACAAAAAAAATTTAAACAAAGGCAGAGAACTAAAAAGCAGCACGCAGACCGACAGACAGACCTGCTGACAGATAGACAGACCAACAGACAGACAGCGGGACGAATGATCTGTTTGACTACCATGTGGACGAACAAAGGGATAGATACTGTATCATGACTAAATGTCATCCATCGGCTCGCAGACACTTAAATTTTATCTCTGATAAGCATACTGCTATAGGTAGGCATCGCCCTGTTATGGGGGCATCGCTTACCCATTGTCTCATTTGAAAGATATTAATACCACTATTCACCTTGATGAGACGATGTGCAGATCACAGGTTACAGATCCCAGACCCCTAGGTCAAGGTCATAGCAGAGTGTCAAAAGTTTCAAGTCATGCTCATAAGCCATGTCTGCTCCATAACACTTGACCCCTTTGCCTGATTTTTAAAGTATTTCAGTTTTAGTGTTCCTTGATGAGAGCCAAGGTTTCAGATGCTAGACTCAAAGGTCAAGGTCAAATGTTACATGCTCTTCAATTTTGTCTGCGGAATATATCTTTTATCTCTGGTCTGTATCTAAAAATATTTAACCAGAGTGTTCACCTTGATATGAGGACATGCAAAGGTGATTTTTCAGAAGACAGGCTCAAAGGTCAAGCTCACCTGCCCTAAAATCTTGCCTGCTACATATCTTCAGAACCTCTGGATCTTTTTAAAATTATCTCACATGTGTGCACCTTGAATATGCAGAGCTGAGCTAGCAGGAGTGTAAAAAGTCACGAGCTCTTAAATCATGACCACTTTAGTTCTTTTGCAGTCCTGGTCTTAAATTGTAAATGTGTCACACAGTCAAATGTGGACCTTATAACACAATGTGCAGAGGTGGGTTCACATGCCAAAGTCAAAGGTCAAGGACACATCAGGGATCAAAGGTCACTTATTTCTAAATGGTGTCCACCACATATCTCTTGAACCCTTGGTTTGTTTTACAAATTTAAAACTTAACATTTTATCATGACAAATATTCTGGATAAGTTTCATGAGCAATGGAATGTTAAGGTAGTCTCTATTGTACACACATAGTCAGATTTGAGTTTGTGAACTACTTATTTACCCCTGGGTGCCAATTTTCAATCAGCAGCCATAAAGTGGAGAGAGATGATGGGAATGGCTTTCGTCTGTCCATCTGTTATACCTCTCAAACCCATTGTCTGGTTGTAAAGATATTTAACGATGGTATCTATATGAATTTATGCAAGTTGAAATTTGACATTGTCTTATTGTTTGCGGGTATCATGCTGTGATCAAAAATCTATTATTGATGGTCTCTCCACATGGGGTATCAGTAGAGCACGGACCATATTGACTGTCTGACACCACAATCAAAATTCCACAAGGAAGGAAGGAAGAACAGAAGGAAAAACAGCAAGACAGTTCTATCCTTTGTTTTATTTGTTCCGTTTCCGCTTTTGAAATATGCTTCTTTTTCTATTTGAGAGGTTACTAAGTATCTGCTTTAATAAATCATTTTTTTCTTACATACACAAGAAACTGCCCTGACCTCACATAAGTCTGTTGTTGGAGCAAGTGAATTTCAATTCCAGTAGGGGCAAAATCTTAAATTTTTGAAAAGTGAAAAAAAAGTAATTAGCTGATATGGATCATGGGGCAGGGATAGAATGGGTTTTTTTTCAAATGATTCATAATTTTAAACGCTTGGAAGTGAAACATTCTTGCAACCCAGTCTTCACTTATGTGATTCCTTATCTTCATGATCACAATATTATGATAAGAATTTGCTAGCTCCGCCCCTCTTTTGTCATTGGTTAAAAGAAGCAAGAAATGAGACATTCTTTGACCGCAGACATCAATCATCAGAATTGTTGTCTTTAAGATTGCAATATAACGAAAATCAAGACTTTTCTAAATTAAACTTCTTTGGTAAAGGCGATAAATTGACATTACATATTTGCTAGTGATATGTAATAATTCTTTTTTGTGCACGCATGCACGGTTAATTGACTGATGAAAGGACCGATAAATGTAGGAAAAAATGTTGTTTTATTCATTTACTGTTGAAATGATAAGTATAGATATTTTCCATTAAAGTAAAAGATTTTATAAAGGTATTGGCCTGTTCATACAAGTATGTGCTGAAGAGAGAAAGACAACAAGAGGGCCATTGGCCCTGAAGCGCTCACCTGAGTAAAGTCATCTAGGATTGATAAAGCTGAGGAGATCTTAGTGGTAATGATGTAACACACATGTGTGTTCGTGAAGAGAGAAAGTCAACAAACAAGAGGGCCATTGGCCCGAAACACTCATCTGAGTAAAGTCATCTAGGATTGATAAAGCTGAAGAGATCCTGGTTTAAAAGATGTAAAACAAATGAGTGTAAGTGACCTACTTTTTGAACAAATGTGACTAAATTCCAAACTTGTCCAAGATATCATTAAAGCAAACATTCTGATCAAGTTTCATGAGTATCAGACTGAAAATGTGGCCTATACGGTGCACACAAAGTTTTTCTAAGATTTGGTCCAGTGACCTAGTTTTTGACCACATGTGACCTACTTTAAAACTTGTCCAAGATATCATCAAGGCAATTTTCTGACCAAGTTTCATGAGAATCAGGCTGAAAATGTGGCCACTAGAGTGCACACAAAATTCATCTAAGATTTGACCATGTGACCTACTTTTTGCCCCAACATGACCCACTTTCAAACTTGTCTGAGATATCAACAAGATAATCAAACATTCTGCCCAATCTTTATCGGTATAAGGCTGAAAATGTGGCCTCTATAGAGAACCCAAGGTTTTCCTAGGATTTGGCCCAGTGACCTATTTTTTCAGCTGACCTGACCCAATTTCAAACTTGTCTGAGATATCATCAAGCCAGACAATCTGACCTAGTTTCATGAGTTTCCAACTACAAATGTGCCTTCTAGAGTGCACACAAGGTTTTTCCAAGATTTAGCCCATTGACCTACTTTTTGCTGGACATGACCCAATTTCAAACCTGTCCCAGATATCATCAAGACCATGTTTGCAAGCCAAGGATACTAACTCGACTTTGTTCGTTACGTACCCTTGGCCGCTCGCCTCTTTAAAAATCGAAACTCTCGCTGTGCCACCTATCGAATATCACCAGTTGCGTAACCTTTGCTGATGTTATTTCTGACCAATCAAAATGCTCGTAATAAAATTTGTTAGGCTATGCATCAAATATGGCTGTGCGTTCGGATTCATCACAATTTTCTGAAATTAATCAGACATACGATGATTCGCAATCATTTGGCTGTGGAACCCGTCCTAATACTTCACATAATTGATCATGAACAATAAAAAACTCATTAAATATCAATCGTCTACTCTCTTTTGGCAAATTTTGTCACAACCACGACAACTTTCGTTTTTGAAGGTTGCTGCCATTATTGTTTTCTGTTTCACGGAAGATTTGTTGTTACGACCAATAGTTTGATTGGACGCGATGGGTTTTGATCGCATCCAATGAAATGGTGCAGCGGGAGTTTCGATTTTTAAAGAAGCGAGCGGCCAAGGGTACTACCTTAGTATCCTTGGCTTGCGAAGATGCATCAAGACATTCTACACCCAACTTTCATGTGTTTCAGGCTGAAAATATGGCCTCTAGAAAGCATAAAAGAATTTCTAAGATTTAACTTAGTGACCTACTTTTGGACCCGACACGACCCAATTTCACACTTGTCTGAGATATCATCAAGACAACCATTTTACCCAACTTTCACGTGTTTCAGGCTCAAAATGTGGCCTCTTGAGTGCCCACGAGGTTTTCTAAAATTTGGCCCAGTGACTTATTTTTGACCCGACATGACCCAATTTCAAACTTGTCCAAGATATTATCAAGAAAAACATTCTGACCAAATTTCATAAATTTCAGGCTAAAAATGTGGCCTCTAGAGTGCACACAAGGTTTTTCTTAGATTTAGCCCTGTGACCTACTTTTAGACCCGACATGACCCAATTTCCAACTTGTCCGAGATATTATCAAGACAAACATTCTGACCAAGTTTCATGAGTATATGACTGAAAACGTAGCCTCTAGAGTGCACACAAGGTAATTGTTGACACCTGGACGACCGATGCCGGACAACCGATGACGCACGACCTAGGTCGGACACTGCACAATCACCAAAGCTAACCTTTGTGCTCAGGTGAGCTAAAAACAGTGAATGGGCCTAAAGTCTGCAAAAGTCGGTGATGTCAGCTACCATATCAGGGCAGAAAAAGTCTGCCTTGGTATAATATGGGTTCATAATATTGAGGATGAGTCAAAAAAAACCTTTAAAATACGATGCAATACATTTTATTTGCTCCAATGTAAAGAAGGTACATTTAGCAAAATACATAATAATTAAATCCAAAAATGATCAACATGATGTGTTCGACCTGACTTGACAGTGTATAATGATAGAATTGCAAAGAACCTCTTCTTTTCATTGAACAATTTACATGATTTTTTTTTTTAGTTTACTAATTACAAGGAGAAATATCCGTGATGTTGTGGAAGAAAGTTTAAAATGGATGGATGGATTGATAGATAGATGGATACAGACAGATGGATGGACGGATGGATGGATGCTTCCAGCATTCAACAGTTTCACAAGCACAATTGCCACAAAGCCATCGTGAATTTCAAAGGTGTAAAATTGCATTAAGACATCAAAACCCTTGTTAAATTTGACAAAATTCTTATTCAATCTTTTCTGTCAGCTTTTCAGCTGAGTAGAATTTACAGCATGTCAGTGGAGCACTAATTAGTTAGCAGTTTGGTTTTAGTTGAGCAGTAATGTGTAAGCTGTTAGTAAACTTGAGAAGTTTGCCATATGTGAATGACAATGGGATTATTTAAATGGGTTAGTTATTGCAACGGTTTCAATTTGAAACCCATATTCTTCCACATTGGCTTGTTATGGATTGTTTGGAGATTCTTACATTTAATGCTTGGAAGCTTTCAGCAAGGGTGAGACCTGCACATGCCAGGTTCCAGGTATTTATTTATCATGGTG
This sequence comes from Tridacna gigas, assembly GCA_945859785.2. Lineage (NCBI taxonomy): Eukaryota > Metazoa > Mollusca > Bivalvia > Cardiida > Cardiidae > Tridacna > Tridacna gigas. Next base: position 24,732,231 of record OX244044.2, read on the forward strand.
GTTCACGCCTAGATACTGTCAACAAAGAATTGAAAAACAGGGTTAGGAATGCAAACGTCGATTTCCTATTCATATCCATCAGCAGCCACAACATAAGCCCAGTATCAAACCCGACAGACATATACCGATCTATCTGTCACATCATAGAAGAGTTCCAGGAAGCGGGGATAAAGAAAGCTTTCATTTCTGAAATTCTTCCAGGAGCCGACTTTTCCAAAAGCAGGCCTTTCACAGACCAACTTCAAAGGAGACAGGAAGGTGATAAAAAAGAAATTGTCAATGACTTATGGCAACCTTGTCATAAAATTCAAGGACATTAAGTGCTATTAAGGGGCTATTTTCCTGATATGGTACATTTGTCAACAGCAACTGCTATGTCCAGAAACAGCAGACTGCGGAAATATTTTCTCCAAATCAGACCAACACTTATGAGCTCCAGATAGAGGTCACTCTAAACAAATGGTCCTTTCTCAGGACCAAACAAAAACGTTCAAGTCACCTTCTAAATTGTCATACATCCTTTACCCTTTACAGATGTCCCTGACAAAATTAACATCATCCATCGGCCACCAGACACTTAAATTTTATCTCTGATGAGCATACCACTATAGGCAGGCATCGCCCGGTTACGGGGGCATCATCGCCTATCTGAATGAGGTAGGCATTGCCTACTTTTGGGGCATCGCCTTCCTCCCTGAAGCCTGTCTGTCTGGCTGTCTATCTGTCTGTCTGTAACATTTTTGCCCACTTCATATCTTCCAAACCCATTGTCTCATTTGAAAGATACTAATACCAGTATTCACCTTGATGAGACTATGTGCAGATAGGAGGTTACAGACCCCAGACCCCTATGTCAAGGTCATGGCAGAGTGTCAAAAGTTTCAAGTCATGCTCATAAGCCATGTCTGCTCCATAACAATTGACCCCTTTGCGTGATTTTTAAAGTATTTCAGGTTTTAGTGTACCTTGATGAGAGCCAAGGTTTCAGATGCTAGGCTCAAAGGATGAGGTCAAATGTCACATGCTCTTCAATTTGGTTTGCTAAATATATCTTTTATCTCCAGTCTGTATCTGAGAACATTTTCACTTGTGTGTTCAACTTCGTATGAGGACATGCAGAATTGATTTTTCAGAAGACAGGCTCAAAGGTCAAGATCACCAGCTCATAAATCTTGCTTGCTACATATCTTCAGAACCTCCGTATTTTTTTTTTTTCTTTAAATTGCCTCACATGTGTGCATCTTAAATATGAAGAGCTTAGGTTTAACATGCCAGGCTCCAAGGCCATATAAGTAGCAGTTGGGTTATAAGCCACAATGCCTTAAACCATGTCAACTCAATATCTGTTGAATTCCCGGTCTTACACTGAAAATTGTCACACAGTCTTGTGTGCACCTTTATAACACAATGTGCAGAGTTGGGTTTCACATGCCAAGGTCACATTGGGGGGTAACAGATTACTTATTTCTAAATGATGTTCACTAAATATCTCTTGAACCTTAGTCTGTTTTATAATACATTCTATAATACATTTTACACATAATATTCACCTTGATGCAACAACGTGCAGTGTCGTGATTTTTGGATGCTAGGCTTTGAGGTCCAGTTCACAGCAGGGAGTCAAGGTGACATGCTCTAGATCCCTTCCTTTGAACCTATATTACATGGATCAGCTGGATGGGGCTCTTGTTATTTAAGTTTGGTTAAATGTTCATGTCAGTGAGACAGTGTGCAGAACCCAGGACTCAACAGTGCAGACTCAAGGTCAACGTATTGTTTGAGAGTTAAGTGCTTGGGCCTTGAATTTTTCATCTGCTCCATATCTCCTTCAACCTTGTAATGATTTTCAAAACATTTTGGATAAGTGTTTGGTTCAACTAGATGTGTACAACCCATATTTATCATTAACCTAGTGTCAAATGTTGAGCATTATTTATAGATATGACCTTCACCTATTCCTGTCCATCTTTCTGTCCATCTGTCTGTCAGAACCACTTTTTAGTGGCTTCATGTCTGCTGAGCCCTTTCAAAGATTTTCATAGGTAAAATGTTCATCTCTGCAAGGATTTAAAGGGAACAGGGATATGGCTGTCCTTAAGACTGGCATTGTATCAAACTTGTCCCAGATATTACCAAGACAAACATTCTCACTAAGTGTCATGCGCTGAAAAGGCTGAAGATGTGGTCTCCAGAGTGCACACAAGGCTATTCTAAGATTTCATAAAGTTTAACCTTCTGTTTGACTACAGGTGACCCATTTTCAAATCTGAGATATTACCAAGGCAAGGATTCTGACCAAGTTTTATTAGCATTGTACTAAAAGTGTGGCCTCTAGAGTAAACACAATACTAAAAATTATGACACACTATGCATGATACACAAAGTACTATCACTGGGCTCATCTTGAACACTGTGTTCTGGTCAGCTAAAAATTCATCTTCTATCTTAAAAACTTAAAGTTCCTCTATGCTTGTTGGTGGCTTACAATAATTCTGATTGACAAGACTGAAGACACCACTGTGACCTTTAAAATAGTTGAAAGTGTGGCATTTACTACAATTTTGCCATCCTTGATTTTCTTAGTTGGAAGAATGTGCAGTCTGATCTTTGATCTACAGTGTCCGATAAGAAGATATTTTTCTCCAAACAAGTAAGTTTGTAACAGCATCATTTGGGTTTGTACTATTGGCTTGAAAGTTTCATTTAAGTTATATAGCAGGATAAGGCTTAAGCCCTGATAGCTCAGTAGGGACATGCTGAGTGTAATCCAGTAATTGTAAGTTTGAATCCCAAAGTCAATGGCACAATCTATGCAAAATGATATCATTTTTCATTATCACAATATTGCGCTTATGATCAATGGAAATGATACAATCATGTTGATATTATCTATGACCTTGAACTTTCATGTTGATGCCTTTTTCTCAGTAGCTATGTTTTTATCTGGCACCCTGTTGGGTATCAATAAAACTGTGACAAGTTTATCAGAAAAGCTTTCAGTAATGTGTGTTAATCACAAAATGCTTGTCCAGATAGCCTCAACTTGAAGATGTTAATGTATTATTTGCATATTTCATTAAAAAAAAACCCACTACAATCCCTACATGCACACACCTGTGGATACTTCTGCAAACTAAATCTTGAAAACACTCCCTGATGACAAAGGATTAACTTGTGTAAAATGTGTTATTTCTCCATTTGCCATAATGTTTTCTTGCATATTTCTACGTCAGTTCTTTTTTTACATAAAATTTTTAGAGTAGTGCATTGTGTCCTCTTGATCTGCACTGTGCAGAAAGCACCAAAGGTCATTTTCAGCATTATCCTTTACGAACGACCTTGGGAAACAAACTGTTTTAATAACTTCAAAGACATAAATCAGGGCACCCAATCACGTACTGCAGTACATAATTCAGGTATAAATTCTACTCGACGCATAAAAATTTTTTGTGCTTACGTGCATGCACGCACTGTCCAAAGTATGCACAGACAAAAAGGCAAGTAAGTACATGTACGTAAACTGCACATACAAAAAGATACCATTTCGTATTGCATGCCAAACAAACAAAATGAAGGTAGTTTCCCTCATAAGTGAGTACCACGCTTTTTCCTCAACATAGAGTGGGTTACCAAATATTTTCACTATACATATTTTGCAGCTCCCTCATCTGGCTGAATAATTTTTGCTACAACTTTTTTAAGGTGTCAAAATCTACCATGTGTACAGGCAATCTGGTAATTAATTTTCAATGAGAAATTAAAATCATTTGATAATATTTAATAATATTATGATGCGCAGTTCTTGTTAAAAGCACATTTTTTTGACATATGAAAGCTGAAAAATCGAGCCGCAAGTTAAACATGTAATTTTCGTATGTATGGCGTTTGCTGCTGAAAAAATGTCATCACAACAAAAGCTGTTAAAATATTTTACAGCGTCAAGATCCGAGTTTACACAAGTGAATCTACCATTACACATTTTGTTTTATTTTGCCCTAACACAGCATGGCCTTTATTTGACAGAGTTTGAGCTTACAATGAGCCAATCAGCCTACTCCTCTGTGATTTTAAAATAGCCAGATCTACGAACATCATCTTTGACAACGAGCATCAATCTATCTACGCTTCCTTTTTAAAGCAGTTGTAATGTACATCACAACTTTGAGAAAGGAATAAAGGTGAAAAATCTTCCGAAATGTGGTCGATTATCCAAACTCATGGCTGTGTTCAGCTTCTAAACCCTGACCGCTGTTGCGATTATATCTAAGTATGTGCATGCCCTGGAGACATATGATGCATCTATATAATCACCAATTGCACAATTTGATAATTTAATTATGATCCCATTTATTATGGTAAAGGAGCTAGGGTGTTAAAATTCATTAATAAAACTGAAACAACCCAAAGTTACTCTGTACCTGCTAATTTTTCTTTGTACCCCCAATTCAAAACCTGGAGGGTGCATGCCCAATTTGAAAACCTAGTGGGCATGCTGATAAATCCCACCATCTAACATCTTTGTCTGCAGACATATTTTCTCCGTGGAGGAGTCTAAAACTTTATTTTGATACCGAGTTAACCATTTACCTCACTACAAAATTTTAGATGTTCATCTGGCAAGCAAATGCTGCTGACATATCAAATGGGGCTGAAATGATGGGATATGTCTTTGAAAGGATGGAAACATTGCAGTATGAGAAAATGCTATTTACCATTACTGTTGCCACATATTTTCAAAAGGGGTCTTTGAAAGGGTCATTAGACCGAAAGTATTGTTGGATAAAATGAATGAATGAATGTATGTATGATGTTTTATGGCGCATCAACATCTAGGGTCGTTTAGCGCACAAATAGAAAAAGGTAATGAAAGGAAAAAATAGTATGTAAAAAGTTAATGTGAGTACTGAGTATACAATGAAAGATGTGTCATGAAATGATTCTGTAATGGAAATAAAATAGCTATACAATGGTAAGAATAAAACGGTCTAAATAGGAATTAAAGGTTGTAAAACAATATCACAGTTTTTTATAAGATCCAGTCTTCTTGAGAAAAGCAATGTCCCTGATTAGATCGACAACCTTTCTGGTATGCCTTGATCCGTCATTGGCGACAGTTCTGCTGGAATTTATCTTTAAGAAATTGATCCATTTGAATGTTTGATTGATAATTATTGTTTATTGTATCCAGATCAGATTTTCAAAAAGACGGATCTTGTATTAGCAAATAACAGCATATCTTCATGTATATCTAAGGTCATTCAACATGCAAGATAAAATATTGAAGAGATGAATTGACATAAATAGAACTTAAAAATATGAGTAATGAATATATAATGAAAGATGTGTCATGAAATGATTCTGTAATGGAAATAAAATAAGCTAAAGTGATAAGAATAAAATAGTCTGAATAGGAAGAAAAAGTTTTAAAACAGTATCACAGTTTTGTATAAAGTCCAATCTCCCTAAGGAGATAATTGTCTCAATGCTGACAGTATCAAAGAGAGCTCTCATACTGTCAACACTGAAGTGTTTGGAATGAACTGGATGAAGATCCACACAGCAAAGAAAAATGTGTTCAACTGAAAAGGGCGCATTGCAGGGAATGCACTCTGGTGCCTCATCATGTGTTTACAGCCAAGAATGCGTTAAACATGTGTGGCCAATTCTGCAGCAGGCAACCATTACCTCCTCTCAGTGAATGGACCTGGAAGCAGGGTACCATTCACCTATGACCAGTTTAACTGAATGTAACTTATTAAAAATGTCAGTATCCCATTGTGATTGCCAAGAAATTTGGAAATAGGTTAGAAGGTATAAAATCTGCACACGTATGAAACTTTTAAGTTAGATTGGGGAAGGGACAATGCCGACTTGGCAATTATGTCAGCCTGTTCATTGCCCCTTATGCCAATGTGACTAGGGAGCCAGCAGATGACTATCCTTTTAGACTCAACCAAAAGTGAAATGCATTCAAGGACATTGCAGACAGATGGATTCTCAAGTTTCTGGTTGTACAAAGCTTGAAGTGAGGATAATGAATCAGAAAAGATCATGAAGCGAGCAGAGTCAGACTTCTCAGCAAGATCAAGGGCAAGGCTGAAAAGATAGACGATTTATGAGGAAGGCAACATTTTTTTAATTTTGGTTCTGTATACAGCGGCATCTCCAACTGTATCACCATCTCTAGACCCATCCTTGTAAACAGGCTTGATAGAGAAGTACTGTTCCTTGATCTTGTATCGGACTCTAAACATACTTTGGTCTGTTTCTGATTTCTTATCAGAAGTAAGGTCAAAACGAAACTACTGTTCCCATTGTCCATGGTGGAATGTCTGGAATTTTATATTGAGCAATGATATCCGGATCCACATTAGGATTACTTATTTGAGGTTCCAAGCAAATACCAAAAGGCGGTATTGCATTGGGTTTCCTCTCAAATAGACGATTATACTGAGGGTTAAAAACAACCTTATGAGTAGGATTAAAAGGGTTAGATTAAGTTTTAAAAGGTATTGAAGGGCCAACTTTTGCATTCTGGCGTAAAGAGATGGTTTATTAGCCTCCACATAGAGACTATTAACCAGCGAAGTTCTAAATGCTCCAAGGCCAAGACGGAAGCCTTCATTACAAATAGAATCAAGGACTTTAAGGTATGACTTTCAAACTGATCCGTAGACAATAGATCCATGGTCCAATTTGGAGCGGACAAGAGAATAATAAAAGCGAAGAAGAACTTTTCGATTAGCCCCCCTCCCCATTCAGAAATGGCGACGACTTTGAGAAGATTAAGAGCCTTTTTACATTTCTTTTTTAGTACACTGATGTGTAGAATAAATGTAAGCTTTGAGTCAAAAGTTACTCCAAGAAATACAAACTCAATGCCTGTTTTATTCAGGAAGAGATCAGGGTTTGAATGGTGACGCCAAAGGTTGAAAAAGTGCATACTTTGTTTTAGATTTAGAAAAGGGTTAAAGTAAGAGAAAGCTGCTTCAAAAAAGTTCCTTTGAAGCATCTTTAAAGACTCTAACTATCTAACCCTGTGCCAAATAATCAGGTGCTTAAAAACCCTGAGAAACAGGACCCTTTGAAAACATTGTTGGAAATGTAGAAAATTCTGGCAAACAGCATTCTCTCCTCTTCCCACAAGATAGATGGCATAAATTTGCCAGCAATACGCAGGAGCCCTTAAACTTTTTTGAGCAATCACAAATTTCTCTTTATTCATTTTTTATTTATTCATATGTCATTTCGATGGGTAAGTGCAACACTATCCTAAGTGCCTATACTTTGTATAGGCACTTAGGATAGTGTTGCACTCACCCATCGATTTGCTATGCAAAAAAAAAAAATCTTTTAAAAATCCAGTGTAAAATTTTGATATAACATCCTTCACCTAAAACTGTATTTATGGGAACCCTTACTGTGGTATCTGTTCTGTTATTTGAATTATTCATAAGCTAAAGTAAGAGAAACCCCATGACAGACACTTGAACCTTTAGAGAACCCACTGAGTGCTACTGATGCATCAAAATTATGTTTACAAGAAATAGATGGTTATCCAATTATATCGATGAACATTTTCTTTTACTTCTCTTTGGATCTGTAAAGGCTAGGAGGTCAAGGCCTTTGGTTTTGTAATCAGGAAATCTTGGTTCAAGCACTACAGGCAACAAGTGACCTTGGGCAAGGAGCTGCAAAGCCCAAACACAAAACTAGAGAAACGCAACAAAACTAAATAATTGAGCTGTACTGGTAATTTAACACAAATACAGTTGAAAGTTGCATAATACCCCTTCAAATCACTTGACTAGAAAGATCTCACAAAAAGAACATCATATAATCAAAATAAGACTTGATATGGTGTCAATTAACTCTTTACAACACCAGAAAAATGTAGACTTGTCCAAAATGAAAGCATTGCAGACATCAATTTAAATTTGACATAAATGAGCAAATTTGTCTATGACAGGGTAGAAAACATTCTGGGAAAAGGAGAAAATGCTGGTTAGCAGCATTTTCTTCTTTTCCTACAATGTTTTCAAAGGCTTTTTTTGTCTGGGCCATAAAAACTCGTAACTGTATAAAATATATTGAGACAAAGTGAAAAAGTGCTTGTTTTGAGGAATTCAAGTACATGTACTAGATCTCTGGAAAGCTGTCTATGGCAGAGCATTGTCAAGAGTTGGTCTGACAGGCCTTACCCATTACCAGAGACTAATTATGCAAGTTCTACTTCTAGACATACCACTTGTACATGTGCCATGTTCTGGCAAAAGGGTACTCAATGCATCTCTGTAATGCATTATACCAAGCAAGTAATCACATAATTATGGATCCATAAAAGTTTTTTTTTTTTATACGATTGACTTCATCATGAGGCAAACTGGTCCTTGCACATACAGACCAATAGTGAAAAATCTCAGCCTGTGAGATATGAGCATTTACTGCGCAGGCTGACCTGGGTCGATACTTTTCATAGACACATTAAGCCCCCTTTTCAAAGAGCATGGCTCAAATATAACATGATGTAGTCCACAGATTACTCAGAGAGGGGCAATCATCTAAAATACTAAAATGTAAAATCAGAGGTTATCTTTGAAACATGAGCACTGCATGCTGGTGTGAGCACTTGGCTGCAGTTGCTTTTAGAAATATATTGATTTTCTGTGAAAATTCCAAGTAAAAAAAAAAGGGGCATAACTATGTCAAAAATAACCTGATGGTTACCTGCCCTTGTTGTATAGGTTCCCCTTTTGGTAGTTAACAACTAGTCTGAGTTTGAGGCAAATATCACCAGTAATGACAGAGATATTATAAAATGTCAAAGTATTTACAAACAACGGCACAGGGAATGGCAGGGCTATGACAATACCTTGATGTTTGCTTTGAAAACAGCCTAGTCACAAAGAAATCAATGCACTTAAGACGAAGTCTCTTGGTAAATTAAAAGTCCTACCAGTGTGCATGCCGATTTGACATTTTGCAGATTTGATTGGACAATATCTCACAATCCCTATCGTGGCAAAGCACTGAACAAAAGGAAAACAATTTGAAGGAAAACCTAAAAGCAGCTCAAGCTAAGCTTACTTTGCATGCCAAGGTATCATTGGGAATCTGTTTTCTCAGTTGTGTTAATCCATAGACCACCAATTAGATGAAATGAATATTTTCCCTCTTCACAATCCATAAATAATGCACTTTTTAGACAGATTTTTGTGTAAAAAAATCTTAACCTATAACTCTTTACCACACGGCAAAAATTTAGACTTTTCCAAATAGAAAACAGTTGCAGATGGCAATTCTAATAAGGTTTAAAAAAAAAATGGAATTTGTATTTGATAAGGTAGAAAACATTGTGGGAAAAGCAAAAAATGATGGTTACCAGAATTTTCTCCTTTTCCCACAATGTTTTCAAAAGGCTTCTTCCTCACGGTTATTAAAACTCAAGATTGTGTGGTAAAGGGTTAACTCTTTACCAAACAACAAAAATATACACTGGTCCAAATTCAAGACATGCTATCAAATGTGGCTCAAATGATGATTTTTTTTCCCCATGAAAGGTAGAAAACAATTTTTGAAAAGGAGAAAATGCTGGCAAAGAGCATTTTTCCTTTTCCCACAATTTTTTTCAAAAAATCTCTGTCTAAGAACTCTGGATTGTGTGGTATAGGGGTTAAAATGCTAAGTGTGACTGAATGCCCTTCTGTTGACATTGTAGATCAAGATGAGGCTGCCAAGAACATGCAGTCTGATCTTAGATCTACACTGTCTACTACAGCAAGGTTTTTGGGACAAAAAAAACTTTCAACATGTGATATTTCAATTCATACTATTAACCTGAAATGTTTACTTCATTAATTTAGCAGTTTATTGATTGACAGTGTATTGGATGTTGCTTGCTGATCTAAGACCAGACAGCACATGCTTGACCAGTATCTGATCTTGAATATGGACTGTTCTCAAGAGCATCTGAGTTTCAGTGAATTGTATTTTAAGCCATCGAAAGTGTTTGTAATATATTTAGAGCTGAAAAGGGTAAGCTTTCATATACAACACTTTAGTACCTTTTCTGCTAAAAGGGAAAAAATCTCTGATCTCCTTTTTCCACAATGTTTCCTACCTTTTTGACGACAAACCTAATCAATTAGTTGTATACAAATGCTTTTAACCCTTTACCACACGATCCTGTCTCTTAACAACCTTTGGGAGAAAGGCTTTTGAAAACAATGTGGGAAAAAGAGAAAATGTTGGTAACAGCTTTTTCTCCTATTCTCACATTGTTTTCCACCATTTCAAAGAAAAATTTCAATGTCTGAGCCACATTTAATTGATTTTGTTGTCAGCAAAGACTTTCAAATTGGACTAGTCTAAAATTTTGCTGTGTGGTAAAAAGTTAATTGGGACAAACTTAAAATTATTCATCTGTTAAAAAGTTAACTCTTCCTGAATGATCCATTTTTTAACGATCCAAGATGGCTTTTGAAAACATTGTGAGAAAAGAAAAAAGTATTGGAAGCAGGAATTTTCTTTTTACACAATGTTTCCTGCCCTATGAAAGACAAGCCACAATTAATTTGTCTTCTACTTTCAATTTTGACTAAACTTCATTTTGTTACCTGGTAAAGAGTTAATTAAAAGGTGCTCTATTTTCTGCTCATGTCCAAACTCATGAAAATACCAAAGCGTAAAACAATTGATATTTCAGGAATTTTATCCCTGAAGGCATTTTAATTAAAAGCAAAATAAAACATTCCATTTCACAATTAAAAAGCCTTACAAAGTCTCCCACTCCTCTAATTGTTTTTGTCTGTTGACCCCTTTACCATGCTATTTCATATTTTGATAACCCAGAGGAATTAGGCTTTTGAAAATATTGTGGGAGAAGGAGAAAATGCTGGAAATCAGCATTTTCTCCTTTCCCCACAATATTTTCTAGCCTTTCAAAGACATGTATAATACTTCGAGCAACATTTAATCTGCTGTCTGAAAATGCTTTCAATTTGGACAAGTCTTTAATTTTATTGTTTGGTAGAGAGTGATTGTCATGTAGATTCACTCTGGCAGATCTAATGCAGTAAACAATCTGTGAACAAATAGTCACAGAGGGAGAATTACTCAATACATTCTACACTCAGATATGAGCAGTGTTCTGGCAAAAGGGGATTTAATGCATCTCTGTGATGCAATATACCAAGCAAGACATCATATAATTATGGACCATAAAATCCATTTTGTCAAGCAACCAACTGAATCATGATGTAGACAAGTCCTTTGACACACAGAATATTGACCTACAGCAAAGAGATTTGGCCCAGGTTTGGTTGATTCTTTTTTATTTATGCATTAAACCCCCTTTTCACAAACCATGGCTCATAATACATGTCTACTGAACAACTAATTTTAATGCTATCATTTATCCTTTACAATATGATTCCATCTTTTCATGACCTTTAGTATTGAAAGGCTTTAGAAAACATTGATGGAAAAAGAGAAAATGCTGGTATTAATCAGCATTTCTCCTACTGAACTACTTTTTGTACTATTTCAAAGTTAAAAATGTTTCATCCATAAGTCTTACAAGGTTATATTAGGTAAAATGGATAAATGAGACATCTACAATTGTAACCAAACTATTGTTAGCAAGCCAGGGACAGTTGTTGCTTCGTGTTCTATTGGTCCGATTTTTTGGCAAGACTGTGCACCAATTGTCCCCATTTTTTCCTATCTTTCATCTACCAGGACTTATGAAGACTGTATGTCAGTCTAGCATATTACAATGTAAAGCTTGATTAATACAGCTCATTAGCCTGGGTTAAGGCCTTCCACAATCATTCATCCTTGTTTTTCAGTTCTTTGGCCCTATTATTTAACCTTTTACCCATGACATAATTTTAGGTTCCACCATAGTAAAAGCATTTTACAGAGGATACGTAACACATGGCTCAAGAACAGTCAAACTTGTAATAACCCATCAGACATTTTCATCTTCGAAATTTGACCCAAATACTTGCAATTTCAGTAAGATAGTCCATTTCATCTATACAGCACTACAAGGGTAACTGAAGCTAAATTTTGCACTTGAAACTGAAAAACAGGCCTCTTAAAACAGTCAATTGATTGTATGATGTTTAACGCCGTTTTTAACATTATTTCAGTTATATCGCAGCGACCAGTGCACCTATCAATGCTTTCCTGGAGTTTGTTTTACTAGTACTATGCACAATATTTTTTCCAAGCCACTTGCTGCTTTTCCACAACCATTATCCTGTTAGCCACTGACTGTGCTACCGGAGCCTCTTAAAACAGACCCGTTGCTTTATAAAGTTGACCACTAAGACAGGTTAGTCTGTAATGGGATCTAATCTTTAAGTCTTTACCACACTACTCCATAATAGGATGCATTTGGGATGACAAAACATAATTATGTTTCTCAAATCCGGAAATTTTACCATGAAAGTTTAGAAAACAGAGTGATTGACCAACATTTTTTTCAAAAATCTCTTCTCCAGGATTGTTGAAAAATGCGACTTTTTAACAGGGAAGAAGACTGTGTGGACAAAAGACAGAATACCAGTTGAAAAAATTTACTATAATTTTAAAAAGACAAAAAGATCCTGCCAGTGGACAAAAACCTTAGAAATAATACGTAACATGCCAATAAATGGTCAGTGTCCTTGCCTTGACTGACATACAAGTAGGCCCTTATTAAAGAATGCTGATCAGTCATTTTACATCAAATTCAATGGGATCAGTATGATGAGCCATAATATTAGCATACGGATTAACTCCGTAAAATTCATCATGTCTAACAACTGACTGTATCATAATGTAGACTGGTCCTTTGACATACAGACAACTGACCAAGAGTGCAATGTTTCAGCCAAGGTCAGCCTGTGCAGACTATGCAGGCTGACCGGGGTGGATACTTTTTGCAGATGCATTAAGCCTCCTTCTCACAGAGTATGCCTCATTTATATAACATTTTTCCCCCACTTTTTGCAGTTTTTGATAAAAAGAGGAAAAAAGGGTTGGGCATGCTAGGAGTTTATAAGCTTTCCCAAATATTTAGGGGTTTGGCGGTGGGGGTGGGGGGTTGTAAGCCCCACCTAGCACTCCCACTCCCCCCCACACAACTCTGTTCCTAATGGATCGTTTCCAATTATGTATATCCAATTATCCAAACCGGTAAGACACTTTCCTTTCTCAAATATAACTCTGTGGTACCATTTGGTGTCCAGGAAGCTCCAGCATAATGTTAATTTCAAATACTTTAGTTACCAAGGGAAATTATGCACTTAGCCTAATGCTCAATAATGCCATTAATCTATGTAATGTTTTCAAGTCCCATTTTATAAAACCCTTGTTGTCTTTTCTCTTATCAACAGGTCTCTGTTTGAGGGGGTTATCCTATTAATGAGTCATGCTCTGGCAAAAGGGTGTTTAATGCACATCAGCGATGCATTATACCAAGTAAGTCATCACATAACTGTGGATCCATAAAATCCATTTTGTCTAACAACCAGCTGAATCCTGAGGTAGAATGGTCCTTGGACATGCAGATAATTTACCAAAAGCAAAATGAATGAATGAATGAATGTTGTTTTATGGCGCATCAACAGCTTTGGTCATTCAGGGCACATATCTGTGTTAAAGGAATGATTAAAGCAGAATTTTTGAGCTAAACAAGATTTGAGACACCAAAAGCAAAAGTTTTGACAAGGTCAGTCTGCACTGGGCAGTGCTACTGCAGTAAAGTCACTGGGAAAAATCATAGAACAAGAGCTTCGCAGAACGGCGCATATACGCCCGAAGGGACTTGTCAGTGAAATGAGTTGAAATGAAGGATGGGCCGTGAATGAAGAGTAGTTATTCTCCATGATAAAGAAAGTAAGTCTTGATTGTCTGTAATAGTTTATGGCCCGGACCAAACTTAAAATTAACAAAAGGCAATAACTCAAAAAATAAGAATGGCACAGTTATGGTTCTTGTAAACAGCAATACTTCATAATGAGTTCTATCAGTGTATGAAAGTTCAAGTTGATAGCTTCTATAGTATGGAAGTGATGGCCTGAACAAAATTTCAAAGTGAAAAGTTGACTATTTCAGAAATCGAGGGCAGATAATTTTAGAATGCAAACACCTATCCAAATTTTAACAGTCACATGCACAACTAGACATTATACAGATTCATTCTGGCAAGTTTCAAATAATTCCGATGGAAACTGTAGGAGGAGTTGCGCACAGATGAAATTGCTAACAGACAGACGACCGGGGGTATAACATAATACAACCCTTCGAGCGTATAAAAAGGGAAATGCTCCACATATGAAAGAAAGGCCCTAACTGTAAATAATATTGAAGGGAAATTACTCAGAAAATAATGGCAATAAATCAGAAAAGAAGAGTGGCAGAGTTATGGTTCTTGCACACTGCACTTCTCCACGATGTGTGCTATCAGTGTTTGAAGTTTCAAGTTGACAACTTTTATAGTTTGGAAGTTATGGCCCAGACAAAAATTCAAAGTAAAAATTTAAAAATAAATAAAGGGCAATAACTCAAAAAATAAGGGTATCAGAGTTATGGTTCTTGTGCATGACACTTCTCCATAATGTGTTCTGTCAGTGTATGAAGTTTCAAGTTCATAGCTTTTCTAGTTTGGAAGATGTAGCCAAGACAAAAATTCAAAATGAAGTTATTAAAGGGCAATTACTCAAAAACTTAGGGTGACAGAGTTATGGTTCTTGTTTACTGCACTTCTCCACAAACTGTTCTATCAGTGTATATTGTTTCAAGTTGATAGCTTTCATAGTTTGGAAGATCTGGCCCAAACAAAAATCTAATGTGAAAAATATTAAAGGGCAATAACTAAAAAAATAAGGGTGGCACAGTTACAATTTTTGTGAATTGCTCTTCTCCACAAGGTGTTCTATCAGTCTCTGAAGGTTCAAGATCATAGCTTTTATAATTTAGAAATTATGGCCCAGACGAAAATTCAAAGTGAAAACTAACAAAGGGCAATAACTCAAAAAGGAGGATGGCAGAGTTATGGTTCTTGTGCAATGCACTTCTTCATAATGTGTTCTATTAGTCTTTGAAGTTTCAAGATGATGGATTTTAAAGTTTGGAAGTTATGGCCTGGACAAAAATTCAAACTGAAAATTAACAAAGGGCAATAACTTAAAAAATAAAGGTGGCAGAGTTATGGTTCATGTGCACTGCACTTCTCCATAATGTGTTCTATCAGTGTATGAAGTTCCAATTTAATAGCTTTTATAGTTTGGAAGTTATGGCCTGGACAAAAATTCAAACTTAAAATCAACAAAGGGCAATAACTCAAAAAACAAGAGCAGCAGAGTTATGGTTCTTGTGCACTGCTTTTCTCCATAATGTGTTCTATCAGTGTATGTAGTTTCAAGCTGATAGCTTTTATGTATGGAAGTTATGGCCTGAACAAAAATTCAAAGTGAAAAGTTGGTTATTTCAGAAATCAAGGGCAAATAATTTTAGAACGCAAACAGCGATCCAAATTCTAAGAGTCAGGTGCACAACTAGACATCATGGAGATTCATTGTGGCAAGTTTCAAATAATTCTGATGGAAACTGTAGGAGGAGTTGCCCACACAAGAAATTGCTAACGGACGGACGGACGGACAGACAGATGGACGGACGGACGACCAGGGGTATAACATAATACGACCCTTCGGGCGTATAAAAATCTTGTGTGCAGTCTAGAAGGCACATTTTCCTTCTGATACTCACTAAACATTGTCAGAGTGTTGTCTTGATGATATCTCGGACAAGTTAAAAAATAGGTTTGTCAGTCGAAAGGTAGGTCACTAACACTCATGTGTTTTACATCATTACAGCCAGGATCTCTTCAGCTTTATAAATCGAAGGTGACTTTACTCAGGTGAGTGCTTTAGGCCAGGCCCTTTTCTATTGGGTCAGTATAGTTGTCTCCTTAATAACTTGTTTGCATTCAATTAAAAAAGTAGGTCACTGGGTCACAGCATACAAATTCTCTGTCTGAATTCTAGAGATATTATTTTTGGTCTAATGATCATAAAAACTACATCGGTTTGACTATCTTGATGTCTAGAATAAATTTGTAAATAGGTCACATTAGGTACACAAGTAGGCCACTAGGTCAAATTTGAGGCAGTATTTTTTAGTCCAATGCTCATGAATATTGCTCAGTATGTTTGTCTAACTCTATATCGGACAGGTCTGAAAATGGATCAATTGATTTATTGTAATGGGGTTAAACACCATTTTAACAGCTAAGGTCATATCATGGCGGTCAGTGCACCTACACATGTGTTTCCTGGCTTTCTCACACCAGTTCTGACACAACTTTCTTTCCAAGGCACTGACTACTTTTCTCACATGCATCAGAGGAGAGAGGTGAAAAATCACAGGGAATAAAGTTTGCCTCAACCAGTTATTGAACTCACAACAGGTCACAATTCAAGTAAGCTAACCCGGCAGGCTGAAAATGGGTCAACTAAGGCCAACAACAAGTAAAATGGGTAATGGGTCAAACCCTAGAGGCCACAAATCCGTTCAATGCTCATGAAATTGGTCAGTATGTTTATTTTTAGCTCACTTGAGCACAAAGTGAGCTTTTGTGATCATGCTGTGTCCATGGTCCGTTGTCCATGGCCAACTTTTACCTTGTGTACGCTCTAGAGGCCACATTTTCCGTCCGATACTCATGAAACCTGGTCAGAACGTTTGTCTTGATAATATCATAGGTGAATTTCAAATGGGTCATGTTGGGTCAAAAACCAGGCCACTAGGTCAAATCTTTGAAAAACCTTGCATACACTCCAGAGGCTACATTTTCAATCTGATACATATGAAAGTAGGTCAAAATGTTTGTCTTCATGATATCTCTTTGTCAGGTCAAAAACTAGGTCACAGGGTCAAATCTTTGAAAAACCTTGTGTTTCACTCTTGAGGCTATATTTTAGGTCCAATTATCATGAAACTTAATCAGAATGTTTGTCTTCATAATATCTTGAGGGTGTGTGAAAATAGGTCATGCCAAGTCAAAAACTAGGTCACTGGGTCAACTACGTGAAAAACCTTGTGTACAATCTAGAAGCCACATTTTCAGTCCAATACATATCAAAGTTAGTCAGGATGTTTGCTTCAATAATCCCTAGGACAATTATAAAAATGGGTCATGTTGGGACAAAAACTAGGTCATCAGGTCAAATCTTAAAAAAATCTTTTGTACACTCTGGAGGCTACATTTTCAGTCCAATACTCATGAAAGCTGGCCAGAATGTTTGTCTTGATAATGTCGCGAAAGAATTTCAAAATTTCAAAGTGGGTCAAATTTAGTCAAAACTTAAAAGGTCTCCAGGTCAAATTTTTAAATCACCTTGTGTACATTCTAGAGGCCACATTTCAGTCCAATAGTCATGAAAATTGGTCAGAATAGTTGTCTTGTTAATATCTCAGATGAGTTTGGAAGTGGGTCACAAAGGGTCAACAACTAGGTTACTAAATCAGTTATGAAAAACCTTGTGTACAATATTAAGGTCACATACTCATGAAATTTAATCAGATTGTTTGTCTGTGGTATCTTGGATAATGCATCAGGTAAAAAATTTGGTCAGCAGGTCAAATCTTAGAAAATCCTTGTGTGCACTCTAGAGGTCACATTTTCTGTCGAAAACTTGTGACTCATGAAAGTTGGTAAAAATGTGTCTTAATGGTATTTCAGACAATCTGCGAAACTGGCCACGAAAACTCATCAAAATGTTTGTCCTGATAATATTTCAGAAGAGTTTGAAAATGGGTCACATCAGGTCAGGTCAAACCTAAGAAAAACCTTGTTTACACTTTAGAGGCCACATTTTCAGTTGAATATGCATGAAATTTGGTCAGAATGTTTGTCTTGATGATATTAAGGATGTGTTTGAAAATGCTTCATGTTGGTTGAAAAAAGTAGATTACTCTCAGCCAAATTCTAGAAAAAGCTTGTGCACACTATAGATGTCGTATTATCAGTCCAATACTCATGGAAGTTTGTTAGAATGTTTGTCCTGGTATCTTGGAAGAGATTGTAAAAAGGTCATGTTCAGTCTAAAAGGCTCAGATGAGCAACCTTAGGGTCGTCATGGCCCTCTTGTGATAAGATCTTGGCTGAGTATGAAAATGTGTCACATCAGGTCTAAATATGTCGATGGGTTAAACGTAAAAAGCACCTGGTGTGCACTCCAGATGAATTTTAAAACAGCAGTCTAATGCTCATTAAACTTGGTTGTTCATGTTTGTTTGTCTGTTTGTTTGTACTGGAGTTTATCACCGTTTTAACAGCTTAGGTCATATCACAGCAGTCAGTCAACCTATGCTTGTGTTTCCTGGCTATTTCAAACCAGTACAAACACTACTTTCTTTCCAAGGCACTGACTACTTTTCTCACATGCATCAGAGGTGAGAGACGAAATATGGCTGGAAAGAAAGTTTGCCTCAACCGGGTAATGAACTCGCATGGTTATCTTTATCTCCTTAATATCTTGTACACAGGTTTGAATATTGGAAACCTGAGGTAAAAAGAAGTTGATTATATCCAATCCAGAAAGACCTATCTTGCTCTCTAGTACCCATTTTTTACACCCAATACTCATGAAACTAGTTCAGTATGTTTGTTCTAAAAACAACTTTGAAAATGGGATCGCTGCTGGTCAACAAGTTGGTCAATTTTCCAAGTCTTAAAAAGTCTTGTGTGCATTATAGAGACAACATTTTCAGTTCAGTGCTTATGAAATTGGTCAGTACATTAATTTTCATTAGATCTTGGCAGAGTATGAAAATGGGACTGATCAGGTCTCTATCAGGTCTGTTGGTCAAGTAATAGAAAAACTTTTATGTGCGATCTAGAGCCCTTGAAAAATTGGTCACATCATGCCTCATGAAGGGTCAAATCTAGAAAATACTTTGAGTGGACTATGTAAGCCACATTTTCAGTCTAATGCACATGAAACTGTCAGTTAATCTAGTCTTGATATCCTGGGTGAGTTTGAAAATTTGTAACCCGAGGTAAAAAAAGAAGGTTGTACCCTCAGGTATGGAAGAAGTTAACAAGGTCAAACCATAGAAAAAATGTTTGTGTTATCTGGGACCCCCGTTTTCAATCAAGTGCTAATAAAAGTTGTTCAGCATGTTAGTTTTAAAATATTTCACACATTTTTTAAATTTTTCACCTCTGGTCAACAAGTTTGTCGATGGGTCAAACCTTTAAAAACCTTCTATGCAATCTAGATGTTACATTTTCAGTGCAATAATCATGCAATTGATCAGTTAGTTTATTTTAATCTTGACATAGTATGAAAACCGGTCACACTAGGTCTAAAGTTGGTCTATGGGTCAAATCTAAGAAACACTAAGTGCATGTGCATTCTAAATGCTACATTTTCAGTCTTATGCTCATCAAACTTGGTCAGTTTGATTATCTTGATAACATCTTGCGCAAGTTGGAAATTCATAACCACAGGTAAAAAAAGACACTAGGTCAAACTTTAGATAAAGCCTGGCATGTGCACTTGAGCTCATGGTTTTAGTCGAATGGTCATGAAACTAAGTCAGTATGTTTCTTCTGAAGAATAATCTCAAACAATTTTGAAAATGAGTCACCTGTGATCCACAAGTTAGTCAATGGGTAAAATCTCAGTAAACCTTCTTTGCACTCTAGAGGTCACATTTTCAGTCTAATGCTTACAAAACTTGGTCAGTTTGATCCTCATGATATTTTGGATCATTTTAAAAATTGGTAACCTCAGGTAAAGAAGAAGGTGAGGTAAGTCAAAAGCTAGAAAAACCCTGTATGTGCTCAAGAGCCCAAATTTTGGTAAAATTCTCAAGAAACTAATTAAATGTTTGTTCTGAAAAGCATCTCAAAAATGTAGAGCACCTATGGTCAACAATTAAATATGAAAATGGGTCTGATCAGGTCTGTGTCTAAAGCAGGTCTGTGGGATAATTCAAAGAAAAACCTTCTGTATGCTCTAGACCCCATGTACAAAGGCTAACACTCATGAAAAAACTGGTCACATCATGTTTAAAGTAGGTCTATACTATAAGGTCAAATCCAGTAAATACCTTGTGGGCACTATGGAGACCATGTGTTCAGTCTAATGCTCATGAAATTTGGTCAGTTTGTCTTGTCTCGATATTGGATGAGTTTGAAAATTAGTAACCACAGGTAAAGTAGAAGGTCACTAAGTCAGATCCTTGAAAACTCTTGACTGTGCTCTAGTGCCTGTGGTTTTAGTCCAATGCTCATGAAACTAGTTCAGTGTTTGATCTAAAATATCATTTCAAACATTTTGAAAATGTTCACCAAAAAAAAATTTGTGTGCCCTCTGAAGGTTACATTTCTTAGTACAATACTAATGAAATCTGTCATTTACTTTATTAGCTCCGCTGTTTTTTAAGGAAACATTGAGGTGTTGTCATAGCCCTGCGTTTGTTGTCATCTTTGTGGTTGTCTGCCACATGGTGTGAGAACTTTGACATTATATGATATCTCTGTTATTACTGAAGATATTTGTTTCAAATTTGGACAAGTTGTTAATTTTCAAAACGGTGCCTATGCAACAAGGGCAGGTAACCATCAAAGTATTTTTGGCAGGGTTATGCCCCTTTTTGACTTAAAATTTTCACTAAAATTCAACCATCTGCACCTGAGCATTGGCATCCACATGCCGTGCTCTTATTTTGATATAATCTTGGTTAGAGTATGAAAATGGGTCACATTATGTCTTAATTAGTTCAATGGATCAAATCTATCAGGTACTTTGTGTGAACTCTAGAGGCCCCATTTTCAGTCTTATAATCATGAAACATGATCAGTTTGATTGTCTTGATGATGTCCTAGATGAGTCTGAAAATTAGCAAATTAGTTAATTTTCCTGATATTGGGTGAGTTTAAAAATTGGAAGCCATAGCTAAAAA
The DNA here is from genome assembly GCA_945859785.2 of Tridacna gigas. NCBI lineage: Eukaryota > Metazoa > Mollusca > Bivalvia > Cardiida > Cardiidae > Tridacna > Tridacna gigas. The sequence goes on from OX244044.2 coordinate 24,753,198, forward strand.
CGAAGTTCACTACTGTATTGTCTCTTTTTAATGCCCCGGGAGGAGGGGGGGCCTTACATTTTCCCAACTCGGGGGCGATTAATAGATGTAAAACGACATAGAATATTCCAAGGAGGACAATACTATCACTGTGCAGGTTTTAGTCAGTGCTGACTGCGAAGTGATGGCCATTTGAGAAAACCTGCCGTATTTAATGCAGAATATCAATTTTACTGCCAATCATAATTTGTTTAGTCATTAAAAAGCTTTCATTATTAGTATTGGGTACCAGTCTTTGACTCATATACTTTGTTAATTTTTTTTCCAAGCTATTTGACAATTTTTGTGTAGCTGAAAGTTTATAGTGCTATCTATATTTGGATAGTCAGTTGTTATGATCTGTGATGTGATTATGATTATGTTGATTCTGTAAGTTTATTCCACCTGATTTATTTCAACTTAATTGATGGACTTGCATCTAGTAAGCACATATTTAGAAATACTTAGTGTGAACTCAAGAGGCCCCATTTTCAGTCATATGCTCATGAACCTTGGTTAGTTTAATAATTAATCTTGATGGTTTCTTGGACGAGTCTGAAAATTGGTTAACTGTGGTAAAATAATAAGGTCAGTTTGTCAAATCCTAAAAGCTTTGTGTACAATCTAAAGCCCATGTTTTAGTCCAATGCTCATGAAAATAGTTCAATATGTTTATTTGATAAGGTCTTAGATGGGTATCAGGTTTTTAGTCTTATGCTTACAAAACAAGTTCTACATTCCTGTTCATAAATATCATTTTAAAGATACATCCTTACAACTGAGAGAAAAAAACACCATTAAAACTGATAGTGTGTAGAATGGTTCAGAATTAAGACAGCTGTGTAAAGATAGATAAATAACCGATATATATGCAGTAAGGGATAAAGAATCTGAAGGGATTGTCTTATATTTAAAACTGGAAATGACTAAAGTTATTTCTTTGAAGACCTACAGAAAATAAATTGCATTTTCTATCGAACATAATCTTTGTAAACTTGCAACTGTCAGGGACAATATTTGGCATGAAGATATAATAATTATTATACAGTTTCATAAAATTAAGACAAAATGGGTTAAAAACTGGCTTAAAACGAGTATAGATGTATCCTTAAACATTTTTGAAATGGTCACTTTTAGTCAGCATGTTGGTCAATGGGTCAAATCTTAGATAAATCTTGCAAGTGCTCAAGACACCATATTTTTAGTACAATGCTCCTGAAATGGGCCAGTTTCTTTATTTGATAAAATTCTGGAGGAGTTTGAAAATTGGTCTATACAGGTCTGAAGTCGGTCTATTGGTCAAATCAAAGAAAAACATTGTGTATGCTCTAGAGCTCATGTTTTTATTCCCATGCTTTGGAAACTGAGTCTGTATGTGTTTATCTATGATATTTTCTAAAACAACTTTGAAAAAGGGTCAATTCTGGTCTACAGGTTTGTCAATGGTTCTTAGGAAACAGTGTGTGAACTCTGGGGCTATTTCTTTCTTAGCTCACCTGAGCACATAGTACTCAAGGAAAGCTTTTGTGATATCATGCTATGTTCATTGTCTTGTGTCTGTCGTGTGTCGTACATCGTCAATTTTTACTCCCGTACCCTTTGGGAGGCCACATTTTCAGTCTGATGCTCATGGAACTTGGTCAGAATTTTTGTCCTGCTTATATCTCGGCAGAGTTCAAAAATGGGCCATGATGGGTCAAAAACTGGGTCACTAAGTAAAATTTTAGAAAAACCTTGAGCACACTCCAAAGGCCACATTTTAAGCCCAATACTCATGAGGGTTATTTAGAATTTTTGTCTTGATAATATCTTGAACAAGTTTGAAAATGAGTCCCATCAGGTCAAAACCTAGGTCACCAGATCAAATCTTAGAAAAACCATTTGTACACTCTAAAGGCCACATTGTCAGTTCAATACTCATGGAAGTTGGTTAGAATATTCTCGATAAAACTAGGTCACCAGGTCAAATTGTAGCAATACAGTGTACCATGTGTACACTGTAGAAGCCACATTTTCAGCCCAATGCTCATGAAAATTGGTCAGAATGTTTGTCCAATACTGATAAAATTGGTCATTAGGGTTATTTTGGTACTTGATCTTGGTAGAGTATGTAAATGGGTCACACTGGGTCTAAAGTAGGTCTATGGGTCAAGTCTGAGAAATACTTTTACTATACTTTTATACATAGAAATACATTGTGTGAGCTCAAAGTATCAATAATTTTATTTTAATAAAATCTTAGAAGGGTATCACAGAGTGTCCTCTTTGACCCCCGTTTTTCGTCTAATACTTACAAAACAAGTTCTATATTTTTATTCTTCAAAATTTTAAAGATACATCTTTACAGCAAGAGAGAAAAAAATACTATGAAAATTGATAGTGCATAGAGTGATTCAGAATTAAGACAGGTCTGTCAAGATAGATAAATAACCAATATACATGCAGTAAGGGATAAAGAATCTCAAGGGATTTGTCTTTGATTTACAACTGGAAACAACAACAGTGATTTCTTTGAAGGCCTCCAGAAATGAAATGCATTTTCTATGGAACATAATCTTTCCAAACTTGCAACTGTTAGGGACAATATTTGGCACGAAGATACAACAATGATTATGCAATTTTATAAAATTAAAACAAAATGGGTTAAAAACTGGTTAACACAAGTAAAGATATATCTTTAAACATTTTTTGACAATGTTAATTTCTGGTCAACAGGTTGGTCCATGGATCAAATCTTAGATAAATCTTGTAAGTGCTCAAAACATCAAATTTTTAGTACAGTGCTCCTTAAACAGGTCAGTGTCTTTATTTGATAAAATTTTAAAAGTTTGAAAATTGGTGTATACAGGTCTGAACGACATCTATGGGTCAAAATCAAAGTAAAACAGTTTGTTTGCTCTAGAGATCATGTTTCTGTTCCAATGCTTGGGAAACTGAGTCAGTATGTTTATCTATGATATCATCTAAAAGAACTTTGAAACTGGGTCAACTCTGATCAACAATTCTGTCAATGGTTCAATTCTTTGGAAACCTTGTGCCAACTTTGGGGGCTATTTGTTTTCGCTCATCTGAGCACAAAGTGCTCAAGGAAAGCTTTTGTGATTGTGCTATGTCCATTGACTGGCGTACACCGTGTGTCGTACATCATCATCTTTAACTCGTGTATGCTCTGGAGGCCATATTTTCAGTCTGATACTAATTAAACTTGGTCAGAATTTTTGTCCTGGTTATATCTCGAAAGAGTTCAAAAATGGGCCATAGTTGTTCAAAAACTAGGTCACGAAGTTGAATCTTAGAAAACCTTGTGTACACTCCAGAGGCCACATTTTTGCCCCAATACTCATGAAGGTTATTTAGAATGTTTGTCTTGATAACATCTTGAACAAGTTTGAAAATGGGTCTTGTCAGGTCAAAAACTAGGTCACCAGATCAAATCTTAGAAAAACCTTGTGTATACTTGAAAGGCCACATTTTCGATTCAATACTCATGGAAGTTGGTCAAAATATTCTTGATAAAACAAGGTCATCAAGTCAAATCTTAGAAATACATTGCGTACACTGTAGATGCCACATTTTTACACCAGTGCTCATGACAGTTGGTCAGAATGTTTGTCCAATACTCATGAAATTGGTCATTAAGTTTATTTTAGTAAGATCGTGCTAGAGTATGTAAATGGGTCACATTAGGTCTAAAGTAGGTCTATAGGTCAAGTCCGAGAAATTATGTGTGAACTCAAGAGGCCCCATTTTCAGTCTACTACTACAGAACCTTGGTCAGTTTGATAATCTCGATGATTTCTTGGATGAGTTTTAGAATTGTTTAACTCCTGTAAAATAATAAGGTCACTTTTTCAAATCATAAAAAGCCTTGTGTGCACTCTAGAGCCCATGTTTTAGTCCAGTGCTCATGAAACTAGTTCAATATGTTTTTTTTTTACCTCAGAAGGGAATCACAGAGTGTCCTCTTTGACCCCTGTTTTTACTCTTATGCTTACAAAACAAGTTCTATATTTTTGTTCTTAAATATTTTAAAGATACATCCTTACAGCCTGACAGAAAAAACACTAGTAAAATTGCTAGTGTGTAGAATGATTCAGAATTAAGATATCTGTGTAAAGATAGATAAATAACCTATATATGTGCAGTAAGGGATAAAGAATCTCAAGGGATTTGTCTTCGATTTAAAACTGGAAACAACGACAGTGATTTTCTTGAAGGCCTCCAGAAAATGAAATGCATTTTCTATAGAACATAATTTTTGCAAACTTGCAACTGTTACGGAAAATATTTGGCATGAAGATACAATAATGATTATACAATTTCATAAAATTAAGACAAAATGGGTTAAAAACTGGCTTAAAACGAGTAAAGATGTATCTTTAAACATTTTTGAAAATGATCACTTCTGGTCAAAAGGTTGGTCCATGGGTCAAATCTTACATAAATCTTATAAGTGCCCAAAACACCAAATTTTTAGTACAATGCTCCTGAAACGGGTCAGTGTCTTTATATGATAAACTCTGGAGGAGTTTGAAAATTGGTCTGTACAGGTCTGAAGTAGGTCTATGGGTCAAATCAAAGTAAAACAGTTTGTTTGCTCTAGAGCTCATGTTTCTATTCCAATGCTTTGGAAACTAGGTCAGTATGTTTATCTAAGATATTATCTAAAACAACCTTGAAAAAGGGTCAATTCTGGTCAACAAGTCTGTCAATGGTTCAATTTTTAGGAAACCTTGTGCCAACTTTGGGGGCTATTTGTTTTAGCTCATCTGAGCACAAAGTGCTCAAGGAAAGCTTTTGTGATTGTGCTATGTCCATCGACTGGTGTCCATGGTGTGTCGTACATCATCAACTTTTACTTGTGTATGCTCTGGAGGCCACATTTTCAGTCTGATGCTCATGGAACTCGGTCCTGCTTGTATCTCGGAAGGATTCAAAAGTAGGCCATGATGGGTCAAAAACTAGGTTTGAAAAACCTTGTGTACACTCCAGAGGCCACATTTTCAGCCTAATACTCATGAAGGTTATTTAGAATGTTTGTCCAAAGCTCATGAAATTGGTCATTAAGTTTATTTTGGTAAGATCTTGGTAGAGTATGTAAATGGGTCACATTGGGTCTAAAGTAGGTCTATTGGTCAAGTTCGAGAAATACTTTGTGTGAACTCAAAGAGGCCCCATTTTCAGTCTACTGCTAAAGAACCTTGGTCAGTTTGATAATCTCAATGATTTCTTCGATGAGTCTGAGAATTGGTTAACTCCAGTAAAATAATAAGGTCAGCTTTTCAAATCATAAAAAGCCTTGTGTGCACCCTAGAGCCCATATTTTAATCCACAGCTCATGAAACTAATTCAGTGTGTTTATTTTGATAAGAACTTAGAAGGGTATCAGAGAGAATTTCATATCACCCCTGTTTTTAGTCTTATGCTTACAAAACTAGTTCTATATGTTTGTTCTAAAATATCACTTTAAGGATACATCCTTACAGTCTGAGAGAAAAATGCACTATTAAAATTGATAGTGTGTAGAATGGTTCAGAATTAAGACAGCTTTGTAAACATACCTGTAAGGGAGAAAGAATCTTGAGGGATTTGTCTTCCATTTAAAACAGGAAACAACAATAGTGATTTCTTTGATGGCTTTGAGAGAAAATGGAATGCATTTTATACCAGATGTAATCTTTGCAACCTTGCAACTGTCAGGGACAATATTTGGCATGAAATTACAATAATGATTATACAGTTTCATGAAATTAAGATAAAATGGTCTAAAAACTGGCTGAAAAATAGTATAGATGTATCCTTAAACATTTTTGAAAATGGTCACTTTTAGTCAGCAGATTGGTCATTGGGTCAAATATTAGATAAATCTTGCAAGTGCTCAAGACACCAAATTTTTAGTACAATACTCCTGAAATGGGCCAGTGTCTTAATCTGACAAAATTTTGGAGGAGTTTGAAAATTCGTCTGAACAAGTCTAAAGTAGGTCAATGGGTCAAATCAAAGTAAAACATTGTGTATGTTCAAGAGCTTATGCTGCTAGTCCATACTAAGTCAGTATGTTTATCTATGATATTATCTAAAACAACTTTTAAAAAGGGTCAACTCTTCTAAACAAGTTTGTCAATGGTTCAATTCTTAGGAAAACTTGTGTGAACTCCAGGGGGTGGGGGGGTGGGCAACTATTTGTTTTAACTCATCTGAGCACAAAGTGCTCAGGGAAAGCTCTTGTGATCGTGCTATGTCCATCGTCTGGTGTCTGCCATGTGCCGTTCATCAACTTTTACTCATGTACGCTCTGGAGACCACATTTACAGTCCGATACTCATGGAACTTGGTCAGAATTTTTGTCCTGCTTATATCTCGGAAGGGTTCGAAAATGGGCCATGTTGGGTCAAAAACTAGGTTACTAGGTCAATTCTTAGAAAAAACTTCTGTACACTCCAGAGGCTACATTTTCAGTGCTATGTGCTTCATTCTGAGCAGTTTTGTTCCATCTATGTAAATAACGTGACCGATGCCAATGTCTGTCAGATGGTAGGCCTAAAATTATAAATTTTAGGCCTACCCTCTTTCAGACAATTGAAATCAGCATCTGTGTGATTGTTGACCTCCTTCAAAATGGCAATCAGTCAGTGTGTAAAAATGTCCCCATTTCTGGGGCATTTACAAGTTTGGATCCTATCCCAATACTATGCCCATGTGCATATCTGGCTGCAGTGCCACCCACCACCAGGGCAGGGTACTACAGTCAAAATAATGGGACATGAGAAAAAATACAAGGTAAAAATATCTATACATCACATGGAATCTCTAAACAAATTATCTAATGTTCTTTGTTCTGGCAGGAATGACTCTAAAATCTATGGTCATTTTGCAGTTGTTATGCATGAAATATTTATAACAAAGAAGAAAATGGCTGGAACTCATTGATATCACATTAATTTGGAAATGAAAAAAAAGGTTTTCCAACTTACCGACCCATTTTTTTTTTCAAGGGTCATCTGAAACACAGATACTTTTTTCAGGCCTAATATATCAGGCGAGTTTGAAAATGGGTCATGTGGAGTCAAAAACTAGAACACCAGGTAAACTCTTTGAAATATCTTGTGTACCTCTAGCATTGGTCAGAATGTTAATGTCTTGATGTTTGTCTAGATAATATCTTGGGTGTGTTTGCAAGTCAGCTCAAAAACTGGGTCACCTGGTCAAATCTAAGAAAACCTTGTGTACACTCTAGAAGCTACATTTTCTGTCCAATATTTATGAAAGTTGGTTAGAATGTTTATCTTCAAGACATCTCAGATGAGATTGTAAACAAGTCAGATCAGATGAAAAACTAGGTCACCAGGTCAAATCTCAGAAAAACCTTGTGTAATATCTTGGACGAGTTTGTAGATTGGCTCAAAAACTAGGTCACCTTGTGAAATCTTAGGAAACCTTAAGTACACTCTAGAGGCCACATTTTTTGTCCAATACTCAGTAACGTTGGTCAGAGTGTTTGTCTATATGATGTCTTGAACAAGTTGGAAAATGGATCATGTTGGGTCAAAAACCAGTTCACTAGGTCAGTTTTGAAAAACATTGTTTACACTCTACAGGCCACATTTTCTGTCCAGAACTCATGAAAGTTAGACTGTTTGTCTTGATGATACCTAAAATGAGTTTGAAAATGGGCTATGTTGGGCTACAAGTAGGTCACTGAGACAAATTATACAAAAAGATTGTGTATGCTCTTGAGGAAATATTTTCTGTCCCATACTTATTAAAGTTTGCTAGAATGTTTGTCATTTTATCTTGGAAGAGATTGGATATGGATCATGTTTGGTCACAAGGCTTAGGTGAGTGACATCCGGGCCCAAATCATACACCAGAAAATTATCTCAAAAGATTTTGGAGACAGGTCTGATCATTGATTAAAATTTGATGTTTTAAGTCACTTTCAACATTATTTCATTTGTATCACAGCAACAACTCAGGTTCATGTATGTCCTTGGTTTCACCCCAACTAGACTGGGGCTCTGGGGTGTCTTTACTGAGGACATTTTCACCAAATGCCCAGTGCTTCCAGTGAGGCTGGAACCCATGGTGTCCAGGTTGCAAGTCCTATACCTGCCCACTGAGTCACACAGGTTATTGATTGTTGAATAGAGTCAAATCACGGCGACAGCTCACATATTCATGTATTTCCAGGATCCCACCAGTACTAGGCTGGGGCTCTGAAGTGTCTTGCCCAAGGACACTCCCACGAAAAACCTGGTAGATCCAGTGAGGTTCGAACCTGGGGCCTCCAGGTCACGAGTCCTACACTTTACCAGTAGGCCACGCGGGACCCCTACACCTCAGATCAAATAGTTGATCAATAGGTCCAATCTTAGTAAACTTCCTGTGCACTTTAGAGGCAAAGGTGTTACAAAAAAGTCAATGAAAATGTTTGTTCAGTTTGATGTCTTGAAGATACTTTTGATGGGTTTGAAAAATCAGTCAACTCATGTAAAAATATGTCAGTAGGTCAAACAAAAAAAGTGGCCATATTTTCGAACCAATGTTCATGAAATATGTCACGATTATTTTGTTAAGATCTCAGCAGAGTATCAAAATGACTGTGCTTTAGTGCCCCTGTTTTCAGTCCAATGCTAATGAAACTATATATAGCCCCTAAAATAACGGAACCCTGTTACTTTTTTCTTCTGACATGATATGACATGGTGATTTTAGGTTTCAATATTTCAGCAGATTCCAAGAGCAATGATACACCGTATCATCTCCAGCATGCCTGAAAGGTGTCATGCAGGTGTTGCTGCACCTGGAGGTCACACTCGATACTGACTTGGATCTCATATATGTTTAAGGTAAAATAAAGAATCTCTTGAGATGAAATACATGGGTTCCCTTATTTTATATTCTACGTACAGTTCAGTATGCTTGTTCTAAAAGACTGTTTTTAACAGTTCTGAAAATAGTCATCTTTTACGAACAAGAAGGTCAATGGGTCAAATCTTTTAAAAAAAATCCTGAGGCACACATCCAACGCGGTGCACAACATTTTGCCGAAAGGATTTTTTTGTCGAAATCCATGTATGTTTTAAAATACCGATTGCTAAATTCTTAGATTTACTTCATGAAAAGCTCTGTCTGGGAGGAAGATTTGAGCCACACTTCGTCTGGTTTAGGGTAAAGGTCGGGCTAGAGATCGTTTTCAATGACTGTGGTTTTCGACAAAATGTTGCGGATCTGTCAATCCAATGCTCATGAAATTGGTCAGTATGCTTAATTTGATAAGATCTTAGCAAAGTATGAAAATAGGTCTGATCAGGTCTAAAGTAGGTCTGTTAGTCAAATCAAGGAAAAACCTTGTTTAGTCCTTAAGTTTGATGCTGATGAAACTAAGTAAGTACATTAATTTTGTTCTAAAAGAGACACTTCAGAGCCCTAGCCTAGTACTGGTGAAACCCAGGAAATATATGAATATGTGAGCCGTCGCTGACTCCAGTGAGCTGAAACATGAAGCTGAAGAAGACCTGCTTGGGTTTTCACAGCCTATACCTCTCCCACAAGACACTACAGATGTTCCATACTTCTTCATTGGAGATGACGCCTTTGCCCTGAGAGCCTACATGATGAAGCCCTACAGTCTCCGTGGTCTATCACAGGAGGAGCACATTTTCAACTACAGACTGTCGAGAGCCAGGAGGGTCGTGGAGAACACCTTTGGGATCCTTGCCAACAGGTTCCAGGTGATTCTTGGCACTATGCAGCACAAGCACTATGAAGCTGATAGTGAAGACCTGCTTGGTCCTTCACAACTTGATGAAGGTCAGATATCCAACGCTGCAGAACCAACACCTGGACCAACCAGAAGGTCCAGAAGAAGACTTTGTGCCTGGTGCCTTGAGAGATGGCTTCAATCTGGAAGACACACAGGTTGTTGCAGGCCCCAACACTGCGACCAAGGAAGCCAAGAAGCAGAGGAACCTCATCAAGCACTGAGTCAACTCCTCAGCTAGGGCACTGGACTGGCAGGACAGGATGGTGTAGACCTGGACCCTAGTGTTGCAATGCAGAATGGACTTAATATAGACTATACTTTTTGGTAGACACAACTTTTAGAAACTGAAATATTGTATGTGTAACTTACAATGACTTATTTGTAGGTAACAGTAATAATAAATGTTATTGTGTGTGTCATTTTGAATTAATTATTTTTACAGATCGCCCTACTTTTTTCGCCAATGAAAGGTCACAATTTCGTTTAAAATTCAAAAAATATATTGCGTAACCTGAAAGTTTGCTCGGCTATATGAAAAATCAGTAATAGTTATAGTTCACATCTGACAATTTACGCGGATATAACTTAAGCAAAGCGCAAGGTTACGTCGCGTAAATTGGCAGAACGTGAACTATTATTTTATTTACTGATCGACCTAATACTATCCAAGGAAGCTGCACCCAAAGAGTGACATGTCACTCATTTTTTTGTTGGATCACCTCTTCTTTAATTAAAACAAATGAAAAACGAAAAGGGGGAGAGGCAAAGTTTATTTGTTTTTACTATTTCTCCTAAATATATTCGACATCTGGTGGGATAGCTTGAACCATTATTAGTAATTAATAGATCCATTCATAAATATAGATAGTATCAACGCTCTGTCATCTGCTCTTTTGGATAACTACTTAATTATATAGGTACATACAATAAGAAAGTGAGTCTGCTTGCTAAAATAAGTAAATAATTTTTAGAAATGTGACCCATCACGCAAATAGGGACCGTCTGGGAAGTGTGGAAGGTTTCGACCCTGGTCAGAGTGTGCAGATTGTGCAGGCTGACAAGGGTGGAAACTTTTCGCTCTTGGCAGATTTTTGGAATGTAGAATGGTCATTCTACCTTACTATACATTCATTTTTCAAATACCGATTCGGTTAATCTGTTCTAGGCACGATCTCTTTTTCAATTATTTATTTTACTGCATTCCCGGTCGACCCCTTTTCACGTAACCAAACATATAAAACATTATTAATAAATGTCATATTATTTCTGTGAAAATAAAAAACATGTTTGTATAAAACATTATTAATAAATGTAATATTGTCCATATCCTAAAAATACTTATTAGCTCACCTGAGCACGAAGTGTGCAGTAGTGATGGGACATCGGTTAGAAATCATAATCGATCATCGGTTGGAATCGGTTGCTGCTACCGATGCGATTCTTCCGATTATAATCGGTTCCTCATAAATTTGCATGTTTCATTGTAAACCCTTGTATCATTTATGTATTATGCTGTTGTTTGTGTTGCAGATAGACTTTTTGTAGTTTCACCTTTGCACCTGCTTTCTATACACCTTTTGGTTTTTAACCACCTCTGCTTTGTGCTATTTGGCTTTGTAACACAGAAGTATTTCGGCTGATTGTTGTTGTTATCGAGGGAGTTGTTGTTATCGTGGGAGTGATAAAACCCAGTTAACACAGCGTTTTTTCTCATAGTTTTGGGAACGGGTCCAAAACCAGGCAAATTGGGAAAAATGCGTCGTTTTCTATAAAATTGGGAATTATTTTCTTGATGATTTTAGACACAATCCTTGCATATCATGTACTACCACAATACAAGAGGTTAGCACAAAACTATTGTAAGTGCCAATATAAATATATGCACTTACAATAGTTTTGCACTAGACCCTCACATAGAAGTTATTTTCCCTCTTAAGTCATTGAAACTAAAACTGAACTCAAAAATACTACCATGACGTTTTACTTTTATTGTTCAGTATGACATGAAATACATGTACTGTAAATAAATTGGTCTTTTCAAAGGGCAATGTCCCTGCTTCTCATGTTACTGAAAATACCAATTTAGAGTCAAGTGTAATTTGTTTTTTAGTAAGAGGGAATATGGTAGAGGGACTGGGTTCTGGTAGATGGTCTATTTTAGAGGCAAACAGAGTTTCATTACTGACAGTGGGATCAGGGTGGCAGGGGTAGATTCACACTGAATGGCAGACATAGCTTGCTCACCCTCAAAACTCGAGCCTGCTGTGAACGGGATAACTTGGTTACATCTTGTACTTGAAGTGTTTTGATCTCGATCTACGATTGCAGACGAGCGCTTACTTTCACATTCCTCAGGCTCGTCAACCTCATCTTGGCTAGAATTATGACTTGGCCTCTTACAGATAAAGTCTGTTAACCTTTTACACCCCGTTGGTTTTGACTTTTTTCGGTAATATTTGCTGTTGTGGCTCATTTTCACGTTAATTTACCGTTCTCGTCTCTCCCCGAAATCACGTCAGACCGAGCGTGAAAAATCTCAAGTTTTTGGCGCCACAGAAACAAAGCGCCGTTCACTACCGAGTTCTCCGAACTTAAACTGGCAACCTGTTATCGATCTTCGTATCAACAACAGGTAACACCCAATGCTTACAAGTCGAGTTTCTGCCCGGTTCGAGATTTCGTGAGATAACACGAGACTTGGAAATTTGATTGTGATATCATTTACGTAAAGTGATAAACCATATCGATAAAGAAAAAAGTTCTTAGCGATTTTGATAAATTGATCATGGTCAGAAAAAGATTGTCTGTCATGAAAGTCTTAGCCAAAGAAAGAATATTTTTCGGTTATTTTAAAACAGAAATTAAGGCATTCTGTTACGGGCTGTCTGATTGGTGGATTTTGTATATATGAAAACCAATAGCTGCCCTTGATAAATCGGGTGTTGCCTGTTGTCTATCGGACGGTTGCGGGAGATACAACGGGTACCAGTTTACTCCGAACTAAATACACTGGACCCCGTCTTATATTAATAATAGAGAGCACACTCCGGGACCAGTTGATCTAAACAAGAGGGCCGTGATGGCCCTGGGTCGCTCACCTTAGTAGAGTGCCTTTAAGGTTTTTCTTTAATTTGACCATGTGACCTAGTTTTTGACTGCAGGTGACCCAATTTCAAACTCATATTTCATGAAGAGAAACATTCTTACCAATTTTCAAGTCAATTGAGCAAAAAATGTGGCCTCGAGTGCCCTCAAGATATTTCTTTAATTTGACCTAGTGACCTAGATTATGACCCCAGGGGACCCAAATTTGAACTTGTCTTTGACTATATCAAAAGAAACATTTTAAACAATTTTCAAATCATATGAATAATAAATGTGGCCTCTAGAGTGCCCACTAGCTATTTCTTTAATTTGACCAAGTGACCTAGTTTATGACCCCAGTTGACCCAAATTCAGACTCATGTGAGATTTTACAAAGACAAACATTCTGACCAATTTTCAAGGCAATTAAGCAAAGAATGTGGCCTCTAGAGTGCCCACAAGGTACTTCTTTATTTTGACCTAGTGACCTAGTTTATGGTTCCAGGTGACCCAAATCCAAACTCATCTGGTATTTCATGAAGACAAACATTCTGGCCAAATTTCAGGTCATTTGAGCAATAAATGTGGCCTCCAGAGTGCAAACAAGGTATTTCTTTAATTTGACCCAGTGAACTAGTTTATGACCCAAGTTGACCCAAATTAATCTTATGTGAAACTTTATAAAGACAAACTTTCTAACTAATTTTCAAGGCAATTGAGCAAATAATGTGGCCTCGAGAGTGCCAACAAGGTATTTCTTTAATTTGACCTAGTGACCTAGTTTATGACCCAAGATGACCCAATTTTGAACTCAATGAACTTGTTGCGCTTAGATGGGCAAACAAACTTAGAAGAGAATCACTACGTACAAAATATCAAAGCTCTACGCCTTCCAATTTTAAAGAAGAATTTTAAATTTTTCCTTCTTTGTTCCTATGTTCGAACTTGTGACCCCCGGGGCTGGGCCAGTTTTGACCCAGGGGCATCATATGAACAAACTTGGTAGAGGTCCACTAGGAAATGCTACATACCAAGTATCAAAGCTCTACACCTTCCCGTTTAAGAGAAAAAGAAATTTAAAGTTTTCCTTCTTTGTTCCTATGTTCGAACTTGTGACCCCCCGGGACGGGGCCAGTTTTGACCCCAGGGGCATCATATGAACAAACTTGGTAGAGGTCCACTCTGAGATGCAACATACCAAATATCAAAGCGCCACACCTTTCGGTTTCAGAAAAGAAGAATTTTAAAGTTTTCCTTCTTTGTTCCTATGTTCGAACTTGTGACCCTCGGGGCTGGGCCAGTTTTGACCTAAGCAGCATCCTTGGAACAAACTTAGTAGAAGTCCACTAGGAGATGCTACATACCAAATATCAAAGCTCTATGCCTTCCCATTTAAGAGAAAAAAAAAATTAAAGTTTTCCTTCTTTGTTCCTATGTTTGAAATTGTGACCCCCCCGGGGCAGGGTCAATTTTGACCCCAAGGACATCATATGAACAAACTTAGTAGGGGTCTACTAGGCGATGCTACATACCAAACATCAAAGCTCTATGCCTTCTAGTTTTACAGAAGAAGATTTTTAAAGTTTTCCTTCTTTGTTCCTATGTTGGAAATTGTGACCCCCAGGGCGGGGCCAGTTTTGACCCCAGGGACATCATATGAACAAACTTGGTAGAGGTCCACTAGGAGATGCTTCATGCCAAATATCAAAGCTCTATGCCTTCAAGTTTCAGAGAAGAAGATTTTTAAAGTTTTCCTTCTTTGTTACTATGCTCAAACTTGTGACCCCCGGGGTGGGGCCAGTTTTGACCCCAGGGGCATCATATGAACAAACTTGGTAAGAGGTCCACTAGGCAATGCTACATACCAAATATCAAAGCTCTACGCTTTCCAGTTTCAGAGAAGATGATTTTTAAAGTTTCCCCTCTTTGTTCCTATGTTGGAAATTGTGACCCCCGGGGCGGGGCCAGTTTTGACCCCAGGGGCATCATATGAACAAACTTGGTAGAGGTCCACTAGGCAATGCTACATACCAAATATCAAAGCTCTACGCCTTCCAGTTTCAGAGAAGATGATTTTTAAAGTTTCCCCTCTTTGTTCCTATGTTGGAAATTGTGACCCCCGGGGCGGGGCCAGTTTTGACCCCAGGGGCATCATATGAACAAACTTGGTAGAGGTCCACTAGGAGATGCTACATGCCAAATATCAAAGCTCTATGCCTTCAAGTTTCAGAGAAGAAGATTTTTAAAGTTTTCCTTCTTTGTTACTATGCTCAAACTTGTGGCCCCCGGGGTGGGGCCAGTTTTGACCCCAGGGGCATCAAATGAACAAACTTGGTAGAGGTCCACTAGGAGATGCTTCATACTAAATATCAAAGCTCTGCACCTTCTAGTTTCAGAGAAGAAGATTTTCAAAGATTTTGCTTTTTTTTCCTTTTTGTTGCCATGGCAACCAGAGTTGTGGGTGGAATTTAATTCTTTGAACAATTTTGGTAGAGCTTCACTCAAGGAACATCCGTGCCAAGTTTCATCAAGATTGGCCCAGTGGTTTAGGAGAAGAAGATGTTTAAAGAAATTGTTGACAGACGACGGACATAGGGCGATCACAATAGCTCACCTTTAGCACGTTGTGCCAAGGTGAGCTAAAAAAAAAAAAGGAAGTACATGTTTTTGGGAAATTCACCTTTTTTTTACCAATGACATCGCTGATAATTGGAGTATATATATAGCTTTGGGAAATCCAAAAAATAGCCGACGACTTGGGGCCTTTCGTTTTGGGAATTTCTTAAACTGGATTTTGGGAAAAAAGGTCATTTTTGGCATTGGAAACGGGTCCGTTTTACGGAAGGAAAAAAAAACGCTGTAACAGACACCGGTATATAAAATCCGGTACCCGACCGACGGTGCAGACTTCCTGCCGATCATCGATTATGAGAAAGTTCAATCAATAATCGACATCGGGAGCTTCCAACACGCCGCTAATCGATACTTGCCGATTATCGGTACACCACTAGTGCGCAGTGAGCTATTGTGATCAGTCATCGTCTGTCGTCCGTCTCCCTGTCTGTCCATTCACAATTTCTTTAAAATTCTTCTCCACCTAAAGCAGTACGCCAGTCAGCTTGAAACTTTGCAGGAATGTTCCTTTGCTGAAGCTCTACCAAAGTTGTTAAAAAAATTATATTCAATCAAAAACTCTGGTTGCCAACGCAACAGAATGGCTGAAAATTAAAGAAATCTTTAAAATTCTTCTTCTGACAAACCATAGTGCCTAGAGCTTTTAAATTTTGTATGTAGCATCACCTAGTGATCCTTTACACAATTGTTAAAATAATGTCCCTGGGGTCATATTTGGGCTCCTCCCTGGGTCACCCTATTTTACAAAGAAATGAAGAAGGAAATCTTTAAATATCTTTTAGAAACATTTTTTGGGCTCCACTCACTTCAAAAAAAGTGCTATAATTCACAAGGATACAACCATGAATTACTACGCATCCGACATCTAGCTGAGAAGGTAGGCAGGTCCTCCTCTTCCTCTTCAGTGTCTTCATCCATCAGCCCGGTGAGGATCTTGTTGATGCCGGCCCTGGCCTTCTTGAACTTTAGGCTCGACACTGTGAGAAGGCTGTCCCTCACGTAGTTGGCAAAGGTCGACTCAGGGGTCACTGCTGGAGGCTGGACCAAACCCTTAAGTATAGCCTCTGATTCCTTGACCTTCTCCTGCAGGGTACCCAACACGTCATCCTCGGTGGTGGTATCCTCATCCTGTCCAGATCTTCTGGGCTTCTTGGAACTGCTGCTGCTGGAGGCTGCTGTGACAGGTGTGGCAGGTCTGGAAGGTATGGCAGTAGACTCCGTGATAGCAGGTCCAGATACCCGTAAATCCTACTCCTGAACAGTTGCTGCAGGTGAGGCTCTGCTAGGTCGGATGGGCTTGGCTGGCTCCGGTCTGTGTCGCACTACCTCCTGCAGGAATCTAAAGTTGCTGAGCACCCACTCGTCCCTCTCTGTTCTTCTTGGGGCACCGTCACCCCTCTTGTGCTTCATGATTGTGGTATTCTTATCCCGCAGTGACAGGAACCAGCCCTTCAAGTGCTTCACTGTCTTACGCATCTTCTCTGCCTGGGCCTCCCACAACTTCTCCTTATCGGTAATCTTGTGGTAATCCTGGAGCTTAGAGTCCCAGAATGTCCTGTTCTCTTGTAACCACTCGACCATGATGGCCTCATCAGATTCAGATAGGCTGCAGTTTATCCCGTCGCTCTTCTTCCTCTTGCCTCTAAAGGACACTACAGGAACACTAGGCAGACGCTGTAGAAACGTCAAGAACGTCAGCTAGCTGCTGGACAAACGTCGAGGACGTTGGCTGGACGATGGAATAAACCATGAAACGTTACCTGGACGCAAAGCAGATACTACTCAAACACTATGAGAACGCTATCAAAGCGCTGTGGACGCTATGAGAACACTATCAAAGCACTGAGAACGCAATGGAACGCAAGGTTTTGCTGCTATTTTCAACCACAAACGTAGCCTGAGGCTGAGTGAACGTTGGCTGAGCATTACCCAAGCGTTACAAGAATGTTATAACATTGTTGACCTAGAAACTTAATTTGAAGAATGTCAACATTTCCCGGTGTTTCTCAAATTTTTAAAAACGCAACCAAACGTCGAACAAAACGCTATAGTGTGACAGGGCCGTTACAAGCAACTAGCTTTCATCTGATTAAGTTGACTGATGCTAATATGCAGTGACATATACAGTGATATACAAAGAGTCCCTGTAGCTCAGTCGGTAGCGTACAGGACTTCAGAACAGGAGGTCGCTGGTTCCATCCCCGGCTCGGCCAATTTCTTTCCGAGGATTGATGATAGTCATTGCGACAGGATTCATTCCTCTCTTACCGATGGTCATTGTTTCGACGATGGTTATGTGGGAAAGAAGTCAGTGGCTTGGGAAGAATATTGTGCATAGTACTGGTAAAAGAAACTCCAGGAAAGCATGGATAGGTGCACTGGCCGCCACGATATAACTGAAAT
Source organism: Tridacna gigas (assembly GCA_945859785.2). Lineage (NCBI taxonomy): Eukaryota > Metazoa > Mollusca > Bivalvia > Cardiida > Cardiidae > Tridacna > Tridacna gigas. Next base: position 24,771,103 of record OX244044.2, read on the forward strand.
AATGTTGAAAATGGCGTTAAACATCATACGATCAATAAACCAATCAATCAACAGTGATATACAGAACTTTTTCAAAGAGCTTTTTTAATTTTCGAAAGTGTTAAGCTGTAATCTATTTTCTATAAACCAAGTGCATAAAGCTATTAAATGAAATATAATCCATTTGTAAACATAAATAGACCATTTAAATTAGAATTTAATGGGGAATACATGCATTTGACGAAGCCTTTCTTCACTCATCTGAAACCATGTTCCATGTTGAAAGATTGTATGACTGGGGGTTAAAAATGACCAAGTTTTGTACCTACTGAATGTTTTTTATCAGTCAATGAAATCACATAATAGAAGAACATAAAGGCAGGATGACAGTACCATTTATCTTTGCATATTATTTCTTCATCAGGTTTGGTCAGAATTGCAAATGAGCTCTAATTACAAGATCTCAGAATAAAGGTTATCTTCCTGTATTAGGACCTACCCTTAACTCTTTACCAGAAGACAAAATCTGAGACTTGTCCATATTGAAAGCATTTGAACACGAAAAAATAAAATGTGGCTCAAATTATTGGATTTCTTCTTGAAAGGTTAGAATACATCAAGGGAAAAGGAGAAAATGCTCTTTATCGGCATAGCCTCCACCACCCGCAATTTTTTCAAAAGGCTTCTTCCCGAGGGTTGTTCAAACTCAGCACTGCTTGGTAAAGGGTAAAGCAACATTCAGTATTGCTGTAAAATGATGACCATACTGCACTTAAAGGACTGAAAGTCCTGAAACTTATTTGTTGGACAGTATGAACAATCTGGAAATATGACTTTTTCACCACAAATAATACAAGTCTATAAAATCATTTGATGGAACAGTCTAGGGTAATAGAAATAAGAATTGGTCAGCCAGGCAGGGCAACAGTAATTTTATCACTTGGGTACTAGTAAATGAATCCAGTGTACTGACAAGCTTCAATCTGACAGTTTTTGAACATGTTCAAATGTATTTATAGGAGCAGCCATAGTAGTGAGGATAAGTAGCATTTGGAAACTCTGAGAAAAAAGCTCAGATGTATCCAGAGTATTTTGTTTCAGGCAGATCCATCACTAAAAATTGGCAGACTACAGACAATTTTTAAAAATTAAAAGTTAAATTTTTAACCTTTAAAGAATTAAAGGTTTCTTTTTTCCCTATCAGAACATAGCAGTCTTATAGATCCAAGATCAGAGTTCCGATTCTGAGCTGCCCAATGATGACAGGACACTGGCTGAAGATGCAACACACAGAAAGAGTACAATCACAAAGATACACCACAAAGACTTCACCAACCCGTCCAAAAAAAATAGGTAGAACAGGTATTTGTTAATTTACCTATGCAGGAATGGAACAGAATTCTATGAGGTTAAAGGTTTTGTTCAGCCACTGAAGCCAACTGAATATATGAAGACTTAACAATTCACTTGAGCGTTAGACTTAAAAGAGACACAATTTTTGGCTCATCACATGCTTTACAATCCTTCAAAGTAGAAGAGTCAGTTGATAAACTCTTTAGTAGACAAAATTTTAGACTAATCAAAATTGAAAGCATTTGCATACGACAAAATAAATGTGACTCAAAAATTGAAATTTTTTTTCGAAAGGACAGAAAACATGGTGGGAAAAGGAGAAAATGCTGGTTACCAGCATTTTCTCCTTTTCCCACATTGTTTTCGAAAGCCCTTTTCTTCAGTCGTTAAAAGTTGGGATTATGTGGTAAAGGGTTAAAGTACATTTGTTTCTCAATACCCATGTTTTACCCATGGTGACACCAAAGATCCATACACTTATTTCAGCCTTTTCATTAAACCTTGTATGCTTAACCAGGCTTTAGTTGTTTTTGTGGAAAATGTAGATAAAGATCAGAATGCACAAAACATGCTGTCTGAACTTGAATCTACACTGTCAACTAATTTGCAAGATATTCCGAAAAAAAAAAAAGTCTTGAAATGGATGCATATATTTGGCACTGAATGAATGTTCATTTCATTTATTCAGCTCTCAATAGATTGAAATTAATGACATCAGTCTGTGAAATACCCTAATAAAAATGGCAAGAGTATAATCACTAAGCGATAATGTGATGAGATAGGGCCATTTATCATGAATGTAAGTTCTTCACTTGTACAGCATGGAGTTGCAAATGAGATCTAATGATATGAACATAAAATAACCTAAATAGCTTATTCTACCGTGACAATCAGATTTTAATCACCTTTCGAGCCATGAGGACTATTCTACTTGTTTTTAGTATCATTGCACATCTAACACTGTCTGCATTTTATGACATATACATATGAGCCATGCTATGTAAAAAGGGGGCTTAATGCACCTGTAAAAAGTGTCAACCCAGTATGTATATGTCTAAGGTCCATTCTACCTTATGAAACAGTTGATTGCTAGACATAGTGAATTTTAAGGATCCCTCACTATGTTATATCTTGCTTGGCAAGATACATCACGGAGATGCATTAAGCCCCCTTTTGCCAGAGCAAGGCTCATATATTATAGCCAAAACAGAATTGAAACGGCAATGTCTAGGTCTTGCTCCTGACAAAAATGTTGATTTCACAAAATGATGCATATTATATCATGTATATGGTGTATGTGCGACATCATTTGACCGCATCTGGTTCACAAGGATGCATGATATATGTTTAAGCAGACATTATCATTAACCTTTATCCTGCTAAATAAGTTAAAACTTTAAAGCCGATAGTGAAATCCTGAATCTTGTTCTTTGAAACCTATCTTTTGGAGAAAAATATCTCCTCATCGGACAGTGTAGATCCAAGATCAGACTGCACATTCTGTGCAATCCGATCTTGATCTACATTGTCCGCAAAAGGTCAGTGAGTCACGCTTAGTAACTTAAGGGTTAAGAAAATCACAATTACACTGTAACAAGGTTTAAAACTAAATTGACACGAGAAAAAATTTCCAAAGGGCCCAGTTTTTTTTTTTTCACAAAAACTGAAAGAAAAACATAATAAGTTATTGTTGACAAGAATACAAAACTAATAAGCTTTTCACTTTATCAATGTTTCAACATGATTCTAAGTATCATTTCTGAATAAAAGAAATCTACGCAGGCTGTTCCATAATGAAAGCTTTTGCAGAAGACAAATTAAAAGTGGCTCAAAAAAATGAGATTTGCTCAAGAATAAAAAACACTGAAGGAAAGGGCAAAAATGCTGCTTACCAGCATTTTCTCATGTATCCAAAATCTTTTCAAAACGGAAAACAGGAACAATGCTGTCGAAGGATATTAAGGTTTTTGTGGCATTTGTCGAAGACAATGCCACTATGAGTTCAATACGGCATTTTGAAAATCATGTATCGTATTTTGTGCAAAACCGAAGGAAGTAAACCCTATTAAAATAATTTTTTCTGAGAAAAATAAGTATTTCGATTTCACTCAGATATGAAGTTGAAAATGGTGTATTACAATAAATTGGATAAGGCTGACGATCGTGGAAATACTTCCTTTTTATCGAAAATAGCTTGATCCGCTATGGCCTTCTATAGTGGCGTAATGACACACACATACCGTGCTTGTTCGTCCCAAAACCAGTTCGTTCCTGGGCTTATTCGTCCTAGGATTGTTCGCCCTGACTTGTTCGTCCCACAAGATTGCACCCTTCTCTATCAGATTTTGCATGACTATATAGTAGAGTGACTTTCAAGCGAATATTTTGAAACAGTTTCTGTTGTTTATTTTTCAAATTATTAATTCCACACAATGGCTCCCTTGTTTTAAAGTGCAATATGTTACAGAGAGCCTGAAAAATGAAATTATTAAAACATCCTTTACAATTTGCTATACAATGTACAGCAAAAGTATTTGAGCCATGCTGTGTAAAAAGGGGGCTTAGTGCATCTGTGAAAAGTATTGACCCAGGTCAGCCTGCGCAGTCCTTGTAGGCTGACCTGGGCCAAAAGCTTATGCTACTGGTCAATTTTCTGTATGTCCAAGGACCAGTCTACACATCATGATTCAGTCGGTTATTAGACAAAGCCGATATTATGGATCCCTAATTATGAGATGTCTTGCTTGGTATCATGCATCACAGAGATGCATTAGGCCCTCTTATGCCACAGCAACAAAAGAATTAAACTCCTAATGAGAGAAATAAATCAAATTATATCTTATCTTCAGGATAAGCTTTGAACTTCTAGGTTACTTTTCATATGTCTGTCCTCACTAAAGCCCTAAATCTGAGTGACAATGGAGGTGCCCAGAGGTGTGAACAGTGGCATGCAGGTATTAGGTAGGTGAGTTCATTTCAAACTTAGAGTCACCGATCTCACTAAATCCAATTTTCTTAACTCTCCCTTAACTCCTTCCCACACAGCAAAATTTCAGACTAGTCCAATTTGGGATCCATGGCATTTTGTCGAAAACGATCCCTAGCCCTGACCCTTAACCTTACCCAAATGAATTGTGCCTCAAATCTTCCTGCCAGACAGCTTTTCATGAAATAAATTTAGGAATTTAGCAATCAGTATTTTAAAACATAATATGGATTTTAACAAAGGCCCTTTCGACGAAATGTTATGCATCGTCCAATTTGAAGGTGCATGCAGATGACAAATTACATATGGCTCAAATAAAGGAGTATTTCTTTGAAATTGTTGAAAAATTGTGGGAAAAGGAGAAAATGTTGGTCTTCAACGTTTTCTCCTTTTTCCACAATGTTTTCAAAAGATTATCTGAGCAAGGTGGGTAAAACTGAGGTTTGTGTGGTAAGGATTAACTCACTGTAAATAAAGATGAAGGCATGGATAGTTAAAAATAACATTGCAGGCACTGAAACATAAATTGGTCACAAACCCTCTTACCAGACAATAAATTTTAGATTTGTCCAAATTCAGTGCCTTTAACTCTTTACCACACAATCCTAAGTTTTTACATCCATGAAAAAGAAGGCTTTTGAAAACATTGTGGGAAAAGAAGAAAATGCTAGTATCCAGCATTTTCTCCTTTTCCCAGTGGGTCCTGTGTGGCTGGGTGGTAAAGTGTGGGACTCATAATTGGAGGTCACTGGTTCAAGCCCCACCTGATCTGCAGAGTATTTCATGGGAGTGTCCTTTGGCAAGACACTTCAGAGCCCTAGCCTAGTACTGGTGAAACCCAGGAAATATATGAATATGTCAGCTGTCGCCGTGATAAGACTGAAATAATGTTGAAGGTTGCGTAAAACACCATTCAATCAATCAATCCATCCTTTTCCCCATAATATTTTCTACCTTTTCAAGGGCAAATTGTATTGTCATTTGAAACATTTGAATTGTTGTCTCCAGATTCCTTCAAATTGGATGAGTCTAGATTTTTTCTGCATGGTAAAGATGACAAACCTTTCAATCATGGCTTAATCTTAGGAGAAAATTTCATTGTCTTCATCTGCAAATTTTTTCATAAAGAAATCGCTAGTTATTAAGTTGCTATCTGAGCCAAATATTACTGCATGAAGTCATGTTTCCAAGCTACTTTCACTTCAATCTGCTGCTGCAGCTTAACATCCAATTTCATTGTTTGCACAATTCCAAAAATAACATGCCATCTTACAATAAAGCACATGTAGTTCAGTTTATGTCTTTTTTTTTTTGTTTCAGTTCTGGTACTTCAGCTTCCTGTTTTTCCTGCACTTTCAGTGCTTTGATTCAACAACACCCCCCCCCTCCTCCTACCTATTTAACCCTTTCACAAACAAGCCCTGGTTTTCACATGTCTGCAGTACAAGTCTTTTGAAAACACTGTGGGAAACGGAGAAATTGCTCGTAACGAGCAATTTCTCCTTTTCCCACAGTGTTTTCTACCCTTTTTGAGAACTGTCTGCCATTTTCATCAAATTTAGAATTGTCGTCTGCAAACTCTTTCAATTTGGACCAGTCCAAAATTTGTCGTTTGGGAAAGGGTTAAAGAGACATCCAATCAGACATTTGAGCCTCCTTTGTCATCTGCAATTGCTCCAAACATACACAAGTCTAAAATTTTACCATTTTTTTAAGAGTTAAGCATACCATTTCTTAATAAAGCATGCTTAGTATTGTAAATGAGACCATTTCTTTATGAATTTGCATTAATACAGATAAAAAAAAAATCCTTATTACGATACAATATTACAGTATGTGATATAACAGGTGCCCAAGTTTACTGTCATTCATATTGACCCAAATATACTGGGAAAAAATTGGGTCAGTCAGGCTTCAGTTTACCCATTACAAACAGTGAGTTTTAACAACCCTTAGGAAAAAGGCTTTTGAAAACATTGTGGGGAAAGAAGAAAATGCTGGTAACCGGCATTTTCTCCTTTTTCCCATTATGTTTTTCAACCTATTCAAATGCAAAATCAATCATCTGAGCCACATTTAATTTTTCGTCAGTGATTGCTTCCAACTGTGACACATGTGAAATTTTGTCTTCTAGTTCTTTACCAAGTTTTAACAACCCTGAGGGAGACGCTTTTAAAAACATTTCGGGAAAAAGAAAATGCTGGTTACCAGCATTTTCTCCTTTTCCCACAATGTTTTCTACTCTTTCAAAACCAAATTTCATAATTCCAGCCACATTTAAATTGTTGTCTGTAAATGCTTTCAATTTGGATGAACGTAAAATTTTGCCATTTGGTAAAGAGTTAAGCTTTCACCAAAGAGTCCTGTGTTTTCATGACCTTACCGACTGCGACCTGAACATGTACCAAATTTTCATTTAAGATCAACTTTTTTGGGCCTAAGCACTAAAGAGAATAAGAATTTACTATCATTGTTTTATTTACTATGGTATGACCTGAGGGGCTTTAAACCCCAGACCTACCACTCAGTCCACAAGTGCCCTAATTTCACAGCTACATTATCAATCCTCTCTATGGCTTACAAGCATCTGTTTGTATGTTGTCTAGCACCATTTTCAACAATGGTTCCATTATATTACCAGCACCAATGCACCTATCCATACTTTCCAGACTTTCCTATCCACACTTTCCTAGATTTTCTTTTTACCAGTACTTGAACAGTATTAAAAAACACTCATGCAAAATGTGGATGACAAAGTTAATTCATGAAAAAGGTGAAAACTTTGTGGCAAATGGAGAAACTACTCTCTGAGCAATACCTCCCTTCACTACAATGTTTCAAAATATGGACATAATGATTTAATTCTCTACCAACAACAAAACTTTAACTTTTCAAAACTAAAAGCATTAACTGATGAAAAATTCACTTTTTTTCACTTGTGGCAAAATCATGGTAACCAACATTAATTTTCTCCTTTTCCCGTAATGTTTTCTAACCTTTCAGAGACAAATCCAATCATTTGAGCCACATTCAATTTGTTGTCGGCAACTCTTTACCACACAACAAAATTTTAGATTGGTCTAATTGGAAAGCAGTTGCAGACCACAAATTAAATGTGACTCAAAAATTGAAATTTGTTTTGGGAAAGGTAGAAAACATTGTGGGAAATGGAGAAAATGCTGGTTACCAGCATTTTCTTCTTTTCCCACAATGTTTTCAAAGGCTTCTTTCTCAGGGTTGTTAAAAGTCAGGATTGTTTGGTAAAGTGTTAAACCACCACATTAGCCATTATTTAATTTCTTGTCTGTTTGGACTATAAATCCATGGCTGAAGTGCTAGGTAAACATCTAAAACAGTCAACTGTAAATTATATAATCATAAAATCCTTCCCCTCTCTGCAAGATTTGTAATGATCAAATCCCCATGTTATTCCTCATGACATATTTTTTCCTTTAACCCTTTACTACATAATCCGCACTTTAAATGACCCCAAAGAAGGCACCTTTGAAAACATTATGGAGAAAGAAAAAAAATGCTGGTAACCAGCATTTTCTCGCAATGTTTTCTATCCTTCCAAAAACTATTTTCAATTTCTAAGTCACATTTATTTTGTTGTCTGTACATGTCTAATATCTGAACTGTTGAAAAAGACTTTATCTAGAAAGTACTTAGGACTGTACTAAGTGCTTTTGCGGACCCCATAGATCAAGATCAGACTGCATAAAATATGCAATCTGATCTGAATCCACCCTCCTCTTGTGCCAGAGATCGCTGCGAAAACAACTGTAGCTTTGCAATGTCTTTCTCTTTCATACACAATTAAGGTGACCATTAAATTTATGTAACAGTAAAAGGGTAAAAGGGTAATATTTATGTGGATTTTGTTTGTAACACTGTTATAACAACTTAGGTTGTATCACGGCGGTCAGTGCACTTACACATGTTTCCCTGCTTTCTCACACCAGTATTGACGCAGCTTTCTGAGAGATGAAAAATCGCCTGGAAGAAAGTTTGCTTCAACAGGGTATTGAACCGCAAACCGTCAGGTCAAGAGGCAGATACGCTAACCACTGAGCTACCCGGCCAGGCTTTATACTGGAACTAAGCATTGGGATGCAAAAACCCTTTTCCCTTGCCTGCCAGGGAAAAAAGTCTGCAATCAGCATCCTGCAGGACAAAACCAAATTTATATAACTTGTAAGACACTTGATTTGATCCTTTCCCAAACAACAAATATGAGACTTCTTTATTGAAAGTAAATGCATATGACAAATTTAAAACTGATACAAATGAGCTTTGGGTCCCTGATAGGGTTTAACCCTTTTACAAATGACAAAATATTTTAGACTGGTCCAAACTGAAAGCAATTGCAGACAACAAATTCAATGCAGCTCAAATAATAGAATTAGTGTCTGAAAGGTAAAAAAATATTGTGGGAAAAGGAGAAAATGCTGGTTACCAGCATTTTCCTCTTTCCCACAATGTTTTGAAACGTCTTTTCTGTCTTTTAAACTCTGGATTGTATGGTACAGGGTTAAAACATTGTGGTTACCACCATTTTCTCCTTTTCCCACATGTTTTGAAAAACTTTCTTCCCCAGGGTCATTAAAACTCAGGATAGTGTGGTTAAGGGTTAATTATTAAAGCCCTTGGTCCAGCTTGAGTTCCATTGGTGGACAATGTAAATCAATGTCAGAATGTGCAGTCTGATCTTAGATCCACATTGTCTACTTCTTTGTTTCTTATTCTGTCCTGGAAATAGCAGTATTTCACCTGTTTTTACCAAATTAAAAATGCCAATTTCATTAATTCAATTCTCTAAGGGTTAGTTTTCCTATCAAGGTAAAAACTATGAATAATAATATTTGTGGTCAATGAAGGAGTGCACCAAAGGTGTACAATGATTTACTAAGCTTAACCCTTTACCACACAATCCCAAACTGTAACAAACCTGAGAAAGAAGCCTTTTAAAAACATTTTGGGAAAAGGAGAAAATACAGTAGCCAGCATATTCTCCTTTTCCTACAATGGTTTCTACCTATTCATGGACAAATACTATCATTTGTAAAACATATGAATTGTCATCTGTAAATTCCTTCATTATGGATGAGTCTAAAATTTTGCTCTGTGGTAAAGAGTTAACCAAAGGTTGCAAGCAACAGCCAGTCAAGTCTGTTATTTGCTTGTTCAGCTAGTCAAGTGCAAAGATGTTGAATTGTCTAGCTACATTAGAGTATAACTGGAACTGCCACAGGTTAACAAAATAAACCCCAGTGGTTGCCCTGTCAGTCTATCAGGCAAAATATTCAAAGGGCAATAACTCCTATAATAACCCACTAATCATAATAAAAACTGCAGGTGCACAAGTTCTCATAATAGGATTTTGGATTCCACGAAAAATTTCAGCAAAATTAATCGAACATTGTGGGAGCAAAGACAACTCAATGTGGCACCCACTTACTGTTTGACCTAGTCAAAGAATTCTTTCTAAATTCAAGAAAATCAAATTATCAAACTATTTTCAATGCATAATGGGAGAGCTTTCTCAACAGAATGATGCTACATGGAAATGCTAAAAGGTTGGCATTTGTACACACTTTAGCAAAGTTGATAACTATTTCGCACACCAACAGTGCAGATAGTCATTTGAAAGTTATTTGAATAAAGAATAAAGAATTTAACCAAATATCAATTTATATGTCCTGAAAGGTCATTTACCTTATAAATCTTTATAACTGCCAGGCAACTTCGCTTAGGAGTTGAACCCAGGCTGTTGCAAGTTCAAATCCCAAAGCCAGCTAATGTCTCTCCAAGGACTGATGTTAGTCATTGCAAAAGGATTCAAGCAGTCAGTGTTGTTGGAAGAATATTATGCACAGTGCCAGTGAACAGAAACTCCATAAAAGCATACACAGGTACACTTACCACTACTATATGACAGAAATAATGTAAAACACAATACAACATACTAAAATTACCAAGTGACAATGTTTCGGACTTGTCCATATTCAAATCAGATACAGACTACAAACTAAATGTGGCTCAAATGATGAGGTTTGTCCCTGAAGGGACAGAAAACGTCACTGAAAAAGGAGCATCATTTTCTCCTTTTACCATGATATTTTCAAAAGCCTTTTTCCTACAAGTCAAAAAACAATAGCTTGTTTGGTAATGCCTAGGTTACATTTGGCCTGCTATGAGCTTACCGCGCCTGTACCATGCCCATCTTTCCTTGTGGCCTCTGTACAGTGGTTGTACGATTATCATTCAGATTTACACAGGCACTGTAGCCTCTATAATTTTAACTCTGCATAAAGACAAATTTTAAAAAATGCAAGCCCATAGCCTGTAAAAACATTGTGATAGCATTGCACAATACCCTTTCGAGCATTGTACAGAGGCACCTACAGTGCTAGTAACCAGCATTTTCTTCATTTCCAAACAATATTTTTCTACTCTTTCATAAAGAAACAAATCATTAGAGCTCGTTATATTTAATGTTTCATTTGTTAATGCTTCAATTTGGAGCCATCTAAAATTTAGTCATGTGGTAGATAGTTAAAGACGAAACAGAACTGGCCAGTCATACAAAGACTAAACTCAAGCAAGGCAGCAGGAAAAGCTTCTGGTAATACAAGACAAACAGAAATGTTTAATTTTCTCTTGAGATGGGACACAATCTATTTACCCAGGGATTTCCAAAACACATAAAAGGAAACAGATATATTTTGTGCTGTCTCAAGTTTACTGGGATCAAGACAGATTTAAGTTGGACATTTATTGGTGTTTTATCAAATTTGATTTGATTATGAACAAATGTCTTCTTATATATTGCTTCTTGAAATAACCATGACAAACCCTTCCCACTCTACTGGGAAAATGAACCCTTAACCCTTCATGATACAATCCTGAATTTTAATAACCCCGAGGTAAAAGGCTTTTGAAAACATTCTGGGAAAAGGAGAAAATGCTGGTAACCAGCATTTTCTCCTTTGCCCAAAATGTTTTCTATCCTTTGTAAGACAAATGATGTCATTTGAGCCACTTTTGAATTACCTTCTGCAAATGCTTTCAATATGGAAAAAGGTGTTTTTTATTTCTTCTCATTAATCACGTGATTTTTATCAATATACACTTATTACCACCTGCAGATGACCTTTTTTCTGTCTTGCAGTAGACATTGGAAACATTGTGGCAAAAGAATAAATTTTTTGTAATGAGCACATAACTATATGCAGGATGTAATGCCAAGGCACCAAAAATGACAAAAGGGCTAAAGAATAATGTAGGAGATATAACTCTAGTATTGTTGTATAAACATAAAGAACGACCCTCGCGTTTGTTTACTGTTGGTGCGCATGCGCATTATGGTGTGAAGCGCGTGGATCCGTTCTTCCTGGTTTGGGCGTTGTAAAGCTGTCTAGCCACCGCGCTCTGGAAGAATAAATCGTTAAACTAAATTACTTAATTGTAATTATTGATCCCTTTGCTGCTATTATATTGAGAATATAACAACTGGTGTCAGAAGCGGTCGAAAGACGTAACCAACGCAATTCAAGTAGGAAATTTGGTGATTGTTTTCGGTCAAGCACCGAGTGAGGAACGACGAAGGCAAGATCTTTCCGACTGATTCTTGTTGATTTACCCATCCTCGGAGTAATTCTAAGCACAACATCATTATCAAAGCAACATCAGAGGACATTATGCACAAAGAGGACCGTTAAAAAGTTTTCATTCGAGTTTTATAGTCATTCTTTGACCGGTGCCCCGAGTGACAGCTAGATCTACAGTCGTACTCCATTTAGCAGTTTGTGTTCACTGCGAACGCAACTTTGTTCAACAACAACAGAAAAAAAAAAAGATATTCATTTTTGGATTATTACGTTGAATGCAAGAGATAAATATCATAATTCATTAACATAAACACAATACAGACACAGACATTTAAACAATGAAATATTGGAAAAAGTAATAAGTAAACAAACTTATGTCCAGAAGGGACTTAGAAAATTTTTTACAGAGGCACCCTGTTTGTGCCCCAGAGCGTGACAGTGACCGTATTTGTGTTTTACTTTCCGACAGTAAAGCCTCACGTCTGGAGCAACTTGCTGACAATTTACCCAACTTTCCACTTGTTTACCTTTATAGTAAAGGTGCCTCAACAGTAGAGTGCTATAACTTGCTGCATTCCAATCTTCCTAAGATTGAAGCTAAGTATTCGAAGAGAGCTTTAGTGTATGTGTGGACAGGCACCTGTGATATTACTTGTAAGAAAAAGTCAGGCTGTATCAGAGTCAGGTCGGAGAGTGATAGAATAGTTGACTCTGTCATTGAATACTATTTGAAAATTACAAAATTTGTTCTTGCAAGGCAGGGGAAGGTAAAGTTCATTGGAGTGCCTACATACTCACTTCCAATTTATAATAAGTATCGAGGGGCAGGGATTATTAGTGAAGAAAATTTGCAAGCTGAAAGGGAGGAAGTGAACAGACAGGTTTGTCGTTTGAACTCTGAAATTGAAAAATTAAATAATCAGCTACGGTGTAATACCTTGAAATTTAATGCAGACCTAATAAAATCTAGGCCGGGTCGATCCAAAATTTCATTCAACCTCCTGCACGACGGGCTTCACCCAGGTGTATTGCTTTCAAAAAAGTGGTTGCGAAAACTCCAGATTGACATAGTTAAAGTAGCATATACTGATTGTTTGTCTGATAGTGTATCTGTTATTGACAAGCAGGAGGCAATTTCATTTGATATACAGTATGGCCAGCAGTAACCAGGGAGAACATTCAAGTTGCAAAAATCCTGACGAAAAGACAACAGAGGAATCAGGATATATAACCAGGTCAGAGTTTTTTAATTGTTTTAAAGAGTTAGTTGATACAGTTAGACAGACCCAGCATGACAATACCCCAATAAATCCTTTACATAGTACCCCGACTAGACCCTTTCATGAAGAATTAAATATTATTGAAGAACATGAAAGGAGAGCTCACACCAGAGATGGTACCCTGCCTTTTCCACACAGACAACAGATGTATGAAAATTCATTACAGAGGAATACAGCCCAAGAATCCAAGGGGCCGGGAATGAAAATGCCAAACTATGGTGGCTCTGGAGATATTGATGTGTTCATACCATTTGACAGGCTGGCAGAATGTTTTGGTTGGTCTGATGTAGAGAAAGTGGACAGGTTGTTCCAATGTTTGCAAGGCCCAGCATTGAAATTCTTATGTGGACTCCCAGCTGATGTTTTGTGTAGCTACGCCTTTATTAAAGTTAGACTAGCAAGAAGATTTACAAATATGGATCAGCCAGCCACACTGAGACACCAACTGGCAGATATGCGGCAGAAGCCAGGTCAACTGAATGAGGAATTCGCCGAAGAGATAAATAAGCTTGTGGTGCGCGCATACCCAGGAATAACTATTGACATGTTGGAACAACTGGCAGCGGAATTCTTTTTGAAGGGCTACAAAAATAGCAAGATTGCATATGAGGTAATGAACAGATGTCCAAGAACCCTAAATGAAGCTTTGTCCTACGTAACAACAGCTGAACAGAATTTTAAGGCAACTATTGGACGGGATCACGAAAAGCGAGAATTAAGAATGGCACGTAGGGTAAATTGGGCGGATTTGCAAGAAGAATGTTTTGACACAGATAACCCAGAGGAAGAAGATGAGCAAATAAATAGGGTTCATACGCATACAGTAAGACCAACATACGTAACTGTTAGTCAGCTGGATGAGAGATTAAAGAAAACTGAAAATATGCTTACAAAACTAAATCTATCTAGTTCACAGAGATCTAATTACAATCGTTCTCCAAGTCCGGCAAGGAAATTTGAAATCAATAATGATTGCTTTAATTGTTTACAAAAGGGTCACTTTGCAAAGCAGTGTCCAAGAAAGAATGAAAATTTAAATAGCTCAGTGTATCATGAGGAAACAGAAGAGGTACAAAAGGCAATTAAAATCACGCATTTGGGTAAAGGGACCCGGGGTATTTCTATGCATTAATAATATCACAACCAAGGCAGTTGTTGATACTGGTGCAGATGCAACAGTTATTTCAGAAGATATTGCCAGAGAAGCCAAGCTTGACTTCAAAACAGGAAAAAAATGCAAACTTCTAAATGCAGCAAACAATGCAGAGATGATTGCATATGGAGGAGTCACTGCGACACTCCAAATTGGTAAGAAAAAATGGAACTGGCCAGTATATATTGCTCCCATTCGAGATGGAGTTCTTCTTGGTATAGATTTTTTGCAGGGTTCAGATGCCAAAATTCCAACTAGACAACGTGATATTGTCTTTGGAGACCAGCTTGTTGTTGGACGCATACAGTAAGTGGGGATACGGATTCAGTCAGTGTTAGACTAGATCAAGATGAGGAAATTCCTCCAGAATCAGAAAAAATTGTGATAGGCAGAGTTTCTTCACCAAAGCCAGAGATTGACATGGTTCTTGACCCAAGTTGTACCAAGGAAGGACTTCAGATTGGTTCTGTGTTTGTTAAGGCAGGTGATTCTATTCCTGTCAGAATTCTGAATTTAGGCAAAAGAGCAAAGTTTCTTACAAAGGAGACACATCTCGGTAAACTTATCCCAGCTGTTTTAGATGCATCTCCAACTTTAAATGATGATGCTAACCATTCAGAGATGGATCTGCCTGCAGAGCTTAAGGCAATGGTTGACAATGTAGGCTCTGCTTTGAGTACCGTTGAAAAATCTAGGATATTGCAGTTGGTTTTGAAATATAGAAAAGTATTTGCAATCAATGACCTTGATCTTGGCTGTTTCAAATCAATTAATCACAAAATTAACACTGGTCAATCACCACCTGTAAGACAAGCTACCCGCAGAACACCTCTTTCATTTCAGAAAGAGGAGAGGGAGCACTAGCAAAAGATGTTAGACACTGGTGTTGTTGTGCCATCAAAATCAGAGTGGGCTTCCCCCATAGTTTTGGTGCGAAAGAAAGATGGTGGAATCAGGTGGTGCATAGACTACAGAAAATTAAATGATGTGACAATAAAAGATGCCTACCCACTCCCAAAGATAGATGAATGTCTTGACACTCTGAGTTGCTCGACTTACTTTTCCACACTTGATTTGATGAGTGGGTACTACCAGGTACAGATGGATGATTGTGATGGACACAAGACTGCATTTACCACAAAATACGGACTTTTTGAGTATACGAGGATGCCATTTGGACTTTGCAATGCTCCGTCAACCTTCCAACGTGCTATGGAAATGATTTTACGGGGTTTACAGTGGGAAACGATCCTCATTTACCTTGACGATGTAATTGTTACAGGAAGAACCTTTGATGAACACCTGAAAAATCTGGAAGAAGTCTTCAAACGGTTTTTCGAGCATGGCCTTAAATTAAAACCAAAGAAATGCAAATTATTTCAAACAGAGGTAAATTTTCTTGGACATGTGGTAACAGATAAGGGTATCACAACAAATCCTGATCTTGTCTCTGTAGTTATAAATTGGCCTACCCCAGAGGATCAAAAGGGTCTACAATCATTCCTTGGGCTAGCCAATTACTACAGACGCTTTGTCAACAACTATGCTCAATTGGTGTCACCATTACAAGATCTTCTTAAGCAACGAAAGCACTTTATTTGGACTAAAGAGCATCAACAGTGTTTTGACAGATTGAAAACTCTTTTGAGTACAGCCCCAGTATTGGCTTATCCGAACCAGTCAGATATGTTTATTTTAGATACAGATGCTTCAGATGGATCCATCGGAGCAGTGCTATCCCAAACAAACAATGGAGTAGAGAAGGTTGTTGCTTATGCTAGCAAGACTCTTGGGCCAGCTCAGAGAAAGTACTGCGTCACCCGTAAGGAACTGCTAGCCGTTATGGTATTTACAAATCAATTTAAGCATTATCTCCTTGGGAAGCAGTTCATAATAAGAACAGATCACAGTTCACTGGCTCGGCTATATCGCTTCAAACAGCCTCAAGGCCAATTAGCTCGGTGGCTAGAGGAGCTAAGCCAATATGACTTTGTCATACAACACCGGCCAGGCAGAGACCATGGAAATGCTGATGCCCTTTCCAGGAGAGCTGAAGAAAAATGTGACTGTTACCAAGCAGGTTCAAAAGTAGAATGTTTACCGTGTGCTGGTTGTAAACATTACGCTAAAGTTCATGGAAGTTGGGAAAGGTTTGAAGAAGATGTAGATTACGTAGTTCCAATTGCTGCATGTCGAATTGAGACTGAAGACATTGATGATCAACATTCTTTTTGTTCAAGTAACTGGCTAGAATCACACTAAGTTGACGAAGTTGTGAGAGCAATGGAAGAAGACGAAGACCTTTTGAAAATTCGAGAATGGGTTCAATACGGGCAAGTACCTGATGAGAAGAGGCTTAAACTTGAGAACCCAGCCTTAAGGAGCTACTGGCTTACCATCCAGCAGTTTAAGGTAATTGGCCAACTCCTTTATTACAGATGGGAGGATGCTTCAGGACAGGCCTGTGACAAACTTGTTGTTCCAAGAAAGTATAGAAGGGAGGTAACTGAATTGTGTCACAATCCTCCATTTTCTGGTCACCAGGGTATTCAGAGAACAGTGGCAAGAGTTAGAAAATCATTTCATTGGTATGGTTTGGACCATGATGTGCAGTGTTTTGTGAATTCATGCGATAAATGTGGAATTATGAAGAAAAGCTCCCGCTCCTCCAAGGCACCTCTGCAATCTTATATGTGTGGAGCTCCATTAGATAGAATACAGATGGACATACTAGGACCCTTACCTGAAAGTAAGAAAGGAAACAAATATATTTTAGTCATTGTTGATCAATTTAGTAAGTGGGTTGATGCCTACCCTATCCCACATCAAGGTAGCAAGTTAGTTGCTGAGAAGTTAGTTCAACAGTTTATATCTACCTTCGGTATACCATTAGAAATTCACACGGATCAGGGCTCCAACTTTCAAAGTGATCTTATTAAAGAAGTTTGTAGATTGCTCGGTATTACGAAAACTCGTACTACGCCATATCACCCTTCATCAAACGGGCTAGTTGAGCGCTTCAACAGAACCTTACTGCAAATGGTCCGCTGTTATCTGGATTCGGATCAACACAATTGGGATGACCACTTGCCCCTGCTTGTTGCTGCATATAGAAGTACACCACACCAGTCAACAGGGTTCACACCAAACAGATTAATGTTGGGCAGAGAGGTGTTACAGCCACAATACCTTTCATTCCCAAGGCCAACTGGAAAGGTCCTCAATACTGGTGAATATATAGAAAGTCTCAGTGAATCACTTCGATTGTCTCATGATATCGCAAGACGCTTCCTTAATAATGCCCAGGAAAGACAAAAAAGGTTATATGACATTAACATACACAGGAAGCAATTCAACATTGGTGACCTTGTATACCTCAAGAGAGAAGCTAGAACAAAACGGAAATGTCCAAAACTTCAGAAAGTTAAAGATGGTCCATATATAATTACCGAAGTTTTTGGCCCAGTTATTTTCCAGATTCAGAATAATAAGTCCACTCGTGTTGTCCACCATGATAAACTTAGCGAGTACAATGCAGAATTTGTGCCTAATTGGGTTAACAGACTGAGAAATGAAATTTCCTGCTCAAATAGCCATTTAGACGTTTGTACAGATACTGCTGAATCTGACGCCTATCAAGCTGAAAACAATGGGAATCAAGTCACCTCAATCCCTGAGGATCTACATGATGATGGGGCCAATCTTGCCCATCATAGCTGTTCACTGCGAATGCCTGTGATGGACAAAGACACAGAGAACAAGAAGACAAGTTCCCGCGGAAATCGCTTCACCAGAACAGGGAGAGAAGTTAGGAGTCCTCAAAGACTTGATATTTAGTCTAGTTAATTATCTAATTAACAGATGCGAACACATGTTTAATGTGCTTATTGTATATATGTGCTAAACGAAAAAAAAAAGAAAAGGATTTGAAAAGAAAAAAAAAAAGTGTAAGACTCGAGATATGTTCTGTACTGAGAGACAGTCAATGGTGTTACCTATGAGATCCAAAATAATTTGATTTCTTAGACGTTACCTTTTTAATTCGCAGTGTTTTGAATCGTAATGTTAAAGTTTGTCTTTTATGATGTATGTTATTATTCGCTGTTTTTGTTGCTTGATCACTCCTTTTTAGAAAAGAGGGGATGATGTTGTATAAACATAAAGAACGACCCTCGCGTTTGTTTACCGTTGGTGCGCATGCGCATTATGGTGTGAAGCGTGTGGATCCGTTCTTCCTGGTTTGGGCGTTGTAAAGCTGTCTAGCCACCGCGCTCTGGAAGAATAAATCGTTAAACTAAATTATTTAATTGTAATTATTGATCCCTTTGCTGTTATTATATTGAGAATATAACAGTATTCACCAAACAATCAAAGGGGAAATGAGAACACTGCATTCATACCCGTTTCTGTAACAAATTTTCTGCTAACTTCCTGTATATACCCATGCAATATTCATAGGTTGCGTTCTCCAAACTAATTGTTCAAAACTAGTGGAAAAATGTTAGAGCAAACATTTTATTGTTTCAAAAGGCAACTTAACGCTTTTCTACAGAACAAAGTTAAAGACTACTCCAAATTGTAAGCATCTGTAGGCAACAGATCAGTAATGTGGCTTATGATGGATTTGTATATGGAAAGGTAAACAACAATGTGGGACAAGGAGAAGCTGCCGGTTACCAGCATTTTCTCCTTTTCGAACACTGTATTCAAAAGCTTTATTTCATTAAAATACAGGATTGTTAGGTAAAAGGTTTAACCCTTTACCACACAATCCGCAGTCTTAACGACCCTGAGGAAGAAGCCTTCTGAAACATTGTGAGAAAAGGAGAAAATACTGGTAAACAGCATTTTCTCCTTTCCCCACGATGTTTTCTACCCCATTAAGGACAAATTCCATCATTTGAGCTACACTCAACTTGTTGTCTGCAAATGCCTTTAATTTGGACAAGCCAAAAATTTTGTCGTTTGTTAGAAAGTTAGAGGCTCTTGCATTAGGTATAAATCACATCAGACTGCGCAGAACATGCTGCTTGATCTTGTATCTGAACTGACCCACATTTTAATATTTTTAGTGTTTTAGGTCGTTTTAGCAGTGTTTTAATTAAATCACTTTTGTTCCTGTCTCAGTGTTCCAGTAGTTTCTTCAACCACTACTACATAAAACTCTATTTCCAAGCCACTGACTGCTTCCCCACAGAAACAGTCAAAACTAGGTTAAGAGATGCCAGAGGAATTAATCTTGTTACAATGGCTTTTATTAATGCATCCACAAAAAGTATCGACCCAGGTAAGCCTGCGCAGTCCATGCAGGCTGACACAGGTCAAAACTTTTTGCTTTTGGTCAATTTTCAGCATGTCATAGGACCATTCTCCCTCAGGATTCAACAAGTTGATGGACAAAATGGATTTTATGGAGCCAAAATTATGTGATGACTTGCTTGGTATAATGCATCACAGAGATGCATTAAACCCCCTTTTGCCAGAGCATAGCTCAAGTACATGTACAGCTGAGCTAGGATTTGAACCCACAATCTGGCTCAGCCTGATAGTCTGGGGATTCCTTTGTACTGGATGGCCTGTCAGGAAATGGGTAAGAAAGACTTTACAATTTTTACTCTGTAGTGCAAAAAATATACCTAACAGACATTTTTAGCCTAGACATAAGGCCCATAATTATAATTTTAATCTCAAGGTTGCTCTTGTCCAGAATGTCTCAGGAAAGGGGACAATGTAGATAAAAAATCAGGCTGCATAACATGTGTAGTCCGATCTTGATCAACAATGGCTACAATGGCAACTGCAGTTGTGAAATGTGATTTGACCCATTTTCCATAATGTTCTTTTCTACCCAGCTTTCAAGCACAAGTCCTTTCACCTGAGCCACATTTAATTTATTGTCAGCAAAGGCTGTCAAAATTGACACATCTACAATTTCATTGTCTAGTAAAGAGTTAGGAGTTAAATATATTTGAAACATAAGCTAAATCTTAACCCTTAAACCTTAGGCTGGTAAGTGCGACTCACTGATCTATTGCAGACAATGTAGATCAAGATCAGACTGCACAGAATGTGCAGTCTGATCTTGGATCTACATTGTCTGTTAAGAAGATTCTTTTTTCTCCAAAAAGTAACTTTGAAATAGCATTATTCTCTTTTTTACTATCAGCTTAAAAGTTTCGTTTAAATCATTTAGCCCGATAAGGGTTAAAGCACCAAATAAGCCCAAAAGACATTTTTCAGTCTAGAAATAAGACCAAAATAACTACAATTTCAAGGTTTCTCTTTTCTAAAGTATTTCAACAGTGCGGACAATGTAAATCAAAGATTAGGCTGCACATTTTGTGCAGTCTGATCTTGGTCTACACTGGCTGCAAAAGTAGCTATAGTCGTGAAAGGTGCTCTAAGGGTTAACACTGTACCAAACTAAACCTTATACAGGTCCAACCTGAAGTCATTTGCAGCAGTCCAATCACATATTAAGTATCTTAGATGATAACACCTGCCACTTAAATGCTAGAGACATTGCTAGAAATGGAGAAAATGCCTGTAAACAGCATTTTCTCCATTTCCCACAATATTTTCAGTAGCCTTCTTTCCCAGGGTCAGTAAAACGCAGGATTATTTGGTAAAGGTTGAACCCTTAGGTTGCTAAGCGCGACTTACTGACCTTTTGTGGACAGTGTAGATCAAGATTAGACTTCACAAAATGTGCAGTCTGATCTTGCATCTACACAGTCCGATAAGGAGATGTTTTTCTACAAGAAATAAGTTTGACATGGCATTATTCTGGGGTTTTTTACTATCAGCTTGAAAGTCTCATTTAAGTTATTTAGCAGGATCTGGGGTATGTATTTGATACATCAGCTAAATCTTCAACAGGATATCCAGTATCATCCTCACCTAACTCCCCACCTCATTACAAATGCAAATACATTTTAGGGGGGAAAAACACTTTTAACACTGTAAATAATGACAACATTTATAAACTAGCTGACAAATAAAAGTGCAAAAACAAATTTGAAATATTCATATCTCAGTTTTTATACCAGCTTGCTGACAAAATTATGTGTAAGAAGAGCATTTTGAATGACTCATTCCAAGTTAATCTAGGTATTGCTTCATTTTATTATCTTCTTTTTTGCATAGGCTCAGCCCCTTCACCATAATATAATCCTGTCTTTTACCGAGCCTAAGAAAGAAAGCTTTTAAGAACATTGTGAGAAAAGGAGAAAATGCCGGTAACCAGCATTTTCTCCTTTTCCCACAATGTTTTATACCCTTTCTACCCTTTCAAAGACCATTCCCATATTTGATCCCTATTTGTTGTTGGCAAGTGTTTCGATTTGGACTAGTCTACAAGTTTGTCCCATCGTAAAGAGTTTACAAATAACCTTCTCTGTGAAATTTGCAGCCAACAACGTTAAAAGGGGCGTATTTTGTTTTTATGCCATAAATCAAATTGTCTTGTAAAATACTGATAAGTACAACTAGATATTTTTTTCTTTGCAGTCATATAAACTGTTCAGTAAAAAGATGCAACTTAGGGCCCATAAATAACGGGATGGTCGATTTAAAATCGGTAGCCCTGTCTATTTTTATTACATCATATATGATGTTAACATAATGAGTTGAATAAGAGTCCTCATAGTCAAGTGTATTATTGATTACGTGACATTTCCACAAGTCTTCGCAAAATTCTGGCAAGAAAAGTTAAAAATAAAGAGGCTATGTAGCCCTTTAATCCTTTACCACAAAATGCCTCTTGATGACCCCGAGAAAGAAACCCTCTGAAAACATTGTGGGAAAAGGAGAAAATGTTGCTAGCCAGCATTTTCTCCTTTTCCCACGACATTTTCTACCCTATCAAACAAAAATCACATCATTTTAGCCACATTGAAATTGTTGTCTGCAGATGCTTTCAATTTGGACAGATACAAATATTTGTCATGTGGTAAAGGGTTAAGGAAATACCACTGAATTTTTTCATTTGTCTGTCTTCCTGATTAATGATTTACCAGCTATTGCCTTACCTAAATCAGAGATAAATCATCAAGTTTGGTGTTAATATAAAAATTTGAATAGCTACCTTTCAAACCATCCCTGTCAAATAGAAATAATCAACATGAAGTCATGTTTTACATAGAGGATCTTACATGAGTGTGTTTATGTATGATCATTTTTATCAAACCAGTTGACTAAAAATGTATAACGCAAGCCTTGGCCTGCTTCAAATAAATTTTGGTCAACGAGTTTGATAAAAATGACAATACATAAACACAAATGTGAGATTCTATTAATCACATGAAATGAATAACAAACAAAAAATATCCTGCATCATCACCTTTATAGCCTATACACCATTCATGGGTCCATGTTTGGAGTTGCAGTTTGGTTTCAAATGTGTACATACACAAGCAGATAGTTCTTTGACATTTTCACATTTACACCAAAAGTAGAATAAAACATTTTCTAGAAGGGCTAAGTCCACCTATTTCCACTGAATTCTTGGTTTTTATTAAACACGAAAATTGAAAACTTTCCATGTGTATACATCTTAGCAACAATGATGTCATTTTTCCACCAAACGGCATAGTAGTTCAAATTCTGGCACATAATGCTGCTGTTTTCTATGGATTCATGGGCTCGTGTTTAAAAACTGATCAGAACCAGGACCCTAAAAACAATAATACACTAGTGTATTATCAAAAATAAGTCATGGGTTTGATACACTGCCGGGGGAGGTTTTATGTGATAAAAATTTATATAAATACCAAATATATTGTCAGTTATTAACTATATATAGGGGAAATGTACAAGCATAAATAGTTCAATTTCTTTTTCTTTCCTGGGTCCGTATTCACCAACCATTCTTAAGAACATTCTTAGCCTTTTTCTTCAAAATTTTCTACATTTGAAAGTAACACAACTTCTAAATCAGAAGTTGTGTTACTTTCAAATGTAGAAAATCTTGGAAAACAAGACTAAGAATATTCTTAAGAATGGTTGGTGAATGCAGACCCTGATTCTGAGTAGTTTAAAACCATACCTGATGATCTCTTCTAATTAGCCTGTACATATACTAGTTGGTAATCTGAACTAAAGTTAAGTCTCCCTGAAAAAAATATCATAATTGCAAATATACTCTCACACAAAGTATTTTGGTAAACAAGAACTTCAAACAAGCCTTGCTGTTGCTTTAACAGTGATCACTACAAATAGGTGCATGTCTCTTCATGATAGTTAAGCAACATAACTTAAAGGCTCAATAGCAGCCAAATAATCAATGCTGGTGTTAAAATGCATTTAAGTTTAAGTTATACCATTTAAAAGTATGGAAAATATTGTGAAGATGACCATCTGTTACTGTACGGTTGGTTCAAGTGTAAGTCGCTGGGAGGAAAATAAATTTTGAAATCAGGCAAAAAGTAAACAAAACCTGGCAGGTTATAAACTAGTTTGCAATTAATATCTCTGCCATCGACTAACACTGGGACCAACCGTACCATAACAGACTGTCATCTTCACAATAATTTCCATACTTTTGAATGGTATGACTCAAAACCAAAGGCATTTTAAAACCTGCTTTGTTTACTTTTGGCAGCTATTGTTATGTCCCCCTTCGAAGAAGCGGGGGTATATTGCTTTGCACTTGTCCGTCGGTCCGTCGGTCCGTCGGTCAGTCCATAGACCACATTTTTGTCCGGAGCATAACTCAAAAAGTATTTCAGGTATCATCTTGAAACTACATAGGTGGATAGATCTCATTAAGGAGAAGTGCAGTGCACAAGAATCATAACTCTGCCCATGATATTTATGGAGTTATTGCCCTTTGTTGATTTTCATACTTAATTTTTGTCCGGAGCATAACTCTAAAAGTATTTCAGGTATCATCTTGAAACCTCATAGGTGGATAGATCTCATTAAGGAGAAGTGCAGTGCACAAGTACCATAACTCTGCCTATCATATTTTGGAGTTATTGCCCTTTGTTGATTTTCATACTTAATTTTTGTCCGGAGCATAACTCAAAAGGTTTTTCAGATATCATCTTGAAACTTTACATGTGGATAGATCTTATTCAGGAGAAGTGCATTGTACAAGAACCATAACTCTGCCCACTATATTTTTGCAGTTATTGCCCTTTGTTGATTTTCGTACTTAATTTTTTTCCGGAGCATAACTCAAAAAGTATGTGAGGTAAAATCATGAAACCTTATAAGTTGATAGTTCACATAAATGGGAAGTGCAGTGCCCAAAAATTGTTAATTTATCATTAATAATTTTTGAGTAATTACCCTTTGTTTGTTTTTACACTTTGAACTTAACAGTTTATAATCACATGTTATATTTAGAATTGGATGCCATTTGGGGGGCATACATGTTTTACAAACATCTCTTGTTAATTTAAAGTCAGCACTTGGTTGGGAGACCAAGCAGTTACAATCTACATATTGGAATGTGAATGATTGTTGGCAAGACATTGGGTTATCTCAAATATGGATTTGTAAGAAGACTCCAAAATGAAGGACCAGAAAACATTCTTGCTGCTTAGTAAATGAATTTAAAAGGTTCCACATAACATCTAGGTTCTTGTTACAAAACAGAATGAGTACTTTAGAGTACTAAACACAATGCAGAAACAAAATTAAAAATGTTTAATGGATATATGACCACAACTGACCATCTACATGCTTAATTAGCTGTATTTTATCAAATTGGAATCCTATACTAAGCTACAGAGTCTGCTGTCAAGAGTTGCTTTTATATGTCTGTTCTCTAGCCATTGGGGGATTATCTCTCCTATCAAAATATGTGCTTTAGAAAATGCCTAAATACAATTATTCATATATGATTACAGTGATATATACTGCATTCTATGTGTGAACGGGTTATGTCACTAACAAACAAGAGGGCCATTGGCCCTAAAGCGCTCACTTGAGTAAAGCCATCTACAGTTGATAAAGCTGAAGAGAGCCTGGTTTTAAAGATGAAAAACAAATGCATGTAAATGACCTCCTTTTTGAACCAATGTGACCCAATTTCAAACTTGTCCAAGATATCATTGAAACAAACATTCTGACCAAGTTTCATGAGTATCAGGCTGAAATGCTGCCTTTACTGTGCACACAAGGTTTTTCTATGATTTTGTCCAGTGACCTACTTTTTGACCAGATGTGGCCCACTTTGGAAGTTGTCCAAGATATCACAAAGGCAAAAAAACTTTCTGACCAAGTTTCATGAGTACCAGGCTGAAAATGTGGCCTCTAGAGTGCACACAAGGTTCTTCTAAGATTTTTCCCAGTGACCTACCTAGACATAATCCAATTTCGAACTTGTCCAATATATCATCAAGACAAAAATTCTGACCAGGTTTCAAGAGTATTACACTAAAAATGTGGCCTCTAGAGTGCACACAAGGTTTTTCCAAGACTTAGCACTGTGACCTACTTTTTGACCCAGCATGACCCAATTTCAAACTTGTCTGAGATGTTATCAAGACAGGAAATCTGATGAAATTTCATGAGTATCCAACTAAGATTGTAGCCTCTAGAGTGCACGAAAAGTTTTTCTAATATTTTGCCCAGTTACCTACTGTTTGACCTGACAAGACCCAATTTCGAAGTTGTCAAAGATGTCATCAAAACAAACATCTTACCCAACATTCACGAGTTTCAGGCTGAAAATGTGGCCCCTAGAGAATTTGGCCCAGTAACCTACTTTTTGACCTGACATGACCCAATTTTAAAGTTGTCCAAGATATCATCAAGACAAACATTCTGACTAAGTTTCATGCATATCTGACTGAAAATGTGGCCTCTACAGTGCACACAAGGTTTGTCTAAGATATGGCTCAGTGACCTCCTTTTTGACCCAACATGACCCAATTTCCAACTTGTCCAAGATATCATCAAGACAAACATTCTGACCAACTTTCAAGAGTATCAGGCTGAAAATGTGGCCTCTGGAGTGTACACAAGGTTTTTCTAAGATTTAGCCCAGTGACCTACTTTTTCACCAGACATGACCCAACTTCGAATTTGTTCGAGATTTTATAAAGACAAACATACTGACCAACTTTCTTGAGTTTCAGGCTGAAAATGTGGCCTCTAGAGTGCACACAAGGTAAAATGTTCACGCCGCATGACAGACCACGGACACCAGACACAGCACGATCACAATAGCTCAACTTGAGCACTATGTGTTCAGGTGAGTTAAAAATACCAGTTTGATCCCCCTGATCACCTTTTTGTCTCAAAAGATTGATGGGTGAAAATTTTGTCAACCTCTCCTTTATTGTTCTCCCAATTTCTTGTGTGCAAGACTATCTATAAATGTACACTTCTATTTTTAGATACCAGCTGCCTTGGGCCTATACCATTGGGAAAAGTCATACTTTTCCATAACTGGCACATTTCTACTGGACCCTAAATGAGGGTCCATGAGGGCCATGATGGCCCTGTATCACTCCAATGTCCGATAAGTACAAACTATACATACCAAAGATTACGATTGTAGGCCAAATGGTTTCGAACAAGAACTTTTCTCTACAAAACCCCACATGAAAGTTGTGACCCCAGGGAGAAGCCATTTTTTACCACAGGCCTATAATTACTTCCTCAATATAAAGTCCTTTTTAAACATGAGACCCCTGAGGGGGGGCCAATTTCGATCCAAGGGCTAAATTTTGAACAAATTCGGAAGTTAGCCCAAGGATTTATGCTTAGAAGCAAGAAGGTTGTTAAAATTTTCACTCTTTGAGCACATGCTAAAATTTGTGATCCATGGGGTGGGTCAAAATCTGTAAGAAAGTGAAAGTATCAAACAGTGTCACATATTAATTGTGAGTGCAATTTAAATTCCAAATGAATCATGATCAGCCGTTAAATCAATATTTGAATTAAATACAGCAGGTTCCTAAAATGGCAATCAATTCACGGTCAGCACTGATAAAACCCGTACTGCAAAAATTCCATGTCATTTTGCCTCTATTTCTCACCACCCCTTTGGGAAAATGTAATGCCCCAGGGGATGTTAGAAAAGAAACTGTACAGAATGTAAAACTTGTGACTTGTGGGACAAGGTCAATTTAGACCCCATAACTGTATTTTTTTGCTATCTTGGTACAGGCCCACTAGATAAAGCTTCGTGCAAAATCTGGTAGCCCTAGGCTTAACAGTTACAAATGAGAAGATTTTTAAAGTTTTCTCTGTATATGCCAATGTAAAACTTGTAATCTCCCAGATTAGGCCAATTTTGACCCATGGGCTATAAACTGAGAAAACCTTAGTAACGGCTCATTAGATGAAGCTACATGCAAAATTTGGTAGCCCTGGACCTTATGGTTTAGAACCAGAAAATTTTAAAAGTTTTCCCTATATAAACCCATCTTAAACTTGTGAACTCGAGGGCAGGGCCAATTTTGACCCATGGCTATAATTTGAAGAGACTTAGTTCAGGTCCATTCTATGGATCTAGGATTGATTTCCCTATCATCGTGGTACTAAAACATTCCACTGTGTGTAGAAAAATTATTGTCTTGCCTGATATTTTTCTACTGCAAAAATCATGCGATGATACCCTATGTATATTTCTACGATAACTAATTTTCCGTTTGTCAGTTAACGATCCTAAATCAAGGCAAAGTAGGGGACAGCATTGACCAACTTTTAAAAAGGCTTACTTCCGGTATTATCGTGGCATTGAGATGAGGCCCTGGAAGATTTACATGCTCACCCTATTTATGTTCAAAACTTTGGCAAATGAAAATTAAGTTATTTTCGAAGTGTTGAGATGATTTTATCAAGAATTTTGAGCAACATATATAAATAAATTCTCACGGTCATTTTGTAAGCGAGGTTTTACTTTGCGCATCTGTAAAAATGGAGGGAAAAACGGCATCTACAGATCTTTGATTAAAATAGCATCAAATACCCCATTTTGGACTTCTTTTGTGGATAAGGAAAAAGTGAATATATAATTTCTAGAGTGTTCTTTCATTTCAATAGATCAGGAAACTCAATTAAAAAAAAATGTAGTGCTTTGAGAAGAAGATTTTTAAAATTAGCAGATCAAAAATTTTGTCAGGGCCTCTTATTTTCATTCCCATATTTGGAAAGCAGCGACGTCATAATTTAACGGTCGTCTAAAATTTACTTTCCCTTTTGATATAAACTTCAGTGACAGGAAAACAAATTTCACAGAACTGTTATAATGATATTGATTTTGTTACGCTGATAAGATCATCAACTTTATCTAGGGGATAGGGTGATTTTGCAAAGAGCCAAGCTTTCTTACTATTCAGATGAAAACTCGATTTTACCTACCATTTTGGAAAAGTAAGTTTGCAAAGTGTGTTGACTGTATCTGACCTACAAATGCTCACATAAGGACATCCTCAGGGAGGCGCATTTCAGCCTCACTTACGAAAATTGTAAATACCACGATATTGAAGAACCTGCGATAATATCCCCAGCCGATGTTTTCGGCACCCACCTGTTTTCGGCGGCCCTCGAATTATTTTGATTTCGCTGTTAAATTATGTCACTACAGGGTCAACACGTGCACGTTTGTTTACAAACACAAAAGAAACGTCAGCGGAATTCATTAAAGCAAAAATGGAGATTAGAACCGTAAGTATCATTGCAAAATATGTATACCTACGCAATTTTACCTATTTTTACTACTTCCAAAATTTCTCATCGATTGAATTCATCTTTTTTGGGGAATATCATATTGTTTACAGTGTTAAGCTGTTTTACGGCAGGAGTAGGTTATTATGCAAGCAGCGCCCCCACAACAAAATTCCATAGTATACTGTTCAAAACAAGAGGGCCATGATGGCCCTGTATCGCTCCACTGGCTTATAAATATAAACCATGAAGAGAAGTCTTCACTATATAAGCCCTTATAAAACTTTGACCCCAGGGCTACAGTCGGACTAAATGGGGAATATGTGTATTAGAAGAATAACATGCCAAATTTGGGAGTTCTTGGCCTTATGGCTAGTAACAAGACGGTTTCTGAACTTTTCACTCCATAAACCCATGTAAAACTTGTGACCCCTGGTGCAGGGCCAAACTTGATCCTAGGGCTGTAACTTGGGCCCTCTTTGTAGTTGTCCACTAGATAATGCTATAATTATGCAAAATTTGGTAGCCTAAGCCTTATGGCTATGTACACCAAGATTTAAAAGTTTTCCCTATGTAAGCCTATGTAAATCTTGTGAAACCCCCCCCCCCCCCAGCATGAGGCCAAATTGACCCCAGGACTATAATTTGGGCACTTTTGGTAGACCCCAACTAGATCAAGCTAAATGCAAAATTTGGTAGCTCTAGGCCTTATGGCTAGGTACAGGAAGATTTTTAAAGTTTTCTCTATATAAGCCTATGTAAAACTTGTGACCCCTGGGGCAGAGCCAATTTTGACCCCAGGGCTATAATTTCAAGAAACCTGATAGAGGTTTACTACATAAAGCTACATGCCAAATTTGGTAGCCCTATGCCTTATGGTTTCAGACAAGAAGATTTATTAAAGATTTCCAATATTTTTCAGTTTTGTTGCCATGGCAACCAGAGTTTTTGAAGGAATCAAATTCTTTCAAGGAATTCTGAAGAGGATCATGGCAGGATCATTTCTGTGAAGTTTCATGAAAATTGGATGGGTAGTTTCAGAGAAGAAGATGTTTGAAATAAAAGTTAACGCACGGACGGACACACGGACGCACGGACGGACGCACGGACAGACGCACGACGGACACCGGGCCATGACATAAGCCCGCTGGCCTTCGGCCAGTGGAGGTAATAAAACTACCAGTAGGTGTCAAAAAAGTTTGTGTTCTTACAGCAAATTTCTTAATTGCTTACTAATTGAATTTTGGTTGAATATAATGCCTTTGATATCCTCACATTATTTTCTTCTTTTTTGCAGTGCAATGACTCTGAAAGGGGTTCTTACAGGAAATATGATAAGGATCAACTCACACAAGCCTATTTTGCTGTCAAAAATGATAAAATGCCTACATGAAAAGCAGCAAGAGTCTTTAATGTGCCACGTTCCACTTTGCAGGATCGAATTTTTGGCAAAGATGATGTCGAAACTGTCAAATCTGGACCACCACCTCTCCTTTCCCAAGAACAGGAGGCTCTCCTAGCAGGACACCTAAAAACTATGGATGAGGCTGGTTATGGATATAGCCGCCAGGACACAATCAATCTTGCAACAGACTACGCTACACAGTTGGGACTTAGGGACAAGGAACATCCACTTACTGAAAAGTGGCTTTATACTTTTTTAAGTAGATGGCCAGAACTCAAAGTAAAAAAGCCGCAGTCACAGGGCTTTAGTTTGACCCGTAAACCCGGGTTTTGACGCACAAAAATCTCAAAATACCCTTTTTTCACGCACAGAAAATTTGGATCAAGGGGTCATTTTGACCCCCAAATTTTTTCAGAGATGCATCATAAAATATATCAAACAGCAATCATACTGAAAGATAATCATTTCTAAGGCGTGAAAATGATCAGAATGGTGTTAAACATCAATTAAATTGGTGCATAACACCGGAAGATGTTAATTGACTTGTTATCTATGATAAGTGTTTAACTTGTTATCTATGATAAGCGTAGGTTGACAACTGGCACTAACAATGCTAAAAGTGATAAACAGGGCAATAAATTCAATATTGGTGTACCCTTTTGAAGTTAAGCATTGATGTATGGATATTGTAAACCATCTTCATTCGCCGATGTTCACCATATTGCCCGACATTTGTACCCAATAATGATCGTACTTTGAATTTTATTAAAAACTGTAAGTTTATGAAAGTAACCTATGAAATATATATATCTACATCTCCTTTCACACAAAAAGATACCTTAAACTGTCCATATGAATAAATTACATTAATTTTCAGGCCCAGCAAAATTAGAGTTATAATACTTTACATATTTCTGGATGGTACTAGAAATCGGATAAATAAATCTTATCTTTATTTCACCAAAGTTAAACAAAGGAATTCTGACAGAAATTTATTATACCATACCGTTAATTTTCATATTGATTGCTTAGGTCGACAAGGCTTTGAGGCTTTGACCTTAGTCTCCTTGAACATTTTGTGCGGGGGGAAATGGGAAAGGAAGGAAAGAAGGGGGGGGGGGGTCCTCTTTGCACTGTAAAATTTTACAGATCACCTGTTCACTTCACATCTGTATTGCAATATTAATAATAAGTCCAACAACAACAAAAATTTGACTAGATACTGCTAAATTTTCCATGATTTTGACCCCTGAGTTTTTTGGTTTGGCTCTTGAAAAATTAGATTTGACCCGTAAAATTTTAGGGTCAAGGGGTCAATGACTCCTGAATTTCAGAGGCTAGCTAAAGCCCTGAGTCATTAGATGTTGCTAGGGCTAGGTCCGCAACCAGAAGTACCACTGATAGTTACTTTAATGAACTGGAACACATTTTGACAAAATACAACTTGTGTGATAAACCAGAAAGAGTGTACAGCATTGATTAGAAAGGCATGAGCACTGAACATAAGCCCCCTAAAGTCATTGGTGGTAAATTTTCAAAATCACAAGCAGTGACATCTGGAAGAGGAAAACAACAACTTTAATTGGCTGTGCTAATGGTGTTGGCAACGTGATACCCCCTTTCTTTGTTTTCCCTGGGACAAGATTTTCAAATAAATTGTTAGAAGGTGCTAGTGCAGGTGCTGATGGTTGTATTACTAAATCTGGTTGGTCAAATACTGATGTTTTTGAGAGGTACATTAAGACACATTTGATCAAATATTTACCTTCAAGAGATGATGGGGACATCCTAGTGTTATATGATGGTCATAAGAGTCACATAACAGTTCCTCTTATCCAGTGGGTAAAATCCCAACATATCCACTTATTTGTGCTTCCACCACATTGCTCTCATCTTCTTCAACCATTGGATGTCTATGCATTTGGTCCATTCCAGAATTCATACAACTCAGCATGTCATAAACACACACGTGATTTAGGAGTAGTCAACCATTACAGTGTCTGCAGCTTGGCATGTAAAGTCTATGACAACAAATTAACACCAGCTAATATCAAAAAAGCCTTCGCAAAAGTGGAATTTTCCCTCTTGATAAGACAGCTATCAGTGATTGCCAAGATGCACCAGCTACATCGTTTGATAAAGAGGCAGTTTCACAAGTTGCACAAGCTACATCATTTGATAAGGAGGCAGTTTCTCTTGATTGTGCTGAATCATTCTTGTTAAAGAGAGGGGGGAACAGTTCTTGAAAATGTTCAAAGACACAAAATAAGAAACACATTGAGCAAGATAGTTGGGGGAAAATGTATTACCAAAGATGAAGTACTTGAAAAAATTATTGATCATGAGAACAAACATAAGAAAATGAATAAACAGACAGAAAAATCAATCGATGAGTGTCTAAATAAAACAAAGAAGAGCAAAACATTTGCACCTAAACCCTCAACATCAGGGACTAATTCAAAGAAGCCTAGGGTTGAATTTAGTGAGGACTTTTCTAGTTCTGAAAATGAGTCAGATGTGGATGAATCAAGCAAATGCATCATATGTAAAAGATTTTCCCCAGATTCATCAAAAAGACCTGATATAATAATAGTAAAATGTGGCCAGTGTGACACATGCCTGGGCTGGGTTCACTTGGGTTTTGCTCTAAGGTGAGGGTTTTGAGGAGAGGTGATTCTTTCCTTTGCCCGAATTGTGATGCATAAAAAAAGAACTGACACAGTTAGAGACTTGTAAATGTGCTTATAAAATGTTAAAAAAGTTTATGACATTTCCAGATAGTCAGTGTTCCCACTCACATCTCTTTTTGGGAGTGCATGCGCTCCCTGGAATACAAGTTTGGGAGTGCAAGAGAAATTCTTGGAGTGCACTTAATATTGACAATTATAGAGCATCTATGGAGGACAGTAAGGGTCTGTTGTGTTGAAAATTTGTTTTGACGAGTCTTACTCTGCAGTCAGCTGCTCTTGAAAACAAAATGGGTAATTTAGAAAAAGAAGACGCTTGTTATAATTTCCTTACTCACGGGACCAGTTTCAGAGGGACAACTTACAGCCTGACGGCCAGTAGAATTTTCCATTTCACTGTCAATTTCAGACACTAATTAGGTTTCACGTACTGTTTTATAGAGATATTTACGTAAATTTACTGTTCAAAGTCATTGATAAAACTGAATAGACAGTTTGAAATGCCTACGATCGGACGATGTCAAACCAATTTTGGTTGTGTCATGGGTTTTCGTGTTTCTTACAGCGATCTTTTTTTCATGCCTATTAAGTTTTGGAGTAGTATTTCTGCATGATTTGACATAGATTTGTCAATAAGAATAGCATGTAACTTCAAAACCTTCGATTTTACACTAGAAAAGAGGATTGATACCATGTTTGATTAGCGGTCATAAACAGTGACTTTCACACTTGTTAACTTGTCCCAACTGTCGCCACTGGTGATCTACAATGGGAGCCCTGAAAACTGTGCGTGCATGCATACTTCACTTCATATTTTTGTGCGTGATTATTCAATTCAGTGCGTGAATCACACACATATGTGCGTGAATGGGAACTCTGGATAGTTAAAAAATATTTACAGTTACAGTTTATTGAAAAGACATCTTCTTGTGCCTTAAACTTTTTTGTACAGTATATAATTTGTAAAACCGCCGAAAACTGGTAACAGTGATTTCCCTTGGAGGAAGTGATCACGGGTTCTTCCGCAGAGAATAAATAAACAGAAAATGAGGTCAGTGAACTCTATCTGAATTTTATTGGCAGTTAAAGAGTTACTTTGTTGATTTTGATGTAAAAATTATTTAAATATTTTGTTTATATTGAATACGTTATGACGAAATGTTAAACTGGTTGTGCCGGGATACCGGAAGCAACTATACGTGTCAAATATGGTAGCCCTAGGCCTTATGCTTTCGGACAAGTACATCTCAGATTTTACATGTTTTTTTTTTTCAATTCTGTTGCCATAGCAACCAGAGTTTTAGAAGGAATCCAATTCATTTAAGAAATTCTGAAGAGGACCATGGCAGGTCAGTTTCTGTTAAGTTTGGTCAAAATTGGATGTGTAGTGTCAGAGATGTTTGAACTGAAAGTTAACGGACGAACGGACGCACAAGGACACAGTGCCATGACATATGCTCGCTGGCTTTCGACAACTGGAGCTAACAATACAAAATTATCTCCATTGATCTGCGCAAACGTGGTAGTCACTATTTGTCGCGGAAACCGATTCTTTGCATCTTATGTGGTTTCCATAGACTCTTAAACACCAGAGACCAGACCAAATACTGCTGTAAAGTAAAATGTTAGTCTGAAAAAGTGAAGTTGACTTTTTTACCAATGAAAAGTAGATAGATCGAGTTATTTATCAATAAATTCTTCGTTCAGTTTTTTTTTCGTCTGCTCTGCTGGGCGCGCTTGATTGAAGAGACAGGAAGTAAGCCGAATGAATATTAAAACAGGCACTAGGCCTCTGTTCCACGAGGTGTCCTGAACCGAGTAAAGCTTGAATACGGGCTAAAAGTTGGTTACAGTTATAAAATTTACATGAAAATAAAATGAATGGGTCAACTGCACTTTCGCGGACATATAATTATTTAGACACATAAATTTATAATTAAAGATGAGTACTTAATACTACGTGGGGGCTACCGCCCCCACATCTCTGCTTATTTTCAGGTTGACAGGCCCGTGTCAAATCGAATCGGTAACAATGAATGTGCAGATATTATTGATGACAAAATGGCGGAAGTGTGTCTGCTAAAGTGCATTCTACCCTTGTACAATACAATAAAATATATTTTTTCAGACTTGATACATTGAACACAGATCTAGATCCAACTTGATATTGGCAAAATGCACCTGTTTAAAATATGATCAGACGTTTTTATATTAACGGCGATAGCGACGTCGCAAAAAAAAAAATATATAGCGCGAAAATAGCACCAGTGGGTTTCAGTCTAGTTTTCTTTATGATCGAATGATCAGAAGCAACACTGAGATTAATTTTCTTGCACACTGAAAAGTGTATACATGTAGGCCCAAGTCAGTGGTAATTCGGAATTTCGTGAAATGTTTATAGCTACTTACTGTAGGTTTAGCAACAAAAGACAATCTGAATTTTCACTTGATCTATAGATCTGGGGCCGTATTAAAAAAAAAAAACTGAATAACATGCTTAGTTTTAGTATCTAGGATTTTCGAAATTTGACATTAACACAGCGTCTGATTGGCTTTCAGAAGTTGTGCTACTTTCAAATTTAGAAAAATCTGGACAGAGACATACAATACAGAGACATAGATTAGATTGTATATCTCTGATCTGGATAATAAGACTAAAAATGTTCTTGGGAATAGTTGGTCAATACAGACGCTGATTGCCAGCATTTTCTCCTTTCCTCACTGTGGATTGCTTGGCGGTTTGGTTAAAACTAAGCCACAGAGAATAAATGTAGGAAAACATTAAATACATGCACAAAGCAGGATCTTCGAGCAAACCATGACATCGCTCTGAACGAGAAAACTTCTGAAACGTAAAAACATGGTAAATTAGTCTAGACAAGTCGCTGATAATTTTTGCGAAAACAGATGACTTTTCGGCATTTCTGCTACAAGTGCATCATAAAACATTCATAGGAATTATAGCTTGAGGGATTTTCTATCAAATGGCATAACGTTATACTTCGTTGCATTACGTTCTAGTAGCTAACAACAGGAGATAATTGTCATCATACAGTGCTTTCGGCTTCTATCGCAGCTTTTCTCGTTACAACACGAAAAAATTGGTTCGTATTGAAAACATAAGCAGTCAACAGATCAAATTATTGGTCTTTCAAAGGGTAGGAAACCTTGTAGGAAAAAGATGCTGGTTACAAACAAACTGTTGTAAAAGTTCTGATTAGTAACCTTCCAGGGCGGGGATTGAACCTAGGACCTCTAGGTCCCAAGGATTTTACATAAATAACGAAAGTTAACAATAGTTTTAGGATGAAGTAAGTATTTTCAGGAACGCCATACTTGATTATCAGAAAATGACAACGTTTCCGCTCGACGACGCCATAGATGACGACAGAGCTGTTGCCAAACATCAACCTTTTTTTCTTCGAAAATAGTTACAATAAAAATGAAATGAGGCATGATCTGTGAAAAGGGAGTTTAGTGCATCTGCAAAAAGTATCGAACCAGGTCAGCCTGTGTAGTCCGTGTAAGCTGACCTGTGTCGAAACATTTTGTTTTTTGTCAATTTTCTGCCTGTCCAAGGACCATTCTTCCTCAGGATTGTTACTGAAATGGATTTTAAGGATCAACAATTATATGATGGCCAACTTGGTACAATGCATTACGAAGATGCATTAAACCCCCTTCATATGTTGCCAGAGCATGACTCATTTATAAAACTGTGGAAAACCTAAAAGGATAACCAAATAACAGAACAAAATGTCAACCGTACATAGCCTTGACGCGCTTTGACCAGACAGAAAACAATTCTACTAATGTTTCTTCCTAAACTCTTTACCAAACAACAAACTGTTGACTTTCCCAATCCAAAGCTGTTGAAGACAAGAAATAAAGTGTGGTTCAAATTGTTGCAGCTGTTTTTTGAATCGGTAGAATATATTACGGAAAAAGGAGAAATTGCTTGTTTCTAGCATTTTCTCTTTTCCCCCACAATATGTTCATAAGCTCTCTACTTCAGGGTCGTTAAAATTTGGGATTGTTTTTGTAAAGGGTCAAAAAATGATGCATTATGAATTATTGAAAAGAACTGGGCTTTAATGTTTGTTGTTGCTGTCTGCCAGGATTTTTTATCTGGCGTCTGTGTTAACCCTCAGGCTGCTAAGTGCAATCCAGGACCTTTTTGCGGACAGTGAAGATTAAGACCAGACCTCACAGAACGTGATTGCTCAATTATATCCTGTCCAGTCCGACCTTGACCTATATTCTTTGCAAGGTACACTGTAGTCCCTATTGAATGCATAGAGTAAAACAAGGAAAGTTTCAATCATTATTCATATGAGAATATTTTAAATGAAACAACTGTTTGTTGATGGAGTTGTAATTTACTTTAAGAAGTTCCAGCCCGCCCGGGTAGCTCAGTGGTTAGCGTCTCACCTCTGATGCATGTGAGAAAAGTAGTCAGTGGCTTTGCAAAGAAAGTTGTTTCAGTACTGGTGTGAGAAAGCCAGGAAACACATGGGTGCGTCACTGATCGCCATGATATGACCCAAGCTGTTAAAAGGGCGTTAAACTCCAATACAAACCAAACTAAGAAGTTCCCTTGTTGATCAATGGTTATTTTATTTCCTTTTCATTGTTTTCTGAAGTGTGCGGTTGTCTTGTTCTAAGTGGCGTTATTGCTTTAAATCTTTACCAGACGACAAAATTTTAGCCTTGTCCATATTCAAAGCATTTGCAGACGACAAAATAAATGTGACTCAAAAATTAATTGAAATTTGTCTTGGGAAGGTTAAAAAAAAAACATTGTGGGAAAAGGAGAAAATGCTGGTTACCAGCATTTTCTCCTTTTCCCACAATGTTTTCAAAAGACTTTTTCTCCAGGGTGGTTAAAACGCGTGATTGTCTGGTAAAGAGTTAAGTAACTTTATTTCCATGCACACTTTCTTCTGAAGCGCGCCATTGACCTCTCGTATGTACCGCTACTGTTTTAAGCAACTTTAACTTCCTGTGCTTTCTGTTAAACCCATCGATGTACTCATATCTGCTTTTTTGGACCTTCTAAGATATCTATTTCACATCAAACTAAATTAGCTCGCTATGCTGTAGGTAGTTATAAATGTTGGTTGGGCTTCATACCGGATTCAAACCTGGAACTATTGACACTGATGTAAGAGGCTGACATTCTACCACTGTCAAAAATTATTTCAAATTATACAGAAGGTAAACATCGAAAGAAAAGGAGGTTTAGTTTTTTTTTAAAACAGTATGGATGACACTAAGGGTGAATCAGTAACTGAGTCATGCTTTGCAAGATGGGGGTTGACTGCATCTGCAGAAAGTACCAACTCATGTCAGCCTGTGCAGTCTAAACTGAATGGAAATGGAAATTTTTGCTATATGTAAATTTTCTTCTTCTTTTTTCTTAATTTTCTGCACGACCAAGAACCTTTCTACCTATGATTCAGTCGGTTGTTTGACAAAATAGATTTTTATGGGACCATAACTACATGTATATGATGACCTGCTTGGTATGTAATACGGAGATGCATTGGAAACTATGGTGCCATATTTCTGCCGCGAGATACGAGATAGCTATCGTAATAATTTTAGAAAACTTTCACGATAATTCGAAGTTTCCTGGAAATTTTATCAAGATAATGAAAAGTTTTCTGAAAAAAATATCACGATAAACTTTGTTATCTTGAAAATTTTATGTTGATTATTTCTCATTCGTGCACGAAGCTGACATCGAGGTAAAATTATCACGATAGTTCTACCCGTTTCCCGATATCTATAAATAGAAAAATCACCATTTGGATGAACTCGGAAGTTTTGACTGTACAGGAGACAAAGATGATCCGAAACCATATCTAATTATAGATACCGTGAATGTCAGTTGTGGGCATGAGCGTAAACAAAATCCAGATAACAGTTAGAAATTTCGCGATATTTCTATCGTGAAACTTTTTGTTATCTAGATAACATTTCCATGAAAGTTTGTTTTATCGCGATAGTTCTCTAAAATTATCATGATAGCTATCTCGTATCTCGTGGCAGAAATATGCCACCATAGGAAACCACTATTTCTGTATGTTTCATGTAAACTTTCATGGTAAATATGACTCGGTGTCTACATTTTAGGTTTTCCTTAGGGACCATGTATGCTCTATATTTGAGTCATGCTCTGTGAAAAGGGGGCTTGGTGCATCTGCGAGAAGTATCGACTCAGGTCAGCCTGCGCAGTCCGCGCAGGCTGACCCGGGCCGAAACTTTTTCGATATTGGTCAGTTTTCTGTATGTCCAAGGACCATTTACCTCATGATTGAGTCGACTATTTAAAAAAACAAAGCGGCTTTTATGGATCCATAACTGTGATGACTTGCTTGGTATTATGCATTACAGAGATACATTAAGCCCCCTTTTGCCAGAGCACGGCTTATATGTATATAGCATACATATATTTATATATGAGTACTTGAATTCATTGGGGTTTTTTTTTTTTGTAGTTTATCGGGCAGGAAATAATGGTGGATCATGGTTTGATAATTCATGGGTACGACCAGTGAAATTTACCGATTTGATACATGTAGCTACCAGAACGGAACTACTTAGATATTTGCACCATGTATGCTAGACAGAAAAAGAAATGCCGGGTACATAGAATATGCCACAAATATTCCACTTTTCGGCCTAGAATAATGAAAATCGGTCAGACTGGTATCTCGTTCACTATGCACCCACACAAGCGGTTAAAATCGTGCAATCTCGCACCACGAGCAGAACTTGCCCAAGAGCAAGAAAACCGTGCAGATCAATGTCCCTGAGTTTTCCCAAGCAGTTTTCAGTCTATTTTATACTTTTCAAGTACTTACATCGACTTTCTCTATTTGGATTCAAATTCCACAATTTGCAGCCACGATACGATTGACAGAGGGACCAAGCTTTAGGACTGCTGTTGCCGGGTCAACGCCAACAGCAGGTTGCAGCACAGTTTGGTGAACATGTTTCGACAATGGAACGTCTTGTCCGACGTTTGCGGGTGAAGGGGAGGGTCGCTGATTTAAACGCCTTACTCACTTGCGTAATCAACCAATCCAAACCAGTGAAACTGCTAACAACATCACAGAGAGTCAAGATCGCCATATTCATCCCGACACTGTTCGAAACCGATTACGCGTCAGTGGTCTGAGAGTCCGACGTCCCTACCTTAGACTGCCTCTCATTCCTGCGAGTCGCCAACGCCGTTTGGCTTGGTTAAGAGCACACTCACCAAGACGCTATCCTGTGTGGCAGTAGAGACGGGTATTCTTCACTGATGAATCCCGGTTTTCAAAAGCTTTCTACGTCAGAGTCGTTAAAAATTGTGATTGTTTTGTAGGGGGCAAAAATATGATGCATTATGAATTACTGATAAGAATTTGGCTTTAGTGTTTGTTGTTACCAAATTGTAGGACCGGAAGTATGCATTAACGTGGGATTCTGTACAATGACAATCTGTCACTTGGTGTTAAAAATTAGATGTTCTCACGCTAAGTCAAGCTGCTGCTTTTTCGTCGATTTTGATAGTTTTTGTAAAATGCTAGTATTAAAATCCAGTTATTTGGTTTTTTTTTTGTATAGACCATGCCAGGAACACGTATACAAGTGCGCTGTGAGCCTTTCTTAGAGCAATGGGGATGTCTTGATCATTTGACCGTGCTAAAAATACAGATCATTTTGTCCCAAAACGATGCCGTTTTTACTCCATTTCTCAGCGTTAAAAACCCGCTTTCTCAACGGAAAATGTATAAACAGTTTCTTTATTCAATTTTTTTGCGAAAACATGTCAAAGTCTGGTGACAAAGTTGACTGCAATATTCTATATCCTTCGTTTATAAAATGACATATTGAGAAACGAAATCTGTACAGTCGCTTGTAAGTGGTTAATTAATAGATCTAATGTGACTGTACCACCGAAAATCCCTCAACTTGCCATTTTAAATGAAGGATAAGGAAGACTGTAGTCGACATTGTGGGAAAAGAAGAAAGTGCTGGTAACCAGCATTTTCTCCTTTTCCCATAATGTTTTCTACCCCATCAACGAAAACATCTATCATTTGGGCCACATTGAAATGTCGTCTGTAAATGCTTTCAGTTTGAACGGGTCTAAAATTTTGTCGTTTGGTAAAGGGTTAAGGATTAACCTGTATCTCTGCCTTTTGTGAACATCTTATAATCACTTCTTCAATGACAGCCATTCTTCAGTTATCTCCCCTGATTCCTCTCCAGCACTACATTGGTCCTGATAAGGAGATTACTTGGATTTTATCCTTGATTTTCTTGCACTACACAAATTATGTTCTTGAGATATATCTCGGCTAAATCGGGTAAGATTGTTTTACAAATCGATACATATGCATTTCTCTGATGATTAGGAACATGATTTGCTTTAAAATTACATGGGGACCTTACATAAAATCATAAATCAAATCATTTTTATCGCAACATCCCCAAGGGAATCCAGGATAAAAAAGGAACACAGGTAAAAGGACCAATCTGTTATTTGGTTACTTTTAGTCTTTATCTGGCAAGGGAGATAATTTGATTTACAGGCATGGCCCTCACTAGGTCTTGGGTCATGGAAGGATCAGTGGAGTGAAGCTGTATGGAATCGTAACCTAAAGGCCCACGGTTCAGTCCTTAATCGAGGCGCTGGCTTCTTCGTCGAAGTGTCCTGGGGTTACTAGCATTTTCTTCTTTGTTTCCCACAATGTTTTCCAAAGCCTTCTTCCTCATGATCGTTCCACGTAGACGTTAAAACTCGGGATTGTGTGGTAAAGCATTCTTCCTTTCCCCACAATGTTTCCTAACCTGTCAAAGAGCTTAAGTTCATTTACCACTTTCAACTTTGCCATGTGCAGATACTCTCAATTTGAAAGGGTCTAATGTTTATCATTTGGGAAAGGGTTAAAATGATTCTCAAATGACAAGTTAACTATGGCACAAAAGATGGAATTAGACTGTGACTCTATAGAAAATATTGTGGGAAAAGGAGAAATGTTGATCACCAGCATTTTCTTCTTTTAAATAAAGTTTTTGAAAGCCTTCTTTCTCAAAGTCGCAAAATCTGTTCGGTTAAGGAACAATAGCAACTGCTGTTTATAAGTAATTGTACAGCTCCGCTAATTTCTTTCCAAGGATGACAGAACTCATTCCTCTCTCTTACATCTGATCTCCATTTCGACGATGATCATGAGGGCAAACAGCCAATGGATCGGGAAGAATATTGTGCGGAGTAATGGCAACAGAAACTCCAGGAAAGCACGAATAGGTGCTCTGGCCGCCGCGATAAAACTGCAACAATGTCGAAAGCGACGTTAGACACCATACAAAAAAGAACAAGTAATTGTTGCTTTCCTCTCATTTTTCCAATGTCTGCCTATTACTGCAATGCAGAAAAGTTTTTGTTTGGTAATTGGTCAATAAAAATGAGCCATGC
Organism: Tridacna gigas; assembly: GCA_945859785.2. NCBI lineage: Eukaryota > Metazoa > Mollusca > Bivalvia > Cardiida > Cardiidae > Tridacna > Tridacna gigas. The sequence goes on from OX244044.2 coordinate 24,813,662, forward strand.
TCTGTGAAAAGGGGGTTTTATGCATCTCTGTGATGCATTATACCAAGCAAGTCAGCTCATAATAATGGACCCATAAAATCCATTTTGTATAACAATTGACTGAGTCGTGAGGTACATAGGTCCTTTGACATGCGAAAAGTTTCGGCCCAGGTCAGCCTACACAGACTGCGCAAGCTGACCTGAATCGATACTTTTCGCAATTGCATGAAGCCCCCTTTTCACAGAGCATGGCTCAAATGCATACGACAGATACTTAGAACATCGAAAAGATCATAATTATAGTTGCAAATAGCAAAATGGCTCTTTATGCTTAATCTTTCCATATTGCTATTAAATATTTCCAATGGCAAATAATTTATACTCAAATGGGCTTCATTTCTTTAGATATTATCATCATTTTTCACTCAAATCATCGTTTCATTGCCTTCCCAAATTCTGTAATGGAAATATCATGTAGCTATTTATTTATCTCCGTACAAACTCGATAATTCAAGTTGGACCAAGCGATTGGCAATAACTATATTTGGAAGCATATTTGTATTAAAGAAAATGAAACCACGCGCATGAAACTCTAAACTTCTAATTTATTAAAAGCAAAATGGTCCATATTGGCCAATGAAACGATCAGATCTCTATTAACAAAGAACATTTCTGATACAAAATTTAATTCTTTGAACCAATCACGTGAGACTTTTTTTTTTATTTGTCAAATTGTAAATTTCCTGTTTTTCAATGTTTATCTTGAACGCCTGATCTGTATTTAACCCTAAACCAAACAGTCCTTAGCTTTACCGACCCTGAGAGAGAAGGTTTCGCCACTATGTTTTCCCACTATTTTTTCTACTATTTCAGAGACAAATTCGATAGTTTTAGCCACATTTAATTTTTCAACTGAAAGTCCTTCCAAATTTAATGAGTCTGAACATTTTTCGTCTAAAGTTAGTTAAAGTCAGTATTTAGTTACGCACGTTACTATTTACTATTTTGTAATGAAAATATTAAAATGCTACGTACATGTATATAAATGTTACGGTTCCGTGTACACTGCCTACACGTCTAAAGCAGATAGCTTTTTATTTAAGGGAAGTAAATGAATAGTAACTTTTGTGATGTGAAATTAAACATTTACCAAACGACACAGTTTTCGCCTAGTCTAAATTGAGAGTATTTGCAAACGGCAAACGTGGCTCAGATGATTAGTTTTAGTTTAGTTTTACAAAGGAAAGAAACAATTGTGGGAAGAGAAAATGCTGGCTACCACCATTCTCTCCTTTTCCCAAAATGTTTTCAATATTCTTACAAGTAAATACAAGAAAAAATGACAACAAATTGGAATATCGCAATTCAGAGAACTGACAATAATTTAAACCTTCCCTTTGCATCAACTGTTAGAATATTTTGTCACTGACTGATGATTAGAATTCTATGATTCTAGAACAAACATGCTGCGAGCAAGAAAGCGTGTTTTAATTTTTCCCAAACCGTCTAATTCCTCTCCTGCTTTCCTCTATAACAATTAGGTGCTATCGAACAATTAAAGAGCCGTTACTGAAGAGATAACATTCATAACACTATTATTTCCTCGTCTAACCGGAAAGCAAACGCGTACGAAATTATACATCTCTGTGATTTTTATGACACCGTCGAAGCCATTGACTTTCGTCTTCCGGCCAATTAGGCAGATCAAGGGATACCACATTAGGGTAAAATACCACTGCTTTGAACTGAACTTTCTCTTTTGCAATTAGGTTAGTTCTTTCAACATGCGGGCCCATTTCTTCACTTGTCGCATTTAGAATGTTGACCGAACCAGCATTATAATTGTTTTGTGTTCAATGCTGGTTTTAGTCACCAGGGGGGTATGTGCACATGTCCATGTATTTCAGATATGTCTTCACCCATTCAAAACACACTACTCTGTTCAATCCATTTCCTTTCTTACATAATAAAGTCGAAAAAATTCAGCAGAGAGAGAGAGAGAGAGAGAGAGTGATTGCGTCATGACATTTATCACTTGCTCTGTGCAGTCTGAGCTTGATCGTTGCCGTCTGCTAAAGCCTGTTTTCGCATATAGCGCTTAAAATGTGACCACTTCAATTGCTTAACTCTTTCACCACCTATAAATGACCCATGCTGTGTGAAAAGGGGGCTTAATGCATCTGCGAAAAGTATCGACTCAGGTCAGCCTGCGCAGTCCGTGCAGAAACTTTTCGCTATTGGTCGATTTTCTGTACGTCAAAGGACCATTTTACCTCATGGTAAAGTCGGTTGTTAAAAAAAACAGTGGCTTATGGATCCATAATTATGTGATGGGTTTATAGGTATCACACATCACGTAGATGCATTAAGCCCCTTTTTCCAGAGCATGGCTCAAATAATTCATCGTTTTTTTTTTAGCGGATTTGTATAGCAAATCTGCTTACTGTGGTCGTTCTGACCGGAACCAAATACATCATGCGTAACGACGCATGCGCGCTCACATTCTACTGTTATCGGTTCCACCTGAAGCGAATATACTGTCATTCACGCTTGCGCCCATTCTACTTTTAGTTTTAGCTAATACACCTCAACCTCGCTTTTGTCACCACCCTATATGCTGTGCTACACGTGTATACCTATAGTCCGAAATCTAATACCAGCAAAAAACTGCCTGAGATTGACGGATCAAATTACCACTCCTTAAACAGTAATTGAATAACAGTCACTGCGCGGCCCGCTCGGCAGAACAGTTTTGACTTTCCTTGCCCTTGCTAAATCCATTTTAAAATGATTGCACATGTATTGCATCTGATGTTATTTTTTATTACAACATATTACAGCTTTATGCTACTCCACAAATCAGGACTTTGAGTCCTTTGATTTTTTTTTTATGGCAACGGATACAGTTCTGCTCCTAGCTAAACAGAGTCAAGTTGGTCCTAGTCTAGAATAAAGTAGTTGAGCAGTCTGATCTTGATCTACATTGTCCACAAAAGCTTCTTATGTCATCTGTTGTAAAGAAAGAATTAATGAATAAAGTGCAAATTTCCAGAAGATAATAAAACTCCAAAAAGTGATTTCAAAATTCTTTCGCGGAAAATATTCGCTTGTATCAGAAAGTGGACTTAAGATCAGATCGCACGTTCTATGCTGTCAAATCTGCGCGCAAAAACGCCTTGAATAGTGCTTAGAAGCCTTAGGATTTAAACGACTTGGTAGATGGTCTAGGTATGCTTTAAATCGATTGAAACGCCGGGCCTGAAAGGCAGGAATTTTACAAGAAAGAAATTTAAAGATACATCCTTACAGCTATAGATAAAAACATAGAGAAATTACCGATATATAAAATGTAAGGGATAAATAAATATGTCCGAAATCTTCGATTCGAAACTGAAAATGCCACAACACTGACTTCATTGATGGCACCCAGAAAATGAAATGCATTTTCTATCCGTCATAATCTATGCAATCTTACAACAGTCAGGGGCAACATTTGGCATGAAGATACAAAAATGATTATATTTTTATAAAATAAAGATGAAACGGGCCAAAACTGACTGAAAACGAGTATAGATTCCAGAACTCCAGATAGAGGGAGTGATTTTGATTTCAAAATTCAAAATATTAATTATTCTATGCTAAACCCCATGTTATGGGTACTCATTAGAATCGTCTCATTGAGACGATTCTAATGAGTACCCACAACATAGGGTTTGGAAGAGAAATAATGGATTTAGAATATCATCACTCCTTCTTATCTGGAGCTATGCTAGATTTTTCTCTTATTGATGTACTTGAATTGATAATAACTCATTAAATGATATAATAGCAGACCGATTTTTCTTGAAACCATCATATACAAGCCATTTCCCTATGGGCGAAAACTTAATGGTAAAAGCGCATGCCTTTTCTGTAACAATATGATACCGAATAGTCAATTTGAATTATTAAAAAGCTGTTTGTTTGCTACGGACATTTCTAAATTACTTCCAGTCATTTGAAAAAAAAAAAAAACTTAACGCTTGGGATGCCAAGCGCAACTGAACGTGCAGTCTGAACTTAGATCTACACTGTTCGATAAGGAGGTATTTTTCCCTCCAAAAATACCTTTGAAATGGCAAAAATTGGGTTTTTACTATTTCATTTCACTTATTAAGTAGGTAAAGGGTTAATAAATACACGGCAAAGTGCATTCTTCTGAAGTACATTGTCATTAAATATTGGAACTTAACCCTCTACCAAACAGTTCCGAGTTTTAACGACCCTGAAGAAGAAAGCTTTTGAAAACATTGTGGGAAAAGGAGAAAATGCTGGTAACCAGCATTTTCTCCTTTTCCAACAATGTTTTCTATCCTATAAAAAATCATCATTAGAGCTACATGTATTTGGTCGTCTGCATATTCTTCCAATTTCGTTGATTGCAAAATTTTGTCGTTTGATAGGAAGTTAAATGATGTTGGCATAATACAGGCGTCACTTTGGCCTTGACCTTTACTCTATTGACCTCAGATTCCACGTGGATCAATCATACAAAATATTGATTGTCTGCACAAAGTGTGAAAGAAGCTGCGTCAATCAACTGTCTAATGATTGTCCGTAAATGAATGAGTATGTCAAAAGTTAATGTGACCTTGAACTTGAATCTAGTGACGTCAAGTTCAAAATATAGCCTACGTATGGTTAATATCTGTACCAAGTTTGAAGAACCTAGATCCAACCGTAGTAGCCTTATTGGCTGGAATTCCCGTCGGCCGGTTAATGTGACCTTGAACTTTTATCTGCTGACCTATAATCAAAGTATACTTACCGTTACTATCTGTACCAAGTTTGAAGAACCTACCTATTCCCATGGGCCACCCAACTGACGGACTGACATACACAACAACCGAAGGACGTGAGCATTTTGTGTTATTACGTAAGTGGTTATTTTTATTGTGTTTTCGTGAAAGTCATTTTAACCAGTTACCAAATGACACAATTTTAAAATCATACGTATTGAATGTCCTTGCAGACAATATATTTAATCTGGCTTAAAATAGGGGATTTGTTTGTGAAAAGGAAGAAAAAATTGTGGGAAAAGAAGAAAATGCTGGGTACCAGCATTTTCTCCTTTTTCCGCAATGTTTTCAAAAGACTTCTCCATCAGGGTCGTTAAAATTCGTTATTGTATGGTTAAGGGTTAAAATAAAAGAAAATGAGGCTTTGGTATTTATCTTACGTGTCATTATTAACAGATGAAAACGAGACTTTGTCGAGTTTTCATCATTTTAACAGTGACAAGTTGGATAAAACAAGAAATATCGTTGAAAAAGATAGACGGCGTAAAATTGCCATGAAATAGACAGGGGCCCTTAAAATAAACATTTTTTACCAATCACAAATTTCTATTTATTCATTTTTTATCAGTACCGAAAGGTAGGTCAAAAGCCAGCACATTCAGCTACGCCGACGAAAAAAGATGGAATCAGATGTGACAGTCTATTTAGATCATATCCGACTAAATTGCATATTTCGCTCGAAATAATGCACATTATTGACTTTTCAATGTACGGGGAAAAATTGCAAATTTATTGTAAAATGATTAAAACAAGGCTTTGCCGACATTTTTCCTCCGTAGATAATTGACATTTCTTTTATTTTTCCTCCGTAGATAATTGACATTTCTTTTTTACTATGGGGGGGGGGGGGGGGTGTTAAGCGCTTTACCAGACATTAAAATTCAGACTTGTCAAAATTGAAAGCATTTGCATGATGACATATGAAATGAGGCTCAAAATAAGGGATTTTGTTTTTGAAAAGCTTGAAAATATCGTTGCAAAAGGAGAAAATGCTGGTCACCAGCATTTTCTTATTTTCCAACAGTGTTTTCAAAGTTTTCTTTCTTACGGTCGTTAAAACACGGGATTGTGTGGTATAGGGTAATATAATAGTAATATGGGGCCCAGTCCGTCCTTTAACTTAATCTATCTGCTTTATTTACTGATTGCTTCTATGGTGTTTTACGCCGTTTTCAACAATACCTCAGTCATACCACGGCGACAGCTCAAATATTTATGTATGTCCTGGGTTTCACCAGCACTAGGTCTGGGCACTGAAGTGTCTTGCCCGAGGACACTCCCATGAAAAACCCAGCGCTCCCTGTGAGGCTCGAACCCAGGGCCTCGAGGTTACGAGTCCTTCACTTGACCACTGAGCCACACAGGAACCCTACTTATTCATAAAGCAAGTCTTATGGCAATTTTCAGTGCAACAATGATTTTACAGCCTGTGTTAAAATGGTCCAAATTGCTAACTTTATTTTGTGTATGAAGCCGTTTTCAACATTATCTAAATTTAATTCGCGATGGCCATAGCACCTTTCCATGCTTTCCTGGCCTTCGGTTTACGTACAATACATACAACATTCTTCCTGGGCCATTGGCTGCTCCCCGGCACAAACATCGTCGAAAAAATGTTATACGATGAAAGACAAGAGAATTATGTCACGGCGACTTTCATCATTCCGTGGAAAGAACGGGGTCCATATTCACCAACCATTCTTAAGAATATTCTTAGTTTCATTCTTCAAGAATTTCTACATTTGAAAGTAACACAACTTCTGATTGGCTAAACCAAATGGTTTAGCCAATCAGAAGTTGTGTTACTTTCAACTGTAGAAAATTTTGAAGAATAAGACTAAGAACGTTCTTAAGAATGGCTGGTGAATACGGACCCAGGGCAGCAAACCCTGAGTTTCAGGTCCTGTACTTTACTAAGTGAGCAACCAAGCCGGGCTCCAAATGTATGCTTCGGATTAACAACACAATGTTAACCCTTATCCTGCTAAATAAAAGAAACGAAACTTTCAAAGTGTAAACCTAAATTTTCCTTTTTTAAAGGTAATTCTGGAAAAAAAAAAAGATATCTCCTTATCGGACAGCGCAGATCAAAGATCAGACTGCACGTTCTGTGCAGTCTGATCTTGATCTATGCTGTCCGCAAAAGGTCGGTGAGTCGCGCATGGAAGCCTAAGGGTTAAGCCTACTGGGGATTAGCAGAATACTATAATACAGCAATTCAGTCAAGCTATCGATTGAGAACGAAAACAAGCAAGATAGTCAGCGTTGATTCTTCAATGACAGAAGCACAAATCAATCAATGAATCAGTCTCGTCAGTATCACTGATCGACTATCACTATAATTGAGCCATATTGTCTGAAAAGGGAGTTTAATACATCTGCAAAAAGTATCAACCCATGTCAGGCTGCGCAGTTTGCGCAGGCTGACATGGTTTGATACTTTTTGTTGTGGGTAAATTTTCTGCGTGTCAAAGGACCATCTAGCCTCATGATTCAGTCGGTTGTTAGACCAAATAGGTATATATTATACCGCGACTTGCTTAGTAATTTTCATTTCGAAGATGTATGTGCCCCCTTGTCCTAGAGCGCCGCTCAGATGTCAAGCAACGAGTTAATCTCGTCAGTGCCACTACATAATTGGGCCATGCTCTGCCAAAGGGGGCTTAATGCATCTCCGTGATGCATGACACCAAGCAAGATATCACATAGTTAGGGATCCATCAAATTCATTATATGTCGAACAACCCACTGTATCATAAGGTAGACCGGTCCTTTGACATACAGAAAATTGACCAATAGCGAAAAGTTTCGGCCCAGGTCAGCCTGCACGGACTGGGCGAATGTGTAGAATGTGTAGAACCACGTAATATTTTTGTAAAAGTAAGAACACAGTAATGAATGTAGAAAATTGTCAAAATAACCAGACCTCTGTTACGAACAATAAAAAAAAAATGATCAGAAAACATGGAGCTCAACTTAAAATTGAACCGTAGCACTGTAAGCAGAGTCCATGATTTTTTGTTTGTTTGTCTGTTTTAAGCCTTTGAACTTCAGGTAATTAAAACAGATACACTGAGGCCATAAACGATCAGTTTTGAGGTAAAAATATTCCGTGAAATACAGGACATTTTAGACTCCTATCAGGCTGCATATTTCGTGTCTGATTCTTATCCACACCTTCATGAAAGCGAAGAAGTGCCACTGACATCGACAGGGACAAAGACAGATGAGTCATTCTCGGTTAAAAGAGGGTTTAATACACCTGCAAAAAGTATCGACTCATGTCAGCCTGCGCAGTCCGCGCAGGCTGACATGGGTCGAAACTTTTTGCTATTTGTAAATTTTCTGCATTTCCAAGGACCATTCTACGTCATGATTCAGTTGTTTGTTGAACAAAGCATAATTATGTGATTACTTGCTTGGTATAATGCATCACGGAGATGGATTTAAACCCCCTTTTGCCAGAGCTCGGCTCAAATAGATTGCGATGTTCTAAAATAATCGATGAACACGTGTCTACCTATACCATATCATTGAAACCGTTTCTCTTACTCTGTGAAAAAAAAAACAGATAATTGATTCTGATTTATACGATCAACCAGAAAGCCGATTAAATGCATCACTGTCTAGGAAAACTTCTTGGAGAGTTGTCTTTAATAGTGCTGCATTTGACTGGTTTCACGTTGCTTCGCATGAATTACCAGATGTGACGTCATGTTAGATTTACTTTACTTCACTCGAATAATGCACTCACTGTTACACGTTGTGCTCACTAGTTTGAAGTTATCTTGTTTCTCTTAAAATGTGACTTATAACACTCATCTTCTTTTATAGAAAAAGTACGACTTAAAGTAGTATTCAAACATTTTTTCTAACATGACACGTGAATTCGACTCTATAAACACAGTGAAATGGATGCGTGGCAAAATCGACGTCATTCTATATTCTATGTAAAGTAATACTTAATCCACATACGCTTTTGTATAAGTATGAATTTGTTTTCCTTCTATCAAGAGTTGGTCTTGTAAGAATCGAAATAACCTTCTTTCTATCGTGGTTTATCGTTCAATAAACGACGGTTGTGAATTATTAGGCGCAATCAATAAACCACTCAGGCTATTGCCCTCGTTCATTAGTTATTGTGCCTCAAAACTCATAACCCTGAACGATAAACCAATATAGAAAGAAGTTTATTTCTTAAGTATACCTATACTCTTACGACTACCTCTTTAAATAACCCTTTACCACACAATCCCAACTTTTAACGACCCTGAGGAAAAAAGCTTTGGAAAACATTGTGGGAAACCATCTTTTTTCTCCTTTGCCCACGATGTTTTCTACCCTTCTGGAAACAAATTTACATTTTTGAGTCCCATTTATTTTGACTTCTGCAAATGCTTTAAATTTGGACTTTTGAATTTGTCTAAAATTTTATGGTTTGGTAAAGGGTTTAATGAAAATGAAATCAGGCTTGTCAAAGCGTTGGGTGCTGTGTGTAGGTATAATAGTTGAAGCTGAAGCATATTTTATGGAAATACCGGATGTCTCAGTCTGCTGGTCTGCATTAAGTACCCCAGCTTGTCGCGTTCTTCGTATTTGACTGGTTTGTCTCAGTTGCCCTCATTCGGCAAACCTAATCGGGTGATCCGTTGATCAAGTCCCTCGGCTGTATCACGTAGCTTGATGTGTACCTACGCGGTACATTTCTTCGCCGAAAATACGCCGTTTTACCGTTCTTAAAATCGTAATACTCCTCTAAGAAAAAGAAAACGTTAGTCATAATTTTCTGTGGAATCTTTCTAAATAAATTTCCGTTGACACACAGTTTTTACGTTTATTTTTTATCTCAGTCTATCAATTCTCTTGGCATTTTTCAGCGACAGTTGCTTATGAACGTGGCTGTTGCCGTTGTCAATCGATTTACACGGGCGCTGCTGTTTTAAAGATCATGTGACAGGCAGTATTTCAAAATTGAAACCCCTTTGATGTGGACGAGGTTAGATGTAGTTACGGAATCGGCCGAGTTGTGACGAGTGAGTTGCCCTTTGTTTTGACTATGCTGGTCGGACAATACATGTTCCTAGATAAGATGTCTAAAATCGGATATTAACTCTGCGGCTCCTCCGATATGTCTGATTTTACAAGCAGGTAACATGTCGAGCAAAGACACATTAAATGGTAAAATAATGTTATGATTGGTATATAAATGACGACAACTTAAAGGACAGTTAAAAAATACTATACAGTAAAAACAACAAATATTGAAAAAATGAAATGATAGATGGCGTAAAGAGTACCGAAATTTTACAATTAAACTTTTTCGTTCTTCGCTATGAAAAAGAAAAAAATGTTAGCGGCAAACAAAAATGTCCACAATTTTGACCGATCACAAATTTCTGTTCATTCATTCGAGTATATCAATACCAAGAAGAATGTCAAGAACCAGCGTATTCAACAACGCCGTAAAATTAATAACCTATTGTTACTCTAAGCCGTGACTTTGAACACATTCTTTGTTTTGTATAGACAGAAAATTGATGCAGATTTATACGATCAATCAGGCAGCCGATAAACTCTGTCACAAGCTTGAACAATTTCCTTCGAAATTTATCCATGAAATTACAGCACTTTGAATTACGCAATTTCTCATCTGCAATCGCTTCATTTTAAGCCTTAGATTGCTAGGGTCGACTCCCCGCGCTTTTGTGGACAATGTAGAACCAAGATCAGACTGCACAGAACGTGCAGTCTGATTTTGGATCTACACTGTCCTATTTGATGATATTCTTCCGGTAAAATGAACTTTAAATTTTCAATGTATAGATTTTAACACTGGTTTTAAATTTTAATTTATTTCATGTAATAGTTCAAAGGTTAAAAAATGGTGGTTTGAATTCTTAGTGTTAAACTTATTAGCCCCTGGAACAATTGTAGCACACCATGGCTACTTATGAAAATATCTTTAAAGAAAGAAAAGATAATATACGTCAATAAAGATTTATTACAAGGTGATACAAGCCGAAACATTGTTGCGAAAGCAGAGACTACAGGTTCAATAAATTTGCTTATACTAATTCGAAGTGGTTAAAAATATATGTGCCATGCTCTGACAAAAGGGGGCTTAATGCATCTCTGTGATGCATGATACCGAGCAAGTCATCACATAATTATGGATCCATAAAGATCATTTTGTCTAACAACCGACTGAATCATGAGGTAGGCTTGTCCTTTGACATACAGAAAATTGACCAATAGCGAAAAGTTTCGGCCCAGGTCAGCCTGCGCGGACTGCGCAGGCTGACCTGGGTCGATACGTTTCGCAGATGTATTAAGCCCCCTGTTCACAGAGCATGGCTCATATATATATTTTATTCGAAGGATTGTCGAGGTTACAGATCTTCCTTTATCGTCTTTTCTAATTTGTGAGTTTCTAATCTGACACTACTGTACTTCAGGGGTTGTTCAAAGTAAATCATCACTCTCAAGAAGAAATAATTAGCTCACATTTGATCTCTTTTAATATGACGATATCACCTAATGAATTGTCTCTCTTCTTTCTAATTCATTTGAAGTAGCATCCCTTGTTAATCTTCGATAAAATTCTCTCCTTTTTTTTTTAAGAAACCGTCCAATTTTTTTTATCCCCCCCCCCACAAAAAAAATAGTTTCTGTCCTTTTTTTTTATTTTTAAATTTCCAGCAGAAGATGCTCCAAAATGGGTAAAAATCGCCGGAAGCGATTATATTTTTTTACTCACACATATATATTTCTCTAACCACACAATTCCGAGATTTAGCAACCCTAAGAAAGAGGCCTTTTTGAACCAGCATTTCTCTTTTTCCCACAATATTTTCTCCTCAATCAAAGACAGAAATCATCATTTGAGTTAAATTTATTTTGTCGTCTGCAAATGCAATCAATTTCATTGAGTCCAAAATTTAGAGGTTTGGTAAATAAAATCGCCTACGAGATTGAATGATGGAAGATGACTTGCTTTTACTATCATTTATTTGACTGAGTTGTACAGTTTGTTCTTGCTGTCAACAGTGAGCGTCATCCTGGGTTGCATCCACAATTTCTCTCTTTGAGCTGCGCCCTGCTCTGTGAAAAGGGGGCTTAATGCATCTGCGAAAAGTATCGACCCAGGTCAGCCTGCGCAGTCCGCGCAGGCTGACCCGGGCCGAAACTTTTCGTTACTGGTCAGTTTTCTGTATGTCAAAGGACCAGTCAACCTTATGATACAGTCCGTTGTTTGACAAAATGGATTTTATGGATCCGTGATTAGGTGATGTCTTGCTTGGTTCAATGCTTTAAGGAGATGCATTAAGGCCCCTTTTGTCAGAGCATGGCTCATTTTCGTATGTAGAAATACTTGCATGAATTCAAATATACATGGCCGCATAACCTACAAATTGTGTTATTACGTTTAATCACGCAAAATGTGGGACGATTTGCTAATTTTACTGTCAATGAAAGAACGAAGATGTTCTACAAATAGATTAACCAGACAAAAAGCGGCTCTCTGATTATTCTTTGTCTAAATATAACTTCGGAAATGATACAGTAAAACAGAGTATTACGTCTTGCTACGCAAAGCTTAATGTCATTTTTATTATAATGAGTCATGCTCTATCGGAAGGCGCTTAACGCATCTCTGTTATGCATTATCAAGCCATCACATCATTATGGATCCATAATAACCACATTTCTTTAACTCTTTACCAAACGACAAAAATTTTTACTGGTCCAAATTGAAAGGATTTGCAGACGACAAATGAAGTGTAGGTCAAATGATGATTTCTGTTTTGGATCAGGTAGAAAACATTGTGGGAAAAGGAGAAAATGTTGGTTACCAGCATTTTCTCCTTTTCCCACAATGTTTTCAAAAGCCTTCTCTTACAGGGTCGTTAAAACTCGGGATTGTGTGGTAATGGGTTAAACAATCGACTTAATCATGAGGTAGGATGGTCATTGGACATACAGAAAATTGCGCTGGTCCTTCGACATGCAGAAATTTGATCGATAGCAAAAAGTTTCGACTCAGGTCAGCCTGCGCGGACATGCGCAGGCTGACCTGAGTCGATACTTTTTGCAGATGCATTAAACCCCCTTTTCACAGACCCTGGCTTATGTATTTATAATACACAAACAGTACAACTGTGTTCTTCCAGAATCATTCACAAGATAACCATGGTATAACTAAGGTATATCGTGGCACCAACAAGATTGATTAATTGATTAATTTATCGATTTGAAGATCAATAGTAACAAATGCTTTCTTGAATTCTTGCCCTTCTCCAAGTCAATCGCTAATTTGTCTGTATTATTCTGTTCTTGTTTTATCACCAGTGACCTTCCTTTAAGGATTACATTGAGTGCATTACATTTTTTTTTTCGATGTATATAAACCATGCTTCAGTAACAGAGAGGTTTAAAGATACATATATACTTATTTTCTCCCGGCTTTAACCCATTTCTCGTTTATTTTTACGAAACTGTAATCATTCTTGTATCTTCATGCCAAATGTTGCCCTTTACAGTTGCAAAGTTGCACAGATTACGACCGATAGAAAATGCTTTCCATTTTCTGGAGGCCATCAAAGAAATCACTGTTGTCGTTTCAAATTTTAAATCAAAGACAAATTCCTTGAGTTTTTGTATGTCCTACACCGTATATATCGGTAATTTATCTACATTAACACAGCTGACTAAATTCTGAATCATTCTACCAAATATCAAGTTTAAGCAGCATTTTTTTTCTCTCCTTAGGATACATTTTAAATGTATTTCCGCGATGCATTATACCAAGCAGGTCGTGACATAATTATGGATCTATAAAGTCTATTCTATCTATGAACCGACTTCATCATTAAGTAGAATGGCCCATTAATACACGCAGAAAATTTACAAATAGCAAATATGTATACCAACCCTCTTTTGCCATTGGTAAATAGAAAAAAAAATTTGAGTCATGCACTGTGAAAAAGGGAGCTCAATACATTTGCAAAAAGCATCGACCCAGGTCAGCCTGCGCAATCCTCGCAGGCTGACCTGGGCCGATGCTTTTTGACTTTGGTATATTATCTGCACGCCCAAGAACCAGTGTACCTCATGATTTAAAAGGTTGTTATACGAAATGGATTTTATGGATCTGTGATACTGTGATAACTTGCATGGTGTCATGCATCACGGAGATGCAGTAAGTCCTCTTTTCACAGAGCATGGCTTATTTGTATTGCTTCCTTATAAAAACTGATATAAATTTATACAAACTCCAGCAGAAAAATGACTATTTCTTGACGTTGCCAAAGACAACGATAGTATCGAAAGAGAAATTTAAAAAAAAATGTCTAGGTAATTACATGTAAGTATCTATGCTACTTAAGGTGAATTGGAAAAAAGAGGCAGTCACTTACACTGGCAAACAATAAGATATAAAATGTGAGCCAATAATTATTTCTTGCTAGTGAGGATTTCACATTCCGAACAGTAGTACCCTGTCTGAAACTCAGAAATTGAAACTGGATTTCGTATCTTTCGTATATTGATGTAAAGACGCCTGAAAGCCATTTTGATTGAAGTGTTTGCCCTTTTTGTGACTTACAATAGTTTTGGTAGGTGTGATATAATCTGATACCATGGTGATAGGACGACTTTTATTTCCACAATAGATAGCTGTAGTTTGGTCTCATGTATACAGCTATTTTATTTTCGAAGCAGTTACACGTTATTTTGAAACGTTTTCCAAAGAGGTTAACGTTGTGTTTATTCAACAATAGTTTAAACGATCATATATTGTGATATCGATAAGATGATCTGATTCTTTATTCCGTTTATTGATACAAGGGTGAACAGTAAATGTTGCATTTCTAGCTCGACTGTTTTCGAAGAAAACGTCGAGGTATTGTCGTGGCCCTGGCTTCGTCGTTCTGCGTCGTCGCCGTCTGCGTCGTCGCGCAAAAACTTCGACATTTTATATTATCTGTTATTACTTCAAACTGGGACAAGTTTTAACTATCAAGAGGGGAGCCTATACAGCAAGGGCAGGTGACCATCAACGCATTTTGACACAGTCATACCCCGTTTTCAACTTAGAATTTTCACTGAATATCAAGCAACTGTAGACGAAGGTTGGCACCCGCGTGTGGTGCTTTTGTCTAATTATCGCTTGTTCTGGAACTCAATCAGTTATTTGACTGAGTTGTTCTGTTCTTGCTAACCACAAGTAAACTTCCTGATGATTATTTCACCTTCATCTTGTCTTCGTGTAAAAAAAAACCGAAATAGTCAATACCAGCACAATAACAACAATTTTAGATACACGAATGATAGAGAACGAGGCTGCAGAGCCTACAAATTAATGTTTTACTTGAATCACGTAAAATATTGGTCGGAGTGCCAATCCTTACTTTGATTGAAAGAATGAAGTTAGATTACAAAAAGAATAAAACAGACAAAATGGGAATATAGCTAAGACAATAATTTTATCTATCAAATTTAGTTCCGGAAAAGATACAGTTAAATACAGAGCATTACGTTCTTATCTAGTAAACTTTATCATTACTCTATCGTAAATAAAACCAGACAAATTGTTTTGCCGCATTAAATTCGAATTTTCGGATACACTCCCATTCGAAATGAAGAGGCATGTTGATTTAAGCACAGGTTGATCTGAGTCAAAAACATTTTGCTAATAGTGATATTCTGTCTGTCAAAGGACCGTACTAAATTGTGATTCAACCGGTTCTAGACAAATTGAGTCCATATAATGTGATGACTTGCGTGGCATAATGGCACAACGTTTCACGATGACGATATGCATTGTTTATTGCTTTACAAAGACGACATACATTGTTTAATGTTTTACGAAGACGACATGCATTGTTTATTGCTTTACAAAGACGACATGCATTGTTTATTGCTTTACAAAGACGACATACATTGTTTAATGTTTTACGAAGACGACATGCATTGTTTATTGCTTTACAAAGACGACATGCATTGTTTATTGCTTTACAAAGACGACATACATTGTTTAATGTTTTACGAAGACGACATGCATTGTTTATTGCTTTACGAAGACGACATGCATTGTTTAATGTTTTACGAAGACGACATGCATTGTTTATTGTTTTACGAAGACGACATGCATTGTTTAATGTTTTACGAAGACGACATGCATTCTTTAATATTTTACGAAGACGACATGCATTGTTTATTGCTTTACGAAGTCGACATGCATTGTTTATTGTTTCACGAAGACGACATGCATTGTTTAATGTTTTACGAAGACGACATGCATTATTTATTGCTTTACGAAGACCACATGCATTGTTTATTGCTTTACGAAGACGACATGCATTGTTTAATGTTTTACGAAGACGCACCAAACCCCTTTATGCTAGAGCATCACTCATTTATTTGATTAACCCTTTACCAAACAACAAAATTTTAGACTTGTCCAAATTGAAAGCATTTGCAGACGACAAAATAAATGTGACTTAAAAATTGAAATTTGTTTTGGGAAGGTTAGAAAACATTGTGGGAAAAGGAGAAAATGTTGGTTACCAGCATTTTCTCCTTTTCCTACAATGTTTTCAAAAGGCTTCTTCATCAGGGTCGTTAAAAGTCGGGATTATGTGGTAAAGAGTTAAAGGATCAACAAAGACTGTTGAACCGTTGTACGCGAGCTTGCTGTTCACGATAATTAAGTAGTTCACTGAATGATACTTTTCTTGTTTGTAACCATAAAAAAAAATTCCTGGAGGGTAGCATTTTTTTTTTCTTCCTGTAAAGATTACGAAAGAGAAGTTCTCAAAGCAATGTCTGTGTGATACATGAAAGAGAGACCGAGGCCGTCAAATTTATAGTTTAACCCTTAATCTGCTAAATAAGTGACATGAAACTTTCAGGCTGATTGTAAAAACCAAGATTTTGCTATTTCAAAGGTATTTTTTGAGAGAAAAATATCTCCTTATCGGTCAGTGTAGATTCAAGATCAGACTGCACGTTCTGTGCAGTCTGATCTTGATCTACACTGTCCGCAAAAGGTCCATGAGTCGCGCCTAGCAGCCAAAGGGTTAAGGGAAACTTTCAAGCTGATAGTATAACCCGAATAATGCTTTGTCAAACTTACGTTTTGGAGAAAGAATATCTCCTTATCGGACAGTGTAAATCCAAAATCAGACTGCACGTTCTGTGCAGTCTGATTTTGGATTTACACTGTCCGCAATAGGTAAGCGAGACGCACTCAGCAGCTTAAGTGATAAATGCTGCACTTGAATCACGCAAAATACAGGTTGCGGTGCCAATCCCCACCGTGAAAGAAAGAGCAAAGACAGACTACAAACAATAAACCAGGATAAAAGTATAGCGGAGATAATTTTGTTTTGACAGTCTTATTTCCAGAATAGATACCGTAAGATATACAGAATAATGTCTTATTGCGCAAGACTTTTCATAAGGTCAAAGAGAAACAGAAACAGACAAACTTCGGACTTTGTCAGATTCAAATACAAATATGCTCCTCACAAAAAAGTCAAGCAACATAGTCTTTTCTTTTTAAGTTCTGTGAAATATTTGATCAGTTAACTTTAACGTTATTTGTACGTGCAACTAGCGATTACTTTTTACACTGTTACCTTTAGAAAATAACGCGTTTTTCTTTATATTTGAAGTTAGTTGGTCAAATATTCCACAAGACTGAAAAAAAGAGAAATGATTTTTGTTGCTTGACTTTTTCTGAGGAGAATATGTTTATTGTATATATAGGCCACCAGCCTTTGTACAAGTCCATCTACAATCAAAACAATAATTTTTGACGCGTAGGGATAGTATTTTTTAATTTTAATGATATATATATAAAAAGGGTGCTTAATGCATCTGCAAAACGTATCGATTCAGATCAGCCTGCACAGTCCATGCAGGCTGACCCGGACCGAAACTGTTTGCTATTGGTCAATTGTCTGCAAGTCCAAGACCAAGTTTACCTCATGATTCCGTCGGTTGTCGAACAAAAAAGATTTTATGGATCCATAATTATATAATGGCTTGCTTGGTATCATGCATCAGGGAGGTGCATTAAACCCCCCTTTGCCAGAGTGTGGCTTATTTTTTGTTTTATTTGAAATAAAACAAAGGTCCATGTCGTTTTAAACCATTTGTGAGATTCTGAAGGGTCACCAGTGCGAATTTTGCCAATTGCCCCGTGTCCGTCTCACGCGCAAGAGTAAATCACTAGCTCACGTTTTTATGCCTTTAACTCTTTACTAGACGACAAATGTTTTCAACATGTCCAAATTGAAATCAGTTGCAGACGATAAATAAGATATGGCTCAATTAATTGATTTGTCGATGAAAGGTTAGAAAACATTGTGGGAAAAGGAGAACATTCTGGTTACCAGCATTTTCTCCTTTTCCCCACAGTGCTTTTAAAAGCTTGATTTTTCAGTGTCGTTAAAACGCATGATGTGTCAAAAAAGGTTAAATACAAAAATAACACCCTATCACGTAATTAATCGTCACCTGTTCCTAATTTACCTCAAGTCACATATGAAATCAATCTTCGAAAGGTTATTTTTTCACTTTTTTTTTTGAGACAATATCCTAGTTTTAAGAGCTTCTTTTTTTTTCAACACAGAGTATTATCTCTATTGTGTAAAGATTTTTTTTAAATCTCATTTTGTCAGAAATAGGACGAAAAAATCCTGGCGTTTTTCCTTGGCCTCTCTCTAGCACATAGATGAAGTCGAATTTTATATACAATTCCAAGAAAAATGCAAATGAGGAGACGGTTTAATTATTTCAGAAAATACTTCACAGATGGTCTGGATCCCAGATCTGACAGCATACTCTGTGCAGTCTAAAACGCCATTCACATTGAAACGGTTAAATTTGATTGTAAATAAGTCATGCTTCGTGCAAAAGGGATTTAATGCATCTGCAAAAAGTTTCGGCCCATGTCAGTCTGCGCAGTACGCGCAGGCTGACATGGGCCGAAACTTTTTGATATCTTTAAATTTTCTTCAGGACGTGATTAAGTCGGTTGTTAGACAAAATGGACTTTAAAGGGTCCATTATTTTGTGATGACTTGCTTGTTACGATGTATCACGGAGATACATTAAGCCCCCTTTTGCCAGAGCATGGCTCAAATACTAATTAGGATTGTGTTTTTTATATTCGAAGAAGTGTCTAGGCAATGTCAGTCCTTTTTTTTTAAAACGCCACTTGTTGCTTTTTTACCTGAAAAAGGGGGCGGTCATTAATTAATATTCTACAAGTCTTTTGAAAGACTTTTTTCTCTGAGAGATTCCGAAGTTTAATCTATGAAATCTAGAAAAAAAACACAAAAAAACTTGTCAGTTTTACTTTTATCTTTCGCAAATGTCCTTGTGGGTGGTGGGATATCAGAACCATTTTTGTAATAAACGGATTTTTGTATTAAAAGCCGTTTTATTACAAACGTGGTTCTGACAAAAAAAAAGGGGGGCTTTTTTGAAAACGAGATCAAACGCCGGATTTTTCTTAAAAAAAATTGTTATCAGAGGTTTCTACTGGTGTGCTTCTCTATCACAATGACTACTAAAGTAAACAGCGATTGCAGACGTCTTTATTTATTATTTTTCTAGTTCGATTTTTGCCCGAATGAAATCCATGTCTAAATGAGTCGTGCTCTGTGAAACGGGGGTTTAAGGCATCTGCAAAAATCATCGACCAAGGTCAGTCTTGGTCGACACCTTTTGGCAGTGGTCAATTTTCTGCACGGCAAAGGACCAGTCTACCTCATGATCCAGTCAGTTGTCAGTCAAAACGGATTTCATGGATCCATAATAATGTGATGACTTGCTTGGTATAGTGCATCAGGAAGATGTATTAAAACCACGTGTACCAGAGCCCTGCTCATATATCTGTAAAGACTGTTTCACAGACACAGCATAAAAAGAACAGTTTGCAATCCCATTGTTATTTTATGACCCTGAGGATAAAAGCTGCTGTATACATGGCATGAAAAAGAGGAAAGGTTCGTAACCGGAATTTTATACTTTTTTAACAAAGACTTTCCATCTTTTTAAAGACACTAATCATATCATTTAGACGACATTTTTCGTCTGTAAAACGTTTATAGTATAGATTAGTAAAAAATGTGTCGTTTGATAGGGTCTGTTTTACATCAGCCGTACGATATTTCGTTCATACTATTCTGGAGACCAAGGCTGGCCTAGACGAAACCGTGAGCCAATTTTGTATGTTTTCAAGACTGCTTTGTGGCAGCCTCGCAGCGTCCAAAACATGCCAAAACAGAAATAGTGTGAAATGTTGTGTATGCTTCGAAAGCATTGTCTTCCGCTTGGTGGCGTTTTTCAAATACATAACCTTTCTGACATGGGCATTCTAGGTACAGAACCGGACTACTTTTGAAGGCGACAAGAAAGGCAGCGAATTTCAAAATAATATATACGTTTACCCCCTAAAACCTGCCTTACATGATTCATCCAGGCACGGTTAGGTAGCATATAACCTAGGCACCAGTCATTGAAAACATAGCCTTTATAAGCTTGAGAAAAGGTCCTGGAATAAGCCCAGCAAGGTGGGGACGTTATCTTTGTTGTCAGTTTGTTGCACAAATCCCGTTTTCCCCCCATGTCTGTATTTAGAAACTATCCACAGAGATTTGCAGTAAACAATGGTATTTTTCAAAATTATTTACCCCGTTTTAAGTCGTCATATTTTCAAGAAATTTGTAGCAAAAAAAATTGGCTCGATTTTTCCACAGACGTATTGTTTATAACCATTTTCCACTTGCTATTTCGCGTATTAATTTATCCTGTGTAGGAGATAGTGATGCGTCATAGCAGACACGTCAAATCTTCGAGGAATATTGACATGCGCAGACAACGGTTTAGAACGTAGTCTTCGACGTTGCGACGAGCTTGTGATCTCTGGTATACGAACGCCGCTATCTGGCGGCTGTCGCACGACACTCAGCGGATTTTCGTCAGGAAGGTGACAGCAAAGAGTTGTTAGTCTGCCATAAGGCTGATGCGAAACGAGCTTAACCCCTAGGCTGCTAGGCGCGACTCACTGACCTTTTGCGGACAGCGTAGATCAAGATCAGACTGCACAGAACGTGCAGTCTGATCTTGGATCTACACTGTCCGATAAGGAGATATATCTCCTCCAAAAATACCTTTAAAATAGCTTGAAAGTTTCATTAATGAGCCATGCTCTGTGAAAAAGTGGCTTAATGCATCTGCGAAAAGTATCGACTCAGGTCAGCCTGCGCAGTTCGCGCAGGCTGACCTGGGCCGAAACTTTTCGCTATTGGTCAATTTTCTCTATGTCAAAGGACTAGTCTGCCTTACGATACAGTCGGTTGTTAGACAAATTGGATTTTATGGATTCCTAATTATGTAATAAAGCATCTGGTATCATGCATTACGGAGATGCATTAAGCCCCCTTTTGCCAGAGCATGGCTCATTTCTTGTATTTCGAAGGATAAGGGTTAGGAAGCTAATTGTACCGACAAGGTCGATAGATTTATCAATTAACTCATTGAATGATCAACAGTAACCGTTGTATCCTTGGGTCCCTCATTTCTTTCAGCCAAAGGATGTAAGAGGAAGCGGAACGGAGTTTTTTACTTGAATAGCGAAGATTTTGCTGTCATGATCGATATCATTACTTCACTGACTTTCGCTCTTCGTGCTTATCACCAGTAAAACTTAATATAGAACTGTATTCCATCTCTCCCTTTTTTGTGTGTTAACCCTTATCCTGCTAAATATCTGATATGAAAATTTCAAGCCGACAGTGAAAACCCAAATTCTGCTGTTTGAAAGGTATTGTTTGGGGAAAGATATCTATCTCCTTATCGGACAGTGTAGATCCAAGATCAGACTGCATGTTCTGTGCAGTCTGATCTTGATCTACACTGTCCGAAAAAGGTCATTGAGTCGCGCTTAGCAGGCTAAAGTTTAACCTTGTGCCATTCCCATGTTTTGCAAGGCCGTGGAAGAAAACATTGTCGGACAAGCAGAAAATATTGGTAGCCAGCATTCTCTCCTGTTCCCGCAATGTGTTCTACCCCATAAAAATCAAGTCTTAGCTATTGATCTACATTCAATTTGTCGTCTGCAAGTGCTTTCAATATGAACGAGTCCAAAATTTTGTAGTCAGGTAAAGAGTAAGATTACAAAACAGGAAGAATTGAAAAAAAAAAAAAACGGGAAAAATGATGGCCTGAAGTATGTAATGTACCGTGCTCTGGCAAAAAGGGGCTTTATTGCATATCCGTGATGCATAATACCCCAAGCAAATTATAATGTTATTATAGGTTCCATAAAATTCATTTTGTCACACAAGCGACTGAATCTCGAGGTAGAATGGCCCTTGGATAATTGCAGAAAATTGACCAACAGCAAAAAGTTTCGACCAAGGTCAGCCTGCGCGGACTGCGCAGGCTGACCTAGGTAGATATTTTTTGTAGATGCATTAAACCCCCTTTTCACAGAGCATGGCTGAAATACATAAGACAGAAAAAAAACCGAGGCTACAAGTTTACAAATCTCTGGTTTACTTGAGTCACGCAAAATATAGGATAGAAGGCCAATCCTGAATGAAAGAACGAAGACAGAAAAAAAAGTCAGGACAAAAAGTAGAGCTCGGATGATTTTATCTGTCAATTGTAGTTCCGAAACAGACATTAAAGTCATACTGCGCTAAGCTTTTCAACATCTTATCACAAATAGAGACAGAAGAACCCTTTTACTGACTCTTTCTCAATGAGCCATGCTCTGGCAAAAGGGAATTTTAACATAGAATCATCCTGTGTTACACCTGACTGAATCTGGAAATAGAATCGTTCTTTGACATGCTGAAAATTGACCCATAGCAAAAAAGTATCGACTCAGGTCGATATGTTTGTAGATGCATTAAGCCACTTTTCACAGAACATTACCCATATAGTAATCTCCAGCGCACTACGAACAAATTCGCAGAAGGCCCTAGCATTTTTGATCTCACGATCAGCTTTGGCAAGACAGAGGTATTGTACCATCTAGCGGGAACTACCAAGAGCTTTCCCCCCGCCTATGTCAATGATGCCAAGCCGAAGACGGTATACGCCTTTAAATACCACGACATCACCATTAGCATCCTGGATAAAGATATCAACGTTAGAATCTGCAAGGTAAGTCAAACACTAGTACCCTTAGCTCTGGTCCTAAACCTGCACAAAATTCAGCTGTCCACAGAGCTCAACGCGTATAAAGCTGTCGTTCTCGCCAGCCCTTGTTTGTGGATGTGAAACGTAGATGGCGTACAAATGACACTTAGACATTGGAGAAGTTCAAGATAAGAAACCTACAGTCAAGAATGAGTATCACCAGCAAGTCAGGGCCAAAAACATCGGGGTCCACGACAGAGCCAAGATGGACATCGAGGGAATGATCCTGAAAGCTCAGTTTCGATGATTTTGTCACGTGATCCGGATGGATAACCATAGGCTTCCCAAACAGCTCATATGTATACGACGATTTCTGCTCAAGGCAGCAGAAGCAAGGAAGACTATGCAACAGATTGATTGACTGTGTGAAGCCCAGGATGAGACACTGACATCCCTCAAAACAGTCAGAAGTGCATGCATGGCGCAACCTCAATGCCAAAACGTGATACAACCGCGATGTCAGAACAGTTGGAATGGTGTAGCTGGATTGCATGCTTGAAGAAAGGCATCAAATGCTGACCCTTACCACCGCGTACAATTTTCATGTTCTCGCTGTAACTGTGTCTGCATAAACAGCCCATCACTAGTCCAAACAACAAAAGACATAACACGTAAACCGTTAACTTAACTAAATGAGCTTAACTAACAAAGGTTAAGGACTACAATATTGCAATGTTTTCGACTACGTAGATCAATAATCGAAAGATCAGACAAGAGAGAGAGAGAGAGAGTACTTCCATCAGTTAATTTATGTGAAAAATACAACAAAATTTGAATTTGTCCATACTGAAAATATTGCCATAAAAGACAAATGTGGCTAAAATGATGTCATTTGTCTTTCATATGTCGGAAAATGATTGCTAGCTTTTTTTCCTGTTCTCACAACGTTTTAATGTTATCTGTTGTTTAAATGTCGGACAAAGTGGTGAGAAAATTATTTCTAGCCATTTTTCTTTTCCCACAAAATGTTTTAAAATCCTTTTTAGCCAGGGACGAAAAAAAAAATAGTGGATCGCGAGGTACAGTGATAAGCTTCTCTGACAAACCGGAAGCAATTAAATGCGAGTTCTAAAGCAATTAGAAATCATTATAGGAAATAATATGACTGGAATTACAGGCCTTTTGTTTTTCCAGAAGGTACTGCAGACATATAGAATTATCCCCTTGTCCACAGTGATACATAAGTTGCTTTTGTAGACGGCACCGAATGTGCAGTCTGATCTTTGACCCTCACCGTCCGCTACCGAAGTTTCTTAAATACATATATGAGTAAAATGCTCTATATGCATGTTATTACATTCTTTTTCAGTCGTCGAAAGGAAGACAATATATTTTTGAGACGAAAAGATGACCCTTATACTGCGAGTGGGCAGAATGGATATTTTCCGTCAGTATGGATGATCGAATTATGTCAGTTTCAGGTCGTTTTTGGCCAAAATTTCCTCAAGAAGTTTTTGCTTGAAGTGTTACACCTACTGTCATTTTCCTAAAGTGTTACACCTTCCATCAGTTGCCTGAAGTGTTAAATCTACTGTCAGTTTCCTGAAGTGGTACACCTACTGACAGTTTTCTGTTATTAGTTTCCTGAAGAGTTATACTTACTGTAAGTTCCCTGAGCACTAATGTCACTTACTGACGACTGTTACGCCTGTCAGTTTCCTGAAGCGTTAGACCTACTGTTAATTTCCCGAAGTGTTACACTCACTGGGAGTTTCCTAAAGTGTTACACATACTGTGAGTATCCTGAAGTGTAACACATACTGTGAGTTTCCTGAATTCTTACACTTGCAGGCAGTTTTCTCAAGTGTTACACTTATTTTCAGTTATCTGAAGTGTTAAACTTAGGCTAGGGTCCTGAAGTGTTACACTAAGGCTAGGGCCCTGAAGTGTTACAAGTACCACCAGGAATGTTTACCGACTGTCAGTTTCCTGAAGGGTTATACGTACTGTTATTTCCTGAAGTCTTACAATTACTATCAATTTCTTGAAGTGTTACACTTACTGTCAGTTTCAATAAGTGTTTCACCTACAGTAAGTTACCTTAGATATTTCAGTTACTGTCAGTTTCCTAAAGTGGTATACCTACCGTCAGCTTCCTGAAGTGTTACACCTCTTGTTAGTTTTCTCTAGTGTTACACTGGCAGTAAGGTTCCTAAAGTTCCTGAAATGGTACATGTATTGTGAGATTCCTGAAGTATTATGCTGACATACAGTTTCCTAAAATGTTACACCTATTGCCAGTTTCATGAAGTGTTACACTCTTTGTCAGTTTCCTGAAGGATTACACTTATTTTTGTTTTCTGAAATGTTACACCTTCGTAAGTTTCATGAAGTGTTATACTTACTGTCGGTTGTCATGAAGTCTTACAATTATTGTCATGACTGTTACACTAACTGTCGGTTTCCTGAGGTTTCTCATGCCAGTTTCTTGAATTGTTACACTTCTGCCACTTTCCTGACATATTACACGTCCTTTCAGTTTCCTGAATTGTTGCACATCCTGTCAGTTTCCTGAATTAATGGTCTGTTAGTTTCCTGAATTTTTACACCTACTGTCATTTTCCAGTGGTATCATACATTTTAACAGTTTCCTGAAGTGTTGCACATACCATTAGTTTCATGAACACTTAATGTCGATTTTTTTCCGGAGAGCTTCACTTTATGTCAGCTTTCTAAAGTGTTAAACTTACCTTCTGTACCCTGAAATAAAATATTCACCACATGGCAGTAAGAAGGTGGCATTTTAAGTCATGCGAAGTTTACAACGAACATTGGTCAACAGCCGCTCAGCAGCCAAAGCAAGTATGATGCCTACAGAAAACCAAACGATGGCGCCCTATCCACACACGAAACACACACGAAAACGTGTGTGTGCGTTTTTTAAAGCATATACGAAGGACGCGCGAGAGCTTCATTATGGCTTCACGGCGTCCTATTGAGGGTAGGATTAACTTTCACGTCTTTTGGCATTTTATTTGCATGACTAGGATTTCGCCACTGCTCACGGACTTGCTACCGGAACCTTAGAAACATCAGTCATAAGATGGCTAAAGATCCTGGCACGATTGGCCCGATGTTTTTTTTTTTCTTGCTCAATTTTGGGGTTATTACGTCTGCATTAACGAGTTCAGCACTCAAGTATGGTACCTTTTTCATCTTACAGGTTAATCTTTTACCTGTCTAAATTAAAATGATCAAAAGAATCAAACACTGCCAGAAAATATATAACAAAAGCTGACAGAATTATAAAAACCAAGCAAGTAGCACCAACTGATATGACAAAAATTGCCACTTGAAAACTGGGTGTATTCTTAAAACTGAACTTTTTTTCCCGCTAGAACTTCACCAGAAAACCGCGGATTATCTACTCATCGTTGCCATTTTGTCTGTCTTTATAGTGCCTGAGCTTCTTAATCCTTTACCAAAACGATCTCGTGTTTGAACGACTCGAAAGACAAAGGTTTTTGAAAACATTGTGGGAAAAGGAGAAAATGCTGGTAACCAGCATTTTCTCCTTTTCCCACAATGTTTTCAACCCTTCAAAGACAGATTTCATGATTAAGTTACATTTAATATGTCGTCTGCAAATTCCTTTCAATATGTACCAATTTAAAATTTTGACGTCAGGTAAAGAGTTGCAGTGCCTACGCCTCTTACGTTCTCAGCAATGCTGATACATTACACGATTATGATTTTAATTGGCTCGTGCAAACAATGTGCATTGTTCTTCTTATTGTTAGCGTTCTAGGCCAGGGAATCTTGGGAAGTCGAATTACGTCAAAACTGTTTTTTTCACTTATCATATCGTCCGTTGCAGATGACTTATACGCCTCTGTGGCAAACATCCTTGGAAATACTATGGGACAAGTATTATGAAATAGATATTGATTCTTTCAAAAAAAAAAGCCAGTCTTCGCAGACAAAGTGTTGATAGTTAAAGATACACCTATTCTCGTTTTCACACGGTTTTTAACTCATTTTATGTTTATTTTATCAAACTATAATCATTCTTGTAGCTTCATGCCAAATTTTGCCCCTGACGGCTGCAAGGTTGCATAAAGTGCAACCGATTGAAGATGCATTTCATTTTCTGGAGGTCATCATAAAAAAAATCACTGCTGTGACGTTTCCGGTCTTAAATTGAAGATTTCCGATATCTTATTTATTCCTTACACCAAATTTATCGGTAATTTGTCCATGTTTACACAGCTGACCAAATTCTGAACCATTCCACAGTCTGTCAAGTTTTAACAACGTTTTTTTTTTCCTCTGTCTGGCCGAAAGGGTGTATATTTAAAGGAAAAAAACTGGTTTCATAGGAGACATAATTATTTTACTAGTTACTCAACGCCTTTGGAAACTCATTTGCTTGGAACTACTATTGATTATATGAATTAACCCTTTACCACACAATTTCCCACAATGTTTTCTACCCGTCTCGGAAAAAAATTCTATTTTTGAGTCACATTTACTTTGTTGTCTGTAAATACTTTTAAATTTGGACAAGTCTACATTTTTATTTTTTGGTAAAGAGTTAAGCCATGCTCTGTGAAAAAGGAGTTTTCGTACATCTGCAAAAATGTATCGACCCATGTCCGCCTGGGCATTGGACGAAACTGTTTGCAATTGGAAAATTTTCTGCATGTCAAAGGATCATTTTACCTCATGATTCAGTGGGTTTTTAGACAAAAGGGATTTTATGGATCCATAATTATGTGATGACTTGCTTGGTATAATGCATCACGGAGATATATTAACCCCCCCTTTTCCCCAGAGCGTGGCTCAATTATGAACGTGAATTAGGGCTTTGTGGCTGTGTTCAACTAAAACATGGCAAAGGAGAGAAAGTGATATTCTTTATCCAATTTTCAGTCATCTGTCTTGTTTGTAGTCATTTTCGGTGGGATTGAAATCAGTCTTTGGTAATTTATGATTGAGGTATGCTCTGGGAAAAGGAGGCTTAGTGCATCTTCGTAACGCATTGTACCAAGCAAGACATCACATAACTATGGATCCCTCAAATCCATATCTGTCTACCAACCGACTGAATAATGATGTAGGATGGTCCTTGGACATGCAGAAAATTTACACATAGCAGAAAGTATCCACTCATGTCAGCCTGCGCGGACTGCGTAGGCTGACATAGGTCCATACTTTATTGCAGATGCATTGAGCCCCCTTTTCACAGAGCATGGCTCAATCATATATTCATTTCCCGTGACAAAGTAATCAACGACAACAACAACAACAACGACAACATTTCTACTTTTTCTCCTAGGTAATGTACTGTGCTGGACTCCTCTTTAAGCAATAGTTTGTAAAAAAGGGCAAAACACACCTTTCTCTTGATACGCAATAAGCCTGTAATATGCTAATTTGCTGTGTAGATCAAGATCAGACTGCCAAGAATGCTTATTCTGATCTTGGATATTGCTGGATTGTCTGACAAAAGGTGTCTTAAAACTGCGACAGTTTGTGTTTTTCTATTGTCTGAAAATCATTTTGTTCCCTAAGGGTTAAGAAACGATTTCGTTTCTTATAACTCGTTATTTTGTACTTAAAATCTTAATAAGAGAACATGGACAAGTTGTGCTCTTGTTTTTTACAACAAGATAAAATACCTGACGTACTTTGATTCTTGCAAGCAAAATCAAAGTGCCGATAGTATGATTAGATTTGTCTAGTCTCGCGAGAATCATTTAATAGCGATAAAAAGATAGATATCTTTAATGAAACCCTTTGATGCCTGTAATGTTATTGAGAAATAGGTATTTTGGATTGCATAAAGTGTGGGCGATAATGAAGCGTAGCTTTTATATCCCTAAAAATTGTTGTAGTCTTCCCCTTCTCGACGCCAAGATTAGTTGCATTTAGGTTATTGATTGCTTAAAAGAAAAGGTGTTTACCCCGCTTTCAAGATTCTTTCAGTCATATCGAGCGACAGCTAACTTATTCATGTATATCCCGGATTTTCACCTGGGCATCTGAAGTGCCTTAGCAAAGGACACGTCCTCATTGCTTTTCGGACAATGCAGATTAAGACCTGACTGCACAGAATTTCACGGTTCTTTTTTAAAATCTTTTCTCGCCGTATCCAAGATTAAACTGAATTATGTGCAGTCTCATCAGGGGCTACACTGTCAGCAAAAATGTTCTTAGTGGCGCTTAACCCTTTATCAAACAACAAAATTTTGGACTGGTCCGAAATGAAAGTATCTGCATACGACAAATTAAATGCACAAATGATAATATTTGTTCCAGACAGGATGAAAAAAAATTGAGGGAAAAGGAGAAAATGCTGGTTACCAGCATTTTCTCCTTTTCCCACAATGTTTTCACACGCTTTTTTTTCCTCGGGGCCGTTAAAAGTCGGAATTGTGTGGTAAATGAATGATTGATTAAATGGTGTTTAACACCGTTTTCAACGTCATTTCAGTTATATCGAAGCGGCCAGCGCACATACTCATGCTTTCCTTGAGTTTCTTTTGACCAGTACTACGCACAATATATTTTCCAAGTCGCTGGCTGCTTTTCCACATAGCCATCGTTGAAACAATGGACAGTGGTGAGAGAGGAATGAATCCTGTCGCAATGACTATCATCAGTTCTCGGAAAGAAATTGGCCGAGCCAGTGATCGAACCAGCGACCCCTTATTCTCAAGTCCTGTACGCTACCGACTGAGCTACCGGGGCTTGGCTTTCTGGTAAAGGGCTGAGGGCACTTAACAGCCTCAGCGGTAAAAAGACTGGTTGCAAACATAGGCAAGTGATTCCTGTAATTTTATTCTGTTTAAGTTAACCTTTTACCACACGATCCCGACTTTTAGCGACCCTGAGTAAGAAGTCTGTTGAAAACATTGTGGGGAAAGGAGAACATGCCGGTGACCAGCATTTTCTCTTTTTCCAACATTGCTTTCTACACTATCAAATACAAATCTTGTCATTTAAGCCAGACTTACAATGTCGCCTGCAAATGCTATCGATTTGGACAAGTCGAGTATTATGTAATTTTGTTATGAGAGAGAGAGAGGGGGGAGATAATTACGTAACAATGAGCAATTGCAAATGAACATCGAACATTTACGGATAGCTTTTATCTAGTATCAAGCCATGATCATACTACATAGTACATGTCTGATCTCGGTCTGTTCAGCCCACTGTTTCTTTCTATGCTGTATATCCTTTTATTTGGGCTAAGTATCGTACAATATGGTATAGCCCATGAATTGACACAGTATCGAAACAGTGTTTCCTGGACGAGTGGGAGACAGACAGCCAGAGAGCCAGACAGACAGAGAGCTGATAAATTGTTCATCGATACTTCGAAAATAAAAGTGTCATGTTCCTTGCGTGTATAGATGCACTGAGATATTGAATCATTCATCAGGCTTTTCTACTTTGGGACATTTATTGTGCACTATTTTGGTACATGTGACAAAATGGAAAAACAGCGATTACGTCATGTCTGTTTTAGAAAGAGATGCAAGAAAGGCAAAATTACGTCATGACTGTTTTTTTTCTTTATTAAACGACAAAGTTTTAAACTGGTTGAAATTAAAGCATTTGCAGACGACAGAATAAATACGACTTTAAAATTGAAATTTATTTTGGTAAGAGTAGAAAAAATTGTGGGAAAAGGGGAAAATGCTGGTTACCAGCATTTTCCCCTTTCCCCACAATATTTTCAAAAATCTCTTTTCTCGGGGTCGTTAAAAGTTGAGATTGTGTGGTACAGGGTTCAAGAGAGATGTAAGAAAGGGAAAGGGTATGTCCTTTTCATGGATGGGAAGTACGATAAAAATAAATAAATAAAGAGTGGTTGCTTGCAATAAATAAATGCTTTTTTTTCCACATTATACCGAAGAGATTCCAACGTGAATTAAAGTCGTGTATTTGCATGATAATTGTTTAACACGTCAAGTTTTCAAACAGTTTAGAAATCATTCCCTCCTTGCTGTCAATATGCATAGAAAAACACATGACACTGTATTTCTCATGGTCATCCATAATACTCATGGACCGGAAATGACGGATTCATGGGCCAGCTGTTTCTGACACCGGAAATTAGAAGGAATACGTGTGACGGTCCACTCTCTTGCACTATGGATCATTCCCATTCACCTCTGTAGTTGGCTCAGAAAGTAGTCCGTCATCACGTGATATTTTCGTCACATGACCATAACTCAAAATTGCGACACAAACGCCGGTAAAAGAAAGACCAATCGATTGTTTTGTGTGCTGTTCAAACAGCATACAGCCAATCAGACTTAGTGGTAGGAAATGTGAAAAAGAGGGATTTTCTGAAAAGCTTAAATGTCTTTTAAAGGACGATAGCTTGTTTTTTAATTTTGTTTGAATTGTCATCATTCATGGGCGCAGCCATTTTTTTTGCAACTGGCGTAAGATTCTGATCAGTAAAGAAGCTTGGAAAAATAGTTCCATTGTATACAGGTAAATTCATCAGTTTGAATGCACCTATAATGTATCCGGAATCATATTTCCTTTGTCTACTTTATTATGTTACACATGAAACAGTTAAACAGTAACAAGACATGTTTTCCTCGGTTTGACGAGATTCTTGTCATTTAGCCCGTTGCAGAGATGTATGGTGAGAGTAACGAACGACAACTCTTCTCGGAGATTGGTGACGGTCATTGCACAAATGAAAGTACATGTAAACAATACCGTTGTTTTGGACATTTTTCCTAGCAATTACTGAAAGCAGAATAATTAAAATGAACTGCTGCTCGGGTTTTGACTTAATGCTTTGGTATAGTATAAAGACTTGCTATTGTTAGTTATTTGCAGTATTACTGGGGCCGTACTTGCATGCATTCTTAAAGCTGCTTAAACATGCCATCTGATTCGCTAAGAGGAAATAAGATTGCCTAAAGTGATTTGTGAGTACCGGCCGACTTTTAGGGCTAGTATATTTTGCGATTGTCGAACAGAAATCTTTCGTTTCATGATCAGGCATCCATCTGATCTTGGTCTTACAGAAAACGGTGATTGTGACTCGCTGAAAACCTGTTAAAGGATTACTTATGCCCGCAGTAACACTGTTTGTTGGCGGTAATACACCCTCACTTCCGGTGGTACACTGTAACAATAGCAGGCTAAAATATCCTGAAATCGCGTCACACACGTTTGTGTCAGAATGATGCTGTTGGTAAAGCGCCTCGAAATTGTTTGAGCACTCACTCGTCACAACTCGGCCGATTCCGTACCTACATCTAACCTCGTCCGTATAAAGGAGGCTTCCATTTTGAACTACCAATCACATGATCTTAAACATGGCGGCGCCCCTGTGGATCGCTTAGCAACGACATGAACAACCACGGTGAAGTTATTCACTTCTATCGATCTGTCGATGAAAGCTCCAAACGGAATTGATAAACCACGCTAAAAATTGAATGTACAAACTGTTTGCCGACTGAAATATTCTTAGAAAGATAACGATAGAAAATTTACTTATGTTTTCTTTTTTGAGAGGAGCCTTACAATTTCAATAACGGTAAAGCGGTGTGCTTCCGGAGATGTGCGAAATGTACCGTGTAGGTGCATGTCAAGCTACGTGATACAGCCGAGGGATTTGACCACCGGATCACCCGAGGTATGCCGAATGTTTGAGCACTATAGCAACAGTACGCAAAAATAACGCTGGATTTTCGTTACAAGCACGTGTTGGAATACAACTAGAAGTTTGCCTTCCGTGGCAGTATTTTTTTTATCAGTAAAGCGTCCCGAAATTGGGGTCGATCAGCGTAACAACAGCGTCCTAAACTATGACGAATTCACGTAATAGCATGCGTTTGTTAAGAATGGTGCTATAGCTTTCCTGTCAACATAGCATTTTGGAGGTAAAAAGCCCAATAATTTGTGATTAACCCTTAACCTGCTAAATAAGTTAAATCTTGACCAAACGACACAGTGTAGATTCAAGATCAGACTGCACGTTCTGTGCAGTCTGATCTTAATCTTCACTGTTCACAAAAGGTCATTGAATCGCGCTTAGAAGCCTAATGGTTTAAAATAACATCGTAGTAGGCATAAGTTATGCTTTAAAAGACATAGACGGCGTAAATTTTCTTGCAGATAGGTAGGGCCCCATAAAATAAACACGTCTACATTTTTTACCAATCACAAATGTCTGTTTATTTATTTGTTATCAGAACCAAAAAGTAGGTCAAAAGCCGGCACATTCAGCTACGCCGAAAAAAATCACATGACGTGTGTTATTATAATTACAATCTTTGTGCTGATATCTTCTTTCAAAAGTAAAACAAAGCCGAACGCGCCTCTCCGTTGGGAAAAATGAAACAATATTTCACATCGCACAAGGAATATCAAAAGTCATTTGATCTCCTTGTGTTTCGTGCTTTTGCGATTTTCTGGATAAATGAACAAGAGGTTTGTAGTCGGCTAATTTTTCCTTGGAAAGAATTTTTGGATATCTTTATTTGATTTTGATATGATATTAAACCCACATTGCTTCTTTGCTGTTATGTAAGGAAATATAACTGGTATGCCATCTATGGATCTATAAGCTCGTTCTGCGGCCATACCGTTCTAGATTCGTAAAATTGAATTATGCGGCCTCGTTCTGTGTTTAAGATATATCCTGTGCAGAGATGGCTTAACTCTTTACCACACGACAAAATTTTAGACCTGTCAATGCTGAATATTTTTGCCGACGACAAGTTAAATATGGTTTATTTGATGAAATTTGGCCTTGGAAAGGTAGAAAATATTATGGGAAAAGGAAAAAATGCTGGTAACCAGCATTTTCTTCTTTTCCCATAATATTTAAAAAAAAAAAAAATCTTTCTTTGTGCCGTTAAAACTCGGGATCGTGTCGTAAGATGTTAAACCCTGACAACTGATGTGGAATAAATAGGTTTAAACTAAACTAAAACTATGACTATGCTATTCTGCTGTATTGGAAGTGTAGTCTCTAACTTAAACCAACAGATCGGACATTGTCGTGATGAGACAAAAAACACTTTCGAAAAATCGTAATCGGACCATAATAAAGAATTAATGTATGTTAAATGACCATAAAATGTCCGATCCAGTCCAAACTTACAAGGCTCACGCGGTTGTGTAACATCTTATCTTTCTTGTCTGCGGTGAAACTGTTGTCTGTGCATGTCATTTTCTTCGAAGATTGACCTATTCGCTATGACGCATCACCATGCTGTACAGGATAAATATTGTTTACTGCAAATCTTTGTATACATTTTCTAAATATAGACATGGGATGTAACCGGGATTTTTGAGCAACAGACTTTGACAACAAAAATAATGTCACCGCCACGCTGGGTTTTTACCAGGGCTATTTCTCAAGCTTATAGGGACTGTGTTTATAAACGACTGGTGCATAGGTAACATGCTTGCTAACCATGGCTAGATGAATCGTACCAGGAAGCGTTTTATTTAGTAAACGTTTATTTTATTCTGAAATTCGCATTATCGATAGCCGTCTTGAAAAGTAGTCCGGTTCTGTACCCAGAATGCCCAAAATTAGATAGGCATGTATTTGAAAAGTGCCACCTAGCGGAAGATAATGATATAGCAACGGGATAGCAGCATGTTCGTTTTATTGTATAACACTATTTCGATAAAAAATGTACAAGTTCATGATTTCGCATGATCTATTACGAACAGTCGCCTTGTTTAATGTAAACTATCGATATAATACAACATAACTGTTCATAAGGTTCCTTCAACATAAAATCCATTTTGTCTAGCAACCGCCTGAATAATGTGGTCGAATGGTCCTTGGATACGCAGATAATTTACCAAAAGCAAAAAGTTTAGACACAGGTCAGCCTACACGGATTACGCAGGGTGACCTGGGCCAATACTTTCTGCAGAAGCATTAAACCCCTTTTCTAAAAACATCACTCAAAAATTTAAATTTACATATATTTGAATTATAGAGACCTCACAATAAATAAAACGAAATGCCACAAAGATCTCGCATCCAGAAAGGTTGCAAGGCTGCTGGCTTATCAGTCAATAGGCAAAATAAACGCATCAAGTGTTTGATGAGAACGACCGAGGATTAGATTTCAGTAAACTCTGAGATAAAACGTGTCAAAAGGTGTCAAATTTGACATTTCCTATCACGGTGTATGTCAATACACCGACAAGAAACGTACAAAAAAGCGTCGCTTTTTGCAATCGCGCCCGGGGTCGAATCCTCCCACTTTACCTTCCCTCCCTTGATGACACATAACCATCGGCGAATGACTTTTTGCGTAATGAAGTGCACCAATTTAGAAAAGATTCTGGCTGAAGAACAAATGTCTTGCTACAAGCATTTTCTTTTTTTCATTTTCTCCGAATATTTAACGCTTTACCACACAATCACGGGTTTTTAACGATCCTGAACAAAAAGCCTTTTGAAAACATTGTGGGAAAAGGAGAAAATGCTGGTAACCAGCATTTTCTCCTTTTCCCACAATGTTTTCTACCCTTCCCCAAAGAAATTTCAATTTTTGAGTGATGTTTATTTCGTAGTCTGCAAATGCTTGCAATTTGGACAAGTCTAAAATTTTGTCGTGTGGTAAAGAGTTGAGCTTGTATATATTGGCCTGTTTTAAATTGTCCTCACAAACACTATGCAAATATAAAATTGAGCCATGCTCCGTAGAAAGGGGTTTAATTCATCTTCAGAAAGTTTCAACCCTGGTCAGCCTGCACAGCACGAGTAGGCTGACTTGCGTTTAAACCTTTTTTGCTATTTGGAAATGCTCTACGTGTCAAAAGACATGGTATCCATAGAATGAAGAGCAGAGTTATACGTGCCGAGTTTCCAATCTTTCGCATTTCATTGGAAAAAATTGTTATCTCCACAGACTCGCAGAAGTTGCATTAAAGAGATATCCTTTGATCCCTGTTAATATGTGATCCGCAACACATGCCATAAAAAAAAGTATTATACTCTATAACGCTATAAGGTCATTTATAATTTCTTGGCAACTTTAATTTGAAAATCTTCGGACTTTATTATGCGGTGTTTGTTAGTAACCCTTACAAAACCGAATTTATAAACCAGGGTTCGTATTCACCATTCATTTCTAAGAACAGTCTTAGTCTTATTTTCAAGAATTTTCTAAATTTCAAAGTAACATAACTTCTAATTGGCTAGACCAAATGTTTTAGCCAATCAGAAGTTGTGTTATTTTCTAAACTGGAATTAGAACAAGAAAAGTTTTAAGAATGGGTCTGTATTCACGATCCAGTCTTTATTTCATTCTTAGTTCAACTCTAGATTAAGAAAGTAACAGAACTTTCTGACTCGCTAAACCGTTTGGCTTAGCCAATCAGAAGTTGTATTACTTTCAACTTTAGATACTGCTTCAGAATAATACAAAGACTGCTCTTAAAAATGGTTGGTGAATAAGGACCCCGATGTTATTTGACATCAGAAACTGAAACTGAAAATCAGGAAAAGTTCTACATACAGGCAGCCTTAATCCTTAAGTTGCAAAGCGCGACTCACTGACCTTTTACGGACAGTGTATATCCAAGATCAGACTGCACAGAATGCGCAGTCTGATCTTGGATATACACACTGACCGATCAGGAGGTATTTTACTCCAAAAATAAGTTTGAAAGAGCATTATTTGGGTTTTTACTATCGACTTGAAAGTTTTATTTAACTTATTTAGCAGGACAAGGGTTAACAAGTGGACTGTATGGCTCCAGGGGCCGTATTCATTAGCAATTCTAAATTGCGTTCTCAGTCTTATTCTTAAGAATTTGTAAATTCTAATATGGCGTGCAACACACGAAAAGGGGCCTTCGGACATATCCGTAAAAGTGTGTCGTTCCAGATCAGCCTGTGCAGTCTATGACTAATCCGAGACGACACTTCCCGTTTTTGTGCGATTTTCTATCTCACGAAAGTCTACTGTATGAAAAAATGTTATGTAGTCGGAAAGTGCTGTCCCGGATTAGCCTGCGCGGATTGCGCAGGCTAATCCGAGACGACACTTTACGCAGATGTCCGAAGGTCTCATTTCGCATGTTGCGGGCCATATAATGCAATTTTAGAATTGGCTAAACCATTAATGAGCCATGTACTGTGAAAAGGGGTGTAATGCACCTGCAAAGAGTATCAACCGAGGTCAAGCCGGCCCATTCCACGCAGGCTGATCCGAGTCGAACTTTTTTGTTTTTGGTAAATTTTGAGCATGTCCAAGGACCACTCTACCTCATAATTCAGCTGATTGTTGAACAAAATGGGTTTTATTGTTCAATAATTTAATATCAATTGTTTTCGTGAATATTGGCGAGTTCTGATTGGCTGAAATCTTTTTTTCATAGCTCAAAAAAAAAATCACGTTGTGCCGGAACTACTTTAGCTGTCAAACTAATGTAAACAAACATGTATACGATATTCCACAATTTTTTTTTTTTTTTAAGAATTTTATACAGAGTCACAAGTTTATTAGTTAGCTTTTTTTGCCCTGAATATCATTTTATGAAGAAAAAAAAAATATAACAATTCAACAATAAAAGTTACGAGAGTCAATAATCCATCATGAATTCCCACTGCAATATTCACCATGCTTCTACTCAGAGTGAAGGTTACACATTGCGGGTCCTACACACTGCCGTGTTAATTTACTTTCGTTTTATTGGTTGATTTTCAGGACACGTTAGTATTGGGGATCTGAAAACTGCTTCCCTATTGTATTCTTGCGCCATACAAATATGAGTGGAAGGGACTTTAGAAACTCCAACGTTATATTTAAAAATAAAGAAAATGAATGCAGTTTGAATTATTTCCGTGGGTGTATGTTGTCCGTAATATCAAATTATAAGGAATGAAGAGAATTTTTTTTTTTCATGGAGGTATGAAAAAAAAAAAAAAAAACCCTAACCACACTTTCATACAGTGTGATTAGTTTTTTTTCATACCTCCATGAAAAAAAAAATGTCTTCATTCCTTAAATAATCACATGGCTACCTGCTGGTATAATGTATCGCGAATATGCATTAAACCCGCTAATGCCAGACCTTGACTCATTTAGCTCAGTCAGAGTCAGTGCTTGAATGACTTTCTACACTAAGAATAATGTTAACCCTTTACCACGCAATCCCGACTCTTAACGACCTTGAAAGAAGCCATTTGCAAACATTGTGGGAAAAGGAGAAAATGCTGGTAACCAGCATTTTCTCCTTTTCCCACAATGTTTTCTATCCTTCCCAAAACAAATTTCATTTTTTCAGTCACAATCATTTTGTCGTCTGCAAATGCTTTCAATTTGGACTAGTCTTGTCGTGTGGTAAAGAGTTAATCCGAGATGGTTGCTGAATGCTGTCCAAAGATAGTTTCAGGTCTACCAAACACTAGGCTTTATTACAAATCAAACTACATTATTACAAATCACATTATTACAGATTACATTTATGGGGCATTAAATTTTAATCAAATAACTGTGTGATAAAAGGAAAAGTTTTTGTTAGAAATCGTGTCTCATTTTCCTACAGTATTTTCCTGCACCTATCAACCGTTGTATGGGCGACAGAGTAGAGTCTCAGCCTCTCACATCAAGGTACAAGAAATTGATTAATTGATTGAATTGTGCTTTACGCCGCTCTCAACATTATTTCAGTCATATCACGGCGATCGCTCACATACTCATGCATTTCCTGGGTTTCACCACTACTAGGCTATAGCTCCGAAGTGTTATAAGCTTAACTGCATGGATGTAAAATTTCACATTTGTAAAAGTCAAGGGATAACCATATCTTATAATAAATAGCAGATTCACCAATGCTGCCTCCGCCCATATTGCCTTCCCAGGTGTGAGATAACCCGCTGCAGAATTTATACTTTCTTAACCCGTTAGGCGCCAAATGTAATTAAGCCATGCTCTGTGAAAAGTGGGCTTAATGCATCTGCAAAAAGTATCGACCCAGGTCAGCCAACGCGTCCCGCGAGGGCTGACCTGGGCCTAAACTTTCTTTTTTCCAATTTTATGCATGTCAAAGGACAGTCTACCTCATAAATCAGACGGTTATTAGACAAATGAATTTGATGGATCCATAGCTATGCGGTGACCCTTTTGCTAGATCATGGCTTATATAAACTAGACCTCTTCCAACGGCTAAAAATACAATCCCCTAAAACTAGTTAAATTAATCTCATAGGTTTGACTAAGACTAAACAAGCTGACGGTATAGATCTAAGATCAGACTGCATGTTCTGTGCAGTCCGATTTTGATCTATGTTGTCCGCGAAAGCCCCAGTTTTCCCTTATGGTGCTGAAAGGGTTAGCCCTTTGGGCTCCGAATAAACCAAAAAGGAATTTAAAGTCTAGGAAAAAAGCAAAAATTATTGCAGATTTATGGTTGCTTTTGTTCAGATTGTCTAAGAAAAACGAACAGTGTAGATCAAAGATCAGACAGAACGTTTTGTGCAGTCTTATT
Source organism: Tridacna gigas (assembly GCA_945859785.2). Taxonomy (NCBI): domain Eukaryota; kingdom Metazoa; phylum Mollusca; class Bivalvia; order Cardiida; family Cardiidae; genus Tridacna; species Tridacna gigas. The sequence goes on from OX244044.2 coordinate 24,853,153, forward strand.
TTGATCTACACGGGCAACAACGGCATTTGAAGATGTGAAATTCTCTTGAAGGGTTAATTTTGATATTTTCTGAACTATTTTTATGACATACTCGTACGTCGATGCAGAACCGGATAAGACGGGAAATGATGCCTTATTGATGATTAATATTGTCTGTCAACTTCAACTAAGATAAGAGTTTTATTCTATCAGTAATTTCAGCTGAGTCGGCCAAATCGGTACGCAGGCCTTTGAAGCTCCATTGCTCTATCAATGGACACCAAAATTTCAATGGCCGATCATCGAACACTGTTACTAAAAATAGCATAATGGCGATAACAGTATGCTATTTTGGTAACGGTGTCCGATGATCGAGCGATGAAAATTTCGGTATTCAGTGATAGACCGATCAAGCTTCAGTGACCTGTGATTGGTAACGTACAGGGCATGAAATCAATGGGCCGCTGGATGAATTTCAGCTCCACTGGTCTATCAATGAACACCGAAATTTTCAGTGGTCGGTCATCGAACAGTTACTGAAAATAGCATACTGGCGATGACAGTGAGCAATGAAAATTTCGGTATTCAGTGATATACCAACGAAGCTACAGTGACATATGGTCGGTAACGTACAGGGCTTGAAACCAATTGGCCGCTGGATGAGTTTCAGTTCCATTAGTCTATCACGGAACACTGATTTTTTACGGCCGATCATCGAACAGTTACTGAAAATAGCTTAATAGCGATGACAGTGTGCTGTTCTTAGTAACGGTGTCCGATGATCGAGCAATGAAAATTTCTGTATTCAGTGATATACCAAGGGAGCTTCGGTGACCTATGGTCGGTAACGTACAGGGCTTGAAACCCCATAGGTCGCTGGTTCAATATCCAGCTTGCGCAAATTATTATATTTTTTGCGATGCTTATGTAGGACAACAGTTAGTTGATAGGGAAGAATGTTGTGAGGTACTGGTACAAGAAACTACAGGAAAGCATGGACAGACGCACTGGCTGGAATACCGTTGACATAGCGTTAACCCTCTACCAAACGATTCCCAGTTTTAACGACCCTGAGGAAGAAGACTTTCGAAAACATAAGGGGAAAAAGGAGAAGAAGCTTGTAGGTAATGTTCAACATTCGACTCTTGTTCTAGTGGCGGTACTTGACTTCGTTGAATGCGCTTGGAAGACATTCAAGGCCTAAACACCATGGAAAGAGGAGAAAGAGAAATTTGGACGACATGAGCTTGTGGCATTGTCCTTTTGGGAAGCCAGCCACCCTGTCCACTGTGGCGTGTCAAACGTTGCAATATAAGATAACATTTTTTTTCATTCTAAAACATGCCATAGTCCATATGGTTAGCATGGGCGATATTGGTAAACGGACCTTTTCTGTGTAAGTTTGACAACTTTTCATATAAGTAAAATTCTGATCTGCGAGAGGGAAGACTCAACCCAGTTTTGCGTTCTCTGTATTGTTATGTACATTGAATCGAATATATATGAGCCATGCTCTGTGGAAAGAGAACTTAATGCATCTACAAAAAAAGTATCGACCTAGGTCAGCCTGCCCAGTCCGCGAAGGCTGACCTCGGTCCAAACTTTTTGCTACTTGTCGGTTTTCTGCATGTCAAAGGACCAGTGTACCTCATGATTTAGTCAATTATTACACAAAATGGATTTCATGAATCCAAAATAATGTGACGATTTGCTTGGTATAATGCATCACGGAAATGTATTAAACCCCCTTTTGCCAGAGCATGGCTCATACACACTTAGTACAGTTTAGAAGATCAAAGCGACACTTACTCTGTTACATATATGTGCATGTTCCTGTTTTTGAAGTTCTATGCTAACAAGGTTTTGCGGCCTAGTTTTCAATAAGCCTGATAAAAAGAAAACCGTGCAAAGTTTAAGGTTTCAGGCAGCTGTCAGTTTTCCTGATCTAACTCAAGTGAACCGTAGCATCTCTGTCTCTCTCCTGTAAATACTCCCGTCAAAGTTTTAAGATCATGGTCTTATTGAGGATTAAGACAACAATTTGACTGGAAGAAATGGGGACAGTTATAACGCTTTACCATAATGTTAGATTATTCCATATTGAAAACATTTGATAAGGGGGCTTAATGCATCTGCGAAAGGTATCGACCCAGGTCATCCTGTGCATTCCACACAGGCTGACCTGGGCCGAAACTTTTCGCTATTGGTCAATTTTCTGCCTGTCAAAGGACCAGGCTACCTCATGTATCAGTCGGTTGTTATACAAAATGGATTTTATTGATCCATAATTATATGATGACTTGCTTGGTATTATGCATCACGGAGATGCATTAAACCCCCTTATGCCATAGCATGACTCATTTGTAGATGTCAAAATTAATTTAGCTGTAATGTTGAAATTTGTCTGTGATATGGTAGCAAAGACTGATGGAAAAAGGAAGAAAATCGTCTCAAGACCTTCTTCCTCGGCTTGTGGAGACACTGGGTTGTATGGCAAAGGCTGAAAACAGTGAGGACAAATTGGCTTATTACAAGCAAATATTTCTACTCAAAGCTGCAAACATTCGAGTAGTTTTTGAAAGGTATGGTATAGCAAGGTATAGCTCTTTACTCTCCTGCTCCATCATTGTGGGTGCACTTTCGGTTTGGCAGTACTCTGGCTTAGATACTTACAAGACGTTGTCTGCGCATGTCATATTCTTCTTTCACTATCCTGTGCAGGATAAATATTACTACGCCGCGCGTGAAATGCCTCTAAAATAGAGCAAAGCGGAAAAGGGCTATAAAATAATACGTCTGTGAAAAAATCAATCCTGTCTTTGGCTCCAAATTTCTTAAAAATATAACAATTTCAAAATGGGGAAATAATTTTATAAAATACTGTTCTTTACTGCAAATCTCTGTTTACAGTTTCTGAATAAATTCTGAATATTCCAGAAAACCTGGATTTGTGCAATAGATTTGATAACAAAAATAATGTCCCCACAATGCTGGGCTTATACCAAAGCTTTTTAATAAACTAATAGGGGCTGTGATTATAAATGACTGGTGCATAGGTTATATGCTGGCTAACCGTGGCTAGATGAACTGTACCAGGTAGCGTTTTATTAGGTAAACGTATATTTTACCTATTTTACCTACCGTTTATAAATGACTGGTGCATAGGTTATAATTATGCTAGCTAACCATGGCGAGATGAATTGTACCAGGTACATATAGCGTTTTATTAGGTAACCGTAAACGTATATTTCATTTTAAAATTCACTACATGGATTGCCGTCTTTAAAAGTAGCCCTGATCTGAACCCGAATGCCCGAATCAGATCAAAATGTTACTTAACGGAATATCATGACTTAAAGATGGTTGTGGTACAGCGATCATGTATGAGTCTGACTTCAAGTCGGTATTTTCAACCGTTTGATAAAATTCCTCTGGGTCAGTTCTAAGAACCCTCGTTCTGTCACCAATGTTAAAAAGCTAACCGAAAGGCAAATGGCTGATAAAATCGTTATTAAAAGAAATCCTACAACTTTAACTCTTCATTAAATCCTCGCTAAAATTGCGGAAAACATCATAAAAAATAGTTTGAGTGTTTTATTTTAATCAGCAAGTTAATGTGTTAGTTTCTCTCTGAATAAAAACTGCCTTACAACTTGTTTAGTGATATCGGCTGAAAGACCACCCTCATCCCCACCTAAAAAAGAGTAGCTTTACTTTTTACGGGACAAACAGAAAATAATAAACTGGTCCAAATTGAAATGACTTGTAGGCGATAGGTTATAAACGGCTCAAATCGCGGTAATTTCGTTGGTATGTTTGGAAGGGTAGAAAATATTTTGGAAAAAGGAGATAATGCTGATTATCAGCATTTTCTCCTTTTTCCAAAATATTTTCAAAAATCCTCAGGGAGTTTAAAACTAGGGATAATTTGATTAAGGATGCCACATGTCTTGGGTGTTTATATGTTACCCATGCTATTGTTCGTGAGACAGCTTTGAGCCCGTCTTTGTGGCATTTTAACCCCTTTTCTCTTGCAAAAAACGCAGTATACGACTTTGGGAAAACAATCCGGTAACAAATATTAATATTCGTTTAGAAGTTTTAGTACGAACGATGTATGTTGGTACATATCTACCTCGTTGGTACCTCGTGAATATGTTGAAAATGGTTTTGCAGAGTGAAAACTTCTCATAAAGTCCTCAAAAGTAAACAATGTGGTCTCCCGATATTTCTATCACTGTTTATTTTGTTGATTTATTTTCATGAACGTTTTGTAGTTGTAAATCTTCTGTATGGAGGAAATAAAGACTAATAAATAAATAATAAATAAATATTGTGCAATCCATCCAAGTGTTAGACGCTGACAAGAAAATTCTAAAACTAGGTAAAACATAAGTTTGTATTGGAGTTAACGCCATTTGAACAGCTCAGGTCATATCATGGCGGTCATTGATGCACCCATGTGTTTCCTGGTTTTCTCATACCAGTACTGACACAACTTTCTTTCCAAAACCACTGACTACTTTTCTCACATACATCAGAGGTGAGAGGCGAAAAATCGCCGGAAAGAAACCGGGTATCGAACTCGCAACCACCAGGTCACGAGTAAGATACGCTAACCACTGAACTACCCGAGCGGGCTGGTAAAAAGTAAACAAAAGATATAGTGACCCGGTAACTTTTGACCTCCTTTCAATGATTCATTTTTCTTCGAACTACTAGCACTAAGACCCACCGTACAATTACAGATTGTAATCTTCACAATTACTTCCATACTTTTAAGAGGTATGATTTCAATTTAAATGCATTTTAACAACTGCATTGTTTACTTTTGGCCGTTATTGCGACTTTAAGAGCAATGCCTTTTTTTTCAAAGATCAAATGTTGTAAAGCAAACTAATTTGTTTATAGGTGGTAAAATATCCCACTTAAATGATAGTTGAATATTAGATGCAATCAAGAAAGTGTTATGCACAAAATGATGATGATGATGATGATGATGATGCGTTTTTTTTAAAAAAAAAAGGATTGCCTGCAACAGATAAGTATAATAAGAAACTCGATAAAAGATTAAAACGTGCAAGAAAATCGTGTCTTGAAGGAGATTCCATTCTGCTAGCAGATAACAGATTATAAATGCGTTCGAAAAAGTGATAATCGGTGAAATAAATACCATTATTATCGCTTAAAGTACGTGCACCATCCGGACTACTTTGCAGCGCCCGATAAGAGTACACGAGAAAGTAGTCCTGAATTGATGTAATTTCAAATAGCGTAATATGGTGATAACGCTTCTCAGAGTCGAATTAAACTTTCTTTCTCCTTCGTCGTTTGAAAGGGTATTTGAACGGCATTGAACTGTGAAGCGGTTCAGAAATGTGAAAATAGTGGAATAGTTACCTCGTAGTTATTTTAACTGTAAGCACTTTCTTGACTACTTTGTAGTCTTCCACGAAACTGTCGGATTATACGCTTTCAATGAGATAAATGCCGATTACTTGCATTTTACCCTTTTCCCAGATTGTTTTTGACCTATTCGAAGACATTTCCCAACATTTGGGCCAAATCTAATTTGTCCCTTGAAAAAGGCTTTCAATTTGGACAATTCTAATATGTCATCTGTAAAAGAATTAAACAATCTCATATTCAATCTCTATGAGATTTAATTAACTCTTTACTACACGACAAAAATGTAGACTTGTCCAAATTGAAAGCATTTGCAGACGACAATATAAATGTCACTCAAATGATGGAATTTGTCTTTGATAGGGTAGAAAACATTGTGGGAAAAGGAGAAAATGTTGGTTACCAGCATTTTCTCCTTTTCCCACAATGTTTTCAGAAGGCTGCTTTCTCGGGGTTGTTAAACCTCGGGATTGTGTGGTAAAGGGTTAAACTTTTCTTCTCTTACTTTAAAGAGTAATTCCAGATCTGAGCATTGAACAACATTACGGCCAACAGGAGCAACAAATGCTTAGCTTTATAAAAGTCCGCCTTATTATATTGATTGATTGATTGTATGGTGTTTACCGCCGTTTTCAACATTATTTCAGTCATATCGCGGCGGCCAGTGCACCTATCCATGCTTTCAATTAGCTTCTTTTTATCAGCACTACGCACAATATTCTTTCTAAGTCACTGGCTGCTTTCCCACATAACCATCGTCCAAACAATGGTCAGCGGTGAGAGAGGAATGAATCCTGTCGCAATGACTATCATCAATCCTCGGAAAGAAATTGGCCAAGCCGGGGATCGAACCAGCGACCTCCTGTTCTCAAGTCCTGTACGCTACTGATTGAGCTACGGGGCTTGGTCCGCCTCGAGACGTCTGACTTTCCAGTGGAAAATTGACCAGCTCGCATTGCTTAACTCTTTCCCAAACAAGCCCTGGTTTTCACGTGTCTGCAGTACAAGTCTTTTGAAAACACTGTGGGAAAAGGAGAAATTGCTCGTAACGAGCAATTTCTCCTTTTCCCACAGTGTTTTCCACCCTATTTGAGAACTTTCTGTCATTTTCATCACATTTAAAATTGTCGTCTGCAACCTCTTTCAATTTGGACCAGTCCAAAATTTGTCGTTTGGGAAAGGGTTAAGTGGTAGAGCGTAGGACTTGTAAACATCATGACTTGGGTCACTTGAGGGCATGGGTTCATACAGAACATTGAGCAATAGCAAGAGGTTTGACCCATGTCAGCCTGCGCGGACTGCGCAGGCTGACATGAGTCGATAATTTTTGCAGATGCTTTAAACCCCCTTTTTCCGAGAGCTCGGCTCCAATGCTTCCACCTCGATCTTGCTGGATTACCGGGTGTATACAATATACTGAAGAAACAGAAACGCTTTGATCCCAATCTAACTGAATGCACATTAACAGAATGAGGAATCGGGCATTCCAACAGAGACACTTTGACCTTGACCCAGCTAGAGCACTTAATTTAGCACAAAGCATAAGACTTTTTTTTTTTAATAGAAATGAGCCATGCTCTGTGTAAAGGGCGCTTAATGCATCTGCGAAAAGTTATCGATTAAGGTCAGCCAGGACTATCCCGCGTAGGCTGACCCGAGTCGAAACCTTTGCTATTGGTCAATTTTCTCCATGTCAAAGGATGTCATTGTATCTCATGATTTAGTCGGTTGTTGGACTAAGTGAACTTCATGGACCTATAGTTATGCGATGTCTTGCCTGGTACAATGCATAACGGAGAAACATTAAACCCCCTTTTGCCAGAGCTTGGTTCAAATGCTTTGACCTCAACCCAGCCAGAGAAATAAATGCACAGAATCAGATTCAGGCATCAAACACTGCAACAAAAAATGTTCTGACGTTGAAATTGCTTTTGAATAGATGAGAAAGCATGGTGGGAAAAGCAGCATTTTCTGATTTTCCCACAAGGTTTTCACAGGGCCTCCTAGGGTATGTGTGGGAAAGGGTAACGGCGCAACGATGATGTTACTAGTAAAAAACTGATTCATGATAACCCTGGAACGTCTTAACCATCTCGGTGATTAACTGTATTTTTGTTTGGGTTGCAAAAAAACAGCATCCCATCGTCAAACCAACTAACCATCCAGACAGTCAGCCAGCCAACCGACCGACCGACCGACCAACCAACTAATTAAAGGAAGAATCAATCAGTCAATCAATCAATCAAACAACCAACCAAACAAACACGTTGATATAACCATATTAAGATTTTTCCCCTGACGGACGTGACCCAAGAATACCGGTATAAGGGGCAATATCTAAGAACTAACTGGAAAGCCAGTATAAGAGAACAATAAGAACATTTGTTATATAGTATTCCTCCGGGCATCCCGTATATTTATGTGTACCATCAGGTTTCTCATTGGAACCTGCCATGTCATATTCATATTCGCGGTTCGATTAACGCACGACTTGACCAATTATCAATTATCGGACAATACTGATATCCGAAAGATCTTGTAATCTAAAAGGCGTCAGAACAATTAGAACACATTAGGTATAGTATTCCTACGGGTGTGCCGTAATGTAAGATTTAAGTGCACGTATACTGCTCAAAGTTTGCTAAACACCAAAGATATCAACGTATATAGTTTATGTTACATAAAGATGCAATATTGTTGTAATATCTTCTTTTTTTCTTCACACTTTTACATCAGGGATTTCTGTCATAATGCAGACAAAAAAGTTCACATTTTTTACTGTGTTTACATGGTTTTCAGAATGTTTTATAAAAATGTTTGATTTTTACATTGCCGGTAAAGCCAGCGATGTAAGTCGATATAAGATCAATATCTGATTTATGACCTGTTGCTGTTAACAACAACTTGACATCGTTTCCTCATGCTCGATCGCAGACTCCTGGTAATACTTTGTCGAACAGTGTTACACCATGCAACAAACATAGCACCAACCCCATAGATACTTCTTGGTTGGTCCTGACGGCCCGATATTCGAATCGGTAGTTGATTCCAGATATGCTCGATAGGATAGAGGTTATAAGTTAGGGATAGTGCGGGCAGGTTCTGACCTCCAATGCTATGGCTTTACAGGTACTCTTGCACAAAATGGACAGTACGTTGGCAGGCAGAAATACCCTACCCGTGTCGAGTACATCGGCACAAAAACACCATGAGTACTTCATTTGATTGATTGATTGATTAATTGATTGATTGTATGGTGTTTAACGCCGTTTTCAACATTATTGCAGTTCTATCACGGCGGCCAGTGCACTTATCCACGCTTTCCTTGAGTTTCTTTCACCAGTACTCCGCACAATATTCTTTGGCTGCTTTCCCACATAACCGTAGTCGAAACAATGGTCAGCGGAGAGAGAGGAATGAATCCTGTCGCGATGACTATCATCAATCCTCGGAAAGAAATTGGTCAAGCCGGGGATCGAACCAGCGACCTCCTGTTCTCAAGTCATGTATGCTACCGACTGAGCTACGGGGGCTTGGCGAGTACTTCATTTGATCCAAAACGTCACAAAAAATCTTAAACAAACTCCTCATAGCAATGTGAAATGCTTAGTACTTTGCAAACTTTTAGAAATATATATATGAGCCATTCTCTGGCAAAAGTGGATTCAATGTACATGTACCTCTGTAATGCATGATACCAAGCAAGTCATCACATTATGATGGATCCATAAAATCCATTTTGTATATCAACCGACTGAATCGTGAGCTACACTAGTCCTTTGACGTGCAGAAAATTGACCAAACGCAAAAAAGTTTCGACCCAGGTCAGCCTGCGCGGACTGCGCAGGCTGACCTGGGTCGATACTTTTTGCAGATGCATTAAACCCCCTTTTCATGGAGCATGGCTCATACATGCATATCCCTTTTGCTCACTGGAACCGGTCATTCAATATTCGCGGATCGATAGGACTTATCTCGTTACCAGATTATAGGCCTTTTTACGCCGTTAACTCTGAAGAGAGTATTATGAATATTTAATTGTTCACATTGAAATTATTTGCAGGTGATAAAGTAAATGTGACTCAGATGATGAGGTGTTTCTTTAAAAGAGCAAAAAATCATTGTGGGAAATGGGGAAAAAAATGCTGGCCACGAGAATTTTCCCTTCTTTTCCCAGTTTTTTCGAAAGCGTTTCCCCTCAGGGTCGTAAAGACATGGGATTTCGTGGTAAAGGGCTAACTCTTGACGAAACAATATGTTCTTCACGTTCTCAATGGATATTTCATTATGATGAAAGACCACTGTGTATCAGTATATAATTAAAGCTGCATAAAATAAGATTCTTACCCTAAAATTCCTGTTGGATTAAGTTAATGGTAAGGAAAAACCATCGGGGCCTGACTGTTAACTTTTAGTTTGCGAGACCACCACCACCGACAACAACAACAACGATACCAAAATATAAATCCCATTGCTGAGATGAAAGCCTGCAACAGCTTTTCAAAACATGGTGAGAACAGGAGAAAGTGCTCGTTACCAGTATTTTCTTCTTTCCCACTGTGTTCTCTGTCCCTTCAAAGTTGGATTCCACTATTTGAGCCACATTTTATTTGGCGTTTGCAAATGCTTTCAAATGGGACGAGTCCAAAGTTTTGTCATTTGGTAGAGAGTGCACCTTAACCCTTTACCACACAATCCCAAGTTCTAACGATCCCAAGGAGGAAGCCTTTTGAAAACATTGTGGGAAAAGGAGAAAATGCTGGTAACAATGTTATTTTTTACCCCCTCAAAGACTTTTCCATCATTTAAACCACATTTCAATTGCTGTCTGCAAATACTTTTAATATGGACACGTCTGTGTCTTTGCGTGTGATAAAGACTTAAATTCGTGTTGGTTATCCATATTTGACTAGGGCGTTTTCAAAGCTATCTGTTGAAGTTTGTTTCAGTGGGTAGTGCGTAATTTTGTTTCATGGGCAGTGTGTAAATTTGTTTCAGTGGTTCGTGCGTAAATTTGTTTAGTGGTTTGTGCCTAAATTTGTTTCAGTGAATCGTGCGTAAATTTGTTTCCGTAGTTCATGAGTAAATTTGTTTCACTAGGGAGTGCGTCAATTTGTTTCAGTGGGAAGTGCGTAAATTTGTTTCAGTGGGGAAAGCGTAAATTTGTGTCAGTTGGGAGTGTGTAAATTCGTTTCAGTTGTCCGTGCGTAAATTGATTCAGTGCGTAGAACGTAAATTTGTTCCCACGGGCAATGTGTAAATTTGTTTCAGTGGGTATTGCGTAAATTTGATGTAGTGTTAAGTGCGTAAGTTCGTTTCAGCTGGGAGTGCAAAAATTTGTTTCGGTGGGAAGGGCTGAAATTTGATTAAATGGGAAATGCGTAAATTTGTTTCAATGGGGAGTGCGTCAATTTGGGTTAAGTGTGGAGAGCGTAAAATTATTTTTGGTCGGAAGTGCATAAATTTGTTTCAATGGGAAGTGAGTAGATTTGTTTCAATGGGAAGTGCGTGAATTTGTTTCGATGGAAAGTGCGTAAATTTGTTTCAGTGGGAAGTGCGTAAGAGTGCGAAAATTTGTTTCTGTCGGAAGTTCGTAAATTTGTTTCAATGAGGGGTGCGTAAATTTGTGTCATTGGGGAGTGTATAAATTTGGTCTTAGTTGGGATGCATAAATTTGTTTTTTGTGGATAGTGCGTAAACTTGTGTAAGAATGTAGTCTGTTAAATTGCTTTAACTTATTCAGCGCTAAATATATTACCAAGTCGACTTATTTCAACGACTTAAAATACAGTGTAATAATACCGCAAAACTTTTATTTTATATGCATTGCTAAGCAAGCGGATAGTAGAGATCCAAGATCAGACTGCACGTTCTGTGCAGTCTGATCTTGATCTTTGTCGTCCGTAAAAGCCCCTACGGTCCGGAAAGCGTTAACGACCTCAGCACTGATAGAACGACTTATAGTGCATTCTTTAAGGTTCATTAAAGTTTTTGTTTTATATGCGATTTATAAAGAAAATGTAAATAAACGTATGTCAGAATTCCATCAGAATATCAGTGATTTATTCTAATTGGCACCATCTTTTACGAAATGATATTTTTACTCGTAAATTGAACCATGACAAATTTTGTAGCAATAATCGAAAAGGAAATCTGCATGCATGATTAAGTCTACAACAAACAATCATCGTGGCCGATGTTTTACTACCCAAATGAAGAAAGCTTTTAAAAACATTGTGGGAAATAGGGAAAGACACTGGTAACCCGCATTTTCTCTTCTTTTCTCACAATATTTTCCTTCCTTTCACGGACAAATTTCAGTATTTCACCAACTTTTAATTTGTAGTCTGCAAATTCTTCCAATTTCGTTAAGTCTGAATATGGTCGTCTGGTAAAGAGTTAAGGTTGGTGGATTATGGTCCGATTGGCAAATACGCTACTATATATGTAGGCATTATATGGACGTTGCTCTGGCAAAAGGGGATTTTTAATGCTTCTCCGTGATGCATAAAATCACGCAAGTCATTACATTATTATGGACCCATAAAACCCATTTTGTCTGGCAAACGACTGAATCATGAGGTGGAATGGGCCTTTGACGTTAAGAAAATTGACCAATTGAAAAAAGGCTCGACCCAGGTCAGCCTGTGCGGACTGCACAGGCTGACTCGGGTCGATATTTTTTGCAAAAGCATAAAACACCCTCCTTTTTTTCAGAGCATGACTCAAATTTCTTTTAGCCCTTTCCCAAACGACAAATTTTGGCCCCCTTCCAAATTGAAAGCATCTGCGGAAGACAAATTTGAAAGTGGTACAAATGTACAAATAAAAGGTTTTTTGATAGGGTAGAAAACATTGTGGGAAAAGGAGAAAATGCTGGTAACCAGCATTTTCTCCTTTTCTCACAATGTTTTCAAAAGGCCTCTTTCTCAGGGACGTGAAAACACGGGATTGTTTGGTAATGGGTTAACCCATTACAATGTACAGACGACTTTTTTTTGGAGGAGATATGTCCTCATTCAAAACCGGAAACGACAACAGTGATTTCTTTCAAGACCTAAGGAAAAAAAAAATGAAATGCATTTTCTATACGTCGTAATCTGTGCAACCTTGCAGCCGTCAGGGGCACCATTTGGCATGAAGATACAAGAATGATAATAGTTTCATAAGATAAAGATGAATTTGGTTAAAAACTGGCTGAAAACGAGTATAGATGGATCTCTGGCACATTTGTTTGAAGGTTGTCCGTTTCTAATATGAGCCATTCTCTGACAAAAGGAGGGTTAATGCATCTCTGCAATGCATGGTACCAAGCAAGTCATTACATAAATATGGATTCGTAATAGCCATTTTTTCTAATCAACCGACTTAATCATGAGGTAGACTGGTCCCTGGTCATACAGAAAATTAACCGGTAGTGAAAAGTTTCGGCCCAGGTCAGCCTGCGCGGACTGAGCAGGCTGACCTGGGTCGTTACTTCTCGTAGATGCATTAAGCCCCCTTTTCACAAAGTATGGCTAAATTATATTTCAGTGGGTAACGAAACCATCTAGGACTAAAGGTAAGAATATGTCCTACATAGATATGATGAAAAACCAGAAAAAGAGAGAAAAAATGGGAGGATTCCCGCGAACTGTAAATTTTACGCACGCGTAAATCTTAACTCTACCTGATACTGCAGGTTGATTATGTAATGAAACATGATATCAGGGCTTGGTTTTCTGGATATTATTTTTATCAGTAATCTTGAAGGCGTGGAGAAAAAAAAATGGTATTCATCACAGAAATGTGAAATAAGATATTTCAACCTTTGACCTGTTCAAGATACATAAAACCTGATCCCGGTTGAAAAAAAAAATATATATATATCAATGAAAGGTGAGACACGGGTTTGTTTGGTAAAAGGATAAATTTTATTTTACTATACTATTGCAAAAGGGAGTTTAATGCATCGTCGCGATGCATTATACATGTACCAAGCCAGCCATCTCAGAATTATGGAATCATAAAATGCATTTTGCCTGAAAACCGACTGAATCACAAGGTAGCCCTGTCCTTTGACACGCAGAAAATTGACAAATAGCAAAAGGTTTTGACCCAGGTCAGCCTGCGCGGACTGTGCAGGCTGACCTGGGTCAATACCTTTTGCAGATGCATTTAAAATCCTTTTCACAGAGTAAGGCTCATTTCATACAGAACAAAGGTCAGATTTTATCGGTTTCTTCTATAAAGGTCATACCATCAACACATAATATGTAGGTGATTCAATTACTTCACTTCTATATAAACTCCCACTCGCACAGAGCATCAAAAAAAAATATCGAACAAATCTTTAAAACAATAGCCCACTAGAGCCCTAAGCCAACTGTAACCCTTTACCGAACTATCCTGTGAGTTAACGACCCAGAAGAAAAAATCTTAAAGATACATCTATACTCTTTTTCAGCCAGATTTTAACCGATTCCACCTTTATTTTTATGAAACCATAATAATCTGCATGCCAAATGTTTCCCTTGACTACTGCAAGGTTGTACAGATTACAACGGATAGAAAATGCATTTCATTTTTTGGAGGCCTTCAAAGAAATCACTGTTGTCGTTTCCGGTTTGAAACGAGGACAAGTTCCTGTAGGTTTCTCTATCCCTTACACCATATACCGGTATATTGGTAATTTATCTATGTTTACACAGCTGACCGAATTCTGAGCCACTTTACACGCTTCCAAGTTTTAACGGCGTTTTTTATCTCTCTGGCCGTAAGGACATATCTTTAAGTCTGGTTCTTCAACTCTTTCTCAAACAACAAAACTCTAAATTTGTTCAAACTGAAAGCATCTGTAGACGATTCATTCATTATGGCTAAAATGACTGGGTTTGGCTTTGAAGTGGTAGAGCACATTGTGGGAAAAGGGGAAAATGCTGGTTATCAGCATTTTCTCCTTTCCCACAATGTTTTCACCAGGCTTCTTCTTCAGGGTCGTTAAAACTCAGGAATGTGTGGTGAAGGGTTACCGTGCTCGGTGTATATCATCGTCACACGGTGCTTAGGTTTAAAGTCTCTTCCAAAAGACTAATAGTATTTTTGTTATTCTTCGTTAAGTTGGCCAGGCGTGGAAATCGAACCCACAGCCTCAAGTGTCCCGAAACTTGTCGCTTACAAGTCTCACACAATATCACTTTGGTTCTTCCGATTGTATTTAATCCTTGCAATACTAAATTAATGCAATTGACATTTTTCAATTAGGAAAATTATCTGAAATATTGTCCTTTCAAGGTTACTTTTGCCAGAAAATGTGTTCTGTGCTGTCTGATCTTGATCTGCAGTGTCCTTAAAAACAACTTAATTTGGTTCCAGTGCTTTATGGGTTGAATATATAATATAAATACTTAAGTCCCAACTAATCAATCGGCACGTACCCCAACACTTTGCCTAGCCTTTCTCATTTGCATTCGTTAAAGAACAGAACAGAACATAACATATATTATTATGACTTGTACAAAGTACATCGTCACTTGCGCATACCATATATAGAACAACGTGGTACATGGATATTATATCAAGATAATCAAGCTGATCCATCTTGCACTCGCCCCAACATTTTGCCTAGCCTATCTCATTTGCATTTGTCAAAGGGAGGTAAATAATAATCACACAAGGTACTGACGGTAGACAACTGTAATTTACTATCGATGTTGATTAAACCTGTCCACAACCATTCTAATGGTTAAAAGAAAAAAATCTCTGGAATTTGTGAAACCGTTGATATGTTTTACGCATGTGTTAAATCTGGTTTTGAACCAATGCTCTTTGAATATTTTATGATGCGAGACAACATCAGGGTTGGGTTTCTTTCAATGGTAATCTTATCATAGTCCAAGATTTATTGGTAAATTTGGAACTGTAATTAAAGCATTGTGTCAGTTAAACCTTTAAGCACATGATCTCGAGATTCACCGATCCTGAGAAAGAAAGCTTCTGAAAACATTGTGGGAAAAGGAGAAAATGCTGGAAACCAGCATTTTCTCCTTTTCCCACGATATTTTCTTACCCTAAAGAAACCTTCCGAATTATTCGAACCACATATAATTTGTTGTCTGCAAATGCTTTTTAATTGGAAAAGTAAAAAATTTTGCCCTTCGGTAAAGAGTTAACATTTATCTAATTTCAAGAAAAATTGATTATTTTATTGATGGTTTACCTGGGATACGTGTATGCTAGATTTATCAACTAACAATACGGACTTTATCCTAAACAATGTGGTGCAGATCATTCATACTCCTTATAATGCTCTTACCCGGCTTTTAAGTATAGCAATAGCACTCCAGACTTTTAATTCGACATGCTTGCTAATGCCTAAAAATAGAACTGAATAAGATAAGTTAATTGCAACAAGTGAAAATTCTGATACAAAATCTGATTGGTCAGTCTAGTCACGCGATCTTGGTTTTCTAATAATGGACATAAATTGAGCTGTGTATTATCGACGTACAAAACGTCTACGATGCCCGCGTCTGGTATCAGCGATCAATTGGACTGGGCGCTACATTCCTGTGCGTATCTTTTTATAACTCTAGATACCTAAAATAGTCACTTATGGAAACACAAAATTGTCTCGAGTGACAAATCTCATACAAAATTTAGATTGGTCTATTCAGTTACGTTATCATAGTGTCTAAATAGGGAGAGAAAACAAGAGCAGTTGTCTATTTAGTTACGTTATTAAAGTGTCTAAATAGGGAGAGAGAATAAGAGCAGTGGTCTATTTAGTTACGTTAACATAGTGTCTAAATAGGGAGAGAGAATAAGAGCAGCGGTCTATTTAGTTACGTTAACATGGTGTCTAAATATGGAGAGAGAATAAGAACATATTTAGTTACGTCATCGTTGTGTCTAAATATGGAGAAATAATAAGAGCAGTCGTCTATTTAGTTACGTTATCATAGTGTCGAAACAGGGAAAGAGAGTAAGAGCAGTGGGCTATTTAGTTACGTTATCATAGTGTCTTAATATGGAGAGAGAGTAAGAGCAGTGGTATATTTAGTTACGATAACATAGTGTCTAAATATGGAGAGAGAGTAAGAGCATTGTATCATCGACATACAAAACCTCGACATTGCCCCTTCCTTGTATCATAGATAAATTGCATTTGGCGTCAAATTCTTTTAACCTTTAAACTGCTATATGAAATAATGGAAATATTTGATTTCAAATTTCTTTTCGTCGCGAAATATCCCCATATCGAACAGTGTCGATTCTCACATTCTGCGAAGTCTGATCTTATTGTCTGCAAAAGGGCGTTACGTCGCACAAGGGCAGCGGTCGATGTCGATGAATATTTCTCTCTCTCTCTCTCTCTCTCTCTCTCTCTCTTTGTTTGTCTCTCTTTCTCTCTCTCTCTCATATTCTGTCTGTCTTTCTCTTACAGTCTCTATCTCTCTCTCTGTAGCTCTGTCCCATTCTGTCCTTCGTCTCTCTCTCACTCACCCTCTATTTTTCCTCTTTATTTCTCTGTCTCAGTCTGTGTCTTTAGATCTGTCTGTCTGATTTTTTCTGCTCTCTCTCTCTCTGAGACATAAGGAAGAACCAAATTCTGCTTTGGGAAAGAAGAATCGCCATTTTAGCGCCCATTTAAGTCTCTCTTTGGCTCTTTGGCTAGAATTCATAGAGATATACTGGGCATAAAAAAAGTTCAAGATTCCACTGATTTATACAGGCACTTATACACACGTAAAATTGAATAAAATTGATGTAGTTAAGCAACTGTTACTCTCACTTGCTCTGATTCCCCTGGTAGCAAAAACAATTTCTAGAAAATGTCTGCTGTCTGTTTGATCTACAAATAATAGAAAAAAATCAGTAGATTTAACCCTTTAGAGCCATATGCGAAATACATGGCCTTTTTTGTGTGGACGGCAATGAATGAATTTTTACGGCATTTTCAACATTTTTTTTCAGTGATATCTCAGCAACAGCATGCTGGCCCGCCCGGGTAGCTCAGTATCTGACTCGTGACCAAGTGGTTGCGGGTTCGATATCCGGTTGATGCAAACTTTCTTTCAGACGATTTTTCGCCTCTCACCTCTGACGCATGTGAGAAGAGTAGCCAGTGACTTGGAAAGAAAGTTGTGTCAGTACTGGTGAGAGAAAACCAGGAAACACATGCGCAGGTCCACTGATGACGTGATATGATTTAAGCTGTTGAAAAAACTCAAATACAAACAAAAAAAAAAAGGTAGCATGCTGCTTGCATTTACCTACCAGTACACGACGCCTTGCAACTCGAAAAGCCATTTAAAAAATGATATTCTTGCTGGTGTACGATATCTCCCTGTGCCTAAGTGTTCTACTTGTATTCACATGTGAAGTTCTAGTTCGATTAATTGATTTTCCGATTATTTACCCTCGCCAACGGTTGCCCATATGGCCGACGCCCACAGATAGCTGTTTGTTATGTTATTGGAGATAGTGCAAGATACAGAACGAAAGCCGACCACTCAGGGCTGACTAGACAACGTTTGTTTATCAGGGAGTCTTTTAAAAATTGTCTGCAGAAATTCAGTTTCTTGAGTTAATGAGTGAGTTGTCCCCGGAAGTTAATTTGGTCCCGACATTCCAAGGGTTTCAATAAAAATTACCAATTAACCTTGTAGTCAAAAACTCTGTACCAGACGAAAAGTTTTAGACTCGCCCATATCGGAAACATTTCTAGGCGACACAGAAAACTCAACTCAAATAAAAGATTTGTCTTTGAAAAGGGATAGAAATATTGTGAGAAAAAGGAGAAAATGGTGGTTACCAGCATTTACTCCTTTTCCTCACAATGTTTTCAAAATATTTCTTCTACAAGGTCGTTAAAATACTAAACTGTTTCGGAAAGGGTTAAATTATTAATAGCTAGCGCCAGGTTCAAGCATGTTCTAGTATTCTTCACAAGTGATCTATTTAGATAAGCTTTCACTATTAAAGGGAGATAACCAGATTTTTCGTCAAAACCTTCATTCTCAATATTCCGGTTTATTTTTATTCTTTTTTCACATAATTAGTCAACGCGTCAGAAGAAACTCGTCCACTTACTTCTTTGAATAAAGGTTACATGCAGCCAGAATTGTGGAGAGCGTATAAGAAACCATAAATTTACGTGTAGCATTTTAATACTGTTTTTCTATTTTTAATTTTGTAAGATTCTATGTACGGGACAGAAAACGCGTGGCGTTACCTGTGTGACATAGACACTATCGTCAACGAATGTCGATATCACATAGACAAACCCAAGATCTTTTCTGTCCGACTAAGACCACGCGGAATGATAAAGATAATGACTTTGTAGGATTAAGGTCCCTCCGTGCTCTAGGCATATATGGTATGGACAATTAGAGAGAAATAATCAGATACAAGTAGATCCGGGTACAGCTCTGCTTCGAATAGACATCCTTGGTTCTTCAATGTGCCCGGTGTACAGCATCGATACACGCGAGGCTACCTATAAGTTTCAAACCAGTTCACCTCTGGTTGGGTTGGAAACACGAAGTATCTCAGAAAGGTCCTGGCCAGGCCGGGTATCAAACCTCGGACCTCAGGATTGATAGTCCAGCGTTTTACCACTGCATCGCTGATGTCTATGCGATATATATGGACCAAACACTGAGCGCTGATTGGCTAATATGTCGGAACCGTGGTCTAAGATTCGTAAAACTATATACTAGCGTTTTCACCGTTGATGATTATTTTATTGTGGTCTATCCTGATGAGAAGCAAACTAATAACGTACCAAAACCGAAAAATTATGTTTCTACAATAAGTTAAAAAAAATATTAGCTTTTTAACTATGAATAGTTGATGCCATGTTTAGTAGATAGTGTAACTTACCACTGATCTGCTTTTGAAAAAAAAAAAAAAAAAAAGAAAAATCCGACTATCAATAGCTTTAGCCATCATAATTATATATGAGCCACGCTCTGGCAAAGGAGAGCTTAATGCATCTCCGTAATGCACTATACCCAGCAAATCATCACCTAGTTATGGATCTATGAAAGCCGTGTTCTTAATAATAAACGTAACCATGATGTAAACTGGTCCTTGAGCATACAGAAAATTGACCAGTAGCGAAAAGTTTCGCTTCAGGTCAGCCTACGCGGACTGCACAGGCTGACCTGGGTCGATACTTTTCGAAGATGCATTAAGCTCTCTTTTCACAGAGCATGGCATATTTATATTTTTATAATAAGTGAAAAATGAATATCACCCTTTTAACTATGTATAGTTGATACCGTGTTTGGTAGGTAGCGTAGCTCACCAGTGATCTACTTTGAAAAATCATAGCGTTGAAAGCACTGGTGTTGCATTTGTCACGGGAGCCACTGTGTGGAATTAATAAATTTGAAAAATAAACAATTGAAATAGTTTCAAAATATTCGCTTGGAAATCAACCTTCTGTATTGTTATGCACAATCCGATAGAGCAGCATGCTTGTGGGACGAACAAGTTCTGGTGAACAAGCCCAGGGACGAATAAGCCCAGGAACGAGCTGGTTTTGGGACGAACAAGCACTGAATCGGGCGGCCAGGAGACAAGGATTGTGTGTATTTTTACGCCAGTATAAGGCCATACCGGATTTTCAATTTCATATCTGAGTGCAACCGAAACACTTATTTGTCTCAGAAAAATTGAGTTTATTTGGGTTTACTTCCTTCGGTTTTGCACAAACTACGATACATGATTTCCAAAATGCCGTATTGGACTCATAGTGGCATTGTCTTCGACAGATGCCACAAAAACCATCAAAAACTTTAGCCATCATAATTCTTGTTCAGTTTCACTTCACATAGTGAGATCTCTTCAAACAGCGAGATTATTTTTTCTTTAAACTGGTTGTCCTTTTGTTACAAAAGTAATGATATGGCCGACTGTCCAGTCATTTTCAAATGAGCCATGCTCTGTGAAAAGGGGACTTGATGCATCTGCGAAAAGTATCGATTCAGATCAGCCTGCCCAGTCCGCGCAGGCTGACCTGGGCCGAAACTTTTCGCTATCGGTCAATTTTCTGTATGCCAATGGACCAATCTACCTCATGATACAGTGGGTTTTTAGACAAGACGAATTTTATGGATCCCTAACTATTGTGATGTCTTGCTCGGTATGATGCATTACGGAGATGCATTAAGCCCCCTTTTGTCAGAGCATGGCTCGAATGTATTCCGCTGCGAGACGAAAAAGAGTCATTTACATGTAGTAGCATTTGTTTAATTGCGCTTCTTGATAAAGCATGTCAATTAATTATTATTTAAGCGAAAAAAAAAAAAAAAAAATGAAAATTATGTTCCAAGAGCACCTGAGTATATATTTCAGATTTACATGTCATATCAATATTACATGCTCACGCATTAAATCTCGCGTTATCTTAAATCTGGAAACGAGATCTGGGTGGATTGTGGATCTGTAATTTCCGTTTTGATATACCTGTGATAATCGATGGTCATAAAACTGATAGAACGAAAATGTTACTCTAAATTATGACTTGCATAAAAAAATATATATTGCATGGAGTGGAATTTGCCAAAGTCTGTGCTATTTGTGAGGCAATTCAGATTCACTGGAGAAAAGAGACGGGGGCTAAAACAGGTAGTCACGTGTTTTCTACATATTTCAACATGGCCGCGTATTTCGATTTCGCTTTGGTTCAAATTGTCTTTTCAGGTACATGTATATAATTTTTTATCATCCAATCAATTTATAACTTCGTAAAAAAATGTTTAAGAAGTTTAGAAAACGTTCTACTATCTATAAACTTCGGGGAAAAAATAAAACCTTGCAAGATTTAGTAAAATTCTGCCGGTAGCGCAGTCTTACACCTTATCCTGCTGAATAAGTTAAATAAATCTTTCAATCCGACAGTAAAAACCCGAATAATATTATTTCAAATTTATTTTTTGCAGAAAAATGTCCCCTTATCGGACAGTGTAGATCCAAGATCAGACTGCACGTTCTGTGCAGTCTGATCTTGATCTACACTGTCCGCAAAAGGTCAGTGAGTTGCGCTTAACAGCTTAAGGGTTAATACGGGGATCAAACATAGCTTTTCGTGTATTATCATTCGCCAGGTCCCGAGGACGTTGTTGGAACCCTAGCAGAAGGCAAAGGTTCTAACACCTTCCGAGGGACCTGGTAAATGTTAATACAAAAAAAAAAACTTGATCGCTGTTCTTGAATATCATAATGTCCTTTTTGTGATTAAAATTAAAAATAAAATTTTAATCAACCGATTCGAACAAACGAACGTGCCAAATTTTGTTTTGCTAGTTCCTGGCCCTTTCCATCCAGGATAGCCTAAAATCAGCATTCATTTCTAATCCTTAGGCTGCTAAGTGCGACTCACTGACCTTTTGTGGTCAGCATAGATCAAGACCAGACTGCACAGAACGTGCAGTCTGATCTTGGATCTATACTGTCCGACAAAGACATATCTCTCCTTCAAAATTACCTTTGAAATTGGAAAACTTGGGTTTTCACTTACGGCTTAATAAGAGTTAAACCAATCCTACAACACAGATCGACCTAACCCTTTACAAAACATTCCCGAGTTCTAACGACCCAATGGGCTAAAAAACATTACGGGAAAAGGGAGGGAAAAAAAAAAGAGAAAATGCTGGTAAGCAGTATTTTCTTCTTTTTTCCCCAGAAATGTTTTCTACCCTTCCATAAACAAATTTCAATTTTTGCGTCACGTTTATTTGTCGTCTGTAAATGCTTTCAGTTTGGAAAAGTCTATATTTTTGTCGTTTGCTTAAGAGTTAGAATAACTCTTAGACTGCTTGATAAACTCTGTCAATAAATTAAAACCACTTGTAGCAATTTCAAGATTGTTTTGACTTTCACATCTCTTTGATCTATCGGACAGTGTAGATTAAGATCGGACTGCACGTACTGTGCAGTCCGATCTTGATCTACACAGTGCGCAAAAGCCAACTGATATTTAACCATGATAAGCGTCAATATTTGCATGTCTGATTTATTGAATTCTTGACATGAAATCATTTTACATCTAATTGAGCATTTATATCGATAGAGAGCGTGGGCGAAACTTTATAACTCGTAGAATATAGCCCTCTTTTGTGGTATCGTATGCCGTTCATGGTATAAAATGAGCCCTGCCATTAACTTATAAATAAGTTGTCATATTTCCAAGTATAAATCTCTTTCCAAAATAATTCTAAGATATTTATGGATAATGCAGCCTTAAAACGTTGTTTTTCCCCCAAGTTTGCTAGAATCCTAAATAATAGAATATAGCGGTGTATATCACGTGATAAACAATCAACCAATTAGAGCTTCGTGTTGACTGACATCACTTTGCAATGATTTTTTCACGAAGTAGACGGGCTGTTTTGTTCACCTTTTACTCTTCCTCCTACTGCTACTACTACTACTTTAATTCAAGTATACCAAAAAGTCGACTGCATCACACCTTAAACGCACGGTACAACAACAACAACATTCTAATTTCAATAAATGGACTGTAGCACACCTTCAACGCACGACTAGAAATAAATCACCCGTGCATTACAGGGAACAATTTATCTTTTCTGAATGAAAACAGAGTTAAAATTATCCGAAGAATTCTGAGCACATTATCGGATTCCTTACCACTGGATCACCAGAAGTCACTTATTACGTCATCACAAATGAAATCGAGCGTTCGTGGACAGATAAAACGTTTAAATTGTGAGATTTTTATAGGGAAATCATATATGATGGAATTTGACCCTTGACCTTTGGCAACATGGAAAAAAAAGGAGAAAATATACAGCATTATTTATGAAAAGAGGTAAAGTAATAGTGGACCTTTTAACCCTTTACCACACAATCTTGTGTTTTTGTCGCTTGGTAGAGAAATAGATGACAACTCGATCAATGATACTTATTCTACCACTAGACAACAAAGTTTCAGTAACAGATGAAATATACCAAAATGATTCGATATACCTTCGGAAGGGCGGAAAAAGTTGTTGAAAAAGGGAAAAATTTTGTTAACCAGCGTCCGTAAAACACAAAATTGTTCAATCAGGCAAACTAAGAGGGTTTTGGAAGATAATTGATAGTCTAGATTTATGAAATATGTAACAAGTCAAAGATACCGGTTAATTAAGTAAAACACAACCACCACTGCCACCACCACCACCACCAACAACAACAAAAATAACCGCAACAGCAACAACACTACCAGCACCACCACCACCAACAACAATAATCTCAACAACAACAACAACACAACCAGCCCTACCACCAACTCCACCAGCCCCAGCGCAAACAACATTGATAACTACAACACCAACAACACTACTACTACTACAACCACCACCAACAACAATACTAATAACAACAACAACAAAAACAACACTACCACCACCACCACCACCGTCACCTCCAACAATAATAATGACAACAACAACAACCTTCATTGCCATCTTAATGAGGACCATATGGACTAAGAAATCTATTTACTTGCGCTGATGTTGAATGTTTGCATGACGTCGACAACTGGATATAATGTAGCTCTAACTGACTTATTAGTTTGTTTCGTATTTGACAATATTTTAATGTTCTTGATCTTGTAGAAAAATTGTCAGGAGCATTTTTTTAATCTAAATATGTTTTCCGAAGCTGTCTATTGGAAAGGTGCAAAAAAGTGGTGTTTGTACTGTAATGGACTAACTATACACCAGTTAAAGGTGTAGAACTATTTTAACTGGTGCATGTGCCAAGTGCGTTCGTCTTAGAACTTTTTGATCTGTCCACTCTTTTATCAACGTCTTTTACACAATCCAATTAAATACAATGTATTATACAATACATAAGTTGAAAGACTTTTTTGGCTAGTTCATCTGCAGAGTTCAAGTCCATCGAGTTAATATTACGTTGAAACTATTTTAGTTTCTATAACATCCTTCTTATCAATGTGATTTAAACCATCAATTTTGATTCGTTGTTGGATTTGTGCGTCATAGGTTGAAGGACTAATTTTTCACTTGCACATATGAAAAGTGCAAGTCCATTAAGTTAAAACTATGTTGGAACTAGTTTCTCACTGCAATCTTCCTATCTGCATCAATTTAAATACGATGTACCTAAGTTGTAGAACTATTTTAACTGGTGCATGTGCAAAGCGCAATTCCATAAAAGTTTAAACTATGTAGGAACTATTTTCTCTCGAGTAATCTTCTTTTCAACGTCTTCAACACAGCACGCATCGTACATTATAATCATAATGATAATAATCGCGAATCTTTCACTTTTTATCGTTGTCTGTTTGGCTTTTATGCCATCCCTATCTACAGAAAAGATGAAATTACTTCACCAGATTTCGTTTGATGCTTGGGTATTAACCTTTATCCCGCTGAATTAACTCTTCGCCATAGGACAACATTTTAGAATTGTCCAGATTTAACCCTTTACGACACGATCCCGACTTTTAACGAACCTGAGAAGAAAGCCTTTTGAAAACATTGTGGGAAAAGGAGAAAATGCTGGTAAACCAGCATTTTCTCCTTTTCCCACAATGTTTTCTACTCATATCAAAGTGAAAAAAACATCATTTTAGGAATGTTTATTTTGTCGTCTGCAAATGCTTTGAATTTGGTCTAATATAAAATTTCGTCGTTTGGTAAAGAGTTAAAGCATGTTAAAGTGAGACCTTTTTTTTTCTGGAGGGGTACAAAACACCGTAGAATAGGTAAAAAATGCCGGCTACCAGCGCTTTCTCCTTTAACGTCGATGTTTTCAAGTTTTTTTTTTTTCCTCTTCAAGGTCGTAAAAATGGGACTATTTTTTTGGCGAAGGGTACGTAATAAACCAAACTAATCTTTGTCCGTTATCAACTTCTTGATTTTTCGATTGATGAAGTGATAATTGACCCTATAGGAACCTATGCCGTATTTTAACCCTTAACTCTCTACCAAACGAAAAATTTTTTGGCTCGACCAAATTGAAAGCATTTGCAGACGACAAAGTAAGTGTAGCTCAAGTGATGATTTCTATCTATGATAGAGTAGAAAACATTGCGGGAAAAGGAGAAAATGCTGGTTAACAGCATTTTCTCCTTTTCCCACAATGTTTTTAAAAGCTTTCTCTTTCATGGTCGTTAAAATTCCGGATTGTGTGGTAAAGGGTTAAGTTGCTAAATAAATAGAATGAAGATTTGCAGCCAGTAGTATACACTGAATATTGTTATTACAAAGTGTTTGCTGCTGGAGATTAAATCACCGTCTCGAACAGTGTAGAGCCAAGATCAGACTGCACGTTCTGTGCAGTCTGATCTTGATCTTCACTGTCCGCAAAAGATCAGTGAGTCGCGCTTAGCAGCTTAACCCTTTACCACACAATCCCGACTTTTAACGACCCTGAGGAAAAAGCCTTTTGAAAACATAGTGGGAAAAGGAGAAAATTCTGGTAACCAGCATTTTCTCCTTTTCCCACAATGTTTTCTACTCTTCCCGAATCAAATTTCAATTTTCAAGTAACATTTAGTTTGTCGTCTGCAAAAGCTCTCAATTTGGACTGGCCTAAAATTTTGTCGTTTGGTAAAGAGTTAAGGGTTAACGTATCACAGAAAAAGCCTTTTGAATACGTCGCTCTGTGAGAAGCGTTTTCCCACATTAGTTTTCTATCTGATCAGAGAATTACAGCACGTATCAATTTCGAATTCGTCCTCTGCAGATGCTTTCCGATTTGGAATAGTTTGAAATTTGTCGCTTGGGAAATGTTTAAAATAGTTCTCATTCCAGGAGAGAAGACAAGGATCAGATTGCACGGTTATAAAGACTGATCTAAGTCTGCCTGTTCCGCATAGGAGGTTGAGATTCATAGTACTAGGGATTCAGTGTATACCACACGACATAATTTCAGACTAGTCCAACTTGGAAAATCGCTGGCAGCCGACAAATTAACCCTTAAGGTGCTAGCCGCGACTCGCGGACCTTTTGTGGACAGTGTAGATCAAGATCAGACTGCAAAGAACGCGCAGACTGATCTTAAACCTACAGTGTCCGATAAGGACATATTTTCCCAACCCCCATAACTTTGACATTCCAAAATTTTAGTTTTTACCACCGGCTTGAACGTTTCATTTGAGTTATTTAGCAGGATAGGGGTTAAACGTTGCTCATATGATGGGATACAGTTCACAATGAAGGAGCTGACGATGTAGATTCAAGATCAGACGACATGTTCTGAGCAGCCTTATTCTGATCAAAGCTGTCGTCAAGAACTATTTTTTTGTGACTCAAGGCTGTGAATCGGTTGCATTTATATTTTCATAGCGTAGCATTTGGCATCCTGTCAATAAGAATATGTGCGGAACTATTTTTTTCGCGAATCTACTTTAATAGTCTTTGCGGTATCCTTTCTGCTAGTTTGAACTACTCCTTATCGGACAGTGTAAATCCAAGATCAGACTGCACGTTTTGTGCAGTCTGATCTTGATCTTGATCTACACTGTCCGCAAAAGGTCAGTGAGTGACGCCTTCTAGCTTTAGGGTTAACTCCTTTTTGTTGATCGAAGGCTGTGACTGGGTTGCATTCATATTTCATTGAGTAGCATTTGGCTTCCTGCTAACACGAGTATGTGCGGAACTATTTTTTTCGCGAATCTATTTTAATAGTCTTTGCGGTGAATGCGGCATCCTGTCTGTTAGTTTGAACTGTTCTTTAAATAAATGTTGTACTTTTATTTTTTTCCTTAGTATCTGAAGCTATAATGACACCTTAACCCTTTACCACACAATCCCGAATTTTAACGACCCTGGAAAGAAGACTTTTGAAAACATTGTGGAAGAAAGGAGAAAATGCTGGTAACCATTTTAGCAACATTTACTCTTTCGTCTGCAAATGCTTTGAATTTGGTCTAGCCCAAAATTTTGTCGTTTGGTAATGAGGTAAAGTTTGAGCACGAGCTCAGCTGTATATGAATGCAAGTTTAAGAAACATGGGCCCTTGTTGTCTATAAGTCTGTTTTTGTTAAATTGATAAGAGACTAAAATAAAACTAGGGTACAACAAAAAATATGAGCATGCGATTATAGTATGGCAACGGCACAGATGTTGAAATCATCAAAGAAAGCAATTACAGTAAGACATTTTTTCCTTGCGGATCTGACAGTTATTTTACAACTGATGAACGCTGCACCATACAGGCTTATTTGAAGACATATCTCTATCTAGAACGAATTTATTCTTTACCAAACGACAAAATTTTATACACTTTTAAATTGAAAGCATTTGCAGACGACAAATTAAATCTAGCACAAACGACTGACCGTTATTTTACAACTGATGAAGGCTGTACTGTACAGGCTTATTTGAGACATATCTCTATCTAGAACGAATTTGTTCTTTACCAAACGACAAAATTTTATACACTTTTAAAATGAAAGCATTTGCAGATGACAAATTAAATGTTGCACAAATAATTACGTTTGTCTTTGAAATTGTAGAAAACATTGTGGAAAAAGGAAAAAATGCTGGTTACCAGCCTTTCCTCCATTTTCCACAATGTTTTTTTTAAGTTTTTTTTCTTTGGGATTGTTTAGTATAGACTTAAAGCATTACACTCTTTTCATTGTTTAAACTTTTTTCTTAATGAGGGGTCCATTATTACGGAGATTTTGGAATAAATCGAAGAAAATTGGTACTGATATATTAATAAGCCGCATTTCCCCAGGAGATCCTGTCGTGAAAGTAGCACAAATTTAACAAGAAATATCTTTAAAAGAGATAGACGGCGTAAATTTGCCAGGAAATAGGCAGGGGCCCTTAGAATAAACATGTCTACATATTTGACCAATCACAAATTTCTATTTCTTTATTTTTTATCAGTATCACAAAATAGGTCAAAAGCCAGCACATTCAGCCACGCCGAAGAATATTGCAAGAAGCGGAGTCTAAGTGACGTGGTTGCTCGCAACCTGAAGGTGTTTTTGCAACTTACGACAAATATTATTGTGCTTTGTAACAAAGTCCCAAACACAACACTCGTATGGGCATAAAATGAGAGAAGCGGTGATTTCAAATTTTGGCTGAGAAATATTTGGAAATTTTCAATCGACCAAGCATCATGGTGAAGAAAAGCTCATTAAATTTTGTTTTGAAATGTATCATTTAGCGACGCCATATCCGTTTGCGCGTTATGAGCCGGATGTGTATATACGCATGCTCATATGCAAAAACCTTCCACCTTATTATATTTCGGATCTCTACCACGAAAAACAGTATGAAATACATGTTCACGGGTTTTCCGTAATTCTCCTTTTAATAATGTTTTAACGAATACAATAACAACTAATTCTAGACATGGTATCTTGTTTGAAACTGTTTTTCACTAATACTATTATTTCAGCAATTTTCAATACCAGCTGAAAAAGATGAGTGTATAAAGATTTAAAAAAAAAATATATATATATACAGGTACAAAGATGCGATAAATTCTGTCACGGACTGCACCGTACTTGCACCGTTTTCACACGTTTCAGTTTGGTATATACTGGCCAATAAAATTTGTTGTTAGTTATGGATCAATGAAAGCAACTCATCTTTAAGAATTATCTATTAACAAGCGTTACGTGATTTGTTAAGTGTGAAGTGTGGAATTGTAACCTCAATAAATTATATAGAACATCCATTCCCTCTCTGATGTGTCGGCATTCATTTTCAGACGACCTTTTCATTCGTCTTAAAACAGGTCACTTATAAAATCGTTGTGGTAAAAAGGAAAAGATACTCGTACAAATAATGC
Source organism: Tridacna gigas (assembly GCA_945859785.2). NCBI lineage: Eukaryota > Metazoa > Mollusca > Bivalvia > Cardiida > Cardiidae > Tridacna > Tridacna gigas. The sequence goes on from OX244044.2 coordinate 24,882,319, forward strand.
CCCCATTACCAACAATAGTGTCGCTTGTATTCATATATGAAATCTTAATTCATGGTCATTATCCATATTTAGCACGGTCGTATTTTTAAGTTGTTTGCAACAAACATATTTCAAGGAGTAAAAAGTTAAATTCCAACATGGAAGTATATGTAATAAAAGTCTCGTTTCGAACTTTAATATCGGACCACAGTTGCTCAATTACATTTCCGGTGACGTAATCAGTGAAAACATGCGATATGGCAGTAATGAATCTGATAGTATAATCGGGATGTTTCGGTCTTCTTCATTCTATGCTTTGATAAGAACTTTTTTGTTAGGATATCAGCAGGCATGAAATCTTTACTTGCAGACAAAATTTTAGAAGTGTTTTTATTGAAAGTAGACGACAAATTTTATAATGAAGGGATTTGTCAGAGTAAACAGTAGAAGACATTATGGGAAAAGAAGAAAATGCTGGTCATCAGCATTTTCTTCTTTTCCCATGATGTGGTCAAAATCCTCCTAGTTCATGGATCGTTTGGTAAAAGGGTTTTGATAAAATTTTTATTGCAGAATCTTCGTTATCAACCATCCTTTTTGTGCACAATATTCAACTTTAAGGCGTAGCTATCGAAACCTACCTTTGACCCACTTACCTATTACCTCATGAATCAATTGATTCATCCCTCTTTTACAAGTATTTTTCAAGTTGTCCCATAAAGATTTGTTCAAGGGGCTACGCTATCGGTCGACACCACCGAGTTGCCACGAATGACTTCACGAACGGGGCTGCACAAGGGGGCTACAATGGCTGGCTGCACCAAGGGACTTCAAATACAGGCTGAATCAAACAGGTTGCACCAAGGGGCTTTAAGAATGGGTTGCTTTAAAACATGCTTCATCTGTTACAAGTATTTTATTTTAAATTTGTCCACTGAAGATTTGTTCAAGGGGCTCCATTATCGGTCTACACCACCGAGCTACCACGAGTGACATCACGAACGGGGCTGCACGAGGGGGCTATAATAGCTGACTGCACCAAGGGACCTCAAGAATGGGCTACCTCAAACTGGCTGCACCATGGGGCTATTAGAACGGGCTGCTTTAAACATGTTTCGTCAAGGGGCTACCAAAAAAGCTTTATCTAGGGGCTGTGCCATTAGGTTGAAATAAGGGGCTATAGGCTATCAGAATGCCACGATGGATTTTACGAACGGGCTGCAACAAGGGACTAAACCACCGGGCTGTCATGAGGGACTTTAAGAGCGGGATTGCAGCTGCATAAAGGAAATAGAACAATAGCTTGTCTAAAATGAGCCTCACTAACGGGCTGCACCAACAAGCTACATCAAGGGGGCTACCAGGAGGAACTCCTCAAACGTGCTTCAGTTGAGTAAAACCACAGGCTTCATTAACGGAGCAGACTGCAACAACAGGCTGCATCAAAGGGCTACGTCAAGCTTCATTAGGAGACAACGCAAACGGACTGTACAGACTTGCTGCATTAAGAGGTAGCATCAAGGGTGCTGCAGCAACAACAGATTGCACCAAGGAGCTGCAAGAAAAGCTTTAACAAAGGGGGGGGGGGGAGTACAACGATAGGTTCAGTTATTGGCTACAGTAATGGGCTGCACCAACGGGTTGTTTAAAAGGAATACACTTCGAAATGGCATGAAGGGTTACATTAACAGGCTGCATAATTCACCACCAATGGCCTACATTAACAACCTGCATTGTGGGACGCATGAATGAGCTGCACAAATCTGGCTGTGGTAAGGGACTGCATGAGCAGGCTGAATTAAAATACATCACCAAGGAGTTGTCCCAGTAGGGTGCATTATGGGAATGAAACAACGGGCTTCATCAGAACTGCATTATGGATCTGCATCTAAAGGCGGCTCCGCCGAGGGAATACTCCAACAGGCGGTAACTTGAGGCTAAAGCAGCAAACGACAAACACAGGCTGCAATTTGGAACTACATCACAAGGCTGCATGCACTGACAGGATGCATAATTTGACTCCATCAATGGATTGCATCAAGAGGGTGCGCCAGCCGGTCGCATACCAACAGGTGCCATTAAGGGACAGAACCAAACCGGGCTGCTGCACAGGACTTCATAAAAGGGCTGCCTAACAGATTTAATCAAGGGGCTACCTAAACGCTTCATCGAGGGGTTACAGAAACAAGCTACACCAGTGGGCTGTTTATAGGGCTACATCACAAAACTAAATACTACCGTAGCCTGCATCAAGAAGCGGTACATACCAACAGGCTGCATTATTTGACTGCACCAACAGGTTGTGCTTTTGGACTGCATCGAAATGCTAAACCAGCAAGCAGCATCAATGGGCTACACTGACAGGTTGTCAGCCTGATTAAGTTGACTGCATCCATGAGTTGCTTCAACAGGCTCCATCAAAGAAGCAACTGGCGGTCCACGTGATGTTCGAGTATCTACACGGTGCATTGATTGATTGATTGATTGTATGGGGTTTAACGCCGTTTTCAACATTATTGCAGTTATATCGCGGCGGCCAGTGCACCTATCCATGCTTTCCTGGAGTTTCTTTTACCAGTACTCCGCACAATATTCTTTCCAAGCCAGTGGCTGCTTTCCCACATAACCACAGTCGAAACAATGGTTAGCGGTGAGAGAGGAATGAATCCTGTCGCAATGACTATCATCAATCTTCGGAAAGAAATTGGCCAAGCCGGGAATCGAACCAGCGACCTCCTGTTCTAAAGTTCTTTACGCTACTGACTGAGCTACGGGGGCTTGGCATCTACACGGTGCAATACGCCGAGCTACACAAATGGCATGAAGTAAAGAGGCTGAATTAAAGAGGTCTATGAAGGAGCAATGCCAATCCAAGGGCAACAGAAATTAGCTGCGTCGCGTTAATGCACCAAAATGCTGCAGTGTGGGGCTATACCTACGATAAATCGCAATGGGGTACGCAAACGAATTACGTCAAAGGGCTCTGTACACCAAAAGTCTTTGATCTTTGTCTGATAAGTATTTCTAACATTCCAACATTTACCAACGCTGTAGGTAGCAAAATATTATAAAATGGGGTTGTCTTGGATAAAATAGGTTTGTTGGATTGAATGGTTGGTTGGGGTGAAATATGACGAAGATTATAACGTCAATATTATCCAAAGCTGTAGGTGACGTTGACAGACACTGTTCTATGCTTTTTTTCTCACGTGATTAACTGTTTACCAAACGACAAAATTTCAGAGTCGACCAAATCGAAAGAATTTGCAGATGAAAAATCAACAATAGCTGAAAAGATAATTTCTTTCATTTAAATGGTAGAAAACATCGTGGGTAAAGGCGAAAATGCTGCTTGCCAGCATTTTCTCCTTTTCCCACATTGTTTTCGTAAGCCTTTTCTCCAGGATCGTTAAAACACGAAATCATTTAGTAAAAGGTTCAAACTCACTGTACATACATGTAGCTTACCTTATCTCTACTTTTATAAACTTTTCCCAGGAAAATATTTTGTGGGTCACGCCCACTTGCTTCCCCTTCCCACGGACCTAGCTCAATGCTTGTATAATGAGCCATGCTTTAGTAAAAGGGGGTTTAATGCATCTCAGTGTTGCATGCTTCCAGGAAAGTCGTCACATAGTTATGGATACATAATACTCCTTTCGTTTAACAACCGACTGAATCATGATGTAAACTTGCCCTTTGGCATTCAGAAAATTGATCAAGAGCAAAAAGTTTCGACCCATGTCAGCGTGCGCGGACTGCGTACGCTGACATGGGTCGATACTTTTTTTTGCAGATGCATTAAGCTCCCTTTTCACAGAGCATTGCTCAATTTGTTTGCGCTTAACTCAGCTGTGCATGAAATTTCAAAGTGATAGGTATATAATTTGGTACAAATAGTGGAGTGAGTCCTTCAAATTTTGAGCATTTTCTTCCTTCCTTTCTTTAGACCAATTACTATTTTTTCCATTTTTTGGGGGGGCGTAGCTGAATGTGCTGGCTTTTGACTTACTCTTTGGTGAATACATAGAAATTTGTTACTGGTCAAAAATGTAGACATGTTTATTTTAAGGGCCCCTTGCCTATTAGCTGGCAAATTTACGCCGGTGTAATGCAGAGAAATGACCCTCCCCTACAAAATGACCCATGGGTCATTTCACTACGTAGAGGAATGACCCGGGTCATTATTCTACGTAGAAAAATGATCCCAGACTGTAGAGAAAGGACCCTCCTCTAGCTGTAGTAGAATGACCCCCTCATGAAAAAAAAAGGACCCCCGTAGAGAAATGACCCCTGCTTTTTTTCTCCTGTAACATTGTTTTTGCTGCTGATGCTGATGCTACTACTACTACTACTACTATTACTACTACTACTACTCGTACTTTTACTACCCCCTTTTTGCTTCAACATTGTTATTGCTGCTGATGCTGCTGATGTTTCTACTGCTGCTATTTCTCTACGGTCTGGGGTCATTTCTCTACGTAGAATAATGACCCGGGTCATTCCTCTACGTAGTGAAATGACCCATGGGTCATTTTGTAGGGGAGGGTAATTTCTCTGCATTACACCGGCTATCTTTTTAAAGGATATTTCTTGTTTTTACCGTCTGAAGCATTAGTGAAATTGAGCACAAACTCAGCTGAGCATTCATTAACTTAAAGTTTTGTAAGTATGTTCCCCGTTTGCTATGATTTATGCCCTATGGGCCGAGCCCCAGTAGCTCAGTTGGTAGCGTACAGGACTTGAGAACAGGAGGTCACTGGTTCGATACGCGGCTTGTCCAATTTCTTTCCGAGGATTGATGATAGTCATTGCGACAGGATTCATTCCTCTCTCACCGCTGACCATTGTGTCGACGACGGTTATGTGGGAAAGCAGCCAGTGGCTTGGAAAGAATATTGTGAGGAGTGCTGGTAAGAAAAACTCCAGGAAAGCATGGATAGGTGCACTGGCCGCCGCGATATAACTGAAATAATGATGAAAGTGGCGTTAAACACCATACAACCAATGAATCATTATGCTCCATGGGTTAGATCTATTTTTGAAGGTACATGTAAGTTTAACAGTCTAACAATGAAGCCAGTCGTAACCCTAGTTACCTACCCTTTAAATTCTGAACATTCTATCCCCTAAAGTTTGTAGCGACGAGGAAATAATCAGTACCAGTAATTCATTGCCTATGACCAGAATGCCACGACCATAGCTTGAAGCCGCGACCCCCTTTATAATCAGAATGACAAAAATTACTACTAGACAGAAGGTATAACTCTTTACCACACAGTGCCGACTTTTAACGACACTGAGTTAGAAAACATTGTTGGAAAAGGAGAAAATACTGGTAACCAGCATTTTCTCCTTTTCTAACAATGTTTTCTACCCTTTTTCAAAACGAATTTCAATTTTGAGTCACCTTAATTTTGTCGTCTGCAAATGCTTTGAATTTGGACTTGTCTAAAATTGTGTCGTTTTGTAAAGGTTTAAACGTTCACAGAAGTTAGGAGTGTCTCAGTCAGACGATAACAAATAAATCCTATTTAAACATGTCGACTGGAAATTTCGAGAGCTTAAAACGGGTAATATACGGTTCTTTAAAGTCTGACTTAATTTAAACGTAAAGTTTCATCTTGCTTTTGTTGATCGGTTACATCTTTCTAGTATCCTTTTCGTAACACTGTGGTAATTGCGTATCACAAATCAAAGCACTAATAATACCGAGAAACATGCCTTATCTGCGTACGAGAAGAGGGGGAAAAAAAGATCCGTGTGACCAGCATTTTTCTCCTTTTCCCCCCAGAGTGTTTTACAAAAGCTTTCTTCATCGGGGTTTCTGAACCCTTTACCACACAATCCCGAGTTTTAACGACCCGGAAAAAGAGGCCTTATGAAAACATTGTGGTAAAAGGAGAAAATGCCGGTAACCAGCATTTTCTCCTTTTTCCCACAATGTTTTTTACCCTTTCAAAGACAGTTTTCATAAATTGTGCATCATTTAATTTGTTATCTGCTAATGCTTTCAATTTGGACCAGTCTAAAATTTTGTCGTTTGGTAAAGGGTTAAACTGCAGGAATATGAAATAAAAAACCAATGTTTGTGCTTACATAGTTAAGTGTTGGATATCGATGCTTGCTTTAAATTTAATTAATTCTAATGGACATGTGTGCATGCATTGATAAACGGATGGATGGATGGATGGATGGATGGATTGTCGGACAGATGGGTTGAATGGTTGATAGTTCAATGAAAGTGTTGACGGATTAGTGGATGAAAGATAAGTGGATTGTTTGATGGATCTTTTGACGGATGGATGGATGGATGGATCGGTGGATGGATGAATGGATGGAAAAGTGGGTGGATGGATGAGGGGATGGATGGATGGTTGGTTGGCTGATTGACGGATTGGTGGATTGATGGATGGCTGAATGGAAGGATGGATAGACTGACGGACGGACAGACGGATGGATGAAGACGAGAGGATTGATGGAGGTATGATTAGCTGGAATGATGGATGGATTGATTGATGGATGGATGGTGATGGATGGATCGATGGGAGAATGGATGGGAGAATGGGTGAATGGATATGTGGACGAATGAATGGAGTTTAATCCATGGATAAGTAGACAGGATGATACATAGAGACAGAGAAGGGAATAGTGTGAGAGCTCGGTTTGGGAGAAAGGGAGGCTGAGAGACAAAAAGATAGTCACACAGAACGCCAGGGACAGAATGAATACCCATCCCCTCGTTTTATTTGTACAACCAAAGGTGTACATACAAAAACCTTCAAGTCCATTCATAACACTGGGTGGATAAGTGAGTGGTGATTGGTGGATTTAAAATAATTATATATGGATAGATTGATGGACTAGTTATTTTGTTGGATTGATTGATCGATGCATGGGTGGATGGATGGATTAATCGAAAGATCGATCGATGGATGTATGGGAGAATGGATGGGAAGATGGATGAATGGACATATGGACGAATGAATGGAGTGTAATCCATGGATAAGTAGGCAGATTGATACATAGAGACAGAGAAGGGAACAGTGTGAGAGCTCGGTTGGGAGAAAGGGAGGCTGAGAGACAAAAAGACGCCAGAGACAGAACGAATACCCATCCCCTCGTTTTATTTGTACAACCAAGGGCGTACATACAAAAACCTTCGAGTCCATTCATAACACTGTGGTTAACCAGTTACAGTCGTCGTAGAATCACTAAAAATTCGGTTATCAGACATTCTGATGGTTTCTAGGAAACAATAGGAGCATGCTGCGTAAATCTGGTCTGCTTAAATAACTCTTTATCAGAGATTGCCAACTTCGAATGACCCTGAGAAAGAAGCCTTTTGAAAACATTGTGGGAAAAGGAGAAAATGCTGGTAACCAGAATTATCTCCTTTTCCAACAATGTTTTCTACCCATCTCACAACAAATTTTCATTTTTGATACACATGCATTTTGTCGTATGCAAATGCTATCAATTTAGACTAGTCTCAAATTTTGTCGCTTGGTAAAGAGTTAAATCTTTACCAAACGACAAAATTTAGGACTGGATGAAATTGAAAACATTTGCAGACGACAAATTAAATGTTGCTAAACTGACGACTTCTGTCTTAAATAGGATAGAAAACATCGTGGGAAAAGGAGAAAATGCTGGTTACCAGCATTTTCTCCTTTTCGCACAATGTTTTCAAAAGGCTTCTTTTTCAAGGTCGTCAAAAATCGGGACTGCGCGGTAAAGAGTTAAATAACCCTGTATCTCACAATCTCGTGTGTAAATGACCTTGGGAATACAATAGTCTGATAATATGCTACAGCAGAAAAAAGTTGGCAATTTTTGTTCTAGTTTCACAATACAGTTCTCTGCCAGCAGCTGGTACTTTGACATTTTGACATACAGAACTGTAACACATCATCAGAATAAAAAAAATATCCGTACTTTTACACGGTATGAATCAAATTTGTCTGCAATTTGACAACCGCCCTCCGCCTGAATCGTTTACATTTGGCAGCAAGTGGGCCTTTAATGTAACATTTTTTCTGTATTAATATAAGTGGATTACGTTTCTTGAATGTTTCGCACGAGTCATACTCTTGTGTTTATTGTAAACCTGGGAAGATTCGCCTTTTTTCGTTAATGCATCGCTTTTTTTTTTCCCTATTCCTAGTTACTTTTCATATGTTTATATTAACCCTTTCCCAAACAAGCCCTGGTTTTCACGTGTCTGCAGTAGAAGTCTTTTGAAAACACTGTGAGACAAGGAGAAATTGCTCATAACGAGCAATTTCTCCTTTTCCCACGGTGTTTTCTGTCCTTTTTGACACCTTTCTGCCATTTTCATCAAATTTAAAATTGTCGTCTGCAAACTCTTTCAATTTGGACCAATCCAAAATTTGTCGTTTGGGAAAGGGTTAGGCTTGTTTTTCCTTGCTTTATTGTCCTTTACTGCATGTACCATACAATAGAATTGCAAGATGTGGAGAAGGATGGCTCCCCGACCCTCACACACCAATAAACAGGGACAATAAAATCTTTCCAAAAAAAATAAACCCATAAGTATGGAGAAGAATGAGGAAGTAAATGGGAGCAAACAAAATGAGCCGTGCTCTGTGAAAACGGGGCTTAATGCACCTCCGTTTTGCGTGATACAAAGCAAATCATCACGTAATTAGGGACCCATAAAATCCATGATCTCTAACAACGAACTGTATCAGAAGGTAGACCGGTCCTTTGACATACAGAAAATTGACCAGTAGCGAAAAGTTTCGGCCCCGGTCAGCCTGCGCAGACTGCGCAGGTTGACCTGGGTCGATACTTTTCGCCGGTGCATTAAGCCCCCTTTCCACAGAGTATGGCTCAAATTGCCTTCTGATGATGCGACTTGGAACTGATTTGCGACTCATGTGAATCCAAAATATTCGGCTAATTTTCGCTTTTTTTTTTTCGATAACAGCATGCAAAAGTTTAAAGATTTTCACAGGTGGCTATCTGAACATTATCTGTTAATTTCCCAACGGTAATATACTTCCGTCTGGTACGAAACTTTTTGATGCCGTTTGATTTATCCCCTCGTGGCTATTCAGCGTACGTAACGGCGCAAAAACTTCGTCTGACTGGTCCCAAATCAGTATTATTGGCGTTTTTTGGGCGGTATTAACAAACCAGTCTAAATCCAATTTTAATACTAAATTCAAAAATATGCAATTAGACTTCGGTTTCCAATCAGAATTATTGCCTTTCTTCGCTGGTTTTCAAAAATGAGTGAGCCTTGCTCCGTGAAAAGGGGCTTAATGCATCTGCAAAAGGTATCGACTCATGTCAGCCTGCGCAGGCTGACCTGGTTTGAAACCTTTTGCTACTGGGCAACCTTCTGCATGCGTGTCAAAAGACCAGTGAATGTCAGAAGTTATGCAAAACGGCTTTATGGACCCATAATTATGTGATGACTCGCTTGTTACCATGCATCACGGAGATGCATTAAACCCCTTTTGCCAGAGCATGGCTCAAGTCTAAACCAGTATTAATTCTAAATCCTATCTAGCTGGCTGAGACCTATTGTCCTGCCAAACAGCTGCCCAGGCTCGGAATTAACACTTTACCAAACGACAAAATTTTGAACTGGTTCGAATTGAACGCAATGGCAGATGACGAAATAAATATGCCTCAAAAGATTGGATTTGTCTCTAAAAAGGGGATTTAAAAAAAAGGGGAAAAGGCGAATATGCTGGTAACCGGCATTTTCTTTCTTTTTTTTTTTCGCGAAGTTTCAAAGGCCCCTTTTTTCAAGTGTTTTAAAACCACAGGACTTTTTAGTAAAGGGTCAAAACTTTAGAATTGTTGTCGATGAATGAATATAGTGCCAGACTTCTGGAATCGACTTTTATTTTTCTGTACAAAATATACGTAAAATATTCCCTTTTCAGAACTTTGAGACAGTTGAGACTATGAACAGCTCTTGCAACAAAAGTAAATTTAAAATTAATTTTCATTGGCATTTTTTAACACTTTTTTTCTTTTTCCTTTTAACCCTTAAGCTCCTAAGCGCGACTCACTGACCTTTTGCGGACATTATAGATCAAGATCAGACTGCACAGAACGACCAGTCTGATCCTGGATCTACACTGTCCGACAAGGAGATTATTTTTTTATGTTTGAAATAACAACAATTGGGTTTATACTATCGGTTTGAAAACTTTATTTAACCCTTTATCACACAATCACGACTTTTATCGACCCTGTGAAAGAAGCCCTTTGAAAACATCGTGGGAAAAGGAGAAAATACTGGTAACCAGCATTTTCTCCTTTTCCCACAATGTTTTCTAGCCTACCCAAAATGAATTTCAATTTTTCAGTCACATTTATTTCGTCGTCTGCAAATGCTTTCAATTTGGACCAGTGTAAAAATTTGTCGTTTGGTAAAGATTTAGCTTATTTAGCAGGATAAGGGCTAACACTCGCGCCTTTGCACGAATTAATAAGTCTGTTTTTGCCGGTCTTAGAATACAGTCCCGCGGTAAATTAACCCCGAACTCTGTACCACACAATCCCGAGTTTTAACGACCCTGAAGAAGACAGCTGTAATTAAACATAGTTGGAAAAGGGAGAAAATGCTGGAAACCAGCATTTTCTCCTTTTTCCCCCACAATGTTTCCTTTTTTGTTTTACTCTTTACCAAACGACAAAATTGCAGACTTGTCCAAATTGAAAGCATCTGCAGACGACAATTTAAATGTCAGTCGACTGAAAGAACTTTTCTTTGGTAGGGTAGAAAACATTGTGGGAAAGGAAGAAAAACTGCGGGGTTGTGTGTTAAAGGGTTAAACAAATACTGTCATCTCATTTACGTTGAATTTTTCGTCTGCAATTGCTTTAAATATGGGCATATCAAACAGAGACATATTGGCATTACTTTATAAACCTGGTACTTGAAAATGTACGAATCTTTTAAAGCATTTTCGTACAAATAATACATACGGAATATATAGAGGATATTAAGTTTTTTTGAGGGAACAAAGATCGAAATTTGTTTCATCGAGTGAATATCATCGGTAATATTTTCACGAGTGGCCTAGCAATGAGATGAAATAATGTTCGATCTTTTATCGAAAAAAAAAAACAACAACAAATATTCTGTTTATTTCATGTTTCTAACCCCTATTTTGTTGGAACTTTCATCAAAATCCAGTAGTTTTCGATAATTCCCCGTGGCGCACCCCCTCACATAACAATGCATTACAAAATTACGTAAAGCGCAAGAAATATAGCCGTAAATTACGTCATATTTCTTTCCATTTGAATGGCACGCGCTGTTTGCCTAGGTAATTAGTGCGCAGGAACTACTGTTTCCTCCTGCAAATGAAGAGGTAGAAAATATAAAATCGGTATTTTCACTGGTCGTAACCATTAAATATCACACCATAATCCACCATTATTTTTCGATAAACTACCAAAAAGCATCAAATAATATGTTGTAGTAACTTTCACAGTGCTTGTATTTGATTTGAGCAGTGTTAGAACATTTGATATCTGGTGTCGCACCATCAAATAATATGTTGTAGTAACTTTCACAGTGCTTGTATTTGATTTGAGCAGTGTTAGAACATTTGATATCTGGTGTCGCACCATTGCGAGTTTGCTTTCCGGGTTGTGGTAGTCAAAAGTAGTCCCGTGTGAAATTTTGCAGTAGCACTTTTGTTGCACTGTTTCATGGAGCTGAAAGGGCTTGGTGATATATGATTTAGATTTTCTTCGAATTTGGGCAGTGGGGGACCAGTTAGATGTGTTTTTATTATATACTGACAGGACTATTTTTTGTTAATGGAGGAACAAAAACTACGGGTCAGGGCCGTGTTCCTGAGAGGAAAAATTCTAGGGTGCCTGTGTTGGTTGGGATTTAGTGGGAAAAAAAAAGGCAATCTGTTTTCATGATCTGCAAAACAAAATTGAAAAAGAAAGCCTTCTGAGGAAGGGAAATAAGTTGATCAGAAACGATTTTTTTTCCTCTATTGAAACCGGTAATCCTTGGAATTAGTTCTATCCCAATAGCGCACTTGTTTCAACCATATCGTGGGCGAAATAATGTTCTAATCGAGTTCGTGACATTTATTATTGAAACTATATTACATGTACTTGTCATACAGTTGTTTAAGACTGTACCAGACGGAAAAAATATTAGACTCGTGAAAGCACTTGCAGACAGACAGTAAATTAAATGTGCCTCTTTAAAAAGACGCCAGAGACAGAACGAATACCCATCCCCTCGTTTTATTTGTACAACCAAGGGCGTACATACAAAAACCTTCGAGTCCATTCATAACACTGTGGTTAACCAGTTACAGTCGTCGTAGAATCGCTAAAAATTCGGTTATCAGACATTCTGATGGTTTCTAGGAAACAATAGGAGCATGCTGCGTAAATCTGGTCTGCTTAAATAACTCTTTATCAGAGATTGCCAACTTCGAATGACCCTGAGAAAGAAGCCTTTTGAAAACATTGTGGGAAAAGGAGAAAATGCTGGTAACCAGAATTATCTCCTTTTCCAACAATGTTTTCTACCCATCTCACAACAAATTTTCATTTTTGATACACATGCATTTTGTCGTCTGCAAATGCTATCAATTTAGACTAGTCTCAAATTTTGTCGTTTGGTAAAGAGTTAAATCTTTACCAAACGACAAAATTTAGGACTGGATGAAATTGAAAACATTTGCAGACGACAAATTAAATGTTGCTAAACTGACAACTTCTGTCTTAAATAGGATAGAAAACATCGTGGGAAAAGGAGAAAATGCTGGTTACCAGCATTTTCTCCTTTTCGCACAATGTTTTCAAAAGGCTTCTTTCTCAAGGTCGTCAAAAATCGGGACTGCGCGGTAAAGAGAATGAGGAAGTAAATTGGAGCAAACAGAATGAGCCGTGCTCTGTGAAAACGGGGCTTAATGCACGTCCGTATTGCGTGATACAAAGCAAATCATCACGTAATTAGGGACCCATAAAATCCATGATCTCTAACAACGAACTGTATCAGAAGGTAGACCGGTCCTTTGACATACAGAAAATTGACCAGTAGCGAAAAGTTTCGGCCCCGGTCAGCCTGCGCAGACTGCGCAGGTTGACCTGGGTCGATACTTTTCGCCGGTGCATTAAGCCCCCTTTCCACAGAGTATGGCTCAAACTGCCTTCTGATGATGCGACTTGGAACTGATTTGCGGCTCATGTGAATCCAAAATATTCGGCTAATTTTCACTTTTTTTTTTTTTCGATAACAGCATGCAAAAGTTTAAAGATTTTCACAGGTGGCTATCTGAACATTATCTGTTAATTTCCCAACGGTAATATACTTCCGTCTGGTACGAAACTTTTTGATGCCGTTTGATTTATCCCCTCGTGGCTATTCAGCGTACGTAACGGCGCAAAAACTTCGTCTGACTGGTTCCCAATCAGAATTATTGGCGTTTTTTTGGCGGTATTAACAAACCAGTCTAAATCCAATTTTAATACTAAATTCAAAAATATGCAATTAGACTTCGGTTTCCAATCAGAATTATTGCCTTTCTTCGCTGGTTTTCAAAAATGAGTGAGCCTTGCTCCGTGAAAAGGGGCTTAATGCATCTGCAAAAGGTATCGACTCATGTCAGCCTGCGCAGGCTGACCTGGTTCGAAACCTTTTGCTACTGGGCAACCTTCTGCATGCGTGTCAAAAGACCAGTGAATGTTAGAAGTTATGCAAAACGGCTTTATGGATCCATAATTATGTGATGACTCGCTTGTTACCATGCATCACGGAGATGCATTAAACCCCTTTTGCCAGAGCATGGCTCAAGTCTAAACCAGTATTAATTCTAAATCCTATCTAGCTGGCTGAGACCTATTGTCCTGCCAAACAGCTGCCCAGGCTCGGAATTAACACTTTACCAAACGACAAAATTTTGAACTGGTTCGAATTGAACGCAATGGCAGATGACGAAATAAATCTGCCTCAAAAGATTGGATTTGTCTCTAAAAAGGGGATTTAAAACAAAGTGGGGAAAAGGCGAAAATGCTAGTAACCGGCATTTTCTTTCTTTTTTTTTTCGCAAAGTTTCAAAGGCCCCTTTTTTCAAGTGTTTTAAAACCACAGGACTTTTTAGTAAAGGGTCAAAACTTTAGAATTGTTGTCGATGAATGAATAAAGTGCCAGACTTCTGGAATCGACTTTTATTTTTCTGTACAAAATATACGTAAAATATTCCCTTTTCAGAACTTTGAGACAGTTGAGACTATGAACAGCTCTGCAACAAAAGTAAATTTAAAATTAATTTTCTTTGGCATTTTTTAACACTTTTCTTTTTCCTTTTAGCCCTTAAGCTGCTAAGCGCGACTCATTGACCTTTTGCGGACATTATAGATCAAGATCAGACTGCATAGAACCAGCAGTCTGATCCTGGATCTACACTGTCCGACAAGGAGATTATTTTTTTTATATTTGAAATAACAACAATTGGGTTTATACTATCGGTTTGAAAACTTTATTTGACCCTTTATCACACAATCACGACTTTTATCGACCCTGTGAAAGAAGCCTTTTGAAAACATCGTGGGAAAAGGAGAAAATGCTGGTAACCAGCATTTTCTCCTTTTCCCACAATGTTTTCTAGCCTACCCAAAATGAATTTCAATTTTTCAGTCACATTTATTTTGTCGTCTGCAAATGCTTTCAATTTGGACCAGTGTAAAAATTTGTCGTTTGGTAAAGATTTAGCTTATTTAGCAGGATAAGGGCTAACACTCGCGCCTTTGCACGAATTAATAAGTCTGTTTTTGCCGGTCTTAGAATACAGTCCCGCGGTAAATTAACCCCGAACTCTGTACCACACAATCCCGAGTTTTAACGACCCTGAAGAAGACAGCTGTAATTAAACATAGTTGGAAAAGGGAGAAAATGCTGGAAACCAGCATTTTCTCCTTTTTCCCCCACAATGTTTCCTTTTTTGTTTTACTCTTTACCAAACGACAAAATTGCAGACTTGTCCAAATTGAAAGCATCTGCAGACGACAATTTAAATGTCAGTCGACTGAAAGAACTTTTCTTTGGTAGGGTAGAAAACATTGTGGGAAAGGAAGAAAAACTACGGGGTTGTGTGTTAAAGGGTTAAACAAATACTGTCATCTCATTTACGTTGAATTTTTCGTCTGCAATTGCTTTAAATATGGGCATATCAAACAGAGACATATTGGCATTACTTTATAAACCTGGTACTTGAAAATGTACGAATCTTTTAAAGCATTTTCGTACAAATAATACATACGGAATATATAGAGGATATTAAGTTTTTTTGAGGGAACAAAGATCGAAATTTGTTTCATCGAGTGAACATCATCGGTAATATTTTCACGAGTGGCCTAGCAATGAGATGAAATAATGTTCGATCTTTTATCGAAAAAAAAACAACAACAACAAATATTCTGTTTATTTCATGTTTCTAACCCCTGTTTTGTTGGAACTTTCATCAAAATCCAGTAGTTTTCGATAATTCCCCGTGGCGCACCCCCTCACATAACAATGCATTACAAAATTACGTAAAGCGCAAGAAATATAGCCGTAAATTACGTCATATTTCTTTCCATTTGAATGGCACGCGCTGTTTGCCTAGGTAATTAGTGCGCAGGAACTACTGTTTCCTCCTGCAAATGAAGAGGTAGAAAATATAAAATCGGTATTTTCACTGGTTGTAACCATTAAATATCACACCATAATCCACCATTATTTTTCGATAAACTACCAAAAAGCATCAAATAATATGTTGTAGTAACTTTCACAGTGCTTGTATTTGATTTGAGCAGTGTTAGAACATTTGATATCTGGTGTCGCACCATCAAATAATATGTTGTAGTAACTTTCACAGTGCTTGTATTTGATTTGAGCAGTGTTAGAACATTTGATATCTGGTGTCGCACCATTGCGAGTTTGCTTTCCGGGTTGTGGTAGTCAAAAGTAGTCCCGTGTGAAATTTTGCAGTAGCACTTTTGTTGCACTGTTTCATGGAGCTGAAAGGGCTTGGTGATATATGATTTAGATTTTCTTCGAATTTGGGCAGTGGGGGACCAGTTAGATGTGTTTTTATTATATACTGACAGGACTATTTTTTGTTAATGGAGGAACAAAAACTACGGGTCAGGGCCGTGTTCCTGAGAGGAAAAATTCTAGGGTGCCTGTGTTGGTTGGGATTTAGTGGAAAAAAAAAAGGCAATCTGTTTTCATGATCTGCAAAACAAAATTGAAAAAGAAAGCCTTCTGAGGAAGGGAAATAAGTTGATCAGAAACGATTTTTTTTCCTCTATTGAAACCGGTAATCCTTGGAATTAGTTCTATCCCAATAGCGCACTTGTTTCAACCATATCGTGGGCGAAATAATGTTCTAATCGAGTTCGTGACATTTATTATTGAAACTATATTACATGTACTTGTCATACAGTTGTTTAAGACTGTACCAGACGGAAAAAATATTAGACTCGTGAAAGCACTTGCAGACAGACAGTAAATTAAATGTGCCTGAAATGATGGAATTTATCCTCTGGAAGGGTAGAAAAAAATGTGGGATTCTTCAAAGGAGAAAATGCTGGTTACCAGTACTTCCTCCTTTTCCCCAAGGTTTTCAAAAGCCGTCTTTCTCAAGGTTGTTAAAACATGAAGTTGTACAGGATTACATTCCGAAAAATGTTTCCGATTTAATTCCGTCCCGCCCCCATAGATGTAAAGGCCCTTTGCAGACCGAGCCCGCTTAGCTCAGTCGGCAGCGCACAAGCTACTAACCCTGGTTCAAGTTTCTGCTTGGCCAAACCTTTCTTACGATACTTTTCAGAATTTACCACTATTTTCTTCTTTTTCCCACGACGTTTTCAAAGCTTTTTTCCTAAAGGTCGTAAACACACGGGAGCGTTTGGTAATGGATTTAAAAAAAAAAAAGCATTTTTGGCAAAATTGATGTTGACGCAGCGTACCCTATGTACAATGAATTCTCAATTGAATTTATAGTCTATTTCTAGATTTACAAAGTAACACAATCTCTGATGGAATAAACCATTTGCTTTAACCAATGAGAAATTTTACTTTGAATTTAGAAATTCTTGAAAATAAGATTAAAAATGTTATTAAGAATGGTTGGTGAATACGGGCCCAGGCTTTCCCACTGGTAAAGCACCTGCCTGCCTGGCGATATTCATCGATTAATCAGAAGTATTACACAGTGCAAACAGCCAGACTTTCGCTCAGTGCACATAGCCACGTAATGTCCGTGAAAGCACCACATTTTTCCAAAATTATTTAAGTCTTTACCAGAATACCAGAATATTGGAAGCATTTTAGAAAACACATTGATTATGATTAAAATGATAAAACATGTCTTCGAAAGGTTATGAAAAGAATATTGGGGGACAGATAGAAAAGCTGGTTACAAGCATTTCGTTCTTTTCTCACTTTTTTGTCAAAAGTCGTTCTCCACAGGGTCTTATTTGGTGAAAGGTTCAAATCCCCTCAAAAATAGGATTTGGCACGAAAACTAATTACATATCGACTTCGGTCATTTTTAAACCTTTACCAAACGATTCCCTTTTTTAACGACCCTGAGGAACAAAGCTTTTGAAAGCATCATGGGAAAATGAGAAATTACTACGTTCCAGCATTTTCGCCTTTTCCCATAATGTTTTCTAAACTTCTTTAGACAAATACAATTACCACTGACATATTTAGTGTGTCGTCTGCTAATGTTTTGAATCTGAAAATTTCAAAAAAATGTCGTTTGGTAAAAGGTTGAAGATCTTCCATCCTATAATGTCTTGTACAATCGCATATTTACCGTTAGACCCGTGAGTAAAAATATCAACCTTTTCACTACGGAAAGCCGGTGGAAATATTACAATATTTAGGTAGTTTTGGGCTAAAGAGATTACGAAGTAGCGTAAACACGTTCTGTGTAGTCTGATCTTGGCACACTCTATACGCAAAAGCAACAAGAATTATCCCTATTTCTCTAAGGGATAATCTTTTATCCAATTTAGACAATATTGGAAACAGTTGTAACATTAAGAGAATTGCTCATTTTGGGCTAATTCTCGAGTTGGCACGATATTTTGATGCACCTCTCTGCAGTGAGACACTTTGTTATTTAATAAAAAAAAAAAAAAGTTTATCTATTTCAGTTTTAGAAGACAGTTAATTTTTTTTATCAGACAATAAAAATTTAAGACTGTCCAAATTGATAGCATCAGCAGACGACAATTAAGACGTGGCTAAAAGGATGGGATTTGTGTTTGAAAGGGTTGAAAAAATGTGGGAAAAAGAGAAAACGGCAACCAGAATTTCCTACCTTTACAACATTTTTAAAGTCCTTTTACTCACAACACGTGCATTCTCATTTTGGATCCACACTGTTCGCTTTCTTTTTTGGTCAGATATTCTGACAAAAACTCTTAACTTGCAATATTTACATCTTTAAAACTTCTTTTTCATTCTATTTGAACCGTGCTTTGTAAAAGGGGGGCTTAATGCATATGCAAAAAAGTATCGACCTAGGTCAGCCTGCGCAGTCCGCGCAGGCTGACCTTGGTCTAAACTTTTTCCTTTAGATCAAATTTCTGCATGTCAAAGGACTAGTCTACCTAATGATTCAGTCGGTTGTTATACAAAATAGATTTTATGGACCCACAATACACAATACTGTGATGACCGGCTTGGTATCACGCATCACGGAGATACATTAAGTCCCCTTTTGCCAGAGTGTGGCTCATTTATTTTGCACTATAAGGGTAAATACGGAGTGTTATATTGGCGATTGTATTTGATACGAGCTGCGTGGAGAAATCTGATATTTCTGAAGACCGAGATTTCAAAATTTCCATTTGTAGCGAGAAGTTCCGTTAGGTCTTTCGTTGCCATTTAAATAGATTCGACTTCTCTCGAGTCCTATAAGTATATTTTCGTTGCATTTGAAGCTGATTTTTGTCAAAGATTAGTATAAGGTAGCAGACGGTGTAGATCCAAGATCAGACTGAACGTTTTGTGCAGTCTAATTTTGATCAACGCCGTTCGCAAAAGGTATTCAATGCGACATTGGCAGTGAAAGGGTTAACCATTCATATTTTGCTCATTTTCAAACGCAGAGAACACTCGGTGCTGTCAGCACTTTGATTTGTTTTCGTCTAATTATACACATTGATTTTGTTACCTTGAATTTCTTATCAAACTGTCTGCAGTCTGATCTTGATCTACGCTGTACCCAAAAGGTATCCAAGGCGACATTGGCTGTGAAAGAGTTACCCATACAAATTTTCGCCTATTTTCAAACGCAGAGAACAATCGGTGCTGTCAGCCCTTTGATTTTTTCGTCTAATTATACACCTTGCTTTTGTTACCTCGAATTTCTTATCAAACAAACAATGGGATTGTCCGTTAATTACAGGGCTATGGTAAACTCCTTGAGCAATCCTTATCTACTTTAACAGCTTGGCTGCTAAGCTCTACTTGACGCGCCTTTGCAGACTTCATAGATCAAGATCAGACTGCACAGTGCGATTTGTAAAAGTTCAAGCTGCTGTTAGAACTGTCTTGATTCATTCTTTTTCTCTGAGTAGGCCTATACATGTATTCATATTAAATTCGACTTCGATGCCGTGTTCTGCTTTCATTGGGGAGAGTTTGGACTCCACCTTAATTTGATCGTTTTGACGAGAACAACGTCCTTGGCGTGCGTGATACACTGATTGAAAAGTTTGTTTTTGTTGTTCTTCTTCTCCTTGTCCTCCTCCGCTTCCTTCTCCTGCATCCTCCGTCCACCACCACCTTTCTCTCTTCTTCTTCCTCCTGCATCCTTTGTCCTCATACTCAGTCCTCCACCTCCGTCAACCACCCGCTCCTCCTCCTGCATCCTTCGTCCACCATCACCTCTCCCTCTTCTTCTTCCTCCTCGTCATGCATCCTTCGTCCTCATACTCAGTCCTCCACCTCCGTCAACCACCAGCTCCTCTTCCTTTATCCTTCGTCCACCATCATCTCCTCCTTCCTCTTCTTCTTCCTCCTCGTCCTGCATCCTTCGTCCTCGTTCTCAGTCCTCCATCTCCTCCTCCTAAATCCTCATTCCACCACCATCTCCCCCCTTCTTCCTCCTCATCCTGTATCTTTGTCCTCATTCTCATTCTTCCACCTCCTTCCACCAACACCTGCTTCTCCTTCTCTTCCTCCTCCTCCTCGTCCTGCATCCTTCGTCCTCATCCTCAACCTCCATCCATCACCACCTCAACCTCCTTTGCCTCCTCCCCCACTACTCCTCACTCTCAGCCTGACCGTATTATTCGGAAACATTTGAAATATCGTGAAGAAAGGGAAAAGTCTGCATGATAATTGCCGACATCAGGGAAACAGATGAACGTGCTACAACAAATAACTGCTCCTTTTTCTAATTTGTTTTCAAAAGTTGCTAACGAGGCGCAAGTTGAAAATAGTATCCATATGGCATTTAGATATGTGCAATGCTCTGGCAAAAGGGGGTTTAATGCATCTCTGTGATACATTATAACAAGCAGGTAATCAATACATTGTGGACCCATAAAATTCATTTTGTATGACAACCGACTGAATCATTGGATACACTGGGTCCTTTGACATGCGGAAAATTTAAGAAAAGCAAAAGGTTTCGACTCAGGTCAGCCTCTGCGCGGACTGCTCAGGCTGACCTGAGTCGACACTTTTTGCAGATTCATGAAGCCCCCTTTTTCACAGAGCATGGCCCATATACATTTTCAGTTTACAAAGTGGGCTGCTACCTTGGTTATCGAGCTTGATTAAGAAATTAAGAATCAATCAGCATATTTCACAAAATATCGGACAGTGTAGATCGAGGATCAGACTGCACATTCTGTGCAACTTGATCTTGGTCTACACTTTCCACGAAATACATTCCCTGAAATCACCTCTGAAACAAACTTAACTGGTGCTTAGCATGGTAGGGGTTAATGGTAGCGATTAATGCGTTGAGAGATTGTCGAAGGGAGGTAATTACAACATAATCGTGGAATGATTTTGGGATTTTATGATCCACCTTGCATCTTATCTTCTCTTGCATTATAATTATTTTGACCGGCATTGCATTCACCGAGCTCGGTAGCCACATGGTAACGTGTATGGTCGGTAAAAGGGTCGTGAGTTCGGCTTGGCAAATCATACATCCACCAAGCCTGGTAGCTCAGTGGTAACGTGTAAGTTAATAAGAGGGTCATGAGTTCGGCTTAGCCAATCTTACATTCACCGAGCCTGGCAGTTCAATGGCAACGTGTAAGTCAAGCAATACAAGGGTCATAAGTTCGGCTTAGCCAATCTTAGATCCTCCGAGCCTGGTAGTTCAGTGTCAACGTGTAAGTTAAGCAATACGAGGGTCGTGAGTTTGGCTTTGCCAATCTTACATTCACCGAGCCTGGTAGTTCAATGGTAACATATTGGTTCCGCAATACGAGGGTCGTGAGTTCGGCTTTGCCAATCTTATATTTACCGGGCCTGGTAGTTCAATGGTAACGTGGAAGTTCAGTTATACGAGGGTCGTGAGTTCGGCTTGGCCGATCTTACATTTATCGAGCTTAGCAGTTCAATGACAACGTGTAACTTTAGTTATAAGAGGGACGTGAGGTCGGCTCGGCCAATCTTATATTTACCAAGCCTAGTAGTTCAATGACAACGTGTAAGTTAAGCAATGCCAGGGTCGTGAGTTCGGTTTGACCAATCTTACATTCACCGAATCCGACCGCTCAGTTGCAACGCTTAGTGCCAGTCGTCCAACTGTAGTTCGAATCCCAGCTCGAAACACTTTGAGGAACGGGGATCGAACCAGCGACCTCCTGTTCTCAAGTCCTGTACGCTACCGACTGAGCTACGGGGCTTGGCTAAGGAAATTGGCCGAGCTAGGGATCGAACCAGCGACCATCTGTTCTCAAGTCCTGTATGCAACCGACTGAACTACCGGGGCTCTGCTGCTTTAAAAACATTGTGGGGAAAAAAAAAAGGAGAAAATGCTGGTGACCAGCATTTTCTCCTTTTCCCACCATGTTTTCTCCCTTTCAAAAGATAAATCCCATACTTTGAGAGAAACATTTGAGAAACATTTGATCTGTTGTCTGCAAATATTTTAAAATTGGAGAAACTTAACCGTTAATCTGCTAAGTGCGACTCAGGGGCCCTTAGCGCACAGTGTAGATCAAGATCAAGCTGCACGGAACGTGCAGTCTGATCTTGGATCTACACTGTTCTCTAAGGAGATATTGTTCTCCCAAAACTAAGTTTGAAATAACATTATTCGTTTTTGTTTTCTGTGTTTTAAAACTATCGTCTTGAAAGTTTTATTGATTTTATTTAGCGGGATAGGGGTTCAACTTTTGTCGTTTCGTACAGAGTTAACTCTTTACCAGACGACAAAATTTTAGACTGGTCCAAATTCAAAGCACTTGCAGACGACAAATCAAATGTAGCTTAAATGATAGGATTTGTTTCTGAAAGGTTAGAAAACATCTTGGGAAAAGGAGAAATTCGGGTTACCAACATTAAATTTCTCCTTTTCCCATGATCTTTTCAAAAGTCTAATATCCCAGAGGCGTTAAAACTCGTCATTGTGTAGTAAGGAGATAGGCTTTTTGGGCGTAACAATGTTTGATTTCCTTTTTAATGATAAGCAGTGATTTTAAGAAAATACTATGTAAGATAGTATTTATTTCATGGCTGATCAGTTCGTTTAACCCTTTACCACACAATCCCGACTTTCATAACGACCCTGGGAAAAAAAGCCTTTTGAAAAACATTGCGAGAAAAGGAGAAAATGCTGGTAACCAGCATTTTCTCCTTTTCCCACAATGTTTTCTAACATATCAAAGAGAGAGAGACAGAAAAAATGTCATTTTAACAACATTTAATTTGTCGTCTGCAAATGCTTTCAATTTGGTAGTCCAGTATTTTGCCGTTTGGTAAAGAGCCAATGATAAGCAGTCTAGATCATAAGGAAACATTAAGTAAGATAATACTTTATTTCATAGCTGATCAATCGTTTAAACGGAAAGTATTGCTTTTGACAACATCTTGTGACAAGCCCTTTTCCTGTCATTCAGAGGAACTCCTTCCTGTCATCTACAGGAAGTTTACACCCGATTTTCGCCAAATAACATGTATATACCTGTTCTTGTAAGCTTTTTAATATCTGGTTTCTATTTTTTTTTTTTTTTCTCCGCCTTAACATCAAAAAATAGTCATACGTATTTGAGTCGCGTTCTATGAAAAGGGGGTTTAATGCATCTGCAAAAAAGTATCGACCCAGGCTACTTTGTGCTATTGGTAGATTTTCTGTATGTCTCAGGACCATTCTATGATACAGCCTGTTTTTAATGGCGTTCGCTGCAGTAGGCCCATTTTTTTTTCTCAATATCAGAATTTGTTACTTTTTTCGGTATTTTTGTAGGATGATATTTTATGGATGAAAAAAACAATAAAGAAATAAAAAAATGGGGGTGGGGTTTCACTGTCTTTGCTTTTTTTTTAAATCCCATACTTTGTAACTTGACCAGCTATGGGCATTAAGTTCAATTTCGGACTTGACGTGTGCACAATTGAATCGAGCCGCGCTCTGTGAAAAGGGGGCTTAATGCATATGCGAAAAGTATCGACCCAGATCAGCCTGCGCAGTCCGCGCAGGCTGACCTGGGCCGAAACTTTTCGCTGTTGGTCAATTTTCTGTATGTAAAAGGACCAGTCCACCTTATGATACAGTCGGTTGTTAGACAAAATGGTTTTTATAGATCCATAATCACGTGATGACTTGCTTGGTATAAGGCATCACGGAGATGCATTAGGCCCCCTTTTGCCAGAGCGCGGCTCGATTATAATAATTTCACTTGTGTGCTATATGTAACAACAAAAAAAGTAAAGTTTGCATAAATAATGTTATTTTCTTGTAAGACATATAAAAAGCACAATACATCTATTCAAATGATATTCTGTGGTTATTGGCGTTGTTGTTGTAGCTGATAGTGCTGACCTAAGGAATATTTTGGGAGGTGTCCGCTACAGTTGATCCATTTTTTTTTTTTCCTACCAGATTTTTTCGGCGTAGCTGAATGCGCTGGCGTTTGACCTACTTCTTGGTACCGATAAAAATTGAATAGATGGTAATTTGCAATTGGTCAAAAATGTGCACATGTTTATTCGGCGGGCCCCTGCTTGCACATTTGCTCACAAATTTATGAAACCACCATTAACAGGCGTTGCCACGACTAATCGATAACCCGGGGCCTTGATCCATACCATAGCAAAATAATGTAATTTTAGAATGATTCTTTTCATGTGCTGTCTGGAAATTCAATCTTTTCATAAGCGTTACCCAGTAACCCAATACTACTTTTCAACGAAATGTAAAACAGGAAAAAGAGGCAGTTGCTCGTGAGGTTAATGTTCATTATTTTACTTCATACTGAGCCAAAAAAGAGTTTCAATATTCATATTCTAGTATCTCTTACACCGTCTGTCTTTTTAAAAAATATATCTTGTTTCATATTTGATATTTTTTGTAAAATGTATCATTGACGAAAAAAAAAAAAAAAATGAAAAAAGGGGGTGTCACCGACGTCGTCTTTTTTTTTTCTCTATCCCATAATTCGTAATATGACCCACTACATATGGGCATTAATTTCAGTTTTGGACCGGACATCTGCACAACAAAACTGTAATAATGTCAATTGTATGCAAGATATAACAATAAAAATACTTGAAAGTTGCATAAACAAGGTTGTTTTCCTCAATTACCTATAAAAAGCACAATACATCTACTCGTGCAGTATCCTGTGGTTGTTGTTGTAGCTGGTGGAGCTGACTAAGCAGTATTTTGGCCAATAAGACTATATTTTCAAAAACATAAATTTTCAGAAAGTCAACATAATGGAATTTACTCAAACTTTCGGAGACTGTAGCTGATGATTTTCTTGAAATTAGGTATATTTCACTATGGCGGGAAGATTCATAGCCCTAATGGGGGAGTGGTTGTCGCAGAAACAATGGTTCATTTTAAGGAAATTTCTGAATGACCTTGCCCCTACTGCAGAAAAGCTGTTAACAATTAGATTTGATGGTATATTTACATTTTCTAAAGTTTTTGTTTGTTGTTGTTGTTGCTATCGCCGTTGTTGTCTCTGATAGAGGTAAAATGTCATTTCTAATAAGTACCCACACTGATCCCACAGCAAGCATAGCGTCTGGCGGGGAAATTAGGTATATTTCACTATGGCGGGAAGATTCATAGCCCTGATGGGGGAGTGGTTGTCGCAGAAACAATGGTTCATTTTAAGGAAATTTCTGAATGACCTTGACATTTGACCTTTATGGCCCAAAATCAGTTGCACTATGAATTCCTCAGGGAGTAAATGAAACACTATGAAAACTCTAGAACATTTTTGAGCGTGAATTACAGCCATGGCTGCAGTAATTCAAGTTAAAAAAAAAGTGTTTCGAACTCATGAAAAAGATAATAACCTAAATATTGAATACCGAATGTTGTTTTTCACAAAATCAGCTGGGGCTCATCCTGCGTCATAAGCAACACTTATGTGAAACACATTTACACAAGTTCATGAAATATCTTTGCACAAGGTAAAATCTTTTTAAATTAGAACACAAAAAAATCCGATTTTGAACATGATGTTCAACTTAGACCCTTATGACCTCGGAACAATTTGGTTCTTCCTTTGGTCAAAGGCAACACTTGTATGAGGTTTCGTTACCCTGGGTCAACTATTTTATGAGTTACGAAACGATTTGCCTACAGATGATGTAAAAGATGGACAGACAAAAAGACAGACGGACATGGTGAGACCAGAAGGTAGGGGGATTGAAAAAAAAAAAAAAATAGAATTAAGATACTGTCCAGTATCGGGACATCTGTTTACATGCATGTAGCCGTTTTTCAAATATGAACATTTTCAATATCCCCAAATTATATGGTCTTTTATCTACATCGTTCACTTGTTGCAAGATCTTTTGGCAAAAACAGAAATCGCAATATCTGTATCTTTGTTGCAGACTGAGATTGTCTATTAAATTAATATGGCACCAGATCTACAAAGATTTAAAGTAGATAAAATATTCATATTTACATTCTACCTTATTCGATACCAGGTCGAACTGAAAAACTTTCTAAACTAGCGCTGTCCAATAATTATATTGGTCTATGATTATTTCTCAAATAAACGGAAGATCTATCCTGCTTATCATCACATCTTTGTGAAATTAACCGACCTCTTTTTCGTTTCATCGACTGAAAAAGTGTGTAACAACAACGAAAAAAATAACATTTAGATCAAGACTTAAACGATTATCCAAATTAATGTGATTCTCGATCTAAAATTAACTTTGTAAAAAGGTAAACAAATAAAACGGTGCAACGTGCGTTTTAAATGACAGTAATGTTTTATTGTAGGGAACGTCCCTCATATCACGCAATGACTTGTTTGGTAAAATTACGAAAATGATTTACGGGGATTCGTTAAATCCCCTTTTTTCGCCTCTAATATTATAATTGAGCCATGCTCTGCGAAAAGGGGATTAAGTGCATTTATAATCAAAGGACTCAAAGTCCTGGAAAGCGGATTTGTGGAGTAGCATAAAGCTGTAATATGTTGTAATAAAAAAAACACATGTGCAATCAATTTAAAATAGAGTTACAAAGTTAGCAGGCCAGGGAAAGTCAAAATTGTTCTACCGAGCCGGCCGCACAGTAACAGGTATTCTTTTACTGTTGAGCAGTAATTTGATCCGTCAATCTTACACAGTTTTTGCTAGTATAAGATTTCGGACTATAGGTATACACGTGTATACATGTATAGACGGTACCGACAAAAGGGAGGTTGAGGCGTATTACCTAAAACTGAAAGCTAAAGAATGGGAGCAAGCGTGAATGACAGTATATTTGGTTCAGGTCAAACCGATTTCGTAGCACAGTGTAAGCGCGCATGCGTCGTTACGCATGATGTATTTGGTTCCGGTCAGAACGATCACAGTAAGCGGATTTGCTATACAAATCCACTAAAAAGTATCGATCCAAGTCAGCCTGCGCAGCAGTCCGCACAGGCTGACATTGGCCGAAACCTTTAGCCATTTGTAAATTTTCTCTACGTCCAATGACCATACTATCTCATGATCCAGTCGGTTGTTGGACAAAATGGATTTCATGGATCCATTATTATGTGATGGCTTGCCTTGTATAATACATCACGGAGATGCACTGAATCCTTTTTGCCAGAGAACCACTTTTTTCTAAGTCAGTAGTGATTAGTGTAGATTACTTGCCCCTACCACTACGTTATAGGGTCAGGCAAAGTGCAATAATGGCGGCCTCCTAGGCGTTCTCAAGCGTAACCGTACATGCTTCCCCGTTTTCCCCAATTTCATGTGATCCAGTTTGATCAGTACATAAAATGAGATCAACTTTGTAAAAAAAAAAATACATTACAGAATCTAAAACGTACTGTTGGAGAGTGGTTTGAATATAAATTTGACTATGAATCATTTTAAAAGTAGCCCTGTTTTCGGACGTTATATAGGTCAATTGACATTTCGGATACTTAGAGCTTTTTCGATATGAAGTTTTTCTCGCTAAACAAGAACGACACGTGGAAAAACTCACTGCCTTAACCTCATTGCAAGGGATCTGTTTTGAATTCAGCCTATGATCCGATTTGATCATCTGAAATAACAATATCCCGTCTCCTCTGCATATTACAAACGGGGGCCGCCATTATTGCACTCTGCCTGATGTACTCTTGAAGGACGGCAGGGTACAAGACTAAGTATTGTTTTGACCGGGATATTTTACAAAGTAGGAATAGTGAAGGTACAATATCAGACTGCATTTTCTGTACAGTCTGGTCTTGGTTCATACTTTCCTCCAAAGCAACTAAACATTTATCTTGCCGTTTGCGACCACTCGTGTATTTAGGGAGAGCATAGATCAAGATCAGCCTGCACATACGTGCAGTCTAATCTTACTCTACACTCTCCGCTGCTCTTTCAGATATAACAGTCGACCAAACCAAATTGAATGTCAAATAATGTCACGGTATTTACATGTATTTTTGTTATCGTCATCAATTCAAATTTGGCAGGATAAGGGTTAAATCTTTACCACACGAGCAAAATATAGACTTGTCCAAATTGAAAGCATTTGCAGACGACAATTTAAATGTAGCTCAAAAGATAGAATTTGTCTTTGATAGGGTAGAAAACATTGTGGGAAAAGGAGAAAATGCTGGTATCCAGCATTTCTCCTTTTCCCGTAATATTTTCAAAAGGCTTCTTTCTTATGGGTCGTCAAAACTCGTCATTGTGCAAAGGGTTAAGCAGTGTCCGGCGCTTCAATTTTTAATGGGGCAGGTTTATAGTCCTGGTGCTTGTGGTTATATTAGGGCGGTGACGATGGCTTGTGTGTGTTTCGCAGTTATGTGTTCACATGCTATGTGCTCAGAGACTCCGTGTTCGTTTGTTACCAAGGGATGTTCACATGTGTTCACAGTTTATGTATTCACATACTTTGTGCGTCTGATTCGATTCTGACGGTGCTGGTTGCACTTGAGCATTTTTAAGTCATGTGTACACAGGCTTTGTATTTAAATCTTATGTGTTCACATACTCGATGTATCAGGTCATGTGTTCAAATGCTGTGCGTTCACAGGTTATTTACTATATGCTCACTGGTGATGTTTAGGGGTTCCTGATTTATTTCTTTTGGTGCTGGTAGCCTACGGGTGTTCTTGAGTTGTCTG
Organism: Tridacna gigas; assembly: GCA_945859785.2. Lineage (NCBI taxonomy): Eukaryota > Metazoa > Mollusca > Bivalvia > Cardiida > Cardiidae > Tridacna > Tridacna gigas. Next base: position 24,911,110 of record OX244044.2, read on the forward strand.
TTCGCATACTATGTATTCACAAGTTATTTATTCATATGCTACATGTATGTATTCACAGGTTAGGTGTTCACATGCTATTTATTACAGGTTATGTGTTTACATACTGTGTTCACATGTAATGCTTTAACCGCTTATGTGTTCATTTGTTATGTAGTCACAGGATTTTTGTTCACATGTTATTTATTCACAAGTTATCCGTTCACATGCTATGTATTCATGTTATGTGTAGGTTAATGTGCTTACATTTTATATGTTTACAGGTTTCTGTTCACGTGCTATGTGCCTCACTAGTTACATGTTCACATGCTTTGTGTTTGCAGACTATTTGTACTTCCACGTTATTATGTATCATGACGAGGAAGATTGGTTGATTGACTGATTGATTGATCGATCGGTCGGTCGAACGATTGACTGATTGATTGATCGATCGGTCGAACTATTTATTGATTAATTGATCGATCGATCGGTCGGTCGGTTGGTCGGTCGGTCGGCCGCTTAGTTGGCTGGTTGCTTGGCTGATTGATTGATGGATGGATGGATGGATGGATGGATGGACGGATGGATGGATGGACCGATCGATCGATTGATTGATTGATTGATTGATTTTTACGGTTCACATATTCATTTATGTCTTGGATTTCACTAGTACCAAGCTTGGACTCTGAAGCATCTTGCCCAAGGACAATCCCAGGAAAAAAAGTGCTATGAAGAAGAAGAAGCCACACATAAATCAGAAGTTATACGTTTATTGATAAAGAAAAAAAAGTGAAAGAAAATATCTTTTTTTTAAATGACAAAGTCTAAAAAAAAGTTGAAAGGCACACACAGAACATGAACAATCTCACCCCCGAATGGGAGACAATAAAAATTTTAGACCTTTCCATACCAAAACCATTTACAAATGACAAAAGGGTAGAAAACATTGAGGGAAAAGGATAAAATGCTAGTAACCAGTATTTTCTCTTTGAATCCTTTTTTAACCCATGAGTCGCCCGAGCAGGGAATTGTTTGGTAAAAGGTTAACCCTTTACCACACAATGCCGCCCTTCAACGAACCCGGAAAAGAAGTCGTTTGAAAACATTGAGGGAAAAGGGGGGAATGCTGGTAACCAGCATTTTCTCCTTTTCCAACAATGTTTTCTACCCTATCAATGAAAAATGCACCATTTGAGCCACACTGAAATTGTTGTCTGCAAATGCTTTCAATTTGGACAAGGCTAAAATTTTGTCGTCTGGTAAAGGCTTAATCGGTTAACAGCATTGTATTTTCTCTTCAACCGTTTGGCAAACAATCCTAACTTTTAACAATGCTGAGAAAGACAGCTTTCGAAAATACTGTGGGAAAGGGAGAAAACGCCTTACCCAACAATGCTTTCAGCCTGTCCCAAAACAAATTTCAATTCCTGAGCTAATTTATTTTGTCGTTTGCAATCCTTTCAATTTGGTCGAGTGTAAAATTTTGTCGTTTGGGTAAAGAGTTAAACCAAGACGTTACATGCTATTTCTGGGCCTGACAAAAGCTATTACGAATGACTAGCAAACTAAAGAGAAACTAATTAATGAAAGGAATTCGTTTTTTGAAATTCTTTTCCAAATGACTTTCTTTAAATTCAAAGGACTTGCAGACGACAAGATGAATGTGGCTTAATGTGGCGGACATTTTTTTTGACAGTGTAGAAAACATTGTGGGAAAAGGAAAAAGTGCTGGTTACCAGCATTTTCTCCTTTATCCAAAATGTTTTTAACAGCCGTCATTCTCATGGTCATTAAAAACTGGGATCGTTTGGAGAAGGGTTAAGTCTTTACCGGATGAGAAAGTTTAGACTTGTCCCTATTAAAAGCATTTACGGACGAAACAAGAAATATCTTTAGTAAGATGGCATAAATTTGCCAGCAAATTTGCCAGCAAATAGTGAGGGGCCCGCAAAATAAACATGTCTACATTTTTTACCAATCACAAATTTCTATTTATTAATTTGTTATCCGTACCAAAAAAATTGGTAAAAAAAAACCAGCCCAGCACATTCAGCTACGCCGAAATATAAAAGTGGTTTAAATGATGGTTTTCGTATCCAAAAAGGTAGAAAACATTATAAACAAAAAATGCTGGTTACCATTTTTCACCTTGTCCCACCGTGAATGTTTTAAAAAGCCTTCTTACTCCGTGTCGTTATAACACGAGCCTCTTTGGTAAAGGGACAGTGTACAAAGGACTGTGGGAAAGGGAGCACCTACTTGTAATAAGCTCTTGCTACTTTTTACACATAATGTTTTTAATTTAGACGTTCCACTGCATGGGGCGTAAAAGCCACACATTTGCAACAGTGGATTAACCCTTAAAGCACCTTTCAAAACTACAGTTGTTTTTGCGGACAGTGTAGATCAAGATCAGACTGCACAAAACGTGCAGTCTGATCGTTGATCTACACTCTCCGCTTAGCTCAAACACTACAGAGAAAAGTAACCGACAAATTGCAATTTATTGGGTGTTATTTCTGGTCTGATTTGGGGTCATAGGGCGTTCTGTAAGTTGTACTCATTACCAAACAATACAAATTTTAACACTCGTGACCAGCATTTTTTCTTTTTCCCATAATATTGTCAAAGGCCGTCTCTAAAACTCTAGATTGTCTTATTAAGGTTTATGATTGATTGATTTGTTGGCTGGTTGGTTGATGGATGGATGGATTGATACATCGATCAATTAACTGGAGTTTAACACTGCTTTCAACATTATATTTAGTCATATCATGGCGTCATTTTACGTACATATTTATGCTTGACCTGGGTTTCACTAATACTAAGCTAGGGATCTTAAATGTCTTGCCTATGGCCATTCCCACGAAAAACCAATACGGGGCGTCCAGGTTACGAGTCCCATATTTTTCCACTGTTCCACAGCGGTATAGAAGAATAACCCTTAAGCTGCTAAGCGCGACTCATTGACTTTTTGCGGACAGTGCAGATCAAGATCAGTCTGATCTTGGATCTACACTGTCCGATAAGGAAATATTTTGCCTCTTCCCCCTCCCCCCTAAAGAAAAATACTAAGTAAGTTCGAAAAAACATTATTCGATTATTCGAGTATTTTGATATCGCCTTGATAGTTTTTTTTTTTTCAAACTTATTTAGCAGGTTAAGGGTAAAAGGATTGAATTGTTAGGTAAATAGGTAAAGGAGAACAAGAAATATCTTTTAAAAAGACAGACGGCGTGGATTTGCCAGCAAATAGGCTGGGGCTCTTAGAATAAACATGTCTACATTTTTTTTTTTTGCCACAGGGGTCCTTAGAATAAACATATCTGCATTTTTTACCACAGGGGTCCTTAGAATAAATATGCCTAGATATTTGACCAATCACAAATTTCTATTTATTCATTTCTTTTTTCTCAGTTCCAAAAAGTAGGTCAAAAGCCAGCACATACAGCTACGCCAAAAAATTCTGGATATCTCTTATTCCTCCGCCATACAAGCTATCTTGACCGTCAGTCCGATTCCAAGACAAGTCGAAATCCAAGCGATGACACAAAAGGCAAAGCCAGCATGGAGCGTATTGTAAAGTGCTCTCGGTCCATATACTTTAGCATGGTAGACGCCGAACCCAATCATCAGAAACAGTCCTATATGAAACAAAAAAAAAAAAGAGCCATACTTTGTGAAAATGGAACTTGATGCATTTGCGAAAAGTATCGACCCATGCCAGACTGCGCAGTCCGCACAGGCTGACGTGGGCCGATAACTTTTCGCTGTCTCTAAATTTTCTGCGTGACAGAGGATAATTCTACCTCATGCTTCAGTCGGTTGTTGGACAAAATTGATTTTACGGATCCATAATTGAATGATGACTTGTGTGGTATCATGTATCACAGAGAAACATCAAGCCCCCTTTTGCCAGAGCATGAGTCATTAACCCTAAGGCTGCTAAGGGCGACTCAGTGACCTCTTGCGGCCAATGTAGATCAAGATCAGACTGCACAGAACGTGCAGTCTGATCTTTGATCGACACCGTCCGATAAGGAGATTTCTTTTTCCAAAAATGAACTTTGAAATAGTATTATGCGGGTTTTGACTGCTGGTCTAAAAGTTTCATTTCATTTATTCAGCAGGCTAAGGATTAATACACGTACAGTGTATATGAGTGCCGCTCTGGGAAAAGGGGGATTATGCATTTCCGTAATTCATTATACCGAGAAAGTCATCACATAATAATGGATCCATAAAATCGATTTTGTCCAACAAGAAACTGAATTATGCAGTAAACCAGTCCTTTGAAACGCAGAAAATTGACCAATAGCAAAAGGTTTTTTATTTAGGTCAGCCTGCGCGGACTGCACAGGATAACATGAGTGGATACTTTTCGCAGATTCATTAACCCTTTCCCAAACAAGCCCTGGTTTTCACGTGTCTGCAGTACAAGTCTTTTGAAAACACCGAGGGAAAAGGAGAAATTGCTCGTAACGAGCAATTTCTCCTTTTCCCACAGTGTTTTCTACCCTTTTGGAGAACTTTACGCCATTTTCATCAAATTTAAAATTGTCGTCTGCAAACTCTTTCAGTTTGGAAGGGTCTGAAATTTGTCGTTTGGGAAAGGGTTAAACCCCCTTTATTAGAGTGCATAGCTCATATCTATATGGGAATTGATGCAGATGCATTACACACCATTTTTACTGTGGATGGCTGAAATATACATTGCATTTGAACTTTGCTGCACAAAATGTAAGCAAGAAGGGTCAATGTCAAAGACACGGAAGAGAAATGGATGGCTGTGAGAGAGAGAGAGAGATAGAGCGAGCGAGAGAGACGGGGGGAGGGGGAGAGAGAGAGAGAGAGAGAGAGAGAGAGGGGGTAGAGACAGACAGATGGCCTACGGAAAGTAAACTACGTACCTGCAAAAACAAGAAGACCTGTTGCAGCGAAAAGGAGCTGTCTGTTGTCTTTCAGACGATACATATGGGCTGTAAAGATGAAGGTTGCTCCACTCACAAAAAATAGGCCCAGTAGTACCATAGCACGTACGCACTTGATAGCAATTGATACTAAAATTCGAAGAATCAATTTTATCCGTTAACTTTCTATCAGATTTTAGATCTGTTCTAATGCGTGGAATCATTACCGAAAAATATACACATTCAATATTTACATCAATATTCACTGTAACAAATAGGTAAATTACATTATCTCCCGCTAGATGGCATTCTACAAATACACATCTATCTAATTTGGGCATCCTGGGTACAGTAGCGGAGTAATTTTTCAAAACAACAACCGTGACTTTGAATTTCAAATGAAATAAACGTTTACTCAATAAAACGCTACCTGGTGCCATTCATTCAGCTATGATCGGCTAGCATGTAACCTATGCACCGACCATTTATTAAAACAGCCCCTACATGCTTTGGTAATAGGCTAATAGCTTCAATATGAGCCCTACTTTTCCCAGGTATAGGGGGATGGGTGATGCGTCATAGCAGACAGGTCGAATCTTCGAAGAATATGAAATGCGCAAATAGTAAATTAAAGTTTTAGGTGTCGCACCACTGCGAGATTGCTTCCGGGTCGTAAAAAAAAAAAAGATTTGCTTCGAATTTGGGCCGTGGGGGACCACTCAGATGTGTTTTTATTATACACTGAGAGGACTATTTTGTATGGGGGGGGGGGGGGGGGAAACGTGGGGTCATGGCCGTGAACAGGTGTTCCTGAGAGGGAAAGTTCTAGGGTGCCTGTGATGATTGGGATTTAGCTAAAAACCTGTTTTTAATATAGCAAAAAACCAGTGGTATGGTACCTTTAGGACACCCATTGCCTTCGGACGGTCAAAACGCTTTTTTTGTATTTTGCTGAAAGGATTATGTTACCCGACTTTTGATTTCTTTTCGATGATGTAATTCTAGGGGTGATCTAAATCCAGAGAGTATTCGCAAATCCAGTATGGCAGGGATTACTTGTAAAGTACATCTTTTCTAGCCAAGGGAGACGTTCACTACGTTGCTCTTTTTACCCTTGGCTGGTCAAGTACAAATCTTTAATCCCTACAATACACGGGATCATTGGTTGCAGTATGTTCTAAATGCGCCAATCAAATAGCGCGTTACATTTACTGCTCATCATCACCAAAACGCACTGAATAAAAATAGTGACTGCAGGAGAGAATTATAGTCAGATATGCTGAGAATCATGACCAAAAATATAGACATGCAATATTCAATTCAGCATTCACTAAAGCAAATCAGTTACATGAAGTTTTAGGACACATTACAGCTGACGGACCGTCAAAGATTGATTGTATGGTGTTTAACGCTGTTTTCAAAATTATTTCAGTTATATCGCGGCGGCCAGTGCACCTATCCATGCTTTTCTGGAGTTTCTTTTACCAGTACTAGGCACAATATTCTTTCCAAGCCACTGGCTGCTTTCCCACATAACCACCGTCGAAACATTGGTCAGCGGTGAGAGAGGGACTGTCAAAGAACCTTTTCGGATTTTGCCGAAAGGGTTATGCTACCCGACTTTTGGTTGGTTTTCGATGATTTGAGTCTAGGTGTGATAATGATCTAAATCCAGAGAGCGGCATATCGCAGGAATTAGAAAATTTCGACCCGATTAGCACAGAGTGAATAGAGCAACGTAGTGATCGTGACACCTGGATGTAGACGTACAGAAGTGTAGATGTAGAAATTTAGTTCAATGTCGCCACTATTAAAGTATGGGGGCGGGGATTGGCAATGGCTAAAGACTGAGTAGCAGAAGAACAGGAAGTAACAGAAATCGTTGAGTCCATTACCACACAATCCCGACTTTAAACGACCCTGAGGAAAAGGTTTTTGAAAACATTGTGGAAAAAGGAAAAACTGGCCATAATTTTTTTCCATCCTTTCAAAGACAAAGTTTATTATTTGATCAACATTCCAATTGTCGTCTGCCCGTGCTTTCAATTTGGACAAGGCTAAAATTTTGTCATTTGGCAAAGCGTCAACTTTTTACCAGAGAACAAAATTTTAGGCTTGTCCATTTTGAAAGTATTTGCAGATGACAAATGAAACTTGGTTCAAATGATGGTATTTGTCTATGAAAAGGTAGAAAATGTTGAAGGAAAGGAGAAAAGTGTCCGTTCCCAGCATTTTATTTCATTCTTTTCGGTAGTTTATTGGGAAATAATGCTAGATTATGGTTTGATAATTTCACCGTTACGACCAGTGAATTTACCGATTGATGAACTCTCTGGTACGGAAATACCGAAAGCTCCCATGTACTTCGCAAGTTCTAACAAAAAGGGGTTAAAAGCATGAAATAAATAGAATATTTGTTTTTTAGGTGAAAGATCAAAATTTATTTCATCTCGTAAACAACATCATACGGTAATATTTTCACGTGAACATTATATGGTTATAGTTTCACTCGTGGCTGCGGCGCTCGTGAAAATGTTACTGATGATATAAATTTCTATCTTTCATCGAAAAAACAAATATCCTCTACATAATGGTGGATTATGGTTAATAATTTCACCGTTTCGACCAGTGAATTTACTAATTTGATAAACTCACCGGTACGGAACTATCTTTTTCCCCTTTATCCATTTTTCACAATATTTGTAATTATTCAACCCACTTTGACGAGTAAAATTACATATTTTCCCCGAAAAAGGGAGGAATGTGTATAACTAAAACAACAAATGCATGTATACCTTACAGTATAGAGCTGTATCTAAAACCCAGACCCTGCCACAATCCCAACTGTGAATGTGAATGGCTACGGCACGACCAGACCAGGATCTGTATCCACCAACCTTTCTTTAGAATGTTTTAAGTCTTACTCTCCAAGATTTTCTAAATTTGAAAGTAACAAAACTTCAGATTGGCTAAATCAGGAGTTGCTTTCCAATTTAGAAAATTCTGGAGAATAAGACTAAGAACGTTCTTAACCCTTTCCCAAATAAGCCCTGGTTTTCACGTGTCTGCAGTACAAGTCTTTTGAAAACACTGTGGGAAAAGGAGAAATTGCTCGTAACGAGCAATTTCTCCTTTTCCCACAGTGTTTTCTACCCGTTTTGAGACCTTTCTGCCATTTTCATCAAATTTAAAATGGTCATCTGCGAACTCTTTCAATTTGGACCAGTCCAAAATTTGTCGTTTGGGAAAAGGTTAAAAATGGCTGGTGAATACGGACCCTGGTCAATGTGCTAGTTCCAAAAGCTCCCATGTACTTCGCCCTTTCAAACTTATCAGATCTATTTCAGATAGTGATTGGATCGAGTAATCTTAAAAAGTCACACCTTTTCAAAATGTTTATCCATCCTGTTAAATTCATGTTTATGCGTTTTGTTGATTGTTAATTAAAACACAATACTGTCATAATTCTGGTCTACCAACGAACCGTTTTCTTTGTGAACTGGTAAATACATTCTCATTGCAGTGCGGTCTTATGTAGGAAGGGGAGGGGATATTCCACCGGGAATTACATAAAACAACATCACTGGATTTTGATTAACCCTTTCCCAAACGACAAATTTTGGACGGTCCAAATTGAAAGAGTTTGCAGAAGTCAATTTTAAATTTGATGAAAATGGCAGAAAGGTCTCAAAACGGGTAGAAAACACTGTGGGAAAAGGAGAAATTGCTCGTTACGAGCAATTTCTCCTTTTCCCACAGTGTTTTCAAAAGACTTGTACTGCAGACACGTGAAAACCAGGGCTTGTTTGGGAAATGGTTAAAGTCAAAACAAAAAAGGTGTTCGAAGTATGAAATAGATAAAATATTTGGTTTTCTTTTTTCATTGAGGATCGATATTTATTTCATCTCGTGAACATCGTACTGTAATATTTTCACCCGTGGCTGCTCCACTCGTGAAAAGATTACCGACCATGTTCACTCGATGAAATATATTTCGATCTTTCACCGAAAACGAAATATCGTCCATGAGTTTAACTATGCTTGCATTGAACAAATGACGAGTACATATTGGCCACGATATGTATATATTACCAGGTTATAGGCTGTGATAACAGGGCCAATATGAAAGCACCTGATTCATGATCATATGATAAAATTGAGTTAGATACCTTCTTTAAGATCACTGCATATCCAGTCCCCAGCAAGGTGTTTTGTGTTGAGTGTACATTCTGCCCAAAGTCCTATGTAATGAGGTCCTCCGCTATGACCGTTCATCTTTGGCACACTTCGCGAACCCCAATTTAAAACCGAATTGAGCATGCTACCCGCTTTCAAAGCCTTGTCCACTAACGTGTTCGAAACCGTGCCCGAAACACTAACCATCCATTGATCAATGGCCGTTGCTATTATGATACAAAATACATCAAAAACCAGAAGTCCAATGGTTGCTTTTCCAAGCTGCTGCTTTGTCGGCATGTCTTAGCGTCTTGTTTCCTCAGCTGTGAAAGACTTTCTCTCCGACTAGCTGAAATAGACACGCCCTATACAAATGGGCCTTGCTCTGTGATAAGGGGGCTTAATGCATCTGCAAAAAGCTTCGATGCATATCAGCCTGCGCTGTCCACGCAGGCTGACATGGGTCGAAACCTTTTGCTACTGGTCAAGTGTTTGCTTGTCAAAGGATCAGCAGGGTCCGTATTCACCAACCATTCTTAAGAACGTTCTTAGTCTTATTCTCCAAAATTTTCTACAACTGAAAGTAACACAACTTCTGATTGGTTAAACCATTTGGTTTAGCCAATCAGAAGTTGTTACTTTCAAATGTAGAAAATCTTGGAGAACAAGACTAATAATATTCTTAAGAATGGCTAGTGAATACAGACCCAGAGTACCGAATCATTCAGTCGGTTGGTAGACAAAATGCATTTTTATGGACCCATGACTACATGGTGACTTGTTTGGTATCATGAATCGTGGAGATTCATTAAGCCCCGTTTAGCAAGAGCATGGCTCATTTTTACAAAACTAAATGTGTTTTTCCCCCGAATATCTTATATTATGGTCGGACATCTTAGATCTAAGATCAGACGGCACTGTGATCTACAGTTATTGGCCATAAGTATTTCATCAAAGTCCGAAGCACCATTGACTTATATTTATTTCCAGTTTTTCTTCTTAATTTATAGTGGGTTAAAAGATGCAGCTTTTATTATGAAACTTACATCAAAATAAAGAAAATTGAATTTTGCAACGAAACATGTATTTTCAAACTCGATACAACGTATTATGCTATCAGCTGTTTAAAAATTGAGCAATATTTTTGAAAAACAGTTTGTTTTTTTTTTTACACTGGCGTCAAAGGCGACGTCGTCAAAATTAAACGAAACAAGAAATATCTTAAAAAAAAAAGATAGACGGCGTACATTTGCAAGCAAATAGGCAGGGACCCTTAAAATAAACCTTTCTACTTTTTTTTTGACCAATCACAAATTTCTATTCATTCATTCGTTATCAGCACCAAAAGCAGGTCAAAAGCCAGTACATTAAGCTACGCCGAAAAATAACACTACTATTTTAGTGGGCTATAACTTTGATGTCAAGCGACGAACGCTAAGATCACGTTCGTATACAAGTGTAAATACTCGTAGCTTCAGTAATCCCGCTTTTTTTCTTACCGGTTTAGTTTCCCTTATGAGCGATTGATCAGAGGCAGGGTAATTAATTAATTACACTATTAATTTAACCTGTAACCACACAATCCCGAGTTTTGACGACCCGGGTGGGGGGGAGTCTTTTGAAAACATTGTGGGAAAAGGAGAAACTGCTGGTAACCAGCATTTTCTCCTTTTCCCACAATGTTTTCTAACCTACTAAAGGAAAGTTCCATCATTTGAGCCACATTAAAATTATGGTCTGCAAATGCTTTCAGTTTGGACCAGTCTACATTTTTGTCTTTTGGTAAAGAATTAAGTATGGTAAAAAATGATCCTTAAAACTCCAGATTATTTTGTAAAGGGTTAGTCAACACCACTAGCTGAGTCTGTTATTGTTATTTTAGAAATGAAAGTGCCTAAAATTTTGTTTCTGTAACGCAAATTTTTTACTGTAAACTATATTTGTGTCTATTTTCATATTGTTTTCTTGTTATGTATGTTAATATATTAACATTTTGCCAATACGTTTCTAAGCCGGTGGCCTTTATCTACAGCAGAATGGATCTAATCCTGGTAAAATAGGTTATCAAATACAGATTTTTTGATAAAGGGTTAATCCAGATCGAAATTTGAATCACCTAATGCTACTGCCAAAGGTGATTTTCTTTTTTTCATATTGCATACAAATAGTTTTTTTTTTTTTTAATTAATGACAACTCAAATTGGTAACATTTGCAACGTTGTATTTTATGTTATGTCGGTGGCCTCTATGCACATTGTAATTAAATTGAATTAAATTGTCTTGCACACTGAAAAATGCGTGTAAGTCAACAGGAATTCGGAATTTGATGAAATATTTTATCGCTACTTACTGTAAATCTAGGCTGCCTACAGTCGCACCTGCAGTAATCCAAAACAACTTGAAGTTAAACCCTTAGGCAGCTGAGCCCGACTCACCGACCTTTTGCGGCCAATGTAGATCAAGATCAGACTGCACAGAACGTGCAGTCTGATCTTTGATCTACAATGTCCGATACGGTATTTCCATTCCGGTTTGAAATCGCAACATTTTGGTTTCTACCATCGGCTTGAAAGTTTAAAGTTATTTAAAGCAGGATAAGAGTTAACTTCATGCCCTTACTCTAATGCTCTCCAAGCTCGACTGCAAAACGTACGATGAACGGCCTTAGTTTATACTTTTTTCTCCGACAGCCACAACTTCCTGGTACCACTTTCTTTATCTCCGTTGTCTGCGCATGTCATATTCTTCGAAGACTGCCTTGTCTGCTTTGACGCATCACTATCTTGTACAGGATGGCTATTAATATGCGGTGGGTTAAACTAAAATAATCTGTCGCTAAAAAAGAAGCCAGCGGAAAATGGCGATTAATAATATATAACGTCTATGGAAAAATCAAGCCTACTTTTCGCTTCAAATTTCTTAAAAAAAAAAAAATTTAAACGGGAAAAATTATTCTAAAAAATACCACAGTTTACTGCAAACTTTGGATACAGTTTCTAAATAGAGACATGGGGAAAATCGGGATATGCGCAACAGACTTCACAACAAAAATAATGACTCCGCCCCGCCACCATTGCTAGGCTATTTCCCAAGCTTATAGGGGCTGTGTCTATAAATGACTGGTGCATAGGTTATATGCTAGCTAACCATGGCTAGATGAATCGTACAAGCTAGCGTTTTATTGGGTAAACGTTTATTTTATTTTGAAATTCGCTGCATTAATTGCCATATTGGAAAGTAGTCCTGTTCTGAACCCAGAATGTCCAAATCAGACAGGTATGTATTTAAAAAGAAATGCCACCAGTCGGGAAACAATGTAATTATCTCTGTTGAATTTTAACATTTTCATGAAGGGAAATCACGTTTTTTTTTTTTTTAATAGGGTTAATTCACATTTTTGAGGTCGTTAACATTCGCCGAGGCCCCAAAAATGGTTTAACGTCCGAGTGCGAAGCACGAGGGCGTTTAACAATTTTGAGGGTCTCTGCGAATGTAGACGACCGAAAATACGTGAATCAATGCTATTATTGCATAAAATAAATGTATTTTAGCAATAATTTTCAACGAAAATACGGTTACAAGGTAGGCTCGGATCGAGGATATTGAAAGTACAAAGCTGGGCGTTAACGGCGCGTGATTTTACTGATAAATACACGTTTTCTCCAGTTAACGCCCGGTTTTTCCCCGTTAGTACATGCTTATAACGGCCCAGAAACGTACATTTTATGCAATAATCACTTCTTAGTGCGGTCTCCTTTCACGGTCCATAAAGATCTATGACAAAACGGTTTATCGCTTTCATAATTATAATCTCATTTTTGTCAAAGTAACGTCCAAATATATCAAAGGAAATTATCCGAAAAAATGACTAGGCTGGAACCATGGCTATGCCAAGGTAAATGGCTTCTTCTGTCTATGGTGCTTAATTCCATCGATTAATTAACCCTTAACCACTTAATCCCTGCTTTATACGACCCTGAGAATGAAGCCTTTTGAAAACATGATGGGAAAAGGAGAAAATGCTGGTAACCAGAAGTTTCTCCTTTTCCCATAACGTTTCTATCCTTCCCAAAACAAATTTCAACTTTTCAGTCACATTAATTTTGTCATCTGCAAATGCTTTCAATTTGGACTATTCTGAAATTTTGTCATTTGGTAAGAGTAAAATCTGACTTCAGTAGTCGGTATTACCATTTTAACTTAAAAACTATGGGATGATAAATACAGTGGATGCCGGCATGGATCAGAAGTCCAAATCAAGAGCACCGCATGCGGGTGCCGACACTCGGCTGCGAACACTTGATTTTCAGTGAAAATTTATAAGTCGAAAAAGGGGCATAACTGTATCAAAAGTAATTTGATGGTTATCTGCCCTTGTTGTATGGGTTCCCTTTTTAATAATAAACAACTTGTCCAGGTTTGAGGCAAATATCTTTAATAATAACAGGGAATATTATAAAAATGTCAAAGTTTTTGCAAGACAATGCAGACAACGATGCCAGGGCTACAGTAATACCTCGACGTTTTCGAAATATCCAAGCTAACAAGTCAAAATGATGGATGCAAGAGTACGGTATATAAATACAAACACCTCATAAGGTAAAATTATATACCTCGTTATCTCAACATAAACACGCGTGTATTTTACGCCTTATACAGCAAAATTATATACCTTTTTATCTTAAGATAAACATGAATTTTTCAAAGGAAAAAATTTGCGATAAAATGTAAAATATGGTAAAAATATTGGTAAAATTTCTGGGTAAGAACTTCCAGCGTATAATACATGTACTTCATTAAATATTAATTCTCATGTTGTCTGTCCTGTGGGTGAAATTTAACCCTTAACCAAATAATCCCATATTTTAAAGACCCTGAGGAAAACGGTTTTGAAAATTGTGGTAAAAGGAAAAAATGCTGATAGCCAGCATTCTCTCCCTTGCCCACAATATTTTGTCCAAATTGAAAGCATGATGGAATTTATCTTTGATAGGGTTGAAAAAATCGTTGAGAAAGGAAAAAATGCTAGTTAGGAGCATTTTCTGCTTTTCCCATAATGTTTTCAAAGGCCTTCTCTGTAATTGCGTGGTAAAGAGTTAAACCCTCCAAAAGGCCTTTTTCCACAAGGTAGTTAAAACTCCGGATTGTGTGGTAAAGGGTTACAAAGTGGGGCTAGAAACCGTGCACATCATCTATGTTGGTATTGAGTCAACCAAAAAAAACTATTGTTCCACTATTTCATAGCTATCATATCCAGTGATTCTGTAATTTAGAGTTTTGTAATTCGGAAGGTTTTTAACCCTTTCTCTGTGCACTTCATCATACAAGTTTTGCACTGCAGGTGGAATCGCCACAAACTTTCCCATATCTGCAAGCATGTCATTATAGGCCCACTGACGAGGTCCTAATGTGTGTGCATACCTTACCGGTAAACCCTCTTTAAGTCTGGCCTCAAAGTCTTCCTGTATGTCCAATTCCATTTCTTCACTGCTTGGTAAAACAGTTGTCTTTTCCAAAGTGGATAAGAAAAATCGAACTTGGTTTTCGAACTGTGGAAAAGGACAAATTGTCTTACAAATTCCAACCACACACAAACTTGGAAACCTTGTGTGAATTAGGTGTTTATAAAGGGGAGTAACTCTTTCATCCTTTATTTCTATACAGCAGTCTTCAACAAAGAAGGGGAAGCTGTACTTGTAGCCAGTACACAACATAAGTACATCAACACTTTTCTCTTCATTATTTTTGAAAATAATGGTGTCCTTGGTCAGACTTTTGATTCCTGGCTTTTGATGAATATTGTCTGGAAAAACACTCACTAATGGAGCCTTGTTGTGACTAAGTATAACCTGAAAAATATTGTACACAGTTAGTTTCGGTTTGGACAAACATAAAATCATTCACGAATAACAGCCACAAAGAAATTGGGATGTTCATGAATTAACCCTTTCCCAAACAAGCCCTGGTTTTCACGTGTCTGCAGTACAAGTCTTTTGAAAACACTGTGGGAAAAGGAGAAATTGCTCGTAATGAGCAATTTCTCCTTTTCCCACAGTGTTTTCTACCCTTTTTGAGACCTTTCTGCCATTTTCATCAAATTTAAAATTGTCGTCTGCAAAATCTTTCAATTTGGACCAGTCCAAAATTTGTCGTTTGGGAAAGGGTTTACTCATACCCTTCTGGAAACAACTTTGCTTTGACAACTTTTGGAACACCTCTGTAACAATGGGCCCATTAGGGCATGAATCATGATACTGGCAATCATTGATTAGTTTATTATCTTTATACAAAAAAACAAAGTTTAGATATATTCAAACCAAAAGCATTTGTAGATGACACATTAACTTTTTACCAAATGACAAAATTTTAGACTGGTCCAAATTCAAAGAATTGCAGACGACAAAATAAATGTAGCTCAAAAATTGAAATTTGTTTCCGGCAGGGTAGAAAACATTGCAGGAAAAGGAGAAAATGCTGGTTACCAGCATTTTCTCCTTTTCCCACAGTGTTTTCAAAAGGCTTCTTTCTCAGGGCTGTTAAAACTCGGGATTGTGTGGTAAAGGGTCAAATGTGGCTGGAATGATGGAGTTTGTCTTTAAAATGTTGATTACCAGCATTTTCTCCATTTCCCATGTTTTCAAAAGATCTCTTCCCCATGGTCATTAACATGTGGGGTTGTTTGGCAAAGGGCTAAATGTAGAAGAAACCAGTTAATGCCTAAAGCACCTTCCTCTACTTTAAGTGCCTTTGCAGCCAGTGTAGATCAAGATCAGACTGCAAAAAATGTGCATTCTGATTTTAATCTACACTATCTGCTTTGCCTAGACATTCCAGACAAGGGCAACCTTGAAAAGGCTGTTATAAGCATCTTATTTCTAAAATTAAAGTTTCCTGTGGAGTTTATTCTGCTCTTTAAGGGTTAAAAAAAAATATCAACCACTTAATAAATATAAAAATAAATTATATAATCACTGTTTTAAAAGCTAAATATGATTAAACATCATTAGATGATATTTTTCTATGTAGTACACATACAAGTTCCTGTTCATGAATCCACAGTCTCTTCTGTAGAGGTTCAAATACCTAGGTCACACCCGGAACTCATGTCACATTTTAGGGTTTCAAAAAAGTCGAACAAAAATGGATGATGCTAGTTACCAACATTTTCTCCTTTTCAAACAATCTTTTCAAAAGCATTCTTCGTCATGGATGTGAAAAAATCCTCCACCCTTTACCACATAATCCTGAGTTCTAACAGACCTGAGAAAGAAGCCTCTTGAAAACATTGTCGGAAAAGTGAGAAAATTCTGGTAACCCACGATGTTTCTACTCTTCCCAAAACAAATTTTGATATTTCAGTCACATTTATTTTGTTGTCTGCAAATGCTTTTAATTTGGACTAGTCTTAAATTTTGTCATTTGGTAAAAAGTTCATGGACTGATACAGGGATAGGAGTGGTAAAATTGGGGACAATAAAGCCTACCTCTTTAGCTGTAGTAGCTACATCCAGACATATATCCTGTCCTGAAGCCGCTGCCCCTAAACAAACGACCACTTTGCCTTTGAATGGTGCTGGCTCCCTGTAATTGTGGCTGTGCATGATGGTGCCATTAAACTGGTCCATACCTGGTAAATCGGGTACCAGTGGTACTGCATAGTGCCTTAAAAAAGAAACATATCTCTTTTTTTAGGTGATAAAATTTCAGTTTGTTTGCAGGGTGTTTTACGCAGTTTTCAACATTATTTCAGTTATACAAAAGTGGGAAGTCTACCTATTCATGCTTTCCTGGAGTTTCTTTTACCAGTACTTTGAACAATATTCTTCTAAAGCCACTAGCTGCTTTCCTACACAGTAATAGAGGAACAATGATCAGTGATAAAATTTCAGACTCCTCCATATCATGAAAGTAGTTTCAGATGACATATTTATTGTTGCTACAAGGATGAATTTTCTCTTCAAACAGGTTGAAAATAATGTTAGAAGGGAGAAAATTCCGCTTGCCATAATTTTCTTCTAATTTGTCATTAAAGTTTTCAAAAAGCCTTCTTTTTTCTTCCTCAAAGTTGTAAAAATATGGTTAAACGCTAGTTGCCTTATTTCTGGATGAAATAGAAAATCATCGACACAAAGGTCAATTTCAAAGTTTTAAAGATGTAAAACAGATGAGTGTAAGTGACCTACATTTTGAACAAATATGAACCAATTTCAAACTTGTCCAAAATATCAATGAGACAAACATTCTGACCAAGTTTCATGAGTATTCGGCTGAAATGTGGCCTCTATGGTGCACAAAAGGTCTTTCTATGATTTGGTCCAGTGGCCTACCTTTTTATCAGATGTGACCCACTTTAAAACATGTCCAAGATATCACAGAGACATACTTTCTGACCAAGTTTCATAAGAATCAGGCTGAAAATGTGGCCTCTGAGAGTCACAAAAGGTTTATACTAAGATTTAGTCCTGTGACCTACTTTTTGACCCAACATGACCCAATTTAGAATTTGTCTGAGATATCATCAACACAGACAATCTGCCCAAGTTTCATGAGTTTCTGGTTGAATATGTGGCCTCTTTGAGTTTCTAGTTGAATATGTGGCCTCTGGAGTACACACAAGGTTTTTCTAAGATATAGTCCAGTGGCCTACTTTTTGACCCAACATGACCCAATTTCAAACTTGTCCAAGATTTTATTAAGACAAACCATCTGAACAAGTTGCACAAGTTTCAGGCTGAAAATGTAGCCCCTAGAATGCACACAAGGCTTTTCTTTGATTCAGCACAGTGACCTACCTTTTGACTTGACATGACCCAGTTTTGAACTTGTCTGAGATATCATAAAAACAAACATTCCAACTAACTTTCAGAAGAGTCATGCTGAAAATGTGGCTTCTAGAGTGCACACAAGGGTTTTCTCAGATTTGGTCCAGTGACCTACATTTTGACCTGATATGACCCAATTTTGAACTTGTCCAAGATATCAGCAAAACAAACATTCTGACCAAGTTCCCAGAGTATCAGGCTGAAAATGTGGCCTCTAGAGTGCACACAACTTGTGACAAGGTTTTTTAAAGGTTTAGCCCAGTGACCTATTTTTTACCTAGACATGACCCATTTTCAAACTTGTCCAAGATATCATCCAGACAAACATTCT
The DNA here is from genome assembly GCA_945859785.2 of Tridacna gigas. Lineage (NCBI taxonomy): Eukaryota > Metazoa > Mollusca > Bivalvia > Cardiida > Cardiidae > Tridacna > Tridacna gigas. The sequence goes on from OX244044.2 coordinate 24,929,325, forward strand.
GACCAAATTTCAAGAGTACCAGGCTGAAAATGTGACCTCTAGAGTGCACACAAAGTTTTTCGAAGATTTAGCCTAGTGACTGTTTTTGGACCCAACATGACCCAATTTCGATCTTGTCTGAGATTTTATCAAGACAAACATTCTGACCAAGTTTCATGAGTATCTGACTGAAAATGTGGCCTCTAGAATGCACACAAGGTAAATGTTGACGACCGCATGGTGCATGGCGGACACAGCACGATCACAATAGCTCACCTTGAGCACATCGTGCTCAGGCAAGCTAGAAATAGACAGTTCCAAATTTTAAAATGACACTAAAAGGCAAAAAAAAAGTATTATTACCAAAAAGTAATTGCACAATTTGTTTATGCAAATATTAGTAGTAAGACATGCTATTTGTCAGTGTTTCACAAAAAATTTTGATTCATAGCAAAAATATTAAATAGGCATCTTTAACTCTTTACAAATCAAAACAAAAAATTACACTAGTCTGATTCGAAAGCATTAATTTAGCAAATGACAAATTATATGTTGCTGAAATGTATGAATTTGTCTTTGAAAGGGTGGAAAACATTACTGGAAATGGAGGAAATGCAGCAATTTCTGCATTTCTCACAATGTTTTCAAAAGTCCTTTTCACCAAGATGTTAAACACAAGATTGTGTGGTAAAGTACAACCCCTCACCATACAATCCTTTGTGTTAACAACCCTGGGGAACAGTCCTTTTGAGAACATTCTGGGGGAAAAAGAGAGAATGCCGGTAACCAACATTTTGCTACAGTTTTTAACTATGTCATAGACTTTAAGTTCAAAGTAACACTCTTGAATTTGTTGTTTGCAGATGATTTCAACATGGAAGCATCTAGCATTTGTCATCTGTCATGGTTAATATAGATAAATTTATATTTTACCCATTGCAAACCATTACAGCATCAAACAGTTGAGTGTTTGACACTGGAGGATCTTTTCCCACACTACAGTAAGAAATTTTCCATTCTGTGTCTGATCCGGAGCTTAGAGGTTCCACTCTCTCTACTTTGGTACCAAACTGAAACACAATATAGTGAAGTGCGTAACTTTTTTACCTCCTAAAATATAACTGAAGAGTTTACAATAATTCTTTGAATTTCAGTCTTTGGATTTCTCCCCTCCTGCAACTTTGTAGAATAGCTGTTATCCCTTTACCACACAATCCCGAGTTTTAATGACCCAAGGAAGGAAGGCTTTTGAAAACATTGTGGGTAATTCCTCCCTTTCCCACAATGTTACCTTTTTTCACAGGAATTTCATCATTTAAACAATATTTAGTATGCCATCTGCAAATGCTGTCAATATTAATTATGTGTCTAAAATTCTGCCATCCTTTTACGATCTATTGGACCATTACCATAAGTCTTTGCCTCATTTTGAATTTCAGTTCCCATTCCTCAATGTTACAATGTTTTCAATAGTAGTCTGTTTAACTCTTTACCAAACAACAACATTTTGACCGCTATCAAACTGAAAGCATTTGCAGACGGCAAAATGAAAATAGCTCAAGTCAGAGCTCCAGATAAGAGGGAGTGATGGCATTCTAAATCTAGATGAGACGATTCTAATGAGTACCCATAACATAGGGTTTAGTGGAGAATAATAAATACTTTCAATTTTGAAATCAAAATCACTCCCTCAATCTGGAGCTTTGGCTCAAGTGTAGGTTTCTGTCTTTAATAGGTGAGGAAACATTGTGGGGGAAAAAAAAAAAAAAAAAGAATGCGGGTTACCGGCATTTCCTCCTTTTCCCACAGTGTTTTTAAAAGCCTTTTTCTTCAGGGTTGTTAAAACTCGGGATTGTGTGGTAAAGGGTTAAGACAAAAAAGTTTTGTCTACTATGGAGTTTAAAGCTGAAAATCAAAACAATCTGAAGAGTGTGAGCAAATACCTTTATAAACTTCTGTAGGTCATAGTGCAGACAGTAATCTTCGAGGTACTTCAACACGTCCTCATGTCGTACAAAAGATGGCAGATTTTCCGGGAACGGAAAGCCTGGGAAAGCCATTACTTCTTTCGGTAAGTTTGTCCTGAAATGATGAAAAACTCTGTACCAAGCAATTCCGAGTTTTAATGACCCTTAGGAAGAAAGTTTTTGAAAACATTAAGGGGAAAAAAGGAGAAAATGCTGGTAACTAGCATTTTCTCCTTTTTTTCTTAACCCTTTACAAAACAATCCCGGGTTTTCAGAACCCTGGAGAAGCCATTTGAAAACATTATGGGAAAAGGAGAAAATGCTGGTAACCAGCATTTTCCCCTTTTCCCACAATGTTTTCCACCATTCCCAAAACAAAATTCAATTTTTGAGTCACATTAATTTTGTCGTCTGCAAATGCTTTCAATTTGGACAAGTCTAAAATTCTGTCGTTTGGTAAAGACTTAATGTTTTCTTACCGTTCAAAAACAAACAGCGTCGCTTGAGCCACAATTTTCTTAGCATCTGCAAAATTAATGATTTCAATTTGGATGTGTCTAAAATATTGTTCTTCCACACAGATTTATTGTTCTTCCACACAGATTTACAATAAATCTGTGCAGAAAAGAAGTCTAAAGCTTTTCCATTTGGGAGGGTCTCATGATGGAGATTACCAAAATTAAATTTTCATGTTTTGTAGTGCCATCATCTCAACTGACCAGTTTGTCATAAATAAAAATCATTGTTTGACTGAATGGTGTTGTTGGTTTTTTCAACTTTCAATAATATTTTAATATTTTAGTCATATCAATGAGACAGCTTACTAACTAATATGTTGATTGAATGGTGGGTTTAAACCATTCCCCCCTCCCCCCCCCCCACACTTTTACCCATTACCAGACGACAAAATTTTAGCCTTGTCCAAATTGAAAGCATTTGCAGACGACAATTTCAGTGTGGCTCAAATGGTGTAATTTTTCTTTGATAGGGTAGAAAACATTGTGGGAAAAGGAGAAAATGCTGGTTACCAGCATTTTCTCCTTTTCCCACTATGTTTTCAAAAGGCTTCTTTCCCAGGGGCGTCAAAAGGCGTCATTGTGTGGTAAAGGGTTAACCCTTTACCACACAATCCTGACTTTTAACGACCCTGGGGAAAAGGCCTTTTGAAAACATTGTAGGAAAAGGAGAAAATGCTGGTAACCAGCATTTTCTCCTTTTCCCACAATGTTTTCTACTCTTCCCAAAACAAATTTCAAGTTTTGAGTAACATTTATTTTCTCGTCTGCTAAAGCTTTCAATTCTGACTTGTCTAAAATTTTGTCATTTGGTAAAGAGTTAAACCGCATTTCAGTCATATCACAGAGACAGCTTAGGGATTCATATGTGTATCTGGCCCTTATTTTTGCTGAATACTCCTAACAAAATTTTGCATCTAATTCTACAGTACTTCCTATATTGAAAAGTAACCCAGTTCCTGATTGGCAAAACCAAATGGTTTGGTTTAACCTTGTACCACACAATCCAGAGTTTTAATGACCCTAACAAAGAAGCCTTTTAAAAAAATTGTTGGAAAAGGAGAAAATGATGGTAAACAACATTTTCTCCTTTTCTCGCAATAAATTCTATCTTTGAGCTTTATTATATTTGTCATCTGCAAATTCTTTGAATTTGGACAAATCTAAAATATGTCGTTTGGTAAGAGTTAATACCAAAAATGAGCTTGGGCTCTGAAGTGTCATGTACAAACCCCATTATTTGTTCCACGTTGTCTGAAAGTTCATTTAACTCTTTACCACACAATCCTGGCTTTTAACGACCCTGAGAAAGAAGTCTTTTGAAAACATTGTGGGAAAAGGAGAGAATGCTGGTAACCAGCATTTTCTCCTTTTCCCACAATTTTTCCGCCTTTCCTAAAACAAATTTCATATTTTCAGTCACATTTATTTTGTTGTCTGCAACTGCTTTCAATTTGGACTCTTCTAAAATTTTGTCGTGTGGTAAAGAGTTAATTTGGACCACTCTGAAAATTTGTAAAGCACAAAAATTTCACCTACTTGAGGTTTTTATACATGCTAGACTGCACTGGAAGGCCATTCTCATCTGTTCCCACACGGTCAGTGTAAATCCATGTTCCTCCCACACCAGTCAACTGTTCAAACCCCACTGGCTCATACAGTGCTGGTCTTGCAGCAAGGTGTCTCAGAGCACAGAGGCCAGCTGCTCCAGCACCAATCACAGCCACTCGTAAAACCATCTGGCAACTTAACCAATTTCAGCTTTGTAACAAAATAGTCACAAAAGGTGCAGGCCTGCTCTTCTCACACTCCTGTTCAAATATAGCTGTTTAACTCTTTACCACATGATCCCGAGTTTCAACAACCCTGAGGAAGAAACCTTTTGAAAACATTATGGGAAAAGGAGTAGATGCTGGTAACCATCATTGTCTCCTTTTCTCACAATGTTGTCTACCTATTCAAGGACAAATAGTATCATTTTAACCCTTAACCACACAATCCTGACTTTTAACTACCCACTGAAAGAAGCCTTTTGAAAATATTGTGGGAAATGGAGAAAATGCTGGTAACCAGCATTTTCTCCTTTTCCCACAATGTTTTCTACCTTTTCCAAAACAAATTTCAATTTTTCAGCCACAATTATTTTGTCATCTGCAAATGCTTTCAATTTGGGCCAGTCTAAAATCTTGTCGTTTGGTAAAGAGTTAATAAACATTTGAGTAATCATCTGTAAATTCCTTTAATACAGACTATTCCAATATTTTGCTGTGTGGTATCACACGACAATATTCTAGACAAAACCAAATTCGAAGTATTTACAGACTACAAAAGAAATGAGACTAAAAAACTGGAACTCATTTTGGGAAGGGAGAAAACATTGTGGGAAAAGAAGAAAATGCTGGTAACCAGTATTTGCTCCTTTTCCAACAATAACTTCAAAAGTCTTCTTCTTTAGGGTGTTAAAACCCTGGATTGTTTGGTAAAGTGCTAACTCTTTACCACAACCTGGAAGAAAAAGCCTTTTGAAAACATTGCTGGTATTTCTACCTTTCAAACAACAAATTTCAATTTTAGGCTTACATTTCTTTTGGTGCAAAGGAATTCAATTCCCACAAGAAAAATTTTCTCGTTTGGTAAAGAATTAACTCAAAACTGCCTGAAACAAAAACAAGAGCACTGCATGTGGATGTAGACGCTCAGCTGCAGATGCTTGATTTCCAGTGAAATCTCGAAGTCAAAAAAGGGACAGTACTTTGTCAAAAGTACTTTGGTGGTTACTTGCCCTTATTGTATGGTTTCCCTTTTGATAATTAATAACTTGTCCAGGTTTGAAGCAAATATCTTCACTAATAACAGAGATGTTATAAAATGTCAAAGTTTTTGCATGACAACACAACAATGCAGATGAAGCCATGGCTACGACAAAGACAATACCTGACAATACAGTTTCTTCGCAAACAGCTGTGCTAAAAATATTACATAAAAAATTCCAAGGCCTTACCAACCTTGAAAACTTTGTGGGTTTTATTCTCCCAAAATGTTTTATAACCTGCCTTTCAAAGACAAATTACATCACTTGAGCCATATTTCAGTCTTCAACATCAAATCTGTAATTATTAAGGGGGGGGGGGGGAGGGTCATTGCCTCCTTTCAATATGTGACGTTTGAAGGCTTCTAAGTTTAACCCCAATTAAAGCCTTGATATCCAACCATTTCCCCCTTTTTGAGAACACTTTTAAAAGTGAATAAAATAAATAAATCCACATTGCAAAAACTAAGCATCTTTATTCATAATTAACCTCCTGGCTGAGAGAGAGGTGAGGGGTTTTGTAAAACATAAACGAGATTAATATTGCTGATGCATATTTCTTCCTCTAGCCGCCCCCTCCCCCTATGAATGCTTCCTATGCCCCAGTATGGGCCCCGACTCTTCACGCTTAGATATGCAGCGAAAGCTTTAGAATGTGTAGTTATGGGAAGAGAGCAAGCAACTAATCCATTCCCAATATTTCCAGTAAAGTACAGTTTCCTTTCTTAAACAGCCTGACCCCTGACCAAAACGGGAGGGGGCGAACCTGCAACTGTAAGGCGACCAAATTCAGGGACGAAGCGATAACAGGCTGAACGTGAGGCACTTTACTCTTTACAAACCCAGAAACTAAGGCAACAGCTTGCGCCCTAAGTAACTTATTCAAAGCTGATCTGTTTTTTATTTGATACTTTTGATATCAAATCTCACGAATACTTTTTCGCCACCGGGTTCAGAGAACGACTGTTGAAAAAGGTTTACTCAAAGGATAGCGACTGGAAGCCATGGTCCTTTAGTAACGACATAATTTTCACTAAAACACCGAAATACATTTGAATATTCTTTTCTAGGGTGGTCTTCGACAGTATTTTCTGGTAGCAATTAACATTACTAGAAGGTATGTGAATCATAAAACTAAAAAAGAGGACGCAGCCTAAAGGTTTGAAGTTTCGATTTAATTTTGTGAACTATCCTTTGCAACAAAATAAATCAAAGGACTGGCAGTCATGTCAGCTATGTTACTGGTTATTTCAACAGATGCTGTAGATGTAAACAAATTGCAAGATAATATTTTTAGTGCTTGTGCATGGTCCAAGACATGGGAAATGAGTTTTAATCCTAAGAAATGTAAAATACTTCATATTGGGAGTGGAGAATCTAGTGAATCTAGTGAATATTCCATTAAAGACAATAATGATACATTATCTAAAATCCACAATGTTGATTATGAGAAAGATCTTGGGGTTATATTTGATACAAAATTGAATTTTAGTAAACATATAAGTACCAAGGTAAAACTTGCAAACAGAAATCTTGGTATTATAAGTAAAACTTTTACATTCATGGATCCAGAGATGTTTCTTACCTTATATAAATCTTTAGTTAGACCCCACTTGGAATATGCATCAGTTATTTGGTCGCCGAAATTCAAAAAAGATAAAATTGTTATAGAAAATGTTCAAAGGCGAGCAACACGTCTAGTTCAATCATTAAAAACCCTCTCATACAAAGAAAGATTAATAAAATTAGGTTTACCCACTTTAGAGTATAGGCGTGAGAGAGCTGATCTTATTCAAACATTCAAACTATTAAATAATATTGACAAAACATCAAAAGAAATTATCACAAGGCGTGATGCTGCTGGAACTAGAGGTAACTGCCTAAAACTTTACAAAAAAAGGTTTAATCATGATGTTAAAAAACACAGTTTTAGCAATAGAGTGGTAAATCTTTGGAATAGCTTGACGGATGATATTGTTACAGCTCTAAGTTTAAATAGTTTTAAATCCAGATTAAATAAACTATGGAAGCCGATGAGTAAGTTCAATGCAGACTGTTATAACTGAAGATTGATATGTATATACATAGTAATTTTTAATGTCTATAATAAAGTTCTTTTTAACGTATATGATATTATAAAAATAACTAGTGTAAGTGAAATGTAGTGTCAATCACAAGATAGGGATACTCTATTTCAGTATTATCAAATAATGGTGAATATAGTGTAATTGTAGTCCGGAACCAACCATAGAACAGGGAAAACGATATACAAATGGGCCTGTAGAAGCTAATTAGCTTATGTACTATGTACATGCGGCCTCGATTACTTTATGAACTTTATGAACCAATGCTCTTTTGTGGACAGCCTAGATCAAGATAAGACTGCGCAGAACATGCTGTCTGATCTTGTATCTTCACTGTCAGGAAGGGTGAGATTTTTTTCTGGGAAAAGGGCTTTGAAATTGCAACATTTGGACCTAAACTATCAGCTGGAAGTTTTCATTTTATTGTTATGGCAGGATAAGGGCTAATGACCTGGAAACATTGTTTTGAAAGAAAATTTAGAATTTCTAACTCTTGATGTGTATACCACAACTATAGTCGCTTTAGCAGCCAATGTAGATCAAGATAAGACAACTGAAAACATGCTGACTGTATTTAAATTGTGCACCTTGCTATGATAATGCGGCCTTAGTGTCCTTTGGTCTCTTTTTTTTACAGGCAGAAAATAAATCTCTATCTTGCTTATTTGGCGCTCCATGGATTATACTGAGCATTTTGCTTATTACGAAATAAAGTTCTTTCATGGCTACATCTAGTTTTGTTTGTTCAAATTTGATCTGTTCAAAGGAAGTTGCCATTGTTTTCAAATTTTATTCAATGTTTTTTCCTCCTACTTCCACTAGTTTTTTAAAATTTGTTTTCTATTTTCCATTTGGTTAACTTTTTACCAAACGACAAAATTTTAGACAAGTCCAAATTGAAAGCATTTGCAGACGACAAAATAAAAGTGATTGAAAAATTGAAATTTGTTTTGGGAAGGGTAGAAAACATTGTGAGAAAATGCAGGTTACCAGCATTTTCTCCTTTTCCCACAATGTTTTCAAAGACCTTCTCTTTCAGGGTCATTAAAAGTCGGGATTGTGTGGTAAAGGGTTAAGTAGACATCTCTACAGGCCATGGATTGCAAAAGTTACTAATACATAGAAAATATATAGGAGATGTAATAAGAAGCAAGGATAAAATATATGGACAGATTTTTTCATGGTCTGGGCAAAGGTTGAACTTGGTGAGTGGGATACTTTGGATTGGTGGTACTGATATTGTATTGCCTTACATTGATTATGAGTTTGAAAGGTTATTCATTTGCAAAGGTTCTTCCATCACTCATTGGCTAATTTGTTAGATTCTAAGTAATGAAAACCTTAGATTTACTCCTGCTGGAGTCATTGGGAGTATCCTTGGGCAGTCACTGTCAAGCCCCAACCTAGTGCTGGTGAAATCCAGGGAAAGCATGAATGAGGAAAAATATATATATTACTAAAATATTATTAACAAGCATTCTGATAGTATTGCATAGCAATACACAGTCCCCTACCGGCCGTATGTATCACTGGCATGTCAGTGAAATTTTTAAAGTCCAAGGCCCGTAAATGCGTCAAAAAGCAGTGGAGCGGGACGCAACTCGAACTTGATGTGTAGGTCATGGTGGTTGATGTACACACCAAAAATCAGCTCTATCATGTAGCAGCGTTTAGAAAAAAAGTGCGGAAAAATGTTTTATCGGTGAAATTTTGTAAGTCCAAGGCCCGTAAATGTGTCAAAAAGCAGTGGAGCACAACGAAACTCGAACTTAATGTGTAAGTCATGGTGGTTGATGTACACACCAAAAACCAGCTCTATATGTAGCAGCGTTTAGAAAAAAAAAGCGGAAAAATGTTTTATCAGTGAAATTTTGTAAGTCCAAGGCCCGTAAATCCGTGAAAAAGCGGTGGAGCGGGACAAAACTTGAACCTGATCTGTAAGTAATGGTGGTTGACTTACACAGCAAAAGTCAGGTGAATATCTACCAGCATTTAGAAAAAAAAGTCCGGAAAACTGATTTATCAGGGAAATTTTGTAAGTCCAAGGCCCGTAAATCCGTGAAAAACCAGTGGACCGGAACGAAAGTCGAACTTGATCTGTAAGTCATGGTGGTTGAGTTACACAGCAAATCTGAGATCAATACCTACCAGCGTTTAGGAAAAAAGTCCGGAAAACTGATTTATCAGTGAAATTTTGTAAGTCCAAGGCCCATAAATCCGTGAAAAACCAGTGGACTGGAATGAAAGTTGAACTTGATCTGTAAGTCATGGTGGTTGAGTTACACAGCAAATCTGAGATCAATACCTACCAGCGTTTAGGAAAAAAGTCCGGAAAACTGATTTATCAGTGAAATTTTGTAAGTCCAAGGCCCATAAATCCGTGAAAAACCAGTGGACCGGAACGAAAGTCGAACTTGATCTGTAAGTCATGGTGGGTGACTTACACACCAAGACTCAGCTCAATATGTACCAGTGTTTAGAAAAAAAGTCCAGAAAACTGAATTGCCGGACTGACGGACAGACAGACAGATGGACAGACGGACGGACAGAGTGCAAACCAAAAGTCCCCTTTGGCTTCGCCGGTAGGGGACTAAAATTGCAATTAAACATTGTTTATACAAATCTACATTTGGAACCCACATTTTCAGACCAGAAGTTCAGCATTTAAGTCTTTACCGGGCGACAAGATTGTAGACTTGTCCAAATTCAAAGCATTTGCAGATGTCAATTTAACTAGGCTCAATTGATTCAGTTTGTCTGTTAACCTTTCACTGCACAATGCTGTCTTTTAATAACGCAGGGAAAGAAGCCTTTCGAACACATTGTGGGAAAAAGAGAAAATGCTGGTAACCAGCATTTATTCCCTTTTCCACAATGTTTTCTGCCCTATTTTCTGCCCAAAATTGCACCATTTGGGCCACATTGAAATTGTCGTCTGCAAATGCTTTCAATTTGGACAAGGCTAAAATTTTTTTGTCTGGTAAAGGGTTAAAGTTAAGAAAACATTATGGGAAAAGGAGAAGATGCTGGTTACCAGTGTTTTGTACTTTTCCTACAGTGTTTTCAAAAGGTTTCTTCCGCAGGGTTGTTAAAACTTGGTATTGTGTAGTAAAGTGCTAACTCTTCAGCACATGACAATATTTTGGACTTCTCTACATCCAAAGCATTTGCAGATGATGTACTAAATTTAACTAAATTGGTGGAAATTGTCTTTTAACCCTTTACCACACAATCCCAACTTTTAACGACCCTGAGAAAGAGGCCTTATGAAAACATTGTGAGAAAAGGAGAAAATGCTGGTAACCAGCATTTTCTCCTTTTCCCACAATGTTTTCTAACCTATCAATGGCAAATTTCATTATTTGGGCCACCTTTGTCATCTGCAAATGCTTTCAATTTGGACCAGTCTAAAATTTTGTCGTTTGGTAAAGAGTTAAAGGGTTAAAAATGTTGTGGCGGAAAAGGAGAAAATGCTGATTAACAGAATTTTCTCAAAGTGGTTTTAATCCTTTACCGCACAATGACACCTTTTGACACCCCTGTGAAAGAAGCCTTTTGAAAACATTGTGGGAAAAGGAGAAAATGCTGGTAACCAGCATTTTCTCCTTTTCCCACAATTTTTTCTACCCTATCAAAGAAAAATTGCACCATTTTAGTAAAATTGAAATTGTCGTCTGCAAATGCTTACATTTTGTAGAAGGCTAAAATTTTGTCGTCTGGTAAAGGGTTAAAGGGTTCTTCCTCGGGGTTGTTAAAACTTCGGATTGTGTGTTAAAGGGTAAAGAGTCATAAGAGAGTGTGCTCATGCTAGTCACTACCAAGTCCTTGCCTTGTTTAGATGAAAACCAGGACAAACATGCAGGAATGGCCTGTTGCCAAGGCATTACTGAAATACTGTTGACTGCTGCATAAAGCACCATCAATTCTTTACCAAATGACAAAATTAAGTATGGCTCAAATGATTGGAATTATCTTTGACCTGGTACAAGACATTGCAGGAAAAGAAGAAAATTCTGGTTACCAGGATTTTTTCCTTTTCCCACAATGTTTTTAAAAGGCTTCATCCCCAGGGTCTTTAACCCTTTACTGCACAATGACGCCTTTTGACGCCCCTGGGAAAGAAGCCTTTTGAAAACATTGTGGAAAAAGGAGAAAATGCTGGTAACCAGCATTTTCTCCTTTTCCCACGTTTTCTACCCTATCAAAGAAAAATTGCACCATTTTAACCAAATTGAAATTGTCGTCTGCAAATGTTGTCAATTTGGAGAAGGCTAAAATTTTGTCGTCTGGTAAAGGGTTAAATCCTGGGACTGTTTGGTAAAGGGCTCAAACAGTTTACAGTTTAGCAGTCAATAATTTAGACTAGTCTATAATTACTGAAAACATTTGCACAAAACAAAACAAATGTGGCTCAAATGATGGGATTTATTTCTGACAGAGTTTGTTAAGTTTCAGTAACAGGAGAAAAATGCTCTCAGTCAGTATTATCCCCTTCTCTGACAATGTTATTAAAAGTCTCCATCTTCTTCTGAGTTGTAACACAAGCAGTTGCCAAATAAAGAGTAAATATGCTTTTTACCATGAGTTTGGATGATAAATAGACAAAACGACACATTTTCTTCACAGTTTTCAAAATGTATTTTTTTCTTTTCTTGTATTAGGTGAAATAAATCACAACAATGTTATAAGAAATGGTGAAAATAATGTATAGAGTCAACACATTCATAAACAAAAATAAAAGTATACTATTCAGAGATACAGATATCAAGCCCCATAGCTCTGTCAGTGCAGAGTCTGACGAATAACCGAAATGGAAACACCAAAATACCCCTATTTTTTTTTTTTTTTTTTTATAATTAATGAGATCAGACAACTAAGTTTTGGTTTTTGACACAAACTGTAATCATATTGATGAAGGAAGGTTAGTTTAAAACCCATTGACGAGATAACAACATGCCATTGAGGCCTGACAGGCCTGATGTGAACAATGTGCTCCGGAATAGCCTACCTATAAATGTACACCGAAATACCCGCTGGACGTAAAATTTGTCGATTCAGGGATTTTACCACCGCAATCTCACTACAGTAGCTTTCGTACAAGGTTGATGTGTCTGATATTTGTCCATAAGTATGATAGAAAAAAAAAAAGTTTGTGTTTCTTTACAATGGGCATATAAAATTTAAAAGAATCACCAAATTAGAAAACCAGCCGCCATTTTGAATCTGTGGTTAACATGTTTGGCATAAATCGATAAGACAATTATAATTCCACCGATCAGATTATGAATAATAACCATAGTAATTTTAAAATAACAATGACCAACTTACACATGAAATAAGTTGGATTATATCAGCCAAACACTTCATTCTGATTGCTTCACTTGAATGGAACAGAACAGAATGCTCCGAGCTACGAGCTACTTCAGAGACCTACACCATGCCATGTCTGATTTGGGTCTCCTTTGTTTGTAAATGAAGTGCATTAGCGCTCTCTTGTGTGTGTTTATCATTCAAAGAAATAATAAAATTAATCATTAATACAAGTGATAATGTTATAATGTAATTGTTTAGTCTAGACTGAAGATGAAGACTGAGTATTTCGGTGTGTAACAGACCAGACACACAAGTGTTTCGGTGATTGTTCTTCATGTAAATCTGTGATCAGTGTAAGTTAACATCATTCTTCTCAATGATGATTACTACTTTTTGATTAAGCATGTTTTCTCTTGAAGAAAGGAGAAAGAAAAATCCTGCATTTTTATCGGTTATCTGAACTCAATAATAAAAAATAGGGGTATTTCGGTGTTTCGGTGGTATTTCGGTATTTCAGATATTTTCTAAACTTGAAAGTACCACAACTTCTGATTGGCTAAACCATTTGGTTTAGCCAAGCAGCAGTTGTGATACTTTCTAAATCTATCATAAAACCAAGAATATTCTGATGAAGGGTTGGTGAATACGGACACAGGAAAGCATGGATAGGTGCACTGGCCACTATGAATGGAGTTAAAATGTCTCTGTTTTCAATACATTCTGAATTTCATCATGAGGTAACAGGTACAACAAAATGTTCATGAATTATTTACAATGTAAAATGGTATAAATGAAAACACTGAACAGCTACTTCTATAAAATTACATGTATATACACTAATATAAAGTATATAAACAAATCAGTATATACCCATAAACAGTATTTGAGGTAGCTTTGGTTATTCCAAATGAAGTGAAAAATTGAAAATTCTAATATGTAAAAGTGAAAAATTGTCCAGTGCTAAAAATAAAACAGATTTTTCAGTCAATGAAGCTACTGCAAAGCCATTTTTGCCAGAATGTCAAACAGTTTGCTGAATGACAAAATTTTGGACCTGTTCTGATTTCAAGCACTTGCAAACAACAAATGAAATAAGTCCCAAATAATGGCTTCTGCAAAAACTTTCAATCTGGGCAAGTTTAAAATTTTGTCATCTGGTAAAGACTTAACCCCACTCAGGTCAAAAGACCCCGCCCCCCTCTCCCCTCATGGGGGTGGGGGTGGGGGGGGTTTGCAAAATCAGCAAATTCTGATGAAAATGTAACTAAAGAAATTTGGAGCTTCTTGCTTAAAAATATCAACACTTTTCCAAACAATCCAACAAATTTGATGACCCTTACAAGAATGCTTTTGAAAAAAATTGTACGGAAGAGAAAATGCTGGCAGCATTTTCGCTTTATCTCGCAATGTTTTCTACCTTTTCATAGACAAAATCCATCATTTCAGCCACACTTAACTGTTTACCAAACAACAAAATTTTAGATTTGTCCAAATTCACAGCATTGGCAGACGACAAAATAAATGTGACTCAAAATTGAAATTTGTTTCCAAAGGGGTAGAAAACATTGTGGGAAAAGGAGAAAATGCTGGTTACCAGCATTTTCCCCTTTTCCCTCGATGTTTCCAAAAGGCGTTTTCTGTAGACTCGTTAAAACCTGGGATTGTGTGGTAAAGGATTAATCCTTTACCATACATCTCGGGTTTTCACCACCCTGAAGAAGAGGGCTTTTAAAACATTAAGGGAAAAGGAGAAAATGCCAGTAACAAGACTCTTTTATGTACCCTATCATAGACAAAAATCACCATTTGAGCTACATTTAACATGTCGTCTGCAAAATTTATTGCTTTCAATTTAATCACATCCAAAAATTTGTTGTTTGGTAAACAGTAAAGTTTATATCTGCGAATATTTTCATTGTAGGTGAGCTAGAAATTAATAGTCTGGTAAAGGTTTAACCCTTCACCAGATGACAAAATTTTAGCCTTGTCCAAATCGAAAGCATTTGTAGACGACAATTTCAATGTGGCTCAAATGGTGCAACTTTTTCTTTGATAGGGTAGAAAACATTGTGGGAAAAGGAGAAAATGCTGGTTACCAGCATTTTCTCCTTTTCCCACAATGTTTTCAAAAGGCTTCTTTTCCTGGGGCATCAAAAGGTGGCATTGTGCAGTAAGGGTTTAAACAGAAAATAGGAAAGAAAATAGAAAGAAAGTAAATCAGATAGATAAAAAAGAAGGATGTGAACACAGAATGAAATACATAAAAAATGTGTTTATATTTAAAATGATGTGTAAAAACTATGATACTTATTTTCATTCAAGAAATGAAACAAGTTCAATTGAGGTGAAAATGCTCATCTGATTTTAAAATGGTTTGCAGTATACAATGTTTGAAAACATAATAGCTGGAGATATTATTTCCTTGCTTGCTATGGGCAATTTCTCATTCGAAACATGCATTACCCTATTTTAACCCTTTACCACACAATCCCGAGTTTTAACGACCCTAAGAAGGAAGCATTTTGACAACATTGTGGGGAAAGGAGAAAATGCTGGTAACCAGCATTTTCTCCTTATCCCACAAGGTTTTCTACCTCGTCAGAGAACTTTAGCTCATTCGTATCGATTGAAATTGGTCGTCTGCAGATGATTTTAAATGTGGAAGTGTTTAAAACGTGCTGTGTGGGAAAGGGTTAAACAACCCTTAGGAAAATGGCTTTTGAAAGCATCTGAGAAAAGGAGGAAATGCTAATAAACAGCCTTTTCTCCTTTACCCATAACATTTTCTACCCTTCCACAGGCAAATTTTAGTTTTCAGGTTATACATAATTTGTCGTCTACAAATACTTTCAATTGCGACCAATCTAAAATTTTGTCATTGTGGTAATTGATGCTACAGTGATTAAAATTTTATTTCTACATTATGCTAAAACCAACCTATTTCAAATTAAGACATTCAAATTATTTGAGCTCTGCAAATTCCTAACTAAAATGCAAATTATAATCTCACGCAAAAAGAAACAAAATGGAAATTTTTCCATTTCAACAACAAATCACTGGTATTATATTCCATTTCAATTTTTTTTACAAGCAATAAAAATTAAAATCTGTCACCATACAAAATGAGTTGAACTATGTAAACAATCCTTGCAATGTCAAATCCACTCCCCTAAATCATTCCAACTATGACATATAGCTTAGTCAGTAAACTAGTCTTAGGGACTTATATACAAACTAGTCTCCAATTATAATTTAACTCTTTACCACACAATCCCGAGTTTTAACGACCCTGAGAAAGAAGCCTTTTGAAAACATTGTGTGAAAAGGAGAAAATGCTGGTAACCAGCATTTTCTCCTTTTCCCACACTGTTTTCTACCCTTCCCAAAGCAAGTTTTAATTTTTCATTCAAATTTATCTTGTCGTCTGCAAACGCTTTCAATTTGGACCAGTCTAAAATTTTGTTGTGTGGTAAGGAGTTAAACTGGTACCTGTCATATGACCCCTAATTGATAGATAACAGGCAACACCCCATTTGTAGATGGCAGCTATTTGTTGTAATTAACACCAATCTGACAGCATGTAACAGAATGCTTTTATTTCTTGTTTTAAAATTGCGGAGGAATTCTACGCTCCACTAAAATTTTCATGAAGGACAAAGATTAGTCTGAACAATCAAAATGGCTAAAGAGTTTGATCTTTTGGGCAGTAAAAATGCCACGTTTTGAATTTCCAAGTGATGTGTTATCTTACAAAGGTTGTACTGTGAAAAATCCTGAATTGAAGCACTCGGGTGTCACCTGTTGTTCACACTTAGGCTGCTAAGCACAACTTTGTTGACAGTGTAGATTAAGATCAGACTGCACAGACTATGCCAACTGATCTTGGATCTACACTGTCCAATATTTTGAGATCTCTCTGAAGAGTGAAGTTTTCAAACCATAAACTATGGTTTTTCATTATTGACTGGAAATCTAGTTTGATTTATTTAGCAGCTTAAGGGTTAGTATGAAGATCATTAACAGGCCGCCATTTTAATAATAATACTGTTGATCTCTCCTCCGCATTGAATAACTCCTGATTTCTCCTCCACACTGAAGAGTTCCTGGATTCTCCACCACACTGAAGAGCTCTTAGATTCTCCTCCACACTGAAGAGTTCCTGGATTCTACTCCACATTAAAGAGCTCCTGGATTCTCCTCCTTCTCAACATTGAAGAGTTCTCAGTCTTTTTTGTTACTCTTTGTAACATTTCAGTATTTAAGATTTGACTTAACTGAAGCATTGGAAAACAACAAACTGAATGAAGCTAAAGGTTGGTCTTTGTTTTTGAAAGAATAGAAAACCTAACAGTAGGAAATGCTGCTAACCCGCACTTCTGGCTTTTAACAACCCTGGCAAATGAGGCGTTCTCATTTTTTCCAAAATGCTTTCCTCCCTTTAAAAAAATCTGTCATTAAAGCTACATTTCATTTGTTGTTAGCCATTAATATCATTATGGCCAAATCTTAACTTTTGCTGTTTGGTAAAGACTTATATAAAATTTATCACCTACAGAACGGTTGTGTATATACAAGAAATGATTGACATTTGAACTCTTTTCCTCAATTTTCTTTTTACCAAACAATCCCAACTTTTACTGAACATGAGAAAGGTTTTTGAAAACATTTGGGAAAAGGAGAAAATGCTAGTTAAAGGTCAAATACCCAAGACATGAAAAAAGGAGTAAGTAAAAGAAAAAGTTTTGAAAGACCAATAGTAATGCCCGACCACACCAGTCTTCCTCAATTTCTAGGATGCAGAGTCAGCAAAATAAAAAACTAGAAGGCCCTGAAGGGCCTGAATATGCTCTACTGGCAGGGACCAAAATCCAAACCAAACTACAAGCTTAATCCCTTAAACAGGAAATGTAAATTTTCAACAAAAAAAAATGGCTACTTTTCCCACATTGTTTCTTGGATTTTTTTTCAAAATCAATAGGATTCAAGCTGTTGATGAGACAAAACAACTGGGTGAATTTCACAAAAATCTGATTACAAATGCAGACTTTATCATGTAAACAAGAATTGGAAATTTTCAACATGAAATGGCTACTTTTCCCACATTGTTTCTTCGATTTTTTTTTCAAAATCAATAGGGTTGAAGCTACTGATGAGATAAACAAACTGTGTGATTTTCATGAAAATCTGACCAGAAATACAGACTTTATTGCGTAAACAAGAACAGAAAATTTAAATTTTCAACTTTAAATGGCTACTTTTCCCATACTATTTGTTGGATTTTTTTCAAAGTCGATAGGGTTGAAGCTATTGATGAAATAAACAAACTGTGCAAGTTTCACGAAAATCTGAAGTTATTTGCAGACTTTATCGCGTAAACAAGAACTGGAAATTTTCAACTTGAAATGGCTACTTTTCCCATACTGTTTGTTGGATTTTTTTCAAATTCAATAGGGTTGAAGCTATTGATGAGATAAACAAACTGTGCAAGTTTCATGAAAATCCGGCAACAAATGCAGACTTTATCGCGTAAACAAGAAAAAGACTAACAGACGGACGGACGACGGAAACCCCGCCATGACATAAGCTCTGCTGGCTTTCAGCCAGTAGAGCTAAAAAAATTGCGACAAATTAAGAATGTTCTGATCCTGAGCACTTTCTCCTCCGGTCACATTATTTTTATGAGAATTCTGTTGTGTTTGTGTCAAAAAACCATCTGCATCCAGTATGGATTGACCCTTTACCACAAAACACCGAGTTTTAACAACCCTGAAGAAGGAAGCTTTTGAAAACATTGTGGGAAAAGGAGATTCTGGTTACCAGCATTTTTTCCTTTTCCCACAATTTTTCTGCCCTATCAAGGACAGATTTCGTCATTTTTGCCAATATTTTAATTCGTCATTTGCAAATGCTTTCAATTTGGTATTAGTGTAAAATTTTGTGGTATGGTAAAGACTTCATTCTAAACAACACAACAAAACTTAAAATTCTTACAAATTGCAAGCATTAGCAGTTGAAAAATTAAAGATGGCTCAAATAGCAGAATTTATCTTTGAAGGGATAAAAAATGTTGTGGGAGAATAGAGAACATGCTGGTCAACAGCATTTTCTCCTTTTCCAACCATGTTTTCAAAAGTCTTTTTTTCCAAGAGTTAATTATTAGTAAAAACTTCAGTGCAGCCATCACCTAGCAACACAAAACAATTTCTAAACAAATTTCTTTCATCTATCATATACTGATTACTTCACAATCTTTGAGTCTTGTCTCCAGAATTCCGTAATTTTCTTGGTTAATCACACAAAATGGCAAACAGTTTTATCAAACCATTTCATTAAAATGACACAATGACACATACGAAATGAGTACTGATCCAATATGGCTCCTGAAACACTAGATCACTGGTCCCCTGGTTTGTTTCCTTAACTCTTTACCAAACTAACTTATATTTTAACTACCAAGAGAAAGAAGCCTTTTGAAAACATTGTGGGAAAAGGAGAAAATGCTGGTAACCAGCATTTTCTCCTTTTTCTACAATGTTTTTTTCCCTGTCATACAAATTCAGTTCATTTGTACCCCCTTCAAATTTGTTGTCTGCAGAAATTTTCTATTTGGAAGAGTCTAAACTTTGTTGCTAGGGAGCAGGCTAAGCTTTGGACTCTACCATTCTGAAAGCAATTACAGATGACATACAAAAATGTGGCTAGCATGATAAGATATGTCTCTGGAAGGTAGAAAACATTGTAAGAAAATCCCCTCAATGTTTTCAAAAGCTTTCTTCCTCAGAGTTATAAAAACACAAGCTCTAGTAAAGAGATGAATCCAAACCAGAATGTAAAAATCCATGAGTGGTAACATAACACAAACAAGAGCACCACAGGCAGGTGATAACGCTTGACTGCGGATGCTTGATTTTCATTGACAATTAGGAAAAGGGGCATAACCCTAGTTGATTTCCCTTTTGATAATAAACAACTTGTCCAAGTTTCAAGCAAATATCTTCAGTAATAATGAAGATATTATAAATTATCCAAGTTTTCTCATGATGATGCCAGGGCTACAACAATACCTCAATGTTTTCTTTGAAAACAGCCGAGCTAAAAATATATCCTGAGGTTTTCTTTTTCATCTACAATATCATGTAGTCCTGTGTTTTTTTTTGTTCTTTATTGCAAATGAAAGCATACCATTGTCAAGGTATGCACACATTTTCAGTTCTGTCCAACATTTCTATCATAAGGGGAGGTAATTCACCTGGCATCTCTAGTCGTAAATGGAGTACCCGTTCAGCACCTGAAATGTAAGAAAACAAGATGTAAACATGTGTACTCAACCCTTACTAAGCAGTCCTGTGCTTTAATCCATTTCCCACACTACAAGTTTTAGACACTACTCTATAGGTAGGTGCACTAGCACTATCACCGCCGATCACTGTTTCGAATATGGTTACCGTAATTCACCCATATATTCCGATAAAATAAAATAATCATTTTACTTTGTGTCCAGACTTATAGATAATCGCCCCAGTCAGTGTCCGAAAACATAGAGAAAAAAAATATCCTGTCAATTACGTAGTCAAAAAACAGTGACTCCACCTACAAAAATCAATATCAGCCAATCAGTGAGCAAAGTGTTTTCATATATGGTGAGAAAACAAAATGCGTTGATCAATTACCAATATCTAATTGAATCAGGTGCTAAGGTAAGATGAGCTATCTTTTATGCAAAATCACGTGCAAAAAATATGGTAAGAAAGAGAAACCATCAACAGAATAAAAGTTATTTGCGTACAGACCTGTGCATATTTCAGCAACACAAAATTTTCGGAAACAATTTGACCCTGTAAATTTTGGAATTCCAGCTTTATCTAAATTTAGACTGTTTACATAATCAGAGTATTTGGCCATTAATCCTACAATTTTTTGTCCAGAAATTGCAATTAGTTGCAGACTGTTTTTCATTTCTTTTATGAAAATACACATAACCCACCTATCTTGTTTGTGATTCTTGTCCTCGATACCATAGGACTTTTTTTGTCTTATGGAATGAGAATGGCTCAGAAACGATGTATAGTTTAGTTCAGTGTAAACCAAAGCAAGTCTGCATGAATATGCAGGCTGATCTTTTACAACACTGCCTGTGTAAATGAATTATCAAAAATAGCAGGATCAGGGATAATTAAAAATCAGAATGAAGTCTATTTGATCACTGACGATTTTGTTCTGATGCTGAGGGAAAAAGGTTTTTGAGCAAAACACAGGTAAAGGTAGCCTACTGAACATGACAAAACATGAGTCTATATCAGTTATCGGATAAACATACTCTAATCAACGACCCTATTTATTACTTACCAGACTTTGTTTGGACCTACCCTTTGTCTGGGACAATACTTCTTTCGCTAAGAGTAGTTAACCTAGCTTGATGAAAAAAACCTTGTCCAGACTTTTCTGTCACAAATTTGGTGTCCGAATTAATAGAAAAAATGCTAGCATCAGTATCCGAAATTTGAGACAGAAACTAAATTATTTCAAAAATTAATTAATAGTGTGTGAATTCATAGAGTATGTGTATATATGGATGAATTACGCTATGTAAGAAAGCAGTCAGTGGCTTGTGTAGAATATGGTGCAAAGTACTGGTAACAGAAACTCCAGGAGATCATGGACAGGTGCACTGGCCACCGTAATATGCCTGAAATAATGTTGAAAACTGCATTATACACCATACAATCAACCAATCAATCAAGCTTGGTAAATGCAGCTTGCTGGCTTTGTGGATTTTACTGTATAAATATAGTTGCCTGTTTAATAGAGATGACCACTGTATATGCCTGTTTAATACAGGTTGTGTGGTGTCGGTGGTTGTGAGGTAGAGTGTCGGCCTTGTAACTAGAAGGTCCCAAGTTCGATACCCGGGAGTGGGTTTCAACTTTGGGACTGTTCTATGGCCCACACATTCGGTATGAGCACTGATGTAGTTTCCAGGAAGCAGAATCCAGACAGATCATTATAATTTGTGAGAACATGTTTCTTAATCGATGTAAAATGAATAAGTTTAAACTTAAACTTAATACAGTTGCTTGCTTCAAACAGGTGGCCACTGTGACAGCTTCTACTGTTGGCATGCAGGTGCCAACGAAACTGCAGTTGCTTGACTTCCAGTGAAAATTTGAAGGTGAAAAGGGTGTATAACTGTGTCAAAAATACTTTGATGGTTACTTGCCCTTGTTGTATGTGTCCCCCTTTAAATAGTGAATAACTTGTCCAAGTTTGAAGTAAATATCTTCACTGATGTCTTACAAACATGAAAGTTCGCATCAAATGCATAGCTCAAATACAAACCGCAACGGCTGGGATTCAAACCTGTGCGGGCAAAGATCCTCATTTATCGATACACTAACCCCTGAGCTAAAGAGAATTCTCCCCACCGCAGCTGTCAGGTATTGATTTTATACTGGAAAACTATGCCATAGGGAAGGAGTGATCTCCCGTAACACACTCCTACTTAGGAGAAGTCATCATTTTTGATGATGTAAAGCCTTATTAGGCAGAAAGTCAATTATTTAGACAACAAAAGGCTCAATGGCCAATAACAGGCAATTTTATAGACAACAAATGGCTCAACGGCCAATCCCAGACAAGGCCTCATCTTACACACATGAAAGTTCGCAACAAATGCGTAGCTCAAATACAAACTGCAGCAGCTGGGATTCGAACCTGTGTGGGCAAAGATCCTCGTTTATCGAAGTTTAAAAGACCAATACGCTAACCCCTGAGCTAAAGAGAATTCTCCCCATTACAGTAGTTAGGTATTGATTTTATACGGGAAAGCCGTAAGGAAGGAGTGATCTCCCGAGTTATGCCAGAGTTATTTCAAAAGGCCAAATTTTTTGCACGGCAATGATGCAAATGATGTCTGGGCTACGACAATAACTCGATGTTTTCTACGAAAACAGCAGAGTTAATAAAAACATGCAGAAAGACGTTACCTTTAACACTTATGCTCCTGAGATCTGTTATTTTCATTAACATTTTCGCGTAAACCTGGTGCTGTTCTTTCCGCCGTGACCGAACATAATGTTTCAGCGCCTCTAGAATTGGTTCCTGCATACCTTCGACTCTTTCTGGAGATTCTAACCCAGATCGATCTTTGAAAACAGGAAAAAAAAACATGGTAACTTTTTCAACATCAAATATGGTATATAAATACAGCCTTTTTCAGTGGCTGAAAATACGGTATATAAATACAGCCTTTTTCAGTGGCTGAAAATGCAGTCCACTGTAACTCAGAAAGATTTTATCATAATATATAGAGAATACGTACATAGTGTTTTCGTATATCAAAAATATCTAACGAGGTTGGGAGAATTGATAACTGTTGAGCCTTGGCAAGACAATTATCAATTCTCACAACTGAGTTAGATATTTTTGATCTACAAAAACACTATGTACGTATTCTATTTATCTTTTAAAGTCTAATTTGTACTCATTGTGAAAAAATGTTTTCTGTCCTATCAAAGGAAAATTGAACTATTTGAGCCACAATGAAATTGTCATCTGCAAATGCTTTCAATTTGGACAAGGCTAAAATTTTGTCGTCTGGTAAAGGGTTAAGCACCATAATGTCTTATTCTTTTTTTTTGAGAAACAGAGTGCATAAATCTAATTCTTACGTAAATATAAAAGTGTGTAAAAATAGGTCAAACTGTGTAAATAGTGTCAGTTATTCACTGGTGGAGGTTGATTGATTGATTGTATGGTGTTTAATGCCATTTTCAACATTATTTCAGTTATATCATGGCAGCCAGTGCACCTATCCATGCTTTCCTGGAGTTTCTTTTGCCAGTACTCTGCACAATATTCTTTCCAAGCCACTGGCAGCTTTCCCACATAACCATTGTCGAAACAATGGTCAGTGGTGTGAGAGGAATGAATTCTGTCGCGATGACTATCATCAATCCTTGGAAAGAAATTGGCCAAGCCCAGGATCGAACCAGCGACCTCCTGTTCTCAAGTCCTGTCCGCTACCGACTGAGCTATGAGGGCTTGGCACTGGTGGAGGTAGTGTGTACAGATTGAAGTTGTTCCACATTGTAACCCACCCAGTACATGTTGGGGTTCACCTTTAGTGGTGGTCCATAACTGAACTGAACATGTGAAAAGGAGAAAATGCTGGATACCAACATTTTCTCCCCCCACAAAAATGTTTTTAAAGGCTTTCTTCTAAGGGGTGGTTAACCCTTTACCGCATAATGACGCCTTTAAACGACCCTGGAAAAGAAGCCTTTTGAAAACAATGTGGGAAAAGGAAAAAATGCTGGTAACCAGCATTTTTTCCTTTTCCTACAATGTTTTCTACCTTATCAAAGAAAAATTGCACTATCTGAGCCACACTGAAATTGTCGTCTGCAAATGCTTTCAATTTGGTCAAGGCTAAAATTTTGTCATGTAGTAAGGGTCAAAAGAGCCCTTTCAAAGACATTTCTACAAATTCAGCCATATTTAATTTGTCATCTTAAACTGTTTTCAATTAAACTTGTAGTCTGATAAAGATTAACCAGGGTTTTGGCCTTTTTCCCCAATACTTTCTACCCTTTCAAAGACAATTTGTATCAAATCAGTCACAGTTAACTCTTTACCAAACGACAATATTCTTGACAGGTCCAAGTTAAAACCATTTGCAGACGACAAATTAACTGTCACACAAATGATGGAATTTGGACTATAAAGAATAAAAGCACTGTGGGAAAAGAAGAAAACGCTGGTTACCAGCATTTTCTCCCTTCCCACAATGTTTTATTTAACTCACCAAACAACAAAATTTTAGACCAGTCCAAATTGAAAGCATTTGCAGACGACAAAATAAAGGTGAATCAAATATTGAAATTTGTCTTTGGAAACATTGTGGGAAAAGGAGAAAATGCTGATTACCAGCATTTTCTCCTTTTCCCACAATGTTTTCAAAAGACTACTTCCTCAGGGTCGTTAAAAGTCGGGATTCTGTGGTAAAGAGTTAAATCTTCTTTCTTCAGAATCGTTAAGACACATGACTGTCTCATAAAGGGTGATTTTTATCTGGTGTCAATTTGGTCTTAAATTTTGCCATCCAATACCAAACAATGATATTCCAACAATTTGGGGGAAGCAGGCTTTGGAAAAACATTGTAGGAATAGGAGAAAATACTCATAATCACCAGCTCCTCCTTTTCCCACAATTCTTTTTCCTTTTTCAAAGCTGAATCCCCTCATATGAGCCAAATTTAATTTATCGTTTGCAAATTCTTTCAATTTGGACATGTCTAAAATTTTGTCGTCTGATACAGAGTTCATTCACTTACCTCCACTTATTAAACATATACAACAAAGTGCAGCGAATTCTAATTCATCTACATCTAATTCTTTTATTGAACGAGCGAATCTAAATATAGTATTTGTCAGGGCACCAAATCCTGCCGTCTCCAGCTGCTGCCTTGTGACCTTGACCCCTCCACTGAACACCATTGTATCTGATTCCAGATCATACCGGGAACTTAAACGCAAGATCTGGAAGTAATGGCATTAATAAAGCATTAATTATATAAATAAGCAATGCTCTGGGAAAAGGGGATTTAACCACACAATCCCGATTTTTAACGACCTTGAGGGAGAGGCCTTTTGAAAACATTGTGGGAAAAGGAGAAAATGCTGGTAACCGGCATTTTCTCCTTTTCCCACAATGTTTTTTACCTTTTAAATAACATTTTTTTAATGTTTTAACTCTTTACCACACCATCCCGACTTTTATCGACCCTAAAAAGGAAGCCTTTTGAAAACAAAATTGGGAAAAGGAGAAAATGCTGGTAACCAGCATTTTCTCCTTTTCCCACAATGTTTTCTACCCGTCCCTTAACACATTTCAATTTTTAAGTCACATTTAATTTGTTGTCTGCAAATGCTTAAAATTTGGACTGGTCTACAATTTTGTTGTGTGGTAAAGGGTTAAGTGACATTTGATTTGATGCCTGCATATGCTTTCAATGGCTAGAATTTTGTTGTGTGGTAAAGGGTAAATGTATCTACATGATGCATTATACTAAGCAAATCATCACATAATTATGGATCCATAAAATCCATTTTGTCTAGCAACTGACTGAATCATGAGGTAGAATGGTCTTCAACCCTTTCCCAAACGACAAATTTTGGACTGGTCCAAATTGGAAGAGTTTGCAAACAACAATTTTAAATTTGATGAAAATGGCAGAAAGTTATCAAAAAGGGTAGAAAACACTGTGGAAAAAGGAGAAATCGCTTGTTACGAGCAATTTCTCATTTTCCCTCAGTGTTTTCGAAAGACTTGTACTGCAGACACGTGGAAACCAGGGCTTGTCTGGGAAAGGGTTAAACATGCAGAAACTTCACAAATAGCAAGGAGCTTTGACTCGTGTGTCGATACTTTTTCGCTGATATATTTAACCCCCTTTTCACAAAGCATGGCTCTTAATCCTTTATATCTAACTTATCTTTTATAAATACCTAAATGTACATCTGTAACTAGTCTATTAACCCTTTACCACACAATCCTGACTTTTAAAGACCTAAAAGAAAAGGCTTTTGAAAACATTGTGGGAAAAGGAGAAAATGCTGGTAACCAGCATTTTCTCCTTTTCCCACAATGTTTTCTACCCTATCAGAAAGAGAAATCATCATTTAGAAGCATTTAATTTGTTGTCTGTAAATGCTTTCAATTTGGTCCATTCCAAAATTTTGTCGTTTGATAAAGAGTTAAATGGACATCTGTAACTAGTCTATTAGATGTACATCTGTAACTAGTCTATTAGATGTGCATCTGTAACTAGTTTATTAGATGTACATCTGTAACTAGTCTATTAGATGTACATCTGTAACTAGTTTATTAGATGTACATCTGTAACTAGTCTATTAAATGTACATCTGTAACTAGTCTATTAAATGTACATCTGTAACTAGGCTATTAAATGTACATCTGTAACTAGGCTATTAAATGTACATCTGTAACTACAGTAGTCTATTAAATTTTCATCTGTAACTAGTCTATTCAATGTACATCTGTAACTAGTCTATTAAATGTATATCTGTAACTAGTCTATTAAATGTACATCTGTATCTAGTCTATTAAATGTACATCTGTAACTAGTCTATTAGACACCTTTTGAGAATAAAGTTGGATTGACTGAATGAGTGAAAGGTGACTAACCCTTTACCACACAATCCCGACTTTAAACGACCCTGAAAAAGAAGCCTTTTGAAAACATTGTAGGAAAAGGAGAAAATGCTGGTAACGAGCATTTTCTCCTCTTCCCACAATGTTTTCTATCCTTCCCAAAACACATTTCAGTTTTTCAGTCACATTTATTTTGTTGTCTGCAAATGCTTTCAGTTTGGACTAGTCTGAAACTTTGTTGTTTGGGAAAGATTTAAGGCCAGTTTACTTTAGATATATCACAGTGACAGCTCACTTTTTCATCTGTTTCCTCATTCCTTTGTCATCTGTTTCCTCATTCATTTGTTACTCTTGCCAATGAACTCGCCTTTTACCACATAACAAGATAATGTCAATGATCATGAAGGAAGTTTAATTGAGGATCACTCACGCCAAATGTCAATGAATTCTGCTACTAACCAAGGGACATAAATGTTTACATATATGTGTAATGAAAATGCAAGACTTATTCCTCTTTTGGCCTTTGCAAATTTTATAATAGAACATTTCCAGACCCTCGTTTGACGAAATTTCATCACAAAAGATTTAAAATAAAAAAATCTCACCATAATTTCTAAACATGCTGCCTTCAATAATGTGATTTGATCAGAGGTAGGTAGACCCAGAAAGCCTGGTATCTTCTTGGCAAAATCCACTATTTTGATGATACCCCGTGAGGATAGCTCTGTGATTTTTTCCCACAACATGACATTCTCAGCAGTTAATTCTTTCTTGAAATCCTGTACGGTAAAGAAAATTAATTAACCCTTTACCAGACGACAAAATTTTAGCCTTGTCAAAATTGAAAGCATTTGCAGACGACAATTTCAATGTGGCTCGAATGGTGCAATTTTCTCTTGATAGGGTACCAGCATTTTCTCCTTTTCCCACAATGTTTTCAAAGGCTTCTTTCCCAGGGGTGTTAAAAGGCGGAATTGTGCGGTAAAGGGTTAAAGATACATCAATACTCATTTTCAGCCAGTCTTTCACCCATTTCATCTTTATTTTATGAAACTATAATCATTACTGTATCTTCATGCAAAATGTTGCCCCTGACAGTTGCAAGGTTGCACAGATTACGACAGATAAAAAATGCATTTCATTCTTTGGCAGCCTTCAAAGAAATCACTGTTGTTGCTTCTGGTTTTAAAAGAAGACAAATCCCTTGAGTTTCTCTATCCCTGGCACCATATATATTGATAATTTATATTTAGATAGCTGACCAAATTCTGACGCATCCTACACACTATCAAGTTTTAATAGCATTTATTTCTCTCTGGCTGTAAGGATGTATCTTTAAACTTAACCTTTTTTAATGGGATTCTGCTACTAGTCATCAAGTGAACTCTACCAACCATCAAAATTTATAATTCCAAGAAACCAAAAGCATTTGTGGACAACAATTTCAATGTAATTTCTGCCTATAATCTTTAATAACCAAACACTAAAAATTTTAACTGGTCCAAACTGAAAGCATTTGCAGACAAAAAAAAAATTATTGTACAATTGCAAAAGGGTAATAAGCATTGTGGGAAATGAAGAAAATGCTGGTCACCAGCATTTTCTCCTTTTCCCACAATGTTTATAAGCTCTTTCTTTCTTATAGTCTTAAAAGCTCCGGGTTGTGTGGTAAAGGGTCACAGGAATCCTGGTACAGCCATCAAGTTAACCCTTTACCGTGCAAAAAAATTCAAAACTCCAACTAACTGAAAGCAGTTGCAGACGACAAATTTAGTAAAGCTCACAAGATGGTTCCTGTCCCGGAAATGGTAGAAAACATAGTGAGAAAAGGGGAAACTGCTGGCTACAAGCATGTTGCCATGTTTTCACAATGCTTTCAAGACTTCTGCTTCAAGGATATTAACTCTTTACCACACAATCCCGACTTTTAACGACCCTGTGAAAAAAGCCTTTTGAAAACATTGCGGGGAAAAGGAGAAAATGCTGGTAACCAGCATTTTCCCCTTTTTCCCACAATGTTTTCTACCTTTCCCAAAACAAATATCAATTTTTCTATCACATTTATATTGTCATCTGCAAATGCTTTCAATTTGGACCAATCTAAAATTTTGTCATTTGGTACAGGGTTAAACCATGGAACTGTTGGGTAGAGGGCTAAAGAACTTTGTCATAATGTGTGATAATCATTTTCAAAAAAAAGGAGGCTCTTTCCTGACGTTAACTCTTTACCAAACGACAAAATTTTAGACCAGTCCAAATTGATAGCTTTTGCAGGCAACAAAATAGATGTGAATTAAAAATTGAAATTTGTTTTTTGAAGAGTAGAAAACATTGTGGGAAAAGGAGAAAATGCTGGTTACCAGCATTTTCTCCTTTTCCCACAATGTTTTCAAAAGGCTTCTTTCTCAGGGTTGTTAAAACTTGGGACTGTGTGGTAAAGGGTTAATTAGCTTTATACCAAACAATGAAATTTTAGACTTGTCCAAACTGAAAGCATTAGCAGATGACAAAGAAAATGTGACTAAAAACTGATATTTATTTATAGACAGCGTTTCAGAAAGTCTGCGTTTCTGCGTTTTTGAAGCGCAAAATGAAAGCCTCATGCAACAAAATTCATACATCACGTTTTCCTTGACGCAACATAAATCAGAACTAAACAGGAACATAAAAGACTGATTCAGGTAATATATTTTACCAAATCGTCAAGTTTATAACTGCAGAATCACATCAAACCCGCTTTCTAACAATCAGTTGTTTCCAGTTTACACTGAATTGGTCTAAAATGCGACATTATTCTGTGTGACATCACCGTCATCTTGCCCATATTACTGTATGGAATTTGTGCTTAAACTTTTTGTCAACCTTTTAGATACTGCTCGTTGATGGTCACCGACTTAATTGGAATGACAGACGACTGTTTCTATGAGGCCATTGTTTTCATCTTTTACCTTTAGTAACTCACTGCCATTTAAAACTTTTAGCATATTGCCAAATTTACCAAATGGCAAAGGCAAAAAACACGTGGAAAAAAAAAAAGGTTAAAGACCATGACACGTAAAATTTCTGAATGACCCCCAAAATTCCAAACAACAAGTCACAGATGACCCCCTAAATTTATGAGCTAGCAGAAACACTTTATAGAAGATAAGAATACCTGGAAAGAGGAAATGTGCTTGTTACCAGCCTTTTCCCAAAATGTTTCCGAAAGCTTTCTTCCTTAAGGTCATTAACCCAATACCACACGACACAGCTTTAGACTTGTCCAATTTTTTCAAAAAGGCTTTTTCTTTAGGGTTGTTAAAACTTGTGATTGTGTAGTAAAGGGTTAAAAGTCAGGATTATATGGTAATCTGAATACAGATTTTTTCATATAAGGGTTTACAGTACCAGATGAACAATGTAGCTCAAATGAACAGTTTGGCAAAAATCTATTATCAAGCAAAAGAATAACAAGGCACTTACATGCTTAACGCGTGACTCTGCCTCAGCAAAGTTGGGTTCACTTCTGGGTTCTTTCTCTCTCTTGCATGCCTCAGGGAGCCCAGCTAATTTTACGTTATTGATGTTGATTGGCGACAGTGACACTACATCATCTTTTGAGTAGGTGGCCTTATGGGCTTCTAGAATATCCTGAAATTGAAAAAATATTCAATTCTCAACCTGTTACAACACCTTCCTAAGTTTTTAATGACCCTAAGACCTGCTGAAAACATTGGGAAAGGACAAAATGCTGATTATCAGCATTTTCTCCTTTTACCACAATGTTTTCCACCCTTTCAAGGACAAACCCTATCATTTTAACCACATTTAACCCTTTACCACACAATCCCGACTTTTACCGACCCTGACAAAGAAAGCTTTTGAGAACATTGTGGGAAAAGGAGAAAATGCTGGTAACCAGCATTTTCTTCTTTTCCCACAATGTTTTCTACCCTTCCCAACACAGATTTCAATTTTTGAGTCACATTCATTTTGTTCTTTGCAAATGCTTTTGATTTTCAGAAGTCCAAAATTTTGTCGTTTGGTAAAGAGTTAAATTGTACCACTGCAAATGATTTTAATTTGGCCCCAGTCTAAAATGTTGGTAAAGGGTAAATCCTTCACCAAACAATCCTGTATTTTAATGACCCTGAGAAGGAAGCCTTTTGAAAACACTGTGGGAAAAGGAGAAAATGTTGATCATCAGCATTTCTCCGTTTCTAACAGTGATTTTTTTCTTCCTTTTTAATTACAAATCCCATCAGGTGAGGCACACTGATGATGTCATCTGTAAATACTTTCAAAATGGACAAGTCTAAACTGTTGTTGTTTAGTAAAGAGTTTACTAGACAACAAAATCTTACACTTGTCCAAATTGAAAGCATTTGCAGATTACATATTCAATGCAACTCAGATGATGGGATTTGTCTCTGAAAGGGCAGAAAATATTGTGGGAAAAGGAGAAACTGCTGGTTATCAGCGATTTCTCCTTTTCCCACATTGTTTTCATAAGCCTTTCTTCTTCAGGGTCCGTAAAAAAACAGATCATTTGATAGAGGTTTAACTGTTTACCACACAATCCCGACTTTAATGACCCTGAGAAAGAAGGTTTTTGAAAACATTGTGGAAAAAGGAGAAAATTCTGGTAACCAGCATTTTTTTTCTTTTTCCACAATGTTTTCTAGCCTTCCAAAAACAAATTACAATTTTTGAGTTACATTTATTTTGTCATCTACAAATGCTTTCAATTCGGTCCAGTCTAAAAATTTGTCAAATGGTAAAGAGTTAACTGTTAACCAGAACAGAAATTTTCCAAATTGACTGCATCGGCAGACAAGAATCTTGACTCTTTACCATACAATCCCGACTTTTAAGGACCCTGAAAAAGGAGACTTATGAAAAACATTATGGGAAAAGGAGAAAATGCTGGTAACATTTTCTCCTTTTCCCACAATGTTTTCTTCTCGATTGAACACAGAAATCATCATTTGAGCTATATTTAATTTGTCATCTGCAAATGCTTTCAATTTGGTTGAATTCAAAATTTTGTTGTTTGGTAAAGAGTTAAAGTAACAATAGGTGCCAAAACAATGTGGGTGTTAAAATGCATTTAAATTAACCGTTTCCCAAACAACAAATTTTGGACTGGTCCAAATTGAAAGAGTTTGCAGACGACAATTTTAAATTTGATGAAAATGACAGAAAGGTCTCAAAAAGGGTAGAAAACACTGTGGGAAAAGGAGAAATTGCTTGTTACAAGCAATTTCTCCTTTTCCCACAGAGTTTTCAAAAGACTTGTACTGCAGACACGTGAAAACCAGGGCTTGTTTGGGAAAGGGTTAAAATCATATCATCTAAAAGTATGTGAAGATGTGAATCTGTTACTATACCGTCCCTACAGTTGCTAGTTGCTGGCAGAGAAAGTAATTTCAAAACTAAGTTAACTCTTTACCAAACGACAAAATTTTAGACGAGCCCAAATTCAAAGCATTTGCAGACGACAAAATAAATGTGACTGAAAAAATGAAATTTGTTTTGGGACGGGTAGAAAACATTGTGTGAAAAGGAGAAAATGCTGGTTACCAGCATTTTCTCCTTTTCCCTCAATGTTTTCAAAAGGCCTCTTTCTCAGGGTCGTTAAAAGTCGGGATTGTGTGGTAAAGAGTTAAAAGTTGCCAGGTCACTATATCTTTTGTTTCCTTTTTGCCTGATTTTAAAATTCATTTTTTCTGCCAGTGACTAACATTCTGACCGACCACACAATAACAAATTGTCATCTTTGAAATATTTTCCATACTTCTAAATGGTATGATCTAAATTAAAATGCATTTTTACACCTGCATTGTTTTTTTGGGCCGCTACTGGGCCATTAAAATTGGTACAATCACGCCCAAGTTTACTGATCTTGTAAGAAAGCATAGATAGATGCACTGGCCACCGCAAAGTAACTGAAATAATGTTGAAATCACTGTTAACCCTTTGCGAAACAACTAGGAGAAAGATAGCTTTGGAAAACATTAGGGGAAAAAGAGAAAATGCTGGTAACCAGCTTTGGAAAAGGGGTAACACACAGCCTTGTTTACTGTCATATTTTATCAATATTAAGCAAATGTCATATCTTATCAAAACCTTCATCACATTTTCCAATATCGTCTGGCAAAACAAAGCTGATAATATTATAAAGGTTTTGTTACTATAAAATAGTGGTTATATGTTACCATGACAACAGACATGACTATTAACTCGGTACCACATGGCAAAATGTTGGACTGGTCCAACTTTGAGGTTTGTGGATGACAAATTAAATGAGGCTCAAATAATGGAGTTTATCCTTGAATGAGTAGTAAACATTGTGGAAAAAGGAAAAAAAATCTTGGTTACCAGTATTATTTCCCTCTCCCAAAATGTTTTCAAAAGCCTATCTCCTCAAGGTCATTAAAACTCAGGACTGTGTGGTAAAGGGTTAACCCTTTATCTAACAATACTGAGTTTTAACGGCCCTGAGAAATGAAGGGTTTAATCCCACTTGGTCTACTCCCATTTCGTCTACAGATTTTTTTGTGTAGTCAGTCCCATTTCGTCTACAGTCCCAATTCGTCTAATCTCATTTCGTCTACACCCATTTTGTCTACAATAAGATATGTTTGAATGTATTTGTATAAATTAACTTTGAAAATGAATTTGAATGATTCATTTAAATTTTTTATATATTTTTTTCTTATTTGGTGCTTTTATATGTACAAATCTACAAATGGAAATGTGTAGATACAAGTGTGTTTAATCATCTGAGTTACTGCATTAAGTCATGATATATATTATCCTTACAGAAAGTAAATAGATACATAATAAATAAATAAAGTTTGGTTTTTGGCATTGTTGTCTTGTAATTTGTATGCTAAACAGACAGAATTAAAAAGTTTACTAAACATTAGTGAATATGACAGGTGTAAACTTGCAAATTAGGTGTCATAATCCCTTCTCAACACCTGTCTTGCCCAAGTCTGTATAGGGGAGGACGGACGTTTTGGCCACGGACGTTTTGGCCAGGACGTTTTGGCCAGGACGTTTTGGCCACCTATATTGAAAAAACGGACGTTTTGGCCAAATCTATTATATATGTACTTATTATAGATATTAAAGCTACAAACATATTTAATTTACTTATTTGATCAACATTTTAGACCTTTATTGCAATTTTTTATTATAACAGATGGTTTCAAGACTTTGTATCTGTGTCTTTTCAATCTTTAATAAGTACTTATATACTGATGGCCATGGACAATTGTGTAGAAGGTTTGGTAGTACATTATAAAAATATAAAATGAGACAAAAGAAATAAAACACGAACCTAAATTTATTTTACAACTCAGACACAATTTTAAGCTTTAAAATAAAGATGTTTAATTTCAAATGAAGTGTTTAATTCTTTTTCTTATATGATAGAAAACATTGGAGGAAAAAGAGAAATCCTCATTCTGAGCAATTTCTTTTTTTCTTACAATGATTTCATAATACAGTTAATCCTTCCATATTGGGAGCTTCTGATTGATCAAGGAAATTGATGTTTTCTTATATGATGGAAAACATTGGAAGAAAAAGAGAAATCCTCATTCTGAGCAATTTCTTTTTTTCTTACAATGATTTCATAAATCAATTGTATAGGCTATTATAACACCACTTTCTTTCATAATTATAATTTCATCACTTCAAATTTAAATGTCTGGTTGACCTGCTCTCAGGTTGCTGGAAACACCACGCAAGAACTCTACTATCGATTTCCTCTCAGATATTCTGTCTTCGCACAAGTTCCTTAGTCGAGTCTGAAGTTCAATGTACACTTTTTTAACCCTCTTCTTTGGTCGAACACCACGTTCATCTTGTAAAAGAACAGCACTTACACGAGCACATTCACGTTGAAGAGTCTCAATGAGTTTCCAGACGGATGGGTGGTCTTGGCCAACTAAACTGTGGAACTTATTGTTCCATCCTTCTGATGCGTTGTTTGTTCTTGGTTGATTTAACATTGTTGCTTGGTGACAGTTCCATCTGTTAGGTGGGAAGAGTGAGGGTGTTCTTCGAAAACGGACTATAAGGCCATCATTATTTCTTCTTGGGCGAAGTTGTCCAGACACATATGTAGAATCAAAATAATTAAGAAGAGCTTCAGCTTCCTCGGGTACAGTTTCTTTTAAGTATTCTATTCCATCATTGACTTCTTCCAGTGGAAGGAAAGCCAGTGCGTCGATCTGTCCACAAAATAATCTAAACTCATTGTCGTTCTCATATCTGTTGGTAAGTCCGAGGGATTGTATCTTACGCCAAATTGATTGGGTCAAGTGATAGAAGCAAAACTGGATGTTCACATGTTCACCAAACACTGAAAAAATAGCCATTTCCACACTGCGTTCAAAATCCATTATTACAGTTGACGGATCACATCCAAATTGTTCAAGAACACGAAAGAGAGTTTCATATGTTGTCTGAGTTCTGCGCTGTAGGAGGGCATACACGAGTGGGAGAAAAACACCATTCACAAGTCCTTGAATGACATACAGCTGCGTAAAGAGGAGAGGTGCCACCGCAAATGTACCATCCATGCACCATTTATCACTGCCTGCTAGTTTCCTGACATGGTCTTCTGTAGCAAACACTATGACTCGTTCATCAGCATGTGGCCCGTTGTCAAATAGTAGAAAATCGGTCTGATTATCACCAACAGTTTGAGTCCATGGATGTTGAATACTCAATTCTTGTAGAGTTTGTGGTTCTTTTGGTCTATGAGCTGCCCTGACTCTTCGGAGGACTCTTTTTAGGGTGTCAGCTTCTGGTAATCTGGCTTTCACTTGGTCTGATGCTGTTGATGTTGCGAAAGTAACAATCTGGTTAGGTTTGTCATTTGTAGTTTTGGCTGTTGATTTCATTCCGTGTCTAGTGATTTCAATTTCGGCACCAACATTGTCAGATATATGATTATGAACTGTCTGTAAAGTGGCATCTTCATAATCCTTTGTAGTTTGTAAAATTGCCTTGCATCCAGAAGAAGTTCTTTTTACACAACGCCAAGTTATCTCGTTTTTCTGTTTGGCAACATGTTTGCACGTATACATAAATCCATCTAAACATAACTTCTGACCACCGCGCTTAGTAGTAATAATCTCCATTGTACTGTTAATATAAGTTGCCACTTGAATATTATTTTGAAATAAAGCTACAGTCCTCATAATGTCTTTATATATGTACCAGAACTTTTTCATAAAAATTTACATATCAAACAAATATATTAATTCTATACTAGCAACTTTGATCTTTCTTAACAGTTTTTCAAACAAATTAATTAATCACATATTTCTTTAATTGAAATAGATGATTAAAGTGTGGTGTGATCTACAGATTCATTAGTGTTAAAAGACAAGAACAATGAAACTCTTTACACTTCTAATAATAACAACATTAAATGCAAGAAAGTATCATTAATAAGCAATTAGTCAATCAAACTGTTTGTCAATCAAAAGACAAAACTTGAAAATTGAAGATAATTTAAAAACATTAAATTGTTGATGTTTTCCTTTACTTCAAAGGAATAAATAAAACTGTAAAACTCTAAAATTTATTACCAAATTTCAACAAAAGTTCAACAAAAGTCTAAACAATTGATCAAATAAAAAAAAAAAATTTTTTAGCTTTATTTTACATAAAAAGTACATATAAAATTATTCTGGCCAAAACGTCCATTTTTTCACTATATGTGGCCAAAACGTCCGTGGCCAAAACGTCCTGGCCAAAACGTCCTGGCCAAAACGTCCGTGGCCAAAACGTCCTACATTCCTGTATAGGTGTTAATATATCGATAGAAACTATCAACAAACTTGCAGTACAAATTAAAATAAGATAATATCTAAATCATTTTTGGGGGAGTAAAAATTGGAAATAAATAATTTATTAGTGAAAAACATCATGGAAAAATAAAATGTAGACGAAATGGGACTACTGGGCAAAACAGGTGTAGACGAAATGGGACTGTTGCGCAAATTTGTAGACGAAATGGGAGTAGACGACATGGGAGTAGACCAACTGGGATGTTACCAAATGAAGCTTATGAAAGCATTTCTGGAAAAGGAGAAAACGCTAGAAACCAGCATTTTCTCCTACTCCAACAAAATTTTCAAGCCCTCTAAATTATTTTTTTTTAAAAATATTTGAGTCAAATTTAGTTTGGCATCTCCAAAACCTTTCAATTTGGTCAAGTCTAAAAAATGTTGTCCTGTGGTAAAAATGTAAACAAAACTAAATTCTGAATCCTTCTCTTTGTCTGAAATGCCTGAACATGCAGTTATTTTTTTTTCATTGCAGCAGACGGCTTTTGAAAGATGAGTAATTGATAGGAGTAAGCGCTCTTGATTGCATTTTTTAGTCTTATTCTAGATTTAGAAAGCAGTTGTAACACAATTTCTGACTGGCTTTCTTGGAACGTCTTGGCTTAGCTAATCAGAAAGTTAAACAAAAGGGCCATGATGTACCTGTATCGCTCCACTGCCTTTTTAGTAAGATGTTTCACGCACTTAATTGGCATTAACAGAGACATAATTCATAAGAAGTCTGTACTGCAATAATTTTTTACAGAAAAATTAGCCTACCTACCTTTATTTTTTGGAAAAAAGTCATATCTTTTTCAAATGCAAAGAATACATGTGTATGACATTAAATACAAACATGTCTAATCAAGTATCATTCATACAAAATATCAATGAACTCTAAAAAAAGAGTGCTTTGACAAGAAGATTTCTGGATAATAGAAGCTGAAAACATGTATGGTAAAGTTCTGGAACAAAAAAAACGAATGATAGAAACTTTAGAGCCTTACTTTAAGCAAAACATTCCGACTCCTCTCAGCATAACTATTAGAATCAAAATAAATCACTCTCACTGAAAACTGAAAATTTTCTCTGCAAAAAACTTGAATACCCAACATCAATCATGTAAGGGTGAAGTAAGGTAGTCAAAGGTTGGTTGGTTATTTCCGTTTATTTATCGTCGCTACCGGTTGCCCATCTGAGCGACGCCCCCAGAAGACGGTTAGTTGTTACGGGGGAATAGTGCAAGGATACAGGTCGAAACTACTGAGAGCTTCGCCTGGTTCTTTAACGTGCTCGGCGTATAGCACCGTCACACGGGACCTCGGTTTAAAGTCTCATCCGAAAGACTATTAGTAATTTTTAGTTGGCCAGCCGGGGATACGAACCCACAATCTGTAGGACATTGTGTTCACGAGTCCTACGCTCTACCTACTGAGCTATATCGGCCGGTGGTAGTCAAAGGACGTAAATGGTAACAAACTATATATCTACTATAACAGGAGTTATTTCCCTTGATCAGTAACCCTGCCTCCCCTTCACCCCGCCCCCATAAGTTTAAGTCATAGTGACTTCATGTACTAAAATAGTACTTTTAGAGTTTTCAGACTTTACGCCTCGGGATTGTATGGTAAAAACACAGGATTATGTGGTAAAGGGCTACCACTATTGAGAACCACAATGGTTGCTCACCTGCAAGAGCGACATGTCTTCATCTGTGACTCCATCTTCTTCTTCTGGAGAGCTTGGGCCTTCTCTCTGCTGAGCTTTCTTTTTCTTATTTCTATCGTTCCTAACAGCTGAAAGTAAAAAAGACCAAGTTTAACCCTCTGCCACACAATCCCAACTTTTAACGACCCTCAGGAAGAAGGCTTTTGGTAACCAGCAATTTCTCTTTTTCCCACAATTTTTTCTTAACTTAATGAATATGAATTTCAATTCTTGAGTCACATTTACTGTCTGCAAATGCTTTCAATTTGGACAAGCCCAAAATTTTGTCATTTGGTAAAGAGTTAAAATTCTTCCCTACGTTACTTCTTTACCAGAGAAAAATTTAGACTCATTCAAATAGTTTCTTTACTAAATGACAACAATTTAACCCTGTCCAAACCAAAAGTATTTCAAGACAACAAATTAAATGTGGTTCAAATGGGCAAAGCTGTCTTAGAAAAAGCAGAAAACATTTTGGGAAGAGGAGAAAATGCTGGTTACCTGCATTTTCTCCTTTTCCCATAATATTTTTAATAGCTTAATTTCCCATGGTCGTCTAAAGCTCTGAGATTGTGTAGTCAAGGGTTATGATGATTACAGAGCACAAATTAAATGTTGCTCAGAGAAATGGTATTTCTCTTTTAACCCTTTACCACACAATGCCCCGTTTCACAACCCTGTGAATGAAGCCTTTTTGAAAGCATCGTGGGAAAAGGAGAAAATGCTGGTAACCACCATTTTCTCCTTTTTCCCACCATGTTTTCTGC
This sequence comes from Tridacna gigas, assembly GCA_945859785.2. NCBI lineage: Eukaryota > Metazoa > Mollusca > Bivalvia > Cardiida > Cardiidae > Tridacna > Tridacna gigas. The sequence continues at coordinate 24,968,472 of OX244044.2, forward strand.
TCTATCAAAGAAAAATTGCACTGTTTGAGCCACATTGAAATTGTTGTCTGCAAATGCTTTCAGTTTGGACATGGCTAAAATTTTGTTGTCTGGTAAATAGTTAAAAGGTAGTAAACACTGTAGCAAAAGATGAAACTGCTAGTGACAAGCAATACATCCAAAAGGGTAAAAGGGATTGCAAAATGAAAAAATAATAATAATTAAATCTATACCAAAAGACAAAATCTTAGACCTGTCCAAATAAAAAGCATTTATTTAGCAGCCTACAATTTAAATGTGATTCAAGTGACAGAATGTCTTAAATTGCAGGAAAACATTTTTAACCCTTAAAGCATCTTTCACAACTATAGTTGCCTTTGCAGCCTATGTAGATCAAGATCAGATTTCACAAAAGGTGCAGTCAAATCTCTGATCTATCCTGTCTACTTTGCCAATAGAATAAACAAAAGCAACCATGCTTTTGCAATTATTTATCTGCTATTTCTGGACTAAAGAAGTATGTTGGGTTTACTAGGGGCTCTAAGGGTTAACAGCACTTTTCTCCTTTTTTCCAAAATGTTCTCAAAAGCCTTGGGTCACTAACTCTTTACCAAGCGACAAAATTTTAGACCAGTCCAAAATGAAAGCAGTTGCAGACAACAAAATGAACATGGCTGAAAAGTAGAAATTCATTTTTGAAAGGGTACAAAACATTGTGGGAAAGGGAGAAAATGCTGGTTACCAGCATTTTCTCCTTTTCGCACAATGTTTTCAAAAGGCTTTTTTCTCAAGGTCGTTTAGAGTCAGGATTGTGTTGTAAAGAGTTAACTCCTCACCAAACCATCTTGACTTTTAATGACCCTTAAAAAAAAGGCTCTTGAAAACAGTGTAGGAAAAAGAGAATATTCCATGTAATCAGCATTTTCTCCATTTCCCACGTTTTCTAGCTTTAATCAAGGACAAATCTTACCATATGAGTAATATTTAATTTGTCGTCTGCTAGTTCTTTCAAATTGGACCAGTCTGATATTTTGTTATTCAGTAGAGAGTTAAAACAGGAATGGTTAGGTGAAGAATTCAATTCAATGTACAATGGACATACTTCCTGTTGCTTGCCAATAATTAAAAGTGTAACTGAAAAATTTGGCCACCATTTTTTATTCCAACCATTCAATGACCATGGCACTAGTATACCATCACCCATTTCCCACATGCAAACCCAACTGAACAGATCTATTGCAAAATGCCTTGTGAGAGTCAAGCAGTAGTTCTTCAGGGCTTACACTAAACCTTTACCAAACGTCAAAGTTTTAGACGAGACCAAATTGAAGGTATTTGCAGACGACAAATTTAATGTCTTTAAACCGTGTAAATTGTCCTTGGATGGGTAGAAAACATTGTGGGAAAAGGAGAAAATGCTGGTTACCAGCATTTTCTCTTTTTCCCACAATATTTTCAAAAAGCTTCGTTAAAACTCGGGACTGTGTCGTAGAGGGTTAAACTCTAACAACAATGTTGTCTGATGTTTGATCTACATTCCCCTATTTGCAAGAACATTGTGGCCAAAAGAAACCAAGAAAGTGCAAGTACTGAGTCTTTTTCTCAAGCTGCAACCCTCCATTTTGCCTGTTTGGTGCACAAAGCATGCACCTTGTCCTACTCCATTAACTCTTTACCAAACGAAAAAATTTTAGACTGGACCAAATTGAAAGCTTTTGCAGATGACAAAATAAAGGAGATTGAAAAATTTAAATTTGTTTTGGGATGGGAAGAAAACATTGTTGGAAAAGGAGAAAATGATGGTTACCAGCATTTTCTCCTTTTCCCACAAGGTTTTCAAAAGGCCTCTTTCACAGGGTCGTTAAAAGTCGGGACTGTGTGGTAAAGAGTTAAAGTTCAGTCTTTTGCTGCAAAAATGTGTTCTATAAAGCTTGTAACTAGGAATGGGTACGAGTACAAAAACTGGTACTCAAATATTCATTTTTAGAATTTGAATGTATTCAAATATTCGTATATCAGTACTGGGCTTGAATGCTGAAATGTCTAGCCAAAGACATCCCACGAAAAACCCAGCGCTTCCTGTAAGGCTTGAAGCAGGGGCCTCCATGTTGTGAGTCCTACGCTTAACACTGAGCCACTCCTAGTGAAAGAGCGAAATCAAAGAATACCGAGTATCGCAAATTTGGCTGCCTCACACGTCATAAACATTAAGTTAAATAAACTCAAAATGAATAAATCCATGTGGAAAATTTCAGGTTTGAATTCTAGGATTAGTAAAACAGTTAACCCTTTCCCAAAAGACAAATTTTGGACTGGTCCAAATTGAAAGAGTTTGCAGACGACAATTTTAAATTTGATGAAAATGGCAGAAAGGTCTCAAAAAGGGTAGAAAACACTGTGGGAAAAGGAGAAATTGCTCGTTCCGAGCAATTTCTCCTTTTCCCCCAGTGTTTTCAAAAGACTTGTAATGCAGACACATGAAAACCAGGGCTTATTTGGGAAAGGGTTAAATTGCATTAGGTACATGTATGGAGGATTTACCGTAACTCTTTACCACACAATCCCGAGTTTTATCAACAAGAGGGCCATGATGGCCCTGTATTGCTCCACTGGCTTATAAATATAAACCACGAAGAAAAGTCTTCACTATATAAGCTCTTATAAAACTTTGACCTCATGGCTACAGTCTGACTAAATAGGGAATATTGTATTAGAAGAATAACATGCCAAATGTGGGAGTTCTTGGCCTTATGGCTGGTAACAAGATGGTTTCTGAACTTTTCACTCCATAAACCCATGTAAAACTTGTGATCCTTGGTGCAGGGCCAAACTTGATCCTAGAGCTGTAACTTGGGCCCTCTTTGTAACTGTCCACTAAATAATGCTATAATTATATGCAAAATTTGGTAGCCTAAGCCTTATGGCTATGTACACCAAGATTTAAAAGTTTTCCCTATGTAAGCCTATGTAAATCTTGTGAACCCCCCCCCTCCAAGTATGAGGCCAAATTGACCCCAGGACTATACTTTGGACACTTTTGGTAGACTCCAACTAGATCAAGCTAAATGCCAAATTTGGTAGCTCTAGGCCTTATGGTTTCAGACAAGAAGATATTTAAAGTTTTCTCTATATAAGCCTATGTATAAAACTTGTGACCCCTGGGGAAGAGCCAATTTTGACCCCAGGGCTATAATTTCAAGAAACATGATAGAGGTCTACTACATAAAGCTACATGCCAAATTTGGTAGCCCTATGCCTTATGGTTTCAGACAAGAAGATTTTTAAAGTTTTCTCTATATAAGCCTATGTAAAACTTGTGACCCCTGGGGAAGAGCCAATTTTGACCCCAGGGCTATAATTTCAAGAAACATGATAGAGGTCTACTACATAAAGCTACATGCCAATTTGGTAGCCCTATGCCTTATGGTTTCAGACAAGAAGATTTTTAAAGTTTTCTCTATATAAGCCTATGTAAAACTTGTGACCCCTGGGGCAGAGCCAATTTTGACCCCAGGGCTATAATTTGAAGAAACTTGATAGAGGTCTACTACATAAAGCTACATGCCAAATTTGGTAGCCCTATGCCTTATGGTTTCAGACAAGAAGATTTTTAAAGATTTCCAATATTTTTCAGTTTTGTTGCCATGGCAACCAGAGTTTTTTAAGGAATCAAATTCTTTCAAGAAATTCTGAAGAGGACCATGTCAGGATCATTTCTGTGAAGTTTCGTGAAAATCGGATGGGTAGTTTCAGAGAAGAAGATGTTTGAAATAAAAGTTAACGGACGGACGGACGGACGGACGGACGGACGGACGACCGGACGGACGGACACCGGGCCATGACATAAGCCCGCTGGCCTTTGGCCAGTGGAGCTAAAAACAGATTTTTAAAACATTGTTGGAAAAGGAGAAAATGCTGGTAACCAGCATTTTCTCCTTTTCCAAAATGTTTCCTTACCATCCACAGACAAAGCCCATCACTTTAATCATATTTAATTTGTCGTCTGCAACTGCTTTGAATTTGGAAGAGTCTACAATTTTGTCATATGGTAAAGGGTTAATCAATATACAACAATAGCGACAACAACAACAGGCACTTGCAATTATAAGAACCTAATGCATACATTCATAAAGTCAAGTCTGCAAATCTGATGGTGTCAAATATTTACAATCAAGATTGAATAATAATAGTTTTGACAGAGGTCAATGAATGGAAGTCTATTTTAGAATGTCATTTGATTTGATAGGTGTTTGATGGGTGCGAACAAACGAGACAAATACGATGAGTGACAGAGCGCTGGATCATATCGGGGTTTGAAAATCTTTAATGAACAAATAAATAAGCATGAAATAAAAAAAAAAATGATTTGAATATCAACTTCATATTAGTATATTTGGCAGTTTTTAGAATATTTGATTATTCGGTCCCATCCCTACTTTTAGCATTTAACCCTATCACACTACAAAATCTCTCTCTTTCTTTTCCTCAGTGTTTTCAAAAGGCCTTTTCATTAGGTTCGTTTGAACTTTTGATTGTGTGGTAAAGGTTTATACTTGTCCCTTCCCTTCCCTTCCTTTCCCAACCCTAACCTCGCTCCCAAGACTTTTCTAAATCATCTAAAAGCAACACTAATCCTTTTCTCTCCATAGCATTCCTTTCCTTTACAGAAACAAATTTACAGGCAGACAACCTTGAAAACACCCTAATCAATATATAACTATTCCATATGTGCCATGCTCTGTAAAAAGGGGGTTTAACTCTTTACCACACAATCCTGACTTTTAACGACCCTGAAGAAGAAGGCTTTTGAAAACATTGTGGGAAAAGGAGAAAATGCTGGTAACCAGCATTTTCTCCTTTTCCCACAAGGTTCTGTACCCAATCAAAGACAGAAATTATCATTTTCACTACATTTAATTTTTCGTTTACAAATGCTTTCAATTTGGTCCAGTACAAAAATTTTATTGCTTGTAAAGAGTTAATGCATTTGCAAAAAGTATCAACCCATGTTACCTGCTGATAAGTTTTCTGTGTGTCAAAGGACCAGTATATCCCCAGATCATGTCAATTGTTAGAAACAGTGGATTTTATGGATCCATAATAACATGATGACTTGCACGATATAATGCAGCACGGAGATCCATTAAGTCCCCTTTTGCCAGAGCATAGCACATTTATTATGAATTTAGTTTTCATATTATTATCTATTTACCAAACATCAAACTTTTAGACTTGTCCAAACTGAAAGCATTTGCAGACGAAAAAATAAATGTGACAACAAAATTGAGATTTGTTTTGGGAAGCGTAGAAAACATCATGAGAAGAGGATAAAATGCTAGTTACCAGTATTTTCTCCTCTTCCCACAAGGTTTCAAAGTGAGGATTGTGTGGTTAAGGGTTAAGCAAAAACATGAGTAAAGACATTGTGGCGTGTGGAGAAATTGCTTAATACTTTTGCCTAAATGTTTTCAAAAGTTGTCTGCTGCAAGGCAAACAAAATTGCATGTCCATATGTATCTAACATCTCCATGGAAACTACCAATGACTTCATACTAAAATTTTCAGTTTCCAAATTGACATTGGACTGTAAAGTTCACCATTATTTTCACTAAAATGATTAATTTTACCTTTATGAGAACTCAAACCTATGAATAAAACAAAAGAAAAAGAACAGTGAAACAACCCACAAGTTCTGATGTAATCAGCTCTATACCAGACGACAAAATTTTGAATTCCCCCAAATTGAAAGCATTTGCAGACGACACAATCATTCAAGGCGGCTTTGAGAGGATATTAGATAATTGGCTTGGATCAGATAGAAGAAAAGCACAGTGAAAATCTCAATAATTCTCTAAGTAATTAACCCTTTACCACACATTACTAAGTTTTAACAACCCTAAAGAAGGCTTTTGAAAACATTGTAACCAGCTTTTTCTCCTTTTCCTAAAATGTTTTCTACCCTATCACAGAACTACAGCTCATTTGTATCAATTTTGTATTTATCGTCAGCATTTACTTTCAATTTTGAAAAAGTCAACAACTCGTTATTTGGGAAAGAGTTAACTCTTGCCAGATGACAAAATTTTTGACTTGTCCAAAAGTGAAGGCATTTGCGGACAACAAATCCAGCAAAGTTACAATATTTGAATGTGCATGTACGTGCATCTTTGAAAAGTTAAAACTTTGTAGGACAAGGAGAGAATACTGGTTACAAGCATATTCTTCTTTTTCCACAAGGTTTTCAAAAGCTTTCTTTCTCAGGGTGTTTAAATTTTGGATTGTCTGGTAAATGGAAACTCATTACATTCAGACATGCAGTTCTAAGCGTATAGCAGCAGGAACTGGGAGAAAACAAGCCATCAAAATATAGGTGATCATTATGAATTTATGATTTATATATGAATAAATACATCACAAAACTGGAGAAACTGCTTGTTATATTGCAATATTTTTGTTAAACGCAGAATTTTGAAACAAGAGGGCCATAATGGCACTAGATCACTCACCTAGAGCTTTGTACTTTTCAGGATATTAACTCAACAGACCTAACAGACATTTTTAGTCCAGAAATAAGATCCAAGTAATTGCAATTTCAAGGTGGCCCTTGTCTAGAATGTTTCTGCAGAAAGATTCAAATAACTGCAGTTCCAATGTTGCTCTTATCCAGAATGTCACAACCAAAAGGTCCAAATAATTGAAATTTTAAAGTTGTTCTTATACAGAATGTCTCAGCAAAGCAAACATCAAAGATCAGATCACATGTTTTTTGCAGTCTGATCTTGATCTACATGGACCACTGAAAAGGTTCTTAACTCTACAAAACAACAAACTTTTACACTTGTCAAGCAAGAAAGCATTTCCAGACAAGAAAGTGAAAGTAACTAAAAAATCAAAATTTATTTTTGGAAGGTGAGAAAACATTGTGGGAAAGGGAGAAAATGCTGGGTAACAGCATTTTCTGCTTTTCCAACAATGTTTCCAAAAGCCTATATCCTTTTGGTCATTACAAGTTGGGATTGTGTCGTAAAGGGTTAAGAGTTTTATAAAAAAATCAAAAGTTTTATGAGAACTGTACAACAAATATTGCCTCCATTTTACCTAGTGAACCCCCTTTGTCTCTTCACCCTCTGATGACCCAGAATTTAACTCTTTACCAAACGACAAAATTTTGGACTGGTCCAAGTTGAAAGCATTTGCAGATGACAAAATAAATGTTACTGAAAAAGTGAAGCTTGTTATGGGATGGGCAGAAAACATTGTGGGAAAAGGAGAAAATGCTGGTTACCAGCATTTTCTCCTTTTCCCACAATGTTCTCAAAAGGCATCTTTCTCAGGGTCGTTAAAGGTCGGGATTGTGTCGTAAAGAGTTAACTATTAACCAAACGACAAATTTTAAGACTAGTCCAAACTGAAAGCATTTTGCAGATGACAAAATAAATGCAATTAAAAAATTGAAATTTGTTTTGGGAAGCCTAGAAAACATTGTGGGGAAAGGAGAAAATGCTGGTTTCTCACAATGTTTTCAAAAGGCTTCTTTCTCAGGGTCGTTAAAAGTCGGGATTGTGTGGTAGAGTTAAATCAACAGACATTTTGATAAAGTTCTATGAACAATGGACTGAAAAGAAGCTTCTGAAATGCACACAAGGTTTTTCTAAAATTTGACTTTGTTACTTATTTTTCAAGCTGTATTGACCCATCTCTAACTAATCCATAACATCATCAAGACTAACATTTTGAAAAAGTTTCACAAAGATTGGAGTCAGACGTTTTTTTAAGATCTTTTTCTAATTTTTGGCCCTAGTTGATCCATTTTCAAACTCATATGTAGAAAACATGGCTTCTAGTCTAGAGTGTATACACTATTTTCACTATGATTTGACCTTGTGACGTACTTAATGACCCCAGGTAACCTAATAATAATTTCCTCAGAGGTGCTACCATACAAACATTCTTGACTAGTTTCAAGAACATTGGGCTGGAAATGAAATTTTCAAACTCATATGTAGAAAAAATGGCTTCTAGTCTAGAATGTATACACTATTTTCACTATGATTTGACCTTGTGACGTACTTAATGACCCCAGGTAACCTAATGATAACTTCCTCAGAGGTGCTACCATAGAAACATTCTTGACTAGTTTCAAGAACACTGGGCTGGAAATGTGGCAACTAGTGTGCACACATATTTAATGCTGACAAGGAGTTTCAGACACAACATGATCACAGAAGCTCATTGCTGGCACTTGGCACTACGATGCTAAAAAAAAGCTTAAAAAAGAAGCACACAAGGCAAAATGTCCATCTAAGCAAGACAAAGCAACAGAAAAATAAAAGGTAACTAATGACAAAGTACATGTGTGTATAAACGAGTTAATTCTTTTACCAGACGATAAAATTCTGGGAACTTTTACAGTCACAGCATTTGCAGATGAATTATATGCACAGTCATTACTAGCAGGTCAAATAATGAGATTTCTCTTTGAAAAGGTAGAAAACATAGTGGAAATAAGACAAAATGCTTGAAACCAGCTTGTTTTGTCCTTTCCCATAATGTTTATGAATGCTTCCCTCCTCCTGCTGGTTGTAAAAATATGGGGTTTTAGGTAAAGGGGTAACCAGCATTTTCACCTTTTTCACGCTATTTTTTCAAAAGCTTTCTTTCTAAGGGTCTTTAAAACTCTGTATTATGCTATTAAGGATAAAATTTTTAACACAAAAAACAAAATTAAACAAACGTAACAAAGAAGGATTTTGAAAACAAAGAGAAAAATGGAGAAAATGCTGGTAACCAGCATTTTCTCCTTTTCCCTTTATGTTTTCAATCCTATCAAAACCAAATTCCATCATCTGAGCCATGTTCAAAATGTCATCTGTAAATGCTTTGAATTTGGAGCAGTCCAAAATGTTGTCATCTGGTTAAGGGTTAAATACAAAAATATTTCTCACCTTCTTTAGACATGCCCATAAGAAAGCATTTCTGTAATCGACAATACTGGCATCGGTTTCGTGTAACTTTGTTAATTACACAGCATTTGTCTTTGTGGCACACATATTGCATATTCTTCTGTACACTACGACGAAAGAAGCCCTGTAATGTAGAAATATTTCCTATCATTTAACCCTTTCCCAAACAAGCCCTGGTTTTCACGTGTCTGCAGTACAAGTCTTTTGAAAACACTGAGGGAAAAGAAGAAATTGCTCGTAACGAGCAATTTCTCCTTTTCCCACAGTGTTTTCTACCCTTTTTGAGACCTTTCTGCCATTTTCATCAAATTTAAAATTGTCGTCTGCAAACTCTTTCAATTTGGACCAGTCCAAAATTTGTCGTTTGGGAAAGGGTTAATCATAGAAATATATGAGCCATGCTCTAGCAAAATGGGGCTTAATGCATCTCTGTGATGCATCATACCAAGCAAGACATCACATAATTAGGGATCCACATAATTCATTATGTCTAACAACCGACTAAATCATGAGGTAGACTGGTCCTTTGACATTCAGAAAATTGAACAATAGTGAAAAGTATCGGCCCACAGAATTTTAGACTCGTCTAAATTCAAAGCATTTGCAAACGACATATTATATGTATCTAAATTGATGGAAATTTTCTTTGAAAGGGTCTGAATGGGAGAAAATGCTGGTAAATAGTATTTTTCTACTTTCTCACAAAGCCTTCTTCATCAGGGTCATTCAATCTCTAGATTATTTGGTAATGGATCAAGGACCCAGAATCATGTTCAGCATCTGCCCACAACGTAGGTTCTAAATATTTCTCGAGTATATCATACTCTCACTTATTGCTCTATATTCCATCTTCACAAAAATATAAATTGACCAAATCTGGCAAAAGTTAACTCTTTACCACACGGCAATATTTTACACATTTCCAAATTAGAAGCATTTGCAGAAGATAAAATAGGTATGACCTAAAAATTGAAAAATGCATTTGGAAGGATAGACAACATTGCGAGAAAAGGAGAAAATGCTGGTTACCAGCATTTTCTCCTTTTTTCCACAATGTTTTCAAAAGCCTTCTTTATTAGGGTCATTAAAAGTCGGGATTGTGTGGTAAATGGTTAGCAGGATGTTACATAGAGTATGGACAGAAAATGAACTTTAGACAGTGGAAAGAGAATTTTGTAGGTATCCACAGCATGGGTTCAAGATACTGAATAACGTTACTCAAATATGAATACTTTCACTTGTCACACTATATCCAGCAAACCGGTACTTATTCAGTTATATCCCATCTCTAGAAAACCACAAACTGACTAGATTTGGTAACAGTGACTAGGATTGACAGTACGGATGGACTTGGAATGAACTTCACTCAGTGCCAACAACACAGGCATAAAGGTTGATAATGTATGAATATAAATATGCTCACTAATCTCTATATTCCAGATATATTCCAGGTCTAGAAAAAAAAAAACTGACCAAGTCTGGGAGATATTCACAAGACCTTTACACACTTTAGGACAGATAATTTACAGCAAATGCCCACAACATAGGTTCCAGATATTAAATAATGTTTCTGAAATATTGTTATTCTCTCCTATTCAGCTATATCACACCTCCAGAAAACCACAAACTGACCAGAGCTGGTAAAAGTGACCAGGATTTGACACTAAGTATGGACTTGGAATGAACTCACATTGTTTAAACAAACCCTTCTCCATGTTTCTACATGTAACATCACAACCTGATTATATCTTTCTTTTTTGCTAAAAAAGATTATCACAAAGGAAGAAATTGTTCAGAGTGGGCAATTTGTCCCTTTGCCATACTGTTTTCTAGTACATAGGTTTGTCCAGTATATTTCACCTATCAGTAGGTGGTGGTCTTCCTTTTATCATCCCCTTTTCAATTCTTTAGCTAGTCTTGATATAGAAGCATTGCAACTTGATGTACACAAAACCCCAGGTTAATACTTTACCACTGAATCTTGAGTTTTAACCCTTTCCCAAACGACAAATTTTAGACCCTTCCAAACTGAAAGAGCTTGCAGACAACAATTTTAAATTTAATGAAAATGGCGGAAAGTTCTCCAAAAGGGTAGAAAACACGGTGGGAAAAGGAGAAATTGCTCATTACGAGCAATTTCTCCTTTTCCCACAGTGTTTTCAAAAGACTTGTACTGAAGACACGTGAAAACCAGGGCTTGTTTGGGAAAGGGTTAATGACCCTAACAAAGAAAGCTTTTGAAATCATTGAGGGAAAAGGAGAAAATGCTGGTAACCAGCATTTTTTCCTTTTCTCAAAAATGTTTTCTGCCCTTCCCAAAACACACTTTGATTTTTCAGTCCCATTTGCTTTGTAGTCTGCAAATATTTTCAATTTGGACTAGTCCAAAATTTTGTTGTTTGGTAAAGAGTTAACCTTTCTCTTCCTTATAGAGAGGGTTTTGAACTTTCCTAATCTGATCACAGTTTCAAAACAAAAACTCAAGAGTATATTGAAAATGAAAAACAAAAAAAAATCTTAACCCTTTACCGCACAACGACACCTTTTAACAACCCTGCGAAAGAAGCCTCTTGAAAGCATGGTGGGAAAAGGAGAAAATGCTGGTAACCAGCATTTTCTCCTTTTCCCACTATGTTTTCTACCATATCAAAGAAACATTGCACAATTTGAGCCACACTGAAATTGTCGTCTGCAAATACTTTCAATTTGGACATGGCTAATATTTTGTCGTCTGGTATAGTGTGAAAAAACATTGTTCTATTAACTCTTTATCAAACAAACCCTAATTCTAACGACCATGAGAAAAAGGAAGTTTTTTTAGAACATTGTTAGAAAAGGAGAAAATGCTGGTAACCAGCATTTTCTCCTTTTTCAATACTGTTTTCTACCATTTCTTTTCAACATTTTCTATAATCAAAAGGCCACGAAGAATTACAAGAGCACTGCATGGAGATGCATTTACGGTACTTTTTTCAAAGAAAGACACTCTGTCAAAAAAGGGCCATAACTGTGTCAAAAATATTCTGAGGAATACTTGCTCTTCTTGAACGAACTCCCCATTTTGATAATTAACAACTAGCCCAAGTTTGAACTGAATATCTTCAGTAATGACAGAGATTTCAGGAAACCCCCCAATTTTTTTTTAACAACATCACAACAGGATGACATGGCTATGAAATATATTGGTGTTTTTCTTCGAAATCAGCCGAGTTCAAAATTGTAGCAAAAGGAAAATTTACCTTGCACCCTTCACAGGAGCTTACTCCGTAATGATACCCTGATGATTTATCAACACATACGACACACGGTTTGTACATTCTAGGGGGTGGGGGAGGGGAGGGCGACATACTCTGTTCTGACATTGTTGTCGGGCTCTGCAGCTCTGTATACATGCCTTGGTCATAGAGTATCCCTGAAATAAAGATTCAAAATTAGGATACAGTAAAACCTGTCTTTGTGGCCACCTCTATAAAGCAAGCAACCTGTATTAGCTCTATACCAAACGACAAAATTTTATACCAGTCCAAATTGAAAGCTTTTGCAGACGAGAAAATAAATGTGACTCAAAATTTGAAATTTATTTTGGGAAGAGTAGAAAACATTGTGGGAAAAGGAGAAAATGCTGGTTACCAGCGTTTTCTCCTTTTCCCACAGAGTTTTCAAAAGCTTTCTCTCTCAGGATCGTTAAAAGTTGGGATTGTGTGGTAAAGAGTCTGATTTTCCAGAAAAGGTTATCTATGTTGAAATGTACCTGCACTAAGGGAGCACCTGTCTTTAGCAAACACATTTTCAGTGTTCTTACAGTGATTGCTTAACCCTTTCGCAAACGAAAAAATTTTAGACTTGTTTATAGCCTATATTGAAAACATTTGCAGACAAAAAACTTAAGCCTGAAAAAGATAAAATATGCATTTCGAAGGGTAGGAGGGTTACTACCAGCATTTTCTCCTTTTCCTACAATGTTTTCAAAGGCCTTCTTCCTATAGATTGTTTAAACTTTGGTATCCAACAAAATTTGTGGCCCCTACAGTGCACACAAGGTAATTGTTGACGCCGGAAGATGGAATGCAGACAACAGAAACAGCATGATCCCAAAAGCTCTTGTTGAGCAATTTGTGCTCAGATGAGCTAAAAATGCTTGTTACCTACATTTTCCCTTTTTTCCCATGATGTTTTAAAAAGCTTTCTTCATCAGGTTCATTAAAACTCGAGATTTTGTGGTAAAGGGTTAATACAGACTGGACAGTACGTGTGTTTTTGTCTTCTACATTAACTGCTCATTGGTTGGTTGGTTGGTTGATTGATTGATTGATTGATTGGTTGATTGATTGATCGATCGATCGATTGATTATGTCATGTTTAACTACATACTTGACATTATTTCAGTTTTAATGTGGCTGGCAGTGCACCTATGTTTTCCTGGAGGTTCTTTTACTAGTACTTCTCACAATATCATTCCCAAGCCACTGCCTGCTTCCCCACATAACCATTGTTGAAACAATGATCAGCTGGGAGAGAGAAATGAATCTTGCTGCAATTATTGTAATCAATCTTTTGAAAGAAACTGCCCAAGCTAGGGATTCCAACTAGCCACCCCCTGGTCTAAAGTCCTGTACGCAACCGACTGCGCTACCCTGGCTCGGGTTAACTGCTCATACTATGGAAACAAGGACAAGGGGAACTTTGAAATTGCTCTTTTAAGTGTGGTTTCTACAGAGGAATTGCCTGTTGGGTTTATTGGGTTAACCCTTTCCCAAACGACAAATTTTGGACTGGTCCAAATTGAAAGAGTTTGCAGACGACAATTTTAAATTTGATGAAAATGGCAGAAAGTTATCAAAAAGGGTAGAAAACACTGTGGAAAAAGGAGAAATTGCTCGTTACGAGCAATTTCTCCTTTTCCCACAGTGTTTTAAAAAGACTTGTACTGCAAACACGTGAAAACTAGGGCTTGTTTGGGAAAGGGTTAATAGGAAGTTGAAACATCTGTATGTGACATGTATTTTCACCTTTTAACCCTTTACCACACAATCTCAACTTTTAACAACAATGAAACTGAAGGCCTTTGGAAACATTGTGGGAAAAGGTGAAAATGCTGGTAACCAGCATTTTCTCCATTTCCCACAATGTTTTCTACTCTATCAAATACAGAAATCACCATATAAGCGGCATCTGATTGGTCATCTGCAAATACTTTCAGTTTGGTCTAGTCCAAAATTTTATAGTTTGGTAAAGAGTTTTAACACCCTGTGAAAGAAGCCCAACTTATATTAACGCTTTACCACACAATACCAAGTTTCAACAACCCAAAGAAAAAGAACTTTTTAAAACATCATGGGAAAAGGAGACAATGCTTTACCAGCATTTTCTCCTTTTCCTACATTGTTTTTTCTATCTTATCACAGACAAGTTCCATCATTCATGCCACAATTTAATTTGTCATCTGCAAATGCTTTCAATTTGGTGCAGTCCAAAGTTTTGTGGATTGGTAAAGAGTTAACCCTTTACCAGACGACAAAATTTTAGCCTTGTCCAAATTGAAAGCATTTGCAGACGACAATTTCAATGTGGCTCAAATGGTGCAATTTTTCTTTGATAGAGTAGAAAACATAGTGGGAAAAGGAGAAAATGCTGCTTACCAGCATTTTCTCCTTTTCCCACAATGTTTTCAAAAGGCTTCTTTCCCAGGGGCCTCAAAAGGTGTCATTGTGTGGTAAAGAGTTAAGCAGTGTAAAGGTTAATACACCAAATTAATGTACATGTATATCCAAGAGCAGACTCATGACTGCATGCATATTTGGTGCAATCTGATCTAGATCTACAATAAATGCAACAGTCACTAGATCTAATACAGTGTATTGCCCTTACTATCCTTACAAATAATTAAACCCTTTGAGCACCGAATGAAAGAAACATATGTTGACCCTTTACCACATGAAAAATGGTTAGATTCGTCCAAATTGAAAGCATTTGCAGACAACAATGTCAGTGTGGCTGGCTCAATAATGATATTTCTTTGATAGGGTAGAAAACATTGTGGGAAAAGGAGAAAATGCTGGTTACCAGCATTTTCTCCTTTTCCCACAATGTTTTCAAAAGGCGTCATTCTCAGGGTCGTTAAAACTCAGGATTGTGTGGCAACTGGTTAATCCAAGAAATATGACCCAAATAGCTGCAATTCATGGTTGCTTTTGTCAACAGTGTTTCAGCAAAGTAGATAGTGTGGATCAAAGATCAGGATGTATGTTTTGTGTAGCGTGATCTTGATCTACACTGGCTGCAATGGCAACTAAAGTTGTGACAGGTGCTTTAAGGATTAAACATCAATTTTCAAACAAGAAAGGATTTTATAGAGTCTATAATGGCAAAGTCAAACAAAAATACCTGTTAAAAAAAAAATTACAAAAACTTCTATAAATTAACCCTTTACCGCACAATGACACCTTTTGACGCCCCTGGGAAAGAAGCCTTTTGAAAACATTGTGGGAAAAGGAGAAAATGCTGGTAACCAGCATTTTCTCCTTTTCCCACAATGTTTTCTACCCTATCAAAGAAAAATTGCACCATTTGAGCCACACTGAAATTGTCGTCTGCAAATGCTTTCAATTTGGACAAGGCTAAAATTTTGTCGTCTGGTAAAGGGTTAAAGCACTGAAGCTGGCTTAACCCTATACAACACAATGACTTTTAATGACAGTGAGGAAGATGCCTTTGGAAAAACAATGCCGCAAAAGGAGAAAATGCTGGTAACCATCATTTTCTCCTTTGCCTACAATATTTCTGCCCTTTCAAAAACCAATCCCATCATTTGAGCCACAATGAATTTGTCATCTGCAAATGCTTCCAGTTTGGACCAGTCTAAAATTTTGTCATTTTGTCATTTGGCAAAGGGTTAACAAGGCTTTTCTGACAATACAGACTAAGATAGAGGTGCACAGAATGTGCAGCCTGATCTTGAATCTATGCTGTCTGCTCTTTTAATACATGTTCTGACCAAAACAACCTAGGAAATAGCGATGTTTTACCCTATTTTTTCCAATTAAAAGGATTCATTTTATTGAATCAGTGCTCTATGGGTCAAGAAACCGCAAAATTGCCAACACTTTTCTCTACATATATGCACTAGACTACATATAAACAACCAAACCTGTACACATATTGATAAACAAGTACACAACATGAATCACACACAGTACCAGCGGTCACTGTTTGTTAAGAGTACACATACTAAAATCCGGAATGGTCATTCGCCTGAAATGACCTCCATTGTGGTCATTCCATGGCAACCTTTCGCCTAGATCAGTCTGAACTCTCGCTGTACACCCAAAATAAATACAATCCACCAGAAACTCTATCCCCAGTTGTTTTTAAACCACCCCTGAACTCTGGGTGAACTCCAAGCCTGATAGTAGGCCGTTCACACAATTTTTTTCCCAATAACTGCTGGTAGCATGATTATTACTATACAATAATCGAATGCAAATCCCAACTTCTTGGACAGACATAAAATATAGCCTTTCTTCGCCCCCCCCTACTCATAGCTTCAGTACCTGCTTCAATACTTAAGTCTGTAACAGACAACAAAATTTTAGACTTGACCAAATTGAATACATTTTAAGACAACAATTAAAATGTGGCTAAAATGATAATTTGACAGCAAAAAAAGAAAACATTGTGGGAAAAGGAGAAAATGCTGGTTACCAGCATTTTCTCCTTTTCCCACAATGTTTTCAAAAGCTTTCTACCTCAGGGTTGTACAGACTTGGGATTTTCTGGTAAATGGTTAATCATAAATCTCAAGTTCTTGGATAAACACATCAAACAGCTACTAAACGGCAAAAAGCTACGTTACAGTAACCTCATATTAATTCTTTACCAAAGTTACCAATTTGTAAGGGCCCCGAGGACAGAAAGATTTTGAAAACATTGTGAGAAAAGGAGAAAAATGCTGGTAAGACAATATTTTTTACCCTTTCAAAGACAAATCCCATCATGTTGATTTATCGTCTGTCAATGCTTTCAATATGGATGAGTCCAAAATTTATCGTCTTTTAAATCTTTAGTAAATAATCCTGTGTACCTAATTACCCTAAAAACCTTTTCACATATTGTGGGAAATGCATTAAATGCTGTCAAAACCAGCCTTTTTTGGCGTAGCTGAATGCGCTGGCTTTTGCCTTACTTTTTGGTACTTATAACAAATGAATAAACAGAAATTTGTGATCGGTCAAAAATGTGGACATGTTTATTTTCAGGGCCCCTGCCTATTTGCTGGCAAATTGATGCCATCTATCGTTTTTTAACGATATTTCTTGTTCTCCTTTTCCTGAAATGTTTTCTACCCCGTCAAAGACGAATCAAATCATATGAGCCATGGTGATTTGTCGTCTGCAAATGCATTCAATATGGATAAGTCCAAAATATTGTTGTCTGTTAAAGACATCAAACAATGAAAAAGGCCTGTTTTTACAATTACTGAAACAAAAAAATGTCCCGTATTTCAAGCACATTCAGCCTTTTTTCCTGAAAAATCAATGGCAGTACTTTTTGTGACTAATTTATCAAAGAAACACGACCAACACTTGTCCCTTTAAGACTCAGGGGTATCTTGCACATGCTTTCAATATGTCTAACATTTGGTTGTCTGGTAAAGATTTATCTAATTAACACTTTAATGATACAATCCCAAGTTTTAATGACCCTGAGAAAGAGGCCTTCTGAAAACATTGTGGGAAAAAGAGGAAATGCTGGTAACCAACATTTTCTCCTTTTCCCACAATGTTTTCTATCCTATCAAGAACAATTTCATCATCCGAGCCACATGAAAATTGTCGTCTGCAAATGCTCTGAATTTGGAAAAGTCCAAAATGTTGTCGTTTGGTAGAGTTAGAGCTACGAGGGAAGTGTGTGATACAAAAGGTATAGATGTTAATTAGCACTCTACCAGGCAGACAACTGTACTAGACTCATCCATACTGAAAGCATTTGCAGATGACAAATCAACTCTTTACCGAACGATAAAAATGTAGACTTCAAATGTTCAAATTCAAAGCATTTGCAGACGACAATTTAAGTGCTGTTCAAATGACTGAACTTGTCTTGGATAGGGTAGTAAATATTGTGGACAAAGGAGAAAATGCTGATTACCAGCATTTTCTCCTTTTCCCACAATGTTTTCAAAAGCCTTCTTTTTTGGGGTCGTTAAAACATGGGATTGTGTGGTAAAGGGTTAATGGGAGGGGTCTTTGACATTTTATTCATTGTTTAAAAATCCAGAAGAGGATGGTATAGATTATATGGCGTGCAACATACGAAAAGGGGCCTTTGGACATATGTATAAAAATGTGTCGTCCCAGATCAGCCTGTGCAGTCTGTTACTAATCTGAGATGACACTTCCTGTTTTTGTGCGATTTTCTGTTTCATGAAACTCTACTGTATGAAAAAATTTTATGTAGTCGTAAAGTGCCATCTCAGATTAGCCTGTGTGGACTGCACAGGCTAATCCGGGATAATACATTACGCATTTCGCATGTTGCGGACCATACATCAGACTAATCCTTTGGTTCAGTCTAATTCTGATCATTTGGTGACAGCTAATTTATTAAGCTTTTTGTCATATCTTTACTGAACAATCATGGCTTTTAACATCCCTGCTGAAGAAGTCTCTATTTTAGAAAACATTTTGGGAAAAGGAAACAAGAGGGTCATGTTGGCTCTGAATTGCTCACCTGAGCCTATCTCCCTTTCAGCCCATAATACAAAGTATAGTCAAACTTTTTCTCTAATATGACCAGATGACCTAGTTTATTTACCAAGCCGACCCATTTTCAAAACTTTATGACATTAGAATAAATATTTTGGAGCAGTTGGAAATATTGTCGTTTGGTACAGAGTTAATACACTACCTTGGTTTTGTTGAAACATGTAGTTACTGTAGGACTGAGTGTGGTTTTGAAACATCAGACTGGGATCCATATGGAAGTGGTTAGGATCCATACCCATACCTGAAAAAGGAATAACAAGTTACCCTTTACCTGAAGACAAAACAAGTTATTTTGCTGAAATGATATGCCCCGTCAAAAAAGACCTTTTTTGATAGAAACATTTAAGGGGTATTGCTTTGCATGTAGTTGTGGCCTTTTTATTACTGGTCCATACTAAAAATTATACATTAACTCTTTACCAAACCACAAAATTTTAGACTGGCCCAAATTGAGAGCACTTGCAGACGACAAAATAAATGAAATTTGTTTTGGAAAGGGTAGAAAACATTGCTGGCTACCAGCATTTTCTCCTTTTCCCACAATGTCTTCAAAAGGCTTCCTTCTCAGGGTTGTTTAAAGTTGGGATTGGGTGGTAAAGGGTTAAGCCCCCTTTTTCTATGATATGGCATTTCATTAAATAAAAGCAAATAATGACTGTCTGTAGCTTATGATAAACAATATAAACATGATGTTTCATAAAATATTGTGCAGTATTAAAGAGATATTGGTCTTTAATGGAAATACACATCAAGGCCCCTTTTTCCATGACACGGCATTAAATCAAAAACAAAAAAAAAAAGAATATTGGCACGCTATTATAAGGTACACATGTATGAAGTTTCATCAAATTTCTTCATGGATTTAGAAGATATCTGTCTGGGCAGATGGACAAATGAACAAACGGACAATGCAAAAACTATATTCCCTTGCCTTCAGCAAGGGATAATAATAGACTTATCCCTACCAGAGGAATTTGCAGGCGAAAAATTTTGTATAAATTTTAATTTGTTGTCTGCAGTTACTTTCAATTCAGAAAAGTAAACAATTTGCTGTCTGGGAAAAGTTTAAGTCTTTACCTTTACAATGTTGAGAAAGAAGGCATTTGAAATCATCATGGGAACTAGCATTTTCTCTTTTTTCCACAATGTTATCTATCCTTCCTGGTAAATGCCATCTTTCGGCCACATATGATGTTCTGTCCATAAATACTTTCACTTTGGAAGAGTCCATCGATTGATTCATTGTATGGTGTTTGATGCCGTTTTCAACATTATCTCAGTTATATCACAGCAGCCAGTGTACCTATCCATGCTTTCCTGGAGTTTCTTTTACAAGTTTAATGCACAATATTCTTCAAAACTACTGGCTGCTTTTCCACATAGCCATTGTTGAAAGGATGATTAGAGGTGAGAGAAGAATGAATCCTATCACAATGACTATCATCAATCCTCTGAAAGAAATTGGCTGAGCTGGGATTCCAACCAGTGAACCCCTGTTTTCAAGACTTTGGGGGGAGTAAACACTGTCTGGGTAAAGAGAGGAAAAAACTGAAAGTTTGAGCACTAAATCATTTGAGCATCAACACAAGTTTTTTTGGGGGACTTCCCAAGAAAAAGAGCTGGACAGTCAGTCAAACTGTTTACTTACCTTGATGTTGAACTTTGGGTCTCAAGTCTGCTCCTCCTCCACCCATAGGGTCATTACCCAATGCATGATTCATAATTAAAGCCGTCATACAGGGCACATAACCAGGTCAAATCAATCTGAAAAGAAAACGTAAGTCTTTATAACATAGTATCACACACGAGTTTTAATGACCTTGAGGAAATAGCCCTCTGAAAACCTTGTAGGAAAAGGAGAAAATGTTGTTACTGGCATTTTCTCCTTTTCCCACAAGGTTTTCTATACTTTCACAGACAATTACCATCAGTTCAGCTACATATAACTCTTTACCACAACATCCCGACTTTTAACGTCCCTGAAGAAGAGGACCTTTGAAAACATTGTGGGAAAAGGAGAAAATGCTGGTAACCAGCATTTTCTCCTTTTCCCACAATGTTTTCTACTATTTCAGAAACAACTTTCATCATTTTAACAATGTTTAATTTGTCGTCTGCAAATGCTTTGAAATTGGATAAGTTTAAAATTTTGTTGTTTGGTAAAGAGTTAACTTGTTGTCTGCAAATGTTTTCAATTTGGTTGTCTGAAATTTTATCATTCAGGATAGAGTTAAAGATCCATTTGGTTCTTTGTTTAACTACCTTACAACAAAATTTTAGACTGGTCCAAAATGAAAGCATTTGCAGACGACAAAATAAATGCGAATGAAAAATTAAAGCTTGTTTTGAGAAGTGTAGAAAACATTGTGCGAAAAGGAGAAAATGCTGGTTACGAGCATTTTCTCCTTTTCCCACAATGTTTTCAAAAGGCTTCTTTCTAAGGGTCATTAAAACTCGGGATTGTGTGGTACAGAGTTAAAAGGCCTTTTTGCCACATTCAGTGGAATACCAGTCAAAATATTGCATCAACTTACTTGTGTCGTTCCTTATTTTATCCAGCTAAAAAGGTACTGGACCTGTAGTGCCTTGTTCAAGGACAATTTGAACAGGAATAGGACCAGAATGGCCTTATAACTCATCGTACTCTCAATCTGATAATTCTACTGAGTTCCCCACACCAAAGGTTTTCAAGCAGAAATCCAGAGAAACACAAATACAGTACTTTTTATGGAAACAAGGTAAATTCAAGACAAGCCATTTCACAATCTGTTTCAAATTGGCATATTTTGGCAAACTTTGAAAGGTTTTTGAAACAAGAAAAGTCTCGATGATTTTTGCTATCCTGCATGGTATAGAGGGAGGTAAGTCAAGTACAACAACTACAGCTTTGTCAGTTGTATTATCTCCCTTGCCTAGGAAAAACTCATTACAGAGCGTGTCAAACTGGTTATAACCATTAGCAAAACAATCCTGTGCTTAGGCTATTAAGTGCAACTCAGTGCTCTTTTGCGGACAATGTAGGTCAAGATCAGACTGCACAGAACATGCAGTATGATCTTGGATCTATCCTGTCTGATACAGAGAGTTTTTTTCCCAGCAAGAGGAACTAAGTAACTGTAATGTTTCAATAGTATACACATTTTGCTGGAAATCTTTATTCTATTTATCTCTGTACCAAACGACAAAATTTCAGACTGGTCCAAATTGAAAGCATTTGCAGACAACAAACTAAATGTTACACAAATTATGAAATTTGTATTTTAAAGGGTAGAAAACATACTGGGAAATGGAGAAAATGCTGGTGACCAGCATTTTCTTACAATGTTTTCAAAAGTCCTTTTTCTTGGGGTCATTAAAACTTGGGCTTGTGTGGCATAGGGTTATTTAGCAGTTTCAGGGTTAACAACCATATAGATTACAGCATTTTAACCCTTTACCACATGACAAAATTGTAGACTTGTCCAAATTGAAAGCATTTGCAGATGACAATTAAAATGTGGTTCAAATGGTGGAAGTTGTCTTTGATAGGATAGAAAACATCGTGGGAAAAGGAGAAAATGCTGATTACCAGCATTTTCTCTTTTTCCCACGATGTTTTCAAAAGGCTTTTTTTCTCACGGTCATAAAAATTCAGAACTGTGTGGTATAAGGTTAACTCATTACCAAACAACAATATTCTAGACCAGTCCAAACAATGTTTTCTACCCTTAAAAAGATAATTATCATAATTTTAGCCAGATTTAATTTGTCACCTGCTAATAATCAATTTGGAACAGTCTTAATTTTTTCTGTGCAGGAGTGAATTACATGTAGTTTTTCAGTTCTCAAACATACCTTTTTTAAACTCTTTTCAAAATTTTAGACTTGTCCAAATTGAAATCATTAATTTTGAAGGTAACAAATCACATAAAGCAATTTATCTTTCAAAGTGTAAAAACCATTGTCATGAAAGAAGAAAATGCATTTTCACCTTTCCCCACAATGTTTTTAAAAGGTTTTTTTCTTCAGCATTGTTAACTCTTTACCAAACAATACCAATTTTCAATGACCCCGAGATAAAAGAGGCTCTTGAAAACACTGTGGGAAAAGAAGAAAATGCTGGTAACAAGCAATGTTTTCTACCATTTCAAAAAACAAATTTCAATTTTTGAGTTGCATCTATTTCGTTGTCTGCAAATGCATTCAATTTGGACAGGCCTAAAACTTTGTCGTTTGGTAGAGTTAAAATATGTCTGCTGGTGAGCTCAGAGCCTCTGACTGCAGAAGCATCTAATGACATCTGCGTGAGGAAACAAACGAAGATGTTTTGTATAAATGATGACCATCATTATCTTTTCTTGGAATCAATTTTTCATGTGACAAGATCATGTGATCATTATTGACAGCCAATCAAATTCAAGAATAGCAAATCCGGCAGATCTTATCTGCCTAGTAATTAACCTTATTTCCTGTTATCATTGTGAGTTTCTGATCTTTCGGGATCAAATCCAAGAAAATACCTTATTAGTAGGAAGATGGTCCTTTGTTATAATCTCCGATTCTTTTCCTTCTTCAAGTCCCTTCGGCTTGGCTCTTTCAATATGTTTGAAGATTTTACCCTTTACCACACAATCTCAAGTTTTAACCACCCTGAAGATGACAGCTTTTGAAAAAAATTGTGCATTTTCTCCTTTTCCCACAATGTTTTCAAAAGGTTTCTTCGCCAGGGTCGTTAAAAGTCGGGATTGTGGGGGAAAGGGTTAAAAAACTTTGTGGGAAAAGGCGAATATGCTGGTAACCAGCATTTACTCCTTTTTCCACAATGTTTTCGAAAAGCTTCTTCCTCAGGGTCGTTAAAAGTCGTGATTGTGTGGTAAAGAGTTAGTCTGTCGTCTGTAATTGCTTTCAATTTGGACCAGTCTAAAATTTATCGTTTGGTAAAGAGTTGCGCAAATACTTTCAAACTGGATGATTTTAAGTATTTGCCATGTAGTTAAAATTTATCCCCATAGCTACTAAGCAGAATAAATTAACTAAATCCATGCGCTTTGGTTGATAGTGTAGATCAAGATCAGACTTTTTGCTGCAAAAAGAATTTTTAAAATCACAAAAATTGAGATTTTGCCATTGACAAGGAATTTTCAACAGATTGATTTAGCAGGTTCAGGGTTAAAATTGAACTACAACACATATGCTCGATATATTTACAGCAGTCTTAGGACAAAACACTGTAGCAAATGGGGAAATTAATCATTTAAAGTAATTTCTAAATCTGCCACATTGCTTTCACTGGCAATGTGAGTTTCTCAACCCTTTACCACACAAACCCAACTTTTAACGACCCTGAAGAAAAAGCCTTTTGAAAACATTGTGGTAAAAGGAGAAAATACTGGTAACCAGCATTTTCTCCTTTTTCCACAAGGTTTTCTACACTATCAAGACCAAATTTCGACATCTGAACCACCTTTGTTGTCTGTAAATGCTTTCAATTTGGACATGTCTACCATTTCATCATATGGTAAGGAGTTAACCATTTACCTGAGGAAGAATGGGGGTGGGGGTAAAGGAGGAACTGCTGGTAAACAGCATTTTCTCCTTTCCCTACAATGTTTTCAACCCTTCTAATGACAAATCCAATCATTTCTACCATATCTATGATTTTATCAGCAAACCCTTTCCATTCAGCCAAGTCTGAAACTTTGCAATGTGGTAGAATGTTGATGATACATTCTTACAGCCAGAGAGAAAAAATGCTGTTAAAACTTGAAAGTGTGTAGAAGGGCTCAGAATTTGGTCAGCTGTGTAAACACAGATGAATTACCAATATTATATGGTGTAGGGGATAGAGAAACTGGAGGTATTTGTGCTCATTTTAAACAGTAAACGACAACAATAATGTCTTTGAAGGCTGCCAAAAAATGAAATGCATTTTCTGTCCTTCGTAATCTTTGCATCTTTGTAGCCATCAGGGGCAAAATCTGGCATGAAGATACAAGAATGATTATAATTTCATAAAAAAAAGATGAAATGGGGTAAAAACTGGCTGAAAATTAACCCTTTGAACACCGCATAAACCTGCCAGACATTTTCATCCTAGAAATATGATCCAAATAATTGAAAATTTTATGGTTGCTTTTGTCCACAGTGATTCAGCAAAGCAGACAGTGTAGTCCGAAGATCAGGCTGCAGATTTTGTGCAGCCTGATCTTGATCTACACTGGCCGCAAATGCAACTATAGTCGTGAAAGGCGCTTTAACTCTTTATCACACAATCCCGACTTTTAACGACCCTGAGAAAGAAGCCTTTTGAAAACATTGTGGGAAAAGGAGAAAATGCTGGTAACCAGCATTTTCTCCTTTTCCCACAATGTTTTCTACCCTTTCCAACACAAATTTCAAATTTTGAGTCACACTTAATTTGTTGTCTGCAAACATTTTCAATTTGGACAGGCCTAACATTTTGTCATTTGGTAAAGAGTTAAGGGTTACGAAGAAATGGGTTAAAAACTGGCTCAAAATGAGTATTGATATATCTATAAGCCTTGTCCAAATTGAAAGCATTTTGCAGACAACATAATTGTAATCAATTGTGGCCGAAATATTGCAATATGTTTTTGGAAAGATAAGAAAACTTTGGAAAAGAGGAGAAAATGCTGGAACTTGTCTAGAATTTCGTTGTCCGGTAAAGATTACAAGTGTCATTCAACTTACCTCTTTACCTCACGACAAAATTTTAGAGCCGTCCATATTGAAAGCATTTGCAGACGACAAATTCAATGGAGCTCAAATATTAAGATTTATCTTTGACATGGTAGAAAATATTGTGGGAGAAGGAGAAAATGCTGGTTACCAGCATCTTCTCCTTTTCCCACAATGTTTTCAAAAAAAAAAATAGCTTTCTTCCTCAAGGGAGTAAAAACGCAGGGATCATTTCCTATAGACTTAATATCCCATCTTTCATCTTCATTTCTAATCACCTGTTATGATAGACTAATCTTGTTCAAAAGTCACTCAATTATAAGACATCATATTTCAAGGCACATATATCATCTTCCCCCATTTCCAGTTTTTCTTTGATTTGTATTTGGTTTGTATTGGAGTTTAATGCCATTTATACAGCTCAGGTCATATCATGGCCGTCATTGATGCACCCATGTGTTTCCTGACTTTCTCACACCAGTACTGATATAACTCTCTTTCCAAAGCCACTGACTACTTTTCTCATATGCATCAAAGGTGAGAGGCATAAAATCACCAGAAAGAAAGTTTGCTTAACCAGGTATCGAACTCATAACGACAAGGTCACGTGTCAGATACGCTATCCAATGAGCTACCAGAGCGGGCTCTAACAAACAAAACATGCGGTGCTCTTATTTTTTTCCCAGTTTTTCTCGCAAACAAAAAACAAGAGCACTGCATGCGGGTGTCAACGCTCAGCTGCAAGTGCTTGATTTTCAGTGAAAATTCTAAGTCGAAAAAGGGACATAACTGTGTAAAAAATACTTTGATGGTTATCTGCCCCTGTTATATGAGATTCTCCTTTTGATAGTGAACCCTTTCCCAAACAAGTCCTGGTTTTCACATGTCTGCAGTACAAGTCTTTTGAAAACACTGTGGGAAAAGGAGAAATTGCTCGTAATGAGCAATTTCTCCTTTTCTCACAGTGTTGTCTACCATTTTGGAGAACTTTCTGTCATTTTCATCACATCTAAAATTGTCGTCTGCAAATTCTTTCAAATTGGACCAGTCCAAAATCTGTCGTTTGGGAAAGGGTTAACAATTTGTCCAAGTTTGAAGTAAATATATTCAGTAATAACAGAGATATTGCAAAATGTCAAAGTTTTCACACTACATTGACACAGACAACGCTAGGACTATGACAATAACTTGTAGTTTTCTTCGAAAAAAGCTGAGTTTAGAAGACTTTCACTGGCTTAACCCTTTACCAGACGACAAAGTCTTAGCCTTGTCCAAATTGAAAGCATTTGCAGATGACAATTTCAATGTGGCTCAAATGGTGCATGTTTTCTTTGATAGGGTAGAAAGCTGAGTTTAGAAGACTTTCACTGGCTTAACCCTTTACCAGACGACAAAGTCTTAGCCTTGTCCAAATTGAAAGCATTTGCAGACGACAATTTCAATGTGGCTCAAATGGTGCATGTTTTCTTTGATAGGGTAGAAAACATTGTGGGAAAAGGAGACCAAGTCCAAGTCTGAAGCAAACATACCGGTACTAATAATTCATTTATAACAGAGATAATGAGAAAATGTAGTTTCTGCAGGAAGAACCAAAAGATGACCACAGGGCTAGGACAATACTTCGACACTTTCTCCCAAAACAGCCTGGTTAAGAAAAGGTCTAAACTAGTTGCATGAAATTAATTGTATGGTGTTTAACATCATTTTCAGATATGATGTGGCGGCCAGAGCACCTGTTTTCTTCTGAGTTTCTTTTACCAGAAATTCACACAATATTCTTCCCAAGCCACTGGCTGCTTTTACATGAAACTATCCTTGAAACAATGATATGCGTAGAGAGAGGAATACAACGACTATCACCAATCCTTAGAAAGAAATTGGCTGAGCTGGGGCTTCAAACCAGCCACCCCTTGTTCTCAAGTCCTGTATGCTACCAACTGAGTCTGTACTAACTGAGAACTGTATAAATATGTCTCCAGGAGACACACTGGATTGACCTCAAACTATGTTATTACTGAACCTTCAAGCAACTGTCTACTTATCAGTCAATCTGGATGGGCACTGGCCTTTTGAGAGAGCATTATGTTACATTACTCTTATCAAACCTGTCTGGCCTTATCTCTTCTATACCCTTATCCCAGTGTTCTGCCATAGGAAAGATTCTGAGACATTGCCCCACAGAATTACCAGTATATAAACGTCCCATGATGATGCACACATGCAAGACACAGTCCCTTCTAACTCTTTACCACAAAACAAAAATTTTGCCTTGTCTGCACTGAAAGCACTTGCTGACAGGAAATTAAAAGTGGCTTTAACTGTGAGATATGCCTGTGAAAGGGTAGAAAACATTGTAGAAAAAGGAGATAATGCTGGTATCCAGCATTTTCTCCTTTTCCCCAAATGTTTTCAAAAGCCTTCTCTTTCAGTGTCGTTCAAAGTCGGGATTGTGTGGTAAAGGGTTAAAGGTACATCTATGCTCGGTTTCAGCCAATTTTTAACTATTTTTGTCTTCATTCTATCGAACTATAATCATTCTTGCATCTTCATGCTGAATTTTTCCCCTGACGGTTGCAAGGTTCCTTAGATTGCATGCAAACGACAGAAAATGCATTTTATTTTCTGGAGGTCATCAAAGAAATCACTGTTGTAGCGTTTCCAGTTTTAAATCAAAGATTTTCGATATATGTGTTTATGCCTTACACCATCATAATATCAATTAACTATTGATGTTTATAAAGCTAACTAAATTCTGAACCATTCTACAGTCCATCAACTTTTAACAGGGTTTTTTCACTCTGACTGTAGGGCTGCATCTTTAAACTTATTGAGTGCAGCTGTCTCGCATATTATGAAAAATTCCCCTTATTTCAGCATGTTTTTGGGACACTGCCCCAGTCATCAGTGCCCCAGACATCGGTCTTCCACACATTTCACATTCACAGCTCACCTAATCTTAGTGTTGTTATGATTTTCTAATGTAGGAAAAGGATAAAGGGGGTTATTTACATCTTCTTATATTTCCTAACAAGAAAAATCCCTATGAGCGATGAAAAGCAAAACATCATGCCATATTTCTGGTCTCACCTTTTACCCTGAAATACAGTATCATGTAAAGTAACCCGTATCCTGCTAAATAACTTAAATGAAACATTCAGACTGATGGTTAAAACCCAGATACTGCTATTTCAAATTTATGGGGGTTGCGGAAATTTCTCCTTATCAGACAGTGTAGATCAAAGATCAGACTGCACATTCTATGCAGTCTGATCTTGATCTACAGTGCCTTCAAAAGGTCAGTGAGTCAGGCTTAGCAGCTTAAGGGTTAACTTTGACCTACCAGCTACTGTTGATGTTCCCTTAAAGATACACCTATAATCGTTTTCAGCCAGTTTTTAACCCATTTCATCTTTATTTATGAAACTATAAATATTCTTGTATCTTCATGCCAAAATTTTAATGTTACCCAAGATGGCTGCAAGGTTGCACAGATTACGACAGATACAAAATGCATTTCACTTTTTGGCTACCTTCAAGGAAATCACTGACATCATTTCCAGTTTTGAATGAGGACAAATCCCTCGAGTTTATCTCTTACACAATATATATTGGTAATTTATCTATGTTTACACAGCTGACCAACTTCTGAGCCATTCTAGACACTTTCAAGTTTTAACAGCCTTTTTTTTTTTCTCTCTGACTGTAAGGATGTTTCTTAAACTCCTCACCAAACAACCAAAATTTTATACATGTCCAATTGATTGATTAAATGGTGTTCGACACTGCTTTCAACATTATTTAAGTCATATTGTGGCGACACCTCAGTATGTATTTCCTGGGTTTCACCAGAGCTAGGTTGGAGCTCTAAAATGTCTTGCCAAAGGACACTCCCTCAAAAAAATCCAGCACTTCCAGTGAGGCTCGAACCTGAGACCTCCAGGTTATGTTACAAGTCCTACACTTTACCAGTGAGCCACACAGGGCCCCTATCTGACCCAATTGAAAGCAGTTGTAGATGACACAATAAATGTAGGTCAAATGATGATTTCTGTCTTTTATAGGATAAAAAACAATGTGGGAAAAGCAGACAATGCTGATTATCAGCATTTTCTCCTTTTCCCACACTATTTTTGAAATTCTA
The DNA here is from genome assembly GCA_945859785.2 of Tridacna gigas. Taxonomy (NCBI): domain Eukaryota; kingdom Metazoa; phylum Mollusca; class Bivalvia; order Cardiida; family Cardiidae; genus Tridacna; species Tridacna gigas. The sequence continues at coordinate 24,997,997 of OX244044.2, forward strand.
CTTTCTCAAGGTTGTTTAAACTCGAGATTGTGTGGTAAAGGGTTAAAACCTGCCCCCTGCAATAACTGGATAAATCCAAACCTTATCACAATGTCAACTCGTCCACTCAATGTCCACTTAGTTAGGTCTGCTTGTGGTCAGTGTAAAGTAATGGACAAATAAAGCCACCGATAAGTAAGATTATGATATTCTGGGGTCAATATTCGGAAGATCACACATCTGTTTGATTAGGGAGTTTTTATATATACATAATCAATAGAATTTTTATGAAAGAATATGCTGGTCATTCCCCCCTTTTAATTATTCCACATAAAATATCTGTTTTGACTTACCCCTGGTATTATATTTTTCATTCTACATACACTATCTATACCTGCACTTATCCTTTCTGCTTACTCTAAGATATCATCTAGTCAACTTCTTTATCCTTGCCTTTATGCTGTTTCTAGACTTCTCCAAAGACTATCTCTAGACTTCCCTTCAGCTTACCCTAAGATTTTATCTTGACATATCCTTTATACTTACCTTTGTGCCATTTCTAGACTTAATCTATGGACTATCTCTAGACTTATCCTTTCTGCACACCCTAAAACTTCATCCTAGACATACCCTTTATACTTACCTTTATGCTATTTCTAGACTTATCTATCTATCTATCGCTAGACTTATCCTGTCTGCTTACCCTTAAACTTCATCCTAGACATATCCTTTATACTTACCTTTGTGCTATTTCTAGACTTATCTATGGCCTATCTCTAGACATATCCTTTCTGCACACCCTAAAACTTCATCCTAGACGTACCCTTTAAACTTACATTTATGCTATTTCCAGACTTATCTATCTTTCTGCTTACCCTAAAACTTCATCCTAAACATATCCTTTATACTTACCTTTATGCTATTTCTAGACTTTCCTATAGACTATCTCTAGACATATCTTATCTGCTTATTCTAAGACTTCATCTAGAAATATCCTTGATACTTACCTTAATGCCATTTTCAGACATATTCTTTGACTATCTCTAGACTTCCTTTCCGCTTACCCTAAGACTTTATCAAGACAACATCCTTTCTGTTCACGTTTAGATTTTATCTAAATAAATCATTTCACAATCAATAAGCTATGCTACCTCATGATCCAAAGTTCTGCTCTGTCCTACCACAAAATCACATAATATGCTACCCTACCTCAAGATGACAAGTAGTGCGCTATCCTATCTCAAGATCACAAAAAATATGCTACCCTACCTCATAATAACAAGTAGTATGTAATCCTATCTCGAGATCACAAATAATATGCTACCCTACCTCAATATCACAAAATACTGCTCTATCCTACCTCAAAATCACAAATAATATGCTATCCTACCTCATAATAACAAGTAGTATGGTATCCTATCTCATGATCACAAATAATATGCTACCCTACCTCATAATCACAAGTAGTATGGTATTCTATCTCAAGATCACAAATAATATGCTACCCTACCTCAAGATCACAAATACTGCTCTATCCTACCTCAAGATCACAAATAATATGCTATCCTACCTCATAATCACAAGTAGCATGGTATCCTATCTCAAGATCACAAATAATGTGTTACCCTACCTCAAGATCACAAGTACTGTGTAACACTACCTAAGGATTGCAGTTTATGAATTTCGCTACCTCAGGATCTCAAGTAATTGTGCCACCTCAAAGTCACAAGCTTGATCTAAGTGGGATTGGTCTTTAACCCTTTACCACATAATCCCGAATTTAAATGACCTTAAAGAAGAGGACTTTTGAAAACATTGTGGGAAAAGGAGAAAATGCTGATAACCAGCATTTTCTCCTTTTTCGACAATGTTTTCTACCTTTTCAGTTACAAATTTCAATATTTGAGTCATGTTTATTCTGTCATCTGCAAATGTTTTCAATCTGGTGAGTGCCAAAATGTTGTCATCTGATAAACTGTTACGAGGATGAAACATTGTGGAAAACATGGTGCCGGTAACCAGCATTTTCTCCTTTTCTGTGTAGGTTTTTTTTAAAAACCCTTTACCAAATGACAAAATTTTGGACCTGTCCAAGTTGGGAGCATTTGCAGACAACAATTTCAATGTGGCGCAAATGGTGTAATTTTTCTTTAATCCGGTAGAGAACTTGTGGGAAAAGGGGAAAATGCTTGTTACCGGCATTTCCTCCTTTTCCCACAATGTTTTCAAAAGGCTTCTTCTTTAGGGTATTTAAAACTCATCATTGTGTGGTAAAGGGTTAAATCTTTCTTCTTCAGTGTTGGTTCCTTTATCACATAATCAAGACTAATAACGACCCTGCAGAGAAAGGCTTTTGAAAATATTGTGGAAAAAAAGAGAAAATGCTGGTAACCAGCATTTCCTCCTTTTCTCACAGTGTTTTCTACCCTATGATAGACAGATTGCATTTTGTGAGTTACATTTAATTTGTAGTCTCCAAATACTTTCAATTTGGAAAAGTCTAAAAGTTTGTTATTTGGAAAGAGTTAACATGGTGGAAGAGATGACTTCATTAATAATAGATTTCTAACCAAGGTTAATTTCCGAGCATCTAACTCATGGATTCACAAGATGTATCTCAGAGCTCAAGGACCTTCCCTCTATCAAACAATCATGTTTTAACCCTTTACCAGACAACAAAATTTTAGCCTTGTCCAAATTGAAAGCATTTGCAGACGACAATTTCAATGTGGCTCAAATGGTGCAATTTTTCTTCGATAGGGTAGAAAACATTGTGGGAAAAGGAGAAAATGCTGGTTACCAGCATTTTCTCCTTTCCCACAATGTTTTCAAAAGGCTTATTTCCCAGGGGCGTCAAAAGGCGGCATTGTGCGGTAAAGGGTTAATGACCCTGTGGAAAGTGGCTTTGGAAAACAAACTTCTGTAGCTCTTTACCAGATGACAAAAATTTTAGACTTGTCCAAATTGAAATCATTTGCAGATGATACATATCGTTCGAATGATATAATTTTTCTAAAATAGAGTAGAAAACATTGTTGGCAAGTGAGAAAGTACCAATTACATGTACCCACATTTTCTTCTTTTCCCACAGTGTTTACAATAACAGTTACCATACTGTTTTTTCCTCAGGGTTGTTTAACTTTACCACACAAAAAAAAATTCCAAACTGACAATTTTGGTCTAAGTTATCTCTTTACCAAATGACAAAAGTTTAGCCCTGTCCAAATTAAAAGCATTTGCAGGTAAGAAAACATTGTTCAAAAAGGAAAAAAAGCTGGTTACCAGCATTTTCTCCCTCACAATGTTTTCAGTAGACTATTTCATTAGGCTTTTTCCTCAAGGTCATTAAAACATGTGAATCTGTGGTCAAAGTTGTTAACAAACATGTAAGCTGGCTATTTTTAGAGAACAATCCACTGATGAAGACTATCGCAGGTATTTACACAAAGGTCAAGGGTGAATCGCCCTCGGGACAGAAGATGACCCACATGCTGACAATTACACAGGTATGTGACCACTCTCTAATAAATAATAACAGCTGACCACTGGCCTGTAACGAAAATCCTAAAGCCATTAACCTTGGACAGGTAACTCCTCACCACCTGATATCAACTTGTTAACCTCTTACCCAAACAACAAAATTTCTGACTCGACCAAATTAAACGCAATTGCAGGCAACAAAATAATTGTAGCTCAAATGACGATAACTATTTTTGATAGCATAGAAAACGTTGTGGGAAAAGGAGAAAATGCTGAGTACCAGCATTTTCTCCTTTTCCAACAATGTCTTCAAAAGCCCTTTTCTTCAGGGTCATTAAAACTAGACACTGAATTGTTTTTGTTCCCTCAAAGTATGCACTTCCAACAGATATACAAAGTTTCAGTCTCCGGATCCAATCTTTGAAGGCATTTTCATAGTCTTTTTTAGGTATACGCTGTGAAGACACTGGAATATTGTAGTTCTGAGGTGTTTGTGCTGATCAAACTTTCGACCTGAAAGGTGTTTTTTTAGCTTTGGAAACAAAAAGACGTCACAAGGGGCAAGGCCAGGTGAATATGGAGGGTGGGGGAAGCACAACAACTTTTTCCTGCTTCAGAAATTCTTGCACCTCGTACAAAACTGATGGTTTACACACATTAAAACAGAGTTGACAGAAAATGAATCCCAGTGTCTTCATAGTATAACTAAAAAGAGACAATGAAAATGCCTTCAAAGACTGGATCCGGAGACTGAAACTTTGGTACACTATATAGTATCTGTTGGAGGTGAATACTTTGAGGGAACAAAATAAAAATTTCACTGAAACCTATGAAGAATCAAATTTTAAGTGCTTAGATGCATTCATATTTGAACATTCCTCGTAGTCCGAAAGCCAAATCGTCCACGCTTCCTTTTTGATAGTTAAAAACAGTTACTAGCCTGAAGTTTAAGTAAAAATTTTTAGTACTGACAGAGCTATCTGAAGTTCTTGCACCACAATGCAGGCCACATCAGGGCCATGACAACACCTAAATGCCTTCTTTAACCCTTTACCAAACGACAAAATTTTAGACTGGTCCAAATTGAAAGCATTTGAAGACGACAAAATAAATGTAGCTGAAAAATTGAAATTTGTTTTGGGAAGGGTAGAAAACATTGTGGGAAACGGAGAAAATGCTGGTTTCCAGCATTTTCTCCTTTTCCCACAATGTTTTCAAAAGGCTTCTTTCACAGGGTCGTTGAAAGTTTGGATTGTGTGGTAAAGAGTTAAGCCATTACCAAACAATCCTATGCATTGAATTAATGACCCTGAGGAAGAAGCCTTTAGAGAACATTGTCGGAAAAAGATAAAATGCTGGTAATAAGCATTTTCTCCTTCTCCAACAACATTTTCTGCTCTTTCAGGCACAAATTACATTTGCGCCACATTTTCTTAACCCTTTACCACACAATCCCTACTTTTAACGACCCTGAAGGAGAAGCCTTTTGAAAACATTGTAGGAAAAGAAGAAAATGCTGGTAACCAGTATTTTCTCCTTTTCCAACAATGTTTTCTTTCCTTCGCAAAACATATTTCAATTTTTGAGTCACATTTATATTGTCGTCTGCAACAGCTTTGAATTTGGACAGGTCTAAAATTTTGTCGTTTGGTAAAGAGTTAACCCTTTACCATAAACAAAATTTTAGACTCGTCCAAATTGAAAGCATTTAAAGACAACAAAATAATTTCGACTTAGAAATTAAAATTTGTTTTGGGAAGAGTAGAAAACATTGTGGGAAAAGGAGAAAATGCTGGTTATCAGCATTTTCTCCTTTTCCCACAATGTTTTGAAAAGGCTTCTTTCTTTGGGTTGTTAAAAGTCAGGATTGTGTGGTAAAGGGTTAACCCAAATGTTAACCCTTTACCAGACGACAAAATTTTAGCCTTGTCCAAATTGAAAGCATCTGCAGATGACAATTTCAATTTGGCTCAAATGCTGCAATTCTTCTTTGATAGGGTAGAAAACATTGTGGGAAAAGGAGAAAATGCTGGTGCATTTTCTCCTTTTCCCACAATGTTTTCTACTCCTCCCAACAGACATTTCAAATTTTCATTTAATTTTTATTTTGTCGTCTGTGGACCATTCTAAAATTTTGTCATCTGGTAAAGAGTTAATTAGTTTACAGCTACAAATCATCTGCAGGCCACCATGGGCGACTCTGTACACCAGGTAACAAAATTTTTGGACTTGTCTAAATTGAATGCTTTGTCAAACAACATGTAAAACGCATCTAAAATGATGCTACTGTCAAAGTGGGTAGAAAAAAAAATTGTCGAAAAATCAGCTTTTTTCTCCTTCACCCACAATGCTTTCTTCCTGTTAAAAAATCCCATAACCTGACCAACATAAAAATTTTGTCATCTGCAAACACCTTCAACAAGGATATGTCTGAAATATTGCTGTCTGGTTCACCCTTTACCACACAACCCTGGGTAAAAAAACATTCAAAACAACACTGTTGGAAAAGGAGAACATATCGGTTAAAAGCTTTTTCTTCATTTCCCAAAATGTTCCCAACCATATCAAAGACCAATTCTATCATTTAAGCCACATTAAATATGTCGTCTGCAAGTGCTTTCATTATGGATGAATTTATTGTTTGGCTGTCCGGTAAAAACTTAACTCTGTACTAATTGACTAAGTTTAGACTTATCCAATTTCGAAGCATATGCACACAAAAAAAGTAAATTTGTGTCAGAAAATGGGATTTTTCTCAAAAAGGGTAGAAAACTTTGTCAGAAAAATACCAGCATTTTCTCCTTTTCCCACAGTATTTTCTGAAGCCCTCTTGTAATGGGGGTCGTTAAAACCCTAGATTGTTTGGTAAAGGGTTAAAGGTCATCTGGCTGAAGGGGACAAGAGGACATTGATAACGAATTAAAAATTATCTCACTAAGTCCTGCAATAATAGTTTAACTGTTCATATAATAAAGCTAGTTATGGGTTTCTTGAATCATGTATAACTGTCATCAGTGGTACTTTTTGCTGATAGATCAGATTTTGGTTATGATGAACAACATTTGACATTTTATTGCTCCCCCCCCCCCCCAACTCCATGTTTATCCTTGACCTTATTAAACCCTTTACTTTACAACACAATCTTAACTCTTTACCAAATGATAAAATTTTAGACCAGACCAAATTGAAAGCATTTGCAGACAACGAAATAAATGTGACCCAAAAATTAATATTTGTGTTGGATCGGGTAGAAAACATTGTGGGAAAAGGAGAAAATGCTAGTTACCAGCATTTTCTCCTTTTCCCACAATGTTTGCAAAAGGTTTCTTTCTCAGGGTTGTTAAAAGTCAGGATTGTGTGGTAAAGGGTTAAACCAGTACAAATCGAAAGCATTTGCAAAATTGAAAGCATTTGCAGACGACAAATGTGACTTAAAAATTGAAATTTGTTATGGAATTGGTAGATTGGTAGAAAACATGGGAAAAGAAGAAAATGCTGGTTACCAGCATTTTCTCCTTTTCCCACAATGTTTTCAAAAGGTTTCCTTTTTAGAGTCGTTAAAAGTCGGGATTGAGTGGTAAAGAGTTAAATGGTAAGATTTGTCTCAGTTAGGGTAGAAAACATTGCAAGAAAATACTGCTTACCAGCATTTTCTCTTTTTCTAACAATGTTTTCAAAAGCTTGTCTTTCTAGAATCATTAAAAGTCAGGATTGTTTGGTGAGAGCTTTTTACTTTTGATAGTTAACATTTTGTCCAAGTTTGAAGTAAATATCTTCAGTAATAACAGAGATATCATAAAATGTCAAAAGTTTTTGCATCACAACAACTGCAACAGAGACAGGGCTACGCAGTAACCAAGTTTTCTTTTGAAAACAGCCGAGCTAAAAATTGAGGGTCAAAATCTGGTTAACTGTTTACCACACAATCCCAACTTTCAACGACCCTGAGAAAGAAATCTTTTGAAAACATTGTGGGAAAAGGAGAAAATGCTTATAACCAGCATTTTCTCCTTTTCCCACAATGTTTTCTACCCTTCCTGAAACAAATTTTATTTTTTGATTTACATTAAAATATGTCGTCTGCAAATGCTTTCAATTTGGACTAGCCTAAAATTTTGTCGTTTGGTAAAGAGTTAAATGCCCCTTCGACCCTACACCACACAATCGTAAGTTCAAATGATCCTGGGAAAGAAGGATTCTGAAAACATTTAACTGCCGAGGCCCGTAGCTCAGTAGGTAGCGTACAGGACTTGAGAACAGGAGGTTGCCGGTTCCATCCCCGGTTCGGCCAATTTCTTTCCGAGGATTGATGATAGTCATTGCAACAGGATTCATTTCTCTCCCACTGCTGACCATTGTTTCGACAACGGCTATGTGGGAAAGCAGCCAGTGGCTTGGAAAGAATATTGTGCGGAGTACTGGTAAAAGAATTTCCAGGAAAGCATGAATAGGTGCACTGGCTGCCGCGATATAACTGAAATAATGTTGAAAATGGCGTTAAACACCATACAATCAATCAACTGAACCACATATTTAACTCTGTAATAAACAACAAAATTTTAGACTGGTCCAAATTGAAAGCATTTGCAGATAACGAAATAAATGTGACTAAAAAATTGAAATTGTTTTGGAAAGGGTAGAAAACGTGGGAATATGAGAAAATGCTGGTTACCAGCATTTTCTCCTTTTCCTATAATGTTTTCCAAAAAGGCTTCTTTCACAGGGTCATTAAAAGTCGGGATTGTGTGGTACAGGGTTAACTCTTTACCTAGCAAGGGTTCCAGTCCGATCATTTTTTACTTTTTTTATATTCGGATTTAATATTTAGCAAACAACAAAAAATAAGACTAGTCCATATTGAAAGCATTTGCAGACGACATGATAAATGTGACTGTAGAATTGAAATTTGTTTTGGGAAGAATAGAAAACACTGTTGAAAAAAGGAGGAAATGCTGGTTACCAGCATTTTCTCCTTTTCCAACAATGTTTTCATAACACTTCTTCCTCGGGGTCGTTAAAAGTCAGGATTGTATGGTAAAGGGTTAATCCTTTACAAGACAATCAGGAGTTAACCCTCTACCAGACGACAATATTTTAGATTGGTCCAAATTGAAAAGACGACAAATTAAATGTGACTCAAATTATTAAACTTGTTTCTGAAAGGTAAGAAATCATTGCGGGAAAAGGAGAAAATGCTGGTTACCAGGATTTTCTACTTTTCCCATGATGCTTTAAAAAGGCCTCTTTCTTAGGGTCATTAAAAGTTGGGATTGTGTGGTAAAGGGTTAAACGACCCTTGAGAGAGAGAATTTTTTAAAACATATTGGGAAAAGGAGAAAATCCTGGTCACAAGCATTTTCTCCTTTTCCCAGTGTTTTCTACAGAAATTATCTTTTGAGCTACTGTAAATTGGTCTACGCAAAATTGAATTAATGCTTTCAATTCGGATGAGTCTTAAATTTTGTAGTGTTGGAAAGAGTTAACCCTTTCCCAAACGGCAAAATTTTAGACTGATCAAAAGTGAACAGATTTGCAGACTTCAAACCAGATGTGCCGCAAATGTTATGATTCTCTTTAACCCTTTACCACACAATCCTGAGAGAGAGAGACCTTTGGAAAACAATGTAGGAAAAGGAGAAAATGCTGGTAACCAGCATTTTCTCCTTTTCTAACAATGTTTTCTACCCTTTCCAAAACAAATTTTAATTTTTTAGTCAAATTTATTTTGTTGTCTGCAAATGCTTTCAATTCAGACTAGTCTAACATTTTGTCATTTGGTAAAGAGTTCAACGGGAAGAAAACATTGTGGGAAAATGAGAAAATGCATGTTACCAGCATTTTCTCCTTTTCCCACAATGTTTTCAAAAGCCTTCTTCCTAGGGGTTGTTAAAACTTGGGACTGTGTGAGAAAGAGTTAATTAACTATTTGACTTGACTACTTTGCTGTGAGAAGCATACGTGCAAAAATCTAAAGTAAAGCCAGGGCTTTTACCCTTTACCACACAATCCCAACTTTTAACGACCCTGAAGAAAAAGCCTTTTGAAAACATTGTGGGAAAAGGAGAAAATCCTGGTAACCAGCATTTTCTCCTTTTCCCACAATGTTTTCTACCTTTCCCGAATCAAATTCCAATTTTTGAACAACAGTTGATTTTTCGTCTGCAAATGCTTTCAATTTGGACAAGTCCAAAATTTTGTCGTTTGGTAAAGAGTTAACGGTTCTGATTGGCTACATGCATCTCCTAGCACATGACGTAACATCGCAAAGGAGGAAACAAGTAATTCTTTTACCAAAATTACCTGTGTTTCAAGACCCTGAAAAAAGAAGTGTTTTGAAAATAATGATATTGTCTTTTTCAGAATTTCCCATGATGTATTTTGTCTTTTCAAAGACAAATAATGAGCAACATCCTATTTGCTCTGTGAAAAGTAATCAACTGATACAGGCAAGTTTAACTCTTGACCAGACCACAAGAATGTAGATTTGTCTAAATTGAAAGCATTTGCAGACGACACATAGAATGTCACTCAAAACATGAATTTTGTCTGTCATAGGATAGAAAACATTGTGGGAAAAGGAGCAAATGCTGGTTACCACCATTTTCAAAAGGCTTTTTTCCCAGGGTCGTCAAAGGGCGGCATTGTGTGGTAAAGGGTTAACTCTTTACCAGATGACAAAATTTTAGCCTGGCTCAAATTGAAAGCGTTTGCAGACGACAAATAAAATGTTACTCAAAAAATGAAATTTGTATGTCATAGGGTAGAAAATATTGTGGGAAAAGGAGAAAATTCTGGTTACCAGCATTTTCTCCTTTTTCCGTAATGTTTTCAAAAGCTTTCTTTCTCAGGGGTGTTAAAAGTCGGCATTGTGGGGTAAAGGGTTAAGCTTTTACCACACAATCCTATGTTAGAGCAACTTTAAGAGAGAAGCCTCACGAAAAACCATTTTGGGAACAGAAGAAAATGCTGGAAACAAGCATTCTCTCCATTTTTCCGAAATGTTTTCTACCCTTTCAAAGACAATTTTCAAAGTTTTAACTCCTTTCCAGACGACAAAATTTTAGCCTTGTCCAAATTGAAAGCAGACAAAAATTCCAATGCGGCTCAAATGGTGCAACTTTTCTTTGATTGGGTAGAAAAAACTGTGGGAACAGGAGAAAATGCTGGTTACCAGCATTTTCTCCTTTTCTCACAATGTTTTCAAAAGGCTTCTTTCCCATGGGCGTCAAAGGGCGGCATTGTGCGGTAAAGGTCAGGTCACATTCGTTTTGTAATCTGCAAATGCTTTCAATTTTGACAAATCTTCAGTTTTGTCGTCTGGTAAAGCGTTAAAAGATAAAGGTTTTGTACTCCTGTCAAGTGTTAACCACAGACGGTTGGCTATATTTACTAATGAGCTGTTTTTTCTACAATCCTTATTAAAAACTGACCACCTGCTGCTGTTATCAAAGGTTGTTTCTTTCTGAAACTTAACACCTTGGACTTCAAAACACTTTTATAACCCTTTCCCGAGCAATCCCTGTTTCTGTGAACCTGAGGATGATTGAATGATTGATTGATTGATTGGTCGGTTGGTTGATTGACCGATTTATTGAGTGGTGTTAAATGCCATTTGCAATGTTATTTCAATTATATTGTGGCAGTGAGTGCACCCATTCATGCTTTCTGGAGTTCACATCACCAGCTCTTGGCACAATATTCTTCACAAGCCACTGGCTTCTTTTCCAGATATCCATGGTTGATAGAATGATTAGTGGTGAGAAAGGAATGAATCCTGTTGCAATCGCTATCATCAACTGTCAGAAAGAAATATGGCAAGCTGAGGATTTAACCCTTTACCGCACAATGCCGCCTTTTGACGCCCCTGGGAAAGAAGCCTTTTTAAAACATTGTGGGAAAAGGAGAAAATGCTGGTAACCAGCATTTTCTCCTTTTCCCACAATGTTTTCAACCTATCAACAAAAGTTGCACCATTTGAGCCACACTGGAATTGTCGTCTGCAAATGCTTTCAATTTGGACAAGGCTAAAATTTTGTCGTCTGGTAAAGGGTTAAACCAGTGAACCCTAGTTTGCAAGTCCAGTAAGCTACCAAATACACTACCATTCTGTGCAGTCTGATCTTGACCTACACAGTCCGCAAAAAGGTCAGCGAGTTGCGCTTAGCAGCATTGGGGTTAATCTTATGTCAAACCAACCATAAGAAAAAAGCTTTTGAAAACATTTCAGGAAAATGAGAAAATGCTAGTACCCAACATTTTTCTTTTTCCAACGTTTTCTACTTTCAAAGGATGAATCCCACAATTTAACCCTTTACCACACAATCCCCACTTTTAACGACCCTGAGAGAGAAGCCTTTTGAAAACATTGTTGGAAAAGGAGAAAATGCTGGTAACCAGCATTTTCTCCTTTTCCCACAATGTTTCCTAGCCCTCCCAAAAACAAATTCAATTTTTGAGTTACATTTATTTTGTCGTCTGCAAATGCTTTCAATTTTGGAGTAGTATAAAAATTTGTTGTTTGGTGAAGAGTTAACTCTTTCCTAAAAGACAACATTTTAGAGGTGTCTGAACTGAAAGCATTTGCAGAAGACAAATAAGATGTGGCTGAAACAGATTTATCACCTAAAAAATAGAAAACAATGTGAGAAATGGGAAAATGATGGTTACCAGCATTTTCTCCTTTCCCCACAATGTTTTTCAAAGCCCAAACTTTCTTGAAGGGGGGGGGGGGGTCATTAAAATTCAGGACTATTTGATAAAGAGTAAAGGAACAATTTATCTGACCCCAATAGGCAATAACTGGTTTTTGTAGAACATTTTGGTGTCAATGTCCAGTAGAGAGTGAAGTTGGTTTCGAAACACACGATACCAAGTTTTGCCAACCCAAGGTAAAAGGCTTTTGAAATCATTAGGAACAAGAGCATTGTATGCAGGTGCCAAGGCTTGTCTGCAGTTGCTAGATTTTTCAGAGAAAATTTTAAGTTGAAAAAGGGGCATAACAGTGTCCAGAATACTTTGATGGTTATCTGCCCGTTTAACTGGATCCCCTTTTTCAACTACTCCGAGTTTGAAGTAAATATTTACAGTAAAGACAGAGATATTATAAAATGTCAGTTTTTTCAAATGTTGCAATTTTCTCTTGATAGGGTAGAAAACATTGGCCCGTCCAGGTAGCTCAGTGGTTAGCGTATCCAACTCATGACCTGGTGGTTGCGAGTTCGATATCCGGTTGAGGCAAACTTTCTTTCCAGCGATTTTTCGCCTCTCACCTCTGACACAAGTGGGAAAAGTCGTCAGTGGCTTTGGAAAGAACTGTTGTGAGAAAGCCAGGAAACACATGGATGCGGCACTGACAGCCATGATATGACCGAGCTGTGAAAATGATGTTAAACTCCAAAACACTGTGGGAAAAGGAGAAAATGCCGGTTAACAGAATTTTCTCCTTTTCCCACAATGTTTTCAAAAGGCTTCTTTCCCAGGGTCGTTGAAAGGCGGCATTGTGCGGTAAAGGGCTATAACAATATTCAACCAGAATAACTCTACAAGTCTTGCAGTAAAAGCTAGCTCACATGTAAGACTGCATGTTTACTGCAGTCTGATCTATATCTAAGCTTCTTTCAAGCACACCATTAATTGCTCTATGCACAACAAGGGTAAAGAAAATGCTAAAATGACAGCTTCGTTTGTTCAACAGGGAATTTGATCTCACTCCAGCATGGTCACTCGTTAATTCATTTCCATATGGTCAAACGAACAGGCCGATTTATTACCCAAAGGGGTGAAATTTGCCATATCAAATTATATGCCAGGCAAGACGATGGTGAATCATTAATCATGGGTAAACAGAATTGTTTGATTGTCCTACAGGAAAAGCTAATTCATACATATTAACTCTTTACCAGACCAGACAAAATTTTAGCCTTGTCCAAATTGAAAGCATTTGCAGATGACAAATTAAATGTTACTCAAAACATAAAATTTGACTTTCATAGGGTAGAAAATATTATGGGAAAAGGACAAAATACTGGTTACCAGGATTTTCCTTTTCCCACAATGTTTTTTCAAAAGCCTTCTTTCTCATGCTCATTAAAAGTCAGCATGGTGTGCTGTAAAGGGTTAACTCTTTACCAAACAGTCTAGTGCTTTTATAACTTGAAATAAGAAGGCTTATAATTATATATATGAAAACATGAGAAAATGGTGGTAAAAAGCATTTTCTCCTTTTTCCACAATGTTTTCTACCCTTCCAAAAACAAATTTTACATTCTTCGTCACATTTATTGTGTTGTCTGCAAATGCTTTCAATTTTGACAAGTATCAAATTTTGTCATTTCTTTTGGCATTCCCTAAAGAGTTAATCCTTTACCAAACAATCCAGTGCTTTTATAATCCAGACAAATAGAGCTAATACATATAATTTATAAACATTGTGAGAAAAGGAAAAAATGCTGGGAAACAGCATTTTCTCCTTTTCCCACAATGTTTTCTAACCTTTCAAAGACAAATCCATAATTTTCTGTTTAAAAATGCTCTGACTTCAGGAAAGTCTAAAATTGTGTTGTGTGGTATAGGGTTATTTCCTCATTGGCAAATACTTTAGATTTGGACAAGTCTAGAATTTTGTTTCTGGTAGGGGTAGACTCTCTGCCTGTCTGATCGTAAATTTGGACTGGTCAATACATTTTGTAGAGGGGAAACAGAATATGATTCAAATGATGGGATCTATTCAGACTTTTTATGACCCTGAGAAAAAAAAGCCTTTAAAAACACTGTGGGAAAAGGAGTAAATGCTGGTAACCAGCATTTCTCCTTTTCCCAGAAAGTTTTCTATCCTCTGGATAACAGTGTCATATTTTAAGTAACATCTGATTTGTCATCTGCAAATACTTTCAGTTTGGGCAAGGCTAAAATTTTGTGTTTGGTAAACAGTTAACCCTTTACCGCACAATGCCATCTTCTAACGCCTCTCAGAATGAAGCCTTTTGAAAACATTGTGGGAAAAGGAGAAAATGCTGGTAACCAGCGTTGTTTTCTACCTAATCAAAGAAAAATTGCGCCATTTGAGCCACACTGAAATTGTCGTCTGCAAATGCTTTCAATTTGGAAAAACTAAAATTTTGCCGTCTGGTAAAGTGTTAATGAGGTAATGCGTCATTGGAAAAGGAGAAACTGCTGGCTATCAGCACTTTCCATTTTCATCAGAATGTTTTCAAAAACCTACTCTGTTTGGTAAAGGGTTCAACAACTTTGTTTTCCTAGAAATTGACAGGCCAATTATTCATGATGGTTTTATTCGTGCAACAGATCTTCTTGTCTTTTGCTCTTTACCACATGACAAAATTTTAGACCTGTCCAAATTGAAATCATTTGCAGACGACAAATGTTTTAGGATGGGTTAAAAAAAAAACACTGGTCTCATTACCAGCATTTTCTCCTTTCCCCACAATGTTTTTAGAAGCTTTCTCTCAAGGTCTTTAAAACTAGGAATTGTGTGGTAATGGGTTAAAAGTTCTTTCAAAGAGAAGATGATAAGGAAACACAACATGAAAAAGCAGTTGGCTTTTGCATGGCCAAAGAAAAAGTTCCCAGCAAGTTTTTGGCAAGGATTTATTGTTTTAAGTAAAAGTGACTTTCACCTTTAACACGCCAATTACCTGACCGTTAATGCATATTTTATTTTTAATTTGAATCTATCACCATGCTAAGTCTCTCAACCCAATATCACTACGTTTAGAAGATTCTCTCCTCTCACATTTTCTCAATTTTAGTGACCTTGACCTCTGAACTGAAAGATGACCCATGGCATCTGCATAAGTATATATCCATATGTGAAATTTATGAGTTACAACCCTTAAAGGCCCAGTAGTGGCCAAAAGTAAATAATACAGGTGTTAAAATGCATTTGAACTTGAATAACACCCTTTAAAAATATGAAAATTATTTTGAAGATGGCAATATGTTATTGTAAAGTTGTTCCAAGTGTTAGTCCTTGGGAAAAATGAAATTTTAAACTAGGTAAACAGTAAACAAAAGATAGAGCAACCTGGCAACTGGCGACTCAAACCAGCGAAGCTGTTCTCAAATCCTGTGATCCCTTTACCACACAATCCCGAGTTTTATCGACCCTGGGAGAGAGGCCTTTTGAAAACATTGTAGGAAAAGGAGAAAATGCTGGTAACCAGCATTTTCTCCTTTTCTCACAATGTTTTCTAACCAATCAAAAACAAGTTCCATCATTTGAGTCGCAATTAACCTTTTACCAAACAATCTCTTGTTTTCATGTCCCTGAGGAAGAGGCCTTTTGAAAACATGGTGGGAAAAGGAGAAAATGCTGGTAACCAGCATTTTCTCCTTTTCCCACAATGTTTTCTACTCTGTCAAAAAACCTTAAGTTCAATTGAACCACTTTCAAATTTGTCGTCTGCAGATGGTTTCAATTTGGAAGGGGCTAAAATTTATCATATTGGAAAGGGTTAAATTGTCATCTGCAAATGCTTTAAATTTGGGCAAGTCTATATTTTTGTCGTTTGGTAAAGAGTTATACTACCATCGGCTCTATCAGGGCTCAGAAAATCACTCATGATGCAGCCAGTTACACTTGGTAATTTTTAGAGGGAAAAGTAACATGTTGGCCTGAACTGTCCCCGAGTTGTCCGACTGACCGCTCAGTGAACCAGAACAGGGAGAAAACCTGACCATCCCCAGATTCTGTAACACTGGTCACTCGCCCAGATTGAGTCATGGGCTCTCATTTACATAAACCAACAGAAACTCAACACCACTGACCCAAAACAGGCCCTCGCCCCCTTGTCAGGTCAAATTATTCATATTACCCAGTATCCTAAGGGGCTGTGTATTTCCTTAACCCTTTACCACAAAACAAAATATGAGACTTGTCCAAAATGAAGGCACTTGCAGACAGAAAATTAAGTGTGACTCAGGTTTTTGAAATTTGTTTCTGGAAAGGTAGAAAACATTTTGGGAAAAGAAGCAAATGCTTCCAAGTCTTTTTCCCTTAAGTTAGGGTCATTAAAACTTGGGGACTGTGTTGTAAAGAGTTAACTGTTTATCAAACAACAAAATTTTGAAATGGACCAAACTGAAAGCGTTTGCAGACGACAAACTAAATGTTGCTAAAATGATTATTTCTTTTTCGATAGAGTAGTGGGAAAAGGAGAAAATGCTGGTAACCAGCATTTTCTCCTTTTCCCACAACATTTTCAGAAGCCTTTTCATTCAGGGTCATTAAAAGTCAGGATTGCTTGGTCAAGAGTAAACTGGTTTGTTTGTTTGATGTCCAACACCGTTTTCAACATTACTTCAGTTATATTGTGGTGGCCAGGCATCTATCCATACTTTCAAAGCCAATGGCTGCTTTCCCGTATAAACAAAATATGATCAAAATAATGTTCAGCTATGAGACATTGTACTTCAAATGATGATTTCTGTCTCTTTTCTGTCTTTGGTAGGGTAAAAAACATTGTGCAAACAGGAGAAAATCTGGTTACCAGCATTTTCTCCTGTTCCAACAATGTTTTCCAAAACCTCCTTTCCTAGGGTTGTAAAAATTTGGGACTGTGTGGTAAAGAGTTACCATACTTGCAAAGACGGAATGGGAAAGGACTGACAGTATGAAGACTTTATGTTAACCCCTTACCACGCAGTCCCAGGTTTTAGCCACCCTGACAAAAAGCCTTTTTGAAAAAAGTGTGGGAAAAGGAGAAAATGCTGGTAACCAGCATTTTCTCCTATTCCCACAATGATTTCTCCCCGTCCCAAAACAAATTTTGATTTTTCAGTCACATTTGTCATCTGCAAATGCACTCAATTTGTACAAGTCTACAATTTTGCTGTTTGGTAAAGTTAAATAGAAATGTTACCTTTTCTTACTTCTATGCAAACACTGGACTTTTTAATGATGTTTTTTATTACTTTTATGGAGCGTTTTATTTACCTTTTTATATTTAGAATTTAATACATCCGGGCATTAAGCCTTTACCACACAATCCCGAGTTTTAAAGACCTTGAGAGAGAAGGCTTTAGAAAACACTGTGGGAAAAGGAGAAAATGCTGGTAAACTAGCACTTTCTCCTTTTCCCTTGATGTTATCTACCCTACAAAAGACAAATTTTATGTTTTGAGTAGCATTTGATTTGTTGTCTGCAAATGCTTTCAATTTAGACAAGGCTACAATTTTGTCATCTGGTAAAGGATTAACACCCCATTACTATAAACAATATCCTTACCTGACCCCACTGCTGCTGACCATCTCAAAATAATATGGGTATATAGGTATACTTAACCCTTTACCACACAATCCTGAGTTTTAAAGACCCTGAGAAAGAAGCCTTTTGAAAACATTGTGGGAAAAGGAGAAAATGCTGGTTACAATTGTGGGAAAAGGAGAAAATGCTGGTAACCAGCATTTTCTCCTTTTCCGACAATGTTTTCTACCCTGTCTAAGCCAAATTCAATTATTTGATTCACATTTAAATTGTTGTCTACAAATGCTTTCAATTTGGATCAGTCTAAATTTTCCTCATGTGGTAAAGGGTTAACCCTTTACCACACAATCCCAAGTTTTAATAAACATGAGTACAAAGGATTTTGAAAACTTTGTGGGAAAAGGAGGCAAGAGCACCACATGTTGGTGCCAATACTTGGCTTCAGTTGCTTCTAATGAAATCTTTAAGTAAAAAAAGGGGCTTAACTTTGTCAAAAATATTTTGATGATTACCTGCCCTCGTAGTATGGGATGCCCTTTTGATACTTGACAACTAGTCCAAGTTTGAAGTAAATATCTTCAGTAATGACAGAGATATTATAAAATGTCGAAGTTTTTCAAAAAAATCAAAGTTGATAACGGGGCAAGACTGTGTAAAAAATATTTCAATGGTTACCTGCCCCTGATAGCTAACAGCCTAATCCTGTATGAAACAATTCTGTTCTAAAAAAACTTGAGAAAACAGGCTGTTGTTAGCTAGCATTTTTGCATTTTCCCACAATATTTTATACCCTTTCATCAACAAATCTAATCATTCCAGCCATACTAAATTTGTCCACTTTCAATGGGAGAAAAAAAAAGTTCCAATTATCTCCCTTTTTAGATAAAAACCAAGGTAACCAAACTGCAACAAGGTCCTTTTGTTTTCCTTTGTTTTTATCCTTGCTTCACTAAGAGACATTGCAATTTTTATTATTTTACTTATGATTAAAATGTAAGCCCTGCATGTTATTTGCAAAATGAAGTTTACACATTACTACCATAGAAATGCATCAAATTCATTTATAAAGCGGTTTGATAAATTTTGATGGAGATATTTATACCTGAACATTCCTGAAGAGTGCAAAGGATATCAAGGATGAAAACCAAGTAATACCATTATCAGGACCTACACAGAATTGGAAAGGAATCAAGGGAAGTAACTGACTTTTTTCTCCCATTAAAACAACTCTAAAAATATTGACGTCTGGCCTCGCAAAGAGTTAGCTGATAACCACTGAGCCACACAGTGCCTCACCAATGTCTTGTTAAAAGCTCGACACCTACATAGGAAATAACCACCAAGTCTGATATTGTTCTAGTAAATGACCAGTTACAATACATAATTCAGTCTCGCATATTGTTATTGACATTTTCAGTACATGTTGTTGGAAGTATTATTGTAACAATCATGGACAATTTCCTCTCACAAATAAACACTCTAGAAATCCCAGGGTAATGGCCTTTTTTGCTTGTACATTCGCTTTTTTTTTTTTCCATGTCTATTTACTGTGCCAGTGCTGATATATCTCTCTGTATTTCTCATGCCAGATTTTAGGTATAGTTTAACAGCAATATACCGTATTGCAAGTTTTAAACCAGGGTTGGTATTCACCAACCATTCCTAAGAACACTCTTAGTCTTATTTTCAAGAATCTTCTAAATTTAAAAGTAACACAACTTTTGATTGGCTAAACCAAATGGTTTACCAATTGAGAATGGCTGGTGAATATGGACCAAGTTGCACTTTCCAATTCTGTCATGTCATTGCCTTTTAACCCTTTACCGCACAATGCCACTTTTTGACGCCCCTGGGAAAGAAGCCTTTGAAAACATTGTGGGAAAAGGAGAAAATGCTGGTAATCAGCATTTTCTCCTTTTTCCACAATGTTTTCTACCCTATCAAAGAAAATTTGCCTATTTGAGCTACACCAAAATTGTCGTCTGCAAAAGCTTTCAATTTGGACAAGGCTAAAATTTTGTCGTCTGGTAAAGGGTTAATAACATTACAACCAGAGTATCATTGTCATGTCATTACATTTTGATAGCATTCAAACTAGTTGTGTCATCATATTTGGATAACATAGCAACCAGTCTGTCAATGTAATGTCATTCCATTCGGATCTATAGATCTGCAACCAGCAACCAGTCTGTGTGTCATGGCTTTACATCTGAATGTCGTTACAAGTCAATCTGTGTCATATATATGTTACTACATTTTGATGGAAAATGCTGGTAAGCAGCATTTTCTCCTTTTCCTATAATGTTTTCTATCCTTCCAAAGACAGATCCTTTCATTTAAGCCACATTTTATCTGTCGTCTGTCACCTCTTTCAATTGGGACCACTCCAAAATTTTGCTGTATGATAAAGCGAAAGGACCTCTAGGCTTCAAAATAAGACTTGGAACACTCGGTGCACAAAATACGTACACTGTACTACCTGACCTTCTCCATTCATTGACAATGATATAACATCAATTACCACCTTCTTTTATTATCAATTGTAAATTCATAATATTAAGCAAAATAGCATAACTGTTAATATGTATTATTAACACTTATATGAATTCAACAATAACCCCTAGTTGGGTCACACGACTAGCCGAAATACCGGAATACTGCAGAAACACCGAAATACCCCAAAAAATCGATACGTGAGTTACGTTTGCAAGACGGGCCGGAATACCGCTATCTACCAATAATTTTAAGACAAAATTCTCTTGAAAGTCTTGCAAAGTCGCGACGTTTTACTATCTCGAGTCAAAATCAGGAAGGTGTCAGGAAAATATGAAGTAACCCAGACATCTTCCTGATTCTGACTCGAAATTGTGAACATTGCGACTTTTCAAGGCTGGCAAGAGAATTTCATGTTGAAATTATTAGAAGATAGCGATATTCCAGCCCGTCTTGCAAACGTAATTTGCATATCGATTTTTGGAGGTATTCTGGTTTTTCGGCTGTATTCCAGTATTTCGGCTAGTCATGTGACCACTCCTAGTATGACTAACTAATGTGACAACAAACTTTTTGTCTGTAAAAAATTGCCAAGATTTCCCATTCTCAAAGTAGGTTTTGCCTAAACTCCCTCCTAAGAAACAAGGCTTTAGAAAACATTTAAGGAAAAGAAAATGCTGGTCACTTCTTTTTCCCACAATATTTATTAACCCTTTCAAAGACAAACCTCATCAATTTATCCACATCTGAATTTTCCATCCACAGTAGCTTAACTCTTTACCACACAATCACTGGTTTTAACAATCCTGAACAAAAAGTCTTTTGAAAACATTGTGGGAAAAGGAGAAAATGCTGGTAACCAGCATTTTCTCCTTTTCCCACAATGTTTTCTACCCTTCCCAACACAAATTTCAGTTTCTGAGTCACATTTATTTTGTCGTCTGCAAATGCTTTCAATTTCGACAAGTCTGAAATTTCGTTGCATAGTAAGGAGTTAACTCTTTACCAAACGACAAATTCTAGACTCTTTCAAATCAAAAGAACTTACAGACAACAAATTTGAAGATGATACTATTGAACTGAGGTTCTTTGACTGGGTAGAAAACATTGCAAGAAAAGAAGAAAATGCCAGTTACCAGCATTTTATTTCCCCAAAATCTTTTCTGCCCTTTCACAGACAAAACCAATCACGAATCACATTTGTCTGCAAAATTAATGCTTTCAATTTGAACTAGTCTATGTATTTGTCATTAGGTAAAGAGATCACTCTTAACCACACAATAAAATTTCAGACCTGACTTAATTGAAAGCTATTGCAGACAACATATAAAAGGTGGCACAAATGATGCAATTTGTCTTTAATAAGGTAGAAAACATTGTAAGAAAAGGAGAAAATTCTCTCCTTTTCCCAAAATGTATTCAAAAGCTGTCTTTCTCAGGGTAATTAAAACTAGGAATACAGTTGTTTGGTAAAGAGTTAACCATTTACCACAAGTTCTCAAGTTTTAAAGACCCTTTTGAAAACATTGTGGGAAAAGGAGAAAATGCTGGTGTTTGCAGATGCTCTAAATTTTGGACTAATCTAAAATTTTATTGTTTAGTCAAGAGTTAACCTATGAAGAGCAGGGACAAAACTCTGTCCAAAAAGTAGAAACAGGCTGAAGACAGTCAGTGACCTACAAATATTTAGTCACTAATGACTATAGCACTGACCCTACAATTCCGAGTATTATTGACCCTGGGAAATAGGACTTTTGAAAACATTGTGGGAAAAGGAGAAAATGCAGGTAACCAACTTTCTTTACTGTTAAACTGACATGCCAGTGCTCTTGGCTATTTTCTACACTATGACAACACCGATGTTTTTTTCTGTGTAATCAATGCCATGTACAGCCATTTCTTCACAGAATTCAACTAAAATGACAAAATAACTCTAGTAATATTCCATTTGCAGTCCAAGATAAAAATATAATATTTGACCATAAAACATGCATGCAGTTTGCACCAGTTCAAACACTGCATTCAAAGTAACAAGTATTTTTACCTTCTTTCTAGGAGAGCGAAAAAATGCCAGGGAAAAGAGTTGATTGATTATTGACTTCAGAACCTTAAATTGTTCATTATAATTGTATGAAATTAGATGACAAATTACTTATAGGACTAGTACAAATACTAGTGTAAAATTTTTGTAATTCCTTTTAATCCCTGGCCACATTATTCAGTTATTGACCGGTAGGACAAAGAAAGTAAGTAAATATTTAATCTCAATACCCATTGTCCAATGTACTTGATAATTCTTGCATATACATGTTAACACTTTCCAAATCACATCTTTTCAAAACTGCGTGGAAGAGGGCCATTCAAGACATCCTGGAAAGAGACGAAAATCAACTTTCTCCTTTTTTTCCACAATGTTTGCCACTCAACAGCAAATCCCATCTCCTGAATCACATTTCTCGTGTCATCTGCATATGTTGTCAATCTGGATGAGTCCTAACTCTTCACCAAGCAACAAAATTTTGTACTTGTCCAATTTCAAAGCATCTGCAGACAGCAAATTAAATGTGGCTCAAATGATGGAATTTGTGAGTGAAAAGACAAAAAACATTGTGGGAAAAGGAGAAAATGGTGGTTACCAGCATTTTCTTCTTTTCAAAATGTGTTTTCCATAGCCATCTTTGTCAGGGTAGTTAAAAATTGGGATTGTGTGGTACAGGGTTAACCCGTTACCACACAATGACGACTTTTAATGACCCCGAGGAAGGAGGCTTTTGAAAGCATTGTGGGAAAAGGAGAAAATGCTGGTAACCAGCATTTTCTCCTTTTCCCACAATGTTTTCTACCCTTCCAAAGCATATTTCAATTTTTAAGTTTATTCTGTCATCTGCAAATGCTTTTAATTTGGCGAGTCTAAAATTTTGTCTTTTGGTAAAGCGTTAAACTACATCTGTCCAGTATAGAAATTTAGCTTTCTATCCAGATCAAACCAGTCTACATTCAGATGAAAAAGAGCATGTGATAACCTCATTTGCTGACAATGCTTTAAATATTCATTTGTTTATTGATGAAATTAATATACTTTTGGTGCCTGGAGCATGCCGGGCAGGAAAACTCAACGACAGCTTTTGAAAACATTGTGGGAAATTTTCCTCATTTCCCAACAGTGACATATTCCATCATTTGGGTCACACTGATTTGTTGTCTGCAATTGCGATCAATTTGGACCATTCTAAAATTTTGTAATCTAGGACAGATTTTAACTCTTTACCAAACAACAAAGTTTTAGACACTTCCAAATTGACAGCATTTGCAGATGACAAAAATAAGTTATTAAAAAATTGAAATTTGTTTTCAGAAGGGTGGAAAACATTGTGGGAAAAAAAGAAACTGCTGATAAACAGCATTTTCTCCTTTTCCAACAATGTATTCAATGGCCTTTTTCTTTTTATTTGAAGTCGGGACTGTTTGGTAAAGGTTTAATAGAGTCTAACTTGTCTTAACCCTTTCCCAAACAAGCCCTGGTTTTCACGTGTCTGCAGTACAAGTCTTTTGAAAACACTGTGGGAAAAGGCGAAATTGCTCCTAACGAGCAATTTCTCCTTTTCCCACAGTGTTTTCTACCCTTTTTGAGAACTTTCTGCCATTTTCATCAAATTCAAAATTGTCGTCTGCAAACTCTTTCAATTTGGACCAGTCCAAAATTTGTCGTTTGGGAAAGGGTTAATTAAGCAGCCATCAAAAAGACTGAACAAAACTGATCTCAGGTGGCTGTTCAACTCTGACATGTCAGTAGGACTTAGGAATCTTTAGTGCAGGTGGCTACTTGATACAAATGGCTTTTTTTTACAGTTTGAATGTGTATCAAAGAATATCAAATATAAATTTTGATTAACCCTTTAGCAGACGATAAAATTTTAGACATGTCCAAATTATACACATTTGCAAATGACAAATTTAATGTGACTCAAATGATGGAATTCGTATTAGAAGGGGTATCAAACTTTGTGGGTAAAGGAGAAAATGCTGTTAACCAGCATTTTTTCCTTTTCCCATCATGTTTTCAAAATCCTTGCTCTGGGTCTTAAAAACAAGGATTGTTTGGTAGAGACTAAATACATTGTGGAAAAACACTTTATGGAGGAAAGCTGCTTGAAATGAAACAATGGATCTAAACAAGGATGTCAACTTCAAAATCTGTTATCTCTTTACCAAATGACAAAATTTTGGACTTTTTGAAATTGAAAGCATTTGCAGATGACATCTTGAACTTGACTCAAATGATGTACTTGTCTTTGAAAGGTTATAAAGGTAAGGAAACATTGTGGGAAAAGAAGAAAATGCTGGTTACCAGCATTTTCTTCCTTTCCCACAATGTTTATTCAAAAAGCTTTCTTGCTCATGGTTAATTAAACTCAATATCATGTGGTAATGGGGTTACTACATACACAAACAGCCAAATCTGTTATACCCCAGGGCCTGTAATTCAGTAGTTCCGGAATCAAATACAATAATAAAATCTCAGCCTTAACTCTTTACCAAACAACAAAATTTTAGACCAGTCCAAACTGAAAAAATTTGCAGACAAAATAAACATGACTCAAATTTGAAATTTGTTTTGGGAAGGTTAGAAAACATTGTAGGAAAGGGAGAAAATGCTAGTTACCAGCATTTTCTCCTTTTCCCACAATGTTTTGAAAAGGCATTTTGTTCAGGGTCGTTAAAACCCGTGATTGTGTGGTAAATTCTGTCCTCTGTCCTAGTCATTTCAACAATTCAAGCATTGACAATAAACTTTAAGTCTTTACCAAACGACAAATTTTAGACTGGTCCAAATTAAAAGTTTTTGCACACGACAGAATAAATGTTACTCAAAAATTGAAATTTGTTTTGGGAAGAGTAGAAAACATTGTGGAAGAAGGAGAAAATGCTGGTTACCAGCATTTTCTTCTTTTCTTACAATATTTTCAAAAGGCTTCTTTCTCAGGGTCGTTAAAATTCTGGATTGTGTGGTAAAGGGTTAAAATTTTATTCTCCTGATTATGTAGGACCACCACTGGCTTCAAATGACTGACTGACTGAATGGTCTTCTATACTGCTATCAACAATATTACCACACGACAAAATATTAAACTAGACCAATTTCAAAGTATTTGCAGACAACAAATTCAACTTTCGTACAGATGAACTTTAGCTCTCTGACAGAGAAGAAAACACTGTGGGAAAAGGAGAAAATGCTGGTTACCAGCATTTTCTCCTTTTCCCACTATGTTTTCAAAAGCCTTCTTTCCAAAGGTCATGAAAGCCTGGGAGTGTTTGGTGAAGGCTTAAGTCAAATCACAGGGATAGCTGGCTTACTCATGCATGTCCTGAGTTTCATCAGTACTAGAATGGGGCTGCGAAGTGTATTGCCAAAGGACACTCCCACGAAAAAATCTCTGCTTCAAATGACTGCAAGAATGTGAAGGAAAATAAAATAGCATGAGAAAACAAGAATATTGGTAAAAACTGTTAGATGTTTCCCAAAAATCATGGATGCATAAAACCGATGACAATGAATCAATTATCTGCCTGAATTTTTTTTTCAGACATAAAGAGCAACCAATGATCTGATCTTAACTCTTAGCCCTTTACCACACAATCCCGAGTTTTAACAACCTTGAGAAAGAAGCCTTTTGGAAACATTGTGGGAAAAGGAGAAAATGCTGGTAACCAGCATTTTCTCCTTTTCCCACAATGTTTTCTACCCTATTAAAGACAGCTTCCATCATTTGAACCACATTTTAATTGTCGTCTGCAAATGCTTTCAGTTTGGACAAGTCTAAGTAAAGAGTTAAGCAGATGGACCTGTCTAAATTGAGAGCTTTTGCAGATGACAATGTGGCTGAAATGATGAGATTCTTCAATGGAAGCATGAAACCATTGTGATAAAAGGAGAAATGCTGGCCAACCAACATTTTCTCCCTTTCCCACATTTTTATTAGCTTTCTTCATCAAAGTCATTAAAACTCGCAACTGTGTGGTAAAGGGTTAACCCTTTTTAAAATAACCCTGTACTTTAGCCACAATAACGAAAAGGACTTTTGAAAACATTGTTGGCAAAAGGAGAAAAGCTCTTGTAACCAGCTTTTTCTCCCTTTTCCTCCCAACAGGGTTTTGTACCCTTTCCAAGACATATCCAATCATTTTAGCAACATTTGTCGTCTGCAAAACACTTTCAATTTCGCCGAGTCTGATCTTTCGTCCTCAGGTGAAGAGTAAGATTTACCTCTGTCTTTCTAGACTCCTTCAGCCCTCTTGTTTTTAAAACGATAAACCGGTCATCAAGTACAAATGGATTAACAAGAACTGGATTAACACAAATTTTTAAGCTGATTGGTCAATATTATATGTACACTTATGCATCCATGGTTGTGTATTGCGTGTACATATGTTAGTACATAGAGGACTTTGAGATAACTGTGGTCAATGACACTGGACAATGTCCACTTATAATGACCTAGATACCTTTATAGCATTGACCCTTTTCCTTTGTATATCCCTTTTCCTGACATTCCGAAGTTGGCATAATCACGGAAACTCCCTACCATGGATTTTGTTTGGCAATTTTGGGGTAGAAATGTACAGAATGAATGTTGAAATGGTGAATACCCCATAAGTATGTACCAATTTCTACATTCATTCCATACAAATGTTGCGTTATCCCTTAACCCTTTCCCAAACAACAAATTTTGGACTGGTCCAAATTGAAAGAGTTTGCAGTTGACAATTTTAAATTTGATGAAAATGACAGAAAGGTCTCAAAAAGGGTAGAAAACACTGTGGGAAAAATGCTCGTTACGAGCAATTTCTCCTTTTCCCACAGTGTTTTCAAAAGACACGTGAAAACCAGGGCTTGTTTGGGAAAGGGTTAAAACTTGCCAAGCAAAGTCTATGGTGGGGACTTCCTGGGATTGTGCCCCTAAGTTTTTTACCCTTTGCCACACAATCCTTACTTTTAACTCTTTACCAACAAACAACAAAATTTTAGACTTATCCAAATTCAAAGCATCAGCAGACAACAAAATAATCATGACTCCAAAAGTTGAAAATTGATTTTGGAAGAGTAGAAATCATTGTGGGAAGAGAAGAAAGTGCTGGTAACCAGTATTTTCCCTTTTTCAGATGATTTTTTTCTACACATTCTGTACAGTCTGATCTTGATCTACACTGTCTGCAAAAGGTCCATTTGGTTGTATTTAGAAACCTAAGAGCTAATTCAATATACATCCTGAACCAAAGCTGTCACTTTTGCACTTGATTAACCCTTTAGCACAAAATCCCGAGTTTTAATGACCCCAAGAGAGAAGCCTTTTGAAAACATTGTGGGAAAGGACGAAATGCTGGTAACCAGCATTTTTCTCTCTTCCCACAACGTTTTCTTTCCTTCCCAAAACAAATTTCATTTTTGGGTCACATTTATTTTGTTGTCTGCAAATGCTTTCAATTTGGACAAGTCTAAAACTTTGTTGTTTGGTATAGAGTTAACTGATTGATTGTATGGTGTTGAACTCCCATGTTCAACACCATTTACAGTTACATCCCAGCGGCCAGTGCACCTATTGACGCTTTCCTGGAGTTTCTTTAACTCTTTACCAAACGACAAAATTTTAGACAGGTCCAAACTGAAAGCATTTGCAGACAACAAAATAAATGTGATTGAAAAATTGAAATTTGTTTTGGGATGGGTAGAAAACATTGTGGGAAAAGGAGAAAATGCTGGTTACCAGCATTTTCTCCTTTTCTCACAATGTTTTCAAAAGGCTTCTCCCTCAGGGTTGTTAAAAGTCGGGATTGTGTGGTAAAGAGTTAATCAGTGCTTTGCAAATTTAAATATTCTTTTCCAAGCTACTGGCTGCTCTGCCGCATTGGCATCATCAAGACAATGATCAGCAGCAAGAGACGAATGAATCCTGTCGCAATGATTATCATCAATCCTTAAAAAGAAATTGGCTGAGCTGGAGATTCGAACCTTTGACCCCCTGATTTCAAGTCCTGTTAGCTAATGAATGGGCAACTCGGGCTGCGCAGCTTTTGCACATATTCCTGTAGAATATGGATAACTATCAACTGTTAGGTTTCATACAACTGTAAGTTTTAACCCTTTACCAGATGACAAAATTTTAGCCTTGTCCAAATTGAAAGCATTTGCAGACAATTTCAATCATCAATGTGGCTCAAATGGTGCAATTTTCCTTGGATTGGGTAGAAAACATTGTTGGAAAAGGAGAAAATGCTGGTAACCAGCATTCTCTCCTTATTCAACAATGTTTTCAAAAGGCTTCTTTACCAGGGTCATTAAAAAGTGGCATTGTGCGGTTAGTACATCTGACTGAATGGTGTTTTATGCCGCTTTCAACATTATTTCAGTCATATCACAGCAACAGCTCACATATTCATATCTTTCCTGGGTTCTACCAGTACTAGGCTAGGGCTCTGAATAATACATTTGAAAACATAAGTGGCAAAAAAAAATACTTGTTGGCATATAGACTTGGGCCATTCCTGAAAGAGAATTGCCTATGTAAAGTTGAAGGATTCTAAAAATCAAGTTTAACACTGTCCCAAACGACAAAGTTTAGACTCTTTCAAATTCAAAACATCTGCAGACAACAAATTCAAATTGGTACAAATGACCTTAAGCTCTCTGATAAGGTAGAAAACATTGTGGGAAAAGGAGAAAATGCTGGTTACCAGCATTTTCTCGTTTTCCCACAAGGTTTTCAAAAGGCTATTTCTTCAAGGTGGTTAAAACTCAGGATTGTGCAGGAAAGGGTTAAAAAAGAATCATAAGCTTGCTGGCCTTTGGCCAGTGGAGCTAAAAATTATCATTTAAAGAAAATTAACATTGAAAATTATCATTACTTACCAATAATTATCAATAGCCGATTAAGGTTCTTTAACCCTTCTGCCAAAGAAATTTACTTCCAGAAGGTGAAAACCTTTAATTAAACATACACCAAAAAGATTCCACTTCTAAACCACTTTTCTGTAAAAAAAAAAATGTTCTCTTCTGTTAAAAAGCAGAAAATAATAAACACAATTATCATTATATTTATCCACTCTATAACAATCACAATTTTATGGTGTAGATACTATAAACATAATTCTCAATCCCTTTTATAACAAACTGTTAGAAAAATCCACCAGCAACAAAAACTATAATGTTATCTACAAAACAAACTCCGCTGTCGGATAAAGTATATCGTTATATCTGGCATTATCCACTATATCTACCTTATTATAACCGAGCAGACTGGCTATTTTCAGTCTGACATGTGTATAACGATGGTCCAGTGTAATAGTTGTGGATATTTTTCATTTAACTGCCCATTGATCAATGTCCCAAGGGAGCTTAACCCTTTCAACAGACAACAACATGTCACACTGGTCCAAATTCAAAGGATTTGCAGACGACAAATTTGAAGAGGGTTAAATGATGAAATTAGTCTATTACAGTGTGGAGAACATCGAGGGAAAAGGAGAAAATGCTGGTTACTAGCACAATGTTTACAATGCCTTTTTCCTTTGGGTCGTTAAAACTTTCAATTGTGTGGTAAAGGGTTTAACCATAATTATGAGGCACATAATGGGGAAATTATTTTTATCCCTTACCTGAATAACTCTATTTGTAATGTCTAACAATCACTTTTTCTGAACTCTTTACCACACAATCTCAAGATTTAATGGACCATTAGCTTTTTTAAAACCTTGTGGGAAAAGAAGAAAATGCTGGTAACCAGCAGGGGGGTGCTTTTAGGAAGGAGGCTTTTGGAAACATTGTGGAAAAATGAATGCTGGTACCAAGCATTTTGTCCTTTTCCCAAAATTTTCTATGCTCCATCACAGACGTATCCCAGCATTATAGAAATAGTTTCAAAATATTCGTCTGAAAGTCAACCAACTATATAGTCATAAACAATCCAATAGAGCATGCAATCTTGTGGGATGAATAAGTCCTGGCGAACAAGCCCAGGGACGAATAAGCCCAGGAACGAACTAGTTTGGGATGATCAATCACGGAATCGGGCGGTCAGGAAACAAAGATTGAGTGTATCATTATGCCAATAGAAGACTATAGCGGATCAAGCTATTTTCGATAAAAAAAGAAGTATTTCCATGATTGATGGCCTACTTCAATTTATTTTAATATGCCATTTTCATTTTCATATCTGAGTGCAATTTGTCTTAGAAAAATTGAGTTTAATTGGGTTTACTTCCTTCGGTTTTGCACAAAATACGATACATGAGTTTCAACATGCCGTATTGAACTCATAGTGGCATTGTCTTCGACAAATGCCACAAAAATTCTGTTGTTTGATGAAGAGTTACAATCTTAACAATTTGACGAAAAGCATTTGAAAACATTGTGGCAAATTTTGCACTTTTTTTTTTTCTGACCATATTGTAGATGGCTCCCATCATTTGAGCAACAGAAAATTTGTCATCTGCAAGTGCTCTTAATATGGATGGGTACCAGCATTTTCTCCATTTCCCACATTGTTTTCAAAAGCTTTTTTCCAAGGGGTGTTTAAAATTCTGGATTGTGTAGTGAAGGGTTAAAGTAAAACCACTAGAACAATTGTATGAATACACTGATGTGTTATAAATTATGGTTAATGAATAATTTCTGCCTTTTCATTGGTTGAAATTTTATTGTCTGCTGCAACTGGCTACTGTTATCACCCTGCCAGGGATAAGGATGTCTAGTTATGATAAGTAAATATTTCCATGATGTCAATATTATTTTGGGCTCAACTGTCTATTTGTTGGGCTTGTGGGCTCTTGCTTGATCTACAATTAACAGATGACATTTTTGTCTGCTTCAACCCATAACCTCATTAACCACACAATCCAGTGGATTTATGAATCTGAAGGAGCTTTGTGAAAACCTTGTGGAAAAAGGAGAAAATGCTGGTAACCTGTAATTTCTCCTTTTCCTAAACCGTTTTAAAGACAAAGTCCATCATTGTAGGCATGTTTCTTGTATCATCTGCAAATTTGTTGACACTTTACCAGACAACAAAATTTTTAACTTATTCAAATTGAGACTGTCTGTATACAACAATTTAGAGGCTGCTCAAATGGTGACTTCTGTCTCCTAAATGGTAGATAACATTATGGGTAAAGGAGAAAATTCTGGATAACAGCATTTTCTGCTTGATTCATGCAAGCAGTAAAATCTTGGGGTGGGGTTTTAACAATCAATGTAGAATAAATATTCTAAATTAAACTCTATCAAACAGCAAAATTCATACTTATCCAAATTTAAAGCATTTGCAGGAAAGGAATAAATATTGCTCAAATAATCAAATAATGGATTTTGTCTGACATTTTGTAATACCTCTGTTATTACTGAAGACATTTACTTCAATCTTGGACAACTAGTTAACTATCAAAGGGGAAACCCATACAACAAGGGCAGGCAACCATCAAAGTATTTTTGACACAGTTATGCCCCTTTTTTTACTCATAATTTTCACTGAAAATCAGGCATCAGCACCCAGGCATTGACACCCACATGTTCTTGTGACCAGGAGGTAGAAAGCTTTTGAAACATAGTGGGAAAGAGAGAAAATGCTTGGTACCACAACGCTTTCTACCCTTTCAAAGACAGATCCTAATTATAATTTGGAAATGGCTAAAATTTGTCATCCGGTAAATAATAAAAGATGTATCCTTATAGCCTGAGAGAAAAACACTATTAAGATTTGATAGCTTGTAGAAGGGCTCAGAATTGGGTCTGCTGTGTAAATACAGATAAATTACCAGTATACATGTATGGTGTAAAAAATAGAGAAACTCAAGGGATTTGCCTTCGAGGTAAAACCGGAAAGGACAACAGTGATTTCTTTGAAGGCCTCCAGAAAATGAAATGGTATTTCTATCGGTCATAATCTGAGCAATCTTGTAACATCAGGGGCATCATTTTGCATGTAGATACAAGAATAATTACGGGTTAAAAACTGGCTGAAAATGAGCATAGATCATATGTATCTTTAATCATGAAAAATTTTTGGTTTAATTAACTCTTTATCAAACGACAAAATTTCAGACTGGTTAAAATTGAAAGCATTTGCTGATGACAAAATAAAAGCGATTTGAAATTTGTTCTGGGAAAGGTAGAAAACATTGTGGGAAAAGGAGAAATGCTGGTTACCAGCATTTTCTCCTTTCTCCACAATGTTTTCAAAAGGCTCCTTTCTCAGGGTCGTTAAAAGTTGGGATTGTGTGGTAAAGGGTTAATGCTTGAGTTATACATTTCTTGTAATCATAAAGTTGTTGTTGGACAAAATTATGTGCCCCAAATCTACACAGCTTGTTTATTTTAAACACTTACATCAGCAGAAAATTCCCCTCTAAAAAGATAAATACAAAAATGTCAATACTTCAAATGGCAACCACCTTACCTGTGTAACAGTGCACAAATAATTTCCCTTCAAAGCGCCCCTCATCCCAACTGTTGTGCAGACCATTACAGTTTATAATGCCTCCTGGGTCAATTGGCCTAAAGTGACCGTTTGCTGACCCATACCATTGCATAACCCAGTCAGTCAAAAACCGAGAGATTGAGAGGCAGAAATTGCTATAAATTTTTTGTTATCCATTGTGTAGTTTTGATTTGTCCATTTTCTCCATAATCCTGTTTTTGCTTTAACCTAATACATGATAAAAAGCTAATTAAGTCCTATTATGAATATTACAGCCCCAACAGCAGCCCAAAGTACAGAATGTGCATGTTAAAATGCATTTAAATTTAAATCATACCTTTTACAGGTATGGAAATATCTCTGCAGACAACAATCTATTATTGTACAGACACTTCCAGTATTTGTTGCTGGCTAAAAAACAAGTAAAAAGTAAACAAAAGATGGAGTAACTGACAACTTTTGACCTACTTTTAAAATTCACTTTTCTGCTTGCGACTAACACTTGGACAGACCATAGCTGAGTTATCTGCAAAACTTACTAATAAAAGCATTTAAAATGCATTTATCCCATCTAACGCAATAATTTCTACCCTGTAACAGAAAATGAAAGTTATTATAAAAAATATTAAAAATATCATTCATGACATTTTCTACATTTGTGTCTGTCTATATGTATTAGTTTAACCCTAAAGGTGCTTTTCACAACTATATAGCTGCCATAAGGACCAGTGTTGAATATCAGACTGCACAAAACATGCAGTCTGATCTCTGATCTACCATGTATGCTTTGCTAAGACATACTGAAAATAAGAAGCCTTAAAACTGCAATGATTTGGGTCTTACTTTTAGACTGAAAATGTTTGTTGCATTTATTTGGCAGTCTAAGGGCCGAAAGGGGGGAAAAACATCAAGGGAGCATTACACCAGATTAACTTTAAAAGCGCTTTTCATGGCTATAGTTGCCTTTGCAGACAGTGTAGATCAAGATCAGACTGCAAAAAACATGCAGTCTGATCTTTGATCTACACTGTCCTGTTTGTTTGACCATTCTGGACAAAACTGACCCTGAAATTGCAACAATTTGGCTCCAACAACTAGACTTAAATGTCTCGATTTATTCGGCACTCTAAGGGTTAAGACTCATTTTTTTTTTTATTCTAAAAGGAAAAATCATAAGGTCATGACTGTTTATCCTCCGATGGGGAAAACCAAAACCCAAATCACTAAACGTGATCATACCCCCCAACAGCTCCTTGTCACAAAACAGATTAATGTCACAGGAATGCAAAATAAGTGACTGAGCGGACAAGAAATTTCATGAAAGGGCCATAACTCAGTGAAAAATCAATGAACCATAACCAACATTTCATATGCACATCTCTGCTTGATACTGAGTCTACCTGTGAAGTTTGAATAAAATTCGTCCAGTAGTTTATGAGAAATAGAGCGGACAAAAAGCTACAGACCGACCGACGGACGGACAGATGGACCGACCGACAAGCTGACCCCTATATACCCCCCAAACAGAGTTTTGCGGGGGTATAAAAATGCCATGGAAAAAAAACTCCCTTGGACACGTACCCAGCCAGCTGAAATTCACTTACATAAATGCACAATGTGTAGTTATCCCTTGTTATTCATTACATATAGTATCCAAAAATTTACAGTAAAAATGAAGAATCTTGGTAATTCCTTGTGTTTTCTACAAATATTTCGTACTATGTTTTAATTTCAAAGCCTTCTTTGCAGATGAATGAAATCTGGCCGACTTTCTTCAAATTCTCTACTAAAATTGCAGCATGGTTTGATGCCCCTTTAAGATTTTTCTTGCAGAATGAAATCTGTGTATTCACAAACTATTCTTAACTCTTTACCAAACAACAAAATTTCAGACCAGTCCAAATTGAAAGCATTTGCAGATGACAAAATAAATGTGACTCAAAAACTGAAATTTGTGTTGGGAACGGTAGAAAACATTGTGGGAAAAGGAGAAAATGCTGGTTACATGCATTTTCTCCTTTTCCCACAATGTTTTCAAAAGGCTTTTTGTTCAGGGTAATTAAAACCCGTGATTGTGTGGTAAAGAGTTTATTAATTTCTATGTCTAGATTCCAATACACAAGCAGTCTGATTGGTGAAGAAAGAAACGTCTTGACCAACCAGAAGGCATGTGTGAAATTAGGAATAAGAACAGATTTTACCCTTTGACACAATGTTTGGGTCCTTCCATACTGAGCATTTGCAGATGAAAAAAGAAAGTGTAAATTAAATACTACATTTTCTTCATTTTCCACAGTGCTTTATGAAGCCTTTTTCCTCAGGGTTGTAAAAACTGATGATTGTTTAACTCTTTACCAAACAACAAAATTTTAGACCAGTCCAAATTTAAAGCTTTTGCAGACGACAAAACAAATGTGAATCAAAAATTGAAATTTGCTTTTGGAAGAGTAGAAAACATTGTGGGAAGAGGAGAAAATGCGGGTAACCAGCATTTTCTCCTTTTCCCACAATGTCTTCAAAAGGCTTTTTCCTCAAAAGGCTGTTAAAACTCAGCACTGTGTGGTAAAGGATAACAAAGGGTTAGCATTAATCAAACAATCATATGTTTTTTAACGAGCTTCAACAAAAAGGGTTTTGAAAACACTGGTAGCCAGCATTTTCTCTTATTCCAACAATGTTTTCTACCCTTTCAAGAACAAATCCCATTATTCTATCTATAGTTACTTTGTCTGCAAATACTTTGAATTAGGACAGTCAAAAATTTTGTTGTTTGGGGAAGAGTTTATCCTTCACCACAAAATCCTGAATTTTAACAACCGAGAAAAAAAGCTTTTGAAAACATTGTGGCAAAAGGAGAAAATGCTGGTAAGCAGCACATTTTCTCCTTTCCCCACAGTGTTTTCTGCTTAATTAATCGGTATTTTTTCATTTTCCAATGATTTTTTCTGCTCAAGTTAATGGCAAGTTTCATCACTGGACTCACCTTTGACTTGTCGTCTGTAAATGCTTTGATTTTGGACAAGTCTATAATTTTGTTGTTTGGGCAAGAGTTAACTTCCAGGGTTAACTCACTTATCAACAGGAGATAAGAATGAACTGTTTTGATGGACTGGCCACTGTGGGGTAAGCTTGGCTCTAATTATCTGGGCTTATCAGCAGGAATCTTCGAAATTCCACCTGCCAATGTACATTAGCATGTAATCTTTGATCCTTTTCTTTCTATGAATCATTGCAGAATAGATCCCTGTTTTACGATCCTCAGAACAAAAGCTTTTAAAAATATTGTAGGTAGTAAACGGCATTTTCTTCTTTTCCTAAAGTGTTTTCTGACAAAACAATCAAAGTTTTAACAACCCCACAGAAAAAAAGACTGGTATCCAGCATTTTCTCCTTTTCCCACCATGTTTTTCTACCCTTAAAAAAAAACAGACACATTTCAATTTTATGAGTCACATTTATTTTCTTGTCTGTAAATACTCTGAGTTTGGACAAGTCTAAAGCTTCATTGTTTGGTAAATACTTAACCCTTTCCCAAACAAGCCCTGGTTTTCACGTGTCTGCAGTACAAGTCTTTTGAAAACACTGTGAGAAAAGGAGGAAATTGCTCGTAACGAGCAATTTCTTCTTTTCCCACAGTGTTTTCTACCCTTTTTGATAACTTTCTGCTATTTTCATCAAATTTAAAATTGTCATCTGCAAACTCTTTCAAATTGGACCAGTCCAAAATCTGTCGTTTGGGAAAGGGTTAATCAATCCTTTACAAAAAAAATATGAATCCAATATTTTAATCCTTTACCAAACGACAAAATTTTAGCCTTGTCCAAATTGAATAAAAGCAGACTACAATTTCAAGGTTGCTCAAATGGTGCAATTTTTCTTTTATAGGGTAGGAAACACTGTGGGAAAAGGAGAAAATGCTGGTTTTACCAGCATTTTCTCCTTTTCGAACAATGTTTTTTCAAAAGGCTTCTTTCCCAGGGTCATTTAAAAGTGGCATTGTGTGGTAAAGGGTTAGATTATAATGATCCTGAAAAAGGGTTTTGAAAACATTTTCTCCTTTTAACTCTCTTTACCTAACAACAAACTCTTACACCTGTCCAAACTGAAAGGTTTTGCAGACGATAAATCAAAGATCAAATATGAATCAAACGATGGGCTTTATGGATAAAAGGGAAGAAAACGTTGTTGGAAAAGGTGAAAATGCTGGCTACCACCATTTTCTCCTATTCAAACAACACTTTGAAAAGTTTTATTCCTAGGGGCCCTTAACCCTTTACCAATCAATCCCGACTGAGAAAGAAGCCTTTTGAAAACAATGTGTGAAAAGGAGAAAATGCTGGTAACCAGCATTTTCTCCTTTTCCCACAATGTTTTCTAACCTTTCAGAAACAAATGCAATAATTTTAGCCACATTTAATTTGTCGTCTGCAAAAGGTACCAGCATTTTCTCCTTTTCCCACGATGTTTTCAAAAGACTTCTTCCTCAAGGTCCTTAAAACTCATGTCCTGTGATCAAACAAATACTGTACATACTATTTACAGCATTTTCTCCTTTTCCCACATTGTTTTCTAACCTTCAAAAAGCAATTTTCAATTCTTGGTAACCAGCATTTTCTCCTTTTCCCAGTGTTTTTTACCCTATAAAAGAGAGAAATCATCATTTGATTCACATTTATTTTGTCGTCTGCAAATGCTTTCAATTTGGGTAAGTGCAGAATCTTGTCGTCTGGTATAGAATTAACTCTGTACCACACAATCCCGACTTTCAACAACCCTGAGAAAGAAGCCTTTTGAAAACATTGTAGGAAAAGGAGAAAATGCTGGTAACCAGCATTTTCTCCTTTTCCCACAATGTTTTCTACCCTATCAAAGACAAGTTCTATTATTTCACCCACATTTTAATTGTCGTCTGCAAATGCTTTCAATTTGGACAAGTCTACATTTTTGTCGTTTGGTAAAGGGTTAAGAATCAATGGAGTGAGTGCAAAAGTTGTATGTATTTGTTTGATCACAGGACAAAGTACCAAATCAATAATAAAAGATTGATATTTTCCATGTAGGACGGACAAAATGGAGATGTCACTGGCCTAATAGACAATTGGTCATGGCTGGACGTTTAGTTTTGCTTTTCAATTGAGCGTATATTTTCCTATTGTTCGATATTGACCAACAGATTTATCAAGTCTGTTTATTAATAGAACAGAATAGAATTTCTTCAGTTTAGCTGTACGCAAGAGAGGGGTGATTTGTTTATCAATACTTTATGCTCTTAACCCTTTACCACATGATCCCGACTTTTAACGACCCTGAGAAAGAAAGCTTTTGAAAACATTGAGGGAAAGGGAGAAAATACTGGTAACCAGCATTCTCTCCTTTTCCCAAAATGTTTTCTACCCTTCCCAAAACAAATTTCAATTTTTAAGTCACATTTATTTTGTCGTCTGCAAATGCCTTCAATTTGGACCTGTCTAAAATTTTGTTGTTTGGTAAAGGGTTAATAGAACAGAATAGAATTTCTGAAGTTTAGCAGTACACAAGAGAAGGGTGATTTGTTTATCAGTACTTTATGCTCTTAACCTTTTACCACATGATCCCGACTTTTAGGGATCCTTAAAAGGGAAGCCTTCAAAAACATTGTAGGAAAAGGAGAAATCACTGGTAACCAGCATTTTCTCCTTTTGCCACAAAGTTTTCTACTCTATAAAGCACAAATCCTGCACTATTTGTCACATTTAATTTGTCGTCTGCAAATGCTTTCAATTTGGACCCCGCTAAAATTTTATCTTTTGGTAAAGAGTTAAAACAGCGATATTTTGGTTTTCACATGTCAGGAAATCTTCATGTGATTTCTTTAAGAGTTCTTGTCTTAAAGTTACCCTTTACCACACAATCCTGATGTTTAAAGACCTTGAGGAGGAAGGCCTTTTGAAAACATTGTGGGAAAAGGAGAAAACGCTGGTAACCTGCATTTTCTCCTTTTCCCTCAATGTTGTCTAACCAACCAAAATTGAATTTCAATTTTTGAGTCACATTTATCTTGTCATATGCAAATGCTTTCAATCTGGACGAGCCCAAAATTTCGTTGTTAGGTAAAAAGTTAACTCACAAGATTTTCTTACCAAAAAAGTAGTTCCCTTCACAATGGCAATAGGTCCATCAGCCCAAACATGAATTCTTGAGCTCCACCTTCTTACATTGTACTGTTCATTGTTGAAAATCTGAAGAAGGGAATGATTTATTGATGAAAACATTTTTCTTATGGATGGTTTGCTTGTCATCTGTACTCCAAATATCAGATATAACCCCTTTACCCTTAGAGTGCCATTTAACTCTTTACCACACAACAAAATTTTAGACTGGTCGAAATTGAAAGCATTTGCAGACGACAAATAAAAGGTGGCTCAAAAACTGAAATTTGTTTTGTGAAGGGTAGAAAACATTGTGGAAAAAGAAAAAAAGAGAAAATGCTGGTTACCAGCATTTTCTCCTTTTCCAACAATGTTTTTAAGAGGGTTTTTCTTCAGGGTTGTTAAAAGTCGGGATTGTGTGGTAAGGGGTTAACCCTTTACCACAAAATCCTGAGATTTACTGACCCTGTCTAAGGAAGCTTTCAAAAACATTGTGAGGAAAAAGAGAAAATGCTGGTCACCAGCATTTTCTCCTTTTCTCAGCATGTTTTACAACCTTTTTAAAGACAAATAAATCATTTCAGCCCAATCAAATTTGTCACCTGCAAATGCTTTTAGTTTGGACAGGTCTAAAATTTTGTCATTAGTATAGAGTAAAATGCACTCATCATTTTCAGTCAGGCAGAAAAAGATTGAAAATATTGCATTTTTCGCTAAAATACTAATCAGTGCATGCGGGACCAACCTTCGGCTGCAGCCGCTTTTAGAAACAGATTGATTTTCAGTGAAAATTCTAAGTCGAAAACGGGACATAAATGTGTAAAAAAATATTTTGATGGTTACCTGCCCCTGTTGTACGTGTTCCCCTTTTGATGGTTGACAACTAGTTCGAGGTCGAAGTAAATATCTGTGGTAATTACAGAAACATTATAAAATGTCAGAGTTTTTGCACGACAACACAGACAGCAAGGCTATGACAATACCTTGATGTTTTCTTTGAAAACAGGGGCTAAAAATCACAAAGTAGCTGAAAGCAGAGCTCCAGACAGAGGGAGTGATTTTGATTTCAAAATTGAAAATACTAGGGCCAAAAAAAAAAAATATCTGCATTTAGGGTTTCCTGCCCTGACCCTACCTAGAAAATGCTGCCGATCCTAAACTTTTTATACTACAATTGAAAAAAAAAAAATTTTTTTTTTGAGAGGGGGGGAGTGATTTCAGTACATAGTCCATGTAATAAGTTTCTGGAAAAAAACAGAAATCCCTACCTACCCTACCTACAGCATCTGGGACCGAAACCCTAAACACAGATATTTTTTGTGTTAGGCCTGTTTATTCTCCACTAAATCCTATATTATGGGTATTCATTAGAATTGTCTCATTGAGACGATTCTAATTAATACCCACAACATAGGGTTTGATAAAGAAATATTGGATTTAGAATACCATCACTCCCTCTTACCTGGAGCTCTGTGGAAGTGTAAATCAAAGGTCAGATGATACATTTTGTGTAGTCTGATTTGATCTACAATGTCAGCAAAAAGAACTTACAGCTGTGCAAGGTGCCCAAAGGTTCAACATATCTGCAGTGCCCTTGCAGACATTGGTTGATGACGTAAGACTATATGAAATGCTTTTCCTAAATCATTCACAAAAGAAATGCCAAAATTGCTGTGATAGGCTTTATCCCTAAACCGAATGACAAAATTTAAGACTCGTCCAAGTTGAAAGCATTTACAGACAACAATTAACTCTTTAGCAAACAACAAAATTTTACACTTTTTCAAATTGAAAACATTTGCAGACGAGAAAATAAACATGGCTCAAAAATTGAAATTCATATTTGAAAGGTTAGAAAACATTGTAGGAAAAGGAGAAAATGCTGGTTACCAGCATTTTCTCCTTTTCCCACAATGTTTTCAAAAGCCTTCTTCCTCAGGGTTGTTAAAAGTCGTGATTGTGTTGTAAAGAGTTAGATGTTGCTCAAATGATTGGATTTTTCTGTAAAAGGTTAGAAAACATTGAGGGAGAAGGAGAAAATACTGGTTGTCTTTACTGTCTTTCCTTCTCCCACAATGTTTTCAAAAGCGCTTCTCTGTCAAAGTTGTTAAAACCTGTGTAGTAAAGGGTTACCAATATCATGGATCAAGACGATGATCGGGAAAGATCGATTAACTATCTGTTAACCATCGCCGATGCTGATCATCGATTACAAATACCATAAATCAATCATCAGACTAAACCTGAATAACACCGAACTTAACCAAAGGTTGCCAAACTCAATCAAGGGATGCAACTCTAATGACATAAAAACTTGAAAATGGCTACTGATGCAGTCAAACAGCTTGAAATTAATTCCCATCCATGTGTAAAACAAAATCTGAAGGCTGGAAGTGTTTTGGCTATCATAATTTAGAACAAGATGAGTCACTGACAAAATATAATTTAGATCTAAGCAGATCTGTCTGTAGAATATGTAGAAGATATCCTGAAATATGGATAAGAAAAAAGTCTCACTGCAATCGAACATTTTCAAAAAAGCAGATTAAATGACTGTATGTGACAATTGTTTTAATCTTTTAACATCAAAAATGTTGTGGATAAAAGGAGAAACTGCTTCTTAGTCAATTTTTTCCTTTTCCAAGAATGTTTTACAACTAATTTGTCCAAATTAAACCCGTAACCAAATGCCAAATTTCATATTCTTCCATAACCGATTGTATGTCTGACTGTGGCATGGGAAGTAGAATTCAATTTTAACCGATCATCGATTAGCATTTTCAACTGATTTCCAACACTAGATCAAATACATGGATCCGTGGAAATCGGTATTTGGCCAATCAGGTCATCACATTTATTTGGCCCGATGTCCAGCCTTGCTGTCTGCTATTTCGGCTCACAAACAAGCGACTGTTAATGTTGGAGAAGTGCGATATTATGTGTGTTTACAGCGCTTGAATTTTAGGAAAAAGTTTAAAAGATGTGCTTTGCGATCGTGTACGGCTTACGTGAGATATATGAAGAGATGACAAGTTTGCATTATGATTATGATTGACAATGGGACATGAGCAAAGACTTTCGATCAACACCATATTACGCAATGGATTAATTAATGTTAGTTGTTTTTTTTTTCTCTGAAAGTCTCTGAAAAAAAAAACATAAACTGCTTTACAGTGGAAAACAAAGGTAAAATATATGAAATACTAATAAAAAGAAAGTATGTTGACTAAAATATCTAAACCTTGTTTAATAACCTCCGCACATCCAAAAAGGGGCACATGTCATCAATGTTTCAATTTGACGTTAACATTAACCCTTGGTGCGTGAAGAATGCTGAATGTGTAGATACAGATCAGAGTGCAAAAAAATAAATGCAGTTTATTCTTGGATTCAAACCATCTGCTACTTAAATTAAGTCCATTTACGTGTATTCTTTTACTGAAGGTACATGAAGATTTCATTTATGAAACAGACTAAGTTCTGTTTTGTACAGTTTAGGAAGTTCACCTCAAAAGGCAATTTATGTTAGTATTAAATCAGCTTTTGACTTACCCATATTTAAGTGCATTAGCACATCTGCCATTTCAAAGGGTATGTCAGTAAACTGCTAACTGATAGGATGTGTGTTTGATTGCCCCTGTAATCCACTTGACCACCCGTTGTCTTCTGTATAGGCCTATCACAAGATAAAACAAACTACTGTCAATGATATTAACAAGTTTGCTGGTTAAAAGTTGTACGTCCAAGTCCCGAAGGCATGAGTGAGGGGACAGCATGAGAGAGGGGTATTCCCCCCCGTTGTAAGGAGGGTTTGGGGGACCATCCCCCATGCCCCATGAAAATGTTTGAATTCAAGACAGTCTTTAAAAGTGATTCTAATGCATTTTGAGACCATTTTTGCTTGGGAAACTCTGATGACTTTAGGAATTTTGCTGTATTTTAAACACTTACATCAGCTTTTTAAGACCTGGGTTTATTATTTTTTTTAATCTTCTTTTCTTCCCCCCTCTCCTTTTTAAATAATTTATCAATAAGAAACTAGAAACTACTAAACAGCTGAGAGCTGGGATAGCCAAAATTTAATTATTACAAGATTGTTTATGAAATCAGAATATGAATACAATAGTTTTTTGGCAAAACTTCAATCTGTGAAATACATCATTGTTTTATGTTTTCTTAGTCGCACGTCTAAGATCCCTTGAAAGCGATTTCATTGTGACATTAACTAAAGAACACTTTGATGCAATCACACTTCATAAGTTAATCCTTTAATAATGGTAAAATCTGCTGTCAATTTCATCATCACGTTTTCTTAACGAGCATCAATAAAGATTGAACACCCTTCAGTAGATGCATTACTGATCACGGCACTCTTAGTTATCATTTATCAATTGAATATCAAGAAAAAGCAAAGAAGGAAAAGTAAAAAATGTGGTACAGCCAATACAAAACTTGGCTGAAAAAGTGGTCCGGCTAGGCCAGAGCCAGACCGACCTGACCGCTGACGACAGCCTTGCTACCAACATTTAACTGATCACCTCCTACACCAAATTTGCAGCAGACTTCCAACAGTTAACTGATCACCTCCTAAACCAAATTTGCTACGGAATACC
This sequence comes from Tridacna gigas, assembly GCA_945859785.2. Classification (NCBI taxonomy): domain Eukaryota; kingdom Metazoa; phylum Mollusca; class Bivalvia; order Cardiida; family Cardiidae; genus Tridacna; species Tridacna gigas. The sequence goes on from OX244044.2 coordinate 25,041,382, forward strand.
AACATTTAACTGATCACCTCCTAAACCAAATCTGCTATGGACTACCAACATTTAACTGATCACCTCCTAAATTAAATGTGCTACAGACTACGAACATTTAACTGAGCACCTCCTAATCTAAATTTGCTACTGACTACCAACATTTAACTGATCACTCCCGGAACCAAATTTGATGCAGACTACCAACATTTAATTGATCACCCCCGAAAACAAATTTGATGCAGACTACCAACATTTAACTGATCACCTCCTAAACCAAATTTGCTACAGACTACCAACATTTAAGCAATTACCTCCTAAACCAAATTTGCTACAGACTACCAACATTTAACTGATCACCCCCGAAACCAAATTTGCTAGACTACCAACATTTAAGCAATTACCTCCTAAACCAAATTTGCTACAGACTACCAACATTTAACTGATCACTCCTGAAACCAAATTTGCTACAGACTACCAACATTTAATTGATCACCCCCGAAACCAAATTTGCTAGACTACCAACATTTAAGCAATTACCTCCTAAACCAAATTTGCTACAGACTACCAACATTTAACTGATCACTCCTGAAACCAAATTTGCTACAGACTACCAACATTTAACTGATCACCTCCTCGATCAAATTTGCTACAGACTACCAACATTTAACTGATTACCTCCTAAATAAATTTGCTACCGACTACCAACATTTAACTGATCACCTCCTAAACCAAATTTGCTACAGACTACCAACATTTAACTGATTAACTCCTAAATCAAATTTGCCACCGACTACCAACATTTAACTGATCACCTCCTAAACCAAATTTGATACAAACTACCAACACTTAACTGATCACCTCCTAAATCAAATTTGCTACAGACTACCAACATTGAACTGATCATCCCCTAAACCAAATTTGCTAAAGACTACCAACATTTAACTGATAACCTCCTAAAGCAAATTTGCTACAGCCTACCAACATTTAACTGATCACCCCACAAAACCAAATTTGCTACAGACTACCAACATTTCACTGATCACCTCCTAAACCAAATTCACCACAGGCCACCAACATTCAACTGATCACCCTCCCCCCGCCAAATTTGCTGCAGGCTACCAACATTTAACTGATCACCCCCTAAACCAAATTTGCTGCATCCTTCCAACATTTAAGCGATCACCTCCTAAACAATATTTGCTGCAGCCTTCCAACATTTAAGTGCATACCTCTTAAATCAAATTTGCTACAGATTACCAACATTTAACTGATCACCCCTTGAACCAAATTTGCTGCAGCCTTCCAACATTTAAGCAATCACCTCCTAAACTTAATTTGCTGCAGCCTTCCAACATTTAAGAGCATACCTCCTAAATCAAATTTGCTACAGACTACCAACATTTAACTGATCACCCCATAAACTGAATTTGCCACAGACTTCCAACATTTAACTGATCACCTCCTAAACAAAATTTGCCACAGACTACCAAAATTTCACTGATCATCCCCTAAACCAAGTCTGCTACAGACTACCAACATTTAAATGATCAGCCCTAAACCAAATTTGCTGCAGACTACCAACATTTTACTGATCATACCCTAAAACAAATTTCTAGCAGACCACCTACATTTTACTGATCACCCCCTAAACTCAATTTGCTACAGACTACCAACAATTAAGTGATTACCTCCAAAACCAAATTTGCTGCAGACTACCAACATTTAACTGATCACCCCCTAAACCAAATTTGCTACAGACTGCCAAAATTTAGCTGATCACCTCCTAAACCTTATTTGCCACAGATTTCCAACATTTAACTGATCACCCCCTTCACCAAATTTGCTATAGCCTGCCAACATTTAACTGATCACCTCTTAACTCTTTACCAATTTGGCAAACAACAAAATTATGGACTCGTCCAAACTGAAAGCATTTGCAGACCACAATTTAAACGTGGCTCAGATTATGAAATCTGTCTTTGATAGGATAGAAAAACATTGTGGTGTCCAGCATTTTGTCCTTTTCCCGCAATGTTTTCAATAGGCTTCTTCCTCAGTGTCGTTAAAACTCCAGATTGTATGGTAAACGTCTAACTCATCACCTCCTAAATCAAAATTTGCTGCAGACTACTAACATTTAAGTGATTACCTTCTAAGCTTAGTTTGCTGCAGCCAAGCCTTTTACCTAACAATACGTCAAAAAGCTTTCAACTTAAGGAAGATGAGGAAGGCTTCTCAACCCTTCACTACAAAATGTTGACTTTTAATGAACTTGAGAAAAAAAGGTTTTTGAAAACATTGTGGGAAAAGGACAAAATGCTGGTAACCAGTATTTTCTCCTGTTCCCACAATGTTTTCTACCCTGTCAAAGACTACTTCCACAATTTCAGCCACATTTGATTTAGCATCTATGCTTTGGGTTTGGACAAGTCTAAAATTTTGTTGTGTGGTCAAGGGTTAAAACATTTTGGGAAAAGGAGAAAATGCTTGTAACCACTATTTTCTCCTTTTTCCCCACAATGTTTTCTTTCCAATAAAAACAAATCACTGCATTTTAGCTCTTCTGCAAAAGCTTTCATTCTGGACAATCCTAATATTTTGTCACTTAGGAAAGAGTTAAATGTCCCGCTATGATAAAATAGTTCCCCCTTGATTAGCATAATTTTCCAGTATCTTTGACAATAATCCTTGGCACAGACATCAATAAAACAACATTAATATAATTACCATACTCATTTTGGTTGGTCCTCATAATGATGGTCGGCACTGACCAAAACTGACCGGCTTAACTCTTTACCACAAGACAAAATTTTAAAACCGTCCAAACTGAAAGCATATGCAGACGACAATTTCAACCTGACTCAAATGATGTGATTTGTCTTTGATAGGTAGAAAACATCGTGGGAAAAGGCTTCAACTTCAGGGTCGTTAAAAGTCGGGATTGTGTGGTAAAGGGTTAAGTCTTTACCACAGAGTATTTCAGACCCATCCAAACTGCAGCATTTGCAGATGACAAATCAAATATGACTCAAAAACTAAAAGCTTTCTTTGGAAGTATAAACATTGTGGGAAAAAGAGAAAATGGTGGTTACCGGCATTTTCTCCTTTTTCCACAATGTTTTTAAAAGCCTTCTTCCCAAAGGTCGTTAAAACTAGGGATTGTGTGGAAATGGGTAAACCACACCACAAAATTTTTGACTGGTTCAATTTGTAAGCATTTTCAGGTGACACTTGCAATTGATGTGATTTTTCTTTTGGAAGGGTAGAAAGTGTTGTGGGAAAAGGAAAAAAAGACTGGTTACCTACATTTTCTACTTTTTGCATCATATTGTCGTAAGTTTTCTTCCTCAGGGTCATTAAAACACAGGATCTTGAGCTAAAGGGATAAGAAATGATTTATCTTTGAAATGTCAGACACCGTGACATTCATCCCTCTCTTAACTGTAAGACAACAAAGGGGCATCACAAGCTGGGGCCCCGGGCTGTAATAATCTTTTAACCCTTTACCAGACGACAAAATTTTATCCTTCTCCAAATTGAAAGCATTTGCAGATGACAATTTCAATTTGGCTAAAATGGTGCAATTTTTCCTTGATAGGGTAGAAAAGATTGTGGGAAAAGGAGAAAATTCTGGTTACCAGCATTTTCTCCTTTTCCCACAATGTTTTCAAAAGGCTTCTTTCCCAGGGGCATCAAAAGGCGTCATTGTGGGGTAAAGGGTTAATCACTCCTTATCATGGTCTCCTTTCAAGGTCCATACTGATCTGTGGCAAAATAGTTTATCGCTTTTGTAATTATTAATACCACCCTGAGCAAGACGGCCTTTGAAAACATTGTGTGAAAATGAGAAAATACTGGTAACCAACATTTTCTTTTCTTCCTAAAAGGTTTTCTATGCCTATAAAGACATATCCCATCATTTGAGCCATTATCAGTTTGTTGTCTGCAAATGCTTTCAATTTGGACAAGTCTGAAATTTTGTTATCTAATCAAGAATTAATGTAGATCTATCTGGTTCTACATCCCTGTACTTTTGAACACTTTGTGAGAAAAGGGCCACTTACTAATGATCATTGAGTAAAAGCAATTATTACAGCTTGGAAAAGTTAAGACTTGCAGAAATTTGATCATTTGACCTAATGTGACCTTGAACTTCAACCTAAATTAACAAATGTTTCACATGATTCAACTCGACAATGTAGTCCAACTCAAGCTCACTTGCCCTCAGATTTTGACCTTGAACTTTGTCCTATCCAAACAAATATAAAGTGTCTTATATGTACCCACAATGTAAAAGTAGATACTGTTGTCTTTTAACCATGTGACATACAATCCCAAGTTTTAACAACCCTGAGAAAGAAGCCTTTTAAAAACATTTTTGGAAAAGGAGAAAAAGCTGGTAACTAACATTTTCTCCTTTTCCCACTATACTTTCTACCCTATCAAAGACAAATTCCATCAACTGAGCCAAATTTAAATTGTCATGTGCGAAGTCTTTCAATTCTGACATGTCTAAAATTTTCTCCGTTAGTAAAGGTTTGACCCCAGAATGTAAACATGTGATCTATTGCAAACTTTGCCACCCCTAGGTTTCAATCCCTGAATGTTACCAAATGGATTACAATGCTCATGACTGGACTACAAGGCTCATCTCCTGCGGGGGAAAAAGCGACAACATGTTCGTGAAAACCACTTTTAGAAGCAAGAAACCCCTCAACAATGAGCATACCAAAGGCTGCTGTAAGGATACTGTTACAGTTCTCATTACAATTCTATCTTTCGACCATTTGCCACACAACAAAAATGAAGAACAGGTCCAAATTGAAAACATTTGCAGACCCCCATCTTAAATGTGGCTAAAATGATAGAATTTTGCATTTCCTCCTTTTCCCAAAACTTTTTCAAAAGGATTCTTCCCAAGGGTCATTGGAACACAGGATTGTGTGGTAAAGGGTTAACAGTTTACCACACAATACCTTGTTTTTAGGACCCTGAGAAAAAAAGGGGCTTTAGAAACAAGAAATATCTAACCCTTTACCACACAGCAAAATTTTTGCCTAGTCCAAATTGAAAGCATTTGCAGACGACAAAATGATTGTGACTGAAAGAAATGAAATTTGTGCTGGGAAGGGTAGAAAACATTGTGGGAAAAGGAAAAAATGCTGGTAACCAGCATTTTCTCCTTTTCCCACAATGTTTTCAAAAAGCTTCTTTCCCAGGGTCATTAAAAGTCGGGATTGTGTGGTAAAGAGTTAAAAAAGAAAGACGGTGTAAGAGATACTGGAATATCAATATTGGAACTATTTTGTAGCTCAAAATGAAGTAAAACAATCAAAAGTAACCTTATGAGAAATTGCCTCTTTTTCCTCAACATTTTTCATTTTGTTGAAGAGTACATCTATTGGGTTTTTGGGAAATGCTTATGCAATATGAAATTTCAAAATAGAACAAAAAAAAAAGACCATTCTCTGCGACAATAGATTGCTATGGTATGAATCAAGGCCCCTGGATACCGATTAGCATAAGCAATGTTTTGAAATAGTGGTTTCATAAATGTGCAAGCAAATATGCCAGTAGCTGCTTGCGGAATAAACATATTCATATTTTTGACCAATCGCAAATTACCACCTCTTCTTTTCTTTATCAATTCTTTCAGCTACACCGAAAAATTCTGGTAAAAAAAGAAAATGCCATAACCAGCATTTTCTCCTTTTTGCTACAATTTTTCTAGCCTTTCAATAACAAACTTGGTCATTTAAGAAAAATAAATTTGTCAGTCTACTTTCAATTTGCACAAGTCTAAAATACCGTTTTGTGGTAGAGTTAACTCTTTTAACCCTTTACCAAACAATCCCGGGTTTTAACGACCCTGGGAGAGAAACCTTTTGAAAACATTGTGGGAAAAGGAAAAAATGCTGGTAACCAGCAGTTTCTCCTTTTTCCACAATGTTTTCTATCCTTCCAAAAACCATTTTCAATTTTTGAGTCACATTTATTTTGTCGTCTGCAACTGCTTTGAATTTGGACTGGTCTGAAGTTTTGTCGTTTGGTAAAGAGTTAACTCTTTACCAGACAACAAAATTTTGGACTGGTCCAAATTCAAAGCATTTGCAGACGACAACGTGGTTCAAATGATTGGATTTGTTTCTGAAACGTTGGAAAACATCATGGGAAAAGGAGAAAATGCTGGTTACCTGCATTTTCTCCTTTCTCCAAGATGTTTTCAAAAGTTTAATTTCCCAGAGGCGTTAAAAATCGTCACTGTGTGGTAAAGAGTTAACTTTCAACATCCTCTCTTTGAAAATCCCTGATTTATTTACCAGTACTTAGTAGGGCTTTCAAAGTTCTGAACAAGGTTCCAACAGTAATATAATAACTGGACCTAGAACTGAACTCTGGATGATTCCGATCTCAAATTATTCCAGTACAAATCATGATGAGAAACATTTGTTTATAATCATCAAGCAATCATAGTCCAACCAATCCCATCTAAAGGGAGATAATTAACTGAAAGATAGGAGATTATTTTGGCCCAATATGATTAACAACTAAGGAAGCAATGCACAGGCCAAAGGTAGATTCTTACAAACATGAAAGCTTACAACAAATGCATACATGTAGCTCAAATATCAACCGCTCCAGCTGGGATTTGAACCCGTGCAGCAAAGTCCCTTGTTTATCAAGGTTTAAAAGACCGATACACTAACCATCGAGCTAAAAAGAATTCTCTTTAGCTCAGTGATTAGTTATTGGTCTTTTAAAGCTCATTAAATGAGGATATTTGCCGCATGGGTTTGAATCCCAGCCGGGGCGGTTTGTATTTGAGCTATGCATTTGTTGCAAACTTTCATGTTCGTAAGAAGATTCTTCCTGTTGGCCAATGTTAAAAAAACCCTACCACTTTAGCCAAACTGAATCGTCATCTGCGAACAACATAAAAAAACAACTTTTTTTCTAGTTATAAGAATTAATTTTCTGCCAGCAACTGGAACTTTTGACAGACCATACTGTAACAGATTATCAGACCTTTAGTAATATCCACACTTTTTAAATTGTGTGAATTAAATCTATCTGCATTTTGACCCCTTCACTGTTTACATTTAGCCCCTAAGTTGGCTTTGAACCCTTTACCACACAATCCTGAGTTTTAACCACCCTGAGAAATCAGACTATCGAAAACCTTGTTGGAAAAGGAGAAAATGCTGGTAACCAGCATTTTCTCCTTTTCCCAACAATGTTTTCTACCCTTCAGGTCCTTTCAGAAACAAATTCAATCATGTGAGTCATATTTGATTAGTTGTCTGCAAATGCTTTCAATTTGGACCAGTCTAAAATATTGTCATTTGGTATAAAGTAAAGAAAAAAGTAGGGTGTCCATACATTCAAAGTGATGATTCATAGAAATGAGGTGTTCCCAATGACATCAAGGTTTAGAAAAATTTTCACCATGGACTTTGTATGGACTATATCCAATTTACAGGTATCTATTTTAATTATTCCATTGGAATTTATATGGTATCCATTTAAATGACCACAAAGAAATAGCCTGAGGCTGGCGAAATAAGTCAAATTCAACACATTAGTCTAGTGTGAAACTAGCATTCAAAATGTGTTTTAAAGATCAGAATGACCTTTTCACCTTGGGCATCAAAAGCATTAAACAGGAAAGCAAAGGTCATTTGAAGGTCATTTCAGTAATATCTGTAATTTAAAGTTGTAATTGGAAAATGTTTTGGCCCATCCTTATACAGATGGCGGTCACCTGACTAAAAGGTCAGATGAGGTCATTAAGGACAAGGGCAACTGGTCACTTTGACTGTTAACTCCATACCAGACTCCAAAATTTTAGACTCTTCCAAATTGTAAACATTTGTGAGAGAAAAAATTGAATGCTGCTGAAATGATGAGATTTGTCTTTAAAAGGGTAGAAAACATTGTAGGGAAAAGGTGAAAATGGATCATGATCAGGCTGCAGAGAATTGTGATCTTTCATCCATACTGTCAGCTAATTTGTTCATCTATCACGTACATGTATATAAGCCATGCTCTGTGAAAAGGTGGTTTAATGCATCTGCGAAAACTATCGACCCATGCCAACCTGCGCAGGCTATCCTGGTCCAAAACCCTTCGCTGTTGGTCAATTTTCTCTATGTCCAAGGACCATTCTACCTCATGATTAAGTCAGTTGTCAAACAAGGTGGCTATTATGGATCCATAATTATGTGATGGCTTGATAGGTATAATCCATCAGAGATGCATAAACCATATATGCATACATCATGTACATGTATATAAGCCATGCTCTGTGAAAAGGTGGTTTAATGCATCTGCGAAAAGTATCGACCCAGGCCAACCTGCGCAGGGTAACCTGGGCGAAACCCTTCGCTGTTGGTCAATTTTCTCTATGTCCAAGGACCATTCTACCTCATGATTAAGTCAGATGTTAAACAAGGTGGCTATTATAGATCCAAAATTATGTGATGGCTTGATAGGTATAATCCATCAGAGATGCATAAACCCCCTTTTGCCAGAGCATGGTTCATATGTATGATTTGAACAATAAACTTGATTGATTGTACATGTACATTATTGTGGCAAAAACAAGCTTGAGACTGCAACATTTTGGCAGTTTTTCCACATCAAAAAGAAGTCTATTTCATTAGTTCAACGCAATTTCAGTTGTTTCTGTGGGTAGTGCCACACCAGATCAGATAACAAAGAATGTTAAGTCTTGGATCCACACTACCTTATTATGGCAAGGTTAGCCTTGAAATTGCAAGCTAGGTTCTTGTTTTTACTGTATTCATTTTGCCCTTTACAGTTTTCTATTCCTGCAGTTTGTGTTTGCCAGGATGCTTATCAGCACTTTCCTGGCATTTACAGTCTGTTTAATCCTTTATCACAAAATTCCGAGTTTTAACGACCCTGAGAATTACAGAGGCCTTTTGAAAACATTGTGAGAAAAGGCGAAAATGCTGGTAACCAGCATTTTCTCCTTTTCCCACAATGTTTTCTGTCTTTTTACGGACAAATCTCACCATTTAGACCACGTCCAATATATAATCTTCAAAATGTTTTCAATTTGGACTGGAGTAAAATTGTGTCATGTGTTTGAGGGTTTAGCCAAAAGCTACTTTTCTACTTAACCCTTTAGCAGACGACAAAATTTTAGCCTTGTCCAAATTGAAAGCATTTGCAGATGACAATTTCGATGTGGCTCAAATGGTGCAATTTTTCTTTGATAGGGTAGAAAACATTGTGGGAAAAGGAGAAAATGCTGGTTACCAGCATTTTCTCCTTTTCCCACAATTTTTTTCAAAAGGCTTCTTTCCCAGAGGCATCAAAAGGCAGCACTGTGCAGTAAAGGGTTAAACAAGGCTAAAACAATGTCTAGTTGTCAGAGAGGAACTAATCATGTTACAATAACTTTCAACAACCTGCAGGAGAGGATTCAAACTAATATACCAAATTTACTTGCCACTGATTGCCCCTAGTGGCAGAGCCATGTTGGCAAAGCCAATAAGCAATGGATGCATGTGTCAACACTGAGCTGCTTTTAGTTTTTCATTGAACAATCTATGTTGAAAAAGGGGGTATAACTCTGTCAAAATAGTTTGGGGATTTTTGCACAACACTGATGTACACAACGAATGGGCCATGACAATACATGACAATATCTCTGATGCTTTCTTTGCAAATAGCCAAGCTATAAATGTTGATTTCATAAATTCATTCAATAGTCTCTACGTATGTGAGAAAATTCAGCCATATCAGAAGTTCACCGAAATGCTTGGCCAAGCAGTAAAAATGCAAAGATTTCATATTCCCACCATGCTTGGGCAATCAACGACTAACATGTAAACTGACCTTTCGTTGAACTCTGGCAATACACATAACCAGTCCGGGGTCTATTATTATACAAAACCAGTCTAAATTTTGTTCAGGTCATCCAGGTCTTTGATGTATATGTGGTCTGACTCTTCAAGGTTAAGCTGATCATATACCATAAGCTGGTGGAAAACAATCAAGGCTCACCAAACAGCATCTACAAAATTTAGAAGGAATTTGTAGACAATACATTAACCCTTTACCAAAAGAAAAAAAAAAAATCGGCTTGACCAAATTGAGTGCATTTACAGATGACAAATTTAATTTTTCTAAAATGACCATTTCTGTCTCTGATAGGGTAGAAAACATTGTGGGAAAGGAGAAAATGCTGGTAACCAGCATTTTCTCCTTTTCCCACAATGTTTTCAAAAGCCTTCTCTTTCAGGGTCATGAAATTCCCTACAATGTTTCCAGAGCCTTCATCTGCAGGCTTGGAAAAAAACTGAATGTTTGGTAAAGTTTAACCCTTTACCACACAATTCCAAGTTTTAACAACTCGAGGAAAGAGTCTTTTGGAAACATTGTGAGAAAAGGAGAAAAGCTGGTATTCAGAATTTTCAGCTTTTCTCACAATTCACATTTAATTTGTTGTCTGCCAATGCTTTGAATTTCAATAGGTCTAAAATATTGTCCTTTGGTAAAATTTAACCCTTTAAGCGCCTTTCATGGCTATAGTTGCCTTTGAGCCCAGTGTAGATCAAGATCTGACTGCAAAAATGTGCAGTCTGCTTTGATCTACTCTGTCCACTTTGTTTGACCATTTTGGTCAAAAGTGACCCTGAAATTTAAAAAATTAGGCTCTTACTACTGGACTGAAAATGTCTCTTTGGTTTATTTGGCTCCCTAAAGGTTAACTGTTACCAAACGACACATTTTAGGACTGAACCAAATTGAAAGCATATGCAGACGACAAATTAAATGTAGCTAAACTGACGATTTCTGTCTTGGATAGGGTAGAAAACATTGTGGGAAAAGGAGAAAATGCTGGTTACCAGCATTTTCTCCTTTTCCCACAATGTTTTCAAAAGGTTTCTTTCTTAGGGTTGTTAAAAGTTGGGATTGTTTGGTAAAGGGTTAATCCTTATCCTGCTAAATAATACAACTTTCCAGCTGATAGTAACACCTACAAATAATATTATTTCAAACTTATTTGTTGGAGAAAAATATCTCCTTATCACACAGTGTAGATCCAAGATCTGACTGCATGTTCTGCACAGTCTGATCTTGATCTACACTATCAGCAAAAGGCCAGTGAGTTGCGATTAGAAGCTAAAGGGTTAAGCTCACGGATGGAGAACAAGGAAGGTTTGCCAAATGACATCTGTTGGTTGTTTCGGTACTTTTCTTTGTTTAGCCTTTGGCAACATCACTTCTTTTTACTGCAACTGGAAACATATTCCAACCCTTTACCAAAAGATCATGAGTTTTGCTCTTTACTTGAAGACAATGTTTTAGACTCGTCCACTTTGAAGCCATTTTCAGACAACAAATTAAGTGTAGTTCAAATAATTGGATTTGTCTTCCAAAGGGTAGAAAACATTATGGTAAAAGGAAAAAATGTTATATACTAATACCAGTTACTTTCTCCTTTTCCCATAATGTTTTTTCAAAAGCCTTCTTTTGCAGGAATGTTTAATCCTCTACCACATGACAAAAATGTCAAAAAATAAAAAAAAAAAAACAAGAGGGCCATGATGGCCCTGTATCGCTCCACTGGCTTATAAACCATAAATACTGAACATTTCAATTCAGAGCCAAATGGTTTCAAAATGAAGACTTACAAAGTTTTCTCTGTAAAAGCCCATGTGAAAGTTGAGACCCACAGGGCAAAGCCATTTTTGATCCCAGAGCTATAATTACTTGAACCCTGGTAGAGGTCCACAAGATAAAGCCACATGCCAAAATAATACAAGTCTATGCTGTATGGTTATAAATAAGGTGATTTTCAAGTTTCGTCCATATGAAGCCTCTGTGAAACATAGGACCCCTGATGCAAGGCTAATTTCAAAAAAAAATCAAGTGATCCAGACTTGGTAGCCCTTGGGTTTGCAGTTAGGAGCAAAAGGATTTTTTTAATTTTCACCCCATAAGCACATGTTTATGACCAAATTTGGGAGTTCTTGGCCTTATGGCTAGTAACAAGATGGTTTCTGAAGTTTTCACTCCATAAACCCATGTAAAACTTGTGACCCCTGGTGCAGGGCCAAACTTGATCCTAGGGTTGTAACTTGGGCCCTCTTTGTAGTTGTCCACTAGATAGTGCTATAATTATGCAAAACTTGGTAGCCCTAAGCCTTATGGCTTTGTACACCAAGATTTAAAAGTTTTCCCTATATAAGCCCATGTAAATCTTGTGAACCCCCTCCCAAGGCCCCCAACCCCCAGCATGAGGCCATATTGACCCCAGGACTGTAATTTGGGCACTTTTGGTAGACCCCCACTAGATCAAGCTAAATGCAAAATTTGGTAGCTCTAGGCCTTATGGCTAGGTACTGGAAGATTTCTTAAGTTGTCACTATGTAAGCCCATGTAAAACTTGTGACCCCTGCAGCGGGGCCAATTTTGACCCCAGGGCTAAAATTTTGGCCTGCTTGGTAGAGGCCCACTAGATATAGCTACATGCAAAATTTGGTAGCTCTAGGCCTTATGGCTAGGTACAGGAAGATTTTCCAAGTTTTCTCTATATAAACCTATGTAAAACTTGTGACCCATGGGGCAGAGCCAATTTTGACCCCAGGGCTATAATTTGAAGAACATGATAGAGGTCTAATACATAAAGCTACATGCCAAATTTGGTAGCCCTATGCCTTATGGTTTCAGACAAGAAGATTTTTAAAGATTTCCAATATTTTTCAGTTTTGTTGCCATGGCAACCAGAGTTTTTGAAGGAATTAAATTCTTTTAAGAAATTCTGAAGAGGACCATGGCAGGATCATTTCTGTGAAGTTTCATGAAAATTGGATGGGTAGTTTCAGAGAAGATGATGTTTGAAATAAAAGTTAACGCACGGACGGACGCACGCACGCACGCACGCACAGACGCACGCACGACGGACACCGGGCCATGACAATAGCCCGCTGGCCTTTGGCCAGTGGAGCTAAAAAAACATTTGCAGAAGGCAATTTAAATGTAGCTCAAATGATTGATTTCATCTTTGATAAGGTAAAAAACGTGGGAAAAGGAGAAAATGCTGGTTACCAGCACTTTCTCTTTTTCCCATAATGCTTTCATTAGGCCTTTCTCAGGTTTGTTAAAACTCAGGACTGTGTAGTAAAGGGTTAAACTCGGGATTGTTTAGGAAAGGGCTTTACAATCCAAAGTTTTTAAATCATTGTGGGAAAAAAAAAAAATGCTGGTAACCATTATTTTCTCGTTTTCCCACAATGTTTTGAACTTTCATTTTGCAAAATTTCTCTATTTGAGCCACATTATTAAACTTTTGGTCTACAAATGCTCTCAATTTTGACAAGTCTAAAATACAGTCAGTTGGAAAGAGTTAAATCTTTACCAGACATCAAAACTTTCGACTTGTTGAAATTGGACCCATTTTCAGGCAAATTAAATACGATTCAAATGGTTAGATCTGTCTTTGTAATGTTAGAAAACATTGCTGGAAAAGGAGAAATTGCTGGTAGCCAGCATTATCTCCTGTGCCAGCAATGTTCTCAAAAGCTTTCTTTTGGAGGGTTGTTCGAACTCGCGATTATGTGGTAAACGGTTAAAGCAGATGACTCCAACATCCTTCAAAGAAACAATGTATGTGCAATCAACATAAACTGTGAATTAACACAATGTTGGAAAAATTATGGCAAAAGTGGAAAATGTTGTGAATAAGCAATCATTGGTCTTAACCCTTTACCACACAATCCCAAATGACCCCGAGAAAGAAAGCCTTTGAAAACATTGTGGGAAAAGAAGAAAATGCTGGTAACCAGCATTTTCTCCTTTTCCCACAATGTTTTCTACCCTTCCCAAAACGAATTCAATTTTTGAGTCACATTTATTTTGCCATCTGCATATGCTTTCAATTTGGTCAATCCTAAAATTTTATTGTCTGATAACGAGTTAACTCTTTACCAAATGACAAAATTTTAGACCAGTCCAAATTGAAAGCACTTGCAGACGACAAAATAAATGTGACTCAAAAATTCAAGTTTGTTTTGGGAAGGGTTGAAAACATTGTGGGAAAAGGAGAAAATGCTGGTTACCAGCATTTTCTCCTTTTTCCACAATGTTTTTAAAAGGTTTCTTTCTCAGGGTCATTAAAAGTCGGGATTGTGTGGTAAAGAGTTAATGAACATTTTCTACTTTTGCAAAATTGCTGGAAAACTTGACTGCTGCATGAAATATGGCTAACATCTGTAGGACTTGTCATGTATTGTAGGCTAATGGAGGACATCCAATGCCTACCGACTCTTTTATCAGACACAAGTTTTAGACTTGACGAAAATTGCAAGCATTTGCCAATCACATATTAACCTTTACGGCAACTTTCACAGCATTGGTTGCCTTTGCAGTCAGTATTGATTAGGATTAGAATGCACTAAACGTGCATGGCTGGCAGGCAAGGGTCGAAACTTTTTGCTAATTAAAAACATTCAGCCTGTCAAAGCACCATTCTAACCCATGATTCAGTTGGTTGTTGGTCAAAATTGTTTCTTTGGATTCATAATATGTGATCATTAGCTTAGTTTAACTCAATCCCAACTTTTAACGACCCTATGAAAGAGGCCTTTTGAAAACATTGTGGGAAAAGGAGAAAATGCTGGTTACCAGCATTTTCTCCTTTTCCCACAATGTTTTCTAACCTTCCTAGAACAAGTTGAAGATTTTTCAGTCACATTTATTTTGTCGTCTGCAAATGCTTTCCATTTGGGCCAGTCTAAAATTTTGTCGTTTGGTAAAGAGTTAATGCATCACGGAGATGGATAAAACCCCATTTCCCACAGCGCCTTTCAGATCTATAGCCAAGTTCACGTAAACTCCCGTCATATAGAGACTGAGAGTCAAAGCAAATTTGATCAATGATATGGAAATTTTGTATAAATAAATATTCAGTGTAAATTTTGCCTCTGTTATGAGTCCTTCGAAACTAGTTCAACTGACTAATCTGTCTTCTTGGGAACATCTTTCCATCAAAGTTTACTTCTGCAGCCCAATAATTTTGGCGCCAACTTTTCTTGAACAAGGGAGAGAACTGTGTAATACAATGAGGGTCGACTATAACTTGTTATGATTAATCGGCCAACAATTTTTCGTACGCGCAGGTCATATTTCTTTTTTCAGAGAGGTTAAAAGGGCTTTATCGAGGTGTGATTTTTGGGACGAATCGGAGCGAAGAGCGAAATTAAACATAAATGTGTCACATTTAATATTTCTTTAAGATTTAGTGACCGCTCGACCCTCCTGGTAATAGATTTGTTTAATTGCTTATGCTTTCACGCCATTTTTCAAGCTAACCAAACAATTTTCAACGATCTGAGTAAGAATGCTCCAGATAACATTGTTAGAAACAGGGAAAAATGCTGGTACACAGCATTCTGTCGTCGTCCCACAGTGTTGTTCACCATTTGAAAGACGAAGTTCATGTTTTGAGTAATATAAAATTTGTCGTCTACAAACGCTTCCTATTATTTGGAAAGGTCTAACCTTTTGTCGTTAATAAAGACTTAAGTATTTCACAGTTTTTCAAAAAAACCCTTATCCTGCTAAATAAAGAAACGAGACCTTCAAATCGCTAGTACAAACCCAATTTTTCCTGTTTCAAGGTATCTTTGGAGGAAAAATATCCTCTTATCGGACAGTGTAGATTCAAGATCAGACTTTGCGTTCTGAGGGGTCTAATGATGATTTAAACTGTCCGCAAAAGGTCGGTGAGTCGCACTCAGCAGCCTACGGGTTAACGATAATTCTGTCCTTACGTCAGCCCGTTTCTGACTGCCTTTAACTCTTTACCAAACAACAAAATTTTAGACTGGCCTAAATTGAAAGCATTTGCAGACAACAAAATAAATGTTACCGAAAAATGGACGTTTGTTTTGGGAAGGGCAGAAAACATGGTGGGAAAAGGAGAAAATGCTGGTTACCAGCATTTCCTCCTTTTCCCACAATGTTTTCAAACGGCTTCTTTCTCAGGGTCGTTAAAAGTCGGGATTGTGGGGTAAAGAGTTTTAAACAACTGCTACGACTGCAAGTGAAACACACACCGGGACAAATACGGATTGTTAAACTTGCCATAATCTAGAATAGAGTAGTGGACTTTGTAGATCGCAGATCAGATTGCACGTTCTGTGAATTGATCCCTGATCTATAGTGTCTACAAAATCTTCTTATGACGTCTTTGGTAAGGAAAGAGTTCAGCTGGAAGAAATCTGGGCCACATACATGTGCAGGTATATCTCCCGTGTCCAAGAACTGGTGCTTATCATTGGGACAGAATTTATTTCTTTCTCACCGCTAAACATTGTTTCGACTTCATTTCTGTGGGAAAGCAGCCAGTGGCTTGGAAATTATGTCGAGCGAAGTACTGATAAAAAAGAAACTCCAGGAAAGCATGGATAGATGCACTCGCGGAATATAAGGGGGGTATTTAGTTTTTACGCCGGAAATAAAAATTTCTTACATAACATTGTGAAATAGAACTAGAGATATTTTTATTTGGAATCATATAGAAACTGCAAGATTAATCATTAAGCAAGAGGACCATTAGCCCTTAAGCGCTCACCTGAGTAAATTCATCTACGGCTGATAAAGCTGAAGAGATCCTGGTTTTAATGGTGTAAAATAAATGAGTGTAAGTGACCTACTTTTTGACCCGACATGACCTAATTTCGAACTTGCCACAGGTATCACCAAGACAAACATTCTGACCAAGTTTCAAGAGTATCATACTGAAAATGTGGCCTTTTAGAGTGCACACAAGGTTTTTTCTAAGCTTTGGCACTGTGACCTACTTTTTGACCCGACATGACCCATTTTCAAATTTGTCTAAGATTTTATCAAGCCAAACATTCTAATCACGTTTCAAGAGTATCTGACTGAAAATGTGGCCTCTAGAGTGCACACAAGGTAAATGTTGACGACTGCACGACGCCGGACAAAGTACGAGCACAAAAGCTCACTTTGAGCACTTCGTGTCAGGTGAGCCTAATAGGCGCATTTGGGCCTTTAGATAATGAGATGGTCGTATAGCAAGTAAGTAACTCCGCCTACTTTATTACATCAGAATTGACGTCATGGAACTGATTTGAGGTTTTGAATACGAATTGTTATTATAGACACGTGCTGTTGATCTTGTGACAATCCCAGAATTCTTTGCGAAACTCTAGGGCGACATCTAAAAATACATTAAGTGACAAAGTAGCCCATTAAGTCAATAGAAATGAAAATCATTCTTTTCTCACTTTTGTCTTTCTCCTTTATTTATTATTTGCCTGCTATCGCCCTACTTAATTCAGTGATAAATCATTTTTAAAGTTTTGTAAGATTGTAAAAATCTTCAAACAGCTCCCTGCAAAGGGAATGTTGAAGTCGACATAAAACACTTATCAAACAAAGCAAGCACAGCTATAGGTATTTTCGAGCGAAAAAAAAAGCAAGGCAATAAGCCGAAGGTGAAAGCACTGGACCTGTGCCTTGAGTATAGGTACCTTCCTTGGGAACTATATATCCTTGGTGTTTCAGTTCAAGAAAGGGGTAGGGAGCCCAGGATACGTACTTCTGTACTCACAAACCACTCTCAGAACATTCTTGGTCTAACTTTGAATTTCAGAAAGTAACACAACTTGTGATTGGCTAAACCATTTGCTTTAGCCAATCAGAAATTGTGTTACTTTCCAATACAGAAAATTCTGCAGAACAAGACGAAGGATGTTCTTAAGAATGGTAGGTGAATATGTACCCAGATGTACGATTAATCTGGTTAGTCAGCCACGAAACTATTATATATCTGGTGATCCATTTTCCCGTAACCTTTGCGCCATTATTGGTGTAACCTTATATACGACCTGTGTTTTACGGGAGGTCAATCAACTTCTCAGTCAAGCACTGTGACGTAAGCAAATAACTTAGTTTGTGTGCTCTCGTAGGAATAATTGTATTGGGTGCGACGATTTTCTGTTCGCATCTTTGTTGGTGTTGGTTACTTTGCTATAACATGATTGATTGATTGTATATCGTTTAACGCCGTTTTCAGCATTATTTCAGTCATAACGCGGTGGCTAAGTCGAGCACCTACCCTAGAGATTATTTCACCAGTACTACGCACTATATTCTTTCAAAGCCACTGGCAGCTTTCCCACATAACCATCGTCGAAACGATGGTCAGCGGTGAGAGTGGAATGAACCCTGTCGCAATGACTATCACCAATCCTGGGAAAGAAATTGGCCGAGCCGGAGATCGAACTAACGACCCCCTGTTCTCATGTCCTGTATGCTACTGACTGAGCTACCGGGGCTTCATAACTCCTTACCAAACGACAAACTTTTTTTCTTGTCCAAACTGGAGGCATTTGCAGACGACAAATTAAATGTAAACCTTATGATGATTTTAATCTTTGAAAAGTTTAAAAACATCGTGGGAAAAGAAGTATATGCTGGTTACTAGCATTTTCTTCTTTCCCCACAATGTTTTCATTTAAAAGGCTTCTCTCTCAGGGTTGTTAAAACTCGGCATTGCTTGGTAAAAGGATAATGAAAGTCTATTCTGTTTGTATTTCGGTTATATTTGCCAAACTACAAAATTTTAGACAAGGCCAAATTTAAGCCATTTACAGGCGACAAATTCAGCGAAGCTCACGAGATGATATCTTTTTGTGAAATTGTAGCAAACACCGTGGGAAAAGAAGAAAATACTGGTTACCAGCATTTTCTTCTTTTCCAACGAAGGTTTAATCCTTTACCACACAATCCCGACTTTTAACAACCATGTTAAAGAAGCCTTTTGAAAACATTGAGGGAAAAGGAGAAAATGCTGGTATAAGCATTTTCTCCTTTTCCCACAATGTTTTCTACCCTTCCCAAAACAACTTTGAATTTTTCAATCACATTTATTTTGTCGTCTGCAAATGCTTTCAATTTGGACCAGTCTAAAATTTTGTTGTTTGGTAAATAGTTAAAAACGTTTTTCTTCAGGGTCGATAAAGAAAGAAAAAAACGCTTTCAATGAATTAGGTCGCGCGTTCCTTTGAACTACTGTTCTAAACTGATTCAGGCATTTCTGAAATTAAAGTAGATCTAGATCTATTAAGTCGAACATAGCTACATAGAGGAATCGTATTATGTACTCATACAGAGCTCCAGATAGAGGGAGTGATTTTGATTTCAAAATTGAAAATATTAATCACTCTTCACTAACCCCTTTGTTATGGGTACTCATTAGAATCGTCTCATCGAGACGATTCTAATGAGTACCCACAACATAGGGTTTGGAAGAGAAATAATGGATTTAGAATACTATCACTCCCTTTTACCTAGAGGTCTGCTCATACATTGCGTAGTTTCATTTGACCCGCAATTAATTTGAAGTCTGAAAGTTCTCTGGGCACGTTCAAAGTTTTGTCGTCTGATGAGCGCGTTTTATGGAAGGGGAGCAACTTTTTTTTTCTCGAAGCATGGCTTTCATTAGTATTTCACAATCTCCGAGCAGAGTTGTCGTTCGTTACTCTCACCATACATCTCTGCAACGGGCTAAATGACAAGAATCTTGTCAAACCGAGAAAAACATGTTTTGTTACTGTTTAACTGTTCATGTGTAACATAATAAAGTAGACAAAGGAAATATGATTCCGGATACATTATAGGTGCATTCAAACTGATGAATTTACCTGTATACAATGGAACTATTTTTTCAAACTTCTTTACTGATCAGAATCTTACGCCAATTGTAAAAAAAAATGGCTGCGCCCATGAATGATGACAATTTAAACAAAATTTAAAAAAAAAACAAGTTATCGTCCTTTAAAAGACATTTAAGCTTTTCAGAAAATCCCTCTTTTTCACATTTCCTACCACTAAGTCTGATTGTCCCTATGCTGTTTGAACAGCACACAAAACAATCGATTGGTCTTTCTTTCACCGGCGTTTGTGTTGCCATTTTGAGTTATGGTCATGTGACAAAAATATCACGTGATGACGGAATACTTTCTGAGCCAACTACAGAGGTGAATGGGAATGATCCGTAGTGCAAGAGAGTGAGTATTTCATTGGGGTAAAGATGCTGGTAACCATCATTGTCTCATTTTTCCCTTTTGTGCACCCCCCTTCCTCGAAACAAAAAAAAAAAAAAAAGAATCATCAAAAAATCATCATTTTAGTCAAGATTAAATTTTGTCAACTGCAAAAGCCTTCAGTTCTGGACAAGTCTAAAATTTTGTCGTCTGGAGTAGAATTAATTCATAAAGCAAACCAATATTGAAATAGAAATGACTAATATAGTACGATATAGCAACAAAAGGCAGCATCTATTTTCCATTTCCCGCAGTATGGCAGTAATTAATATGTAAATGAGCTAAACATGCTGGTAACTAGCATCTCCACTTTAACCCTTTACCAGACTACAAAATTTTAGCCTTGTCCAAATTGAAAGCATTTGCAGACGACAATTTCAAAGTGGCTCCAATGGTGCAATTTTTCTTTGATGGGGTAAAAAAACATTGTGGGAAAAGGAGAAAATGCTGGTTACCAGCATTTTCTCCTTTTTCCACAACGTTTTCAAAAGGCTTCTTTCCCGGGGTCGATAAAAGGCGGCATTGTGCGGTAAAGGGTTAACCCTTCACCAGATTACAAAATTTCAGACTGGTCCATATTACAGTCATCTGCAGACGACAAATTAAAGGTGGCCCAAATGACAAAACTTGTCCTTGATAGGGGAGAAAACATTGTGGGAAAAGGAGAAAGTGCTGGTTACCAGCATTTTCTCCTTTTCCCAAAATGTTTTCAAAAGCATTTTCTCCTTTGCCCACTATGTTTCCAAAAGCGGTCTTTGTCAGGGTCGTAAAAAGTCGGGATTGTGTGGTTATCGTATAAAAGAAAACGCGTCAAATTTTCGTCTGTCTCCTGCACATACATGTACTTTCAATACAGACAAGTCCAGAATACTATCGTCTTGTAAAGAGTTAGCTTACAAAAGAAACCAATTCCAATGTTAATGACAAATATTTGAGCCATGCTCTGGCATATGGGGTTTAATGCATCTCCGTGATTCATTCTACCAAGCAGGTCGTCACGTAATTATGGACCCTAACAATAAACTGGATCTGACGGTAGAATGGCCCTTTGTCATGGAGAAAATTGACCAGTGGCAAAATGTTTCGATCCTTGTCTGCCTGCGCAGACTGGCAGAGGTAGATACTTTTAGCAGATGCATTAAGGCCCCTTTTCACAGAACCTGGCTTATTTATAAGTGTGCCGTAACAAAGGGGGGCATCTATTTTCCATTTCCCGAAGTCGATAATTAGTATTTCAATAAGGTAAACTAGCGATCATTTCAGGATAATGAACCTGCGATGTGCGCCAGTTTTAGGTAACCAGACAGCATGGTCCATCAACTGTGTCAGAATATCAAAATAGTGCCTCGACCCTGATTATTAACCGCGCGACTCACTGACCTTTTGCGAACAGTGTAGATAAAGAGTGGAATGCACAGAACGTGCAGTCTGATCTTGAATCTACACTGTCCGATAAGCAGGATAAGAGTTAAAGGGGTCTATCTGAATAGCTATTGTAAGTACTGAGAGCATTGCGTGAAAATGAGAAAATGCTCGTAGTCTTCAAACTATGTCTTTTACCACTGGAAAAACAAATTTAATTAACTGAGCCACAGAAGATTTGTCGTCTGCAGACGCTTTCAATTTGGACAAGACCAAAATTTTCACATCTGGTAAGGTATTAAATGTCTCGTTTTAAATAATTGTGAACTTGTGAATTCTTGCAAGCGAATGTCTTGCAAAAATGTTTTTATAATGGGCCGGTGGCCCATATTTCTGAATAATTGAATTGAATTGAATTCAGATTTCTGTTTGTCGTGAATCGAAGTGGACGCCTGTCTGGTTCCCTAAGGGAAAGCATAAGGGGAAATATATACTGTATTTGATTAAGGCTCCTCAACCCCAATAATCAAAATATATTAATATGAGCCACTCTCTGGCAAAAGGAGATTTAACGCATTTCTGTGATCGATTACACCATGCAAGTCATTACATACTTAACCCTTTCCCAAAAAAGCCCTGGTTTTCACGTGTCTGCAATACAAGTCTTTTGAAAACACTGTGGGAAAAGGAGAAATTGCTCGTCACGAGCAATTTCTCCTTTTCCCACAGTGTTTTCTACCCTTTTTGCGACCTTTTTGCCATTTTCATCGAATTTAAAATTGTCGTCTGCAAACTCTTTCAATTTGGACCAGTCCAAAATTTGTCGTTTGGGAAAGGGTTAAAGACTCTTCAAATTAGTTTTGTTTAACAACCGGCTAAATCATGAGATGGAATGGTCCTTGGACATGCAGAAAATTGACCAAGAGCAAAAAGTTTCGACCCAAGTCAGCCTGCGCAGGCTGACCTGGGTCGAAACTTTTTGCAGACGCATTAGACCCCATTTTTACAGAGCAAGGCTCACACACACACACACACACACACACACACACACACACACACACACACACACACACACACATATATATATATATATATATATATATATATATATATAACACAAGTTATCTTTTTTTATTTTGTCAAAAATTAGACTTAATGCAAAAAGTTATATTGGAATTCAATACCATCATTTTTTCTTTACAGATTTAACAACTTTCGAGCTTTTCCCGCGTAACTTACTTAAAATTGACCCTCCCAAATGTTCCAGATAAAAGATTCGAGTCAGCTGGTGTCATCCATTTTCAACTATTGGTTCAACTTTTTACCAAAAGACAACCATTTAGTCTAGTCCAAATTCAAAGCATTTGCAGACGACAAATTAAAAGTGGCTGAAATGAATTTTTGAAAATGAAATTTGTCTTAAACATAGTAAAAGACATTGTAGGAAAAGGAGAAAATACTGGTTACCAGCATTTTCTCCTTTTTCCCAAAATGTTTTCATTAAGTCTTTCCTTGGGGTCGTTAAAACTCGGAATTGTGCGGTAAAGGGTTAAACATTACAAACAAACATACATGTATACATGGACCTTCTTTTTCTTGTCTCTGTTTTTCAACAATTATACTGATACTTCCAGGACTTACATAAACTGTTCACTAAACTATACAAAAACTGAACCACAGCAGTGACTATACCAATTTTAAATGGCCAATAATTACGAGTAAGCATTCCGGGCAAAAATCACCAAATATAACCCTTAGGCTCCTAACCACGACTCAAAGACCTTTTGCAGACGCTGTAGATTAAGATCAGACTGTATAGTCTGATCTTAGACTGTTCGCTAGGGAGATATTCTTGCCCCACCCCCCCAAAAAAAAACAAAAAATAGCAAAATCTGGGGTTTTATTATTGGCTGGAAAGTTTCATTTCACTTACTTAGCAGTTGATAAGGGTTAAGAAAACACCAATACCATGGGGAGAGGGGAAGCAATAAGAAAATACATTAAAACTTTTTATGAGGTAAGATGAACTTAATTGTAAAGTTTATATTTAAACTCCGTTTGTATTTATTGGTAATTATGCCCATGCGACCTCTTGACGAAGAAGGGGGACATGACCTAATTTCTCTGTAAGTCAGTGAACTTTTCGTACAAAAGAACTATCCTGAGCGGCTGAGATATTGATTTATATTGACCAATCGAAATGAGTGATCTATTTCCTCCCAAATATCCGTCGAACCTAATTAACAAATTATCGGCTTGCCGCTAAACATGTGGTAAATACTTATTGAAAATATCATCTCAGACGTTAGTTTTGTCTACAAGGTCAATGTATCGAAACACCCTTGGTACGATCAAACTCGTATGTTTAACAGAATAAAGGATGTATCAAGTAAGCTCTGTACCAAGCCACAAGGCATTAGACTTGTCCCAGTCGTCCAAGGCATTTGCAGACGGCATATCAAATAATTAGGTTTGTCTTAAAAAAGTTGAAAACATCGTGGAAAATGGAGAAAATGGTGGTCACTAGCATTTTCTCGTTCTCCAGCAGTTCTCAAAATCGTCCTTTTTCTGAGCACGGGTCCTTTAATCTCGAGATCGTTTGGTAAACGATTGAACATTTCTGTGACTAATTCAAGCATATGCCTGTACACACGGGCGTACCTTTGAAAATCCAGATTTTGAGAAATAAAGGAACATACGACGGGCAGACAGACGGGAAGACTGACGGACAGAGATAGTGAGGTGAACAGAAATAGGCCTAAATAGAAAACATGACGCAAAGAAAAAAGGAAACTTTATCAGGACAGGTGATTTTTTTACACCCTTTTTCACACCAAAAGATTCTTCCCCAAATAAGGGCTTTTTTTCCTGGTGCCAGGACCCCGTCCTTATCGGATATACCTTTTTTTCCACGATAAGAACGCCCTTGGTTGCTCTTCCGCAGCTTTTGTTGTTAAGAATTCCAGTAATGGAACAAAAGTCACTCGTTTTCAAGACTTTTTTGGCCAGACAGGGGCTAAGCTGCCGGTGCACAAAAATACAGTTACATACACTTCTCCGAAAAAAAAAGGAAGAAAAAGATTGCCACCAATGTCTCAAGTGGCAATCATCTAGCTTTTACAATTCAAAACTTTTCTGGGGGAGCTCCCCAAGCATTTCGCACCTTGAGTAATACCTTCGGTATTACTTTTGCGTATACTTTATTTTGGGCTAGCTAGATCTATGCCCCTGTTAGAATATATCGCTAAAATACGGGAACGAGGCTGTGCATATCGCAGACCTCCAGATAAAAGGGACTAATTGTATTCTAAATCCACTATTTCTCTTCTAAAGCCTATTTTGTGGGTACTCATTAGAATCGTCTCGACGAGACGATTCTAATGAGTACCCATAACATAGGATTTAGTGGAGAGCAATTAACATTTTCAATTTTGAAATCAAAATCACTCCCTCAATCTGGAGCTCTGATTTATTATTGTCAATGATCGTTATGTTCAGTCTGATCTCGATCCACATGTTTCAACCCCCTCCCTTTGCATCATCTTTTGCTCAGGAAAAAAAAAAAAAATGTGTGGGAGTAGGAACTTAAGCAACCATTGTGATGCCCTTTACTTATATTAAACTCCCTAGCAATTTCTATCATGCGCTCACTATATTGAAATTCTGCACCACAAATACATTCAAATCAGTATGTGAGAAAAAGTAGTCAGTGGCTTTGGGAAGAAAGTTGTGTCGGTACTGGTGTGAGAAAGCCAGAAAACACATGGGTGCGTCACTGACTGTCATGATATGTATGACCTGAGCTGTTAAAATGGCGTTAAACTCTAATACAAACAAACCAATTCAAAGGTGTTAAGCATGGCATTAACCATTACTTTCGCTCGAGACAATGAAGATCAAATTGCACAGCGGCATGCTGATCTTAGACTTACACAATCCGCAGTCCGATATGATGTGATATTCCCAAATGCACTGTTTAAATCACTTGTTTGCACTCTCATTGTGTACAGTAGCATAGTTCAGGACGAAAGGTTGAAGAGAAATACCCTAGAAAAGTTGCACGACGAAAAAGAGGGAGTTTACATAATCAAGGGAAGTAAACGCAATGAGAAAAATGTGTTTCTAATTTCAGAGTTAACTGCCTTCTTTAATCGGGGAGCGATATCGTCATGTAACGTATACTTACTCTATTTTCTACTAGTCATCTGACTGGCTTAGATAGAACATATCAGCCTATTAAGAATTTCTAAGAATTTGTACTTGTGACAACATGTCTGAGTGCCACTCTGAGAAAAGAGATTTTAATGCATCCCTGAAATGGGTTATACAAAGCAAGTAATCACAAAATCTTTTATCGATCCATAAAATCTATTTTGTCTACCAAACAAATGAATCCTGAGGCAGAATGTCCTTGGACATGTTGAAAAACAACAAATAACGAAACGTTTCGATCCATGTCAGCCTGCGCGGACTGAACAGACTCACATGCGTCAATACTTTTTCTATATGCATTAACCCTTTCCCAAAACGACAAATTCTGGACTATTCCAAATTGAAAAAGTTCGCAGACGACAGTTTTAAATTTGATGAAAATGGCAGAAAGGTCTCAAAGCGGGTATAAAACACTGTGGGAAAAGGAGAAATTGCTCGTTACGAGCAATTTCTCCTTTTCCCACAGTGTTTTCAAAAGACTTGTACTGCAGACACGTGAAAACCAGGGTTTGTTTGGGAAAGGGTTAAACCCGTTTTCCACAAAGCATGACTCATGTGCTGGTAAGTAAAGCTTGGTAGACCTACATTAAAACATGCGGCTAAAATAGAGTAACTGCCACAATGTTTTCACAAGTAGTGTGAAAGACGAAAGCTGTCGCCAGCTGGGTCATAACCTGGTGTTTTCTACTGGAATAATTTAACCCTTTGCCAAACAATCCTGTGTATAGACCGTATAAAGGAAGGCTTTAAACTCTTTTTAAATTTCGCATACATGTGGAAAAAGCAGGAACGTCGGATACGGGGCTGTTTGCTGTTTTCTGTAAGTATCTTGAAAGAAATTTGTTCCGCTGCTAGACAAAAAGGAGTCATGTCGCCAAAAGCCTAGATCGCCAATCCTCGAATAAATTTTGGTCAAGCTGAGATTCAAACTCACGACCCTGGTTTGCTAAACCGAACGTTGTCGGCCATCCGCAAATATATGCAACTAAAACTCATATTTGGCACCAAAATAGCTTTAATGCATGACTTCTCCGGTGTTCATGTAAATACTAGGGCGCTCTAAGTGCTTTGATTCAAATTGTTACTATTTTAAGAATGTTGCCGTTTCGTCCCGATTTCGCCCCGTTGTATTGGTTAAGAGGTATTTCGATCTTGAGCTAATTTTGAACAGTTTATCATAATTACCAGTCATTCCTTTGTTGTTTGTCAGTTGGGCGAAAGGAATGTTATCATGGTACTGTAGCATTCCTGGGGAATTATTGTCAATAAAACGAGAAATTGTGCATTATATACGCTAAAATTGCAGTAAGGTTCCGTTTCGCATTTTTACGACATTCTCCTTTGTAGAGAGTACCACAGTTTTCCGGCTCGTATTTGCGTCAGGGTAAAGCAGGGGACCAGATTGAGAGACGGTACAAAACGCGGGCAATAATAAAATATTGAGTTTAGACAGAACACGTGTGTATAAGTACTTTCGTGGGTTTTGAGTAAATATCTTTCTAATTTAACCAGATTTACTTATTTATACTTTTCATACCTTTTTTGAACAAAATATACTCATTGGTATTTGAGAAACTAATGAAAACAGTGCGAGCCCCAGTAGCGCAGTCGGTAGCAGATCGGATTTGAGAACAGGACTTTTAAAAAGTTCTTATTGGTATATGAAAAAAAAAAAAACTGGGCTAGCCCCAGTAAAGGTAGCAAGCGGGACTTGAGAACAGGTGGTCGCTGGTTCAAATCCCAGGCTCGGCCAGCATTTTCTGCTTTTCACACAGTGTTTTCTTCCCTTCAAAGAAAAATTGCACCATTTCAGCTACATTGAAATTGTCGTCTGCAAATGCTTTCATTTTTTGACAAGGCTAAAATTTATTGTGTGGTAAAGGGTTAAGTAAATTAACTGTCATACTACAATGGTGGAAGGTCAGCCTCTTTTGTAAAGACTTGCATCAAGGAGTTGTTTCCCTTGATTCTTCCATGCGTCATTCTTGGTCAAATCCACCTTTGCCATATTGCTGGACAAAAGGAGAATGATTGCACTCAGGATTATTGTGGCAGCAGTTCTTACTTTGCTCGCCCAGGGAGGTAATATAGTCATTACTTGTTTTTCAAAATGTTTATTTCTTTGCCTCTTCAAGCAAATCTCATCAATAATTTTTTGATAGATCTATTTCATGGTTTTGTACCATATTATTTGCATTCACATAATTATGGATTTAAAAAAAAAAAAACATTTTGTTTTACAAATGAATGGATGATGAAGTAGTACGGTCCTTGGACTTGCAGAAAATTTACCATAAGCAAATGTTTTGATCCATGTCAGCCTGCACTTGTTGCCCAGGCTTACATGTGTCTATTTCTGCATTAAACCCCTTTTCACAGAGCATGGCCCACTTGTTAATACCAGATAACAAAATTTCAGACTCTTCTATTTGAAGAATTTGTTAGTAGAAAACATTGGGAGAAAAAGGAGAAAATTCAGGTTGCCAGCATTTTCTCCATGTCCCACAACAGTTTCAAAAGCCCTCTTCCTGAGAAGCATGAAAGAATAGGATTATTTGGAAGCAAGGGTTAACTCTTTACCAAACGACAAAATTTTGGGCTGGACTAAATTGAAAGCATTTGCAGACCACAAATTAAATGTTGCTTAGGTGGCAATTTCTATATTTAATAGGGTAGAAAACATTGTGGGAAAAGGATAGAATGCTGGTTACGAGCATTTTTTGCCTTTTCCCACACTGTTTTCAAAAGCCTTCACTTTCAGGGTCGTTAAAAGTCGGGATTGTGTGGTAGAGAGTTAAATTGCCAAAGATCACTGAATAACTCTTAACCAGATTTGTCTAAACTGAAAGCTTTAGCAGACAAAAAATTACATTTTCCTCAAATGGTGAAATTGTGCTCAAATGGTGGGGCTTTGTTTCTGAAAGAACAGAAAACAGTGTGGGAAAAGGAGAAAATGCTGATAAACCAGCATTTTCTCCTTTTTCTCACATGGTTTAAAAAAAAAAAAACTCCTTCCTCAGAGTCATATCCGGTAAAGGGTCAATGCCTTATCTCCTGACACAAATTTGCAACAGGGCTTTAACCCTTTACTACACAATCCTGACTTTTAACAACCCTGCAGAAACTGCCTTTTGAAAACATTGTGGGAAAAGGAGAAAATGCTGGTAAACAGCATTTTCTCACAAAGTTTTCTCCACTTCCTAAATCAAATTTTAATTTTTGAGCCACATTTGATTTGTCGTCTACAAATGCCTTCAATTTGGATCAGTCTAAAATTTTGTCGTTTGGTAAAGAGTTAAAGGGGCATATACAAATGTTTTGTGTGTAAATAAAACTTTCTTGTTTAACCCTTTACCACATAACAAAATTTTGGACTTTTCCAAAGTGAAAGCATTTGTAGACGATAAATTATATGTGGTACGAGAAAAGGCATCTAAGAAAAGATAGAAAACTTTGTGGGAAAAGGAGAAAATGCTGGTTACCAGCATTTTCTCCTTTTCCCAGCATGTTTTCAAAAGCTGTCTTTCTCAAGGTTGTTAAAACTCGGGATTGCGTGGCAAAGGGTTAATGCTTATCAGTACTGCTTAACCCTTTACCACACAATGACGCCTTTTAACGCCTCCCGAGAAAAAGGCCTTTTGAAAGCATTGTGGGAAAAGGAGAAAAAGGATAACCAGCATTTTCTCCTATTCCCACAATGTTTTCTGCCCTATCAAAGAAAAATTGCACCATTTGAGCCACATTAAAATTGTCGTCTGCAAATGCTTTCAGTTTGGACGAGGCTAAAATTTTGTCATCTGGTAAAGGGTTAATATATGAGCCATGCTCTGGCAAAAGGGGCTATAATGCTTCTCTGTGATCCATTATAGCAAGCAAGTTATCACATAAT
Source organism: Tridacna gigas (assembly GCA_945859785.2). Classification (NCBI taxonomy): domain Eukaryota; kingdom Metazoa; phylum Mollusca; class Bivalvia; order Cardiida; family Cardiidae; genus Tridacna; species Tridacna gigas. The sequence continues at coordinate 25,070,941 of OX244044.2, forward strand.
TATGGATCCATGAAATTAATTTTGTCTGACAACCAACTGAATCTGGGGGTAGACTGGTCCTTGGACATGCAGAAAATTGACAAAAAACTTTTTACCCAGGTCAGGTATGGCAGACTTTTCTTGCAGATGCATTAAACCCCTTTTCCCAGAGCATGGCTCATAAATTTCTTTATAAGCATGAAGAAACAGCAGAAGCACATGATGATGATCATTTTATTTCAAGAGGGAGATAGAACTCATTTAGTTAATGAACTAGCATTTTCTCCTTTTCCCACAGGTTTTCTATCCTATCAGAGACAGTTCCTATCTTTTTAGCCACATTATTTTTTGTCTGCGAATGCTTTCATTTTGGACAAATTTAAAACTTTACACTTAACTCTTGCAAAAGGGGGTTTAATGCATCTCTGTGATTATACCAAGCACATAGTTATGGATCCATAAAATCCATTTTTGTCAACTGAGGTAGAATGGTCCTATGACATACAGAAAATCGACCAATAGCAGAAAGTTTTGATCAAGGTCAGCCTGCGCGGACTGCACAGGCTGACCTGGGTCCATACTTTTTGCAGATTTATTAAGCAAGCCCCCTTTTCACAGAGCATGGCTCAATTATAATTATTTTCCCAGCTGTTTGTGTGTCGGTGTCCAACGCTGACCTCAGTAATTTCATGACATCGATATGGAATAGTGACACCAATGCTGATACCTACGTGTCAATCAATCGACAGAGTCATACATATTCTGGATCTAACTCAGATTTGGCATCCGGAAAGTAAGTGTTGCATGAAATGATAGTTATCATCCCTTTTACTGATTATTCCCCCTTCCTTTAGCACATGACAAAATATTAGACTCAACTATATTAAAAGCATTTGCAGACAACAAATGAAAGGTAGCTTAAAGTTTTCTGCCTTTGATAGGGTAGAAACATTTTTAGGAAAAGAAGGAAATGCTGGTCACCTGCATCTTATTCTTTTCCTACAATGTTTTCAAAGGGCTTCTCTTCAGCGTTGTTAAAACTCAGGGTTGTGTGGTAAAGTGTTAACTCTTTATCAGATGAAAAACAAATAGACTTGTCCAAATTGAGAGCACTTGAAGACAACAAATTCAAAGAAGCTCAAATGAAAATATTTGTCTTTGAAAGGATAGAAAACATTGTGGAAAATGGAGAAAGTGCTGGCAACCAGCATTTTCTCCTTTTCCCACAGTGTTTTCAAAAAGCTTTTTCCTCAAGGTTGTTAAACTCAGGATTGTATTGTAACTGGTTGATGACCCAAAGCAAGAAGGCTTTTAAAAATATTGTAGGAAAAGCAAAAAAATTGCTGATAGTTTTTTTTTCCTTTTTTTTTTCCCACCATGTTTTCTATCCTTCCATGTACGCATCATCATTTGAGATGAATTTTTGAGATAATTTCGACAACAGCAATTAATGAAATTGCTGTTAAAAGAGTCTTATTTCTAGAATGAAAATATCTGTTGATTTTTTATGGAACTCCTAAGGTTAACTACATTTATTTTGTCGATTCTGCAACAGAAATTGAGAGAGATAAGTCTAAGTTGTAAGAACTTGTTTCTCAATTGATGTAAAATAAATATGTTTAAACTAAACTAATTTATTTTGTTGTCTGCAAATGCTTTGAATTTCGTCGAGTCCAAAATTTTTTCGTTTGGTAAAGATTAAGGATATATTCCTCGTTTGCAGATTGTTCACCAATGTGTATGAAGCATACTATCTTCATCGCCCAACTTACGAGGCCTTCATTAATTTACTGGACAATTACAATCACCGTGTTGGCAGTGCTGAAGTCACGAGTTACGCCGAATCAAAGGAAGTGGATGCATTTTTGTCAGAAATCGGTAAAACATCGGTGATGCAGAAAACTCTGACTTTTCTGCAACAAAAAGGTAGGGTTACACGTTTCAAGCGTGGTATATGTAGGTTCAAACAAGTCCCTTTATACATAGAGATGGGCACAGCAGTGAAAAAAGCAAAGAGGATGTGCAAACATGGATTGCAACTTTTCCAAAGTTGGACATATTTACCAATTACAGATTCAGATTGATTTCAACATTATTTATTATATTGTGGCAGCTAATACACCTATCCATGCTTTCCTGGATTTTTCTTCACCAGTCCTACTTACAGTATTCTAGCCAAGCCACTGCCAGCTTTCCCACATAATTGTCATCAAAACAATGATCAGTGATGAGAGAGGAATGAATCCTGTTGCAATGACTATCATCAATCCTGGGAAAGAAACTGGCCAAAGTGGGTATTCAAGCTGGCATGCTCTTGGTCTCAAGTCCTGTGCCCTACCAGCTGTGGTACTGATGCCCAGCCCATTACTTCAGAAACAAGTAAATTGCTTGCATATTCCAGATGAACTTTCTTTTTACTTTTCATATTTCAGAAACATTGGCCTCTTAAGACAGACTGGTCCTTTAACCCTTTCCCAAACAAGCCCTGGTTTTCACGTGTCAGCAGTACAAGTCTTTTGAAAACACTGTGGGAAAATGAGAAATTGCTCGTAACGAGCAATTTCTCCTTTTCCCACAGTGTTTTCTACCCTTTTTGATAACTTTCTGCCATTTTCATCATATTTTAAAATTGTCGTCTGCAAACTCTTTCAATTTGGACCAGTCCAAAATTTGTCGTTTGGGAAAGGGTTAATAAGGTTGAGCACTAAGACAGGTTTAACTGTATTACAGGTTATGCTGGTTCCTCTTATGCATCCTTCGAGAACCAGCTCAGAGAAATCTGGTTTGATGTCTATCCTCGTCATGGCTCTACATATGACAGTTGTGGGTTCGAGCATGTGTTTGTTGGGGAGATTGATTCCAATGAGGTTGTGGGTCTTCATAACTGGATCCAGTTTTACTTGCAAGAAAAGGCGGGAAACTTGAATTATATGGGATACATCTTTAACCGACAGGTAAAAGTGATGTTTATTAACCCTTAAAGCGCCTTTCACGACTATAGTTGCATTTGCAGCCAGTGTAGATCGAGATCAGGCCGCACAAAACGTGCAGCCTTTCCTTTGATCTACACTGTGCGCTTACCTGAATCACTGTAGGCAAAAGCAACCATGAAATTGCAATTATTTGGGTCATATTTCTAGAATGAAAATGTCTGATAGGTTTATTCAGCGCTCTAAGGGTTAATCTGTATTAACTATGTACAGATGACAAACTTTTAGACACCTCCATTTTGAAAGGCATTTGCAGGCGAAAAACAAAATATGGCTCAAATGGTCTGATTTGTCTTTGAAAATGTAGAAAACATTGTGGAAAAAGGAGAAAATGTTGGTTACCAGCATTTGCTCCATTTCCCTCAATGCTTTCAAAAGCTGATTTCCTCAGGGTCATGGGTTTATTTGGCAAAAGGGAAAACAAGCAAGGATCACTAAAAAGTGCTGGCTTAACCCTTTACCACACAATCTCAAGTTTTAAGGACACTGAGACAAAAATGTCTGCAGGTTACAATGTTTTAAAGTCATTGTTTGATAATGATAATCTTTTTCTTTCAGCCAAACTTGATTGGTGCTCACTACAGCTGGATGGGAAAAATGAAGAAAATTGGTTCCTTCATGTATGGTACAAGTCCAGAGTTTGATATGGCGATGTTCACTGTTTGTTACTTGACAAGGAGGAACCAGAAATGCAGTTTCTCCATAAATGGTCACAATATCGATGTCCAGACCTATGATACATCACATGGAGGCGGGAACCATCTAGCAACTGCCTATATTTAGTTCCATGTACTTCTTTAATTTTTGCTGTTAATTATATTGATAAACAAATGAGGGGAACCATCTACCAATTTTTACAGCTTTTTTTCTTACATTTGGCCCAAATTCCATTGTATATGCCATATTAACCCTTTACCACACAATCCTGAGGAAGAAGCCTTTTGAAAACATTCTGGGAAAAGAAGAAAATGCTGGTGACCAACATTTTCTTCTTTTCCAACGATGTTTTTTACCCTAGCAAAGATAAATTCAATATTTTTTACCATTTCAAAGATAAATCCCAACATTTCAGCCATATTTAAATTGTGGTCTGCAAATGCTTTCATTTGGGACCAGTCTAAGATTTTGTCTCGTGGTAAATAGATATATTTGTTGTAAAAGTTATCAATATGGACCAGTCTAAAATTTTGTCGTCTGGTAAGCATTTAACCCTTTACCACACAAGGCCGACTTTTAATGACCCTGAGAAAGTAGGCTTTTGAAAACATTGTGGAAAAAGGAGAAAATGCTGGTAACTAGCATTTTCTCCTTTTCCCACATTGTTTTCTACCCTACAAAAGACAAATTTTATGTTTTGAGCAACATTTCATTTGTCGTCTGCAAATTCTTTCAATTTTGACAAGTCTAAAATTTTGTCATCTGGTAAAGGATTAAACACAAAACTAACAAAAATAATATTTGCAGGAAAAAATATTTCAGTTATATTACAGTTACAACAACCTATGTCTTGATTTTATCAGTACTGAGCTGGGGCTCTGCACTGTCTTGCCCAGGAACTCGCTTGTACTATCATCATGGTAGAGAAACAGCCATTACAGTTTTGCTAAAAATACTTCTTTTGTCCTGTAGTGGAATTCTTCAAGTTTAAAGGTGAGTTTAGACCTACTGGGACCATGTATAAACAAGAATAAAATGGCATCATATATGAAGTAAAATCAAGTGCAGCCATTAATTTGTACTAATGGAAGCATATTTCATTGCAATGCAGTTTCTGACATGAAAAACCTTTTACCACACAATCCCGACTTTTAACAACCCTGAGAAAGAGGCCTTTTTGAAAACATTGTGGGAAAAGGAGAAAATGCTGGTAACCAGCATTTTCTCCTTTGCCCACAGTGTTTTCTCTCCCTCCTAAAACAAATTTCATTTTTTGAGTCACATTCATTTTGTCGCTGGTAACCTTTTCCCACAATGTTTTCTCTCCTTCCCAAAACAAAATTCATTGTTTGAGACAATTATTTTGTCGTCTGCAAATGCTTTGAATTTGGACTAGTCTAAAATTTTGTCATTTGGTATAGAGTTAAGGCTTTCATTTCTCATTTTCTTTTCCCATCATGGGTTACCAATAATTCACAATGTGGCTATGTTTCAGGCACTGTGTAGGTTTTAATAATATGGTGCTGTCTCACAAAACTTGTTAAAATAATTTCGCCAATTTGCCCGGATATTGGGACCCCACTGACTTGTGATTCTTCTACTAGTAATCATTCATTTATAGTCATATATAATCTGAGATTTTTCTTCTTTATTTCAAGAAATGAATGAATTCTTTTTCACTAGTATAACTTGAATTGTTAATTGCCATTACCATGTCATTGAGTAACTGGAACAAAATTGTCATCCAAAAAAGCAAAATTAGTGCAGAATTAGTAAGCCAAAAGTAAAAATGGGCCTCTCTAAAAATTGTAATTTCGTATAGGGAATGACCGAATCCAAGTTGAAAAAGCAACTTAGCCAAGCGCTATATAGTTGTCATAGCCTGTTGTTGAGAGAACTTGTGGTCAGACCCTTTTGCATAATTAATTTTGATAATTACAGTTTTGTAAATTTTTTTAACTTACTTGGCAATAAAATACTTTAAGTAAACAAATACCTGTTAATTTTCTTACCATACATGCACAAGAATGCTCAAAGGTAGATAACTCTACTGGACTGGCAATCATATGCATTGATGAAGTCAACCACAGATTGAGAACACCTAACCCATCAGTTGGTAATATACAGGGCTTAACCTTTTACCACACAAATTCCAAGCTTTAACAAACCCAAGGAAAAGGGCTTTTGGGAACATTGTGAGAAAAGGAGAAAATGCTTGTAACAGGCATTTTCTCCTTTTCCCACAATGTTTTCTTCCCTTTCAAAGACAAATTTCATAATTTATGGTACATTTAATTTGTCATCTGCAAATGCTTCCAATTTTAACTTGCCTAACATTTTGTTGTTTCGTAAAGAGTTAAAACAGGGGGCAGTTGGTTTGAATTCCTGGTCCCTTTCTTTCCAAGGATTAATGATTATCATTGCAACAGATTAATTTCTCTCTCTGCTGATCATTGTCTGGAAGATGGTTTTGTGGGAAAGCAGCCAGTGGCTTGGAAAGAAGATCATGCACAGTGCCGCCAAAAGAATCTCAAGGAAAGCATGGATAGGTGCACTGGCCGCTGAAATCTAACTGAAATAGTGTGCAAAACAAAAATAATGTGTATAAACAAACAAACAAATACTGATTGAATACATGTTTTAATTTAAAAAATCACATTATAAATACAGTGTGTATATACAAGTGACAGTTTACAAACAAACAAGTTACAGAATACAAACAAACAAACAAATTAAAAAACAATCTTTACTTATAACTCTAATTTTATAAGATCGCTAAGTATATGAAACATATAAAACTCAAAATTTGCTAGGGATCACCATTTTTTTCTCAAAATTTAAAGAACATGTTCCTTTATCTGATTTCGCTAATGTATATGAGCCATGCTCTGGCAAAAGGGGGCTTAATGCACCTCCGTGATCCATGATACCAAGCAAGTCATCACATAATTATGGATCAATAAAATCCATTTTGTATAACAACCGACTGATTCATGAGGTACACCAGTCCTTTGAAATGCAGAAAATTAACTAATAGCGAAAAGTATTGGCTCAGGTCAGCCTGCGCGGTCTGCGCAGGCTGACCTGAGTCGATACTTTTTGCAGATGCATTAAGCCCTCTTTTCACAAAGTGTGGCTCATATGAAGTATGTATCATGTAAGCCTAATCAGCATGTAACATTGCTACATTGATTCAATCAACCACCCGTTGAAACTGATTTTTTAATGTAAAACTGAATTATTATGAGAAACATCAGTATTGAAATATCTACATGATCCCTATCAAATTTTGAGTATTATATATTTACAGTCAACAGAGGAAACCTACACTGTATTGATGTTCAAACTAATTTGGACAGAATAAAACATCAATACAGTACAGGGCCATGCAGATCAGGATCAGACAGCCCATTCTGTGAAGTCTGATCTTGATCTATAACATCTACAAAAAGGATCTTGGTTTGACTTTAGTAAGCTAGTGTTAACTTATTTACTATATGTTATATTTAACCCTTTACTGCACAATGCCACCCTGGGAAAGAAACCTCTTGAAGACATTGTGGGAAAAAGAGAAAATGCTGATTACCTACATTTTCTCCTGTGCCTACAATGTTTTCAAAGGCCTTCTTCCTCATGACAGGATTGTTCTATAAAGGTTCAAGTAAGTATTCATGTTATTATGTACATATTTACTCTTTACCAGACAACAAAATTTTAGATTTTCCTCACAAGTGAAAGCATTTAAGACATGCTCTGTGAAAAGGGGGCTTAATGCATACGCGAGAAGTATCGACCCTGGCTGACCTGGGCCAAAACTTTCCGCTATTGGTAAATTTTCTGTAAGTCAAAGGACCAGTCTACCTTCTGATACAGTTGGTTGTTAGACATAATGCATTTTTATGGATCCCTAACTATGTAGTGTCCTGCTTGGTATCATGGATCACGGAGATGTATTAAGCCCCCCTTTGCCAGAGCATGGCTCATCTGTAGATGACAGTAAAAATGAGACATGCTCCGTGATGTATTATCCCATAAAAGCCATCACATAATTTTTGATCCATTATATCCATTTCTCTAACAAATGACAGAATCCTTGGGTAAACTGGTCCTTGGACATGCAGAATATTGACGACCCATAGCGAAAAGTTTCGGCCCAGGTCAGCCTGTGCAGTCCACGCAGGCTGACCTGGGAAGATACTTTTCGCAGATGCAATAAGCCCCCTTTTCACAGAGCATGGCTCACTCAAATGTAGCTCAAATGATACTAATGACTTTTGAAATAGTAGAAAACATGGTGGAAAAAGGAGAAAATGGTGGTTACCACCATTTTCTCCTTTTCCCACAATGTTTTCAGAAGCTTTTTTTCTCAGAGATGTTAAAACTTGGAATTGTGTGGTAAAGGGTTGAAAAAAATGCTAAGCACAACTGAAACAGGAAACCATTTCCTTTCAGATTTCTTCCTTTCACAACTCACTCTCACATCACACACATGCACCTTTTGTGCAGTCTGATTTTAAATGTTTGATGTCTGAAAAGCAGTTGAAAAACGTCTAAGAATGAATTAGAAATTAACTAAGAATTACTAATTACTGTCTAATGAACACTGCACTGTCGGTAAGTATAACACAAAAGAATTCTTTACACATGTCTAATAATCCTGTATGAATGCATTTTCTGTAACGAATTATTGTTAGATATGGAAAATATGGTGGAAAAAGATGTGACTGCTTGTAAAGTTTCCCCTTTCCCATGTTGTTTTTAAACACCATCACTGATTAAGTGCTGCATTTGTATTTCAACTCTTTACCAAACGACAAAATTTTAGACTGTTCCAAACTGAAAGCATTTGCAGACAACATGATAAATGTGACTGAAAAACTGAAATTTGTTATGGGAAGGGCAGAAAACATTGTTGGAAAAGGAGAAAATGCTGGTTACCAGCATTTTCTCCTTTTCCATTAATGTTTTCAAAGGCTTCTTTCTCAGGGTCGTTAAAAGTCAGGATTGTGTGGTAAAGGGTTAATACTTTATGTTAAACTCTACTCTAATGATTGTCATATGAACAAATATGGCAAATCACAGGGGCACATCTTGAAAAAAATGTGGGATGGTAAAAAGCTTTTTATTCCTATACAAAGTCCCCATATGCTATTTATTTCATGAAGCACCCCTGCTTGGCAAACAAGAATGATAACTTATTTGAGCCAAACTCTGTGAAAAGGGGGCTTAGTACACTTCCATGGTGCATGATACCAAGCATGCCATCACATAATTATGGATCCGTAATAGCCACATGTTTTTAACAACCGACTTAATCATACGGTAGAATGGTCCTTGGACATACAGAAAATTGACTAATAGCGAAAAGTTTCGGCCGCGGACTGCGCAGGCTGACCTAGGTTGATACTTTTTGGAGATCACAGATCATGACTCATATACAATTCCCACTATTTACAAGATGTCGAGAAAATAATGAACCACACCCACAGTTCAGTTAACCCTCTTCCAACTTATCTCAAGTTGTAACAACTGGGAGGAAGAAGCCTTCTTAAAACATTGGAAAAATGAGAAAAAGCCGTTAAGCATCATTTTCTCCTTTCGTGAACAACATGGGGTAATATTTTCACTCATGGTTGCACCACTTGTGAAAATATTAGATGATGTTCACTTGATGAAATCAATTTTGATCATTAACAAAAAAAAAAAAGAAAAAAGCCAACAAATATCCTCTTTGTAACAGTTATGAAATTAATCAAGCATTATAGAGAGTCAATACAATGACTGCATTATTTTGCACAGTATGTGACTGCTTGCTTTCACACCTTTGCAGAGTTGAAGACATAAATAATGAGCGTTATTGATAATTTCATAAATAAATTGCAGCACTTTTGATGACGCCATTTGAATAAATGACAGGTTAGCATGAAGGAAAAACTTGCTGAAAAGAAAAGAAAAAAGTGGTCTGGCACTAGCCGTACTGGCAGACTGAAGTCTCGGGTTACTGTACCATACCCCCAGAGGCTAGGGGTACTGTACTGTACATGCAGACACTGATAAAAAAAAAAAACCTTTGACATACAATAAAACATATATACACCTACCGGTATTATACACACGTTCTAGTAAGAAAAACATATGTGTATGTGTTCTAACCTCTTACATACTGGAACTATAATACACTTACTAATTACATATCCACAGCAAATCACTTCTGAGACATGGTTATAACAAAATATGAAGAAATTATTTCATTTTGATTATGACTTGTAACAACTGTTTTAAAAGTCTGCCAACAGGTTAATTATTTACATATTTTACATTCTTTCCTAATCACTTATTAACCCTTTGGCTGCTAAGCGTGACTGACTCACTGACCTTCTGCAGACAGTGTAGATCAAGATCAGACTGCACAAAATGTGCACTCTGATCTTGGATCTACATTGTCTGATAAGGAGATACATGTATTTTTCTCCGAAAAATAAATTTGAAAAAGCATCATTCAGGTTTTTACCAATGGCCTGCAAGTTTCATTTGACCCTTTACAGCATAATCCCGAGGCTTAATGACCTTGAGAAAGAACGCTTTTGAAAACATTGTGGGAAAAGGAGAATTTGCTGGCAACCAGCATTTTCTCCTTTTCCAGCAATGTTTTCTACCCCTTCAAAGACAAATCCAATTATTTAAGCCACACTGAATTTGTTGTCTGCAAATGATTTTGATTTGGACCAGTCATAAGATTTGCCGTGTGGTAAAGAGTTAACTTAATATAGCAGGATTAGGGTTAACTTATAAACTCTTTACCAAACGACAAAATTTTAGACCAGTCCAAATTGAAAGCATTTTCAAACGACAAATTAAATGTAACTCAAGAACTGAAATTTGTTTTGGAAAGGGTAGGAAACATTGTGGGAAAAGGAGTAAATGCTGGTTACCAGCATTTTCTCCTTTTCCCATAATGTTTTCAAAAGGCTTCTTTCCCAGGGTCGTTAAAAGTCGGGATTGTGTGGTAAAGGGTTAAACAACTTTGAAGCAGATCACATTACCCTTTACCACATGATCCTGGGTTTTAACGACCCCAAAGAAAAAGCCTTTTGAAAACATTGTGGTAAAAGAAGAAAATGCTGGTAACCAACATTTTCTCCTTTTCCCACAATGTTTTCTACCCTTTCCAAAACAAATTTCAATTTTTGAGTCACATTTATCTTGTCGCATGCAAATGCTTTGAATTTTGAACAAGTCCAAAATTTTGTTGTTTGGTAAAGAGTTAATAAAAATATCATAAAAAGACTAATACTGATGTATAAGAACACAGAGAAACCTATTATACAGTCCTACGTACAAGCCCACTTTCACTGAAAATCCCAGATTCTGGTGGTACAGTTACCTTGTCAAGCATCCTGATATGGAAGCATAATTTATTACATTTAATTAGTCTGAATCAGTCTGACCAGAAACTCTGATCTCTGGGTCATTGTGTGAAACTTGATCCTGAAACACATTCCAGCTAAAAAAATTAACTCTTAACCAGATGGCAAAATCTTAGACTATCCCAATTTTAAAGTGTTTGCATATGATTAAGAAAGGCTCAAACAATGCGATTTGTCTTCGGAAGGATAGAAATCATTGTGGAAACAGGAGAAAATGCTGGTCACCAGCATTTTCTCCCTTTCCCACAATGTTTTCTGTCCTATTGTTTTTAAAACTCGGGTTTGTTTGGTCAAGGCTTACACCAAGCATCAGTACAGATGCATCAGAATCAAACAGAATTACTGTCTGGAAAATCTGACAAATGAGAACAAAAATTTTTTTTTTCTTTACTGACCCCTTTGATCACAATGTTTTTCAGCAGAATCTTATTTTAACTGAACTAAATATTGCACACAAGGACATGGCATGTTGATATTGATGTTCAAATTGCCATGCCCACCTGGCCATAACTGTCCCTGTACATGGTCACAGTTATTCCCCTTGAAATGAATGGCAGAAAGCAAGATCAAAGGAACTTATCAGCACTTTAACTTGAAAAAATTCTCTCTTATGTATCTTTTCCCAGCATTACGATGAAGTCAGCATCTGTGAAAGAAAAGAAGTTTTTCTATCATTAATTTCAAAATTAAGACAGAAACTGTTATTTACCCATATATTATATAAGATTGTTCAGTAAAAGTTTAACTTTTTACCAAACAACAAAATTTTAGACTAGATCAAACTGAAGGCATTTGCAGATGACAAAATAAATGTTACTCAAAAGGTAAAAGTTGTGTTTGGAAGGGTAGAAAACATTGTGGGAAAAGGAGAAAATGCTGGTTTCCAGCATTTCTCCTTTTCCCACAATGTTTTCAAAAGGCTTCTTCCTGGGGGTTGTTAAAACTCGGGATTGTGTGGTAAAGGGTTAAGCCTTTCTGCAGTAGAGCAAATTTGTACACAGACAGAACTTAACGGCCAAATAGCAGCCAAAATAACAATGTAGGCTTTGAAATGTATTTGAATTCAATTAATTTGATATAAAAGTATGAAAAATTATTGTAAGGAGGACAAACTGTTATTGTGTTGTCAGTCTAAGTGTTGGTCATTGGCAGAAAAACCAATTTTAAAATCAGGCAAAAAGTAAACAAAAGATAGAGTGACCTGGCAACTTTTAACCCAGTTTTGAAATTAATTTCTCTGCCATTGACTAATACTTGGACCGACCGTACAAAAAAAATTGTCATCTTTACAATAATTTCCATACTTTTGAATGGTATGATTTGAATTTTTATGCATTTTAACGCCTGCTTTGGGTACTTTTGGGAGCTCTTGTTACCTTAACCCCTTTACCACACAATCCCAAGTTTTAATGACCCTGAAGAAGAAAGCTTTTGAAAACATTGTAGGAAAAGGAGAAAATGCTGGTAACCAGCATTTTCTCCTTTTTCCCGCAATGTTTTCTACTCTATCATAGAGAGAAATCATCATTTTAGCAACATTTATTTTGTCGTCTGCAAACACTTTCAATTTGGACCAGTCCTAAATTTTGTCTTATGGTAAAGAGTTAACCTTTTCCCAAACAAGCCCTGGTTTTCACGTGTCTGCAGTACAAGTCTTTTGAAAACACTGTGGGAAAAGGAGAAATTGCTCGTAACGAGCAATTTCTCCTTTTCCCACAGTGTTTTCTACCCTTTTTAAGACCTTTCTGCCATTTTTATCAAATTTAAAATTGTCGTCTGCAAACTCTTTCAATTTGGACCAGTCCAAAATTTGTCGTTTGGGAAAGGGTTAATAAAGAACAAGTCCATAACCATTGAACTGCAATGCCTGTAACTCTTTGATCCTTTATCACAAAACAACATTTAACTCTTTACCAAACAACAAAATTTCAGACTAGTCCAAACTGGAAGCATATGCAGACGACAAAATAAATGTGACTCAAAAGTTGAAATCTGTTTTGGGAAGGATAGAAAACATTGTGGGAAAAGGAGAAAATGCTAGTTACCAGCATTTTCTCCTTTTCCCACAATGTTTTCAAAAACTCTCTTTCTCAGGGTCGTTTAAACCTGGGGTTGTATGGTAAAAGGTTATGAAGTATTAACTATAGTGCAAGTGATAGGAGCTTCTTCAGAGGGGCAGAAAACATTGTGGGAAAAGGAGAAAATGCTGGTAACCAGCATTTTCTCCTTTTCCCACAATGTTTTCTAAAGGCCTTTTTAAGATAGAGTGGTAAAGGTTTAAAACATTTACAGACTAGCTTCATACCAAATGTTTCCGTCTATCAACAAAGTGAGCCAGTCTGCCCGTTGCAATTGGTCTAGGTCGAGGCTGCATCGTTCGCACCGAAGAGCATCGTTTAATCCACGGGTTATCGAGACACCACTGAGCTGTAGGTCTTTTTCTGAAACAAGAAAAAGAAATATAAAAACTTATCCAAAAAGTTGCGAAAGTATTTTTAACCCTTTACCACACAATCCCAAGTTGTAATGACGCTGAGAAAGAAGGTCTTTGAAAACACTGTGGGAAAAGGAGAAAATGTTGGTAGCCAGCATTTTCTCCTTTTCCCACAATGTTTTCTATTTATTCAAGGACAAATACTATCATTTGAAAAACATTTTAATTGTTGTCCGAAAGTTCCTGCAATTCTGATTTGTCTAAAATTTAGCCATGTGGGTTAAGTGACAATCTGATTAACATAAAAATAACCATCACTATTAACTTAAAAAAAAACCCATTTCTCCTGTTTCCACGATGTTTTCTACCCTTTCAAAGATTTTCTCCCTTTCCCATCATGTTTTCAAAAGCTTCTTCATCAGAGTTGTTAAAAAATTGGGATTGTTTGAATAATTTAGGGTTATAATATTGATTATCTGCAGTACTACAAACTTACCCAAGGTCATCCACCAAAATTGCTCGTATGAAGTCTTTCGCATCGTCTGATATGCCGACAAAGAATTCCTCAGGAAAGCAGTAATCGTTGCGAATGATATTGGAACATGTCTCCTCCTCGCTCTCGTCCAGAAATGGGGACACCCCAGATAGCATCACATACACAATTACCCCAACACTCCTGAAAATGTGTGAATTATAATTTTAACTATTTATTTATTTATTAGAGTCTTATTCATGTACAGCAACAATTACAAATAGCATAAAAGACATAAAGATAGATGTTCATGACCATTCAATACAGAATTATAACTAAGAGACTATAACAACTAATTTAAAAACAGTGCATAAACATTCTGTACATTCCAGATGAGTAGTAAGATTCAGCCGCTAATTGAGCCATTGAACTCATAATTCTTAAAATGTATTTGAAAATTACAGTTTATAGCTAGTTACATTAAAATGACGGTCGGTTTGACTATATTCAGGGATTTTTTGGTAAAAACTAGCTGCTGAATCTTATGAAAACAAAGAAACAAATGAACATGCGAATAAAATTGTTATTATTTACAGAGATAAATAGACCGTAGGTTAAGAATATCTAGACAGGTTTTGGCAGCATATTTTTAACTCTTTGCCAAACAACAAAATTTTAGACTGGCCCAAATTGAAAGCATTTGCAGACGACAAAATAAAAGTGGCTAAAAAAATCAAATTTGTTTTGGAAACGGTAGAAATCATTGCAGGAAAAGGAGAAAATGCTGGTTACCAACATTTTCTCCTTTTCCCATGATGTTTTCAAAAGCCTTCAAAAACCACATCATTTGAATCAAATCAACTTTATCGGCTGCAAATGCTTTCAATTTGTCCAAAATTTTGTCTTTTGGTAAATCATTAACTCGTTACTATACTACAAAAAATTTGCAAATGACAAATGAACTACAGTGCAACTAATGGGATTGTCCTTAAAAGGATTGAGAACATTGGGGTAAAAGGCAAAAATACTTGTTACCTGCATTTTTTTCTCCCAACAATTTTTTTAAAAGCTCTTTCTCAGGGTCATTAAAAATCAGGATTGTGTGGCAAAAGGTTTAAAGTGAAATAGTACGGAATACAAAAAAAAAAACCTCACCATATATCTGAGAGAAGTCCAACTGGAGTTCCAGCAACGATTTCTGGTGCCAAAAACTCTGGATTGTTATTGGTAGCATGAACGTAGAAATTGTTGTAAATATGTCGAGCATCCCCAAAGTCTACAAGCTTGATATTTACATTTGAAGCGCTAATCTCAACAAGGAGGTTTTCAGGCTGAAATAAAATGAAACACAGTGTATTGAATTCTTGCTATACAAGAAAATCTAAACTTGCCCAAATTGAAATCATCGGCAGATAAAAAGGGTAGTATGGCTTAAATGATGAAATCTGTTTTTGACAGGGTAAAAAATCATAGCGCTAGTTACCTAAGAAAAGCCCTGCGAAAGAAGGTTTGGAAACCTTGTGGAAAAGGGGGAAAATGCTTGTAAATAGGTCAAAAGGCTAGTTAGAAGTGATTTCTCTTTTTTTTTCCGCATTTTTTTTTACCTTTTGAAGACAAATCCAATTATTTGAGACTTAGATCGTTTAACTTTTTATCAAACAACAAAATTTTAGTCCAAATTCAAAGCATTTGCAGACAACAAAATAAATGTGACTCAAAAATAAAAATTTGTTCTGTGACAGGTAGAAAACATTGTGGGAAATGGAGAAAATGCTAGTTACCAGCATTTTCCTCTTTTCCCACAATGTTTTCAAAAGGCTTTTTCTTCAGGGTCGTTAAAACTCAGGGTTACGTGGTAAACATTTAGCTGTTGTCTGTGAATGCATTCAAGTTGGATGAGTCTGAAATTCTGTAAACTGGTATATAGGCACTGGTTTGAATTGTATTTTCCATTTTAACTCTTTACCAAACAACAAAATTTCAGACTGATCCAAATTGACAGCATTTGCAGATGACAATATAAATATAACTCAAGTGATGATATCTGTCTTTCGAAAAGTAGAAAAAGTTGTGGAAAAAGGAGAAAATGCTGGTTACCAGCATTTTCTCCTTTTCCCACAGTGTTTTCAAAACTGTTCTCCCTCAGGGTTGTTAGAACATAGGATTGTGTGGTGAAAAGTTAAGCTGGTGAACTCTCTGAAATATGTTTATGAGAAGTGGATAAGCAGGATCAAAATTAACCCTTTACCACACAATCCCAAGTGTTAATGACCCTGTAGATGAAGTCTTTTGAAAACATTGTGGGGAAAGGACAAAATGCTGGTAACCAGCATTTTCTCCTCCCACAATGTTTTCTACCCTTTCAAAAACAAATGTCATGTTTTGAGTAGCATTTGTCGTCTGCAAATGCTTTATTTGAACCAGTCTAAAAATTTGTCGTTTGGTAAAGAATTAAAGAGACTGGGGGAGGCTGTAAATCATCCCCCCTTCTTACACCTTTGACACATGGGAAAGGCCTTGGCTGTACCCATTTCAAAACCAAATGATGGGCCTGGTTTTACTATATTCATAACCTGATGTATTTGTCTTATAGCAATTAGAGTGCCACACAGACCTAAATGATAAGAATTCAAAATAATTAAACATAAATCTAAATAATATATTTCAAATATTTCTTGGAAAAACAAAATAAAAAATGTTGGGCAAAAGATGATACAACATCATCAGGATTTGGTGGTAGCTCCCAAAGTATGTTTCTGAGAGCCATCACTAGACACCCATTGTCTAATTTTTTGGGCAATGTTTGCCCTTGAAAATCTAATTTTTTCCATTAATTTTTCATTCAAACAGTATCTGTGTTTCAAAAACTGTATGGCCAACACCAGGCTCAGCCAAAACAGTGTTCCAGCCACAGCCAACCCAAGAAGACGATCAGCTAGTCCTTGAAAACACAAAATAATTGAAGATATGTTACAGACATATGCAGAGCATTATACATGAGCCATGCTCTGTGAAAAGGAGGTTTAATGCATCTGCAAAAAAGGTATCGACCCAGGTCAGCCTGTGCAGTCCTTGCACACTGACCTATGTCAAAACTTTTTGTTTTGGTAAATTTTCTGCATGCCCAAGGACATTCTACATCTAGATTCAGTAGGTTGTTAGACAAAATGGATTTTATTGATCCATAATTATGTGATAATTAGCTTGGTATAATGCATCACAGAGATGCATTAACCCTTTACCACACAATCCCAAGTTTTAATGAACTTAACCAGGAAAGCTTTGGAAAACATTATGGGAAAAGAAGAAAATGCTGGTAACCAGCATTTTCTCCTTTTCCCACAATGTTTTCTACCCTTTTATAGTAAGTCTCTTCATTTGAGCCACATTTAAATTGTTGTCTACAAATACTTTCAGTTTGGACAAGTCCAAAAGTTTGTTGTGTGGTAAAGAGTTAACCCTTTCCAAAACAAGCCCTGGTTTTTACGGGTCTGCAGCACAAATCTTTTGAAAACACTGTGGGAAAAGGAGAAATTGCTTGTAACGAGCAATTTCTCCTTTTCCCACAGTGTTTTCTATCCTCTTGGAGAACTTTCCGCCATTTTCATCAAATTTAAAATTGTCGCCTGCAAATTCTTTCAGTTTGGAAGGGTCTAAAATTTGTCGTTCAGTAAAGGGTTAAACTCCCTTTCACCAGAGCATGGCTCGTTTACTTTATGCTTACTTTGATATCTAGATGAGCAATTCTACAGTTGTGGAGGTAGTGCACAGTTTCAAGCAGTTGTCTGGCATAATCGCCACCTTGTATTTCATCAAACTGAACACTACTACTGATGAAATCAAACAGTCTACCAGCTGGTACCCTGTATAAAATAGTTCGAAGATAGCAAGTATGAGACAAATACCCTATGAATTGCTCAAACTAATATGAACCTATTGTGAAAATGAAAGGAGAAATTTCTTTGAAGCACATAATTTCAAGATGAATTTCTAGAAAAATTACAAGAGAGACTGATATGGTACATGTATCTTCACTGATCAATATTTTTTGAGTTCTTTAGATCACAACATTTTCTTCTCTTTCCACAATGTTTTTCATCTACGCATAAACAACAAGAGATGTTTGTAAAACATGTATGCCCCCCTAATGGCATCCAATTCTACATATAACATGTGATTATAAACTGTTAAGTTCAAAGTGTAAAAACGAACAAAGGGTAATTACTCAAAAATTATTAATGATAAATTAACAATTCTTGGGCACTGCACTTCCCATTTATGTGAACTATCAACTTATAAGGTTTCATGATTTTACCTCACATACTTTTTGAGTTATGCTCCGGAAAAAAATTAAGTACGAAAATCAACAAAGGGCAATAACTGCAATAATATAATGGGCAGAGTTATGGTTCTTGTGCAATGCACTTCTCCTGAATAAGACCTATCCACATGTAAAGTTTCAAGATGATATCTGAAAAACCTTTTGAGTTATGCTCCGGACAAAAATTAAGTATGAAAATCAACAAAGGGCAATAACTCCAAAAATATGATGGGCAGAGTTATGGTTCTTGTGCACTGCACTTCTCCTTAATAAGATTAATCCACCTATGAGGTTTCAAGGTGATATCTGAAATACTTTTTGAGTTATGCTCCGGACAAAAATTAAGTATGAAAATCAACAAAGGGCAATAACTCCAAAAATATGATGGGCAGAGTTATGGTACTTGTGCACTGCACTTCTCCTTAATAAGATCTATCCACCTATGAGGTTTCAAGATGATACCTGAAATACTTTTAGAGTTATGCTCCGGACAAAAATTAAGTATGAAAATCAACAAAGGGCAATAACTCCATAAATATGATGGGCAGAGTTATGATTCTTGTGCACTGCACTTCTCCTTAATGAGATCTATCCACCTATGTAGTTTCAAGATGATACCTGAAATACTTTTTGAGTTATGCTCCGGACAAAAATGTGGTCTATGGACCGACCGACCGATGGACCGACGGACCGACCGACAAGTGCAAAGCAATATACCCCCGCTTCTACGAAGGGGGGCATAAATATTACCATTTCAACAATACATAATTTACCATCTGGAAGAGTGATTCTTTCAAAATGGAAGAGTCTAACATTTTGTCGTCTGGTAGAATATTAAAGTGACATGAAAAGGACAAAAAATGAAGCAGAGAAAGGCATCTTCTGTTTATAAAATGGTAACTTTGTTGGAAAATGACCAACTGCTTCTTGCAAGTAATTGCTTCTTTTCCAACGATGTTTGCAGAGGCTGTCATCTGCAAGAGGCATGCAAATTGTAATTCTATCATAACATTTGGCCAACAAACCAAAATCAAACCAAACAAAATTCAGTAAATTCTACGTACAATTGTGTAATCATGATCAGCGAGTCCTGTGTTTCATACAGATCAAATGCTTGTACCAGGCCCGGATGTTGAAGACTCTGTAACGTGTTGTATTCTGTCTCGACCTCATCCTTTCTCGCTGTGTGTTTTTTCAGACACTTTGCAGCAAAATTCTGACTTGAACATTTCTGAGTGCATTTCTTTACCAAAGAAAATCTCCCTCTGCAAAGTAAAACAATTGGCTGTTATAGTTTTGGGACAAGTGTGGAGCCTCCTATGGGATCAAAACAATCCTATTAAAGAGGTTCTGTCTCCAATGAGATAAGATGTTTTTGATAGAGGAAATAATAGCATATTCTCCTTTTTCCACAATGTTTTCTACCTTCCCAAAACAAATTTCAATTCCTGAGTAACATTTAATTTGTCGTTTGCAAATGCTTTCAACTTGGAGGGGTCTAAACTTTTGCCGGTGGTAAAGAGTTAACTCTTTACAATACAACAAAAATTTAGACTTTTCCAAATTTAAAACATTTGTAGATGACAATTTCGGTGTGGTTCAAATGATGGATCTGTCTTTGATAGGGTAGAAAACATTGTGGGAAAAGGAAAAAATGCTAATTACCAGCATTTTCTTCTTTTCCCACAAAGTTTTCAAAAGGTTTCCTCCTCAAGGTCATTAAAACCCGAGATTGTGTGGTAAAGGGTCAATGTAGCATACCCACATTTTCATACTACATGTATAACACTAGGAGGATCTTCCTAAAGAACCATAAACATAACAACCTACCTTTCAATTTCCTCAACCTCAATGAAGTCATTTTCATACGTAGTCTTCCACGTTGTATAGTTTGTATCTTCTTTTTCACTTAGCTCTGAAGAAAGTAAGAAAAGACACATTTTGTGCCCATAGTTCTCATATTTCAGAAATAATGCACCCACATTATGAACAACAACATTTGCAACAGGAGACCTATAATGGCCCTGTACCGCTCCACTGCCTTATGAATAAATGATCCATAGTTGAAATGAACAAAGGCAATACATAAGTGCTTATAAAGATTTTTTACGCTTAACTCACCTAATGCATGAAATTTCAAAATTATACACAATCCACTTGATACACCCCACAGAGCAACTTTATAACTGTTCAAGCTTCTCTTTCCATCTCTTTGTGAAATGAAAGTTTTTATTTCTAATTGTCATACTTGCTGAAGCACTGATGAAATGGGAAGTTTGAGCACAAACTAAGTTGAGGATGAACTTAAGTTGTATAAACAGCTCAGTACTCAAGTCAAGGTGTGGGTCACTTTAACCCTTTACCAGATGACAAAATTTTAGCCCTGCCCAAATTGAAAGCATTCGCAGATGACAATTTCAATGTGGCTCATATGGTTCAGTTTTCTCTTGACAGGGTAGAAAACATCGTGGGAAAAGGAGAAAATGCTGGTTACCAGCATTTTCTTCTTTTCCCACAATGCTTTCAAAAGGCTTCTTTCCCAGGGTTGTTAAAAGGTGGCATTGTGCAGTAAAGGGTTAAATTTGATCCAGCTCATCAACAAGGCCTGAATCTACCAATGATTCTAAGTAGAATTCTTTGTCTAATTCTAAATTTAAAAAGCAGCACGATTAATAATTGGCTAAACCATTTGAATCATGCTCTGGCAAAAGGGGGTTTCATGCATCCCCATAATGCTTTATAGCAAGCGAGTCCTCCAATAAGTATGGATCCATAAAATCCATTTTGTCTAAAAACCCACTGGATCATGAGGTGGAATGGTCCTTGGACAGACAGACAACTTTAACCCTTTACCAGACGACAAAATTTTAGCTTTGTCCAAATTGAAAGCATTTGCAGACAACAATTTCAATATGGCTCAAATGATGCAACTTTTCTTTGATAGGGTAGAAAACATTGTGGGAAAAGGAGAAAATGCTGGTTACCAGCATTTTCTCCTTTTCCCACAATGTTTTCAAAAGGCTTCTTTCCCATGGGCGTCAAAAGGCGGCATTGTGCGGTAAAGGGTTAAATAAGCTAAAAGTTAGCAGACTGCACAGGCTGACATGGGTTGATACTTTTTTGCAGACGCATTAAACCCCCTCTTCACAAAGCATGGCTCAATTGGTTTAGCAAAGAAAAAAATTGTTTCATTCTGAAATTCAGAAAATTCTTGGGAACTAGAACAAGAGTGCAATTTGGAATGGATGGTGAATAAAGCCTTGGATTCAAACTGAGATCATCTGATATAAGAGGCTAATTTTGTACACTTCCACTTCTGTATACTTACCAGACTCCGTGGGTATGGTGACGTAATTCGAGGAAATACTGGGATCACTCATGCCAATGGTGTTGTTGGCTCGGACTCGGAACTGATATGTAGATCCTGGGTTCAAATCTCCGATCACCTGTGATGTGTTTGGAACATAGGGTATGCCAGCTTGCCAGTACTCCAAGCCTAACTCATTGAATTCAACAGTGTAGCCCTAGCAAAACAATGGGAAATACAGTCAAATTTGTCCCGAGTGGCCGCCTCCATATTGTAATCAAATTGTCTAAACTCTTTACCGCATAACCCTGAGTTTAATGACCCTAAACAAAAGGGCTTTTGAAAAGATTGTGGGGAAAAGGAGAACATGTTGACAATCAGCATATTCTCCTTTTCCCACAATCTTTTCTATCCTATCAAAGAGAGAAAATTATCATTTGAGCTACATTTAAACTTGTCGTCTGCAAATGCTTTCAATTTGGTCCAATCTAAAATTTTTGTCATTTGGTAGAGTTAATTTGTTAAAGAGGGGCATATTCACATACATTTTTCTAACTTTTGAATAATTTACCAAAGTATTGACTAGCTGATACTTAACTCTTTACCAAACAACAAAATTTCAGACTGGTCCAAATTGAAAGCATTTGCAGATGACAAAATAAATGTAATGGAAAAATTGAAATTGTTTTGGGATGGGTAGAAAACATTGTGGAAAAAGGAGAAAATGCTGGTTAACAGCATTTTCTCCTTTTTCCACAAGGTTTTCAAAATTCTTCTTTCACAGGTTGTTAAAAGTCTGGATTGTGTGGTAAAGAGTTAAATAGAGGATCTTACATGAGTGTTTATGTATTATCATTTTTACCACACAAGTTGACTAAAAATGTATGACGCAAGCTTTGGCGAGCGTCAAATATATTTTAGTCAATGAGTTTGATAAAAATGATAATACATAAACACAAATGTGAAATATTTATCACATAAAACAAATGACAGGCCCAAAAATATACTGCATCATCATCTTTTGCCTATACACCATTCACGGGTCTATGTTTATGGTTGTAGGTCAGTTTCAAACGTGTACATACACAAGTAGATAGATCTTTGACATTTACTCCGAAAGTAAAATGAAACAGTTTCTAGAGGGGGTAAGCCCATCTATTTCCGCAGATTTGTTAATTTAAAAGACTTTCACTGCATTTCTTGGTCTTTAACAAACATGAAAATCAGAAGCTTTCCACACGTATACGTCTTAGCAACAATGACGTCATTTTTCCGCAAAACGGCATAGTCATACAAATTCTAGCAGATGCTGTGGTTGGTTTCTCTGGCTCCACGTGCTCATGACTAAAATCAGATCAGAGCCGGGACCCAAAAAACGATAATACACTAGTGTATTATCAAAAATAAGCCATAGAATTAATACACTGTCGTAGGAGGTTTTATGTGATAAACTCAAGTACTTGTAGTTTTTCACAGAGCATGGAAATTCTAAAAACAGCCTGTACAGTATTCTGTTAAACCATTACCAAACATCTCTGTGTTTTAATGCTCCTGGGGAAAAAAGCTTTTGAAAACACTGTGGGTAAAGAAGAAAATGCAAATAATATTGAATTTGTTGTCCTCAAATGCTTGCAGTCTAAAAGTTTTTTCTGTGGTAGCGAGTTAGATTGATCATTATTAGTAGTAGTTGTAATGTCACTATCATTATCACTGATATTATCAATATTATCCCTGCTATACCTGTATCACCCCACATTCCAGGCCAGATTGAGGTGGAAGCCATTCTAAATGGACTGATGTCCCAACCTGGGTTTTGATGAGAGGTTTTGAGGGTGGGTCTGGGCGGTCTAGAACAGTCAGTGTTGCCTTGGTGATAACCCCACCTATATCACTGTTAGCGATACATGTGTATTCCCCACTGTCCGCAGAAGTGAGATGGGATATCTGGAAATATGAAAAGAACAAAAATATGAGCCATGCTCTGGCAAAAGGGGGCTTAAAGCATCTCCGTGATACGTGATGCCTGTAAGTCATCACATAATTATGGATCCATAATAGTCACTTTTTTTAACAGCCGACTGAATCATGAGGTAGACTGGTCCTTGGACATACAGGAAATTGACCAACAGCGAAAAGTTTTGGCCCAGGTCAGCCTGCGTGGACTGCGCAGGCTGACCTGGGTTGATACTTTTTGCAGATGCATTAAGCCCCCTTTTCACAGAGCATGGCTCATATGTAAGAGACACCAGTAGTTTGTTTGTCTATAACGCTGATAGTGATACTTTAAGTATCTCCAAGTGTCTGTAGAAGTTAGATGGGATATCTGGAAAAGTTGAAAAGATGTTAAAATTACGACCAACACATAACTCACCAGTCTTTGCAAAATTCTGACCCAAAGTCTGAAAATACTTTACCACAAAATCCTGACTTTCAATGACCTTGAGCAAGAAGACTTTTGAAAACATCATGGGAAAGGTAGAAAATGCTGGTAACCAGAACTTTCTCCTTTTCCCTTTCATTTATTTCATCATTCCATTCGATCCACATTTCTCTTGTCATCTGTAAAAGCATTCAATTTGGACTAGTCTAAAATTCTGTCTTGTGGTGAAGAGTTTAGACCCTATGTATCCCATTAAGAACATACCATCAAAATATTTGTTTTTTCTGACATGTCTCTCTCTGATCTAACTTCAATTTCAAACCTCTTTAAAAACCTCCCTCAACTTCAAAAAGAGGATCACTATGGCCCTGTATTGCTCCACTGGCTAATAGGTAAAAACCATATATACCAAAAATTACAATTCTAGGCCAAAAGGTTTCAAACAAGTAGCCTGATAAAGTTTTCTCCATGAAAGCCCATGTGAAAATTGTGACACCAAGGCAAGTCCATTTTTGAGCTATAGTTACGATTTCAAGTTATAATTATGAGCTATTACTTGAATGCTGGTAGAGGTCAATAAGATACAGCCATGTACCGAATAATACAGGTATAGGCCTTATGGTTATAAACAAAAAGATTTTCAAAGTTTCCTTCATACAACATTAGAGGCCGGGTTTATTTCAATTAAATGGCTACATTTTGAACAGATTCAGAAAAGATCCACAAGATAAAGCTATAATGCAAATTTTGTAGCCCTAGAACTTAGAGTTAGGAACTAGAAGATTTTAAATGTTTTCACTATAAAAGCTCTTGTAAAACTTGTGATCCCCAGGACAGAGCCAGTTTTGACCCAAGGGCTATATAGTGATGAACCTTAGTAGAGGTCCATCATACGAAGCTACATACAAAATTTGGTAGCCCTAGGCCATATGTTTTAGAACCAGAAGATTTTTAAAGTTTTGCCTGTGTAAGCCCATGTAAAACTTGTGACCCCCAGGGAGGGGCCAAGTCTGGACCCAGGGCTATAATTTGAAGAAATTTAGTAAAGTTGAAGTTAGATGAAGCTGCATGCCAAATTTGGTAGCCCTAGGCCTTATGGTTTTGGACAAGAAGATTTTCAAAGATTTCCAATATTTTTCTGTTTTCTTGCCATGGCAACCAGAGTTTTTACAGGAATCAAGTTCTTTCGATAAATTCTAAAGAGCCCCATGGCAGGATAATTTCTGTGAAGTTTGGTCAAAATTGGATGGATAGTTTCAGACATGAAGATGTTTGAAATAAAAGTTAATGTACACTAGCATGGATCCATGGACGCACAAGGGACACAGGGCCATGACATAAGCTCGCTGGCCTTCAGCCAGTGGAGCTAAAAATGGGAATGGATAAAAACTAACCTGTAGAGTAACCACACCGTCTTCTCTGTATGACATCACTGTCCTTGTATCAGGCCGGACTGGTATATTATTATTAAACTTCCAAGTTATACTGGGTCTCGGTCTTCCACATATACGACATGTAAACTCTGCAACGCCCCCTGCCTGGATGGTAAGACTCGTCAGTGGGGTGTGTACACTTGGTGACATTTCATACATGAAATCTTGGGAGTGCATCTAAAAATAATTTACAAAATCTAAATTTAGAAGTTGTGGAAAAACAAAAATAGGCTATATTCATCTCTTGAAGAGGCATACCAGACAGGACACACATGTACTGGTGTACCTTTTAAAAAAAACAGACTCATTGCTGTGTGGTGGAGAGTGGCATGGTGGGGGATAGAGGCAACTGTCGAGGCTCGAGAGAAGGGGAGAGCACCCTTTTGACCCTTTACCACAAGACAATATTCTAGACATTTCCAAATTGAAACCATTTGCAGACGACAAAGTAACTATGACTCAAAAATTGAATTTTTTTTGGAAGAATAGAAAACATTGTGGAAAAAGGAGAAAATGCTGGTTACCAGCATTTTCTCCTTTTCCCACAGTGTTTTCAAGGGCATTCTTGATCAGGGTCGTTAAAAGGCGGCATTGTGTGTTAAAGGGTTAAAACAGTTTTCCATGTTTGAGTCATGTTTATTTTGTTGTCTTGCTGTATGCTTTTAACTTAGACCAATCTAAAAACTTTGTTGTTTGCTTAACACCACATTAAAGCATGCCCTCTCCTAATTATCATCAGCTTTCCTGACTTTCATCAGTTCTCATAAAATTTTTGGCTCAGACAGGTGTAAATCCATGCCCCTAAATTACTATCACTGTGCCAAATGGCATAGGCTTCTTGCCAAAGGATGTCTGCAATATTATAAAACTTGGATTACCACGTTGAATTTTGTTTAACTCGGGTTACCTTGTTGGATTTTAGATCCTTGGCCAATGGTAGGGTTTTACTGCGACTTTCAAAACTGCTGATGCCATTCCACTCGTATCTGTCGGACATGGTCATGCTAGGTGATATTCTGTTCTTGAACAGTTGCCATGTGTTCCTTCTTTGGGAAAAAAAAAAGTAATGATACCAAATAACAAAATTTTAGACCAGTCCTAATTGAAAGCTTAAGCAGACAACAAAATAAATGTGACTCAAAAAATTGAAATTTGTTTAGGGAAGAGTAGAAAACATTGTGGGAAAAGGAGAAGATGCTGCTTACCAGCATTTTCTTCATTTCCCACAATGTTTTCAAAAGCTTTAGTACTCAGTACTCAATGTCATTAAAAGTATGGATTGTGTGGTTAACTCTCTTTACCAAACGACAAAGTTTTAGACCAGTCCAAATTGAAAGCAGTTGCAGATGACAAAATAAATGTGACTGAAACATTGAAAACTGTTCTGGGAAGGGTTGAAAACATTGTGGGAAAAGGAGAAAAAGCTGGTAACCAGCATTTTCTCCTTTTCTTACAATGTTTTCAAAAGGCTTCTCTCACAGGGTCTTGAAAACTCAGGATTGTGTGGCAAAGGGTTAAAAGCATTTACAGACAAAAAATCAAATATTTCTCAAATCACGAGTTTTAGATAAATTAACCCTTTATCACACAATCCCAACTTTTAATGACCCTGAGGAAGAAGCCTTTTGAAAACATTGTGGGAAAAGGAGAAAATGCTGGTAACCAGCATTTTCTCCTTTTCCCACCATGTTTTCTACGCTTCCCAAAATAAATTTCAATTCCTGAGTAACATTTAATTTGTCATCTGCAAATGCTTTTAATTTGGAGGGGTCTAAAATTTTGACGTGTGGTAAAGAGTTAAGCATTGCTCAAAAAATGAAATTTGTCTTTTAGATGGTACAAGACAATGCAGGAAAAAAAAGAAAATGCTGGTTATCAGCATTTTCTTCTCTTTCAGGTCAATAAACAATGGGAATTGACTGGTAAAGAATTAACCCTTTACCACACAATCCTGACTTTTAATGACCCCAAGGAAAGGACTTTTGAAAACATTATAGGAAAAGGAGAAAATGCTGGTAACCAGCATTTTCTCCTTTTCCCACAATGTTTTCTGTCCTATCACATACAAATTACATCACTTGAGCCAAATTTATATTGTTATCTGGAAAGGCTTTCAATTTGGACAAGTCAGCATTTTTGCCTTGTGGTAGAGAGTGAACCCTTTACTGTAGGAAAAGAGGAAAAGGAGAAAATGCTGGTAACCAGCATTTTTTCTTTATCCACAATGTTTTCTAACCTTTCAAGGAAAAATTTCATAATTTGTACAACATTTAATTTGTCGTCTGCAAATGCTTTCAAATTGAATCAGTCTATAATTTTGTCGTTTGGTAAAGAGGTAAAGGAGAGGATTTCTGCAGCAAAGAAAGCTTACAGTGGTGTTTCATTCATCTAACTAAAGTCATTTCTGCATGACATTCATTAACTCTTTACCAAACGACAAAATTTCAGACTGGTCCAAATTGAAAGCATTTGCAGACGACATATTAAATGTTGGTCAAATGGTAAGATTTGTCTGTCATAGGATAGAAAACATTTTCTCTTTTTCCCAAAATGTTTTCAAAAGCCTTGTTTTCCAGGATCATATAACTCAGGATTGTGTGGTAAAGGGCTAAGCAATTAATTGACAGGTAAAAAAAAAATGAATTAAATTATTTCTCTTAAAGAGAAATAAACAGAAAAAATATTCTGCATGGAAGAAATAAATTCATAGGCAATAAAGTAAATGATTTAAAAATTTTGCACTATTTTCTTACCTAAAACTGCCATCTGTGTCCTTTGCCCCTACAACGTACATGGGAACCAGCCCCTCTGCAGCTGGGGAGCTCTCATTGGCTGGTCTGTGTATCAGCAACATGTTGTGTTGGTTGGTACCCAGCACATGTACATTTTCATTCTTCAGTACAGAGATCTCATCTTCTCTTACAGCATTATAGGTAAAGAGAACTCGTCCAATGATGAGGGTACCAGATTCAATGAGCTGTATGGGAAATAAAAATATAATGTAGCATAATTATGACAGTCAATGTCATCTATGATTGGAATACCCACAAAGTTCTGAAAATTCTTGACATAGATTTGTTGAAAATTGTGCTCTTAGATCAGACTGCACATTTTTTACTCTCTGATCTTGATGCTCAATCTCCGACAAAAGGCAAACTGATCATGAACTTGATTGTCTACAGAGACAACAAAATTTGAGCTTTACACCATCACCCAGGTAGTTCAATCATTAACTGACAGCACAACTTTTGCCTAGCCATTATCTCTTTAGCAGACGAGAAAATTTTATACCTGTCCAGATTGAAAGCACTTGTGAACGCCAATTTCAATGTGGCTTAAATAATGTGTTTTTTCTTTAACATGGTAGAAAACATTGTGGGTGAAGGAGAAAATGCTGGTTACCAGCATTTTCTCCTTTTCCCACATGTTTTCAAAAGCATTCTTTCTCAAGGTCGTTAAAACTCGGCATTGTGTACTAAACGTTTATTTAAAGCACTTTCAGACAACAGATTTAACCCGTGGATCCATCAAATAGATCCATCAGACATTTTCATCTTAGAAATACATGTACAACCCAAGTAACTGATTTCATGGCCGCTTTCTTCTACAGTGTTTCACCAAAGCGGACAGGATAGATCAAAGATCAGGCTGCACATATTGTGCAGCCTGATCTTGATCTACACTGGCCGCAAAGGCAACTATAGTTGTGAAAGGCACTTTAAGGGTTCATGTGGTTAAGACGATAGGACTTAACCTACATAGGATGAAGAAACTTTGCCAGAAAAATATATAATGTTCTTAACTCTTATCCTGCTGAGTAAAAGAAATGAAACTTTCAAGCCGATAGTAAAAAAACCCAATGTTCAAAGGTATTTTTGGAGGAAAGATATCTCCTTATTGGGCAGTGTAGACCAAGATCAGACTGCATGATCTATCCGCAAAAGATCAGGGAGTCGCACCTAGCAGCTTAAGGGTTAACTGGAATTGAATGTGTGTATACATTTTCTGCTTTTCCAACAATGTTTTCAGAAATCCTGTCCTTCAGGGTCAAGAATTGCAAGTTTGTTAGTTAAAGGATTAATCCTTTACCACAAAATCACAAGTTTTAATGACCCTGAGAAAGAAGGCTTTTGAAAACATTATGGGGAAAGGAGAAAATGCTAGTAACCAGTAGTGATGGGACGATGATCAGGAAAGACCGATTAACTATCTTTTATTCATTGCTGACCCCAATCATCGATTACAAATACCAAAACTCAGTCATCGAACTAAACCTGAATAACACCAGACTTAACCAAGTGATGCCAAAGTCAATCAAGGAATGCAACTCTAACGACCTGAAAACATGAAAATGGCTAAACATGAAAATGGCTGCTGATGCAGTCAAACAGCTCAAAATTAATTCCCATCCAGGTGCAAAAACAAAATCTGAAGGGTGGAAGTATTCGGGGCAATTTGTCCAAGTTAAAGCTATAACCAAACACCAAATTTAATTTTCTTCTACAACCGATTATACAACCAATTATCGCCTCGGAAGTGGATTTCAATTCGATAAGAATTTTCAACCGATTTCCCAATACTAGTAACCAGCATTTTTCTCCTTTTCCCACAATATTTTCTACCACATAAATGACAAATTCCATCATTTGAGCCACATTTAAATTGTCGTCTGCAAATACTTTCAATTTGGACAAGTCTAAATTTTTGTCATGTGGTAAAGAGTCAAGTAATGACTTCATCAAACAAATTTTAAGCAAACTGCTTTAACCCTTTACCACACAATCCCGACTTTTAAAAACCCTAAGGAAGAAGCCTTCTGAAAACATTGTAGGAAAGGAGAAAATGCTGGTAACCTGCATTTTCTCCTTTTCCCACAATGTTTTCTAACCTTTCAAATTTCAATTTCAATTTTTGAGTCACATTTATTTTGTCGTCTGCAAAAGCTTTTAATTTGGACAACTCTAAAA
This sequence comes from Tridacna gigas, assembly GCA_945859785.2. Taxonomy (NCBI): domain Eukaryota; kingdom Metazoa; phylum Mollusca; class Bivalvia; order Cardiida; family Cardiidae; genus Tridacna; species Tridacna gigas. The sequence goes on from OX244044.2 coordinate 25,101,308, forward strand.
TTTTGTTGTTTGGTAAAGAGTTAAGTTCATGTTTGTAAAGTTACATAAATTGAAAATTATTAAATTACCCCCAAAAATATATGTAAAAAAAATTGTTGTAAAAACAATCAATTGATCAATAAATATTGATCATTAAAAGGAATTTCTTCTTTTGTAAGACTAATCAATAATTTGAGCCATGCTCTGGCAAAAGGGGCTCAATGCATCTCCACGATACATTATACTGAGCAAGTCATTACATAATTTTGGATCCAGAAAATCCATTTTCTATAACAACAGGCTGAATCATGGGGTAAACTGGTTCTTTGACATGTAGAAAATTGACCAATAGCAAAAAATTTTACTGATGTCAGCCTGCGGAGGCTGACATGAGTTGATACTTTTTGCAGATGCATTAAGCCCCCTTTTCACAGAGCATGGCTCTTATATAAGTGGCGTGTTGCCTTGAGTGTTTTGTTAAGTTAACTAATGATACAATTTCACTAATTTGATAAACATTTTGATATGAATAAGCAAACAATGGGACGCCATTTTCATTTTATGGTCTAAGGGAGAAAACTCGTAATACCATAAAGTTACAATTCATGAAGAGTGACCTCCCTTATTGTGACGATATTTCACGCCCCCCCCTCCCTCACCCACACACACATTCCTCCTTCTTGTAGGAACCGAAATGCATGTAATTTGTAAGAATCAGTAATCGGTACTTTCGGGTTTCTGTAATCAATTGCTACTTGAAAATTTCTTGAAAATTGTTAGATCTACCAGAATTTTGCACGGATTTCCGCCTTGGGCTGTGTCCATTTCGCAATGAATCCTGCTTACGGGCGCCACACCTTATTTCAGATAAACATCTGAATCTACACAGTCGCCGTGAAAGATTTGATTTCAGGCAAAAGCTTTTCATTTATTTGGAACCATTCATTCCCGATTGTCCACCAGTATAACGCAGCTAGCCTACTGCCTTTGAAGTGAAAGGATAACATTTGACGATATTTGTCGATGACCTTGAGACTTTAGTAAAGGAAACCATGACCTAGATAATGTGGATATTGCTTTCTTTATTTCAAAGAAGACGTGCATTAATCTATCTGATCGAATTCCGCGTATTTGCTTACATTGATTGAATGATTTCTGAAATGAGTATACATTCTGTGTTATATCTAATCGTGATAAACAAATCGTTACTTACATGTTTAAACTTTGGCGGTTGTTGCTGTTTACAAATGTGAGAAGATACAAGGGAGACTACTGGCGCGTTACTAAATATCATTCATATTTCTTAACTGCTCCTGAATAATTCTGTGGTGTAATAATAACTTTAGAACTGTAAATATTAACAATACTATCATAAAAAAAATATTAGATACTCCATTTCAACTCGGGGGTAGAAATGTTTATTTTTTTTGTAATACCGATCCTCTCTACAGACTGTTTGTACCATATTTTACTTCGTCTTGCGTTTTAGGTGGTTCACTACAATAAGGGACGCTACTCTGGTATTGATACAGTCTCAAGTTAAGATTGAGTTTTCTCCCTTTGACCATTAATTCTTCAAAATTTCACCAGTCTTCCATATGACACATTCAACTAGTAATTTCGAGTTTTATTTTAATGAAAATTGGTTGGGATCGGAAAGAGAAGCAAAAACTTTAGAAAATAAGAAAAAAGACGTACAATTTAGGGAATGAATACGTAAATAAATCAGTAAGTTCTGCTCCCAATGGATGATCATTTTTCTCCTTATGTTTTTTTTTGTCTATTTTATTTGCAATTGAAAAACAGTTGAAGTACTTATCAAAGCTACAGGAAAAAAGGAAATAATTCATCAAGACAAACCATCAGTTATATGCCAATCAAACTTGGTCTCTGCCTATACCGTCATGTTAAGAGTGAAGATTGGGATCAGACTGCCCCAGAACATGACCTTTGAAAACAATACCACAATAATTTTTCTACAGGTATTCATGAACTGAATTTTCATTCATGTTGATTAACCATATATTTTAACCCTCTCATGGCCTTAGACAGAAATAGGACAACATAGATCAATATCAGACTGTGCAGAATTAGCAGTCTGATAAGTACAGATAACTTGCCCCAAATGCCATTTTCGTTTTTGATGGTTTGCCTCGCAAAAAAAATGGTTGAAATCTCTGCACTGATTTTGTGTGCACTTTTAAACTCTCATCTTTTATTAAGTTAACAACAAAACTAGAATTTGAACATACCTGTTGCTTGCGTATACAATAATCCTTTGTTTCAAGTACAAATATACATAGTAAAATTAGTGTTGCACCCCCTGTGTTTTTTACCGGGTTTGATTTTCTGACGTGAATGAGATAAAATTGGGTCGAAATTAGAATTCGGCTGCTGCATACACCAACAGACTCGTCTTTTGCCCATAAAATGAACTGAACTGAGGTATCCCTTGACCTCATGGTAAGTGGGAATCTTTTGCCTAGATGTTGCTTTCAAATTTAAGAAAAACGAGAAGCGTTTAAGTTTGGTTAAAACAGGGAATTTAATGTCGAAACAAAACTTACGACAGGTTGAAAGTGATCTGCAGAGAATGGACCCACAAAATCAGGCAATTTTGCGTAATTCTGCCTGGGGCATGCAAAACAGCTTGCAGTCTTTGTCTCACACCTCTCAAGAGAGGTTGAAACAGCTCGATCAGTAGCTGTTGCCATGAGGTTAAGGGATACCTCAGTTCATTCCATTTCAGAAACAACAGACTTGTTTGTTCTTGTATACAGCAGCCAGATTCTAATTTCCAACCCATTTCATATCATGCACGCCAGAAAATTAAACACGTTAAAAACACGGGGTGCAACACTAATTTTACTATGTATATTTTCAATTTAAAAACTAAACATATTTGAGATGTTTATGCTCCCCAAAAACAGACACAAAATGGCCATTTTACAGTTTATTTACAGAAAATTTTGTTAAGATTTTTTTAGATTTCCAAGTTACGACTTTTAAAGAGCACTTTAGGTAATTTAACTCTTTACCACACAATCCGGAGTTTTAACGACCCTGAGGAAGAAGGCTTTTAAAAACATTGTGGGAAAAGAAGAAAATGCTGGTAACCAGCATTTTCTTCTTTTCCCACAATGTTTTCTACCCTATTTCAGACAAATTCCATCATTCGAGCCACATTTAAATTGTTGTCTGCAAATGCTTTCAATTTCGACAACTCTGTATTTTTGTTGTGTGGTAAAGTGTTAACTCATTTATGTCAGACTTTTTACTTTTCACGATTTTCGTCAAAATTTGTGAGAAACAATATATAATGGGTTATATACAAGTCAGTTTTTATCAACTGAGAAATATTTTTGTCTATACATATTGAATTTTTTTTTTTTTCAGAAATATATACCAACATCTTTTGCCTCTTGGGAGATTCTGTACTACATATTCTGCATTTGTAAACTTGTTTCTATATTCAACTTTTTTGTTGATCTTTAAATGTTCAAGTTAAACTTCAGACCATTTTTCCATTTTTCAAGCCATTTATCAAAGGTTTGTTTAATTTGTTACTGCAGCAATAGATTAATTTTTTAATCCCCAAAGATAAAATGTCTACCTGTAGTTTAGTGTTTTGTTTTTAAGATCCTAAATAAATGCATGGTTTGATGGTCAATTTGTAATGTGCTATCAAAACTTCTCAAGATTTTTGCATTATTCTGTATCAGAGGCTTAACTCTTTACCAAACGACAAAATTTTAGACCAGTCCAAATTGAAAGCTTATGCAGACAACAAAATGTGACTGAAAAGTTGAAATTTGTCTTGGAAAGGGTAGGAAACATTGTGGAAAAAGGAGAAAATGCTGGTTACCAGAATACCAAAATGTTTTCAAAAGGCTTCTATTTCAGGGTCGTAAAAGTCAGGATTGTGTGGTAAAGGGTTAAAGTGTTTGCAACCATAAGTGTTGGATGTTTTCATCCTTCATTTAACAGAATTTTGAATCAGATACATTCATTCTAAAAAGTAAAGAGTTTTTGGGTAAGGTTCTATGGATGGGTCTTGTTTAACTCTTTACCAAACAACAAAATTTTAGACTTGTCCAAATTGAAAGCATTTGCAGATGACAAAATGAATGTGACTTAAAAATTAAAATTTGTTTTGGGAAATGTAGGAAACATTGTGAGAAAAGGAGAAAATGCTGGTTACCAGCATTTTTTCCTTTTCCCACAATGTTTTCAAAAGGCTCCTCTCTTAGGGTTTTAAACATCGGGATCGTGTGGTAAAGGGTTGTGTCTAAGCGTCTTTTGTACATTCTTTGGGTAGCTTAAAGCTGATACAAGCTGCTGTTCTTTGTTTTTTGGGACACCTTTAACTCTTTCCTAGACAACAAAATTTTAGACTTGTCCAAAATTCAAAGCATTTGCAGACAACAAAAGAAAGTGCCTCAAACGATTAAATTTTCTTTGAATCGGTAGAAAAAACATTGTGGGAAAAGGAGGAAATGCTGGTTACCAGCATTTTCTGTTTTTTCCCCAAAAGCTTTATTTCATAAAGGTCGCCAAAACTCAGGATTGTGTGAGTTAATTTGGTACCAGATGCTTCAAGTCACGACATGCCTTTATATTCATGCTGTTAGTAATCTATCTCATGCTGCACACTACTTTCGGAGATCGTAGATTGGTTGTAGGGTTCATTTGACCAGATAAAATATTCACTCTTTACCAGATGACAAAATTTTATTCTCGTCCATACTGAAATCATCTGCAGACGAGTTAAAATATGGCCTAAATAACTCTACCAAACAACATTTTAGACTGGACCAAATTGAAAGTGTTTGAAGCTAACAAGTTAACCGTAGTTGAACCCTTTACCAGACAACAAAATTTCAGCCTTGTCTAAATTGAAAGCATTTGAAGAAGGCAACTTCAGTGTAGCTGAAGTGGTACAATTTTTCTTTGATAGAGTAGAAACAATTGTGGGAAAAGGAGAAAATGCTGGTTACTTGCATTTTCTCCTTTTCCCACAACATTTTCAAAAGGCTTCTTTCCCAGGGGCGTTACACGGCAGCATTTTGTGATAAAAGGTAAAATGGATTTCTATATTTAGAAAACACTTTGGGAAAAGGAGAAAATGCTGGTTACCAACATTTTCTCCTTTCCCAACGACATTTTCAAATGCCTTCTCTTTCAGGGTCGTTAAAACTAAGGAATGTGTGGTAAGGAGACAATGGAATTTGCCTTTGAAAGGGCAGAAAACATTGTTCAATTTTCTCTCAAATTTTGTGATCTAATTTACTCCATCAAACGACAAAAGTTCAAACTAGTCCAAATTCAAAGCAATTGCAGACAACAAGCTTAAGTGATGGAATTTGTGACAGACACAAAAGAAAATATTGTGGCAAAAAAAACAAGAGGGCCATGATGGCCCTGGATTGCTCACCTGAGCCAATAGGCAAAATGACTCCAGGTGACCAAATTTCAAACTCATCTAAGATTTAATTAAGACAAATGTTTTGACCAATTTTCAAGTCAATTGAGCAAAAAATGTGGCCTCTAGAGTACCCACAAGGCATTTCTTCAATTTGACCTAGTGACCTAGTTTTTGATGCCACATGATCCAATTTCAAACTTGTCTGAATTTTATCAAGACAAACATTCTGACCAAGTTTCACAAGTATCTGACTGAAAATGTGGCCTCTGGAGCTCACACAAGGTTTTTCTAAGATTTGACCTAGTGACCTAGTTTTTGACCCCACATGACCCATTTTTTAACTTGTGTGAGATTTTATCAAGACAAACATTCTGACCAAGTTTCACAAGTATCTGACTGAAAATGTGGCCTCTAGAGCACACACAAGGTTTTACTAAGATTTGACCTAGTGACCTAGTTTTTGACCCCATATGATCCAATTTAAACTAATCCTAGATTTTATCAAGACAAACATTCTGACTAACTTTCACAAGTATCTGACTGAAAATGTGGTGTCTAGAGTGCACACAAGGTTTTTCTAAGATTTGACCTAGTGACCTTATTTTTGACCCCACATGACCCAATTTCAAACTCGTCTGAGATTTTATCAAGACAAACATTTTGACCAAATTTCACAAGTATCTGACTGAAAATGTGGCCTCTAGAGCGCACACAAGGTTTTTCTAAGATTTGACCTAGTGACCTAATTTTTGACCCCATGTGACCCAATTTCAAACACATCTGAGATTTTATCAAGACAAACATTCTGACCAAGTTTCATGAAGATCGGACTGAAAATGTGGCCTCTAGAGCAAACACAAGGTTTTTCTAAGATTTGATCTGGTGACCTAGTTTTTAACCCCACATGACCCAATTTCGAACTCGTCTGAGATTTTATCAATACAAACATTCTGACCAAGTTTCATGAAGATCGGACTGAAAATATGGCCTCTAGAGCATACACAAGGTTTCTCTAAGATTTGACCTAGTGACCTAGTTTTTGACCCCACATGACCCAATTTCAAACTCGTCCGAGATTTTATCAAGACAAACATTCTGACCAAATTTCACAAGTATCTGGCTGAAAATGTGGCCTCTAGAGAGTACACAAGGTTTTTTCTAAGATTTTACCTAGTGACCTAGTTTTTGACCCCACATGACCCAATTTCGAACTCTTTCAAGATTTTATCAAGACAAACATTCTGACCAAATTTCACAAGTATCTGGCTGAAAATGTGGCCTCTAGAGCGTACACAAGGTTTTTCTAAGATTTGACCTAGTGACCTAGTTTTTGACCCCACATGACCCAATTTCGAACTCGTCCGAGATTTTATCCAGACAAACATTCTGACCAAGTTTCTTGAGGATCGGACTGAAAATGTGGCCTCTAGAGTGTACACAAGGTAAAAAGTTGACGATGGACGACGCACGACGGACACAGCACGATCACAATAGCTCACCATGAGCACTTTGTGCTCAGGTGAGCTAAAAATGCTGGGTTAATAGCATTTTCTCCTTTTCCCACAATGTTTCCAGAAGCCTTCATTTTCTGGGTTTTTTAAGAGTCGATTGTTGTTCAGTAACGAATTAAAAGTGTTTACCAAAAGGAACTGGTGGTGACAAACTAGACGAGACACAAAGTAAGTTCAACAAATTTATTTGTCATTTTCTATTTTTATATCAGAGATATAAGGACAACAGTCACTTACAATAACAAGAGTAACAAATGAAAGAAACGAGCCTTGCTTACATCCTTGTCTACATTTTTTCATCTACTATATCCTATCCCATTATCCCACCCACTTTTAAACATGTAATATCACCCTTAGAGCACCTCTCGGGACTTAATTGCCTTTGCGGCTAGTGTAGATCAAGATCAGGCTGCACAAAATGTGCAGCCTGATCTTTGATCTACACTGTTCACTTCACTGAAATACTGTAGATGAAAGCAACCATGCAACTGAAATAATAATTTGGGTCATATTTTTAGCATGAAATTGTCCGACAGGTTTATTTGGCACTCTAAGGGTTGAAAATATTTTTTGAAGGGCTTTTTAGAGTTATTCCTGTGATGAAACTATGCATGTTTATGTTCTTAAACCTTTACCACACAACCCTGTGTTTCTAACAACCCTGAAAAAGAAGGCATTTGGAAACATTGCAGGAAAAGGAGAGAGTGCTGGTGACCAGCATGGTCTACTTTTACTACAATATTTTCTACCCTTTCAAATGACATATCCCATCATTTGAGCCACATTGAAATCGTCCTCTGTAAATGCTTTCAATCTGGACCATTCTAAAATTGTGTTGTTTGTCAAAAACATATTTTTTCAGTTTGAATGGGAACTCAATTATACTTGAGCCATGCTCTGTGAAAATGCATCTCCGAAAAGTATCAACCTAGGTCAGCCTGTGCAGTCCACACAGGCTGACCTGGGCCAAAACTTTTCGTTATTGGTCAATTTTCTACCTGTCAAGGGACCATTCTACCTCATAATCCAGTTGGTCGTTAGAAAAAATTGGCTAGTATGGAATGATAGTTATGTAATTGCCTGCTTGCTATTGTGCATCAAGGAGATGCATTAAGCCCCCTTTTGTCAGAGCATGGCTCATTTAGTTTTGGTTTCATAACAAGATTTGAAGGAATAAGTGCAGAGAAAAGATATTCGTTCACCGCAAGATTTTTTTGTCTGTTGAATATTATAGCCTATGTATGCAACAAATATAGTGTCTTGGACTGCGATACAAACAAGAAAACAGTGTGGTAAGTAGACTTCTCATTATGAACAATTTCTCAATGTTGTAAAACACTTTTCACCTGCAGTGACAATCAACGTGAAGTAACAATATCAATTAAATACTTGACTCAGCAGTAAACTCTGTATGTATGATCATAAATTATGTATGTGGGATATGCTTTCTCGGTCCTTTCACTGTAAGTGGGTCCGCTCGAAAGTAGTTAACTCTTTACCAAACGACAAAGTTTTAGACCAGTCCAAATTGAAATCAGTTGCAGAAGACAAAATAAATTTGAATGAAAAATCAAAATTTGTTTTGGGAAGGGTTGAAAACATTGTTGGAAAAGGAGAAAATGCTGGTTACCAGCATTTTCTCCTTTTCTTACAATGTTTTCTTACAATGTTTTCAAAAGGCTTCTTTCTCAGGGTTGTTAAAAGTTGGGATTGTGTCGTAAAGAGTTAATCCTTTCACACTTTACCAAATGGTAAAATTTCAGACTTGTCTAAACTGAACGCATTTGCAGACGACAATTAAATGTGACTGAAATTATGTAATCTATCCGTGATAGAGAAAAAAGGACTTTGTGGGAAGAAGAGAAAATGCTGGTTACCAACATTTTCTCCTTTTCCCACATGTTTTCAAATGCCCCCTTCTTCAAGGTAGTTAAAACTCAGGATTTTGTGGTAAAGGGTTAACAAATTAATGATCAGGTCTTTTACAACTCTAAAAGACAACATGTTCCCAAGCTACTGGCTGCTTTCCCACAAAACCATTGTCAAAACAATGGTCAGCAGTGAAAGAGGAATGAATCCTTTCGCAATGACTGTCAATGATCCTCAGAAAAAAAATTCGCGAAGCTCGAGATGCAAACCTGTGATCTCATATAGTTTCCCTCTTGTCTGGCAATCAAAAGGTCGTAATTCTAAAGCTGTTCTGTATGATAGGGTGAATTTGGAAACAGAAATAATAAAGATTCATACCATTTCAACCCTTTACCAAACAATCCTGAGTTTTATGACCTTGAGGAAAAAGCCTTTTGAAAACATGATGGGAAAAGGAGAAAATGCTGGTAACCAGCATTTTCTCCTTTTCCTACAATGTTTTCTACCACTTTCCACAACAAATATCGTTATTTGATCTACATTCAATCTGTCATCTACTAATGCTTTCAATTTGGACAAGTCTTAAATTTTCTCGTTTGGTAAAGGGTTAATCTGCTGGATGAAGAGTCAGTTTAGAAAACATTGTGAAAAGTCGAAAAATTATAATTTCATCATTTTTCACATTTTCTTTCTAAAACTCTGTACCAAACGACAAAACTTTGGGCTGGACCAAACTGACAGCATTTGCCAGTGACAAATGTAGCTCAAAATGATGGTTTCTGTCTATGGCAGGGTAGAAAAAAATTGTGCAAAAAGGAGAAAATGCTGGTAACCAGCATTTTCTCCTTTTCCCACAATGTTTTCAAAAACCTCCTCTTTCAGGGTCTTAAAACTCAGGACTGAGTGGTAAATGGTAAAATATTGCCCCCCTAGATTTGCCTCAATATGAGACCAAAATGGGTTATAAAGGCAGGATTGCAGTAACAGTAAACTACAGAAGAAACATTTATAATGCAAGATTAATTCTAGTAACTAGGTAACAAAGCTATGGTACAGTTTGATTGGCTCGTGAAAAATGATTAAAAGATATAATTTACATAATAATGGATATTTTTGCGAGTTAAAAAAAAAAAAGTCTTTCTTTTCAGAAATGCTACAGATAACACAAGGCTTCGTAATTCCTCCTTTCAAAAAGAGATGAACTTTTGTTTCCATGGTAATTACAATGAATAATATGGTATTTGGTAATTTCAACCCCTCTTAGGAATAAGCAGTTTCTCTATCTGTCGCAATATTCTTCAAATCCGTATCAAACAGATGTACATGTATCAAAATATGCCGGTTAAACTTTGCTCCATGATAAAAATTCATAGACTTGTTTCTAATGGTTAGCACTTGCACTTGACAAATTAACCCTTTACCACACACTCTGAACTTTTAACCCTTTACCACACGATCCCTAGTTTTAACGACCCTTAGAAAGAAAGCTTTTTATCTTAGGAAAATGAAAAAAACGCTGGTAACCAGCATTTTCACCTTTTCCAATAATGTTTTCTACTCAAATGCAAGTTTCATCATTTGAGCCACCTTTGATTTGTCCTCTGCAAATGCTCTGAATTCGGACAAGCCTAAATTTTTGTCATCTAGTAGAGTTCATGAAACCAAAAGGCTTTTGAAAACATTGTGGGAAAAGGAGAAAATGCCACTATGTTTTTTACACTTCCAAAAGCAAGTTTTAGTTTTTGAGTCACATCTGTTTTGCTGTCTGCAAATGCTTTCAATTCAGACAAGTCAAAAATTTTGTCATTTGGAAAAGAGGTAAAATCTTGACAGATTTCTCATGCACTTGTTCAGTATTGATGTTACACTCATGCAACAGCTTTGGAAACCTTGTGGGAAAAGCAGCAGCTGTTTGTTAATAGTAGTTGCTTACTTGCCCCACAATGTTTATCTGACCATTCATAAAAGAGATTTTTCATTTTCTTTCATATATCTTTATTTTGTGTTACATGTATAGGGCAAGTTTGCTGTCTTCATTTTTTACCAGACGGCAAAATTGTGGACTTGTCTGAACTAGGCTAAAATGATGGGATTCATCTTTTCAGGGTAGACAATGTTGTGGGTAGAGGGGAAAATTTTCCCTTTTTCGTGGATACCAGCATTTTCTCCTTCCTCTTAGGAGTCACTTTTGGAAATGTTTCATAAAGGGTTAAGGGATTTTTCTTTCCCTTCAATGTTTTAATTCTCTGTCAACCATACAGGATAGTTTATTGTCTTAACCCTTTACCATCTGGAATTTTAACGACCCTGGGAATTGGAGCCTTTGCAAAACATTGTAGGAAAAAGAGACAATGCTTGTAACCAGCATTTTCTCCTTTTCCCACAATGTTTTCTATCCTATTAAGGACACATTTCGTCCTTTGAGCCACTTCAAATTTATGAATTTACATTTATTGAAATGCTTTCAATTTTGACAAGTCTATAATTTTGTGGTTTGGTAAGGTGTTAATCCTTTACCACACAATCCCGAGGTAACAACCCTGGGACTGGTAACCAGCATTTTCTTCTTTTCCTACACTGTTTTCTTCCCTGATTGACAAATTTTATGTTTTAAGTAGCATTTACTTTGTCGTCTGTAAATCCTTTCAATTTGGAGAAGTTCAAAATTTTGTCACCTGGTAAAGAGTCAGACCTTTCTTTGTCATAATAGGCTTGAAATAGCTTTTATTGCCGCAGCCAACATTTTGATCTATCCTTGAATAAATTAAGTAAACAGCATTCCACTAGGATATATACAAAATAAAAAATAAATGTCAGATTCAACATTCACATATAAGTTAACACGTTCATTCCACATTCCACATACAACTGGATTAGACACATCACAAAGTCATTCCATTTATTTACTCAAACACTACGAAAGATTGGCTCTTTTTTATTCAAACTTTGTATCTACGGTGTTATTCTGTTCTCCTCGACAAAGCATTCGTCAGTTTATAACTGTCTTCGGAGTACTAGATTTGCTTCATGATCATTCACATCTATATGTTAATAGCGCATTCCACACACTGTTATTGTTTGTACGATTTAAATGTTTACCGACTCATTCCATATCATGAGAGGTTACTCGAATGCCCACTTACCGCATTTTGTTCATTTTCTAGAGTCTCTGCTCCGTTAGTCTTGGCTGACTGAGTTTCATTTCCTTGACCTGACGGATCAGTTTCCCCTTCGTTCGAATTTGCATAACTTGATTCTAATCCACCCACTGCACTATCATCTTTTGATTTTCCTAGTGTATATCTAAATCCTTCAAAAAGCATTTTCTTCGGTCTCGTAGGATCACTTGCCAATTCATTAGAAATTAAAGAGGTCAAATTCATAGGTTTCTTACTATTCTTGTCAGTATCTGAAATTCTAATACGATCTGTTGGAGAGTTAGGACATGAAATTTCCCGCCCACCTTGCCTTGGTCCTGCCCCTGCACTATCAGCTTTATTTTGATTGGATACTTCACTTAGAGGGGTAGGAACTGATTTACACCGTGAATGTTTATGAGCATCCTCTTGAACTTGAGTTTTCCCAGGATTCACTTGTGGGACAGAGTTGTTGGCCCTGGCAGGCTGAGGTTGGGACTTTGTCTTGCGGAGTTGTCCATCCTTATTACCATTAGCAAGGTCAGGGGCAGATCTGTAAAAAACATACAAAATTCAGTGTATACATGCAAGACATGGTAAGTCTCTTTACTCAATTAAAGACAGCAAAACTTTAGACACTGAAAGCATTAGCAGATTCAAAATTGGCTTAAACCATGGGATTTGTACTCATTTTGGTTGAAAACATTGTGGGAAAAGAAGAAATTACCAGTATTTTATCATTTTCCCCAAATATTTAAAAGCCTACATCATGGAAAAAAATAGTACATATTAAGTTAACCAATGACCATACATGCTGTATAAGACATACAACTAACCTAAAAAAAAAAGAGACACAAAGCAAAGACTTGAAGACAAAAATATATAAGCCATGCTCTGTGAAAAGAGGGCTTAATGCAGCTGCAAAAAGTATCGACCAAGGTCAGCGTCCCCAGTCTGTGCAGGCTGACCTGAGTCAAAACTTTTTTTGCTTTGCGTAAATTTTCTGCATGTCAAAGAACCAGTGTACCTCATGATTTCATTGGTTGTAAGCCAAGATGGATTTTATGGATCCATAACTAAATAATGACTTGCCTTGTATAATGCACCATGGAGATGCATTAAAGCCCCTTTTGCAAGAGCATGGCTTATATCTTTACTTGATGATACTGAAAGATGGTGGGAAATACAATATCATTATTACGTAGATAATTCTTCTGAATAAGAATCTTTGACTAAACTCTGCCTCAATAAGTGCCATTAACTCTTTACCAAACAACAAAATTTTAGATCAGTCCAAATTGAAAGCTTTTGCAGACGACAAAATAAATGTTACTCAAAAATTAAAATTTCTTTCGGGAAGAGTAGAAAACATTGTGGGAAAAGGAGAAAATGCTGGTTACCAGCATTTTCTCCTTTTCCCACAATGTTTTCAAAAGGCTTTTCCCTCAGGGTCGCTAAAAGTCGGGATTGTGTGGTAAAGGGTTAACTTGAAAATCGTTCAAAAGAAGTGCCTTATGGCTTGAAGAATTTCATGATAAGACTCTAAACAGTACGTAGATCCTTAGCTGAGATAGATAGAAGGTTATCATTGATATCATAATTTATAAGAAAGGGAAAGCAGAAATAGCAAGAATATGTCATAACTTACAGCTGTATATGAGAAGGAAAGAGGAAATAGGATCAAGTAACCTATGGCCTTATATGTGAAGGGAAGAATGGTATGGAAAGGTCATAAGATAAGGCCTTATATAAGAGGGCTATTGGCCCTAAAGCGCTCTCCTGAATAAAGTTGTCTACAGTTAATAAAGCTGAAAAGATCCTGGTTTTAATGATGCAAAACACATGAGTTTAAGTGACCGACATTTTGAACCAATGTTACTAAATTCCAAACTTGTCCACGATATCATTAAAACAAACATTCTGACCAAGTTTCATGGGTATCAAAGTGAAAATGTGGCCTCTACGGTGCACACAAGGTTCTTCTAAAATTTGGTCCAGTGACCTCCTTTTTGACCAGATGTGACCCACTCATCAAGGCAAACTTTCTAACCAAGTTTCATGAGAATCAGGCTGAAAAAGTGGCATCTAGAGTGCACACAAAGTTTATCTAAAATTTGACCATGTGACCTACTTTTTGCCGCTACATGACCCAATTTCAAACTTGCCTGAGATATCAACAAGATAAACATTCTAACATTTATCAGTATAAGGCTGAAATTGTGGCCTCTACGGAGCAACCAAGGTTTTCCTAAGAGTTGGCCCAGTGACCTACTTTTTCAGCCAACATAACCTAAATTCAAACTTGTCTGAGAAAGTGCACACAATGTTTTTGTAAGATTTAGCCCAGTGACCTACTTTTTGACCGGACATGACCCAGTTTCGAACTTGTCCAAGATATTATCAAGACAAACATTCTGACCAAGTTTCATACATCTAAGGCTGAAAATGTGGCCTCTAGAGTGCACGCAAGGTTTTTCTAAGATTTGGCCTGGTGACCTTTTTGACCCAACATGACCCAATTTCAAACTTGTCCAAGATATCATCAAGACAAACATTCTGACCAAGAGTCATGAGTATCAGGCTGAAAATATGGCGTCTAGAGTCCACACAATTTTTTCTTAGATTTAGCCCAGTGACTTACTTTTTGACTGGACATGACCCAATTTCAAATCTGTCCGAGATATTATCAAGATAAACATTCTGACCAAGTTTCATGAGTATGTGACTGAAAATGTAGCCTCTTGAGTGCACACAAGGTAATTGTTAATGCCTGGACAGCGGACGCCAGCCACAGAATGATCACAAAAGCTCACCTAGAGCACTTCGTGCTCAGGGGAGCTAAAAAATATCAAAAATATGTCAAGGCCATACACAAGAGGGGAAGAGAAAATAGCATCAAATGTTGTAAGCTAAGGCCTTTTATGACCAGGAAAGAAGAAATAGAAAGAATATGTCAAAACATAAGGCCTTATATGAGAAGGTGGACATGCCATGGAAATGTCATAAACTACAACCTAACCTCTTTCCTACACAAGCCAGACTTTGAATGACCCAAAGGTAGATGGCTTTTGAAAACATTGTGGGAAAAGGAGAAAGTGCTGGTAACCAGCACTTTCTCCTTTTCTCACAATGTTTTCTATTCTATTGAACTTTGATAAAGAGTATAAATATGCCATCACATAAGGCCTTATATGAGAAGGGAAGAAGAAGTAGCATGAAATGTCACAAGGCCCTATATGCGAGAGGAAAAAATGGCATGGTTATATCCTAATAAGGTGCATAGAAAATACAACAATTTCATGAAGCCTGATAGTTTCCTATTGACTAAAACATTTTGATTCCTATTGACTGAGACATTATGATGAAAATATTATTAAAATCAAGCACACTAAATGTAGGTTAATTCACAAATTGTGAGACAAGATAAACCACACTTCTGATCGATTAGAAGAGTCATCAGATGCTGTGTGCCATATCCCTTTACCAAACGACAAAATTTTAGACTAATCCAAATTGAAAGCATTTGCAGACGACAAATTAAATGTAGCTGAAATGATGGTAATTGTCTGTGAAAGTGTAGAAAACCTTGTGGGAAAAGGAGAAAATGCTGGTTACTAGCATTTTCTCCTTTTTCCATATGGTTTTTCAAAAGGCTATTTCCTTATGGGGTTGTCAACACTTTGGATTATGAGGTAAAGAATTAAGACTTGTCTCGCGTTGAAGGCACCAGCATTTTGTCCTTTTCTCACAATGTTTTGAAAAGCTCTCTCTTACAAGTTCATTAAAACTCCTGATTTATTGTTCAGTCAAGGGTTAATTGAAACTGCAAGTAAAGGAAAGTGAGAAAAAGTCATAAATGGGAAAAAGTTTTAGGTCTGCAATAAATCCATCAACCCCCTTATGCAATTCTTAGAAAAACTCACATGATCCGAAAGAAATTTGAAGAAAGGCATACAAGAGGGTTTAAATAGTCCTGATTTCTCACCTGGAAAAGTACTTTGTGGAGGAAAGAAAAACATTTTTTTTTCCAACTAAAAGAACTTTATACATTTTCACCACTTATTAGGAATTCCATACTTATTCAGAGCCAAGATCTCTTTTTTTTTCTTCTTTTTTTAGATACAAGGACTTTGACCTTGACCTTTAGCCAACTAAAAGAACTTTATACATTTTCACTATAAAGGTCTATGTAAAACAACAGCAATATTGTGCACACAGCAATAGAGAAATTCCCAACCAGATGAGAGTCAAGATCTTGTTTTTTCCTATTTTTAGAAACAAAAACTTTGACCTTGACCTTATTCACAAAAGCATTATATGTGCATAGTCTGCAAGTAAAAATTTATCCAAATGTCAACTATCAGAATCATAGCTCATTAATCGTTGAAGTAATTATAGCTTCAACTTCTTTCTAGTTTTTGTTAACTGTGACCTCTACTTGACCGTGACCTCTACTTGGTGACCAGCATTTCCTCCTCTTCAGACAATGTTTTATAACCTATCAAAGACAAATTTCATCCCTTGTGCAGAATTTTAATTGTTGTCTGCATATACATTCAGTTATACATTAAAGTATAAATTTTTCTCCTGCGGTTTTACAACCCTGAGAAAAAAAGCCTTAGAAAACATTGTGCTAAAAAGGAGAAAATTCTGGTAACCAGCATTAAATTTTTGTCCTTTTCCCACAATTTTTTCTACCCTTCCAAAGTGAAATCTCAATTCTTGAGTCACATTCATCTTAATGTCTGCTTTCTGCTTTCACTTTGTTGTTTGGCCAAGAGTTAACCCTTTCCCAAATGACAAATTTTGGACTGGTCCAAATTGAAAGAGTATGCAGATGACAATTTTAAATTTGATGAAAATTGCAGAAAGGTCTCAAAAGGGGTAGAAAACACTGTGGGAAAAGGACAAATTGCTCGTTACGAGCAATTTCTCCTTTTTCCCCAGTGTTTTCAAAAGACTTGTACTGCAGACACGTAAAAACCAGGGCTTGTTTGGGAAGGGGTTAAAGAAATTACTGTCACATGACCCATTACAGATGGATGATGGACACCTGATCAACCACAGTAACTCACCTTGAGTATTTTAAGCTCCGGTGAGCTAAAAAGTGGTAGGACTTGAATCTATCATAAAGAAAGCATTACAAAAATACAGTCTACATGTGTATGGAAGATAAGTTTTGAGAAGTAAATGTCAAATTACAAAAGGTTAGCCATCACCATTTGAATACATTAAAGGTAGCTCTAAAATAATGGGTGTTTACCTGCAGTTATTTTTTTTACTGATGTCATCTGAAATGTCACAGTTATGTATAAAATACAAAAAAAGTTAATGTCTCCATTGACAGTAATATATACACTGGTTTGCTGAAACTAACCACTTACCAAAAGGAGTATTACAACTGCCTGTGCCCCTGCAGTGACAGTGATTGAAAACTTTGGGAAAAAAATGAGCATCTGATAACCCCCATTTGATTTTTCATCTCCAAATGCTTTGAATAATTATAGGAAAGTCTTAAATTTTGTTGCCAAGTTATGGGTTCATTTATCAGAGCTCCAGATAGTGGGAGTGATTTTGATTTCAAAATTGAAAATATTAATTACTGTCCACTTAGCCCTATGTTATGGGTACTCATTAGAATCGTCTCATTGAGACGATTCTAATGAGTACCCACAACACAGGGTTTGGAAGAGAAGTAACGGATTTAGAATAGTATAGCTCCCTCGTATCTGGAGGTCTGATACACCATAGATAACAATGTACCGAATCAAATCTATACAACACTCTATCTTTGACTCGGTAAGAAACTAGCACTGTTATGAAGTTAGTCAAGCTAAATATATCATTAGGCTATATAGGCATGTGCCATTTCTGACATAATAAGTGATGTAAAACTGCTTTTCTGTTTTTCCCTAAACTACGTTAATGTTGGTTGTCTTGTGTACTGTTTCATTGTACCTACCATTCATTTCAAAATCTCTATCAATTTGTTACTGTCATAAAAGAAAATCAAGCACATTATTTCTGGAAAGATATGACAATTACAACAATAACATAGAAACCAGTGCTTATCAGACTGTTGCTTTTATTTAACTTCAGTTTCATTAACCCTTTACCGCACGATGCCGCCTTTTAACGACCCTGGGAAAGAGGCCTTTTGAAATCATTGTGGGAAAAGGAGAAAATGCTGGTAACCAGCATTTTCTCCATTTCCCACAATATTTTCTACCCTATCAGGAGAAAATTGCACCATTTGAGCCACATTGAAATTGTTGTCTGCAAATGCTTTCAGTTTGGACAAGGCTAAAATTTTGTCGTTTGGTAAAGGGTTAATTCTTTACCAGATGACAAATGTTAGACATTTCCAACTTATATTTGGGATCTGTGTTTGACAGGGTAGAAAGTATAGTGGTACCTAGCACTTTCTCCCTATCCCACAGTGTTTCAAACACTTTCTACCTTCTACTCAATAAACAAGAGCACCCCATGAAGTTCCAAACACAGTTATAATTCGAAGTTAAAAAAAAGGGATATAACTGTCAGATATACTTTGATGGTTATTGGTTACCTACCCTTGTATGGGTTCCCCTCTTGATAGATAACAACTTGACCTAGTTTGAAGAAAGTATCTTCCGTAATATATTTTTGCACGACGACAACACAGACCACAGGGATACTGCAATAATGGCTATAACTCAACATTTTCTTTGAAAACAGCCAAGCTAAAATTGCCATTGTTGGGTAAGGCGTTAATTACATTCCCTCCTACAGAAGACTTTTTGCATCTTGCATCAGAAAGACTTTTAAAAACATTGTGGCATGAGGAGAAATTCCTCATTACTCAAATTGCTTGTTTCCATCTGATACAAATTTCAGCAAATAAAGTTAACCCTTTCCCAAACAAGCCCTGGTTTTCACGTGTCTGCAGTACAAGTCTTTTGAAAACACTGTGGGAAAAGGAGAAATTGCTCGTAACGAGCAATTTCTCTTTTTCCCACACTGTTTTCTACCCTTTTTGATTACTTTCTGCCATTTTCATCAAATTTAAAATTGTCGTCTGCAAACTCTTTCAATTTGGACAAGTCTAAAATTTGTCATTTGGGAAAGGGTTAAACATTCTGAACTCATTTTCAAAACTGTTTGCAGTGTCAATAAGAGGACAAAAAACCTTGCAGGAAAAGGAGAAAATGAAGTTTTTACCAGCATTTCCTCCTTTTCCTACAATATTTTATACCTGTCAAAGACAAATTCTATCATTTGAAATCAATCTGATTTGTTGTCTGCAAATGCTTTAAATTCAGACAAGTCTAAAATTGTGTTGCTTTGTAAAACATTGAAACTTTTCTTAACTGTAAAACAAAATAGATGAGCCATGCTCTGGCAAAATGGGGCTTAATGCATCTCTGTGATGCATGCTATCAAGCAAGCCATCACAAGATCACTGATCCATAAAATCCATTTTGTCTATCAACAGACTGTATCATGAGATATCCTGGCCCTTGGACTTGCAGAAAATTGACCAATAGCAAAGAGCTTCAACCCAGGTCAGTCTGCACGGATGCAGGCTGACCTGGGTCGATAGTTTTTGCAGATATATTAAGCCCCTTTTCACTGAGCCTGGCTCATATGTAATGCACAGGGAAATAAAAATTATGAAAACTGAACAAAACTGAGACTGAATTCTTGCTACATAAGAACCTTTAGCCTTCTACTCTTTACCACACAATCCCCACTTTTAAAGACCCTGACGTAAACGGCTTTTCAAAACATTGTGGGAAAAGGAGAAAATGCTGGTCACCAGCATTTTTTCCTTTTCCCACAATCTTTCCTACACTTTGAAATACAAATTGCATGTCTTAATTATTGTCTGCAAATGCGTTTAACTCTTTACCACACAATCCTGACTTTTAACACCCCTGAGAAAGAAGCCTTGTGAAAACATTGTGGGAAAAGGAGAAAATGCTGGTAACCAGCATTTTCTCCTTTTCCCACAATGTTTTCTACCCTTCCCAAGACAAATTTCAATTTTTCAATCACATTTATTTTGTTGTCTGCAAATGCTCTCAATTTGGACCAGTCTAAAATTTTGTCGTTTGGTAAAGAGTTAATTGAGGCAAGGCTATAATTTTCTGGTTTGATGAAAGAGTTAACTCAACTTAACCAGATGACAAAACTTTGAATTGGTGTAACTAAAAGCATTTGCAGGCTGAGAATCATGGGATGTCTTTGAAACTTTTGAAACATTGTGGGAAAAGGTGAAAATATTGGTAAACAGCTTTTTTCTCTTTTTCCCATGTTCAAAAGTTTTTGAGGTCTGGTAAAGAATTTAACCCTTTCCCATACAACAGCTTGTCGACACTTCCATATTGAAAACTAGAACTGTCGCAAAGTGGACAAATACCCCATCAGCAACTTGTCACTGAAGCAGCACAATCTGAGAATGAAAATGGTTTTCAAAACAAAAATCACCAGTGACCTTGACCTTTGACCCATGTGACCCCAAAACAATTGGGCACCCACCTCCTTGAGTCACAAGTAACACTTGTGTAAAGTTTCAGGGTCTTAGGTCAAATGGCTTTTGAGTTAGAGCACTGAAACGAAAAAGTCTACGAACGGACGGATTGATGGATTGACAGACAGACAGAAATGGTGAAACCAGTATACCTCCCTGGTTGGGGGTATAATAACTAAAAAAGACAAATGACCTGCAGTTCTTTTATAGGTTAAAAAATATTGCGGAAAAAGCAGCATTCTCTTTTTTCCCACAATGTCTTCAAAAGCTTCTTTCCTCAAAGTTGTTAAAACTCAGGACTGTGTGATAAAGGGATAAGACAGGTAGGCCAAATAAACTCAAAATTAAACAGGACAACAAACCTCTAACACTAACCAATCGCAACAAAGTCATGCTTTGTGAGAAAACATTTGTACAGGTTTATATTGACTCACTTCTCTATGCACAGTTATCAACAATGTTAAAATTTCTGGATTGTTGCATTGTTTCAAATACTTCTAATTTCTGTTAGTGAAAAACTCTTCAAGATAAAGGTATGTTTAGACCTATTACCGGGACCACAAGGTCAAACAAAAATCAATGGCAACATATGTAAAATACAATCAAATGCAACGATTTTTACTAATGGAAGCACATTTTATTGCGATTCAGTGTCTAATAGGCATATTCAGGCTTTTATTTCTCATCTGTTGTTCTGCTTATGGGTTAGTTAATTTTTAGCCTTCCTTACCGGAACTTTTAAAAGGTAAAAAATATTATGCTGTCTTGCAAGAACTATTAATTTTCTTACCAAATATGTGGAAGAGTGCTCAAAGAGAGACAAATCTATTGGACTGGTAATAATAAGTATTGCTTTCACAAAGCATGATAGCTCGGTCAACTATGTGCAGGGCATGAAACCCAGTGTTTGCCTGTTTGTTTCCCCCTCGTTTTTCTCGGAAAAAATTCTTTCACTGAATAGACAATGGTGTTTGCTGAAAGATTCATTCCTCTCCTACATGTGGCCATTATTGCGACAATCTTCATGTGATACATCAGCAGGTGGATTAGAAAGAATGTGGTGCAAAGTATTGGTAAGAGGAACTGAAGGAGAGCACAGCCAGTGCACTGGCTGCTGTAATATAACTAATGTTGAAAATGGCTTTGAGGCCTTGAACATCAAACAACCATATCAACCATCCAAATGCTTCTCTATTAGTGAATCACTCACTTTCTTCTTCATGACAATTTTAAGAACCTCCTTGTAAAGCAAATTGCCAAACTGTTTTCATTTGCCCCCAAAACTTGATTATGCTTGCATAGGATTCAATAAACACCTGTACAAATGCAGTAAACAACAACAATAGTAAAAATATTAACAATTACATGTGGCCTGCAACATGTGAAATGAGACCTTTGGACATTTGCGTAAAGAGTTGTCCCGGATTAGTCTGCGCAGTCCTCGCAGGCTAATCCGAGATGGCACTTTACAACTACATAAGATTTTTTCATACAGTAGACTTTCATGAAACAGAAAATCGCATAAAAACGGGAAGTGCCGTCTCGGATTAGTCACAGACTGCACAGGCTGATCTGGGACGACACACTTTTACCCGTATGTCCGAAGGCCCCTTTTCGTGTGTTGCACGCCATGTAATGATATCATAATATACAAACATTGGTCATACTTACAATTCCTTTGTCATTTCTTTTTCTTTATTATAAAATGCTATTGGTGATTGTAAAGCTGAAATGGAGTCAAGAAAGAAGACGTTTCTTAAAATGAGTCATGTTTTGTGAAAAGGGGGCTTATTCATCTGCAAGAACTATTGACCCAGGTCAGTCTGCGCAATTCTCGCCGGCTGACCTGGACCAAAACTTATTTTGTTAACCCTTTACCAAACAACAAATGTTTGGACTGGACCAAATTCAATGCATTTGCAGACAACAAATGTTGCTAAAATGATGATTTCTGTCTATGATAGGGTAGAAAACATTGCGGAAAAAGGAGAAAATGCTTGTTACCAACATTTTCTCCTTTTCCCACAATGTTTTCAAAAGGCTTTTTGTTCAGGGTCGTTAAAACCCGTGATTGTGTGGTAAAGAGTTAACTGTCCATTTTCTGCAGCTCAAAGGACCAGCGTGCCCCATACTTCAGTAGGTTGTTATAAAAAATGGATTTTATGGATCCGTAACATTGTGATGACTTCTTTGGTATAATTCAACACAGAGATGCATTAACTGTTTTCCAAACAATCCCAGGTTTTAACGACCCTGGCAAAAAGGCCTTTTGAAAACATTGTGGGAAAAGGAGACAAGAGGGCCATGATGGCCCTGGAGTCGCTCACCTGAGCCTTTTGACTAAGCACAACCAATTTCCAACGTCTTGTGAGATATATGTATTACCAAACAATAAAATTTTAAACTCATCAGTCTGAACCTTCTGCATAAAACAAATAATATGAGGATCAAGCTGTGGGATTGGTCTCTCAAAGGGGTAGAAAACATTGTGAAAAAGGGAAAAAATGCTGGATATCAGCATTTTCTCATTTTCAAACAGTGTTTTCAAAAGGCTTCTTTCTGAGAGTCATTCGTACACTAGGTTTTTCTAAGATTTGACCTAGTGACCTAGTTTTTCAGCCAACATGATACGTTTTCAAATTGGTCCAAGATATCATCAGGACAAACATTCTTACCAAATTTCAAGAGTATTGGACTGAAAATGTGGCCTCTACAGCGTACACAAGGTTTTTCTAAGATCTGACCTAGTGACCTAGATTTTGACCCAACTTGACCCATTTTCAAACTCATCCAAGATATTACCAAGGCAAACATTCTGAGCAACTTTAAAAGAGTATTGAACAAAAAATGTGGCCACAACAGTGTACACATGGTTTTTCTAAGATTTGACCAGGTGACCTAGTTTTTGACCCGACATGACCCATTTTCAAATTCGACTTAGATATCATCGAGACAAACATTCTGACCAATTTTCAAGAGTATCAGACAGAAAATGTGGCTTCTGGAGCTTACACAAGGTTTTTCTAAGATTTGACCTGGTGACCTAGTTTTTCACCCGACATGACCCATTTTCAAACTAGTCAGAGATATTATCAAGGCAAACATTCTGACCAACTTTCAAGAGTACTGGACAGAAAATATGGCCTCTAGAGCATACACAACGTTTTTCTTAGATTTGACCTGGTGACCTAGTTTTTGACCCAACAAGGCACATTTTCGTACTATTTCAAGATATAATCAAGACAGACATTCTGACCAACTTTCAAGAGTATCAGACAGAAAATGTGGCCTCTATAGTGTACAAAAGATTTTTCTAAGATTTGACCTAGTGACCTAGTTTTTGACCCCACACGAACCAATTTCAAACTTGTGCGAGATTTTATCAAGACAAACATTCTGACCAAGTTTCACAAGTATCTGACTGAAAATGTGGCCTCTAGAGCGTACACAAGGTTTTACTAAGATTTGACCTAGTGACCTAGTTTTTGACCCCACATGACCCAATTGCGAACTCGTGCGAGATTTTATCAAGACAAACATTCTGACCAAGTTTGATGAGGATCGGACTGAAAATGTGGCCTCTAGAGCGTACACAAGGTTTTTCTAAGATTTGACCTAGTGACCTAGTTTTTGACCCCACATGACCCAATTTCGAACTCATCCGAGATTTTATCAAGACAAACATTCTGACCAAATTTCATGAGGATCGGACTGAAAATGTGGCCTCTAGAGCGTACACAAGGTTTTTCTAAGATTTGACCTAGTGACCTAGTTTTTGACCCCACATGACCCAATTCGAACTCGTGCGAGATTTTATCAAGACAAACATTCTGACCAAGTTTGATGAGGATCGGACTGAAAATGTGGCCTCTAGAGCGTACACAAGGTTTTTCTAAGATTTGACCTAGTGACCTAGTTTTTGATCCCACATGACCCAATTTTGAACTCGTCCGAGATTTTATCAAGACAAACATTCTGACCAAATTCCATGAGGATGGGACTGAAGATGTGGCCTCTAGAGCCTACACAAGGTTTTTCTAGGATTTGACCTAGTGACCTAGTTTTTGACCCCACATGACCCAATTTCGAACTCGTCCGAGATTTTATCAAGACAAACATTCTGACCAAGTTTCATGAGGATTGGGCTGAAAATGTGGCCTCTGGAGGTAAAAAGTTGACGATGGACGACGCACACCGCACGACAGACGACGGACACAGCACGATCACAATAGCTCACCATGAGCACTTTGTGCTCAGGTGAGCTAAAAATGCTGGTTACCAGCATTTTCTCCTTTTCCCACAATGTTTTCTAGCGTTTCAGAAACAAATCCAATCATTTCAGCAACATTTAATTTGTCGTCTGCAAATGCTTTCAATTTGGATCAGTCTAAAATATTGTGGTAAAGAGTTAAACATCCTTTTGCCAGACCATGGCTTAAATGTATATTTGTCAACTGGGAGCTCCAAACTTCACAATTATGTTGTAATACATTGAAGTTAAAATTTGGCATATACTTTAACCCTTCACAAACAATTTCATGCTTTGATGACTGAGGAAGGATGCTTTTGAAAACATTGTGAGCAAAAGAGAAAATGCTGGTAACCAGCATTTTCTCCTTTTCTCATGGTGTTTTTTGTTCTCTCAAAGATGTATCCCATAATTTCAGCCAAATTAAATTTGTCAATTAACTACTTTGCTGGACAACAAAAACCTTGAAACTTCACAAAACCATTGTATGCAGGTGCTTTTGCTTGGCTGCCGTTGCATTTAAAAATATACAAGCCATACTTGATTCTAATCAAAAGTAGAACTTCAATCATAAAAGGGACACAACTGTGTAGAAAATATTTTTATGTAGAAAAATTCTTTACCAAACAACCAAATACTAGACTGGTCCAGATTGAAAGTACTTGCAGCAGACAAACTAAATGTGACTCAAAAACTGAAATTTCTCTTTAAAAGTGTAGAAAATATTGTGGGAAAAGGAGAAAATGCTGGTTACCAGCATATTCTCCTTTTCCCACAATGTTTTTGAGAGATTTCTTTCTCAGGGTTGTTAAAACTCGGGATCAGGTGGTACAGGGCAATCCTGACTTTTAACAACCCTGAGAAGGAAGCCTTTTGACAACATTGTGGGAAAACGAGAAAATGCTGGTTTCCCACAATTTTTTCTACCCCTTCCCGCAACAAATTTCATTTTTTGGGTCACATTCATTTTGTCGTGTGCAAATGCTTTCAATTTGGACTTGTCTGAAGTTTTGTTGTTTGGTAAACAGTTAGGGCTTACCACAATCTGCCCTTCTGGTCCATGTTCCCCCTTTTAATAGTTATAGATTAGTTAGAGTAAGAAGTGTAATATCTTCATAATGCCAAAGATATGACAAAAAGTCAACATTAACACATGACCTTGATGTATATAGCATTAGGGCTATGATAATACCCTGTTTTCTATGAAAACAGCCAAGTGACCAGCCCCAATAACTCAGGTGGTAGAGCACGGGACTTGTGACAATCAAATCTTGGGCCTTTGAGAGTGTGAGTTCCATTCCTAAAATTACTAAAAAATCTTTTGGACAGGACGTTAAACCCAGGTCGCGTGACAGTGCTATACACTGAGCATGTTGAAGAGTCAGGTGTTTTGCCCTGCATCCTGCACCCTCCCCTGTAACGAAACTAATCGCCTTCTGGGGGTATTGCCCATAGGGCAACTGGTGGTGACGATAAATAATATCAACCAATGAACAAACAGCAAAGCTAAAAATGCCTACCTCTGAGAAAATCTCCCTGCATTTCTAGTATTTTTTGTATAGCAGTGACCCAGGTTTGTTTCAATGCCTCCGTCGGGGCTTGAATGATAAATTTCATGTCTGCCCCAGGCGTTTGGTCCTTCAGCATGAATCTTACAGGATCGCTATCCACAGTCTCGGTCATCGACATTTTATTGACCTGCAGAGAAAACCATATTATTCAGGATTGTGATTGACTTGGAATTTCAGTCTAAAGAAATGAATTAGATGTAAAGTGTTGGCCACTGGCCGAAAAATGAATTTGAAACCTAGGTAAAAAGTAAACAAAAGATAGAGCGACTTGGCAGCTTTTCACTTAGTTTTAAAATTCATTTTCCTGCCAGCGACTTCCACAAGGACTGACTGTACAAAAACAGATTGCTATCTTCACAATAATTTCCATACTTTTAAATGGTGAGACTTAAATTTAAATAAGCCATACTCTGGCAAAAGGGGGGCTTAATACATCTCTGTGATCCATTATACTCAACAAGTCATCAGCCATGATCATGGTTCCACAAAGTCCATTTTGTCCACCAAGTGATTAAATCATGAGGTAAACTGGTCCTTGGACATACAGAAAATCAGTAGCAAAAAGTATCAACCCAGATCAGCCTGCGCATTCTGCGCAGGCTGACCTGGGTTGATACTTTATGCAGATGTATTAAGTCTCCTTTTCACAGAGTATGTTATAAATGCATGTTAACATCTGCATTGTTTACTTTTGGGCAATACTGACCTTTAAAGGTTTTACTAGAAATATCACAACAAGAGCACCACATGTGAGTGCCAAAGCTTGGCTGCAATTTTCTGTGAAGGGGGGCATACCTGTATCAAAAATACTTTGACAGTTACCTACCCATTGCTGTATGGGTTCCCCTTTTGATAACTAACAATTTGTCCAAGTTTGAAGCAAATATCTTCAGTAATACCACAGATATTATAAAATGTCGAAGTTTTCGCACGACAACGCAGACAACGACGTCAGGGCTATAACAGTACCTTTACAGCTTCTTTGAAAACAGCCACGCTAAAAAAACAACAACTCACCTTCAAACTGTTTTTATAAAAATAGTGAGCATTAACCATATTTCCCCGTTTTTTCTCTGTCATTTCACTGAACAAAATGATCTGTTCAAACAGGAATACCCGACGTTCCTTGAACTTTGGCTGATTGGCTTTAGCACTTGCCGTCGCGCTTGTCACCTCAGCCACTAGCAGCGTGTCTTGAAGGAGAAGTTTACCAACTGCAGTGATTTTACCCTGAAAAAAAAAAAAAAGATTTCTTTGATAATCATACTCAGCCCCCAACAGAAAGCTTTGTTGATAAACACTATGATTTGACCCTTTACCAAACATTCCCATGTTTCAATAATTCTGATGAAGAAGGCTTTTGAAAACATTTTAGGAAAAGGAGAAAATGCTGGGAACCAGCATTTTCTCCTCTTTCTCAAAATGTTTCATACTCTATCAAAGACAAACTCCCATCATTTTAGCTACCTTTAATTTGTTGTTTGCAAATGCTTTCCAGTTGGACAAGTCTTAAACACTGATTTTTGTAAGAGAGTTGACACTTTATCAAACAACAAAATTCTAGATTTTTCCGAATTCAAAGCAATTGCCGATGACAATGAAAAATGTGGCCCAATTGATAGAATTGGTTTTTGATAGGTTAGAAAAAAATTCAGGGAGAAGAAGAAAATGCTGGTTTGCAGCATTTTCTTCTTTTCCTGCAATAGTTTCAAAAGCTTTGGTCTTTAAATCTCAGGACTGCGTGGTAAAGTGTTAAACGATAGTGACTATTACCACACTGTGACCCTGACCTTTTGACCACAAAGCGAATAGGTATCATACTTACTTCATTATAGTCAATTATCTGGGTCTGTATTCACCAACTATTCTTAAGAACATTCATAGCCTGAATTTGGAAGTAACACAACTTCTGACTGGCTAAACCAAATGGTTTAGCCAATCAGAACATGTGTTACTTTCAGATTTAGAAAATTCTTGAGAATAAGACTAAGGACATTCTTAAGAATGGTTGGTGAATACAGACTCGGGTGTAATAATTTTGAAGGGCCTATTTCAAAGTAATCATTATTGCACAAATTTTGTTTGAGATCTACCAAAACTGATTTAAATCTTTACCAAATGACAAAATTTTAGACTAGTCCAAATTGAAAGCTTTTGCAGACGACGAAATAAATGTGAAATTTGTTTTGGGAAGAGTAGAAAACATTGTGGGAAAAGGAGAAAATGCTGGTTTTCCCACAATGTTTTCAAAAGGCTTCTTCTTCAGGGTCGTTAAAAGTTGGGATTGTATGGTAAAGGGTTAAGTGACAAAGAGGGAAAAAGACAGAGGAAAGCAAAATTACTTTCTCATGAATAGATATGTGGAAAACATTTTGATGAACGAAAAGTGCTTGATGCATGCAACTTCTGTTCTCTCATTGTTTTAAAAAACTTTCCATCTGTGGGAAAGAAGAAACTCTTCTTGAGAGAATTACTGATTGTTACCATAATTCAAAACCAAGAGAGACAACTGTCCAACAAAATAGGATGAATAGAAGGGAGATAACTCACATCAAATCCCTGCAATCGTCCAAACTGCATCATATCATTGGCGTCTTTAGGAACAACACACATAACTTTGTAAGCCTTCTTTAGAGCGAGTGGATCCAGCCCTGCTTTCTCTGTGTACTTGAGGATATCCTGAGAAAAAACAATGAATAGAATACAGTAAGACCTGTCCTACTGGTAACCTCAATTTAGCAAGCAACCTGTATTCAGCGAGCAAATTTTAAGTTTCCAAGAGGCAAATGATTACGTTAAATTTTACCTGGTTTATGCAAGCACCCATCTTAAGAAAACACAATTTGAAAGTCCTGCATACAGGTTTGACTGTATGGCAGTCTATTTCAGCAGGCACTTGTATCCACGTATCACTTATATCTAAACAGCTCTTTTATCAAACAGCCACTTGTATATCATTGCCACATGTATCTAACAGCTAGGGACAAGGCTTTTGAAAACATTATAGGAAAAGGAGAAAATGCTGGTAATCAGCATTTTCTCCTTTTCCCAAAATGTTTTTTATCCTTTCAGAGACAAATCCAATCATTGAGCCATATCTGATTTGTCTTTAATTATGTACTTTCAAGATGGACGAATCTAAATATTTGCCTTTTTTTTTTTAACCATGCTTGTACTAAATAAATGTAACACAAAAGATAAATATTGCAAGTGGAAGGCTGTTTTTCTCAAAATATCTGGCAAATAAAGAGACCCTATAGATCCAAAATCAGACTGCACATTCTCTGCAGCCTGATTTTGATCCGCACTGTCCACACTGGCTACTAAACCTGGTTTCTGCCATCTTTAACCATTTACCAGACAGTAAAATTTTAGACTTGTTCAAAATGACAGCATTTACAGACAACAAATTAGATGATTCTGATTGAAAGCATTTGCAGACAAATTAGATGAAACTCAAAATATGAAAATCTGTCTATCATATCGTAGATAACATTGTGGGAAAAGGAGGAAACACTGGTTACCAGCATTTTCTCCTTTTCTACCCTTCCCAAAATATTTTGTCGTCTGCAAATGCTTTCAATTTGGACTAGTCTAAAATTGTGTCACTTTGTAAAGGATTAAAGCCCTGTGTGTTACCAGCTAAGCAACCCTGCTTGGCTCATTAGGATTATAATTACTAAATTCTAACCAAGACTTCTTTGACATTCCAAGATGTCCATTCCCATTTTCAGCCAGTTTTTAGCCCATTCCATCTTTATTTTACGACACTATAATCATTCTTGTATCTCCATGCCAAATGTTGCACCTGACAGCTGCAAGTTTGCACTAATTACTAAAATGCATTTCATTTTTTGGCAGCCTTCAAAGAAATAACTGTTGTTGTTTTTCATTTTAATTGAGGACAAATCCCTTAAGTTTTTCTATCCTTTACACCATATATATTAGTAATTAATCTACGAATACACAGCCGACCAAATTCTGAGCCATTCTACACACTGTCAAGTTTTAACAGCATTTTTTTTTCCTCTCTGGTTGTAAGGATGTATCTTTCAACATGGGTGGTCTGTGTGTAACATGTAGAAATTAAAATACCATAACCCATTTATATTGTTGGGTATTTATCCTCTTAACACTTCACCACACATTCCCGACTTTTAACCAACCTGAGAAAAAAAATCCCTATGAAAACATTGTGGGAAAAGGAGAAAATGCTGGTAACCAGCATTTTCTCCTTTTCCCACAATGTTTTCTATCCATCCTAAAACAAATTTTATTTTTTCAGTCACATTTATTTTGTCGTCTGCAAAAGCTTTCAATTTGGACCTGTCTAAAATTTTGCCGTTTGGTAAAGTGTTAACTACTTTAACCACTTATCCGAAAATCCATCTTGAGCAAAAACTAGCGTGAATGATATAAAAGCGAAATATTTAGAGGCAAGGAAAAAGTTGCATGATGTGTAAATTTGACTCATTGGTTTGTTTTACTTAACCCTTTACCGCACAATGCTGCCTTTTAATGATTCTGAGGAAGAAGGCTTTTGAAAACATTGTGGGGGGGGGGAACCAGCATTTTCTTCCTTTCCCACAATGTTTTCTACCCTCCCAAGAGCAAATTTCTGATTACGAGCCACATTTAAGTTGTTGTCTGCGAATTCTTTCAATTTGGACCAGTCATTTGGAAAAGAATTAATATTGATTTACCCTTCACCAAAAGACAACATTTTAGCCTCATCAATAGTGAAAGCATTCTGTAGAGAAGAAACTAAACATGAGTCAAATGACGAGATATGATTTTGACAAAGTAGAAATCATGGTGGGAAAAGGAGAAAATGCTGGTTACCAGCATTTTCTCCTTTTCGAACAATGTCTTCAAAAGCCTTTTTCCTCTGGGTCGTTAAAACTCAGGATTGTGCGATAAAGGGTTTACACCACTTTCATCAACATTTCTGTCATATCAGAGCTACAGCTCATTCATTCATGTCTTTCCTTGGTTTCACTAGCACTTGCCTGGGGCTCTGAAGTGTCTTGTCCAATGGCACTCCAACAATAAACCCAACTCATTGAGTAAAGATCAAACCTGGAAACTCCAGGTTTTAAATCCTACATTTACACCAGTGTGCTGTGCAGGATCCCTTTGTTTGATGCAGTAAGGTTTTATGCTAGTTTCAACAATATTTCAGTCATAGCAAAGCAATAGCTCAGTATTTCATGCCTAGCTTGGGGTTTGCAAATAACAGACTTGGCCTTTACAGTGTTTTACACAAAGGCACTCTCATGTGCGCAATGTCACCAGAATAGGCATAAAAAGAACACCGCATGCTGATGCCAACGCTTGGCTGCAGTTGCTTGATTTTCAGTGAAAATTCTGGGTCAAAAGGAGGGACATAACTTTATCAAAAATATTTCGATGGTTACCTACCCAGAATGTATAGGTTCCCTTTCTGATAGTTAGCAACTTGTCCAAGTTTGAAGTAAATATCTTCAGTGATAACAAAGACATTATAAAATGTCAGTTTTTGCATGACGACATCACAGACGCAGACGACAACAGGGCTATGACAATAGCTGGACTATTTCTTGGAAACAGCAGAACTAAATATGGAACACCTGTTTTTTTTTTTTGAGGTCAGTGGCAGTGAAATTCATTGCTTATCAAAACAATTTCAAATCAATTTTTGCCTAAGAGAAACTAGATATGTCAAAGGCTGACTAAATGCCCCAACAACTGCCAAGTCAATAGATCAGGAAAAAAAGTTCAAAGGGCCATAACTCCTGTAATACTAGACTATAACTCCAGTGGTAGTCAACCGACTGCAATGAAAAATGTGGCCACACAAGTTCCCATCATAGGGGGGGAGGCTTCTGATAAATTTTAGCCATGCTGGTTGAAAACTGTAGGAGGAGAAAAAGACACAAACAGACTGACAGATGGACAACCTTATTCCAGTCTACTTCCCTAACTTCTTTGGGGTGGGGGGTGGGGGGGTGGTGGTGTTGGTTTAACTCTTCACCCAATCCCGAGTTTTAACGACCCTGGAAGCGAAGACTTTTAAAAACTTTTTTGGGGAAAAGGAGAAAATACTGATAACCAGCATTTTCTCCTTTTCCCACTTTGTTTTCTACCCTTTTAGAAACAAACTTCATCATCTGAGCTAGATTTAATTTGTCGTCTGCAAATGCTTTCAATTTGGACAAGCCTTAAATTTTGTAGTTTGGTAAAGGGTTAATGCTGAAATAATATGAAAGTACTCTTACCTTCAACATTAACTGATATTTCATAATTCTTTGCACAGGCTTTATCAAGAGATCAGCAAGGTTCAGCTTGTGCCCCAACTTCTGTCTAATTTCCTGTAAAGGGAGGTAATGAAATAAATTTCATACCACAGAAAAACTTTTATTGAACATTACATTAACTCTTTAATTCATTTCCTCTACAAAAAAGAAGACTTAACTCTTTACCAAACAACAACATTTTAGACGTTTCCAAATTGAAAGCATTTGCAGACGACAAAATAAAAGGGACTCAAAAACTGAACTTTGTTTTGGTAAAGGTAGAAAACATTGTGGGAAAGGAGAAAATGCTGGTTACCAGCATTTTCTCCTTTTCCCACAATGTTTTCAAAAGGCTTCTTCGCCAGGGTCGTTAAAAGTCGGGATTGTGTGGTAAAGGGTTAAATCATCCCTGTAAATTCCGTAGAGCACAAAATAAATTAAATGTTCTTACATCAACACATGAAAGCAAAAGGAAACATTGCATACTCAGGCTATAATAGATCAATCTGACTTGCTGCTGTGTTCCTTTCTACAACTTTGTAATTAACAAACACATATCTGCCGAAATAGGAAATGGTTTAGGCAGAAGTCAATCTTTGACTTCGTTTACCCTTTACCAAACAATCCTACGATACTTGAACTCAGAGGACGAGAGATTTTAAAAACATTGTGGGTACCAATTTGGTAGCCCTAGACCTTATTGTTAAGGAACGAGAATACAGATTTTAAGTTTTCACAATATAAGCCCATGTAAAACTTGTGACCTATCTATGGGAAAGGGGGGGGGGGGTGCAAATTTTGATCCCAGGGCTAAACTTTGAAGACTCTTGGTAGAGGTCCATTAGATGAAGCTACATGCCAAATTTGGTAGTCCTTGGCCTTACGGTTTCAGACAAGAAGATTTTCAATATTTTTCAGTATTGTTACCAGTGCAACCAGACTTTTTACAGGAATCAAATTCTTTTTCAAGAAATTCTGAAGAAGACCATGGCAGGATTATTTCTGTGAATTTTGGTCAAATTGGATGGGTAGTTTCAGAAAAGATGTTTGAAATAAAAGTTAATGCACGGAAGGATGCACAACAGTCACGAGGCCATGGCATAAGGTCCCTGGAGTGCCTGACCACAACACCTAAAGTCTTACCTCAAAGAATGTATCTATATACTCAGAAACTATATACTCTGACTTGGGCTTGTTTTCACAATATTTTACATACATGGACAATCTTCTTTCCTGAAAATAGACGGAAAATAATCGTCAATGGAAGATATCTCTTTACAAGGTGACAATATCTCAGACGCGCCAAAATTCAAAGTATTTGCAAATGACAAACTAAATGAGGATCTTTGTTAACTCTTTACCAAACGACAAAATTTATGAGTCATCCAAATTGAAAGCATTTGCAGACGACAAATTCACTGTAACTCAAAAATTGAAATGTTAGTTGGGAAGGGTAGAAGACATTGTGGGAAAAGGACAAAATGCTGGTTACCAGCATTTTCTCCTTTTCACACGTTTTCAAAAGGCTTCTTTCTCAGGGTCGTTAAAAGTCGGGATTGTGTGGTAAAGAGTTAACTCTTTACCAAATGACAAAATTTTAGACTAGTCCAAATTGACAGCATTTGCTTGACAAAATAAATGTGAATAAAAGTTTGAAATTTGTTTTGGAAAGGTAGAAAACATTGTGGGAAAAGGAGAAATGCTGGTTACCAGCATTTTCTCCTTTTCCCACAATGTTTTCAGAAGGCTTCTTTCTCAGAGTCGTTAAAAGTCGGGATTGTGTGGTAAAGAGTTAACTGGATATGTGTGTGAAAGAGCTTATAATCATTATTTTCTCATAATGTTTTCAGAGGCCTCTGTTCAGGATTTTTAAACAGGGGATTGCTTGATAAATGCTTTAACCCTTTACCCAACAATCCCATGTTTTAATGCCCTTGAGGGAAAGGGCATTTGAAAACACTGAGGGAAAAGGAGAAACTCCTGGTTAACCAGCATTTTCTTCCTCTTGCACAATGTTTTCTGCTTTTCCAAAAAAAGAAATCTCATCATTTGAGATGCACTTAATTGTTGTCTGCAAAATTCAAATGCTTTTAAGTTGGACCACAATCATGATATGGTCTCTAAGTAAAGGGTTTAAGTTTAACTGGCTGATGTTTAAGGCTGTTTTCAACATTATTTCAGTTATGTCACAGCTGCCATCTATCCACACTTTCCTGGAGTTTCTTTTACGGGTAATACCCACAATATTCTTCCCAAGCTGCTTTCCAACATAACCACTGTCAAAACAATGATTAGCAATGAGAGAGGAATGAATCCTATCTCAATGACTATCATCAATTCTCAGAAAGAAATTTGCTGAGCTTTGATTTGAACCAGTGACCCCGTTTTCAAGTCTTGTTAGCTACTGACAGCACTTACAAGTTTTTAACACTTAGGCTAATAAACGTGACTCTGTGGGCTTTTGCCGACAGTGTATATCAAGATCAGACTGCACAGGATGAGCAAAATTTTTAAATCATGAACTATTCTCTTGAAATCTTTAGTTTAATCTATTTAGCAGATAAAGGATTCAGAGACAAGCCCTGACGACTCAGTGATACCCTAAAAGCAAGGTTTCCAAGGTACCGGGTGTGCTTTACCCAGTACATAGATTTAACAAACCGTATGGAAGAGAGCTTTTGAGAACATCGTAGAAAGAAGAGAAAATGCCAAGTGTAGAAATTTTTGTTCGGCAAAAACTTAGGCAAAGATTTCACTGTACCTACAAAAGCTCACCACTTACACAGAAAGCAAAAGGAAGCCATTTTTTGTATGCCAATAAATTTCTAAATGATTAAGCTCTTGAAATCAGGTGAGAGAAAAAATAAGCCTAATCATAATAAATTATCTTTTCAAACAGTTTTCAGATGAAAGAGCCAACTGCAAGCAAAAACTTCATGATCTATTATGATGAGAATAACTTGAGCATGCAGATGCCAACACATGGCTGCAGCTGCTTTTAGGAAAAGATTGATTTACAGAGGTAATTCAAAGTTGAAAAAGGGACATAACTGTGTCATAAAATACTTTAATGGTTACCTGCCCTTGTTGTATGAGTTCCCCTTGTAACTGTTAAGAACTAGTCCAAGTGTGAGGTAAATATCTTCAGTAATCACAGAGATATTAGAAAATGTCAGTCTTTGCATGCATGACAATGATGCAGACAAGGACAGGGATAGCAAACATTGTGGGGAAAGGATTAGCTCTTTACCACACAATCCCGACTTATAACAACCCTGAGGAAGAAGCATTTTGAAAACATTTTGGGAAAAGGAGTAAATGCTGGTTACCAGCATTTTCTCCTTTTCGCACAATGCTTTCTACCCTATCTAAGGCAAATTCCATTATTTTAGTCACATTTAAATTTAAATTGTTGTCTGCAAATGCTTTACATTTGGACCAGTCTAAATTTTTCTAGTGTAGTAAACAGTTAAACACTGGTTACAAGCATTTTCTCCTTTTTCAGCAATGTTTTCAAAAGCCCTTTATCAGGGCTGTTAAAACAATCCAAAGTTTTAACGACTGGGAGAAGAAGCTTCTGAAAACTTTTTTGTAAAATTTTGGAAATAGAGAAAAACCAGCATTTTCTCCTTTTCCAAGAATGTTTTCTGCCCTTTCAAAGACAGATCCTCTCATTTGAACTCTATCTGATTGGTCATCCTCCACTGATTTGAATTTGGATGAGCCTAAATTCTCATTGTTTGGTAAGGATAAACTCGTTACCAAACAACAAAATTTCAGACTGGTCCAAACTAAAGGCATTTGCAGACGACATGATAAATGTGACTGAAATATTGAAATTTGTTTTGGGAATAGTAGACAAGAGGGCCAAGATGGCCCTGGATCGCTCACCTAAATTTCTGAGAGGACCATAGCCAATATTTTTTTTATATTTTTTTCTTCAGTAACTTCGATAAAAAAAAACAAGAGCACTGCATGCAGCTTTCTGGTTTAGAGTTTAGCTTATTGTTATTCCAAAACTTTTTCTTCAATAACTCCAATAAAAAAAAAATACTTGAGTGTTAAAATGAAAAAAGAATATTAAGTTTGAAAATACACATATTGTTATAAATAAGAGTTCTATCCTTCATCCCACTATCAAATGACAGTTATTTCTGTGTATCAGTATTTTGAGCACAATGCTTGATCTTAGGATGCAAAACAAATAACATCACAGTTAAATTTATAGTCATATAAAGTTTGTATAGAATTCAGAAAACAATCCATCATAAAGTATAGAAATGGTGAGCAACAAGGTGGTTAACACCCAGATAGAGGCCCTACTGATAACTAATCATTTCTGTGAAATTATTTCAATATCTGACCAGCGGTTTCAGAGAAGAAGAAGTTTTAGGAATTTCTTAATGTCTGTATAGTTCAAATAGCCAAAGGGACACCCAAGGAACATTTCTGTGAAATTATTTCAAAATCTGACGAGTGGTTTAAGAGTAGAAGAATTTCAAAGAATTTCTTTAAGTCCATACAGTGCAAAGAGTCCCCCCCCCCCCCCCCCATGGCCATGTTTTTTGATGGATCAAAATTTCGTGAACATTTTTTTGAAAAAGGTCATCCAAGGAACATTTCTGTGAAAGTATTTCAAAATCTGACGGGTGGTCTATGAGAAGAAGAATTTCAAAGAGTTTCTTTAAGTCCATACAGTGCAAAGAGCCCCCCCACCACGGCCATGTTTTTCGACGGATCAAAATTTCGCTAACAAATTTTGAAAAGGGTCACCCAAGGAACATTTCTGTGATGTTATTTCAAAATCTGATCAGTGGTTCCAAACGAGAAGATTTTTAAAGAATTGCTTAGAAAATTCCATTTGGTTGCCATGGTAACCAGAGTTTTTGATGGAATCAAATTCTGTGAACTATTTTTAAAAAGGACCTCCCAAGAACATTCCTGCCAAGTTTTGTCCAAATTGGCCCAGTGGTTTAGGAGGAGAAGATGTTTAAAGAATTGTTGACGCTGCATGATGGACGACGCACGACGGACAGAGCGTGATCCTAAAAGCTCCCCTTGAGCACTTTGTGCTCAGGTGAACTAAATACATTGTGGGAAAAGGAGAAAATGCTGGTTACCAGCATTTTCTCCTTTTCCCATGATGTTTTCAAATAGATTCCTTCTTCGGGTCATTAAAAGTCGGGATTGTGTGGTAAAGGGATAATTTGTGGGCTGCAAATGCTTTCAATTTATAAGAAACTAAAATTTTGCTGTCAGGTAATCAGTTAATGAAATGCACTTAATAATGTTGTGACCCTATCATAAATAGATTTAAGATAATTGAACATTACAGGGATGAACTATCTCTGAGAGCCCATAAAAATTAATTTGACATAAAAAAAAGTAACGGTTTTCACATCTCATTTAAAATATGTTTGATATTTAATGGTTCTGGTAGGTGGGGGCAAACTTCTTTTTCATGAGAAACTTTAAAACCCTTTACCACACAATCCTGAGTTTCAACGACCCTGAAGAAGAAGGCTTTTGAAACATTGTTGGAAAAAGAGACAATGCTGGATACCAGCATTTTCTCCTTTTCCCACAATGCTTTCTACACTTCCAAAGAAAAATTGCAGTTTTTGAGTCACTTTCATTTTGTTGTCTGCAAATACTTTCAATTTGGAAAGGTCTAAAATTTTGTCATTTGGTAAAGAGTTAAAACAAGAGGGCCATGATGGCCCTGGGTCGCTCACTTTAGTAGAGTGCCTTAAAGGTTTTTCTTTTATTTGACCATGTGACCTAGTTTTTGACCGCAGGTGACCCAATTTCAAACTCATATTTCATGAAGACAAACATTCTGACCAATTTTCAAATCAAATGAGCAAAAAATGTGGCCTCGAGTGCCCTAAAGATATTTCTTTAATTTGACCTAGTGACCTAGATTATGACCCCAGGTGACCCTAATTTGAACTGGTCTTTGACTATATCAAAAGAAACATTTTACCCAATTTTCAAATCAAATGAATAATAAATGTGGCCTCTAGAGTGCCCACTAGCTATTTCTTTAATTTGACCAAGTGAACTAGTTAGTGACCCCAGCTGACCCAAATTCAGACTCATGTGAGATTTTACAAAGACAAATATTCTGACCAATTTTCAAGGCAATTAAGCAAATAATGTGGCCTCTAGAGTGCCCACAAGGTATTTCTTTATTTTGACCTAGTGACCTAGTTTTTGGTTCCAGGTGACCCAAATCCAAACTCATCTGGTATTTCATCAAGACAAACATTCTGGCCAAATTTCAGGTCATTTGAGCAATAAATGTGGCCTCCAGAGTGCAAACAAGGTATTTCTTTAATTTGACCCAGTGAACTAGTTTATGACCCAAGTTGACCCAAATTAATCTTATGTGAGACTTTATAAAGACAAACTTTCTAACTAATTTCCAAGGCAATTGAGCAAATAATGTGGCCTCGAGAGTGCCAACAAGGTATTTCTTTAATTTGACCTAGTGACCTAGTTTATGACCCAAGATGACCCAATTTTTAACTCAATGAACTTGTTGTGCTTAGATGGGCAAACAAACTTAGAAGAGAATCACTACATACCAAATATCAAAGCTCTACGCCTTCCAGTGTTAAAGAAGAATTTTAAAGTTTTCCTTCTTTGTTCCTATGTTCGAACTTGTGACCCCCCGGGCTGGGCCAGTTTTGACCCAGGGGCATCATATGAACAAACTTGGTAGAGGTCCACTAGGAAATGCTACATACCAAATATCAAAGCTCTACACCTTCCCGTTTAAAAGAAAAAGAAATTTAAAGTTTTCCTTCTTTGTTCCCATCTTCGAACTTGTGACGCCCAGGGCGGGGCCAGTTTTGACCCAGGGGCATTATATGAACAAACTTGGTAGAGGTCCACTCTGAGATGCAACATACCACATATCAAAGCTCCACACCTTTCAGTTTCAGAAAAGAAGAATTTTAAAGTTTTCCTTCTTTGTTCCTATGTTTGAACTTGTGACCCCAGGGGCTGGGCCAGTTTTGACCCAAGCAGCATCCTTGGAACAAACTTGGTAGAAGTCCACTAGGAGATGCTACATACCAAATATCAAAGCTCTATGCCTTCCCATTTAAGAGAAAAAAAAAAAATTAAAGT
Organism: Tridacna gigas; assembly: GCA_945859785.2. Lineage (NCBI taxonomy): Eukaryota > Metazoa > Mollusca > Bivalvia > Cardiida > Cardiidae > Tridacna > Tridacna gigas. The sequence continues at coordinate 25,140,973 of OX244044.2, forward strand.
TTTCCTTCTTTGTTCCTATGTTTGAACTTGTGACCCCCGGGGCAGGGCCAATTTTGACCCTAAGGGCATCATATGAACAAACTTAGTAGAGGTCTACTAGGCGATGCTACATACCAAATATCAAAGCTCTATACCTTCCCATTTAAGAGAAAAAAAAAAATAAAGTTTTCCTTCTTTGTTCCTATGTTTGAACTTGTGACCCCCGGGGCAGGGCCAATTTTGACCCCAAGGGCATCATATAAACAAACTTAGTAGAGGTCTACTAGGCGATGCTACATACCAAATATAAAAGCTCTACGCCTTCCAGTTTCAGAGAAGATGATTCTTTAAAGTTTTCCTTCTCTGTTTCTATGTTCAAACTTGTGACCCCTGGGGCGGGGCTAACTTTTGCCCCAAGGGCATCATATGCACAAACTTAGTAGAGATCCACTAGAAGATGCTACATACCAAATATCAAAGCTCCATGCCTTCCTGTTTCAGAGAAGAAGATTTTTAAAGTTTTCCTTCTTTGTTCCTAAGTTGGAAATTGTGACCCCCCGGGGCGGGGCCAGTTTTGACCCCAGGGGCATCATATGAACAAACCTGGTAGAGGTCCACTAGGCAATGCTACATACCAAATAATAAAGCTCTACGCCTTCCAGTTTCAGAGAAGATGATTTTTAAAGTTTCCCCTCTTTGTTCCTATGTTCGAACTTGTGACCCCCGGGGCAGGACCAGTTTTGACTCCAAGGGCATCATATGAACAAATTTGGTAGAGGTCCACTAGGAGATGCTTCATGCCAAATATCAAAGCTCTATGCCTTCTAGTTTTAGAGAAGATGATTTTTTAAATTTTCCTTCTTTGTTCCTATGTTGGAAATTGTGACCCCCCCGGGTGGGGCCAGTTTTGACCCCTGGGGCATCATATGAACAACTTGGTAGAGGTCAATTAGGAGATGCTACATGCCAAATATCAAAGCTCTACGCCTTCAAGTTTCAGAGAAGAAGATTTTTAAAGTTTTCCGTCTTTGTTACTATGCTCAAACTTGTGACCCCCGGGGCAGGGCCAGTTTTGACCCCAGGGGCATCATATGAACAAACTTGGTAGAGGTCCACTAGGCAATGCTACATACTAAATATCAAAGCTCTACACCTTCCAGTTTCAGAGAAGATGATTTTTAAAGTTTCCCCTCTTTGTTCCTATGTTCGAACTTGTGACCCCCAGGGCAGGGCCAGTTTTGACCCCAAGGGCATCATATGAACAAACTTGGTAGAGGTCCACTAGGAGATGCTTCATGCTAAATTTCAAAGCTCTATGCCTTCTAGTTTTAGAGAAAAAGATTTTTAAAGTTTTCCTTCTTTGTTCCTATGTTGGAAATTGTGACCCCCAGGGCGGGGCCAGTTTTGACCCCAGGGACATCATATGAACAAACTTGGTAGAGGTCCACTAGGAGATGCTACATGCCAAATATCAAAGCTCTACGCCTTCAAGTTTCAGAGACGAAGATTTTTAAAGTTGTCCTTCTTTGTTCCTATGTTCGAACTTGTGACCCCCGGGGCAGGGTCAGTTTTGACCCCAGGGGCATCATATGAACAAATTTGGTAGAGGTCCCCTAGGCAATGCTACATACCAAATATCAAAGCGCTATGCCTTCCAGTTTCAAAGAAGGTGATTTTTAAAGCTTCCCTTCTTTGTTCCTATGTTCGAACTTGTGACCCCCGGGGCGGGGCCAGTTTTGACCCCAGGGGCATCACATGAAGAAACTTTGTAGAGGTCCACTAGGAGATGCTACATGCCAAATATCAAAGCTCTATGCCTTCTAGTTTTAGAGAAGATGATTTTTTAAGTTTTCCTTCTTTGTTCCTATGTTGGAAATTGTGACCCCCGGGGCGGGGCCAGTTTTGACCCCAGGGGCATCATATGAACAAAGTTGGTAGAGGTCCACTAGGAGATGCTACATACCAAATATCAAAGCTCTGCGCCTTCTAGTTTCAGAGAAGAAGATTTTCCAAGATTTTGCTTTTTTTTTCCTTTTTGTTGCCATGGCAACCAGAGTTGTGGGTGGAATTCAATTCTTTGAACAATCGTGGTAGAGCTTCACCCAAGGAACATCCCTGCCAAGTTTCATCAAGATTGGTCCAGTGGTTTAGGAGAAGAAGATGTTTAAAGAAATTGTTGACGGACGACAGACATAGAGCAATCACAATAGCTCACCTTTAGCATGTTGTGCTAAGGCGAGCTAGAAAAAAAAAAGGAACCCACAGACTGTCTATACCTTTATCAGCCAATCATGTTTTCATGACTCAGAAGAGAGGCTTTCAAAAAACGCATTGTGGGAAAAGGAGAAAATGCTGATAAGCAGCATTTATTCTTTTACCCCATCATGTTTTCTTTCCTTTCCTCAGCAATTAACTCTTTACCACACAATCACGGGTTTTAACGACCCTGAGGAAGAATCCTTTTGAAAACATTGTGGGAAAAGGAGAAAATGCTGGTAACCAGCATTTTCTCCTTTTCCCACAATGTTTTCTATCAATCCCATAACAATTTCAATTTTTAATTCGCATTCAATTTGTCATGTGCAAAAGCTTTCAATTAGGACTAGTCTAAACTTTTGTTGTTTGGTAAAGAATTAAACATTCTGTGCAGTCTGATCTTGACCTACTCTGTCTGAAAATGCATGTTATGGAAAAAAAAAAAGCATTTTGAAAACAATCAGGGAAAAGGAGAAGATGCTGGTAAGGAAGTCTTTGAAAACATACCAGGAAAAAGGAGAAACTGCTGGTAACCAGCATTTTCTCCTTTTTGTCTATGTTTTAAAGGCTTCCTTCCAAAACATGAATTTTCAGGCAGTAATTTTTCTACCCTTTCACAGACCAATCCAATATTTGAGCCAAATTAACCCTTTTACCACACATCAAAATTTGAGGCTGGTCTGAATTTAAAGCATTTTTAAATGACAGATTAATTGTGGCTCTACTGATAGGATTTCTCTTTAATGGTAGAACACATTGTGAGAAAAGGAGAAAATGCTGTTTTCATGTTCAAACACAATTTTTTCAAAAGCTGTCTTCCTCCGGTTTGTTAAAACCCGGGATCATTCCGGTAAAGGATTAAATTTGTCATCTGCAAATGCTTTCAATATGGTTGATTCTAAAAGTTTTGAAAAGAGGTAACAATCTAATCATACTTACATATCTAGTAAACAAAAGAGCCAGTTTCTCTGGGTCTTCTACACATTTTTTAAGTTCTTCTGAAAATGTTCTACAAAGGAAAGATATAAATGCAAATCAGCCACATAAACCAAGTACAGGATAGGCCATTTTTAGACCTCAAACAAAAGCACCACATGCAGGTGCCAATGCTTGACTGCAGTTGCTTGTAGAATTAAATTGATTTTCAGTGAAAATTCTAAAGTGAGAAAGGGACATAACTGTGTCAGAAATACTTTTTTTTTCTGCATGTGTTGTATGGGTTCCCCCTTTGATAGTTCACAACTAGTCAGAGTTTGAAGTAAATATCTTCAGTAATGACAGAGATATTATTAAATGTTAATTTTTTTCCATGATGACAACAATGCAAATAACACAGACGACAATAGGGCTATGACAATACCTTGATGTTCTCTTCGAAAACAGGCAGGTTACAAATTTAAGAAATTACACAAAATATCCATGAGAAATGTTCACAGGCCAACTAGAGGCCAAAAGTGAACAATCTGGGGAGGTCAAAATGCAGGGAAATTTAATTCATACCCATTAAAAATATGGATATCATAATGAGTTTGACAACCTATTACCATAATGGTCTGTCAAAGTTCAAATTGCTGGCAGAATAATTAATCTTAGAACTACAAATAACTCTTTACCACAAAAAACCATGAGTTTTAAAGATCATGAAAAAGAAAGCTTTTGAAAACATTGTAGGAATAGGAGAAAATGCTGGTAACCAGCATTTTCTCCTTTTCCCACAATATTTTCTAGACTTCCAAAAAAAACCCAATGTTTGAGTCACATTTATTTGTCATCTGCAAATGTTTTCAATTTAGACAAGCCTAAAATTTTGTCATTTGGTAAAGAGTTAACCCTTAGTGTGCTGAATTAATGAAAAGGGCCTTTCAGTCAGGAAAAACACGAGTAACATTGTCATTTCAAGGTTGTTTTGACCAGAATATGTAACTAAGTAGCACGCAGTGTAGATACAAGATCTGACTGCACGTTCTGTGCAGTCTGATCTTGATCTACACTGTCCGCAAAAACAAGTTAACTTGGTTCCAGCACTTTATGGGTTAAATTGAGTGAATTAAATAAGCCTGTATTTTAACTGCAGAATAGTTTACTTTTTGGCAAACACTGTCACATGCAAATGCTTCCAATTTGGACAAGTCTATAATGTTGTCGTTTACTATAAAGTCGTCTGCTGCAACTAACTCTTTACCAAACGACAAAATTTTAGACTGGTCCAAATTGAAAGCATTTGCAGATGACAAATTAAATGTGACTGAAAAAATGGAAATTTGTTTCGGGAAGGGTAGAAAACGTGGGAAAAGGAGAAAATGCTGGTTACCAGCATTTTCTCCTTTTCCCACAATGTTTTTAAGACGCTTCTTTCTCAAGGTCGTTAAAAGTTGGGATTGTGTGTTAAAGGGTTAAGAAGGTAAAGAGTTTATAAACTTTTTCAGGGCCATAGACAACTTGTTTGTTTGATTGTATGATGTTGAAAACATTGCGTGTAAAGGAAAAAATGCTGGTAAGATGCAGAGATTCTACTTTTCCCACAATGTTTTCTACCCCTCCCCCATCCCTCCCATTTTCTGAGTCACATTCATTGTGTTGTCTGCAAATGCTTTCAATTTGGCCATGTCTAAAACTTTGTGGTTAGGTAAAGAGTTGGGATATTTTTGGCAACACATCGCTTGACATAAGTCCACAGATCAATTCAACCCTGAAGATCTTTTTCAAAGACAAGAGGGTCATTTTTGCCCTGCAGCGCTCACCTGAGTATGGTCATCTGGGGTTGATAAGGCTAAAAAGATCCTGGTCATGATGAAGTAAAACAAATTAGTGTAAATGACCAACTTTTTGAGTGAATTGACCTATTTTTTTAATTTTGAATCTGGCTGAAATTGTGGCCTCTACAGTACAAACAAGGTTTTTCTAAGTGACCTACTTTTTGACCCAACATGACTCAATATCAAATTTTTCTGAGATATCATCAACACAAATATTCTGACAAAGTTTCATGAGTATCAGGCTGAAAATGTGGACTCTAGAGTACACACAAGGTTGTTCTAAGTTTTTGCCCACTAACCTACTTATTGACCCAACATAACCTTATTTCGAGATTTCACCATAACAAAATTCTGGCCAAGTCTCAGGAGTATCAGGCTGAAAATGTGGCCTCTAAAGTGCATATAAGATTTTTCAAAGATCTGGCAAGGTGACTCAATTTTTGATCCAACGTGACCCAATTTTGAACTTATACCAGATTTTATCCAGACAAACATTCTGACAAAGTTTCATGAGAACTGGCTTTTCTAAGACTTGGCAGGGTGACCTGCTTTTTTTTATTCCTACATGACCCAATTTCAAGTTTGCTTGAGATTTGATAAGGAACAAGTTTCAGGAGTATCAGGCTGAAAATGTGGCCACTAGAGTGCACAAAAGGTTTTCGAAGATTTGGCCCAGTGACCTTCTTTTTGAGTTAATATAACCAGATTTTGAACTTGTTCTAAGACTTTGCCCGGTGACCTACTTTTTGATCCTATGTGACCCAATTTCAAACTTGTCAGAGATTTCGTCTATACAAACATTCTGACCAAGTTTCATGAGTATCAGGCTGAAAATGTGGCCTCTGTTTTAAAGGTGGCCTCTAGAGTGTACACAAGTTTTCTCTAAGATCTGGTCCAGTGACCTACTTTTTGACCCAACATGACCCAATTTTGAACTGGTCCGAGATTTCATCAAGACAAACATTCCGACAAAGTTTCCTGAGTATAAGGCTGAAAATGTGGCCTCTAGAGTGCACAAAAGGTTTGTCTAGGATTTGGCCCAGTGACCTACTTTTTGACCTGACATGACCCAGTTTTGAACTTGTGCGAGATTTTAACTAGACAAACATTCTGATACAGTTTCATGAGTATCAGGTTGAAAATGTGGCTGCTAGAGTGCACAAAAGGTAAATGGTGACGCCCGTACGACACACAACGGATGATGGACCCAGCATGAACACAAAAGCTCACCTTGAGCACTTTGTGCTCCGGTGAGCTAAACACATTGAGGGAAAAAAAAAGAAAATGTTAGTAACCAGCATTTTCTCCTTTTACCACAATGTTTTTGCTAGCTAGCTTGGACAAATCCAAACACTTGAGCAACACTAGCTGTATTTTGTTGCCTGCGCCAAATGCTTTTAATTTTGGAATAATCCTGTCTGCATTGGAAGCCCTTGCAGACAAGACTTGAAATGTGCCTATTAGAGTGGAATTTGACTGTAATAGAGAAGAAAACATTGTGGGAAAAGGAGAAAATGCTGGCTATCCGCATTTTCTCCTTTCCCCACAATGTTCTCAAAAGCCTTATGGTCCTTAACCCTGTACCACACAATCCCAAGTTTTAAGAACCCTGAGAAAGAGGTCTTTTGAAAACATTGTGGGAAAAAGAGAAAATGCTGGTCACTAGCATTTTCTGCTTTTTCCACAATGTTTTCTACCCTATCAAAGACAAATTCCTTGAGGTTAGCCACATGGTAATAGTCAGATGCAAATAGACAAGTCTTCATATTTGTCATGTGGTACAGAGTTATCGGTACCCCTTTACCAAACAATCCTGGGTTTTTACAAACCTGAGAAAGAAGCCTTTTGAAAACATTGTCGGGAAAAGGAGAAAATGCTGATAACCAGCATTTTCTCCTTTTCCCACAATGCTTTCTAACCTTTCAGAAACAAAATTTTCTACCCCAATCATCTGAGCCACATTTAATTTGTCGCCTGCAAATGCTTTAAATTTGGACAAGTCTAAAATTTTGTTGTTTGGTGAAGAGTTGAAACACAAGTTTGTATCTGTTTTGTGAAGGTCTCAGACAGACTTTATGAGGGAAACCAGGCTGATAAAAGACTCTTGATGTTTATTGGATGAATGCTGGGGAACCAGGAGAAGCTGTCAAAATAAACAATCCAGGAAAATCCTCCTTTTTTTCCCCCCACAAGCTATCACCAGAAAACACTCACTCCTTATGCCAGTCATAAATTTGATGAATATTTCCAAACACTATTTTGCACTTTTCTTTCATTTCCTCTGAGATATCTTCGCTTTCAGCAAGGTGGGCCATGTACCCCTAAAACAAAAAAATGCAGCTACAGTTAAAATCTGTATAAAATGGCCTCCTGTACCAAGCAATCATTTTGTCCTAAAATGCCAGCATTTCAGTTCTTAACTGTATGTGAAATACAAGTTGAAATTTAGCTGTACCAAAAAAGCACCTGCATTTAGCAAGCCTTTTACAATTATACCCTAGCTGCTTGCTTAACCCTTCACCAACCAATCCCAGGTTTTCACAACCCTGGGGAAGAAGCCTTTTGAAAACATTGTGGGAAAAGAAGAAAATGCTGGTGACCAGCATTTTCTTCTTTTCCCACAATGTTTTCTGCCCTTCCAAAGGCAAATTTCAATTGTTGAGTCTTGGTTAATTTATCACATCATTTAGTTGTATTGTAAAACTAGAACGAAAGTTGAAAACCTTTGTTCTAGTTTTATAATACATTTAGCAACTCCTTTTCCCAAAATATTTTCCATCCATTAGTCATCTGCAAATGCTTTCAATTTGGTGGAGTCCAAAATTTTGTTATTTCAACGGTTTAGTAAAAAGTTAACCCTTTACCACATAATCCCAACTTTTAAAAACCTTGAGAAAGAAGACTTTTGAAAACATTGTGGGAAAAGGAGAAAATGCTGGTTACCAGCATAATTTTATCCTTTTTCCCACAATGTTTTCTACCCTTTCAAAAGCAAATTTCAATTTTTCAGTCAAAATTATTTTATCATCTGCAAAGGCTTTCAGTTTGGTTGAGTCCAAAATCTTGTCATTTGGTAAAGAGTTAAGTATGCCTACAAAAACAGTGTTCAGTCAAGGGTCAAGGTAAAGGAAAGAATTTTTTCTCCCATGTATCTATTAAATTTTACTGCCTGATAAGCCCTTGTTTAGCTTTTACTCCTTGGTATATCTCACTGTATGATCCATCTGGATTAACTTTCTATGGGTTAATGTAAAAACATTTCTCCATACCTCTTACTGTTAAGGTTTTATGCAAGTTTTCATTCGCTTCACCCATTACCAATCAATTCCGAGGTTTACTGATCAACAGAAAGAAGGCTTTTAAAAGCATTGTGGGAAAAGCAGAAAATGCTGATAACCACCATTTTCTCCTCATCCCACAATGTTTTCTACCCTCTCAATGACATATTTCATCATTTTAGGCCCCAGTTACTTTATCGTGTACAAATGTGTTCAATTTAGATAAGTCTGAAATTTTGCCATATGGTATATATAGAGGATATTTTTTGTTTTCGGTGAAAGATGGAAATTCAGTTCATCAAGTGAACATCATGGGTTAATTTTTTCAAGGGTGGCACAGCCACGAGTGAAAATATTACCAATGATGTTCACAAGATGAAATAAATTTTGATCTTTCAACGAAAAAAAAAAAAATTGTATTTTCTTTCATGGTTCTAACCCCCTTTTTGTTGGAACTTTCGTCAAATTCCAGTACAGTTGTTTTTGGTAATTCCCCGTGGCGTACCCTCTCACATAACAATGCATTAGAATATTACGTAAAGCATGAGAAATATAGCTGTAAATTACTTCATATTTCCCTCCATTTGAATGGCAAGCGCTGATTACCTAGGTAACTAGTATGCGAGAATTCCTTTTTAGGGTCAATGAAAGTCGGGATTGTTTTGTATAGAGTTAAGAGTCCAAAAACAAGGGATACCGTCATGAAGAAGAGAAATACTTAAGTTTACCATGCTGCCCAAATCTTCAAAATTTTAGACTAGTCAAAATTGAAAGCATTTGCAGATGACAAATTAAATGCGACTTAAAAATTAAAATCTGTCATGCGACGGGTAGAAAACATTGTGGGAAAAGGAGAAAGTACTGGTTACCAGCATTTTCTCCTTTTTCCACAATGTTTTCAAAAAGTTTCCTTTTTTGAGTCGTTAAAAGTCAGGATTGTGTGGTAAAAAGTTAAAGAGTCCAAAAACATAAGATACCGTCATGAAGAAGAGAAATACTTACGTTTACTATGCTGCCCAAATCTTCAACATAGTCGTTTTCAGTATCAACTAATTCTTGTATCACAAATCTGGAATCAAAGAAATAAAATTATAATTGTACAACAGTGCTTTTACAATAATTTTCCATTTTATCATAGGGACAGCTCAGTCTTCCCCCAGGTTTCGCCACAAATGGAGTTGGATTCTGCACTGCCTTGCTCCAGAAGACTTCCTATTAACCCCACCACAGTGCCAGTATTCTGCCAATGCAGCGATTCTGGGAAATTGTCCCGCTGAATCAGAATATTGTCCAATTACAATGTAATAATGTAGGACTTAATCTCTTTCAAATTCATTTGAGTACTTCATAGTTGTGAGTGCATTATGGTCTTGATTGCAGCACTGTCTTGAGAGCATGACGGTGTTCTGTGCCAATGTTCAGCTGTGGTTGCTTGATATTCAATGAAAATTCCAAGTCGAAAAAGGAGCATAACAAAAATACTTTGATGAGTTACCTGCTCTTGTTGCATAGGTTCCTGTTTTGACAGTTAACGGCTTGTCCAAGTTTACAGCGAATGTCTTCAGTAATAACAGAGATATTACAAAATGTCAGTTTTGGCACAATGACACCGACAACAACGCCAGGGCTATGATAATACCTTGACATTTTCTCTTCAGAAACAGCTGAGCTAATAATGCCATTACTGTATAAAAGGTAATTTTTACTTTTGTTACAACCTTCTCAAAAAGCAGAGAGGTTTTCGGCAGAAGGTAATTGAGTTAGAAGCATCAACTGGTCCACTTACTTTCGTTTTTGAAGGTATTTTTCTCTTTCAGCATCTTTATCCTCCTCTCCACCCGAATCTGACCCTTGACCTGTATCTGGTTGTGGATCCTGAAATAAAGCACCGAATCTGTAGGTTATACAATGATAATTCCTTGACTTAACTCTTTATCAAATAATTCCGAGTTTTAATGACCCTCAGCAAGAAGCCTTTTGAAAATATTGTGGTGAAAAGCAGAAAATCCTGGTAACCAGCATTTTCTCCTTTTCCTACAATGTTTTCTACCCTTTCAAAGACATAAATCTTTAGTTGAGCTACAAATAATTTGTCATCTGCAAATGCTTTGAATTTGGACAAGTCTAAAATTTTGTTGTTTGGCGAAGGGTTAACCTTTTGCCAAAGCATTTCATGCTTTAACAACCCTGAGGAAGAAGGCTTTTGAAATCAAAGTAGTAAACTGGTAACCAGCATTTTCTCCACCCCTGTCTTTGGCAAATTCCATACTTCAAGCCATGTTTGAATTGTTGTCTGGAATGGCTTCTCTGTGGATGAGTCCAAATTTGGTTAAGTGGTAAAGGAATAACTCTGCCAGATGACAAAGTTTCAGACCAAAACATTTGCAGACAACAAATAAATTATTTCCAAAATGCTGGAATTTTGTCTTTGAAAGGGAAAAAAACATTATGGGAAAGGGAGAAAATGCTGGTAACCTCTGGCTTAACTCTGCCAAATGACAAAGTTTTAGACCAGTTGGAATTTAAAGATTTGCAGACAACAAATCAATTATTTCCTAAATGCTGGAATTTCGTCTTTGAAAGGGTAGAAAACATTAAGGGAAAGGGAGAAAATGCTGGTAACCAGCATTTTCTCCCTTTCCCATAATGTTTTCAGATGTCTTCTTCCTCAGAGTGGCCCAAACTGGATTTCTAGGCAATGGGTTGACCCGGCTTAAACACAACATTACAGATTGACTCCAGTACAAAAAACCAGTTCTATTTGTTTATTGAATGTTATAGCCTTCAGGTTATCTACCAGGTGTTATAGATCTGGTTATTGTGGCCATATCTGATTGGAATGACAGGTATTTCATTTTATTCTTATCTAATTTGATGTTTCGCTGCCATTTATATCAGATAGTGTGAAGAATTTTTGACACTGCTAGGTATATTTAATGCCAAAGATCTAGTGGGAGGACAGGGTGGTGGGGTGGTATTCTAACAAAAAAGCTGAGCCCTGTCAGCATGCACATAGCTGCCAGTATGCGAGTACATGGCTGAGTCGACATGATTCTGACTTAAAACAGAAAAATCTGCAGAGTATAGCACCTCAAAAAGCCTGGAAGGCACTGTATTGCATACTGGTTACCAGCATTTTCTTTTTTTCCCTCTATGTTTTCAAATGTTCTTTTGCTTGGGGTCATTAAAACTCAGGATTGTGTGGTAAAGGGTTAACTCTTTGCAGATGACAAAACATCAGACCTGTGCAAATTGAAAGCAGACAGCAGATAGCAACTTAAACATGGCTCAAATGATGGAATTTGCCTTTGAAAGGGGATGAACAGTGGGCTAAGGAGAAAATGCTAGTTACCAGCATTTTCAACATTTCCTTCATAGTTTTCAAAAGCATTATTTTCCAGAGGTGCAAAGGCTTAAAAAAAAAAAAATTGTCATATTCAAAAGTTACCAACATTAGACAATGCCATTTACTAGTAAACAGGGACATGAAAAGGCATTTCTTTGGCAGTTGACTCCTTACCAAAAAGCTAATTTCAGACTAGTCCAAATTGACAGCATTTTCAGATGAAAAATTAAATATGGCTCAAATGGTTGGATTTGTTTCTGAAAGGTTAGAAAACATTGTGGGAAAAGGAGAAAATGCTGGTTACCAGCATTTTCTTCTTTTCCCACAATGTTTATAAAAGTCCAATTTCCCAGGGTTGTTAAAACTCAGTATTGTGCAATAAAGAGTAAAAACTCAAATTATTTCTCACAGCTTGTAAAATACCTGAATTTCCACTCTGAAATACGTTTTATGACCTTATCCCAAAAACAAAATTTTAAATAAAAAATATAAATATACAAGCAAAATAAATATGAACAAAATCATTCTGCATGCACAGCTGTGTTCATATCTTGACAGTAATATTTTAACTATTTACTAATCAATCCTGGGTTCTACTGACCTAAAGATGAGAGATCTTGAAAACATCATTTTTCTCCTTTCCTCACAGCTTTTGAAAACAATTTGGAAAATGAATGCTGGTAACCAGCATTTTCTCCTTTACCAACGACGTTTTCTACCTTTCCCAAAACAAATTTCAACATTTGAGTCGCATGCAAGTTTTGAATTGCAAATGCTTTCACTTTGGACTAGTCTAAAATTTTGGCATTTGGTAAAGACTTACCCCTTTACCACATAATCCTGCTTTCTAACAGCCCTGGCTGAGCAGGCTCTTGAAAACATTGTGGGAAAAGAAGCATTTGTTGGTTACCTCCTTTACCAACAATGTTTTCTACTCTTCCAAATACAAATTTCAATTTTTGAGTCACATTTATACTGTTGTCTGCAAATACTTTGAATTTAGACTAGTTTAAAATTTTGTCATTTGGTAAAGATTTAAATAACAACTTTGAGTAAAAGAAAACCTATGCAAGATATCCCAAGGGTGATGAATGCAGTAATCAATGGGAAGTGCACCAAGACTGCCATAAATGTATAAAAAGGTATGCATATTAAGTCTTTGCCGGGTTTTAGAGTAACCATAGCTGCCAAAAGTAAACAAAGCAGGTTTTAAATGCATTTAAGTTTAAATCATACCATTGTAAGGTATGGAAATTCAAATCATTCCATTGTAAAGTATGGAAATTGTCCTGAAGATGACAATCTGTTATTGAACAGTCAGTCCAAGCGATAGTGGCTAGTAGAGAAATTAATATTCAAAACTATGTTGAAAGTTGCCAGGCCTCTCTATCTTTTGATTATTTTTTGCCTAATTTTAAAATTCATTTTTCTACCAGTGACTAACACTTAACCCTTTCCCAAACAAGCCCTGGTTTTCACGTGTCTGCAGTACAAGTCTTTTGAAAACACAGTGGGAAAAGGAGAAATTGCTCGTAACGAGCAATTTCTCCTTTTCCCACAATGTTTTCTACCCTTTTTGATTACTTTCTGCCATTTTCATCAAATTTAAAATTGTCGTCTGCAAACTCTTTCAATTTGGACCAGTCCAAAATTTTTCGTCTGGTAAAGGGTTAAACTGGCCACACAATAAAAGATTATCCTCTCAGCAATATTTTCCATACTTTTAAATGGTATGCTTTAAATATAAATGCATTTTCACACCTGCATTGATTTTTTTTTTGGCCGCTATTTGGCCTTCAACAACAGTTATTGTGATAGAGAAAGCGTTTGAAAACATTGTCGGAAAAAGAGAAAATGCTGGTAACCAGCATTTTCTCCTTTTCCCACAATGTTTTCTACCCTATCAAATACAGAAATCACCATTTAAGCTACATTTGTCATCTGCAAATGCTTTCAGGTCCAAATTTTATCATATGGTAGAGAGTGACTCTTTACCACAAAATCCTGACTTTTCACGACTCTAAAAAAGAGGCCTTTTAAAAACATTGTGGGAAAAGGAGAAAATGCTGGTAACCAGCATTTTCTCCTTTCCCCACAATGTTTCCTACCCTTCCAAAAGCAAATTTTAATTTTTCAGTCACTTTTGTCATCTGCAAATGTTTTCAATTTGGTCAAGTCTTCATTTTTTTTGTATGGTAAAGAATTAACAAGAGCACCACATTGGGGTGCCAAGGCTCAGCTGCAGTTGCTTTTCTGTGAAAGAAAGGGGCATAACTATGACAAAAATACTTCAGGGTTACTACCCTAGTTGTATAGATTTCCCCTTTTCATAGTGAACAAGTAGCCAAAAATTATCTTCAATAATAAGAGAGATATGAGAAAATGATGAAGTTTTTGTATGAAGACAATGCAGATGAGGACAGAACTATGATAATACCTTCAGTTTCCTACAAAAACAGCCTAGCTAAAAATGACAAGAGCATGGCATGTGTGTGCCAATGTTCAGCTGCGGTTGCGCGATTTTCAGTGAAAATTCTAAGCTGAAAAAGGGACTGTGTCAAAAAGACTGATGGTTACTTGCCCTTGTTATATAGGCTCCCATTCTGATATTGAACGACTTGTCTAAGTTTGAAGCAAATATCATTAATAACAGAGAAATGTCAATTTCTCAAAGTTTTCCCACAACAATCAGAGGCCGCTGATGACTCCAGGGCTACGACAATACCTCGACATTTTCTTCAAAAACAGTCTAACTAAACACAAGTAGTCAAGACAATACTGTGACCTTTTGCCACAATTTCTGATACTAAAAATCAAATAAAACATGATACATGCAAATAAATACTACTTCTTGTATGGTACAAGTACAGTAACATAACATTTCAGCATTAAGCCATTAAAAAAACAAAATAGGCGAAATAAAACTTAGGACCAAAAATCATAACAAAACTTGACATGTAAGCATGCAGGTTGCCATGTTACAACAACAGTGCTGCTCACCATTCTTTGTTTTACAAGGTTTTCAATCTGATTGGCTAGATCAATTGAACTGTTCTCAGTCTGTGTCTTTAAGGATAAGTTTGAGGCCTGAAAACAGGGACACACTTACAGATATTTGACATAAGTATGAGCTATGCTCTGTGAAATGGGTGTTTAATGCACTTGCAAAAAATATCAACCCATGTCAGCCTGCGCAGTCTGCACAGACTAACACGAGTAGAAACCTTTTGCTACTGGTCAATTTTCTGCAAGTCTATGGGGATTCCACCACATGATTCAGTAGGTTGTTAAACAAAATAGATTTTATGGACCCATAATTATATGATGACTTGCTTAGTATAATGCATCATGGACTTGCATTAAACTCCATTTTGCCAGAGCATGGCTAACATATAATTATCAACCTGTTCATTCTTTTGTAGCATAGCCTTGTAGGTTAGTCAGTAATATACAGGGCTGGTTATCCATCGACCCCGAGTTTGAATCCTATCTTGACCAAACTTTTTTCAAGGATTGTTGATAGTCATTGGGACAGGATTCATCCCTCTCTAACAGCTAAACATTGTTCTAGGTAGGATAGCAGTCAGTGGCTTTGAAGTAATGTTGTGTGAAGAACTACTGGTAAAAGAGTAACCAGGAACTTATGGATAGGTGCACTGGTAACTGTGTTATGACTGTGAACTGAAAATGGCAATAAATACCAAACAAACATATAATTTTATTATACAGGCCCATATTCCCTGGATATGCAAAGAAATCAAACAGGAGAGCCATCAAGCTCTTTCGAAGGTTACACATATTGACCATCTCAAATTAGCTTCACACATCATGACATACTGTCTGAAATTATCTCATGATGCAACACTTTCGAAACTAAGCCCTCTGCTCACATATGAGAACAAGTGATTGATTGATTATGTAAAGTTTAACACTATTATCACCACTGTTCTAGTTATATCACACGGGCCAGTGCACCTTTCCATGCTTTCCTAGAGTTTCCGTTACCAGTACTTCTTACTATATTTGTCCCAAGCCATTGGCTGCTTTCTCACATATGAGGACAAACATGGGCATGTACTTGGAAAATATTTTTTAAGTTTGGTAAGTTGAAAACATACGAAATTGACTATTTTGATGCAGTTTGATGCAGTAGGTAAAACTCAACTACTGCAATTATTGCCAAGTTATCTTGCAAAATCCTGGATGGTCCAAGTTATCTTGCAAAATGCTGGATGGTCCAAGTTATCTTGCAAAATCCTGGATGGTCCAATTTACATGACCAAATCGGAATCAAGGCTTATGTGTAGTCTGATCTTTATACACACTTTCCACTAAAACACCTGATATCATCCTCAGCAAAAACTTACAACCATAGTCTAGTTATATTACGGCTGCAATGCACATGTTTTTTTGGCTTTACCTGATACAATAGTTATTCAACTAGCTTGCTTTCCTACGTATGTTTTCCATACTGTTGTTAAAAAAATCCTTTCCATCCAGTATTAGCTCCATATGTCATACGTAACAGCCCTTCCTAAATCTGAAAACCGTCTAACCAGTAATGGTTTCTTTGGATTTAAGCCACCTGCACGGCTCAGTTGTTAGCGTATCGGACTCATGACCTGGTGGTTGCGAGTTCGATACCCTTTCTTTCCAGAATTTTTTGTCTCTCACCTCTGACGCATATGAGAAAAGTAGTAAATGGCTTTGGAAAGAAAGTTGTGGCAGTACTGGTGTGAGAAAGCAAGGAAACACATGGTTGCATCACTGACCGCCATGATACCATATGACCTGAGCTGTTAAAATGGCAATAAACTCCAATACAAACCAAACCATACAATTAGATTTAAGCCATGCTCATACCTTTTTTTGGTTAAGCAAGGTTTTATAGGGTTTAATTAACATTACATATGAGCCATGCTTGGGAAAAAAAGGATTTAATGCATCTCTGTGATGCATTAAACCAAGTCATCACATAATTATGGATCCATAAAATCCAGTTTGTCAAACAGCCGACTTTTTCATTAGGTCCTTTGTCATAAAGAAAAATTCAAAAATAGAAAAAATTTTCGACCCAGGTGAGCCTGCATGGACTACGCAGGCTGACATGGATCAACACTTTTTTGCAGGTCTATGCATTAAGTCCCCTTTTCACAGAGCATGGCTCATGTCTTAGTGAATTTTTTTTTTTTTTTTAAAAGAAAAGATCTATTATTCCTTCGAGTGCCTCTTGCTACTACTTTTGTTGCCTTTGCACAAAGCATGCAGTCTGATCTTTGATCTGCACTGTCCGCTTTGCCGAGACATTCTGGATAAAAGCATCCCTGATATTGCAACTATCTAGGTCTTATACTTAACCCTTTACCACACAATCCCAACTTTTAATGACCCTGGGAAAGAAGCTTTTGAAAACATTGTGGGAAAAGGAGAAAATGCTGGTAACCAGCATTTTCTCCTGTTCCCACAATGCTTTCTACCTTTCCAAAACACATTTCAGTTTTTGAGTCACATTTATTTTGTCGTCTGCAAATGCTTTCAATTTGGAAACATCCAAAATGTTGTCGTTTGATAAAGGGTTAAACAAATGTCTGTTGGCTTTATTTGGCACTCTTAAGGTAATTTCTTTAACCCTTTACCGCACAATGATGCCTTTTAATGACCCTGGAAAAGAAGTCTTTTGAAAACAATGTGGGAAAAGGAGAAAATGCTGGTAACCACGTTGAAATTGTCGTCTGCAAATGCTTTCAACTTGGATAAGGCTATAATTTTGTCGTCTGGTAAAGGGTTAATATCCACAGTGCTTTGCTAAGGTAGGGATTGCGGGCCATAATCCCTTTTAAGGGCCTAGAAGTGGCCAAAGTTAGCACAGAGGGTGGTAAAATGCATTTAAATTTAAATCATCCTGTTTAAAAGTATGAAAATTATTGTGACGAGGACAATCTGTTATAGTTAGCTGTCAGTCCAAGTGTTAGTCGCTGGCAGGAAAGTGAATTTTAAAGCTAGCTCAAAAGCTGCCAGGTTGCTTTGTCTTTTGTTTACTTTTTACCTGGTTTTAAAATTCATTTTCCTGCCAGCAACTCACACTTGGCCTGACTGTACAATAACAGATTTTCATCTCCAAAAGAGTTTCCATACTTTTAAATGGTATGATTTGAATAAGATGCATTCTGATATCCAATTGTTTACTTTTGGCCACTACTTGGACTTTAATTTGAAAACGTCCCCTCATGAAAACAGGTGACACTTTGTCCCATTTAAGTTTATCTAATTTTTCTCTCTCTAAGCTTGTATATGAGCCATGTTCTGTGAAAAGAGGGCTTACTGCATATGAAACTAGAGGCGCTTGAGCGCCTGTATTGCTCCACAGGCCTGATATTTCTATAATGGCGAAAAGAAGTTTTTAACAATTACCATTCAATCCTGCATTTTAGCTCACTAAAGAAAAAAGGTATGGAAAAAACTTGTGAGAAAAGAAGAAAAAAATGGTAACCAGCATTTTCTTAGTTTCCCACAATAATTTCTATCCTTTTTTATATATGTCTTACTAATTTGAAGATATGTTGTCTGCAACAGGTCCTTTCACAAACCATTTTGGGTGGGGAAACATCAAAATATAGAAAATATGTTTTTCTCAGGGTCGTTAAAAGTTGTGATTGTGTGGTAAAGGGGTAATCTAAAAGAACAGCTAGGAGGGCAAATGAATGAATGTTATAGCAATATAGATCAACTTACATCAATACACCAGATAGAATGAAATATGCTGGCATACAATGAACACCTAATCCCTAATAATCAACTTTTCACAGTTAGAATGTCTTCTGTGGCAAACAACACAAAATGGTCTACAAATGCATTTACATAAATCAAATATCCTGCTCCAGGGCACAGATTAATTCTGGTGTACTGAAGTTGCGGGATCAGTTTGACTGGGTAACATTAATGCCTTATCACAAATGTAAAGCCCTGTCCCACTGTGTACCAGGTCACCAGGATTTACACCCCTTCTCTGTCCACTCTGCATTTACTCATTAGTAGGTCAACAAACCTTTACCAGAACTAATAAAAGTGCAGAGGTTCTCTTGTTCTATATCAAAAGGACTATAAAGTACCTACAACATGGGGGTTTTGTTATTAAAATACTTTTTCTTTTTTATCTTGGCATGGTTACTCAGGCTTAGTAATAAGGCAAAATTGAAAAGCTCAAGTTGTGAAAGGTGCTCAAGCTTTTATCTTATTTATGGTCAGTGATATTTCATTACTAGTACTAACTAATAGCATATCATTGGAGTAAATTGTGATCTTAATACCAAGGAAAATGTGTGGGCTTAAATAGGACAGCCCTGACTAGGTCAAGTCAATCCAATTTTCTTCCTTTTTCTTTGTTAGTCGATAAAACTAACACAATAAATAGTTTTGGAGAAGAACATTTTTTTGAAATATAAGCCTTGTCTATAAAAAAATGTGTTTTTAGGTGTATCATTTTTTTAAAAGGAATTTGGTATACAACCACCATAGAAACAATTTGGCAGACAACCACCATAGGAACTTACCTGCAAAACAACAATGAAATCCAATGAATAGTTTTAGAGAAGAAATTTTTCAAAGATTTTACTTTATACCATAAAAGGAAAATGAGTCTCCCATAAAAGCCATGTTTTTTGACAGATCATTTTTTTTTAAAGGAATTCTGTAAACCTGTATCTAAGGAACATTCCTGCAAAATAATAATGCTATCCAAATGGCGGTTTGGGAGGAGAAGATTTTTAAAGGTTTTTTACTTTGGTTGCCATGGCAACCAGAATTCTTCATGGAACACAATTATTTGAAGGAATTTGAAAGAGGACCACCAAAGGAACATTCCTGTGAAATTTGGTAAAAATCCAGTCAATAGTTTCTAAGGAGAAGTTTTTTAAAGAAAAAGTTTACGGACGCACGCACGGACGAACGGACGGACGGACGCACGACGGACACAACGCCATGACAATAGCTCGCTGGCCTTCGGCCAGTGGAGCTAAAAAAGTATTGACTCGGGTCAGCCTGCGTGGTCAAAGTGGACTGACCTGGGCCTAAACTTCTTGCTACTGATCAATTTTCTCCATGTCAAAGGACCAGTGTACCTCATGATCCAGCTGATTGTTAAACTAAACAAATTTTATGGATGCATAATTGTACCATGACCTGCTTGGTATACTGCTTCAGTGAGATGCAATAAGCTCCCTTTTCCCTGAGCATGGCTAATATATATCCTGAAGTTCATAAGACAACAGTCTCCTTCAGAATGAACTTTGTAAAAATGTTGTATTAATTTTCAGAGAATAAATCCCACCAAAAACTAACTCATAGACAAATTAACTTACAAATTTTTCTGATATATCGGCAGTTTGGTTTGTACCCAAGGCTAACATATGAGATTGGTCCTGAACAGGCATGGGCGGGGGGATCTCAATGTCAGGCGCGGGCTCCAGCGATTCTTCATTTTCTAAGCCATGTTTCTTGGTGAAGGTAGTCACATCTTGGGCTATCACTTCGTCCTCTAAATTACCTTCTGGATTTTCCTGTGTAATAGACGAAAATAAACTGTGAGCAAACAATGTCTAGGTCCTAATATTTTGTATAACTCATTCTAAACTGTTTACCACACAATCCCATGTTTCAGGGATACCAAGAAAGAAGCTGTTTTGAAAACATTGTGGTAACCAGCATTTTCTCCTTGCCTCACAAAGTTTCCTACCCTATAACAGACCAATTTCATCACTTCAGCCACTTCTAAAATACTGCAAATGCCTTCAATTTGGAAAAGTCTGCATAGTTGTCTTCTTGATTTTCTCCTTTTTCCCCCCAAGATTTTCAAAAGCCTTCTTCTTCAAGGTCTTTAAACTCAACATTGTGTGGTGAAGGATATGCTAACTTTTTACCAGACAACAATATTTTAGACTGGTCCAAATTGAAATCATTTGGCAGACTTCAAATTAAATGTAACTTAGATGATTGGATTTGTTTCTGAAAGAAAGAAAACATTGTGGGAAAAGGAGAAAATGCTGGTTTAATACCAGCATTTTCTCCATTTCCCACAATGTTTTCAAAAGTCTAATTTCCCAAGGTCGTTAAAATTCAGGATTGTGTGGTAAAGGATAGATATGTTAAGGATACTAACATGGCATGAACTCGTTCCAGGGATCATAACACAAGGAAAACAAACAGGATAATTACACACATGGATTTCCATATGTAACCCTTTTGTATCGTATAACTGTGATAAAATATCACTTGGTTAAACTAAATTTGTCTTTCGGAAGAATGAATGAATGTTTGTTGTTTAACGGCAAATTGATAGCTTTGGTCAACTCATCCAATTTTAGGGCATTTGTCGCCGACATTACTATTGTTGCTAAAATGGTTATTTCTGACTCCGAGATGTTAGAAAACATTGTGGGAAAAGGAGAAAATGCTGGTTACCAGCATTTTCTCCTTTTCCCACTATGTTTTCAAAAGCCTTCTTCTACAGGGTTGTAAAAACATGGGATTATAATGGTAAAGGGTCCAAATATATCTTACAAAGGATAAAGTACATTCCTAGCTGTAACATCAACAATAATTCTGATATTCATAATACCAGTTCTGTGTTGTTGTTTTGGATTTTTTGTGTTTATACACAAAATCTAAGCTGGAATACAATAAACCAGGTTCTGCAGTAAACTGAATTCAGACAAGATGGAATGGAGAGTTAACTGCATGACACAAAAAAAACATACCCACCAGCCCTACCAACTTTTTGCCTGGGCTGGGGTGGGGAGGGGGATGGAGAGAAGAAAAAATATTGCCAAGTCTTTTGGTTGGGAGGAGAGGGTGGGGTAACAAGCAATTCAGCCCGAGTATCTTGTAAAATTTTAAACAGTGTACATAGATCCTAGGTCATTGATACGATAGATTTTATGTGATTTAACTCTTTACCAAACGATAAAACTTTAGACTACTCCAAATTGATAGGAGTTGCAGACGACACAATAAATGTTACTGAAAATTTGAAATTTATTATGGGAAGGATAGAAAACACTGCTGGAAAAGGAGAAAATGCTGGTTAACAGCATTTTCTCCTTTTCCCACATTGTTTTCAAAAGGTGTTTCCTTTAGGGTCGTTAAAAGTCGGGATTGTGTGGTAATGGGTTAATGCTGCTTTCAACATTATTTCGGTCATAATATCATGGTGACAGCTCATGTATTCATGGATGTTCTGGATTTCACCAGTACAAGGCTGGAGCTCTGAAGTGTTTTGCCCGAGGACACTCCCACAAAAAACCGAGGGCAGCGAGTGGGGATTGAACTCTGTGTCCCTAAAACGGCCACTCCTACATGTTCACAATCAACTTCTTTTCCCATAATATTTTTCAAACAAAAGGTCTACCAGTGGCATACAAAAACTACATGTTCAAAATTGTTAATGGGAGTGAGTTCTGTTTACGTCTTTATGAAACAATCCCAAGTTGAACAGCTCCTAACTTGGAAGGCTTTTGAAAACATTGTGGGAAAAGGAGAAAACGCTGCCAACCAGCATTTTCTCCTTTATACCACAATGTTTTCTAACCAATCATAGACAGATCGCATCATTTCAGCCACACTTTACATTCCCTCATCAATTGCTGTCAATTTGGTCAAGTCTAAAACTTTGTTGTCTGGATAAGTGTCAAAGCAACTTTCACAACTATACTAGCCTATGTGGCCTGTTTAGATTGAGATCAGACTGCACAAAATGTGCAGTCTGATCTTTGATCTATACTGAAAATGTCTGTTAAGTTTATTCTGGGCTCCAAGGGTTAACTCTTGGAGCCCAGAATTGGTACCAAACAATCCCTTGTTTTTACTGCCCTGAGGAAGAAGACCTTTGAAAACGTGGTGTGAAAAGGAGAAAATGCTGGTAACCAGCCCTGTCAAAGACCAATCTAACTATAGCAGGCACAAACTTTACTTAGTCGTCTGCAAATGCTTTGAATTTGGACCAGTCTACTTATTTGGCATTTGGTAAAGACAGTTAAGAGTTAGGAGGGGGAAATTTGCCAACAAAATGTCTGTAGTTTCCACCATAGCAGAGACAGCACAATTGTTTCTAATAAAGCTGCTATAATTATTTCCCTCAGTACCCCACCCTCAACACTTTTCCTTGTGGATTGTAACCACACATACTTATTTTCTAAAGCCTTTAAGTTTACACAAAAACAATCAGGAATTTTAACAACCCTGAACAAGAGGGCATTAGAAAACATTTTGGGAAATGAGAAAATGCTGGTGACCAGCATTTTCTCCTTTACTCACACTGTTTTTTAGCCTTTCAAGGCCAAATCCCACCATTTCAGCACAATTTTAATGTTGTCTGCACATGCTTTTGATTTGGACAAGTCCAAAATTCTGTCGTGGGGTAAAGAGTTTATCTCTCCTGACGTGGAGGACTTTTGAAAACAATAAAGGAAAAGAGGCATGTTTCCCCAAATAATTTCTATCCTTTCAAAGACAAATTCCATAATTCAGGACACATAGTTTTTGTGGTATCCTAGTCTAAAATTCTGTCAACTGATAAAGGTTTAAGTAGCCCTGAGAATGAGGACTTTCGAAAACATGGGAAAAGGAGAAAATGGCAGTAACCAGCATTGTCTCCTTTTTCAACAATGTTTTCTACCCTTTCCAAGGTAAATCCCATCAGAAATTTTTGTCTTTGGGTAGAGGGATAAATTTTAATGTAGAAGGTTTCAAAAAATCACTTAGGAGGCACTTTACAACACAAATAATTATGTCCAAGTGCATGAAGGCGGGACCAGTTGATTCCAGTATACTTTTTGCATACCTACATAATTATCCAAGTACGATAGTTGCAACGGATTATTATAATCAATCTGGATGAATACTAGGTATCTCTTTACCAAACGACAAAAATTTAGACTGGTCCAAATTGAAAGCATTTGCAGACGACAAAATAAATGTAATTGAAAAATTGAAAATTGTTTTGGGTAGGATAGAAAACATTGTGGGAAAAGGAGAAAATGCTGGTTACCAGCATTTTCTCCTTTTCCAACAAGGTTTTCAAAGGACTTCTTTCACAGGGTCATTAAAACTCGGGATTGTGTGGTAAAGAGGTATAGAAAACATTTAGGAACGAATGAGTGAATGGTGTTTTACACCACTTTCAACATTATTTCAGTCAGATCACAGTGACACCTTGCTTGTTAATGCATGTCCAAGGTTTCGCCAATGCTAAGGCTAGGGCTCTGAAGTGATCAAAGTGTTGCATGAAATTAATTCTTAACCTAAAGACATAATTTTATACTTGACCAAACTGAAAGCATATGCAGACAACAAATTAAATCTAGCTCAAAACCTGATTTCTGTCTTTGAAAGTGTAGAAAACATTGTGGGAAAGGGAGAAAATGTTGGTTACCATTATTTTCTCCTTTTCCCACAGTGTTTTCAAAAGGCTTCTTTCCCAGAATATTTGAAACACAAGATTGTTTGGTAAAGGTTAATTGTAATTCAAATGATGGGATTTGTCTTTGAAGGATAAAAAAGAGATTTGGGAAAAGGAGAAAATGCCAGTTACCAGCATTTTCTTGTTTTTTTCTACAGTGTTTGTAAAAAAATATTCTTTTCCAGGGTCACTACTTAAATACAGGGCTGTTTTGTAAAACGTTAATGTGGGGTAACAAGCCTGAAGTGTAGTTTTTGACAGATTGTTGCCAGGAATTCCGCTTTTTCAATAAAAGAAGCAAAATGCACGAAATAATTAGTGATGGAGAAATTCCTCAAATTCCATAGGGTGATGTAATTTGAGTTTCATCTACAAAATACTCACAAATGATCCATACTCTGGCAAAAGGGGGCTTACTGCATCTCCTGGATGCATTATACCATGCAAGCCATCACATAATTATGGATCCATGATAGCCGCTTTTTATTAACACTTAACTCTTTACCAAACGACAAAGTTTTAGACTACAAAATAAATGTGATTGAAATATTAAAGTTTGTTTTGGGAAGGATAGAAAACATTGTGGTTACCAGCATTTTCTCCTTTTCCCACAAGGTTTTCAAAAGGCTTCTTTCACAGTGTCGTTAAAAGTCGGGATTGTGTGGTAAAGGGTTAAATTGTTGAATAAATGGAACACAAATTTCTATTCAATACTAAAACGCCCAACCATTGCGTTTTCAAAGTTAATTTCACCAGAAAGAAAATATTGTTTCGGACTGTGTAGATCAAAGATCAGACTGCACGTTCTGTGCAGTCTGATCTTGATCTACACTGTCCGCAAAAGGTCAGTGGGTTGCGATCAGCAGCTTAAGGGTTAACAACCGACTTTATCATGAGGTAGACTGATCCCTGGACATACAGAAAATTGACCAATAGCTAAAAGTTTCAGCCCAGGTGGGCCTGCGCGGACTGCGCAGGCTGACCTGGGTTGATACTTTTCAGAGATGCATTAACCCTTTACCAGACAACAAAATTTTGGTCTTTCCCAAATTTAAAGTATTTGCAGACGACAATTTCTATGTGGCTCAAATGGTGCAATTTTTCTTTGATAGGGTAGAAAACATTGTGGGAATAGGAGAAAATGCTGGTTACCAGCATTTTCTCCTTTTCCCACAATATTTTCAAAATGTTTCTTTCCCAGGGACGTCAAAAGGCGGCATCGTGCAGTAAAGGGTTAAGCCTCCTTTTCACAGAGCATGGCTCATATGTTTTCAACCACGTGATGCTACCACTTTTGTGCTTTTGGCGCCAATATAAATAAATCAAGCTTTCCTTTACAGCTAAAGAGATTGGATGATACCTTTTACACTTATTTTGCTGCTGCTGCAGATTAAGATCAGACTCCACAAAACATACGTTCTGATCTTTAATCGACAGTCTGCCTTGCCGAAAAAATATTCTGGAGAAAAGTAAGCTTGAATTAGCTTTTTTTATTTGAGTCTGTATAATTTCTGCACTGAAAATATCTATTGGGTTTTCTTGGTGCACTAAAGATTAATTCATTACCACACAATCCCTACTTTTGACAAGTCCGAGGAAAAAAACATATAAAAACATTGTGAGAAAACGGGAGGAAATGCTGCTAACCAGCATTTTCACCTTTTCCCATAATGTTTTCTACCCATTCACAAATGCTAACATTTTAGCTAACATTTAATTTGTGGTCTGAAAATGCTTCTATTTTGGACTGACCTAAAATTTTATCATCATAAGAGTTTACAGTCAGAAAATCTCCAAGTATCTCACTCTCTCTCTTCCTCCCTCCCCCTCCTTCCCTTTCCAATCTAATTCAAACAACACAACTAACAAATAAGAATAAAATAATCAACCAACAAAAACAAGGAATCATTTTTACCATTTTATGCAGCTCATATTTTGATCTCCTTCGACATGGACACAAATATTTCATGATCAAATAGGGCAGACTGGTTACTTCTTTTTCATTGATACTCTCCATTTTGTTCCGAAATCTTCATGAAATGTTGTACCAGTCAACCATACTGCTATTCAGTTCATAATACTGTTTCCCCCCACGAACTTTTCAAGTAAATAGCACCACTTTTGAACACAAAGGTTAGAATATTAAGTCAACAGCCATAGAAAAATTTACCATTTATAACAAGAGGACCTTGAGGGCCCTGAATCACTCACCTGTAATTGAAAACATGAGCTCTTTATTGGAAAAAGGAATTCTAGAGTTGTCCGTATTTCAAGAAGCTGCAAAGGACAGATTAACACTTGGGCTGCTAAGCGCGACTCACTGACCTCTTGCAGACAGCCTAGACAAAGACCAGACTGAACAGAACCTGCAGTCTGATCTTGGATCTAAACTCTCCGATAAGGAGATATATTCCCTCCGAAAATACCTTTGAAATAGGAAAGTTTGGGTTTATTCTATAGGTTTGAAAGTTTCATTTATGTAGCAGGATAAGGGTTAAATCAAATGTGGCTAAAACGATTAGAGTGGGTAGAAAACACTGTGGGTATTAAGGATAAAATGCTGTTTACCAGCGTTTTTTTTCCTTTCTCCCTTATTGTTTTCAAAAGCCTTTTTCCTGAACTTTCATTCATATCATAGCAAACATGTGGCTGAGCTTTTATGAAATTGGATGCACTGACCTAGATTATGGATGAGCCACATTATGACTTGTATGACAAATGAAGAAAAACAATGTGACCAAGTTTCACAAGGGTGATGCAGAATTGTGACCAAGTTACACAAAAATAATGCAGAATTTGTGACCCAGTTTCACAAATTTTGCAGATGATGCAGAATTGTGACTGTCTACTGTAAGAAGGTAAGCACATAAAAATAAACAAGTGACAGTGCATTCTCTAAACAAACACTGTGGAATCACAACAGCTCAACATCCAGCTTTTTGTGTGCAGGTGAGCTAAAATACTGTAATCTAAACAGTAATTAATGTCTGTTAATAATGTTTACAACTAATAAACCCATGGATCACTTTCAAAATTTCTAACATAGTTCACATTTCTCTGGTCATATAACTACACACTCACAGATTGATGTTTCACAAAATTTCTTAGAATGATTACTGAAAGCAAATCCTAAGACCTTATTAACTCTTTACCAAACGACAAAATTTTAGACTCGTCCAAATTGAAAGCACTTGCAGACAACAAAGTAAATGTGACTGAAAACTTTAAATTTGTTTTGGGAGGGCTAGAAAACATTGTGGGAAAAGGAGAAAATGCTGGTTACCAGCATTTTCTTGTTTTCCTACAATGTTTTCAGAGGGCTTCTTCCTCAGGGTTGTTAAGAGTCGGGATTGTGTGGTAAAGATTAAGTTAAAGCTGACAGACATTATTAAGTATTCTACACATTTTTTAACTCTTTACCAAACGACAAAATTTTGGACTGGTCCAAATTCAAAGCATTTGCAGACGACAAAATAAATGTGGCTCAAAATTAGAATTTTGTTTTGGGAAGAGTAGAAAACATTGTGGGAAAAGGAGAAAATGCTGGTTACCAGCATTTTCCCCTTTTCCCACAATGTTTTCAAAGGCAATCTTTCTTGGGGGTCGTTAAAAGTTGGGATTGTGTGGTAAAGAAATAAGCTCATGTACATGTCATCAAAGACTTCTGCACTTTATAACATTTTTACTTCCTTTTTGTTTCAAGCACTGGCACAATCAGATAACAAAATGTCACCGTTTTGTTTAAACCTCTTTCCTTCTCTTAATCTTTATCATATGATCCTAAATCCTGTTGTAAAAACTCTATCATTTGAACCACATATTCCATTAAACTTTGTTGTCTGCAAATGCTTTCATAACGAACAGGGCCGAAATTTTGTAGTCTGTTAACCCTTTCCCAAATGCTAAATCTTCGACTCTTTCAAATTCAAAACATCTGCAGACGACAATTTCAGAATTGATACAAACGAGCTTAAGGTCTCTGATAGGATAGAAAACATTGTGGGAAATGGCGAAAATGCTGGTTACCAGCATTTTTCTCCCGTTCCCACATTGTTTTCAAAAGGCCTTTGCCTTAGGGTCATTAAAACTCGGGATTGTATGGTAAAGGGTTAAAGAGTTAACATGAGTTGATCAATAAACATTCAGGGTACTTCATGTGGGTGTTAAAGCTCGGCTGCAGTTGTTCAATTTTCTGTGAAAACCGTTAAGTCAAAAGAGGGGCATAATTCCATCAAAAATACTTTGATGGTTACCTCCCCTTACAGAACGAATACACTGTTAGATAGTTAACAACCATTCCAAGTTTGAAGTAAATATGTTCAGAAATAACAGAGATATTATAAAATGTCAGTTTTTGCACATCACAGATGACGACAGGTCTATGACAATACCTTGATGTTTTCTTTGAAAACAGCTGAGCTAAAAATTGATGTACTTCTAGAAATCCTTCGTACGAATAACAATTTGGTTGTGACAAGCAACTTTCCTTTTTTATCTGCACTGACTTTAGTTGTACGAAAAAAACTTCCAACCTGATGAAAAGTCACCATACCAATCAACAAGTGCTTGAATTATGGAAAACAAACCCTTATAAATTAAATAACCTATAAATATTAGTCATACAGCCTTTTATGTCAATTCTGTTGACTCACAAAGACCTACATGTCACAATAACATAACTTCAAAGCCACTTTTCTGGAATTAGTAATACCAATTACTGCAAATTCTGCGCTTTATGAGCAGTAATTGTACCATAATTTTTATTCCAGTATCTGCTACTCCCTGTGCATTTCAGTTTTAACCTTTGGGTTTCTGGATGGTGTAGAGCTTGATCAGACTACACAGAATGATCTTGGATCCACAGTCAAATATGGTAAGTCTTTTCCCCAAAAAAGAACTTTAAAATCAAAGGGTTTTGAATTTTTACCAATAGCTGGAAATTTTGAATAGGTGCATTTCTTCTTTCTCTAACGATGTTTTTTTTTTAAATTAATGTATTAACCCTTGAAGCGTCGAATAAACCCATCAGACATTTTCATCCGAGGAATATGACCCAAATAATGGCAATTTCATGATCGCTTTTGTCTACAGTGATTCAGCAAAGTGGACAGTGTAGATTAAAGATCAGGCTGCACATTTTGTGCAGCCTGATCTTGATCTACACTGACAGCAAATGCAACTATTGTCATGAAAGGCGCTTTTAGGGTTAAGTAACTATCTCCAGAAACATTGTTCTGAGAGACAATGATTTAATTTCACAATAACCCTCTAATTTTTTATGCAGTTGCACTTAGAATTGCAATAATTACCTGTATGCACCTAACCAGCTTCCACAATCGTTTACTAAACAATCTGTATTCTTAAGGCCAGAAAGACTTTAGGCTTTTAAAAACATCCTGGGAAAAGGAGAAAATACTGATAATTAGCCTTTTCTCCTTTTTTACCCATGATGCTTTCTACCCGCTATAAGGCAATTTCCTTCATTTTAGCCACATTTATTTTTCATCCATAAATGCTTCCAATTTAGACAAGTCTTAACCCATTACTACACAATCCCGACTTTTAATGACCCTGTGGAAGAAGGCTTTTGAAAACATTTTGGGAAAAGGAGAAAATGCTGGTAACCAGCATTTCCTCCTTTTCCCACGTTTTCCACCCTATCAAAGACAAATTTCCACATCTGGGCCATCTGTAATTTGTCGTCTGTAAATGCTTTCAATTTGGACCAGTCTAAAATTTTGTCATATGGTAGAATGCTAAACTTTTAGCATTTAAAGAGTTTAACTCTTTACCAAACGACAAAATTAGACTGGTCCAAATTGAAAGCAATGCGACGAAAATGCTGGTTACCAGCATTTTCTCCTTTTCCAACAATGTTTTTAAAAGGCTTCTTTCACAGGGTCGTTAAAAGTCGGGATTATGTGGTAAAGAGTTAAACACATGTACACATATATATCAATAATCAAGTCAGATTCTACTATTTCCTGACAAATTATCTGAAAAATATCAAATTTTCAAATGTGAGATCATTGACAATAGATCATTGTATCAAATAATTCTGCCAAAGGGTTGCCAAGACAACCATTTTGTCATCATTCTGCCAAATACTAAGTTCCAGATGTATCAATGGTGTCTTCCATCACTGTAAGGACATTGAACTCTTTACCTCACAGCAAACTTTTAGTCTTGTCCATACTGAAGGAAATTCCAGAGAGGGTTTCCCAAACGACCAATTTTGGACTGGTCCAAATTGAGAGAGGTTGCAGACAACAATTTTAAATTTGATGAAAATGGCAGAAAGGTCTCAAAAAGGGTAGAAAACACTGTGGGAAAAGGAGAAATTGCTCATTGCGAGCAATTTCTCCTTTTCCCACAGTGTTTTCAAAAGACTTGTACTGCAGACACATGAAAACCTGGGCTTGTTTGGGAAAGGGTTAATTCCAGTCTCAAACCCACCCTGACCTATAGAGCCGGCTTGCATAGTAAATTGAATTCAGTCATAACTAATATGACAGCCATATAACCCCCCTACTAACTGTAATAATTATTATGTAAGCTGTAACATGTACAGACCAGCCCTTTACAATGCCTTGCTCAAAGGCACTCCAACAAGTTACAACAGCTAGCATATAATATGGGTTTAAATTCCAACCTCAAACCCACCCAGACCTGTAGAGCCTTGCCCACTAAATTGAATTTGGTCATAAATATGTGGGCTATATATCCCCTATATATCCCCTACTAAGTGTAAACTGTAATAGACCAGCGCTTTGCAATGCCTTGCTCAACGGAACTCCAACACAAGGTACAACAGCTACCATGTACTGTGGGTTTCAATTCCAACCTCAACCCTACCCAGACCTGTAGAGCCTTGCATAGCAAATTGAATTTGGTCATACATGTCAGCTATAATTATCCCCTATCAACTGCAATATATGGACTGTAATATGTATAGACCACTGGGCTCTGCAATGCCTTGCTCAAAGGTACTCCAACACAAGGTACAACAGCGACCATGTACTGTGGGTTTCAATTCAAGCCCCAAACCCACCCAGACCTGTAGAGCCTTGCACAGTAAATCAAATTCAGTGATAAATATGTCGGCTATAAAATTATCCCCTATCAACTGTAATATATCAACTACTATAATGTATAGACTGGTGCACTGTAATGCCTTGTTCAAAGGCACTCCAATGCCAATTACAACAGCTAGCATTAACTGAGGATTTTAAATTCCAATCCCAAACCCACCTAGACCGACAGAGCCTTTGCACAGTAAATTGAATTCTGTCATAAAAATGTCAGCTATATATCCACTATCAACAGTAATATGTATAATTATTTGGTAAT
This sequence comes from Tridacna gigas, assembly GCA_945859785.2. Lineage (NCBI taxonomy): Eukaryota > Metazoa > Mollusca > Bivalvia > Cardiida > Cardiidae > Tridacna > Tridacna gigas. The sequence goes on from OX244044.2 coordinate 25,172,389, forward strand.
GGAAGAATAATTGTGGTACAATTACCCAAACATTCTAAGAATTCCTACCTTCACAAATTCACCTTTTTTCCACACAATCATCATTATAATGACCACAAGGAAAAATGCTTTTGATAACACTGTGGGAAAAGGAGAAAATTTTATTCCCCCCCCCCCAACACAATGTTTTCTACCTTTTTGAAGATAAATTCCATGATTCAACCCTTTACTAAATGATTCTGATTTTTGAAGACCCTGAGGAAGAAGCCTTTTGAAAGCATTGTTGGAAAAAGAGAAAATACTGGTCACCAGCTTTTTCTCCTTTTCCCATTATGTTTCTAAACGCCCTCTTTTTCAGGGCCTTTAACACTTAGAGTTCCGAAAAAAACAGATTACTTAAGTTCAGAAATAAGATCCAAATAAATGCATTTATCCTGGTTGTTTTTGTCTAGTGTTTCAGGAAACCAGACAGTGTAGATTAAAGATCAGACTGCACATTTTGCAGTCTGATTTTAATCTACACTGGCTGCAAAGGCAAAAGGGTTAAAACATGGGAGTGTTTGGTAAAGGGTTAAACTACACCCATATTAAATTTCCTTTTGGATTCAAAATATCACCCCCATCTCTACATCAGAATGTACATTAAATAGCCTATTATTTTGAATGAGAGCAGAAAAAAATCTGCCCTCTACCCCTTTACCTCAAAACAAAATTTTAGACTGGTCCAAATTGACAGCATTTTGCAGATGACTAAGTGAATTTTGCTCAAATGCTCAGATTTGTCTGTGCCAGGATAGAAAACATGGTCAGAAAAGGACAAAATGCTCGTAGCATTTCTTTTCCCACATTGTTTTCAAAAGCCTTCTCCCACAGGGTCAATTAACTCTTTACTACACGACAAAATTTTAGACTGGTCCAAATCGAAAGCATGTGCAGATGACAAAATAAATGTGACTCAAAAATTGAAATTTGTTTTGGGAAGAGTAGAAAACATTGTGGGAAAAGGAGATAATGCTGGTTACCAGCATTTTCTCCTTTTCCCACAATATTTTCAAAAGGCTTCTCTTTCAAGGTCGTTAAAAGTCGGGATTGTGCGGTAAAGGGTTATACTTGGGATTGTGTGGAAATGAGTTAAATCTTTACCAAATCAAAATATTTTAGACTTGTCCAAATTGAAAGCATTTACCGGTCAAAATTTAAAATGGCTAAAGTGATGAAATTTGTCCCTGACAGAATAGAAAGCTGTGTGGGAAAAGGAGAAAATGCTGGTTACCAGCATTTTCTCCTTTTCACACAATGTTTTTAAAAGCTTTCTTCCTCGAAGTCATTCAAACTCTGGATTGTGTGGTTAAGGGTTAATTCTTTAGAAAAGCACAAAATTTTGGACCAGTATAAATTTAAACATTTGCAGACAACAAATTAGATGTTGCTCGAACGATGAAAATTGTCCTTGAAAAGGAATAAAACACTTTGGGAAAATGAGAAAATGCTGGATACCAGCTGTTTATGTCATAATGAAAGAAAGTTATTTTGTATTCTGCAAAATGCTTTCATTTTGTCTTCTGGTATAGAATTAGTAATCGGAAAATAATTTCTTCATTGGTCCATGATTCTTTACAAAGAATTTTCATTCAATTATGTCCTTTATCTTCTCAATGAAATACTGTGACAAACAAACAAACAAATCAAACAAAGCAATACCCTGAATATGCCAAAATAATTTTGTGGGGTGTGTAACCCCCCCCCCCCACACACACACAAAAGAGCCACATTCTGTGAAAAGGGAATTAAATGCATCTGCAAAAAGTACTGACCCATGTTAGCCTGCGCGGTCCACACAGGCTTAGCAGCTGTGTCGGAACTTTTTGCTATTTGTAAATTTTCTACATGTCCAAGGACCATTTTGCCTCATGATTTAGTAGGTTGTGAGATAAAGTGGATTTTATGGGTCAATAATCATGTGATGACTTCCTTGGTACAATACAGCACAGAGATGCATTAAACCCCCTTTTGCCAGAGCATCATCATCCACACTCAAATTTAACACACGTAAAATTTTGTGTTACACAGTGGGAAATTCGTATAACATATATAATCTAATTTAGTAATTATAATCCACTATAACTCCGAACTAACAGTTCACGATAACACAAGTATTCTCCTAAAATGTGAGGAAAAATGGTTATAACATTAAAACGAGACACTCTGAAATAAAACCGTAACCAGGCAACCCATATTTGGTCTCAACTTCACAAATATCGCCAGCATAACTAGGCAAAAAACAGTTATTTAGAAGAAAATTGTGATGCAGTAATTGCCCTTCAACATTAGTAGGGGCCAAGTTAACCCTTGTAGTGTTGAAACTGGATTTGATTGCTTGTGCAGACAGTGTAGATCAAGATCAGACTGCACAGAACGTGCATTCTGATCTTTGATCTACAGTGTCTGCTTCTTTTCTAGATACTCCGACAAAAGTAGCCATGAAATTGCGAAATCAGCATATTGAGTACTGTCACCACCCATAAATCACGAAGGACAAGCGTCTTTTTGCACACATCGTAGATTAAGATCAGGCTTCACAGAATAGATTCTTTTCCCCCTTTGAAAACAATGAGGCTAGAAAAGACATTCCATGAAATAATTACTCTTTCCTTTTCACACGCTGTTTTAACATTTAGATTTTCAGTTGTACTGTGATTTTCCACTTTATACAAGGATGCTTTCACCCTTAACCACTCAATCCCAAGTTTTAATGACCCCCCCCCACCCCCCACAAGGATCAGGACATTTGAAAACACTATGGGAAAAGGAGAAAATGCTGGTAACCAGCATTTTCTCCTTTTCCCATAATGTTTTCTACCCTTTAAAAGACAGGTTTCATTATTTTGTGCATTCCTTAATATGTCATCCACAAATGCTTTCAATTTGGATCAGTCTAAAAATTTTGTGTTTGGTAAGGGAGTTAAGTGGCTTGTTGCGACATTGCGAAAAACAAAAATATTAAACTACTTAACTCTTTACCAAACGGCAAAATTTTTGACTAGTCCAAATTTAAAGCATTTGCAGACAACAAATTAAATGAGACTTAAAAACTGAAATTTGTTATGGGATGGGTAGAAAACATTGTGGGAAAAGGAGAAAATGCTGGTTATCTGCATTTTCTCCTTTTCCCATAATGTTTTCAAAAGGCTTCCTTTCTAGGGTCGTTAAAACTCGGGATTGTGTGGTAAAGAGTTAAACATCAAAGGTTTCTCAAATAGTTATCAATTCACAAAGTTGTAAGTCCAAGCAAAAATCTTGAAAAGATAACACTTTGACCAAACAAATCCCAAGTTTTAGCGACCCTAAGGAAGAAGCCTTTAATAAAAATGTGGGAAAATGAAAAAATACTGGTAACCAGCATTTTCTCCTTTTCCCACAAAGTTTCCCACACTTTCTAACACAATTATAATCACTTCAGCTAAATGTAGTATGTCGTCTGCAAATGATTTCAATTTGGACAAGTCTAGAATTTTGTTGTTTGGTAAAGAGTTAACTCTTAGAGTGCCAAATAAACTTGTCAGACATTTTCATCCTAAAAATACAACTTTTGTCTACAATGATTCAACAAACAGTGTAGATCAAAGATCAGGCTGCATGTTTTGTGCAGCCTGATCTTGATCTACATTGGCCGCAAATGCAACTATAGTCGTGAAAGGTGCTTTAAGGGTTAAAAACATTGTGGGAAAATCTGGTAACCAGCATTTTCTCCTTTTTAACACAATGTTTTCTACCCTTTCCAAGAGAAAAATCAATTGAGCCACATTTAAATTGTCATCTGCAAATGCTTTGAATTTAGACATGTCTTCACACTGTCATCTGCAAATGCTTTGAATTTGGACATGTCACATGTTTGTCGTTTGGTAAAGAGTTAACCTTTTACCATACAATCCTGACTTTGAACGACCCTGAGCAAAGAAGCCTTTTGAAAACATTGTGGGAAATGGAATAAATAATGGTAACCAGCATTTTCTCCTTTTTCCACAATGTTTTCTACCCTTTCCAAAACAAATTTCAATTTATCAGTCACATTTATTCTATTGTCTTCATTATGCTTTCAATTTAGACCAGTCCACAATTTTGTTGTTTGGTACAGAGTTAACCCTTTCCCAAACGACAAATTTTGCACCGGTCCAAATTGAAAGAGTTTGCAGACGACATTTTTAAATTTGATGAAAATGGCAGAAAGTTCTCAAAAAGGGTAGAAAATACTGTGGGAAAAGGAGAAATTGCTCGTTACGAGCAATTTCTCCTTTTCCCACAGTATTTTCAAAAGACTTGTACTGCAGACACGTGAAAACCAGGGCTTGTTTGGGAAAGGGTTAAACAGAATAATTCAAATCCACAAGAAAATCTCCACAAATTCAAACACATTTAGTCATGACCAGCACATATCCACTCAAGAACAACATTCCAACTTATGTTAAATCGCTTATGTCACAAGACTGAGTTAGTGATAAAACATGTCCTCATTTTTTTTTACATTTAACTCTGTAACCAAATGACAAATTTTGGACTCGACTGAACCGAAAAACATTAATTTTGCAGGCTACAACACAAATGTAACTCAAACGATAATTTTTTGACAGAGAAGAAAACATTGTGCGAAAAGGAATAAATGCTTGTAACCAGCATTTTCTCCTTTTCGGACAATGGTTTTAAAAGCCTTCCCACATGGGGTCATTAAAAAAGCAGGACTGAGTGATAAAGGCTTTAACCTTTAACCCCTGGATCACATTTGCAGCAGTTAACTTTGAAATCTTTCCTGTCAAAACATGTATAATCTAATTAAATTCAGGTTTAAATCTCTACCAAACAACAACAGTTTAGACTTGTTCAGACGGAAGTCATTTCCAGATGACAAATTAACTGTCGCTAAAACACTGGAATTTGTCATTGAAGAGGTACAAAACATTTTGGAAAAAGGAGAAAATGCTCCTTACCCCCACATGTTTTTACAGACTTACTCCCACAGGATCTTTAAAACTCAGGATTGTAAGGGGTTAATATTCAAGAGATTATTATACATGGTGATACAAATGAGAAACTGTTTGAAGGAACAATCGATCCTTTTGACACAAAATTTTCTAACTTGGTATGCGGGTAAAACGAAAAATGCCATCTGCTGGCAGAAATGAGGTCACCAGTTTATCAAACTGATATTATCTATGAAATTCTGGAGATGATAAATCCTTATCTGCTATTACACACCTTTATTTTTAATTCTTTAGCAGACGACAACATTTTAGACTTGTCCAAATTGAAAGCATTTGCAGACGACACTTTAAACGTGGCTCAAAGGATGGAATTTGTCTTTGATAGGGTAGAAACAGTGTGGGAAAAGGAGAAAATGCTGGTTAACAGCATTTTCTCTTTTTCCCACAATGTTTCCAAATGGCCTCTTTCCCTGGGTCGTTAAAAGGTGGCATTGTACTGTAAAGGGTCAACTCTTTACCGAATGACAATTTTCTGTACCGCACCAAACTCAAACCATTAGCAGGCGGCAAATTAAATGTTGCTTAACTCTTTACCACACAACCTCAACTTTTAACGACCTTGAGGAAGGAGGACTTTGAAAACATTATGGGAAAAGGAGAAAATGCTGGTAACCAGCATTTTCTCCTTTTTCCACAATGTTTTTCTACTCAATTAAAGACAGATTCCATCATTTAAGCCACACTGAATTTGTGGTCTGCAAATGCTTTCAATTTGGACCTGTCTGAATTTTTTCCATGAGGTAGAGTTATATGATATTTCTGTCTTTGTCAGGGTAAAAAATCATTTTGTGAAAAGGACAGTCTCTTTCGACGAGAGTTTGTTGTTTGGGAAAGGGTTCAAAAGTAAAGATTGGCAAAACTTTCATGGTATATAATTCCTTTCAAAAGAGACCAGGCAAAAAAGGCAGTTTTACATTTTAAATGAAGGTAATCATTGACCCTTTAGACTACAACGCATGTTGCACAGACTATCATTGCCATGAATTGACTTAAGTTTGTTGGCCTAACCTGTAATCAAACAATCCCATGTTTTAACCCTTAACCTGCTAAATTACTTATCCCTTTACCACACAATCCCGACTTTTAACAACCCAAAGAAAGAGGCCTTTTGAAAACATGGTGGGAAAAGGAGAAAATGCTGTTAACCAGCATTTTCTCCATTTTTCACAATGTTTTCTACCAATCCAAAAACAAATTTCAAATTTTCAGTCACATTTGTCATCTGAAAATGCTTTCAATTTGGACTAGTCTAAAATTTTGTCATTTGGTAAAGAGTTAAGTGAAACTTTCAATCCAATAATAATAAGCCGAATAGCGCTATTTCAAACTTATTTTTTGGAGACAAATATCTCCTTATCGGACAGTGTAGATCCAAGATCAGACTGCACATTTTGTGCAGTCTGATCTTGATCTACATTGTTCGTACAAGGTGAGTTGTGCTTAGCAGCCTAAGGGTTAACTCTTTCCCACACAATCACTGGTTTTAACGACCTGGCAAAAAAATCTTTTGAAAACTTTTGGGTAACCAGCATTTTCTCCTTTTTCCCAAAATGTTTTCTAACCTTTCCCAAACATTTCAATTGAGTCACATTTATGCTTACAATTTGGCCAAGTCTAAAATTTTCTCGTTTCGCAAAGAGTTAATGACTCTCTGGAAGGATTTTGAAAATATTGTGGAAAAAGAAAAAAATGACTTCTCCTTTTCCCCTAGTGTTTCCTACCCTTTTGTAGGCAAGTCCAATCATTTTAGCCATGCTTTACAATCATGACTACTGCAGATGCTTTCAATTTACTCAAATACAAAATTTTGCAGCATTTGCAGACAACAAAATGTTTGAATTTATGTTAGGGTATAAAACATTATGGGAAAAGGTGAAAAAACTTAGCAGCATTTCCTCCTTTACCTACAATGCTTTCAATTTAAGCCTTTTCCTTGCATGGGACCATGACTGTGGTATAGGAGGAGTAAACTGACATCATAGTCATGATAAACTACTCATTAATTTCTACATAGATCACTGAATATTTGAAAATACCGATAAGTTCTGTGGAGCCCAGTGGTTCTGTTTATTGATCGATTGAATGAATGGTGTTTTACGCCACTTTCATGATTATTTCAGTCATACTACTGTAACTGCTCACATATTCATGTATTTCCTGGGTTCCACTAGTACTAGGCTAGGGCCCTGAAGTGTCTTGCCCAAGGAAACTTCCATAAAAAGCCCAGTGGATCCAGTGAGGCTCGAACCCAAATGTTGCCAAAATAGTGGGTCTTGACTCTGAAAGGGAAGAAAACATTGTTGGAAAAGGAGAAAATGCTGGTTACCAACATTTTCTCCTTTTCCAACGTTTTCAAAAGGTCTCTTTCTTTCGATCATTAAAACCCAGATTTGCGAGGCACAGGGTCTAAATTACCTTTCCAAGGTTTTATCAGGTAAGCAGTAATTTCTCCTCTTCCTGCCATGTTCCTATCCTATCGAAGACAAATTACATTATTTGAGCCACATTTAGATTTTTGTCTGCAAATGCTTTCAAATTGGACAAGTCTACATTTTTGTTTTCTGGTAAAGGGTTAACCCTTTCCCAAACAAGCCCTGGTTTTCACGTGTCTGCAGTACAAGTCTTTTGAAAACACTGTGGGAAAAGAAGAAATTGCTCATAACGAGCAATTTCTCCTTTTCCCACAGTGTTTTCTACCCTTTTTGAGACCTTTCTGCCATTTTCATCAAATTCAAAATTGTCGTCTGCAATCTCTTTCAATTAGGACCAGTCCAAAATTTGTCGTTTGGTAAAGGGTTAAAGGGGAGACATAGTATTATCAGTTGATAGTACAACTACCTATCCAGCAATGAAATCTGAATTACCTTTACAGACTTTTATCAGTTTGGTTTGAAAATATCCCAGTTGTACTGTGATTCTATGGTATTTTGAAAAACATTAGAGCTAAGATTGCAGTTCAATTGAACTTCTAATGCGAGTGACTGACGCTTTCTACACACCAACCCGCCAACACAGTTTCAAGCCTTTCAAATTACTTTGAAGCCTTTCGCACTGACACACAACCCTTACTTCTAACAAACCGGCATTTAATCTTGTCTGTATGAAAGCGGCTTCCACTATGAAATACTGTCAGTTACAAATTGAACATGGCCGAGCCCATGAAAAGCATTGATCAACATATCAATCCATTGGTGAGAACTGCTGATGAAATTGTCAATCAATTGGTGTAAACTGCTGATAAAAGTATCTATCAAATGGTTAGAACTGCTGATAAAATTATCAATCAATTAGTGAGAACTGCTGATAAAATTATCAATCAGGTGGTGAGAACTGCTGATGAAATTGATAGATCAAAAAGTGTTTAACAATTATACAAATGTACATAGAAAGACTTCAACTGAAAATTGTAACAGGTGTATTCATTTTGTAAGTGGGGCCTTATTTATTACATGAAGAGTAAAGTGCCTTATTTCCAACTACAACATGTAAGGTGTATGCGAATATCATCACAGTAATACAGTCCTGGGATTCGATCAACAGATCACCCAAGGTTTGCCGAAATTGACGACCCTAAAATCCCAGACAGTTTGGCTAAAACATGTACAAAGATGAACCCCCCCCCCACCCCAAAATGATGTTATATCAGACTCTTACAAGATAAAAGTTTGGAAGTAATTACATAGGATCTATCAACTTTGGCACAAGTTTTTCATCCAACTATTCCACACCATGTCATTAGTGGGAGCCTGTGAATAAACCAGATAAATATACTTCTTCCCTCTTGAATTAACAACCCTTTATCACATAATCCCGAGTTTAACGACCCTGAGAAAGGAAGCTTTTGAAAACATTATGGGATAAGGAGAAAATGCAGGTCATTTTAGCAACATTTTGTTGTCTGCAAATGCTTTCACTTTGGTCCATTCCAAAATTTGTTCATTTGGTACAGAGTTCACCCTATACCAAAAAGTCTTGTGCTTTAACCCTTTACTGCACAATGACGCCTTCTGACGCCCCTGGGAAGGAAGCCTTTTGAAACCATTGTCGGAAAAGGAGAAAATGCTGGTAACCAGCATTTTCTCCTTTACCCACAATGTTTTCTACCTGATCAAAGAAAAATTGCACCATCTGAGCCACATTGAAATTGTCGTCTGCAAATGCTTTCAATTTGGACAAGGCTATAATTTTGTCGTCTGGTAAAGGGTTAACCCTTTACTACACAATTCCAGCTTTTAACGACCCTTGAGAAAGACGCCTTTTGAAAACTGGTAACCAGCATTTTCTCCTTTTCCCACAATGATTTCTATCCTTCCCAACATGAATTTCAATTTTTCAGTCACATCTATTTTGTCGTCAGCAAATGCTTTCAATTTGGACTAGTCTAAAATGTTATTGTTTGGTAAAGAGTTAATGACTCTGAGGAAGAAGGTTATTGAAAACATTGTGGGAGAAAAGGAGAAAATGCTGGTAACCAGCATTTTCTCTGTTTCAAAGGATGTTTCTGAAAGCTTTATTCCTGAGGTGCATTAAAAGTTAGGATTGTTTAATAGGGTAATTAAACAAGCAGATGGAATAAACTAAGATCACATTGCACATTCTGTCAAGCCTGATCTTGATTCTGTGCCCCTTTTTCCACCTATTGCACTGAAAAGGTTAAGCATTGAATCCAGACAAGGAAAACTACAACAAACCTGTTGTCCAATGCTGTAGCCCTCTGGTTTCTTGGTCAAAGGCTGACGGTTAAATCCTGCCCGTTTTATTTTGGCCTCATTTCTTGATCTCCGAAACATTGACAACATTATGTGCAACTGTTTTCCTTATCTTTTAGTTAGTGTCAACTTTCGAATTCCAGTCACAAACTTCTCTAAGATATTACTCATGAATTTTAATGTTGAGAAGCCACTTATCTTACATTGTAACCATCATTATATTATGTTCTAATGTTAACAAAAATAATATACTCCTGTAGATGAATTATGCAGCTTGCAGCAGAATGCTACTGAAAACAGTGAGGCAAATTGAGAAATTGCTTGTTACATTAGCATTTTCTCAATTTGTTACGCTGTTTTCAGATTTTTCACGTTTTTTCATGTAGATCTACTCAGCCATTACGGTCATCCTATAAGAAACAAAACAAATTTGTTTCAAGATGGTAGGAAACATGTTGAGGTGAATTGTGTTCACAATATCCATTAGTTCATATGCTCATGTTGGATTTTCATGTACTGTAAGCAAACTACCTCAGGGTAGAGACAGAAATATGTAAAACATACCAAAAAAGAAGGATTTTTAAAGAAAAAATAATTATTAAGGTGACAAATGATCGCAAATTCACAAAGAAGTCTTCATTGAGAATATTGTGACAGCTTTGTTGTAGCACGTAGACTAACCCTTTTTCCAAACAGCGAAATTTAGATTCTTCCAAACTGAAACCAGCTGTGGATGACAAATTTGAAATAACAGTATAACTTAACCTCTGATAATGGCAGAAAACATTGTGGTAAATGAGAAGATGCTGGTTACCAGCATTTTCTCTTTTACCCGTTGAGTTTACAGAAGCTTTCTTCTTTAGGATCGTGAAGCCCCAATTGTTAGGTAGAGTTAGGTCAGGCTTAAAGGCCACTTTTCTATGGCTGTATGCCAAAAAACCTAATTGTTCCACATGACATAATTCTTCCTGATATGGAATGTGATAATTTTTTTTTTAATGTTGTCATTAATTACCCCAATACCAAATAATCCTGTGAAATAGAAAACATGGGAAAAGGAGAAAATGATGGTAACCAACATTTTCTCCTTTACCAACAATGTCTTCACACCTTTCATAGACAAATCATAAATGCTGGTAACCAACATTTTCTCCTTTACCTACAATGTCTTCACCCCTTTCACAGACAAATCATAAATGCTGGTAACCAACATTTTCTCCTTTACCCACAATGTCTTCACCCCTTTTATAGACAAATCATAAGCCTTAATCCTTAACCCTTTACCACACAATCTTATCTTTTAGCAACCCTGTAGAAGGCTTTTGAAAACATTGTGGGAAAAGGAGAAAATGCTGGAAACCAGCATTTTCTCCTTTTCAACAATGTTTTCAACCCTATCAAAGGCAAGTTCCATCATTTAAATCACACTTAAATTTTTGTCTGACAAAGCTTTCAATTTGGTTGCATCCTAAATTTTGTCATTTGGTACAGAGATAATTTAAGGGCTTAAAACTTGGGCTGCTAAGCACGACTCACAGACCTCTTGCGGACAGTGTAGATCAAGATCAGATTGAACAGAATGTGCAGTCAGATCTTGATCTATACTGTCCGTTAAAGAGATATTTTTCCCCAAAAATTACTTTGAAATAACAATATTTGGGTTTGTACTGTCGACTTGAAAGTTTCACCTAATTTATTCAGCAGGATAAGAGTTAATACATTCCACTGCAAAACAATTCATGTCTGCTATGTCATTGGGCAAACATGTGCAGATGTATTAAATCTTTACAACACGTCAAAAATGTAGACTAGTCCAGATTGAAAGCATTTGCAGTCAACATTTTAAATGTAGCGCAAAACATGACAGTTGTCTCTTCAAGGGTAGAAAACATTGTGGGAAAAGAAGAAAATGCTGGCTACCAGCATAATTTCTTCTTTTCCAACAATGTTTTCAAAAGGGTTCTTTCTTCTGGGTCGTTAAAAGTCGGGATTGTGTGGTAAAGGGTTAACCCTTTACCTAACATGCCTATGTGTTAACTCTACCACACTATCCCGACTTTTAACGACCCTGTGAAAGACCCCTTTTGGAAACATTGTGGGAAAAGGAGAAAATGCTGGTAACCAGCATTTTCTCCTTTTCCCAAAATGTTTCCTACCCTTCCCAAAACAAATTCAATTTTTCAGCCACATTTATTTTGTCATCTGCAAATGCTTTCCATTTGGACCAGTCTAAAAGTTTGTCGTTTGGTAAACATTTAAAGGCTCTATAGCTGGCAAATGTAAACAATCGAATGTTAAAATGCACTTGAATTTAAATCATACCCTATGAAAGTATGAAAAATATTCTTGAGATGACAATCTGTTATTGTGTGGTCAGTCCAAGTGTAAGTCAGAAAAATGAAATTTAAAATCAGGCAAGGACTAATCAAAAGATTGAGTAAGCTGGCAGGTTTTAACCTAATCTTGAAATTAATTTCTCTGCCAGCAACTAACACTTGCACTGATCAGACAATAACAGATTGTCATCTTCTCAATAATTTCCATACTTTTGAATGATTTGATTTAAATTTAAATGCATTTTATCACCTGCTTTGTTTACTTTTGGCAACTATTGTTACTTTAACAGACCCAAGGAAAAAGGCTGATTATAAAACACTGTGACAAATGGAGAAAATGGTGAATAGCCTCTTCCTCATGGTTGTTAAAAGTTGGGATGGTGTGGTAATGAGTTACCTCATCACACAAACTTCAAGTTCTGAATTAATGAACAGAAAGCAGAACTTGACAGCAATATACTCCATTAATTTAAATTTTCCCACTGATTCAAAATCCCACAAATATATTGACTCCGAAACTCCTTTAAAAGCTGAATCTTACACAATAAATTTATGATGATGTTATCACAAAATGTATGTACATTAATCTAAAGACCAACATGAAATTATCTGTCCTCAAAATAAATCCTTCACAAACTCATGAATACAAACACAAACATTACACTTGTATACAATCTTGTTTATGAAAATCACCCTTTGACAGTCCTCTCTTGACATTTTTCCATCCCTAAACCCTTTACCGTGTATCCCTGACTTTTAACGACCTTGAGAGCGAAGACTTTTGAAAACATTGTGAAAACATTGAAGACTTTTGAAAACATTGTGGGAAAGGAGAAAAATGCTGGTAACCAGTTTCTCCTTTTTCCAAAAATGTTTTCAAAAAGGTTTCTTTAATAGGGTCATTAAAACTCGAGATTTTATGGGTAAAGGCTAAAGGTTGATAATGACCCATTTCCAGCAGATGATACTTGAAAACACTGTGAGAAATGGAGAAATTGCTCATTGTTTCAACTCTCTGTTTCTCATATTTTGTCTCCAGTGATATATTTTAACCCTCAGAGCCTCGAATAAACTTGTCTTGACATTTTCAAAGTAGATATACCACTCAAATAATTACAATTTCATGGTAGCTTTTGTCTACAGTGTTTCAACAAAGCGGACAGTGTAGATCAAAGAACAGGCTGCATGTTTTGTGCAGCCTGATCTTGATCTACACTGTCCGCAAAGGTAAATGTTTCTGTCAAATAATTATATTCATGCAATAAACCCTACAATCCAGTTTGATTATCACTGTTTTATCAAAGTCATCATTCCGCTGCAAATTTGCTTTAACTCTTTACCAAATGACAATATTTTGGACTGGTCCAAATTGAAAGCATTAGCAGACGACAAATTAAATGTAGCTAAAATGATTGCATTTGTTTCTGAAAGGTTAGAAAACAGTGTGGGTAAAGGAGAAAATGCTGGTTACCAGCATTTTCTCCTTTTCCCACAATGTTTTCAAAAAGGCTTCTTTCTCAGGATTGTTAAAAGTCGGGATTATGTGGTAAAGGGTTAAAACTACCCCCCCCCACACACACACACACAAATTGACACAATCCTGACTTTTAACAACTCCGAGGATGAAATCTTTTGATTGTGGGAAAAGGAGGAAATGCAAGTTACCAGCGTTTTCTCCTTTTCCCATGATGTTCTCTGTCCTTCCAGCAACGAATTTCAATTTTTGGGTCACATTTATTTTGTCATCTGCAAATGCTTTCAAATTGGACAAGTGTAAAAGTTTGTTGTTTGGTAAAAGGTTAAGGTTTTGTGAATATGTGGAAAGAGGAAAAGACAAAAAAAATCAGGATGACACCAGGATAGCACACTCACAATGACCAATTATTGAGCCCCATCTGACACAGTGTTTAGTGCAGTCATCTGGTGCAGTTGATTTCAAAGAATTACTTTCAAAGGATCATTCATTTCATCTTGACTATGCCGACTCACACACTCGACTTGATGGTAATTGTCTTTTTTACTGAATTAGTTACTTATAAAAGAAATTTCTGGAGTAGAACTTAACAACAAGAGGGCCATGATGGCCCTGTATTGCTCTACTTCCTTTTTTAAATAAATGTGGCATACAGTAAATTGGCACTGTCAGTGACATTAAACCAGAACAAGTCTGTGTGGCACTAAAATAAGATCAAAGGACTGATAGTCCTGAGAGTCGCCTGGAGGGCAATGGGTTAGAACTTTTCACCCTTTTCTGTTCAAATCTATTAAAAGCATTCAAGATACAAAATAACTTAACCATAAGGCAGTATTATATGCAAGCATATTTCTTAGTTGTCATCCTAAAGTTGCAAACATTTAGGCACCAGGAACAGGTTTAAAAAGTTCAAAGTCTCTTACCCCGGGTGACTTCATTTAACAAATGATTTTCAAAAGGTAAAATCATTACAAAACAAGTCATTCGTTAAAATGATATCCACCGCCGAAAAAAAACAAAACATTTTTTTTAGATAGAAACATAATTATAAGAGGTATCGTGTTTTGCATGTAAATGGCCTTTTTGTCATCGGTGAAAATATACATTAAGCTCCCTTTTTCCATGACATGGTATTTCCTTAAATGAAAACAAATACTGATTGTCTGTGGCTTATGATAAACAATATAAATATGAAGTTTCATAAAATTTTGTCCAGTAGTTAAAGAGATATTGATCCATAATGGAAATATACATCAAGCCCCCTTTTTCCATGACACTGCATTAAAAAACAAAAACAAAATAAAACAAAACAAGCAGACCGGAGGACATCAAGCCTCCTCTTTCCATGAAAAGGCATTACATTTAAAAAAAAGTATATCGGCGAACTATCATGAGGAACACATGTTTGAAGTTTCATTAACTTCGTCAACGAATTTAGAATATATCCGTCTGGATGGACGGAAGATCGGACCAATAAACAGACAGACGGACAGACAACATGAAAACTATATCCCCCACCCCGAAATTCAGCGGGGCATAATAACTGTCGAAGTTCCATCAATATTTACAGTTCCTTCCCAGCGTTACAATGCCTGTAAATCAGGCTTCTAGGTTGATAAAAATGTTTTTCTAGCGCAGAAACTGGGTGATTTAACTTACATGTATATCTTAATTCTTACACATATTGCTAAAACAAACATTCTAAATAATTTCAGTAGAACAGGGCATACATTTTCTCTCCAGATTTAGAACAAGTTGTTTTTGTATGACACAATTTTTCTAAAATTGGACCATGTGGTTATACATATATCTGTTAAATTGAATAATTGTCCTTTCCAAATACAGGATGCTAGATATGAAATTTGGGTGTAATTGCTTATACAGTTTCAGAGGCCGTGATTTTGAAATGTTACTACTCAGTTCTGAAGCTTCTGTAAAGTTTATAGAAACAGAGCAGAACCACTTGAACAATTTTACAAGAGGGCCATTTAGGCAACATTAGTATGGAACTCAACTGAAGTTTGTCTTTTGGTACAGGATCTAGTGACATACTTTTAGACCAAAATTGCCCTTTTGCAACTCACCCACATCTAATCTAAGCAGTCTGACAAAGTTTCGTGAGTATCGGACTGAACATAAATGGATTCTACAGCACTAGATCTATTACGGTTTCGTCTGATTTGACCTAGTGACAACCTTCTTCTTTTAAACCCCGGTGACCTACTTTCAGTTTTGTCAAAAATTATTATTGAGACAAACAGCTGGGCAATTTCATGATCATTGGACTGAAATGTAGCCTCTGGAGCACACACAAATATTTGACTCAGTAATCTACGGTCCTTTGGAAATAATTTGTTTTTGTTGTTGTCCGGGTTCAAGTTTTGTCCACAGTGGACTCTAGAAATGTGGCTGCTACAGCTCAAGAAAAACAATCTAACCCAAAAGCATGATCATCTGCCTTTTAACTTTGTCTGCGTGTTATAACGGCCCAGGAATTAGTACTGCTTCCACACCAACTGAAAATTGTAGAGATTTCCATGTGTATTGCTTTGGTGTAAACTGCACATGTTTGCGATTAGCTCTAGTACCCTGTACAACAACCCTTTACAAGATTACAAACACTCCAATAAAGACCTTGTTGTTCGAGTGGGTTAACATTGACCTGTTCTATTATATTTGAAATATAGTGAAGTAAAAGTCAAGTTCTCAGATTGCTGGGAGGTAGAACTGCGTAGTTTCAAGTCGAATTCCCGTGTGACTTCATATTTTGGCAGTTACGAAAGCACCTTTCGTTCTGACACCGACACTAATAAATTGTTTCATAAATACTAGATCTAGGTTAATCGCACATTGAAAAAAAAAAGAGCAGACTTTGACAAATTCACCTCTTTAAAAACGAAAAACAATTAATTGAACACAGTAAACTTTAAAACACTCTCTCTGCATGGATCGGTGAGGCACTAGGTCGGTGTAATCTGAAAATAAAGGCCGCATCAGCGACTGATTCATTCATAAATATGTAAATTTATAGAGAATTCCGTGGTGCACATGACGTTATACGTCACGTGATTATAAGATCTATATTTGTCACACAGCTACATTCCAGAAAGCACCTGCTAAGCGATGACTCGAACCGTGCGCATTACATACGCTATTGTACGATCTCTGCTTGTGCACCTAGAATATGGGTGTGCAAAGTAGTTGATGTCTAGAATAAAAAGCTCTGAAGAAGCTATGTTTAAGCATGTCTAAGAAGGCAACGCAACCATTCCAATTCGTTATAAATTTGTTTAAAAAAATTAGCCTAATTTTGGGAAAAATCTCCATTGAAAGCTTCCACGTTAACTCGGTATCGCCTTTCTCTTTCCGATCATAGGTTGAATGTTGGATTGAAATAAGACTTGCAATTACGGACAGATTGCAAGATTTAGAGTGTGCTTCTAATGGGTAATTATCAAACCTTTTTTCACTGAGAACTGTCCACAAATAGAAGCGTGCCGTAGTGAAGACGTTTGTCGTCGAAGAGTATTTTGCAGTGTATTCGCAAACTTATTCAGTTCACGACGGCTATTTTTAGATACATACATAATGCGCTATTTTAAGGGATGATGTCTGTGTAAGATAGGCTATCGTGTACCTTGTCGACGAAATGATTTTTCAAAGGCTTAAACCGTTAAAGAGCTCAGTCTTTATAGACATATTCATTATCACAAAGGCACAATTGTAAGTGAATTACTACAGAAAAATTGGGTTGTTTACCGAATAATTAGAAAACTATGTTTTATCTCGTAAACCGGAACTTGGGACAGGAAGCAGTACAAGGCCGGAGGTATGCTTACGTCACCCCATAGATCAAGATGATAACAATGAGAGCCTGGTTGCTACGCAACCAGGCGACTCAAAAATAAGCCAACAATATTTTCGAAAAATTGCAAACTAATGGTTGTTTAGTAAAGGGTTAAGTGGGTGCAATCCTTACTTCCTGTTCAACCTAAATCTGACAAACACTACAGATACCACTGCATCCACAAGAAATATCTGTTTAACCCTGCAACAGATAGTCCCTAGTTTTCTTCACCCCGAGGTAGACAGCTTTTGAAAATACTGTGGGATATGGAGAAAATGCTGGTAACAAGCATTTTCTCCTTTTCCCACAATGTTTTCCACCACTTCAAAGGCAAATCCCATCATAAGAGCCAAATTAAGTTTGTCATCTATGACTTCTTTCAGTCTGGTCAAGCCTGAAATCTCTGGATTCAGTACTAACGATGCAGAAATGGCAATTTCAGTTGTTTTTCCTGGAATACCTGGCAATGCAGCAGACAGTGTAGATCCAAGATCAGACTGAATGGTCTGAAAAGTCTGATCTTGATCCACAGTCTGAAAAACCAATTAAATCCCGTTTCAGCTTTCCAAGGGTTACATATTGCTAAGAGAGAAGAAACTTTTCATTATGAGCAATGTCTAATGCACAGTCATGGTTATTCATGTCAGGCTTTGCACAGAAAATTCAGTACATCTCCTATTTTACATTTTGCTCCCTCAAACTGCAAAGAATTTTGTACAGTTCAACTAGCTACCAAACAATTGCATCTTTTAAAACAAAAAAAAAAGAGTGGATAAAGGAGAAAGTGCTTGCAACAAGCCTTTCCTCATATTGCAACCATTTTTTTTCATCTGTTTGAAGACAAATCTCATCGTCTGAGCCACATTTAATTTGTCATCTGCAAATTCCCTCAATTTGGAAAAGTCTAACGTTTTGTTGTCTGCTAAAAGGTTATAACTCTTTACCACACAATCACAAGACTGAACGACCCTAAAGAAGGAGACTTTCAAAAATGTTGTACTGGTAACCAGTATTTTCTCCTTTTCTCACAAAGTTTTCTATCCTTTCAAGAACAGAAGTCATCATTTGACCTGCATTTTAACCCTTTCCCAAACAAGCCCTGGTTTTAACGTGTCTGCAGTACAAGTCTTTTGAAAACACTGTGGGAAAAGGAGAAATTGCTCGTAACGAGCAATTTCTCCTTTTCCCACAGTGTTTTCTACCCTTTTTGATAACTTTCTGCCATTTTCATTAAATTTAAAATTGTCGTCTGCAAACTCTTTCAATTTGGACCAGTCCAAAATTTGTCGTTTGGGAAAGGGTTAATTTGTCTTCTGCAAATTCTTTCACTTTGGACAAGTCTAAAAATTTTTTGTCCATTAAAGTCTTCATAATGAGATAATTTGTGAGCTCAGATCTGTACATGACCTAAATAACCTTACAGCACCAAATAAACCCAGCAGTCTAGAAGTAAGGTCCAAATAATTGCAGTTTCAATGTTGCTTTTGTCTAGAATATGTCAGCAAAGCAGACAGTGTAGATCAAAGATCAGACTGCACAATCTGTGCAGTCTGATCTTGATCTACACTGGCTGCAAAGCCAACAATGGTCTTAAAAGGCGCTTTAAGGGTTAACACACTGGTACTAAGTAAGCCCTTCCTGCTATAAGAGCCCCCCCCCCCTTTTACCAAACAATCCCCTGAAGGAGATGGCATTTGAAAACAATGTGGGAAAAGAAGAAAATACTGGTAACCAGCATTTTCTCCTTTTCCCATGGTGTTTTTGAGTCTTTCTTAGACAAATTCAATTATTTGGGCAAAATTCATTTTGTCATCTGCCATTGCCATCATAATTAACCTCGTCTTAAAATTTTTAGTTTCATAAAGAGCAAAAAGTTGACACAATCTCCCTCTGATGTGGTTTTGCAGATAGGGTACATTATGCTGGCTTTTAAATCAAACACATGTTCAAACTTTTGCAAATGATACATAGTTAGGCAAATAAAACATTAGTTAGGCAGCTTTATGGTTAGGCAGAATTAATAGGCAATATTTTGCTATCAAAGTTTTACATGGGATGAGACCAGAGGATAGGAAACTTTCTGAATAGCTTGAAAGCATACTGACAAAAGGAGGAGAAGCTCAATACAAGCAGTTCTCCTTTTGCAATTATGTTTCCAATGTGCTCTGCAGCAAGACAAAACGAGAGTATCACATATGGCTGCCAACATGCTCAATTGTGTTTGCTATTTTGGAAAAATTCTAAGTTGAGAAAGGGGGCATAACTCTGCCAAAAACATTTTCAATTACTTGCCCTTCTGGTATAGCAAAAGAGTCTGAGCTTGAAGTAAATATATTAGCAATGACTGAGACATCAAGAGATTATCAAAGTCTTCACACAACGATACAAATAACAATATAGAGATATGACCTTTTTTTTCAAACCAGCCATACTATAATGATATGTGCAGCAAGTCATGAGTCAACATAAAACTTTGTAGAAGGAAAGTCATTATGTCTGATTAGTTCAGAGGTTGGCTAACAAACTTTGGATCTCAAGTTCAAAGTTTGAAACCAACTTCTGCATGCATACTGACTCTTTAGCAAACAATCATGTATTAGATTTGGCCAAATTGAAAGCATTTGCACATGAGAAAAACAAGTTTGTAACACATAATGAAATCTGTATTTTACAGAGTAGAAACATTGTTGGAAAATGATGCTATTTAATAGCATTTTCTCCCCCTCCCCAATGATACTAACTCTTTACCACACAACCCAGAGTTTTAACCACCCTGAAAGATAAGACTTTTGAAAACATTGTTGGAAAAGGAGAAAATTCTGGTAATCAATATTTGTAGCATTTCTTTCTTTTTCCAGAATGTTTTCTACCTTTATCAACCTTAGGAAACAGTTGCTCAGTTTCTCGCCTAAATCCTGGATTTAAAAAAAAAAATGCAGCTTTAAGATTTACAACTCTGTTTGTTACCAATAACCCTCACAGGGCTGGAATAAACATTGTAAGATAAATAAAATAATTACACTTGGAAAAGACAGGAAAATGTCAGCCCTTAGAGCAATGAATAAGCTAAACCAATATTTTCAAAAGCCTTTCAAAGTCTCCAAACTTCAGGATCGAGTGGTAAAGGGTTAAATTTTATCATACTGCTGAAAAAGAATATTTATCTTGCATTCATATATAGCGTGCAACACACGAAAAGGGGCCCTTGGACATTTGCGTAAAAGTGTGTCGTCCCAGATCAGCCTGTGCAATCTGTGACTAATCCGAGATGACACTTCCCGTTTTTGTGCGATTTTCTGTTTCATGAAAGTCTACTGTATGAAAAAATCTTGTGTAGTCGTAAAGTGCTGTCCCGGATTAGCCTGCCCAGACTGCGCAGGCTAATCCAGGACAGCACTCTATGCAATTGTCCGAAGGCCCCTTTTCGTGTGTTGCATGCCATATATATATTCAAGTTTAACGCCATTTTAACAGCCCAGGTCATATCATGGCAATCAGTGACGCACCCATGTGTTCCTTGGCTTTCTCACACACAGTACTGGCACAACTTTCTTTTCAAGAGCCACTGACTACTTTTCTCACATGCATCAGAGGTGAGAGGCGAAAGATCGCCTGAAAGAAAGTGTGCCTCAACCGGGTATCAAACTCGCAACCACCAGGTCACAAGTCAGATACGCTAACCACTGAGCTACCCAAGTCAGCTTTCATTCGTATGGTTGTCATTTTTGTTGGTAATTAAGTGCTTATTAAAACATTATAGGGGAAGAATAAATGACTCTTTTCTCTTTAATGAAACTTTCCCTAAAGTACAAGAATAATGGTCTTTGCTCTCCAAAGGGCGACACATGACTGTCCTTTAACCCTTTACCAAATGACAAAATTTAAGACTGGTCCAAATTGAAAGCATTTGCAGACGACAAATAAATGTGACTCAAAAATTGAAATTTTTTTTGCAAAGGGTAGAAAACATTGTGGGAAAAGGAGAAAATGCTGGTTACCAGCATTTTCTCATTTTCCCACAATGTTTTCAAAAGGCTTCTTTCTCAGGGTCGTTAAAAGTCAGGATTATGTGGTAAAAGGTTAATAAAAATCATTGTGAATGTTAACCCTTTACCATACAATCCCGACTTTTAACAACCCTGAAGAAGAAGGCATTTGAAAACATTGTGGGAAAAGGAGCAAATACTGGTTACCAGCATTTTCTCCATTTCCCGCAATGCTTTCCATCCTATCAAGGAAAAATTTTCTTATTTGGTCCACCTTTAATTTTTCGTCTGTTACTGCTTTCAATTTGGACTAGTCTCAATTTTTGTTGTGTGGTAAAGAGTTAAGTTGGGCAACATCGCATTCTTTCTAATATGATTTAGTTATTTAATCCTGAAAGTGTCTTTAACCACTTTAGTTGCCTTTGTAGCTTGTGCAGATCAGGATCAGACAACACAAAACATGCAGTCTCATCTTGGATCTGTCCGCTTTGCTGAGAGTCATTCTGGATAAGGGCAACATTTAAATTGTTCTAATCAGTGTTTCATTTCTAGAATGAAAATGCATGTTCTGATTGGCTAAACCATTCCCTTTAGCCAGAAATGGTTCAGCTAATCAGAAATTGTACTATGTAAAAACTTTGAAAAATATTACCAAGCAATTTAGAATGGTTGGTATTATACAGCCCCTGGTAAATAGAAGCATGAACGGTTAGTCTGTGTCTATCTATGTAAAGCATGTTTGGCAAAGATCAATTATTGATGATACCTGTCAAAGATGATGGGGTGAAGTGATTTATCGTTTCAGTCAATGACCAGTTATCTCTTCATCACTTGCAATAACCGTTTACAACACAATCCTGCATTCTTATGGTCATGAGGGAGAAAGCTTTGAAAACATTGTGGGAAAAGGAGAAAATGCTGGTAACCAGATTGATCCACATAATCCTCAAAATTTGTTTAACCCTTTCCCAAACAAGCCCTGGTTTTCACGTGTCTGCAGTACAAGTCTTTTGAAAACACTGTGGGAAAAGGAGAAATTGCTCGTAACGAGCAATTTCTACTTTTCCCACAGTGTTTTCTACCCTTTTTGAGAACTTCCTGCCATTTTCATAAAATTTAAAATTGTCGTCTGCAAACTCTTTCAATTTGGACCAGTCCAAAATTTGTCGTTTGGGAAAGGGTTAACCCTTTCCTGCACAATTCCGCCTTTTTACAACCATTGGAAAGAAGTCTTTTGAAAACATGGTGAGAAAAGGAGAAAATGCTGGTAACCAGCATTTTCTCCTTTTCCCACAATGTTTTCTACCCTATCAAAGAAAATTGCACCATTTGAGCTACATTAAAATTGTTGTCTACAAATGCTTTCAATTTGGACAAGGCTAAAATTTTGTTGTCTGGTAATAGATATCTAGAGTGCTCCAAACTGAAAGCATTTGCAGCGGCCAAACTAAATGTGGCTCAAGTAAAGGCATTTATCTTTAAACCGGTAGAAGACATTGTGGAAAAAGGAGAAAATGCTGGTAACCTGCATTTTTTTCCTTTTCCCACATTGATTTCAAAGGCCTTCTTCCCCAGGGTCGTTAAAACTCGGGAATCATTCGGTAAAAAGGTTAGAAGGATAGAAAACATTTTGGAAAATGGACAACATGCTGGTTACAAGCATTTTCTCCTTTTTCTGAAATGCCTTCAAAAGCTGTCACTTCCAGGGTTGTTAAAACAGGCACTGTCCATTAACCCTTTACCACACAATCCCAACTTTTAGCCACCTCAACTCTTTACCAAACAACAAAATTTTAGACTGGTCCAAATTGAAAGCATTTGCAGAATACAAAATAAATGGGACTGAAAATTTGAAGTTTGTTATGAGTAGGGTAGAAAACATTATGGGAAATGGAGAAAATGCTGGTTACCAGCATTTTCTCCTTTTTCCTACAATGTTTTCAAAAGGCTTCTTTTACAGGGTCGTTAAAACCCATGATTATGTGGTAAAGGGCTAAAAAGGAAGACTTTTGGAAAACATTATGGGAAAAGGAGAAAATGCTGGTAACCTGCATGTTTTCCTTTTCCAATAATGTTTTCTAGTCTTTCAAAGCAAATTTAAATTCTTGGGTACAAATTTATGTTGTTGTCTACAAAATGCTTTCAATTTGTACAAGCCCAACATTTTGCTGGTTGGTAAAGAGTTAAACCATTACCGCACAATTCCGGGTTTTAACAACCCTGAAGAAAACAGCTTTTGAAGACATGGTGGGAAAAGGAGAAAATGCTGATAACCAGCATTTTTTTCTGTTTCATCAATGTCATCTAGCCTTTCTGAAACAAATCCAATCATTTGTGCCACATTTAATCTGTCGTCTGCAAATGCTTTCAATTTGGACTAGTCTACAATGTTGTTGTGTGGTAAGAGGTTAACCCTTTACCAGACAACAAAATTTTAGCCTTGTCCAAATTGAAAGCATTTGCAAATTTGCAGACGACAATTTCACCATGGCTCAAATGGCACAATTTTTCTTTGATAGGGTAGAAAACATTGTGGGAAAAGGAGAAAATGCTGGTTACCAGCATTTTCTCCTTTTCCCACAATGTTTTCAAAAGGCTTCTTTCTGAGAGGCGGTAAAAGGCAGCATTGTGTGGTAAAGGATTGAATGTTGCAAATAGTGATGAATGGGTCACTAATCACTAAGAAACAGAAATGAGGTAAATTATGCTAGGAATCTTTCACCTGACCAGTAATTATGTCAAATTTGATGGAGTAAGAACATTTTCTTTTTGCTGAGTCATAATCCAGCTAAGTGCTCCGGCCCCTAGGTCTGTTTACCAATACCATTAAGTTGCAAGTTTGACTCTCTAACAAACGACAAATTTTTGGACAAGACCAAATTCAAAGCATTTGCAGACGACAAATTAAAATGATGCCAAAATGATAATTTCTGTCTCTGATAGGGTAGAAAACATTGTGGGAAAAGGAGAAAATACTGGTTACCAGCATTTTCTCCTTTTCTGACAATGTTTTCAAAAACCTTCTCTTTTAGGGTCGTTAAAAGTTGGGATTGTGTGGTAAAGGGTTAAGCTTCTTCTCTGGCTGAATTTTTAACCAGACTGTTTCATTCCCATGTGACTGCCATTTCTTGACTACTATTTAACACTTCACCAAAGGACAAAATTTCAGACTGGTCCAAAATGAAAGCACATGCATACAACAAATTAAATGTGTGGTCATGGTCGTGAGGTAGCGGGGTCCTGCATGGCTCAGTGGTAAAGTATAGGACTCAAGACCTGAAGGCCCCAGGTTCAAGTCTCATCGGATCCATTGGGGTTTTTCGTGGGAGTGCCCTTGGGCAAGACACCTCAGAGTCCTAGCCTAGCACTGGTGATATCCAGGAAATACATGAATAAGTGAGCTGTCACCATGATATGACTGAAATAATGTTGAAAGAGTGTAAAACACCACTCAATCAATCAATCGTGGGGTAGAGTGTTGGAGAAAATGCATTTTCTCCTTTTTCCACAGTGTTTTCAAAAGCCCTTTCCATTCAGGATTGTGTGGTAAAGAGTTAATCAACCCGTTATAACACAATCCTAAATTTTGACGACCCTGACAGAAAAGACTATGAAAACAATGTGGGAAAAGGAGAAAATGCTGGTTACCAGCATTTTCTCCTTTTCCTACAATGTTTTTTACCTCTTTTCAAAAGGCTTTTCCGAGATGACAATTTATATACTTAGCAGATTATATTGTTTGCCCTCGAATAGGTAAACAAGAGGGCCATGATGGCCCTGTATCGCTCCACTGGCTTATAAATATAAACCATGAAGAGAAGTCTTCACTATATAAGCCCTTATAAAACTTTGACCCCAGGGCTACAGTCGAACTAAATGGGGAATATGTGTATTAGAAGAATAACATGCCAAATTTGGGAGTTCTTGGCCTTATGGCTAGTAACAAGACGGTTTCTGAACTTTTCACTCCATAAACCCATGTAAAACTTGTGACCCCTGGTGCAGGGCCAAACTTGATCCTAGGGCTGTAACTTGGGCCCTCTTTGTAGTTGTCCACTAGATAATGCTATAATTATGCAAAATTTGGTAGCCTAAGCCTTATGGCTATGTACACCAAGATTTAAAAGTTTTCCCTATGTAAGCCTATGTAAATCTTGTGAACCCCAACCCCCCCTCCCCCCCGCCCAAGCATGAGGCCAAATTGACCCCAGGACTATAATTTGGGCATTTTTGGTGGACCCCAACTAGATCAAGCTAAATGCAAAATTTGGTAGCTCTAGGCCTTATAGCTAGGTACAGGAAGATTTCTAAAGTTTTCTCTATATAAGCCTATGTGAAACTTGTGACCCCTGGGGCAGAGCCAATTTTGACCCCAGGGCTATAATTTCAAGAAACATGATAGAGGTTTACTACATAAAGCTCCATGCCAAATTTGGTAGTCCTATGCATTATGGTTTCAGACAAGAAGATTTTTAAAGTTTTCTCTATATAAGCCTATGTAAAACTTGTGACCCCTGGGGCAGAGCCAATTTTGACCCCAGGGCTATAATTTGAAGAAACTTGATAGAGGTCTACTACATAAAGCTACATGCCAAATTTGGTAGCCCTATGCCTTATGGTTTCAGACAAGAAGATTTTTAAAGATTTCCAATATTTTTCAGTTTTGTTGCCATGGCAACCAGAGTTTTTGAAGGAATCAAATTCTTTCAAGAAATTCTGAAGAGGACCATGGCAGGATCATTTCTGTGAAGTTTCATGAAAATTGGATGGGTAGTTTCAGAGAAGAAGATGTTTGAAATAAAAGTTAACGCACGGACGGACGGACGGACGCACGACGGACACCAGGCCATGACATAAGCCCGCTGGCCTTCGGCCAGTGGAGCTAAAAACATTGTAGGAAAAGGAAAAAATGCTGGTTACCAGCATTTTCTCCTTTTCCTACAAGGTTTTTTAGCTGTTTTTAAAAAGCTTTTCCAAGACGACAATTTATATACTTTTCAGATTATATTTTTTGCCCTCGAATAGGTAAATAACATTGTAGATAAAAGACAAAATGCTAGTTACCAGCATTTTCTCCTTTTCCTACAATGTTTATTTTTACCTTTATTCAAAAGGCTTCCTCCTCAGGGTCATCAAAACTAGGGATTGTGTGGTAAAGGCTTAACTTCATGAGGGAGAATGAAAGTTATGATAGAAACATATTCTGAGCTCTGTTCTATCATCCCAATAGATAAACACCTGTCATTTTTACCTCTGAGAATCTTAACTCCTAGGCTGCTAAGAGCCACTTGGGGCGCTTTTTTGGATTGTAGATTAAGATAAGACTGCACAAAGCATGCAGTCTGATCTTAAAGATCTACACTATCCAATACAGTATTTTTTTTCTGGTGAGGTAAACTTTGAAATCGCAATATTTGGGTTTTTATCATGAGTGGAAATTTTCGTTTCATTTATTTAGCAGCTTAAGGGTCAACCCACACAACCAAGTTTTAAGAATCCTGAAGAAGATCGATTCTGAAAACACTGTGGGAATAGGAGAAAATGCTGGTAACCAGCATTTTCTCCTATTCCCACAATGTTTTCCACTCTGTCAAAGACAGAAATCATGTAAGCTGTGTTAATTATTATATTTTGTCTGCAAATGCTTTCACATGTTCCATTTGGATGAGTCCATAGTTGACCTGCACGGAAACTTTTTGTTATTGCTAAATTTTTCTGCTTGTCAAAGGACCATTCTACCTCCAGGTTCAGTCTGTTCTTAGACAAAATGGACTTTAGAATCCAAAATTTTGTGATGAGTTGCTTGGTATAATGGATCATTGAAATGAAATAAACCTCCTGTTGCCAAAGCATTGCTGGTTATATTGAGGTTTACTGAAG
The DNA here is from genome assembly GCA_945859785.2 of Tridacna gigas. Taxonomy (NCBI): domain Eukaryota; kingdom Metazoa; phylum Mollusca; class Bivalvia; order Cardiida; family Cardiidae; genus Tridacna; species Tridacna gigas. Next base: position 25,199,636 of record OX244044.2, read on the forward strand.
TCTTGTAATTTCATATTAGTTTAACCCTTTACCATACAATCCCGAGTTTTAACAACCCTGAGGAAGAAGTTTTTCGAAAACATTGAGGGAAAAGAAGAAAATGCTGGTAACCAGGATTTTCTCCTTTTCCAACAATGTTTTCTACCCTATTTAAGATAAGTTACATAATTCAAGCCACATCTAAATTGTTGTCTGCAAATTCTCCCAATTTGGACAAGTCTAAAATTTTATCCTTTGGTACCGAGTTAACTCTTTACCATGTGGCAATATTTTAGACCTGTCCAAAGTGAGAGCATTTACAGACAACAAATTGAACATTACTCATAACAATGGAAATCATCTTTCAAAGAAACTTAAATGTTGGGGGAAAAGGAGAAAATGCTGGTCCATTTTCTCCTTTTCCTACATTGATTTTTTTAAAAGTTTTTTTTTTTCAGAGCAGTTAAATCATGCAATTGCTTGGAATATGGTTAAGTAAATGGGTAAAATTTTAGCCAAATCTATAGATAGCTGAGTCACCTTCATAATGACCTTGAAATAAAAATCTGGTAACATGAATTTTATTTGTCTGAAAATTTGGGTCAAATGAATACAAAATTTTTGGAAAAAAAATTAACGATATTCTTAAAAGTAGTTTGCATTTTTTTGACATTTGAAAATAAATCATTTTCTGGGCAGATTAATGTCATGAGTGTCAAAAATGATTGTGCATCTATTATTTAGAATTCAGTAAGAATTACCTTAGTTTATAAGATCGAAGTAACTCCACTAAGTTCCGATTTTTGTTTCTAAAAGGCCAGAAAACTGTATTTGGGAATTATTGTATCCTTCCGAAGCCGAAACACATCCAAATCTGAACAAGGGACCCAAAGACAAAACAAATTCATACAGGAAAAATCAATTAATCACTCGATTAACCGCCAGGGAACCAGGAGAACTTTATTCTCTTCCCTATCATTAAAAACGAAGCAAATACACCAATATGGAAACAATCAATGACAGAACAAATCAAGTACAGACTTTTCCAGGAAATTAATATTGGGGGCCATTTTGCAAGACAGGGTGACAAATTTTGGCTTGTAGAGGTTTACAAAAAGACTGGCCAATGGAAGAGCATAAGAAATTGTGCAAAACATTTACAGAAATTTGAATGTTTCCTGAAACCTTTAACTGTTCACCAACAAGCCTGACCTTTAATGACCCAGAGGAAGAAAGCTTTTGAAAAAACTGTGGGAAAAGGAGAAAGTGCTGGATACCAGCATTTTTTTCCTTTTCCAACGATGTTTCTTAAGGGCTTCTTGTCAAGGACCATTAAAACTCAGGAAACATAAAGCTTTATGTTTTCAAGACTAGTTCAGAAATTGATTATGTAGGAGTTGATGTTTAGTTCTTATATTTCTACTCTTACTGTTTTTATACAATATCTGAGAACAATCACATTGCAAATGAGGCATATCCTCAGTTTTTCCTACTACTGGCAAAAAGATCTTGTAACGATTATCCACAAAGAAATTACAGAACGTTCGAAAAAACTAGACATGATGAGTAACGCAAGATGAGGTCTATGTTAAGTAACTTTGCAATAATTGATACAAACCAATCCAACTTGGTTACCATCATTTTCTCTTTCACATTTGATTTGTCAACTATGAAGGTTTTTAATTCCGATTTGTCTGAAATTTTGTAGTCTGGTAAAGGGTTCAACTGTTACCAGAATTTTAGACTTGTCAAATTTCAAAGTATTTACAGATGACAAACAAAATATGGTTCAAACATTGAGATCTGTCTCTGTTGGGACAGAAAACATGGTGGGAAAATGCTGGTTAGCAGCATTTTCTCCTTTTTCCAAAATGTTTTCAAACACTTCTTTCCTCAGGGTTATTTAAGCTGGGGATTGTTTGAGGTGAAGGATTAAGACTCTATTACATCAATATAATAACAACAGATATAGAACAATTTCATGCACAGGTGAAGAAACACCCTCTCTTTCCATGAAAACTGTTCTCCAAGAGGAAGAAGCCACAAAAAATAATGACATACAAAAAATATATACATACAAAACCCAGCCAGTAACTAAATAAATATTTACAAATTGTTTCCCCGGGTTTCCTTGCAAGTTTTTTGACATAAACTGTGAAGTGTGTGCCAACATCTATGACATCATCCAAGACGCATATCATTTCCAACAAATATTTTCTCACATTCTTCCAACCAAAACAGCTAAATTTCTTTAACAGATATTCTTCTGGTTTGCTTTTGTCTGTATTTTTGGTACGAACGTAGTAGCGTGATATCCAATCGTACTATTTCATTCCTTGTTGAAACCTCACCCATGGTCTGGTAATATTATGGTGCTTGCCAAGGGCCATGCCAACATCATGATGGGTATCCCCTTGCTCCACCATCCCACCTAACATATTTTCACATTCTTTGTTGAAACCCCGCCCACAGTCTGGTGATGAATGCATGGTGCATCCCAAGGGCTTTGGCAACATCATGATGGGTAGCCCCTAAACTAACCACCATATTTTCACATTCTTTGTTGAAATGTTGCCGAGGGTCTTGCGACGAAGGCATGGTGCATGCATATGGTCTTGCCAACCTCACTATGTATGGCCCCAGTACTATCATCTCAACTGACTGCCTCATTTTGACTTCCACAAATGTCTTCTTGCGTTTACATTGGGCACATTTCATCCATTACAACTTTTGATTTAAAGTGAGATTGAATACCCTTTACAAGTCCGGGACATGACTATAATTATGCAGAGCATCAACACACCTTGAAAATGGAATAGCATGCCATTTTCAAGACCTAAATCTAAATTTTGCTTGTCATAAAAGCCCATTAAAGGCTTGGGACCATCTTGTGCAAACTGTACAATGCTTTGGCATTTTGCATCCTTTGAGTAGACATTGTTAAAGGGGTAAATTATTAAAGCTTGGTATCACCAGAAAAAATCTATCACAATAGTTATAAAGCTATAAATTACAGTATCACAATATTTTGACATGTTACATAGTAATTAGTTTAAATTATTTATTTTACATCGTTACATCGATTGAGAAACAAGTTCTTACAACTTACACTAATCTCTCTCGATTCTGCTTCCTGAAAACTACACCAGTACTAGTGCCGAACATGTGAGCCAATGAACAGTCCCAAAGCTGACATCCGCTCCAAGGTATAGCACTCAGGACATTTTGATTACGAGGCCGACACTCTACCTCACAACCATGGACACCACACAAAGTAATTTGGTTAACTCTTTACCAAACAACAAGATTTTAGGCTTGTCCAAATTGAAAGCATTTGCAGACGGCAAAATAAATGTGATTGAAAATTTGAAATTTGTTTAGAGAAGGGTAGAAAACATTGTTGGAAAAGGTTTCTTTCACAGGGTCGTTAAAAGTCTGGATTGTGTGGTAAAGAGTTAAGGCAAAATGTATCTGAGAGATTAGCAAGTGTTTGATTGTCTTAATTTTTCACGCCTTCTCCTACTCTCAGCCTGTACCGAAAGGTAAAAACAATAGAAGAGGGCCAATGGCCCTATAGCTCTCACCTGAGTAAGGCCATCTAGGTTTGATAAGTTGAAAACATCCTGGTTGTGACGATATAAATGTGATTGTTATATAGTCACCTACTTTTTGATCCATTCAGTCTTATCAAGAAAAAGATTCTGATCAAATTTCATGAGTCTCAGACTGAAAATATGGCCTCTAGAGTGCACACAGGGTTTTTCTAAGATTTGTCCCGGTGATCTATCTTTTTTAACCCAACATGACCCTATTTCGAACTTGGCACAGAAAAACAACATAAGTCAAAAAAGGTGTATCACTGTGTCTAAAATACTTTGATGGTTACCTGCCATACTCGTATAGGTTTCGCTTTTGATCGTCAACAACTAGTCTGAATTAGACGAAAATATCTTCAGTAATGACAGAGATGTTATAAAATGTCAAAGTTTTTGCGTGACAAATTCTTTAGTCGAAAAAGGTACAAAACTGTGTCTGAAATATTTTGATGATTACCTTCCCTTGTTGTATGGGCTCCCCTCTTGACAGTTAAGAAGTAGTCCAAGTTTGAAGTAAATATCTTCAGTAATGACAGAGACATTACAAGATGTCAAGAGTTTTGCATGAAGACACAGATGATGACAGGGCCATGACAATACCTAGATGTTTTTTTTTGAAAACAGCCAGACTAAACAGGAGCTCCGAGGCTGGAAAACAACAGGTGCAATAATGAAATTAGGTCACTTTGAAACTATTCGGTATATACATAGATAGTTGAGTCTTGTTCACATTAATTACATTTGACAATACAGTGCCCAAACACTCCTTCTCGTCTTTTCCTACCTAACAAAATTTTGGACTGATCCAAATCAAAAGCATCTGCAGACGACAATCTAAATTTTGCACATATTATGAAATATGTCCTTGAAAGGGTAGAAAACATTGTGGAAAAGGCAGAAAATGCTGGTTACCAGCATTTTCTCTTTTTCCCACAATGTTTTCAAAAGCTCTTTCTATCAAGGTTGTTAAAACTTGGGATTGTGTGGTAGACAGTTAACCCTTTACCAAACAATCCTCATTTTTTTTTTACAACAACCCAGAGGATGAAACATTTGAACATACTGTCCAAAAGGCAAAATAACCATAAAATTGAACAAGTCCACAACATTTTCAAAAGTCCTATTCCTCGAAGTCACTAAAACTGAACTGTATAGTACCTAGGGCTTAAGATTCTACATGTACATGTACAGCACAGCTTATCTAAAGCATTAGAAACCAAAGACAACAAACCAAGGTCAGATTACATACTCATGCAGTCTGATCTTTGTCTACACTGTATGCAAAGGGTCTCAGATGATCCTATGAGCAGAATGAAGGTTAATTACCTGTTATCAGCAATCAGGGCTTATCAGACCTAACTGTCTCTATGGATAAGTTGAGAGGTCAGTAGTACATACAATTTTGCTACCTGCTCCCCAGGTTCTGGTTAATATGTGTGTATTATCCCTTAACTCTTTACGACACAATTCCGAGTTTTAACGACCCTGAGAAAGAAGCCTTTTGAAATCATTGTGGGAAAAGGAGAAAATGCTGGTACCCAGCATTTTCTCCTTTTCCCACAATGTTTTCTACCCTTCCCAAAACAAGTTTTAATTTTTCATTCAAATCTATTTTGTCGTCTGCAAATGCTTTCAATTTGGACCAGTCTAAAATTTTGTCATGTGGTTAACTCTTTACTAAACGACAAAATTTTAGACACATCCAAATTGAAAGCATTTGCAGACGACAAATGAGGTTTATTTGAAATGGTGTTAATTGTTTGTGAAAGTACAGAAAACCTTGTGGGAAAAGGAGAAAATGCTGGTTACCAGCATTTTCTCCATTCCCCACAAGGTTTTCAGAAGGCTATTTCCACAGGGTCGTTAAAACCAGCAATTGTTTGGTAAAGGGTTGAAGAGCCTTTCAGTACTGTAGTTACCTTTGCGACCAGTGTAGATCAAGATCAGACAGCACAAAACCTGCAGTCTGACTTCCGATTCATGCTGTCCACTTTCCTTAACTCTTTACCAAACAACAAAATTTTGGACTTGTCCAAATTGAAAGCATTTGCAGACGACATAGTAAATTTGCAGACGACATAGTAAATGTGACTCAAACATTCAAATTTGTTTTGGAAAGAGTAGAAAACATTGTGGGAAAAGGAGAAAATGCTGGTTACCAGCATTTTCTCCTTTTCCCACAAAGTTTTCAAAAGGCTTCTTTCTCAGGGTCATTAAAAGTCGGGACTGTGTGGTAAAGAGTTAAACAATCTGAATTTAAGCAACTATAACATAAAATCATTTGGGTTTTATTTCTGAGCTGGAAATGTCCCTTTCTGTGCTCTAAGGGCTATTTACATCTCATGTACAGAGATATGGGCATCTGTTATAACGATCTAACTATTTTTGACCTGCACTTTAACTCTTTACCACACGAGGAAAATGTAGACCAGTCCAAAATGAGAGCACTTGCAGAAGATAATTTAGATGCGACTCAAATTAGGAACTTTGCCTTTGATATGGTAGAAAACATTATGGGAAAAGGAGAAAATGCTGGTTACCAACATTTTCTCCTTTTCCCACAATGCAAATACTTTCAATTTGGACAAGGCTAAAATATTGTCATCTGGTAAAGGGTTAAAAGCTGTGAATAGTAATTAACTCTATGCCACAAAATCCAGTTTTAACAACATTCAGAAAGAATGCTTTCTAAAACATTTTAGGCAAACGAATTATTGTAACCAAAAATTCCTGCTATTCCAACAATGTTATAACCCTTTCTCAAAACAAAATCCATCATCTGAGTAATACAGTACTTATTTTGTTGTCTGCAAATGCTTTCAAGTTGGAGTAGACTAAAATTTTGTCCTCAGGTAAAGAAATCCAGACAAGACATCAGCATTCTTTCACCAGGTGTTGCAAGGTGTTTCAACCTTAGATCTTTATTGACATGTAATCAAAGTTTAAGAAAGGAATGCCTGAATTAACACTTTAACACACAGTCCGGACTTTTAACAAAAGGCAGTTTTTGAAAACATTGTGTGAAAAAGAGAAAATGCTGGTAACCAGCATTTTCTCCATTTCCCACAATGTTTTCTACCCTATCAAAGCCAGAAACTGTCAATTTAGCAACATTTGTCGTCTGCATATGCTTTCAACTTGGACCAGTCTAAAATTTTGTCGTTTGGTAAAGAGTTAAGAATGGAATGCCTGAATTAACCTACAAAGCTCAAAAGAAATGTTAATTAGGGCCCTGAACAGCAGTTTACAATAATTATAATGCTGAACTGCAAGTTTTTATAACACAACACAATCATTCTGTCTGCTCTGAGAGCGAGGCTAATTATGGGTAATAAACTTGTTTCTGCACAATATGTCTTTCCATGATCCTGCTATAAAGCGGTTTTGATCAAGAAATTTTTTTATTTCTTTTTATAATTATATGCAAAAAAGTAATACACCTGCAGTACCTTGCACTAAAGTGCTTATGCACAAAATTTGTGTATGCAGTGTGGGTGAGCAAGCATTAAATCTGAAAAAAAAGTTTCACAAAACTACATAACTTGATGATTAGAGTACATATTTGCATACCTTTACCCCAGCACGTACCTTTGGGTAAAGCAGGAGTCGTACTATATGTGTATATACAATTTTAAAAAAATTGCGTAAATATAAATCTACGCAGGTCAGTGAAAGGTATCCCTGATCCCTGGGGCTTGGGCCTTAGAATTTCGACCCCAGAGACAAAATATGAACAACTAGAATCAAGGTGATTAAATGTTACTAGGCTGTTTCTACCAAGATTTTTTTTTTAAAGTTTTTAATCATCATGAACTTGCAAGTAATAGACACGACCCCTGGAGCTGGGACCTATTTTAGACCCCAGAGAAAAATGAACCAAGATGATCAAATGATGCCACAAACTATCAGCTTTGGAGCCCTGAAGTTTCAGCAACTATGAGTTCAATATGGCATTTTGAAAATCTTGTATCATATTTTGTGCAAAGCTGAAGGAAGTAAACCCATTTCGACTCAATTTTTCTAAGACAAATAAGTGTTTCGATTGCACTCAGCTATGAAAATGAAAATGGCGTATTAAAATAAATTGGACTAGGCCATCAATCATGGAAATACTTCTTTTTTATCAAAAATAGCTAGATCTGCTATTATAAAGTCTTCTATTGGCATAATGATACACAAATCTTTGTTTCCTGACTGCCCAATGCCATGCTTGATCGTCCCAAACCAGTTCGTTCCTGGGCTTATTCGTCCCTAGGCTTGTTCACCAGGAATTGTTCCTTCCACAAGATTGCAGGCTACTCTATTGGATTTGTAATTATATGATTATATAGTTGGTTGACTTTCAAGTGAATATTTTGAAACTGTTTCTTATGGTTGATGTTTCAAATGATTAATTCCACACAATGGCTCCCTGGACAAATGCCACATCAGTGCTTTCAACCCTTTGATTATAAAAGGCCATCTGGTGATGATGCATACCTAGTATCAAGACACTTGGCCTGGTGGTTTCAAAAAGGAAGCTGTTTGAAATTTCTTTAGTTAACTACATAAATAACATGCACACACGTTGGGGGCCATCTTTGACCCCAAGTACATAATTTGAACAATGTACCTGAAGGATAGCTAGACATCTAGACATAATAGATATAGCAATCCTTGAGGAATTACCAATTTTTCAGTGTATGTGAAATATATGGTCCCTGGGATACAGCCATGATTAACTCAAAGGACCTAATTTGAACAATTTTGTCAAAGCAGAAGAAAGACTCTAGGCCCTGTAGTTAAGGTAAGATTTTTTAAATTTTTCCTGCATGCCTCTCTCAAAAAGTCATGACCATAAGGACAGTGATATCTTCGGCTTCCATGGCTAAATAAGGGCTAAACTGAACATCTTTGATGGAAGATTACTCTGTCATGCTACATTCAAAATATAACTGGGCCTTGTGGTTCCAGACAAATTGATCTTTAACTCTGTACCAAAATTTTGATTCATCCAAATTCAAAGCTGTTGCAGACAACAATTTAAATACGGCTCAAATGACAAAACTTGTCTCTGAAAGGGCAGAAAACACTCTAGGAACGAAAAAAATATGCTGACAATTCAGACAGACAAGTGACAGATTATGAATGATCACAAGAGCCTGGTACTGAGCACTGCATACTTAGGCTAAAAATCATCTGCAAAAGGCTATGTTTTACCAAAATGTCCATACCTCTTCAGCTTTCTCAGTTAAATCAGGGCTCCCTTCTCCACCGCTGTCCTCATTACCCCCTATTTCCAGGTCCTTCTCTTCCCTAGGCATATCATATACAAGGCCTTGATCGCACTGATCACCTTCTGCGGTACCAAAGAAGGAGCCCTGGGCAGTCGGGGTATCCACAGGTGTGGTGCATTTTGATCCATGGGCTGATCCTTTGTTCTTGGAATTTAGACTTGACTGATTCTCTCCCATTATTTGAATATTCAGATACTGCACTTGAATCTAGTCTATATCATCTGTACTAAAGTCCTAATTCAGATGTCTGATTGTGTCCTAATTCTTTTACAGGTTGACTCAATTTTTACACTATTCATATATGTTACTGTGTCATTTGTACATACATTTTCTTTCAATCTTTAGACCAAAGTCTCCATTCAGATTTACCTAGTCTGTGTCATATATGGATCTAGATGCACTTTACAACAAGAGGGCCATGATGGCCCTGTATCGCTCCACTGGCTTATAAATATAAACCATGAAGAGAAGTCTTTACTATATAAGCCCTTATAAAACTTTGACCCCAGGGCTACAGTCAGACTAAATGAGGAATATGTGTATTAGAAGAATAACATGCCAAATTTGGGAGTTCTTGGCCTTATGGCTAGTAACAAGACGGTTTCTGAACTTTTCACTCAATAAACCCATGTAAAACTTGTGACCCCTGGTGCAGGGCCAAACTTGATCCTAGGGCTGTAACTTGGGCCCTCTTTGTAGTTGTCCACTAGATAATGCTATAATTATGCAAAATTTGGTAGCCTAAGCCTTATGGCTATGTACACCAAGATTTAAAAGTTTTCCCTATGTAAGCCTATGTAAATCTTGTGAACCCCCCCCCCCCAGCATGAGGCCAAATTGACCCCAGGACTATAATTTGGGCACTTTTGGTAGACCCCAACTAGATCAAGTTAAATGCAAAATTTGGTAGCTCTAGGCCTTATGGCACAGGTACAGGAAGATTTTTAAAGTTTTCTCTATATAAGCCTATGTAAAACTTGTGACCCCTGGGGCAGAGCCAATTTTGACCCCAGGGCTATAATTTCAAGAAACATGATAGAGGTCTACTACATAAAGCTACATGCCAAATTTGGTAGCCCTATGCCTTATGGTTTCAGACAAGAAGATTTTTGAAGTTTTCTCTATATAAGCCTATGTAAAACTTGTGACCCCTGGGGCAGAGCCAATTTTGACCCCAGGGCTATAATTTGAAGAAACTTGATAGAGGTCTACTACATAAAGCTACATGCCAAATTTGGTAGCCCTATGCCTTATGGTTTCAGACAAGAAGATTTTTAAAGATTTCCAATATTTTTCAGTTTTGTTGCCATGGCAACCAGAGTTTTTGAAGGAATCAAATTCTTTCAAGAAATTCTGAAGAGGACCATGGCAGGATCATTTCTGTGAAGTTTCATGAAAATTGGATGGGTAGTTTCAGAGAAGAAGATGTTTGAAATAAAAGTTAACGCACGCACGCACGCACGCACGGACGGACGGACAAACGGACGGACGGACGGACGCACGACGGACACCAGGCCATGACATAAGCCCGCTGGCCTTCGGCCAGTGGAGCTAAAAAGCATCTAGATAAACATTTGTTTATGTAGCGGTTATATTATATGGCGTGCAACACACAAAAAGGGACCTTCGGACATAATTATGCGTAAAAGTTTGTCGTCCCAGATCAGCCTGTGCAGTCTGTGACTAATCCAAGACTACACTTCCCGTTCTTGTGCTATTTTCTGTTTCACGAAAGTCTGCTGTATGAAAAAATCTATACAATGGTAAAGTGCTGTCTCGGATTAGCCTGCGCAGGCTACTCCAGGACAACACTTTAGGCAAATGTCCGAAGGCCCCTTTTCGTGTGTTTCACGCTGTATGTACTTTAATTCAGTCTTAAAATATACCCAAAGTCGCCATTCATGAATTATGCATTTTAACCCTTTCCCAAACAAGCCCTGGTTTTCACGTGTCTGCAGTACAAGTCTTTTGAAAACACTGTGGGAAAAGGAGAAATTGCTCGTAATGAGCAATTTCTCCTTTCCCCACAGTGTTTTCTACCCTTTTTGATAACTTTCTGCCATTTTCATCAAATTTAAAATTGTCGTCTGTAAACTCTTTCAATTTGGACCAGTCCAAAATTTGTCATTTGGGAAAGGGTTAAGACAGTCTATATCGAGGGGTGAATTTGAAACTATTCCATCTGCATTTTGGAAAATATTACAGGAGAGGGGAAAAAAACTCAATTCCGTGAAAAGCGTTGTTAGATCGTCTTGTTTAATTGATTTGTGCTGAATTCATACTCTCAGCTCAACACAACATATCTAAACAAGATGATCTAACTATTCTTTTCACAGAAATGAGAAGCGTTTTTCCCTCTCCTGTAAAGTTGTTCGAAATGCAGATGGAATAGTTTTGTATTCACCCTTCGATATGCAAATCACCATTCAGACATGTTCACGTGTCACTTATATCTTATGCACTTTAATCTCATCTTCATTCGAAAGTTTCTATTCAGATATATTTGGGCCAAGCTGTGTGAAAAGGGGGTTTGGTGCATCTGCAAAAAAGTACTGATCAAGATCAGCCTGAGCAGTGCACAAAGGCTGATCTGGCTTGGCACTTTTTGCTATCAATTTTCTGCATGCCAAAGGACCAGTCTACATCATGATTCTGTCATTTGTTAGACAAAATGGATTTTATGGATTCATAATTATGTGATGACTGCTTTGTATAATGCACACGGGAGATGTTTTAAACCCCTGTTGTCAGAGTGTGGCTTCCTCAGGGTTGTTTAACCCATTACCAAATGACTAAATTTTTGACAAATTCAAAGCACTTGCAGAATGACAAACTCAGTGTAGCTTACAGCATGATTTCTGTCTTTGAAATGGTAGAAAACATTGTAGGAAAAGGAGAAAATGTTGTTTAACAGCATTTTTCTCCTTTTCCCAGGATGTTTTCAAAAGCCTACTTTCTCAAGGTCATTAAAACTATGGATTGTGTGATAAGGAGTGAATTATGGGATGGTTTGGCAATGAGATAAACCTTTTCAAAACAGGATTTCTTTCCAAAGTAAAACTGTATGATCCTAGTGTTTCTACTTCAGTCACCACAGGAATTATCTCTTAACTCTTTACCACACGGCAAAGTTTAAGACTCGCCCAAATTGAAAGCTATTGCACACGACAAAATAAATGTTACTCAAAGTCTGAAAATTAAATTTGAAAGGTTAGAAAACATTGTGGGAAAAGGAGAAAATGCTGGTTACCAGCATTTTCTCCTTTTCCCACAATGTTTTCAAAAGGCTTCTTCCTCAGGGTTGTTAAAAGTCGGGATTGTGTGGTAAAGGGTTAACTCTTTAACAGACGACGAAATTTTAGCCTTGTCCAAACTGAAAGTATTTGCAGACTACATTTCTAATGCGGCTCAAACTGAGAAAATTGTTTTGGAAAGGGTAGAAAACATTGTGGGAAAAGGAGACAATGCAGGTTACAAGTATTTTCTCCTTTCTCACTATGTTTTCGAAAGGCTTCTTCCTCAGGGTTGTTAAAACTCAGGATTGTGTGGTAAAGGGTTAACTCTTTACCTAAACATTCCTATAATATGAACAACCCTGTGAAAGTAGACATTTGGAAACATTGTTGGAATAGGAGAAAATACTGGTAACCAACACTGCGGGGGAAAAAGAATTTGCTGGTTAGCAGTATTTTTCCTTCTCCAACAATGTTTGTTTCCCCATTCAATGCCAAATCCCTGAATTTCAGCCACATTTGATCTGTGCATCTGTAAATGCTTTTAGTTTGGAGAAAACTGAAATTTTGTCATCTAGTAAAGAGTTAACTCTTTTACCACACGATCCCAAGGTTTAACGACCCTGAGGAAATACCCTTTTTAAAACCTTGTGGGAAAAGAAGAAAATGCTGGTAACCAGCTTTTTCTCCATTTCCAAACAGGTTTACTACACTTTCACAGAAAATGACCATCATTTCGGCTAAATTTAATATGATGTCTGTAAATGCTTTCAATATGGACCAGTCTAAAATTTTGGTGTTTGGTAAAGAGTTAACTCTTTACCACACAATCCCGACTTTTAACGACCCTGTGAAAGAAGCCTTTTGAAAACCTTGTGGAAAAGGAGAAAATGCTGGTAACCAGCATTTTTTCCTTTTCCTACAATGTTTTCTACACTTTCCAAAACAAATTTAAATTTTTCAATCACATTTATTTTGTCGTCTGCAAATGCTTTCAATTTGGACCAGTCTAAAATTTTGTCATTTGGTAAAGAGTTAAAGCCACTGGAATTATCTGAAGAAGGCAACATGGCTGTTCTAGATGAATCAGCCCACAAACATTTGTTTTGTTTATTGTCTGTACACCACTTTCAACAGTTTTTCCCCTCATATCACTCTGAATGTATATTTATTGAAATCTTTTACTTGCTTAACCAGCACTAGGCTGGGGCTCTGTAGTGACTTGCACAATGACACTCCCATTTGAATATCACCACTAGCTAGAATCTAACAATCCCATTATATAACCACGCTCCAACTGAGTTATTTTCTCTATTATCACAATATTTTAATCCTTAGAGCGTCGAAAAAACCTATCAGACAATCTTATCCTAGAAATACGACCAAAGTAATTGCAATTTCATGGTTGTGTTTGTCTACAGTGTTTCAGCATAGCGGGCATAGTAGATCAAAGATCAGGCTGCAGGTTTTGTGCAGCCTGATCCTGACCTACACTGGCCGCAAAGGCAACTATAGTCGTAAAAGGCACTTTAAGGGTTAATATGCATTTGAATATTAATTCTTTAACATGAGGATAAAATTTTAGATATGTCCAAATTCAAAGCATTTGCAGACGACAAATCTGCCTAAAAGGATGGAATTTCTCTCTGAAAAAATGAAAAAATTTTAGGAAAAGTAGATACTCAACTCTTTACCAAACGACAAAATTTAAGACTTGTCCAAATTGAAAGCATTTCCACACGAGAAGTTAAATGTTGCACAAATTATGAAATATGTCTTTGGAAGGGTAGAAAACATTGTGGGAAAAGGAGAAATTGCTGGTTACCAGAAGTCCTTTTCCTTGTTTCCTTGGTTTCCTTGTTTCCTTGGTTAACCCTTTACCCCACAATCCCCAGTTTTAACGACCCTGAAGAAAGAAAGCTTTTAAAAACAATGAGGGAAAAGGAGAAAATGCTGGTTCACAGCGTTTTCTCCATTTCCCACATTGTTTTCTACCCTATCAAAGACAGAAATCATCATTTGAGTTACACTTAATTGTCATCCAACATGCTTTCAATACTGTGAAGTCCGAAATTTTGTCTTTTGGTACAGAGCTGACCCTTTCCCAAGCAACAAATTTTAGACTCTTCTGTAATGAAAGCAGACAGATCTGAACTGGTACATGTGAACTTAACCCTTAGAGTGCCAAATAAACCTGTCAGACATTTTCATCCTAGAAATACGACCAAAGTAATTGCAGTTTCATGGTTGCTTTTGTCTACAGTGATTCAGCAAAGCGGACAGTGTAGATCAAAGATCAGGCTGCACATTTCGTGCAGCCTGATCCTGATCTACACCAGCCGCAAACGCAACTATAATCGTGAAAGGCGCTTTAACCCTTTACCGCTCAATGCTGCCTTTTGATGCCACTGGGAAAAAGGTCTTTTGAAAACATTGTGGGAAAAGGAGAAAATGCTGGTAACAGGCATTTTCTCCTTTTCCCACAATGTTTTCTACCCTATCAAAGAAAAACTGCTCCATCTGAGCCACAGTGAAACTGTCATCAGGAAATCCTTTCAATTTGGACAAAGCTAAAATTTTGTCATCTGGTAAAGGGTTAAGGGTTAAGATCTGTTTACCAGCATTTTCTACTTTTCCCACATTTACCAGCATTTTCTACTTTTCCCATAATGTTTTCAAAAGGCCTTCTTCCTTATGGTCATTAAAACATATTGTTGGGTAAAGAAATAATGTTTAACAACCCTGACAGAGAAAAGGCTTTTGAAAACACAGTGGGAAAAGGAGAAAATGCTGGTAACCAGCATTTTCTCCTTTTCCCACAATGTTTTCTACCCTATCAAAAAGAGAAATCATCATTTCAGCAACATTTAATTTGTCGTCTGCAAATGCTTTCAATCTGGTCCATTCCAAAATTTGGTTGTTTTGTAGAGAGTTACTAACCCATACTGCACATGCATGTTTGTCTGCTGCAAGTTGTCTGCTGCTAAAATGTTCCAGAAGGAAACATTTATTGCATAAGAAGTATTACCCAGAGTGCAGAAACTTGACCTGTACCAGCAACGTAAGGAAAACAGACGCTAGGAAACATTATTTATCAATTAAATTAATCAAAAGCATATAAATTTCCCACAGCAGGAATTAACTAAAACTTAGCTGAGTTCATTTTTTATATAAAAAAATACTCGGAGGTAGCCAAAAGTACAATATCTACTCCCTCAAGCTGAAAGCATTTGCAGACGATGAATTAATCTTAACCAAAATTTTGGAATTTGACTCAGATAGAGCAGACAACATTGTGGCAAAAAGAGAATATGCTGGTTTAAATACCAGCATTTTCTCCTTTTCCTACAATGTTTTCCAAGTCCTATTCCCCAGGGTATTTAAAACTCGGGACTGTGATACTGGTAAGGCTTTTCCAAATTGAAAGCATTTGCAAGAAAATCGCAACACTTTGGACAGTACAGCTCCTAAACTATATTGTTGATCCAAAAGCAGACTTCAGTGATTCTTTACAAGATGTCAAAATTTCTGGCCCGTCTAAATTCAAAACAGATGCAGACAACAAATTAAGATGTGACTCAAAAGATGAAATTTGCCTGTGAAACAGTAGAAAACATTTTGGGCAAAGGAGAAAATGCTGGTTATCAGCATTTTTTTGTTTTCCCACAATGTTTTCTACCCTTTTCAATGCAGATCTCATTAATTGCACCACATCTATGTTTGCAACTTTTTTTAATTGAACTTGGACAAATTTAAAATACTGATGTTTTAACCCTTTTCCAAACAAGCCCTGGTTTTCACATGTCTGCAGTACAAGTCTTTTGAAAACACTGTGGAAAAAGGAGAAATTGCTTGTAACGAGCAATTTCTCCTTTTCCCACAGTGTTTTCTACCCTTTTTGAGAACTTTCTGCCATTTTCATCACATTTAAAATTGTCGTCTGCAAACTCTTTCAATTTGGACCAGTCCAAAATTTGTCGTTTGGGAAAGAGTTAAAAAAAATTACTGGTCTGATCTTGGATCAACAATGTACTCTTAGGACCTGTGCTGTTCAAAGTGTTGCAATACTCTTGCTAAAAGAAAATACCCACAGATTCCAATGGACTGATTAAATCTTGACCATACCATAGAATTTTAGACTGTTCATATTGAAAGCATTCGCAGACGACAAAATTCAATGTTGGTCAACTGATGAAATTTGTCTTTAAAAGGGTAGAAAAATATTGTTGGAAAAGGAGAAAATGCTGGTTATCAACATTTCAGCATTTTCTCCTTTTCCCACAATATTTTCAAAAGCCTTCTTTCTTTGGGTCGTTAAACTCCAGATTGTGTGGTAAATGATTAACTCTTTACCACACAATCCCGACTTTTAACGACCCTGAGGGAGAAGCCTTCTGATAACATCGTGAGAAAAGGAGAAAATGCTGGTAACCAGCATTTTCTCCTTTTCCCACATGTTTTCTACCCTTCCCAAAACAAATTTCAATTTTTCAACCACATTTATTTTGTCGTCTGCACATGCTTTCAATCTGGACCAGTCTAAAAATTTTGTCGTTTGGTAAAGAGTTAAGCTTTACAAAATGAAAATAGTCCATTTTATTTTTTCAGCATCCCAAAATTAATAGCACCAGAAATTGCATGTTTATTCATTTCCTCCATAACCAGACAAAAGAATTTATCACACAAAACACATAAGCAAAACTATAACATTCACCAAACAAAATTTTCTGTCAGCAACCAGAATTCCCTTCCTATTAGCAACAGAGGATAAAAGTTCCTCTCCCTGTATCTTGTATAACATTATTTGCCTGTATCAATATGTTACTTCAACATCAACTGAAGGTAGACCTAGCATACAGGTAGCTTCAAAGGAATCAAAGGTATCATGTGCTTCTAGTGTGCTATGATACATCCTTACTGCCAGAGAGAAAAAAAACGCTGTTAAAATCTGATAAACTATAGAATGGTTCAGAATTAGTCAGCTGTGTAAACATATGAAAAATTACTGATGTGATAGCATAAGGGATGATAATGTTATATCAGAAATCTTCATTTAAAACTGGAAATGTCACTAAGGTGATTTCTTTGAGGGCTCCAGAAAATGAAATGCATTTTCCGTCCGTCATAATCTATACAACCTTGCAACCATCAGGGGAAACAATTTTGGCATGAAGATACAAGAATGATTATAGTTTCATAAAATAAAAATGAAATGGGTTAAAATCTGGCTGAAAGCGAGTAGCCATAGATGTATCTTTAAGTCTTTACCAGGTGACAAAATTTTAGACTAGTCCAAATTGAAAGCATTTGCAGATAACAAATTGAATGTGACTTAAAACTTAAAAATTTGTTATGGGACAGGTAGAAAACATTGTGGGAAAAGGAGAAAATGTTGGTTACCAGCATTTTCTCCTTTGCCCACAATGTTTTTAAAAGGCTTCTTTCTCAGGGTCTTTAAAAGTCGGGATTGTGTGGTAAAGACTTGAGGCACTTTTCACGACAATAGTTGCCTTTGCGGCCAGTGTAGATCAAGACCAGTCTAAACAAAATGTGCAGTCTGATCTTTGATCTACACTGTCAGCTTTGCTGAATCACTGTAGACGAAAGCAAACATGAAATTGCACTTTTTTGAGGTAATATTTTTAGGATGAAAATGTCTGATAAGTTCTTTTTGGTGCCGAGACTAAGGGTTAATTTTTTTTTTGCCTAGAATTTGATCCTCATAAAACATGTTATTTCCTGGTATGTCACAGTACTGCTTTCACATTTCAGGGTCCCCTATGGCTCAGGGGTAAAGATCTATGATTGTATGGTGTTTAATACTGTTTTCAACATTATTTCTGTTATATCACTGCGGCCAAGGCACCTATCCTTGCTTTCCTTGAGTTCCTGTCACCAGTACTTTGCAAAATATTTTCCCAAGCTACTAGCTGCTTTTCCACATAACCTTTGTCAAAGCAATGACCAGAAGTGAGAGAGGAATGAACCCTGTCCCACTGACTATCATCAATCCTCAGATAGAAATTGGCCAAGCAGGGATTTCAAACCAGTGAATTCCTGGTCTAAAGTCCCGTACGCCCTACTGGGATGGGCCCTAAATTCAAAATCAAGCAATCATGAGATAGATTTTTGCAAGAGGCATTAAGCCCAGGTCAGCCTACTGTTTGCAGATACATTAAACCCACTTTTTACAGAGCATGGCTCAAACGTTCTGGATAGAAACCAAGGAAAGTTATTTTCCTCTGAAAAGGGAGCAAATGTGTGTTTGACATTGATAAGGATGAATTTATATTTGTGGGATCTGCTAATTATTATCAAACAAGGTTATTGGCATGGTTTCATAGTTCAGAGTTTTACGAGATGCTTTCTGAGTCCCTGTTGCAGATATAACACTGGCAGCATAAAAGAACATTCAACCAATCAAAATTTTTATAAAATCTACAACAGATTACTGCAACTTTCTGTCAGGTAAACAAGCATCAGTAAGTATCTAATAGTGATAAAATCCATATTGCAAAAAAAACCTTTCCTAATTGTTGTTATGAAGCCTTGTCAAAATACCTCTCCATCCCCTTTAATCCTTTACCATACAATTCTGACTTTAAACGGCCCTAGGAAAAGGAAGCTTTTGAAAACATTGTGGGAAAAGGAGAAAATGCTGGTAACAAGCATTTTCTCCTTTTCCCACCATGTTTTCTACCCTATTAAAGGCAACTTCCACAATTTCAGCCACATTTAATTTGGCATCAGCCTAACGCTTCAGGTTCAGAGAGGTGTAAAATTTTGTCATGTGGTAAAGGGTTAAAGAACACCCAAGACTTTAGATAAGAATGTTCACCATTTATTTCTCCCCGAATCTCTAACATAGATACTTCTTTGTGTGATGGGTTTTTTTCCTGCCTTTTTCACAATGTTTCTGATATTACAAGGTAACAGTTCCCATGATACATTTTCCAAGACCATGAATTTTAACCCATTCCCACATAGTCCCAAGTTTTCACAACTCTGACATTGAGGGCTTCTGGAAACATTGTGGGAAAAGGAGAAAATGCTCATAACAAGCATTTATTCATTTTCCCACAATGTTTTCTATCCTTACAAAAGTAATCATCTCAATCTGAATCTTGTTAAATTTGTCATCTGCAAATCCTTTCGATTTGGACAAGAGGGTCACTATTTAAAATCCCTAGTTTGCCAAATTTCTTTCTGATGAGAGTCACTGTAACAGGATTCAGTCCTCTCTCACCGCTGATGATTGATTTGACTATGTTTGTGGGAAAGCAGCCAGTGGCATGGAAAGAATTTTGTGCGAAGTACTAGTAAAAGAAACTCCAGGAAAGCATGGGTAGTTGCACTGGCCACCACAATTTAACTGAAATAATGTTGAAAACAGCACTGACCCTTTCACCACACAATCCAGAGTTTTAATGACCCTGAAGAAGAAGGCTTTTGAAAACATTGTGGGAAAAGGAGAAAATGCTAGTTACAAAAGTTTTCTTCTTTTCCCACAATGTTTTCTGATTCCCATCATTTGGACAACAATTACTTTGTTGTCTGTAAATGCTTTCAATTTGGACACGTCTAAAATGTTGTTGTGTGGTAAAGGGTTAAACACCATACAAATAAACAAACCAAACAATCAAAACCTTCTTCAGAGTCACTTCATTTCATTCTTTACCAGATGACAAAATTTTAGACCGGCCCAAATTCAAAGCATTTACAGACGACAATTTCAATGTGGCTCAAATGGTGCAATTTTTCTTTGATAGGGTTGAAAACATTGTGGGAAAAGGAGAAAATGCTGGTTACCAGCATTTTCTCCTTTTCCCACAATGTTTTCAAGAGGTTTCTTTGCCAGCATTGTTAAAAGGCAGCATTGTGCAGTAAAGGATTAAACAAGAAATGCCTGGTAACAGGTTAATGGTACATTCTTGCCAACAATGTGAGTATCTGCACATAATGGGACCATTATTTTTTTTTTTATGTAAACCCTTCAAGTATTCCTGGAATCTTTGGCATCCAGAGAAAACGTAGATCAAGATCAGACTGTTTTGCACCTGCAGTCAGATAAAGGATCTATATTGTTTGATATTTTCATAGAATTCCTCATCAAAAAGGCCTTGAAACTGGCAAATCTGGGTTGAATAATGCTTATTTCACAGTTATGCACCACCTAGCCCTTTACCAAATGATCCTGACGGGAAAGCCCATAGGAAACACTGTGGGAAAAGGATAAAATACTGGGTAACCAGCATTTTCTGCTTATCCAACAGTGTTTTCTACTCCTTCAAAGACTTTTGCAACATTTGAGCAATTTTGTTGTCTGCGAATTTTTTTAACATGAACCTGTCCAGCGTTTTACCATCTTTTACCACCGAGTACAGAGTTAACTCTTTACCACAGCAAGTTTGAAAGACCCTGGGGATGAAGCCTTTTGAAAACATTGTGGGAAAAGGAGAAAATGCTGGTAACCAGCATTTTCTCCTTATCCCACAATGCTTTCTACCCTTTTAGAGCCAGGTTTCACCAATGGAGCCACTTTTAATTTGTCGTCTGCAACAGCTTTGAATTTCAAAGAGTGTAAAATTATGTCGTTTGGTAAAGAGAGAACCATGCAAAGGATCTTGCAAAACCACCAAGGGATGTTTTTTCCTGAATTGTTTGGATATTTTCACTGGATTGTTTAGATATCTAGTTATTCATGGACTGGTTATCATGTAAAATGATAAAACACCAGACTTATTAGCAGTAACTTTGGTGGTACCAGTCTTAGACATGGCAAGCATTTCTTTATTTTTATCCAGGAAAATCAACAACGCTGATCTTTGGCAACGACTATCGAGGTGGGAGGGGGAATACATAAAATTGGGATTTAACCCTTTACCGCACAATCACAAGTTCTAACAACCCTGAGGAAAAAGGCATTTGCAAATATCCTGCGAAAAGGAGCAAATGCTGATACCCATTTTTGAGTCACATTTCATTTGTAGTCTGCAAATGCTTTGAATATGGGCCAGTCCAAAATTCTGTCCCAAAATGTTTATGAAAGCCGTCGTCCTCTGGTCATTTAAAGTCAATGTTGTGGTAAAAGGTAAACAGTTGAAGATACTAAGTATATACCAGCATTTTCTCCTTTTCCCACAATGTTTTCAGAAGGCTTCCTCCTCAAGGTCACTTAAACTCAGGATTGTGTGGTAAAGGGTTAAAGATATGACTGCATGTTCATTGCAGTCTGATCTTGGATCTCAACTCCCTGAAAAAGCATCTTAACTCTTTACCAAACAGTAAGATTTTGAACTCCACCAAATTGAAAGCATAATTATGCGGAAGACAAATTAACAGTTACTCAAATGATGATTTCTGTCTTTGATAGGGTAGAAAACGTATGAAAACAAAAATATGCTGGTTAACAGCATTTTCTCCTTTTCCCACAATGTGTTTCACAGCCTTCACTTTCAGGGTCTTTGACCCCCTTACCACACAATCCTGAATTTTAACAACCCTGAAAGAGAAGGCTTTAAAAAAAATTATGGGTCAAGGAGAAAATGTTGTTTAACAGCATTTTCTCCTTTTCCCACAGTGTTGTATATCCTACCCAAAATAAATGTCAATTTTTGAGTCGCATCATTTTGTCGTCTGCAAATACAAATTTTGTTGTTTTGTATAGAGTTAAAAACTTGGGATAGTATGGTAATTTAACCCTTTACCACACAATCCCGGCTTTTAACAACCCTGAGAAAGAGGCCTTTGGAAAACATTGTGGGAAAAGGAGAAAATGCTGGTAACCAGCATTTTCTCCTTTTCCCACAATGTTTTCCGCCCTATTAATGACAATTTCCATCATTTCAGTGACATTTGAGTTGTTGTCTGCAATTGCTTTCAGTTTGGACAAGTCTACATTTTTGTCGTTTGGTAAAGAGTTAAACCAGATTCCAGCACTGGGTAAGAAATTGCTCATTTGTACAACAGATCTGCTGATTTGTCTGCAGTGTTTCTGGTCACCTCAACTGTTCAGTAAGAATCAATTCAGTTGGGATGCTGGAGTAATTAGTTGTACAGTTTGTATTGATTTCCGAACTGCCTCATAAAAACAGCGTTCCACAGCGGAGGATAGAGTCGCAATGTAATATAACTACAACATTCTCTATTGATCAGACGCCAGCAGAAAACCTAGGCAACGATCAATAATGTAGTCTCGGAAAAATCAACAAAATCTATGTCGAAGTCGCCCAAGCCGAGTTATCTCTAAGATTGTGACGCTAAAATTAACATGCTAGGGTGTCACATGACTTTGAAGCACACTGACAATTTAACCCTTGTTACCGGACAATTTTGTCTACCGTCTTATTCTTTTACCAGATGACACGATTTTAGACTGGTCCAAATTGAAAGCATTTGCAGACGACATGATAAATAGAGCAGAAATGATGGGAATCATCTGTGAAAGGTTAGAAAACATTGAGGGAAAGATAGAAATTACTGGTTACCAGCATTTTCTCTTTTTTTTTTCTGCAATTTTTAAAAAGCTGTCTTTCTTAGGGTTGTTTAACCCTTTCCCAGACGACAAATTTTGGACTGGTCCAAATTGAAAGAGTTTGCAGACGACAATTTTAAATTTGATGAAAATGGCAGAAAGTTATCAGAAAGGATAGAAAACACTGTGGGAAAAGGAGAAATTGCTCGTTACGAGCAATTTCTCCTTTTCCAACAGTGTTTTCAAAAGACTTGTACTGCAGACACGTGAAAACCAGGGCTTGTTTGGGAAAGGGTTAAACAGGAATGTGTGGTAATAAAATTAAGTTCATAACTATGTCCATTATTGTCAAACATATGATGAATTTATTTGTTTTTTTTTTTCTGGCCATTTTCATCATTTTTTTTTGTTATGCTGCCACAGAAAGTGTTGATTCAAACCTCAGAGTGCAAGAAACCAAATGGACATTTCAGTTCAAGAATTACAAACCAAAAGATTACCATTTCAAGGTTGCTTTTGTCCAGAATATTTTAGCAAAGTGGGCATTGTAGATGAAAGATCAGACTGTACACAATACTGTACATCCGTGCAGTCTAATCTTGATCGACACTGGCCCAAAAAGACTATTACTGATCTGAAAGGGGCTTTAACCCTTTACCAAACAATCCCAGGTTTCCTGGGAAAGAAGGCTTTTGGAAACATTGTAGGAACAGGAGAAAATAATGGAAACCAGCATTTTCTCGTTTTCCTGAAAAATTGTAGGAAAAGGAGAAAATGCTAGTAACCAGAACTGTCTCTTTTTCACATGTTTTCAAAAGCCTTCTCTTTTAGGGTCTTTGACTCTTTACCACACAATCTTGGGTTTTAACGACCCTGAAGATGAAGCCTTTCGAAAACAATGTGGGAAAAGGAGAAAATGCTGGTAACCAGCATTTTGTCCTTTTCCCACAATGTTTTCTACTCTTCCCACAACAAATTTCAATTCTTGAGTAATATTTATTTTTTCATCTGCTAAAGCTATCAATCTGGACAGGTCTAAAATTTTGTCATTTGGTAAAGATTTAATTCAATGCTCTGTTATATGCAGAAGCAGAGGCTGCTTCAGATGATTATATGGAAAAAGACTGGAATGGCTTGTTACAGGCAATTCATCCATTTACCTCACTGTTTTCTAATTCATTAAGTCTTTTGCATTAACTGTGTAGTTCATTCTGTTACCTAATTGTTTTCCACATGTTAAAAGACAAAATTTTAGACTGGTCCAAACTGAAAGCATTTGCAGACGACAATTTCAATGTGGCTCAAATGATGGAATTGGTTTTAGATGTGGTAGGAAACATAGCGGGAAAAGGAGAAAATGCTGGTTACCAGCATTTTCTCCTTTTCCCACTATGTTTTCAAAAGCCTTCTATGTTGGGGTCGTGAAAACTCGGGATTGTCTGGTAAAGGGTTAAGAATGGCTTTTGCATCAACTGTGTTATTCATCTTTTTACCTCACTGTTTTCTACTTCATGTAAAAATGAAACAGTCTTGAGCATTAACTGTTTATGCTCCACTGCATTTCATTCAAATGTACTTTGTGATGTGCTATACTGAATCTTGTCCCAAAATAGCTTGAACAGTGCTGGGACATCACAGGCCGAAGGGGAATAATCAATTAGTATGAATTGGTAGCATTACATTGTGTCCCAAATGTATGATGCTGGAGTAGTCACTGTCACTCTTTACCACACAATCCCGATTTTTAACGACCCCTAGAAAGAAGCCTTCTGAAAACACTGTAGGAAAAGAAGAAAATGCTGGTAACCAGCATTTTCTTCTTTTCCCACAATGTTTTCTACCCTTTGAGAGATAATTGCTATATTTTGAGCTACAATGAAAATGTCATCTGCAAATGCTTTCAATTTGGACTAGTCTACATTTTTTGTTGTGTGGTAAAGAGTTAACCTCTTGTAAACATTCCCATTGTTTCAATGGCCCTGATGAAGACAGCTCTGGGGAACTTTGTGGAAAAAGGAAAAAATGCTGGTAACCAAGATTTTCTCCTTTTCCCACATTTTCTACCCTATCAAAAACAGAAATTGCCATTTAACTCTTTACCAAACAACAAAATTTTAGGCTAGTCCAAACTTGCAGATGAAAGCACTTGCAGATGACAAAATAAATATGGCTGAAAAATTGAAATTTGTTTTGGGAAGGGTAGAAAACATTGTGGGAAGTGGAGAAAATGCTGGTTACCATCATTTTCTCCTTTTCCCAGAATGTTTTCCAAAGGCTTCTTTCTCAGGGTCATTAAAAGTCGGGACTGTGTAGTAAAGGGTTAACCCTTTCCCAAACCAGCCCTGGTTTTCACGTGTCTGCAGTACAAGTCTTTTGAAAACACTCTGGGAAAAGGAGAAAATGCTCGTAACAAGCAATTTCTCCTTTTCCCACAGTGTTTTCTACCTGTTTAGAGACCTTTCTGCCATTTTCATCAAATTTAAAATTGTCGTCTGCAAACTCTTTCAATATGGACTAGTCCAAAATTTGTCGTTTGGGAAAGGGTTAAGCTGCATTAAATTTGTCCTCTGCAAAAGTTTGAATTTGGTAAAGTCTAAAATTTGATTGTTTGGTAAAGAATTAAACCTGTAGTGAACAAAACCATGTTTCAATAGCACTTAGGACCAAGTTTTGGAAAAACTCAGGTCCTAGCATTTCCTCCTTTTCCCACAATGTTTCCATTCTTTCAAAGACAACTCCAATAATTTCAGCCACATTCAATCTGTTGTATTGATTGTATGATTGTATGGTGTTTAATGCCATTTTCAACATTATTTCCATTATATCTTGGCCGCCATGGCACCTATCCATGCAATCTGTTGTATGGAAATGTTTCAACACAAACAAGTCTTAATTATTGTCATATATCATACAAAGAGTACTAAATCATACAAAGAGTATTCTCTTTTCTTCTTTTCCAACCATGTTTACTCAATGTCATGAATCATCTTTCATCATTATGGTTGCCTTAGTGGCCTGTGTAGATCAAGATCAGACTGCACAAAACATGCAGTCTGATCACTGATCCATACTGTCCACTTTGCTTAGACATTCTAGACAGTAACAACCTTGGCATTGCAATTATAAGGGTCCTATTTTGAGAATGAAACTGTCCTTTTGATTTCTTTTGGCTTTCTAATGGTTAAACTGACAATTGATTGTATGGAATTTAACGCCATTTTCAACACTATTTCAGCTACATCGCTGCAGCCAGTGCATCTGTCCATGCTTTCCTGGAGTCTGTATTACTAATACTTTGCACAATATTCCTCCAAAGCCACTGGCTTCTTTCCCACATAACCATCATCGAAAAAATGATCAGCCATAAGAGGAATGAAACCTGTTGCAATGACTATCATCAATCCTCTGAAAGAAAATGGCCGAGCTACAGGGGATTCAAACCTGTTCTCAAGCTGTATGCTACCATCTAGGCTACCAAGCTTGGCTTCATAGGTTAAAACATGGAAATATGTGAGAAAGGGTTCAGTGACATCTATAATTAAAAGGACAGAGATCAAATGATTGAGAGAATCAGATACTGAAGGTACTTACCTTTGCAGATGAAGGGGCCGACGACGACGCTGATGATGATGACGACGATGTTTTCTCCTCCGATTTAACATAAGGCCGGGAGGACTCGGGAAATTCCTCCTGTTCAACTGCCATACATGAACACAGTTTTAGGAAGGGAATTTTACGCCGAGCCCTACTATGGTGTTTTTTCATTTCCATAGTCAATGCTCACAATGACTGTCAAACAGCATGCAATCCACCACATGGCTTATCAGACTGTTTCACAGGTGGGCTTTCATTTCAAAGAACTTGTAAATTATTTCCGTGTGAATAAAAACTTTTTCACTTTTGGCATAAATGTCACAATCTCAAATTATTAAAAATCTCCCATTCTTCTTTCAACTGTCATAGTTTTAATGTTGCAATACCTTTATATAGATATAAGTAATCTGTTTCACCCTTTACCACACAATCAAGACTTTTAACAACTCTGAGAAAGAAGCCTTTTGAAAAAGTTGTGGGAAAAGGAGAAAATGCTGGTAACCAACATTTTTCCCCTTTCCCACAATGTTTTCTACCCTGCCCAAAACAAATTTCAATTTTTGAAGCACTGAGTTAAATTGTCATCTGCAAATGCTTTCA
Source organism: Tridacna gigas (assembly GCA_945859785.2). NCBI lineage: Eukaryota > Metazoa > Mollusca > Bivalvia > Cardiida > Cardiidae > Tridacna > Tridacna gigas. Next base: position 25,226,388 of record OX244044.2, read on the forward strand.
ACTTGGACCAGTCTGAAATTTTGTCGTTTGGTAATGGGTTAACTCTTCAACTAACAATCCCATTTTTTAATGACCCTGATGTAGAAGAATTTTGAAAACATCGTGGGAAAAGGAGAAATGCTTGTATCCAGCATTTTCTCCTTTTCCCACAATGTTTTCTACTCTTTCACAGACAAATTCCATTTTTTAACCCTTTCCCAAACAAGCCCTGGTTTTCACGTGTCTGCAGTACAAGTCTTTTGAAAACACTGTGGGAAAAGGAGGAATTGCTCGTAAGGAGCAATTTCTCCTTTTCCCACAGTGTTTTCTACCTTTTTGATAACTTTCGGCCATTTTCATCAAATTTAAAATTGTCGTCTGCAAACTCTTTCAATTTGGACCAGTCTAAAATTTTGTAAAGAGTTAAGTCATTTTTCATTTGTCATCTGCAAAAACTTTTAATTTGGACTAAACAAAAATTTTGCCGTTTTGTACAGAGTTATACTTTCACATGACAACTAACCTTAAGACTTCTCCAAATTGAAAGCATTTGCAGACGAAAATTTAAATGTGACAAGACCACTCGATTTTGTCTTTGAAAGGGTGGAAAACATTGTGGATAAAATGATGTATATGAGCATTTTCCTCTTTTCCCATAATGTTTCCGAGTCTTTTTCCCAGGGTCGTTAAACCCAGCATTATTTCATAAAGGGTTAACGCTAAATCTCCTGACAACAACATTTTATAAACATCAATATTGACAGCATTTGCAGATGACAAAATTAATGCTGCTCATCTGAAAGGGTTTTTTTGACAGGGAAGAAAACACTGTAGGAAAAGGAGAAAATGCTGGTAACCATATGCTAGTCCATATGTTGTCTGCAAGTGCTTTCAGTTTGGTTAAGTCTAAAATTTTGTTGCTTGATTAAGAGTTAACCCTTTACCACACAACAAAATTTTATACTTGTTTCAATTGAAAACATTTGCAGAATATGGATTTAAATTTTACTCAAAAACCAAACTTGTCTTTTACAGGGTAGAAAACATTGTAGGAAAAGGAGAAAATGCGGGTAACCAGCATTTTCTCCTTTTCCTACAATGTTTTCCAAAAGGCTTCTTCCTCAGGGTCGTTTAAACTCGTCATTGTGTGGTAAAGGGTTAACTTGTGCACTGGCAACTTCAATTCTATCCAATATATTGGAACATCACTTATCACTGGCCCTATTAACTAATATCCATATTTTCTGTTAGTCCCTTACGTGAAAATTGGGAAAGAACATGTGTGGTCAAGTCAGATACAGATCATTAAACATACAATAAAATATTGTAATAAATGGACAACTTCTAAATGATGACAAACTTTCCCAATCCATCACTGTTTTTTAGGTTAATTACATTCTACAGTTTATGATTGTTCAACCTTTCACCACAAAAATCCGACTTTTAATGAGCCTGAGGGAGAGGCCTTTTGAAAACATTGTTGGAAGAGGAGAAAATACTGCTTACCAGCATTTTCTCCTTTCCCAACCATGTTTTCTACTCTTGGAATGGACAAATTTCATGTTTTTAGTAAGTTTGAATTTTTTGTCAGCCATTGCTTTCAATTTGGACAAGTCTAAAATTTCATTGTGTGGTAGAGTTAAAAAACATTTTACATCCTTTTCAACAGGGTCCTACATGGCTCAGTGGTCAAGATGTTGGATTCACAACAAAGAGGCCACAGCTTCCATCGACCTGGTGGTTACGGGTTCAATACTTGGTTGAGGCAAACTTTTTTCCCAGAGATTTTTTGCCTCTCACCTCTGATGCACGTGAGAAAGTTACTGTCAATGGCTTGGAAAGAAAGTTTCGTCAGTAATGGTGTGAGAAAGCCGGGAAAGACATGCGTAAGTGCACTGCCCTCCGAGATATGACCTAAACTGTTCAAGTGACATTTAACCCTTTCCCAAACGACAAATTTTGGACTGGTCCAAATTGAAAGACTTTGCAGACGACAATTTTAAATTTGATGAAAATGGCAGAAAGTTCTCCAAAAGGGTAGAAAACACTGTGGGAAAAGGAGAAATTGCTCGTTATGAGCAATTTCTCCTTTTCCCACAGTGTTTTCAAAAGACTTGTACTGCAGACACGTGAAAACCAGGGCTTGTTTGGGAAAAGGTTAACTCCAATACAAACAAACAGGATCTGTCTTATTTCAAAGCCTTAGATTTTTATGGGACACTGTCCTTGGTCAAGGCACTTGAAAGCTATGGTATAGTGCAGTTGAAACTCGAGGAAACACATGATCAAGTGAGCAGTGAAATGTCTTCACCGAACGACAAAATTTTAGACTGGTCCAAATTGAAAGCATTTGCAGATGACAAAATAAATGTGATTGAAAAATTGAAATTTGTTTTGGGCAGAGTAGAAAACATTGTGGGAAAAGGAGAAAATGCTGGTAACCAGCATTTTCTCCTTTTCCCACAATGCTTTCAAAAGGCTTCTTTCTCAGGGTCATTAAAAGTCGGGATTGTGTGGTAAAGAGTTAATCTGTAGTGTTTGAGCAAAGCAGTCAAAGTAGATCAAAGGTCAGACTGCATGTTTTGTGCAGTCTTATCTTGATCTACATGGCAACTATGTAAGTGAAAGACACTCTAAGGGTTTAAAACTAGAAATGAACTTGCCACTTTTCATTCTAGTATTACAATTTATACAGTGCTGGTACTTGGTTCTCTAAAGCATTTACTCTTTGGCAAACTTTCAGACTTGTCCAAATTGAATGCATTTGCAAAAAAAAAAAGAACAAATCAAATGTAACTCAAATAATGGAACTGATCTTTGAAAAAGGGAGAAAACATTGTGGGAAAAGGAGATTAAGCCGTTTTCCAGCATTTTCTCCTTTTCAATGGATCTTCAAAACATTGTGGGAAATGCAAAAGTGTTGGTTACTAGCATTTTCTCCTTTAGTCACAATGTTTTCAAAAGCTTTCTTTCTTAGGGTCTTCAATACTCGGGATTGTTTGGTAAAGGGTAAATGGTCAAAATCAGTTCACTTGTAATAATCCTCTGATGAATTCAAACCCACATACCAGCATCCTCATTATACTAGCAACACATGTATATACATGTTTTAACCCTTTACTTTTGTTCATTTGTTTGTATGGCCTTAACTCTTAACTCTTTACCTAACAACAAAACTATAGACTGGTCCAAATTGAAAGCATGTTCAGAAGACAAAATAAATGTTACCAAAAATTTGAACTTTGTTTTGGGAAGCACAGAAAACATTGTGGGAAAAGGAGAAAAGCAATGTTTTCAAAAGGATTCTTTCTCAGGGTCATTAAAAGTCGGGATTGTGTGGTAAAGAATTAACCAAACAACAGAACTTTAGACTAGTCCAAATTGGAACTATTTGCGGGCTTCAAAATAAATACGAGTCAAAAATTGAAAATTGTGTTAGGAAGGGTAGAAAACACTGTCGGAATGGGAGAAAATGCTCCTTTTCCCATGTTGTTCTCAAAAGCCTTTCTCATCAATGTCGTTAAAACTGGAGCTTGTGTGGTATGTGGGTTAAATGCCTTTTCAACATTATTTCAGTAAAAGCACGGCGGCCAGTGCACCATCTATGCTTCTCTGGAGTATCTGCTTCCAATACTTTGTGCATATTCTTTCCAAGCTCCTGGCTTCCCCACATAACCATTGTCAAAACAATGAACAGCTGTGAGCGAGGAACAATTCCAGTCACAATAACTATCATCAGTCCTCAGAAAGAAATTGGTCAAGCTGGAGATTTCAACCAGCAACCCCCTGTTCCCCAAGTCCTAAATGCTACTGACTTATTATTCTACCAGGGGCAGTTTTACAATCCAAAGTTACAACCATTTTGACAAAGAAGGCTTTTGAAAACATTGTTGGAAAAGAAGAAAATGCTGGTACCCAGCATTTTCTTCGTTTCTTACAATGTTTTCTGTCCTTTCAAAGACAAACTATCTTTATTTGAGGAACAATTAATTCATCATCTGCAAATGCCTTGAAGTTTGACTAGTCTCAAATTTTGTCGTCTAGGACAGAGTTAACTTTTTACCAAACGACAAAATTTTAGACTTGTTCAAATTGAAAGCTTTTGCAGATGACAAAATAAATGTTATTCAAAGTATGAAATTTCAATTTGAGAGGTTAGAGAACATTGTGGGAAAAGGAGAAAATGCTGGTTACCAGCATTTTTTCCTTTTCCTGCAATGTTTTCAAAAGGCTTCTTCCTCAGGGTTGTTAAAAGTTGGGATTGTGCGGTAAAGGGTTTAAAGAAATTCATATACATTCTATCAGGATATGAAAACTTCAATCATCCTGTACAACGTACTTGATTATATATTATGGACTACCGTTTTACATGCCAACTTCCGTCCTCGTATCTAGCCAAGCCCCGGAAGCGCAGTCGGTATAGAACAAGACTTGAGAACAAGGGTTCACTGGTTCAAATCCCTAGCTTGGCCAATTTCTTGCCAAGGATTGATGATTGTCATTGACACAGGATTCCTTCCTCTCTCACCACTATTCATTGTTCAACAATGGTTATGTGTGAAAGCAGCTGGTGGCCTGGAAAGAATATTATGTGAAGTAGTCCAGGAAAGCGTGGAGAGGTGCAATGGACACCGATAGGTAACTGAAATAATGTTGAAAATGTTGTTAAACACCATAGTATTATTATAAATAAATCAATCAACTGTCCTCATATCTGAGGAAAGCTATGCTTCTTGAAGCTGTTACAAGAACACAAAAACAATATTGTAGTAAGAGCAAGGGTTGTTATTGCTTTACAATAAAGTTGAAAAAGGGGCATAACTGTGTCAAAAACTTTTAGGGTAATCTGCTGCATTAATGTGGGCTCTCTTTTTTTTTTATAGTAAACTCTTTACCACACAATCCCGAGCTTTAACAACCCTAAAAAAGATAAAACATTATGGGAAAAGGAGAAAATGCTGGTAACCAGCATTTTCTTCTTTTTCCACATAGTTTTCTACCTTTTCAAGGACAGAAATCATCATTTGTGCGACATTTACTACATTGTCTGCAAATGCTTTCAATTTGGACAAGTCTACATATTTGCTGTGTGGTGAAGAGTTAACTAGTGCCAGTTTTCAGTGAATATCTTCTGAAATGTCTGAGGTATCATTATATTTTACACTAAATGGGTAAAGAAAGCAACAAACATTCTGATTGGCTTAACCAAAAAAAATTTTGGTATAGCCAATCAGAAATCATGTTACCTTGAATAGCCAATCAGAAATCATGTTACTTTGAAATTCGGCAAATTCCCTCAAATTACCAAGAATTCTAGAAAAATTTAAATGATGTTTGTATGGTATGTGATGCCATTTTCAACATTTTTTTATCTATATCTATATGGCTGCTAGTGCACCTATCCATGCTTTTTCTGAATTTATTTTTAGAAGTACTTTGAATAATTCTCTTTCCAAGCCATTGGCTGCTTTCCCACATAACCATTATGGAAACACCAATCAGCAGTCTAAGACACAACCAATCATAAAAGTACATTCAGAATTTTTTTTTTCACATAATTTTCTCAAATTCAGGAATGGAACAAATAAAGAAAGAACCACTACTACAGTATAGTACAAACCACTACTACACAGAGCACTAGAATCCCACCCTGAACTTCACCTCATAATCCTTTCAAAAATTCCTCATTTAATGAAGGCCAGTCATGCTTATTAGTAGTTTATGTTAGTGTCTGTACATTGCAGATCATCCTCCTAACACTGTTACCCCTTAACCCTTTGCTATCCCTTTACCACACGGCAAAATTTCTGACTTTCCCAAATCAAAAACATTTTCAAACGATAAATTACATGTGAATGAAATAGTTGGATTCGAAACTGAGTTTTTAGAAAACACTGTGGGAAAAGGAGAAAATGTTGGTTACCAGCATTTTCTCCTTTTCTCACAATGTTTTCATAAGGCTTCTTCCTCAGGGTCGTTGAAACTCGGGATTGTGTGGTAAGGGGTTAACCCTGTGCTATAGGACAACATTTTGTACTTGACCAAACACATTTGAAGATGACAAATTGAATTTAGCTCAAATGATGAGTTCTGTCTTTTTGATACAATAGAAAACCTTGCAGAAAAAGGAGAAAATGCTGGTTACGGTAACCAACATTTTCTCCTTTTCCCACAATGTTTTCCAAGGTCTTATTTCTTGGGATCACAATAACTCAGGATTGTGTGGATAAAGGATAAAGGGTTCAAGACATGATCCCTGTTCTAACCATCCTGAGGAAAATGGGCCTTTGGGCACATTGTGGGAAAAACAGAAAATAGTGGTAAAAAAATTTTTCTCCTTTTCCAACAATATTTTCTATCCTATCAACAACAATTCACATAATTTGAGCAACATTTCAATTGTAGAAACCATTGCTACAACCATTGGGGATTGATTGACTGATTTGGAGTTTAACGCCACTTTAACAGCTTGGGTTATAACACAGCAGTCAGTGTACCTACACACATGTTTCCTGGCTTTCTCATACCAGTAATGACACAACTTTCTTTCCAAGTCACTGTCTACTTTCCTCACATGCATCAGAGGTGAGAGGCAAAAAATCCCCAGAAAGAAAGTTTGCCTCAACCGGGTATTGAACTCACAACCATCAGGTAATGAGTCAAATACGCTAACCACTGAGCTACCCGTCAAGAACAATTCACATCATTTGAGCCACATTTAAATTTTAGAAACTGTTTTGGGAAAGGAAAAAAGTGCTTAATACCAGCATTATCTGCCTTTCTCACAATGGTTTCAAAAGCCTTTCCAAATCAGGGTCATTAAAACTTGGAATTGTTTGGTGAATTGTTAAACCACTCCAGAAATTTTCACAACATCAGTGAAACAATAGTGAAAGAGAACTGATATGAAATTTTGTATCGATCTGTAACATGTGGTGCAGAAAAAAAAAACAATCCACCTCATTTATCACAAACTACAGAAAAGACACTTCATTTAACTCTTTACCTCACCATCCTGAATTTTAAGAACCCTAACTGAGAAGGCTTTTGAAAAAATTGTGGGAAAAGGAGAAAATGCTGGTAACCAGCATTTTCTCCTTTTCCCACAATGTTTTCTATCCTATGAAAGGCAATCTTTATCATTTGAGCCACCTTTAATTTGTCGTCTGCAAATGCCTTCAATCTGGACAAGTCTACAATTTTGTTGTTTTGTAAAGAGTTAAACCAAAGAAGATTTTTTTCCCAACATTTTACTGCAAACCTAAATTGTAAGTTCACAACAATTACTGGCACTAATATCGATAGACTTATTTCAATATATATACTTACAGAAATGATAAGGGTGGCACTCTGAGAAAAGGGGGTTTAATGCATTTCGTAATATATTATAAACTGGCAAGTCACTGCATAATTTATCATGGATCCATTTTCCCCTAACCGTTATCCTGCCAAATAAGTGAAATGAAACTTTCAAGGCAATAGTATAAACCCAAATTTTGCTATTTCAAAGGTATTTTTTTGGGGAAAGATATTTTCTTTATGAACTGTGTAGATCAAGATCAGATTCCATGTTCTGTGCAGTCTGATCTTGATCAAAAAAACATTGTGGGAAAGGGAGAAAGTAGATCAAGATCAGACTCCATGTTCTAAGCAGTCTGGTCTTGATCTAAACTGTCCACAACAGGTCCTTGAGTTGCACTTGGTAGCCTACAGGTTAAAACAGGCTGTATAATGGGTTACAATGGTCCTTCGATATTGCAGAAAATTTAAGAATGGCAAACAGTTTCTGTCCAGGTCAGCCTGTGTGGACTACGCAGGCTGACATGGTTGATACTCTTTGCAAAGAACATTCTGAATGTTTCTTTGGCGCTTTCATAACTCCTTGTCAAACAATCTCGAGCTTTAAAATGCCTTAGGAAAATTTAGCCTTCTGAAAACACTGTGCAGTATGGAGAAAATGCTGCTAAACAGCAGTTTCTCCTTTTCCCACTATGTTTTCTACCCTCTAACAGGACAGTTTCTACCATATGAGCCACATTTAATTTGTCTCAGTAAATGCTTTGGATTAGGGCAAGGTCAAAATTTTGCTGTTTGGTAAAGAGTAATACAGGACTGCATAATTGTTGTATGATAGTAGATTATTTGATTGATTGATTGATTGTATGGTGTTCAAAATTATTTCAGTAATATCGTGGCGGCCAGTGCACCTATCCATGCTTTCCTGGAGTTTCTTTTACCAGTACTCCGCACAATATTCTTTCCAAGCCACTGGCTGCTTTCCCACATGACCATCATCGAAACAATAGTCAGCGGTGAGAGACGAATGAATCCTGTCGCAATGACTATCGTCAATCCTCAGAAAGAAATTGGCCAAGCCGGGGACCGAACCAGCAACCTCCTGTTCTCAAGTCCCATATACTACCAACTGAGCTACAGGGGCTTGGCTGTATGATAGTAGAAACATTACCTTTTTTACTGCCAAATAAATGAGCCATGCACTGTGAAAAGGGGGTTTAATGCATCTGCAAAAAGTATAGACCCATATCAGCAAGACTGACAAGAGCCTATACGTTGTGCTCTCTTTAAATTTTCTGAATGTCAAAGGACTACCTGGCTACCTCATGATTCAATCTGTTATTAACTCTTTACCACATAATCCCAACTTTTAACGACCCTGGAACAGAAGCCTTTTGAAAACATTGTGGGAAAAGGAGAAAATGCTGCTAACCAGCATGAAAATGCTGGTAACCAGCATTTTCTCCTTTTCCCACAATGTTTTCTACCCTTCTCAAAACAAATTTCATTTTTTCAGTCACATTTATTTTGTTGTCTGCAAATGCTTTCAATTTGGACAAGTCTAAAATTTTGTCGTTTGGTAAAGAGTTAAACAAAATGGATTTTAGGGGATCCATGATTATGTGACGTCTTGCTTGGTATAATACCTCATGGAGTTGCATCAAGCCACCATTTGCCAGGGCATGGCTCAAATGGATTTGGCATTTCTGACGGATCCATATCAGGACAATTTTTGTCCAAGTTTATCAGGTAGTCGATGTTCTAGGTCTAAGATCAGACTGCATATTTTGTGCAGTCTGATCTTGATCTAAGCTGTCCTCAATGTGACACTGGCAGTGAAAGAGTTAAACAATACCTCTACTGGTGAAATGGCACTGCACTTGCTGCAATGTATGCCTGCACATAGCAGACATAATTATGACAGATTATCTAACAAAATAATGTAAAGCAGGCAGTTTTATGGAACTATCCACGTCAATTGTCAGGGTGCATTGTACAAAATGGTTTGGTTTCTAGGAAGGACTATCGTAGAGTGATTAATAATTAAGCTACTACTTAGAACTTATTTTACAAATTGATTTCCATGCAGACATATTCAAATTAATATTGAGCCAGAAGTTTATAGAAAAGCCTTTGTTCTCTGCGTAGTTAACCCTTTACCACACAATCCATACTTTCAACAACCCTGAGAAAGAAAGCTTTAGAAAACATTGCGGGAAAAGGAGAAAATGCTGGTAAGCAGCATTTTCTCCTTTTCCCACAATGTTTTTTTGTCCTTTCCAAAACAAATTTCAAGTTTTGAATTACATTTAATTTGTCATCTGCAAATTCTTTCAATTTGGACTGGTCCAAAATTTTGTCGTTTGGTAAAGAGTAAACCCATAAAGCGTATTCACAAATACAGTTGCTGTTGCAGACAGTGTAGATCAAGATCAGACTGCAAAATTTTCTTTTCTACACTGTCTGCTTAGCTTAACCCTTTACCACACAATCCCAACGTTTGACGACCCTGACAAAGGATTAAGTCTTCGAAAACATTGTGGGAAAAGAAGAAAATGCTGGTAACCAGCATGTTCTCCTTTTCCTACAATGTTTTCTACCCTTCCCAAATCAGAATTCACTGTTTGAGTCACATTTACTTTGTCGTCTGCATATGCTTTCAATTTGGCCAAGTCCAAAATTTTGTCGTGTAGTAAAGAGTTAAACACTTTACAATATGCCCTAAGCTTAGTCACTACAGACAAAAGCAACCATCAAATTGCAATTATTTGGGACTTATTTGCAGACAGAATATGTCTGTTGGGTGTATCTGGCATTCTTAACCCTTTACCAAATGACAAAATGTTAGACCTGTCCAAACTGAAAGAATTTGCAGAAGCCAATTTCAGTCTGGCTCAAATTGAGACAGTTGTATACGAAAGTGTAGAAAACATTGTGGGAAAAGGAGAAAATGCTGGTTACCAGCATTTTCTCCTTTTCCCACATAGTTTTCAAGAGGCTTTCTTCAGGGTTATTAAAAATCGTATTGTGTGGCAAAGAGTTAAACGGTTAAAATTCCAGATTGTTTGGTAAAGGGTGAAGGGTTAAAAGCCAGTTCATCAACAGGTAGATAGATGAATAATCTATCTCAAGATATGCTCCAAGAGGCCACTGATTGATATAATGAGCTAAAACATTAACCCTTTACCAGACAACAAAAATTTATCTTGTCCAAATTGAAAGCCTAAATTGCTGATGATGACTCTTTAACAACAAAATTTTAGACTGATTCAAATTGAAGGCATTTGCAAACTACAAAATAAATGTAATGGAAAATTTAGAATTTGTTTTGGGAAGAGCAGAAAACATTGTGGGAAAAGGAGAAAATGCTGGTTACCAGCATTTTCTCCTTTTTCCACAATGTTTTCAAAAGGCTCCTTTCTTAAGGTCGTTAAAAGTCGGGAAAGTGTGATAAAGAGTTTACAACCCAGACGTAGAAGGCCTTTGAAAGCATTACAGGAAAAGGAGAAAATGCCGGTAACCAGAATTTTGCCCATTGCACAAAATATTTTCTATCCTATGAAAGATAAAAATCATCATTTGAGCTTCCGCCCTACTAATGTTTTCAATTTGGTCTAGTCCGAAATGATCTTGCTTAGTAAGGCGTTAACCCTTTACCACACAGTCCCGACTTTTAATGACCTGAATGAAGGCCTTTGAAAACACTGTGGGAAAAGGAGAAAATGCTGGTAACCAGCATTTTCTCCTTTTCCCACAATATTTTCTAACATTTCAAATATAAATTTCAATTTTTGAGTCACAATTATTTTGTCATCTGCAAATGCTTTCAATTTGGTCAAGTCCAAAATTTTGTTGTATAGTAAAGAGTTAACTCTTTCCCAAACAAGCCCTGGTTTTCACGTGTCTGCAGTACAAGTCTTTTGAAAACACTGTAAGAAAAGGAGAAATTGCTCGTAACGAGCAATTTCTCCTTTTCCTACAGTGTTTTCTACCCTTTTTGACAACTTTCTGCCATTTTCATCAAATCTAAAATTGTCGTCTGCAAACTCATTCAATCTGGACCAGTCCAAAATTTGTCGTTTGGGAAAGAGTTAACTGTGGATTAAATACTGGAGTGTCTTTAAATGAGTAAAAATCATGTATGGACAAACGGAGAATGCTGGCTACAAGCATTTTCTTCATTTCCCAAAATGTTTTTTTTTTTTTTTCAAAATCCTTTTTCTTCAGAGTTTTTAAAGTTTTAGGATTATTCAGTGAATGTTTAACATTGCTTTGATAGTTCAATTGCTTTCTAAATGTAATCTACACAGCCTGAAACCTAGGGGTTGCTGGCGAAATTCTGAGGAATGAATAGTCCATGGCACAAGATTCATGCCCATCTCACTGTGTGCTGGGTATTGTATCAACAATGTTTATTTGGGAAAGGGCAAGTGGATTTGGAAAACTGTTCTGCTAAGTACTGGTAAAAGAAAGTTCAAGAAAGCATGGACAGATGCTGGGTAGATGCTCCTACGATTGCAATAAAACTGAAATAACATTGAAAATGGTGTTTGACATACAAATCCATTACATTTCCCATTTCCACCTATGTTTTTGTATGGTGACTGGAGAAACAGGCAGAGAACATCATTATTTCTTAACTCTTTACCACATGACAAAATCTTAGACGTGTTCAAATTGAAAGCATTTGCAGACGATGAAATAAAAATGACTCAAACAGTGAAATTTGCTTTTGGTAAGGGTAGAAAATAGAAAACATTGTGGGAAAAGGAGAAATGCTGGTTACCAGCATTTTCTCCTTTTTCCACAATGTTTTCAAAAGCCTTTTTCCTCAGGGTCATTAAAAGTCAGGACTGTGGTGAAGGATTAACCAAACAATCCAATATTTCAGGACTATGAGGGAGAACACTTTCTAAAAAATTGCAGAAAAAGGGTATAGGGTTAATTAATTCTGAGAAGCAGTGAGTGGTGTTTAATTAAGAACTGAATGATGGCTAATTAATGCTGGAGGTTCATAATGGCAATCAGAGACCAGAAGGTACATGATACATTATGTAGATTTGAAAATCATCTTTAAACTTTTAAAGTGCCTTTCACGACTATAGTTGCTTTTGCTGCCAATGTAGATCATGATCATGCTGCACAAAACATGCAAACTGATCTTTGATCTACACTGTCCGCTTTGCTGAAACACTGCAGACAAAAGCAACCATGAAATTGCAATTTGGTCGTTTTTCTAGGATGAAAATGTCTGATAGGTTTATTTGGCGATTTAAGGGTTAAACTCGCAGGTTGACCTGGGCAGATACTTTTTGCAGATGTATGAAGCCCCCTTTTCACATAGCAAAGCTTAAATATTTTCAATTTGGACATGTCTAAAACTTTTTCTTCAAGTAAAGGAATACAGCCAGGCAGCAGAAAACACCAAACATGGCCTATTATTAATAAATGCTATTTTTACCAGCTCACTCTGAAATAGCAACCAGATAATCAATATGGCCTATTCAACAATTTTCAAAGACGATATCTACTTGTTTGAATGAATGCAAAATCTATAATTTATGCCAGCAGACATTCACGCTTTGGCTTGCAGACTCTCTTTGTTGATGCTATGTTATTCAAGCCGTCCCCTCCCCCACCTCATCAGTAACCCATCAGTATTTCATAACCCTTACCACACGATCCCGAGTTTAAACAGCCCTGGGGAAGACAGCTTTAGAAAACATTGCAGGAAAAGCAGAAAATGCTTGTAACCAGCATTTTCACCTTTGCCGACAATGTTTTCTACCCTTCCCAAAATAAATTTCAATTTTTCAGTCTCATTTATTTTGTTGTCTGCAAATGCACAGGTCAAAAGTTTTGTCGTTTGGTTAACTATTGTAGCCAAACAACAAAGTTATAGCTGGGTCCAAATTCAAAGCATTTGCAGACAACAAATTAAATGTGGCTCAAATGACTGGATCTGTTTCTGAAAGGAAAGAAAACATTGTGGGAAAAGGAGAAAATGCTGGTTACCAGCATTTTCTCCTTTTCCCTCATTTTTTTCGAAAGTCTAATATCCCTGAAGTTTTAAAACTTGGCACTGTGTGGTAATGGGCTAACTCTGCACCAAACAACAAAATTTTAGACCGGTCCAAATTGAAAGCAATTGCAGACAACAAAAAAAATATAGCTTAAGCGATGATTTATGTCTTTGATAGGGCAGAAAATATTGTGGGAAAAGGAGAAAATGCTAGTTACCAGCATTTTCTCCTTTTCTGTTTATGTTTTCAAAAGCCTAAATCTTCTTCAGAGACATATAAACTCAGGACAGTTTGGTAAAAGTTTAACTCTCTACGGAATGGCAAAATTTTAGACTAGTCCAAATTCAAAGCATTTGCAGAAAACAAAATACATGTGGCTAAAAAATGACAAAATTTGTCCTTGAAAGTGTAAAAAAAAAATGTGAGAAAAGGAGAAAATGCTGATCAGCAGCGTGTTCTCCAATTCAACACAATGTTTTTAACGTTATGGTCATTAAAACTCATGACTGTTTGGTAGAGGGTTTATTTAGTTTTACATTGATTGTGAAACAAGCTCTTGAACTCATATTAACTCTTTACCAAACAACAAAATTTTAGACTGGTCCAAATTGAAAGCACTTGCAGACGACAAAATAAATTACCAGCATTTTCTCCTTTTTCCATAATGTTTTCAAAAGGCTTCTTTCACAGGGTCATTAAAACTCGGGATTGTGTGGTAAAGGGTTAAATAAGGTACTCTTGATAAGTGTTTCTTGGGAACCTATCTAGTACTCACAACGCTTCCATTGATTGATTGATTGATTGAATGGTGTTTTATACCACTTTCAACATTACTTCAGTCATATCACGGCCACAGTTCGCTAATAATTTATGTCCCGGGTTTCACCAGTACTAGGCCAAGCTCTGATGTGAAAAACCCAGTGCTTCGGGTGAGGCTCAAACTCCGGACCTCCAGGTTACAAGTCCTACACTTTAGGACTGAGCAACCCCAATTCTATGAGGCTATTTCCTGAGGTTGACAACAGGCTCAAACTCCGGACCTCCAGGTTACAAGTCCTACACTTTAGGACTGAGCAACCCCAATTCTATGAGGCTATTTCCTGAGGTTGACAACACACTGCTGTAACTGCTTTTTTTCAGTGAAAATTTTAACTTGAAAAAGGGACATAACTGTGTTCATATATTTTTGACAGTTACCTGCCCACCTGGTATGGGACTCCCCTATTTATAATTTAACCCTTTACCAAAAAAAAACCTAGTTTGGACACAACCAATTATAAAGCATTTGAAGAAGACACATTAAGTGTTGCTCAAATGTTGATTTCTGTCTTTCATAGTGTAGAAAACACTGTAGGAAAAGGAGAAAATGCTGATAACCAGCATTTTCTCCTTTTCCAACAATGCTTTCAAAAGCTTTGTCTTTCAGGGTCAAAACTCAGGATTTTGTGGTTCAGGAGTTAAACTAGCACTTAGTTTCCAGTAACTATCTTTAGTAATGACAAAGATGTGAGAAATTATCTTTGCTTTCACCCCAAGCCCCAGTAGCACAGTTGGTAATGTACAGGGCTCAAGAACAGGGGGTCACTTGTTTGAGTCCCCAGCTTGGCCATATTCTTTCCCAAGATTGATAATAGTAATTGCGATAGGATAATATTTCCTCTGAGGCTCTCTCAGCGCTGATCATTACTTTGACAATGATAATGAGAAGAAAGCAGCCAGTGGTTTGGGAAGAATATTGTGCAAAATACTAGTAACAGAAACATTGCAGCAAGTGCACTTTTCCATACTTTGCAGAAAGTACAGATAGGTGCACTGGCTGCAGTGATATGTCTGAAATAGTGTTGAAAACGGTGTTAAACACCATTCAATCAATTGATCAACAGCTGGTAGTAAGTATTTTCAGTCCCTGATGTTGACTAGTCCATGATGATACCTTGATATTTTTGTTTAACCCTTTACTACACAATCCCGAGTTTTACCGACCCTGAGGAAGAAGCCTTTTGAAAACATTGTAGGAAAAGAAGAAAATGCTGGTAACCAGTATTTTCTTCTTTTCCCACAATGTTTTCTAACCTATCAAAGACAAATTTCATCATTTGAGCCACACTTGAATTGTCGTCTGCAAATGCTTTGAATTTGGACAAGTCTGTATTTTTGTCGTGTGGTAGAGTTAAATCCTTCACCAGATAATCCCTATTTTAAATGACCCTGAGAAAAAACGACTTTTGAAAATATTGTGGGAAAAGAAGAAAATGATGGTAACCAGCACTTTCTCCTCTTCACGGAACATGCAGTGGTGTGATCTTGGATCTACATGTCTTATACGACGAGATTTTTCCTTTGAAACAACTTTAAAATAACAAAATTTGGGTTTTTTACCATAAAAAATAATCTTTTTGTCTTTCTTGTAACTTAATCCTTTACCACACAATCTAGAGTTCCAACAACCTCAAGAAAGAGGATTTTTGAAAACACTGTGGGGAAAAAAAATGGCTGGTAACCAGCACTATTTTCTTTTCCCACAATGTTTTTTACTCTTTCAAAGACAAATTTCATAATTTCCGCTACATTTAATTCGTCATCTGCAAATGCTTCCACTTTGGATGTGCCTAAATTTTTGTGGTTCAGTATAGAGTTAAACCTTTACAAAACAACCTCCAAACATTAGCAAACCGATATTTTATCATGGAATATCTAAAAAAAAATAATACTTTATGACTGTAATCTGATCTTTATCTATACTGTAAATAAAAATAACATGAGCTGGGCAAAATAGTACATGTTAACAATGTCAGCACCATAGATGAAAACAGTGGCATTTGCCGACAGCATAGATCGAGATCAGACTACACAGAACCCACAGATCTACACCACTGTTTAGTCAAAACTCTTCAGGAAAGTCTTTTTGAGTTCCAGTGGATTGTATTTTAAGTCATCAATAGAGGTCAAGTTTCTACATCTGGTGCCACAACAACTAAACCCTTTACCACACAATCCCAGCGAAAGTTACAGACACTGACAAAGAGGACTTTTAAAAACATTGTGGGAAAAGGAGAAAATGCTGGTAACCAGCATTTTCTCCTTTTCCCACAAGGTTTTCAACCCTTTCGAACGTAAAATCAATTTTTTTTTTTGTCACATTTATTTTGTCCTCTGCAAAATGCTTTCAATTTGAACCAGTCTGAAATTTTGTTGTTTCGGAATGAGTAAGACTAGAGTGTCATTACCATACCAGCACACTAACACCAAAAGGTCACTCTCATGATAACATTACAACCAATCGGTGTTCACATTCAAATAATTACAACAGAACTCCACTCTGTTGCCAGCCCTGTAACTAAGCACAAAAAAAACTACATATTCCAAACTGCAATAAAAAAAAAACCCACAAAAGGAAATCCTACCGATATCTCACCAATACAAAACTTTCACAGACCAAACAGGAATTTTTCCACACATGAACCACTTGTTAACGACAATCACACATTTCACAAATGCATCCTGAGTCGAACACCATGTTCGAAAATTGACAAATACTCCATATATGGAAGCATGAGGAAAATATTGTTAACAGCTGATTCCAACAGGAGTCCTCCCTATATGCTAGAAAATCAATGTGGCAATGTTCACCCTTGTAAAGCTAAATAGATGAAATGGACAGTCCTAATCAGACATTAAAAATGCAGATACTACACTTTTCAAACATGTTTTCATCACGATACCTAGCTAATCAGCGAACAGTGTAGATCTAAGATCAGACTGCACATTCTGTGCAGTGTGATCTTGATCTACACTGTCAGCTTAAGCAATTAAATTCTGGTTCAGTACCGCAAGGGTAAAGTTTTCTAGGGCTATAATTCAGACTGTAGTTCACTTTAACTCTCCCAACGCTTCTCAAAATCAAGGGATACAACTCTGTATCATTTCCTTGACCAAGCAAGTACATGTGACATTTTTTAGGGCTGTTTTTCTATTTTCAGCAGCATTTTTTCATGCTATTTTCTTAGCAACCTTTTCCCAAACAATCCTGGGATTAAACGACCCTGAGGAGGGAGGCTTTCTGAAAACATTGTGGGGAAGAGGAGAAAATGCTGGTTATCAGCATTTTGTCATCTTTCCATGACCAGACCAGCACTGACTAATCTGAGACAACACTTTCCGTTCTTATGCGACTCTGTTTCACGAAAGTCTTCTGCATCACAAAATCTTACAAAGTCATAAAGTGCCATCTCAGATTAGCCTGCGCAATAGGCACAGGCTAATCAGAGACGACACTTTACGCAAATGTCCAAAGGTCTCAATTCGCATATTGCGGGCTATATTTTTCTTCACATGGGTAAAGAAACTAGAGAATTACATTCAGTCAAAAGATGCAATTTTGGCATTCAAGTAACAGAGTTCTTGTTGTGTACTTACTTACTACATCTACTTTTATGAGATCAGAATGACATCATCGTAGTTATTTGAAAATGATCCCACATTATTTTCAGGTCTTATCGATCTTACCAAAAGGCCTTTGAAAATTCTAGCACAAAATCTGAAGATAGCTTAAGAGGCTATGTATCCTATTATGAAAATTACAAGTACCATTATTTTTTCTTTTCTTACAATTCTCTTAACCCTTTACCTCACAATGCCACCTTTTAACGCCCCTGGGAAAGATGCCTTTTGAAAACATTGTGGGAAAAGGAGAAAATGCTGGTAACCAGCATTTAAACTCCTTTTCCCACAATGTCTTCTACCCTATCAAGAGAAAATTACACCATTTGAGCCACATTGAAATTGTCGTCTGCAAATGCTTTCCATTTCGAAAAGGCTAAAATTTTGTGGTCTGGTAAGGGGGTTAATTATTTTATTATTGGTACAAAATTTGATGATAATGCATCCTTAATGTTTTGTGTGGCCAAAAAATCTAAATAGCCCTCTTTAACACTTTACCAAACGACAAAATTTTAAACTCTTTCAAATTCAAAGCATCAGCAGATGACAAATTGAAAATTGGTACAGATGAACTTAAGGTCTCTGATAGGGTAGAAAACATTGTGGGTAAAGGAGAAAATGCTGGTTACCAACATTTTCTCCTTTTCCCACAATCTTTTCAAAAGCTTCCTTTCCTAAGGTCGTAAAAACCCGGGATTGTTTGGTGTAGGGTTAACACTTTACCAAAAGACAAAATTTTAGATCAGTCCAAATTAAAACCATTTGCAGACAACATTTTAAATGTGACTGAAAAATTGAAATTTGTTTTGGGATGGGTAGAACATATTGTAGGAAATGGAGAAAATGCTGGTTACCAGCATTTTCTCCTTTTCTCACTGTATTTTCAATAGCCTCTGTCTTCATTGTCATTGAAACACAGAACTGTGTGGTAAAGGGTTAACACAAGGAAAATGATGTGACAAAAGAAGTTGCCTATAGCAATGTTTAACTTGTTTCAATATTTTACACCTTGGGAACCAGCATCATTTCACAGCCCCTGAAAATACTACCTGGGAAAATTTTACTTAGACAAAAAATCATTGAAATTCTAAAATTTATAAAAGCCTGATGAAAACCGAGTCCTGGTTAATGTCAGTTTGAACATGAATATAAATCTTATCAGCAACACTGATAATAATCAAATAGATAGAGAATGCCAATCTTATAGTTAATCCATCACAATACAGGTGACTTTACGAGATACCACAAATCCTGTTAACCCTTTCACACACAATCCTGTATGCTAACCGTCATGAGGAAGAAGGCTTTTGAAAACATTGTGGGAAAAGGAGACAATAGGGCCAGTGGCCTTAAAGCACTCACCTCACTAAGGTCATCTAGGATTAATAAAGCTGTAAAGATCTTGGTCCTAATGATGTAAAACACATGAGTGTAAGTGACCTACTTTTTGACCTACTTGACCTATTTTTGAATTTTGAGTCTGGCTGAAAATCAGGGTCCATATTCTCCAACCATTCTTAAGAATATTCTTGGTCTTGTTCTCCAAAATTTTCCAAATTTGAAAGTAACACACCTTCTGATTGGCTAAACAATTTGGTTTAGCCAATCAGAAGTTGTGTTACTTTCAAACTTGGAAAATCTTGAAGAATACGTCTAAGAACATTCTTCAGAATGGTTGGTGAATACGGACCCAGGTCTCTACAGTTTGACCAAGTTTCATGGGGATCCGACTGAAAATGTGGCTTCTAGAGTGCACACAAGGTTTATGTTGACAACTGCACGATGCATGACGGATACAGCACAGGTTAGCTAAAAATGCTGATAACCACCTTTTTGTCCCTCTCCATTTCAAGCCCCATTTAATTTGTCATTTGCAACTGCTTTGGATTTGGACAAGTCCAAAGTTTTATTGTTTTGTAAAGACTTGATGACTTGCACATTTTACCACAACATAACTTTGGACTTACAGACTATGAATTAAATGTGGTCAAGAATGGTAAGATTAAATTTTGTCTTTTAACCCTTTACCACACAACCCAGAGTTTTAACAACCCTTAGGGAGAATGGTATTAAAGCATTGTTGGAAAAAGAGAAATTACTGGTACCCAGCATTTTCTCCTTTCCCCTAAATGTCTTCTACCCTGTCAAAGAACTTGCATTCAATTGTATCACTTCAAAATTTGTCTGCTGCAGAAGTTTTCAACTTGGATAGTCTTTAATTGGTTGTTTGGTAAGTACTTGAAGGATAAAAAAACACTGGGGGAAAATGAGAAATTCAAAGCCTATGCAGATGACATTTAACTAATCGTTGACAGAATATAAAACACTGTCGGCAAAACAAGAACATGTTGGTAACCAGTATTTTCTACTTTTTCCATAATGTTTTCAAAAGCATTCCTCCCTGGGACCTTTTACAGACACTGTAGATTAATATCAGACTGCACAGAATGTGCAGTCTGATCTTTGATCTACACTGTCCAATACAGTACTTTCTTTCCAGTGAAATCAGCTTTGAAAGCACAATGTTTGGGCTTTTAGTATTGAGTAGAAATTTGCCTTTCATTTATTCAGCTGCTTTAAACCCTTAAGCACACAATCCCGACTTCTAACGACCCTGAAAAAGGAGCCTTTTGAAAACATTGTGGGAAAAGAAGAAAATGCTGGTAACCAGCATTTTCTCCTTTTCCCACAATGTTTTCTACCCTTCCCAAAACAAATTTCAGTTTTTCAGTCACATTTATTTTGTCATCTGCAAATTAATGCTTTCAATTTGGACTAATCTGAAGTTTTGTCATTTGGTAAAGAGTTAAGTGTTAAAACTGCAGGTTGTTTACAGATAGAGATTTATTTATTAATCATTTTCCAATGCCTTCAATTTGGGCAAGCTTATCTGTTTACCAAACAGCAGAATTTTAGACTAGTCCAAATTGAAAGGATTTGCAGACAACAAAAATAAATGCTTTGGGAAGGGTAAAAAAGATTGTCAGACAAGGAGAAAATGCTGGATACCAGCATTTTCTCCTTTTCCCACAATGTTTTCAAAAGGCTTCTTTCTCAGGGTCATTAAAAGTCGGGATTGTGTGGTAAAGGGTTAAATTTTGTTATCAGTAAAGATTTTACTTTATACAAAACAAAAAATCTATAGACTAGTCTAAATTGAAAGCATTTGCAGACTACAAAATAAGTGTAAATCAAAAATTGAACTTTGTTCTGGGAAGGGCAAAAAAAAAAACATTTTGGGAACTGGAGAAAATGCTGGTTACTACCATTTTCTCCTTTTCCAACAATGTTTTAAAAAAAAATTCTTTTGCAGGGTTGTTAAAAGTCTGGATTGTGTGGTTTAGGGCTAAACAAAATAATTTCAGAAGAGTTGACAACAATGAGTAGAGGTTAAAGTGCATGACATAAACATTATCTATGTGCTTGACATAACAGATTAGCTGGTAGCCATCTGATATGTGAGCCATGCTCTGTGAAAAGGGTGCTTGATGCATCTGCTAAAAGTATCGACCACAGTCTGCACAGACTGACCTGGGCCGATTTTTTTTGTTATTGGTCAATTTTCTGCATCTAAAAGGACCATTCTACCTCAGGATTTAGACAGTTGTTAGACAAACTGAATTTTGTGGATCTGCGACTATGATTGTGATGACCTGCTTGGTTTGATGCATCACAGAGATGCATTAACCCTTTCCCAAAGGACAAATTTTGGAATGGTCCAAATTGAAAGAGTTTGCAGATGACAATTTTAAATTTGATGAAAATGGCAGAAAGGTCTCAAAAAGGGTAGAAAACACTGTGGGAAAAGGAGAAATTGCTCGTTACGAGCAATTTCTCCTTTTCCCACAGTGTTTTCAAAAGACTTGTACTGCAGACACGTGAAAACCAGGGCTTGTTTGGGAAAGGTTTAAGCCCCCTTTGCCAGATTTTAACCCCTGAAGCACCTGTAAGACTATATTTGCCTTTGCTGCTAGTGTATATCAAGATCAGACTGCACAAAATGTAGAGTCTGATCTTGATCTACACTGTTTAATCTACGAAAACATTGTAGACAAAAGAAACCTTGAAACTGGGTCTTATTTCTTAACTGAAAATGCCTGTTGGGTTTATTCAGAGCTTTAACCCTTTACCACACAGTGTAGACTTTTAAAGACCTTGAGAAAGAGGACTTTTGAAAACATTGTGGGAAAAGGAAAAAATGCTTTTAACTGCCATTTTCTTCTTTTCCTGCCAGTATTTCAGTTGTTGTCTGTAATTGCTGTCCTTATGAACAAGTCAAAAATTTATTGTTTGGTAAAGGAATAATTCTTTACCAAACATCCCCATGGACCCTTTCTTCCGTATCAAAGATAAATCCCTTTTATGTCATATTTAATTTTTTGGTCAGTTAAATTTTTTGTTGTTTGGTAGAGGATTAACGCTTTATCACAAAATCCTGACTTTTAACGACCCTGAAGAAAGAAGGCTATTGACAACAATGAGGGAAAAGGAGAAAATGGTGGTAACCAGCATTTTCTCCATTTCCCACAATGTTTTCTACCCTATCTGAAACAGAAATCATCATTTGAGCTACATTTAATTTGTCGTCTGCAAATCCTTTCAATGTGGACCAGACTAATATTGTGTCGTTTGGTAAAGCGTTAACAGTGTAGGATTTGACTTGAACATACATCAATGACGGTCCAGTTCTATGACAGCATTTGAACATACTATAACAAAATGTAGCCTGGTGTCCAAAACCCCTGCTTTGCACATTCTCGTCAAAGTACACACACAATCATGTGAAATATTTTCAAATTCATATAAGGGGTTCAAGAGATATTCAGCAGATATGCAACTGCTAATGAATGGCCAAGACGGACAAATGGTCGGATAACCAGGAGCATAAAATAATATGTTCCTTCTAGTATATAAAAGTGGATTCCAAAGCTTGTAAATTAAGTACAAAAGTCAATGTGCATAAAGATGATAAAGATTATCTTGTGCCTGATATCACACCTAGCTGGTGGCCATCTTACAAGATTCATATCAGCAATGTTACATGACAGATCAAATTTATTTTGTAAAAAAAATGTTAATCTTTACACTGCTTTTAATAACTTCAGTTGCCTTTGCAGTCAGTGTAGATCAAGATCAGACTGCACCATGTGTGCAGTCTAATCTTTGATCTTCTAGGCCTGCTTTGCAAAGACATTTTCAACAAAAGCAACCTTGAAATGAAAATTATTTTGGTCTTAATTGTAGACTGAAAATGTCCATCAGGTTTATTTGGCACTCTAAGACTTAACCCTTTACCAAACGACAAAATTTTAGACTCGTCCAAATTGAAAGCATATGCAGACGACAAAATTAATGTGACTGAAAAATTGAAATATGGTTTGGGAAGGGAAGAAAGCATTGTGGGAAAAAGAGAAAATGCTGGTTACCAGCATTTTCTCCTTTTCACACAATGTGTTCAAAAGTCTTCTTTCTCAGGGTCGTGAAGACGTGGGATTGTGTGGTAAAGGGTTAAAACTTGCCCTGCAGAAACATCTACCTTGATTCTTCAAGACTTCTAATCTTTAACCCTTTACCAAACAATCCATTGTTTGACAGACTCCGAGGAAGAAAAAAGGGTGTCCTTGGGCAACACACCTCCGAGTCCTAGCCTAGTACTGTTGATTACAACGAAACACTTGAATAAGTGAGCGTAAAACACCATACAATCTATAAGGAGGAAGACTTTTTGAAAACATTATGGGGAAAAGGAGAAGTTGCTTGTAATAAGTAGTTCCAATTGTCAGAAGCTTTTTGAACATGGTCATTTGCAAGACAAACAAGAGCATAGCATACAGCCACAGTTGCTTTTCCTGTAAAAATTCTAGTGTGAAAAAAGGGGCAGAACTGTATCAAAAAATATTTTGCGGGTTACCTGCCCTTCTGACTTTGATTTCCCTTTTGATATTTCAAATTTAACACAAGTTTAGAGTATATATTTTCACTAATGACAGAGATATTAGTGCCTTGCACCTAATTCAATATCAGACCACAAAATTTGGATCTTGACTTTGCTTAACTCTTTACCAAACAACAAAATTTTAGACTGGTCCAAACTGAAAGCAGTTGCAGACGACAAAATAAATGTGACTGAAAAATTGAAAGTTGTTTTGGGAAGGGTAGAAAACATTGTGGAAAAAGGAGAAAATACTGGTTATCAGCATTTTCTCCTTTTCCCACAATGTTTTCAAAAGGCTTCTCTTTCAGGGTCGTTAAAAGTCGGGATTGTGTGGTAAAGGGTTAAAGCATTGAAATGCAGACAACAAATTCAATATGGCCCAAACTGAGGGAGGAGTCATTAAAAAAATAGAAAACCTTGTGGAAAAAGGAGAAAATGCTGGTCACCAGCATCTCCTTTTCCCACAATGTTTTCAAAAGCCTTCTTCCTGAGAGTCATAAACCACAGGATCACTTAGGTAGAGGGACATAAAAAACAAACTGGCATATAGAAATCAATACCAGTAACTGCTAATGTTTAGCCTTGCTTCTCTATGTCTCTCGTACATACATACATAAAACATGAAGAACCGAGAGAATAGGAATCCCCTTCAATATCAATAAAATTAAGAGGTTACAGAAGAGCTTTGTCATACTACAAAAGGCACCGTTTTCCTCTCAATGTCTCTGCAAGAAGGCTTTTGAAAACATAGTGAGAAAAGTAGAAAAAGCTGGTTATCAGCATTTTCTCCCTTTTCCACAATGTTTTCTACCCCATCAAAGACAGAAATCATCATTTTGGCTACATATAATTTGTTCTCTGCAAATGCTTTCAATTTGGACAAATCTAAAATTTTTTTTGTTTGGCAAAGACTTAACTCTTTACCAATGATATAAATTTAGACTTGTCCCATTTGAAAGCATTTGCCACAAAACAAAATTTCGGACTCCGCCGAGTTGAAAGCATTTAGTTTTTGTGGATGACACAATGAAGGTATCTCAAATGATGACATATGTCTTTGATTGGGTAAAAAACATTGTGGGAAAAGGAGAAAATGCTGGTTACCAGCATTGTCTCCTTTTTCCAAAATGTTTTTCAAAAGCCTTCTCCCTCATTAAAAGTTGGGATTGTGTGGTACAATGTTAAACCTATATTAACCCTTTACCACACAATCCCGACTTTTAACGACCCTGAGAAAGCGGCCTTTTAAAAACATCGTGGGAAAAGGAGAAAATGCTGGTAACCAGCATTTTCTCCTTTTCCCACAATGTTTTCTAACCTATCGATGACAAATTTCATCATTTGGGCCACGTTTAATTTGTCATCTGCAAATGATTTCAATTTGGACCAGTCAAAATTTGTAGTTTGGTAAAGGGTTAATCTGCTCTATCCCTTGTTTACAAGGATGTTTTCTGCTACATGAAAACCTGAAGTCTCTATATTGCCAATATTTTACAAGGTTGTTTTCTGCTACATGAGAACCTAAAGTCTCTATATTGCCACTATTTTACAAGGATGTTTTCTGCTACATGAAAACCTAAAGTCTCTATATTGCCCCTATATTACAAGGATGTTTTCTGATACATGAAAACCTAAAGTCTCTATATTGCCCCTATATTACAAGGATGTTTTCAGAGTCCTCTTCTTTAACCCTTAACCTGCTAAATAACTTGAGTGAGACTTTCAAGCTGATAGTAAAAACCTGAATATTGCTATTTCAAAGTTATTCTTAGGAGAAAAATATCTCCTTATCGGACTGTGTAGATCCAAGATCAGACTGCACATTCTGTGCAGTCTGATCTTGATCTACGCTGTCCGTAAAAGTTCAGTAAGCCACACTTAGCAGCCTAGGGTTTAAATCAGTTTTCAGGGGAGGTTGGCAGGTTAACCTGTACCGAGATAGGCACAAAAAGTAATTTATTAGAAACACAACAGAGTATTGATTCTGGTTCTCTGTGCATTTCAATAGGACAACCCTCAGCAGACATAACCCTTACAATGCTGGGCACAATCCTAGGTGACTCTGAGGACAGTGTCGATCCAAAGATCAGACTGCACAGAATGTGCAGTCTGATCTTGGATCTACACTGTCTAATAGTCAGGTATTTCCTTGATAAAGAGACTTGCAAACATTTGGTCTTTTGTGCTTAATGAAACCCATCTATTTTATTTGTTCAGCATTACAAGGGTAACACATTGTAAAGGGACACCACTCCATACATATTGCTTTCTGCCAGGAGAGTTATCTTTCTTCGTACTGTTTACCATTTTGGGTCTGTATTCACCATTCACCAACATTTCTAAAGACCATTCAGTCTTATTCTCAAGAATTTTCTAAATCTGAAAGTAACACAACTTCTAACAAATGGTTTGGCCAATCAGAAGTTGTGTTACTTTCTAAATCTATAACTAGACTAAGAATGTTCTAGACTTGACTAACTGGGTGGAGGGGAAGGGATGAGCTTGCTTCAGGATAAGAGAATTTCATAATCTTTTTTCATAATTTTTGCTGTACCAAATGTCCACAAACCATCGATTAGCAATTGCAGGCAGTTCTGATCAAGATCTATGCAGTCTGATCTAAAATTACTGATATTTGCATGACAATCTGGCAATATTCAGCTGTTTTCCTAGACTGAAAATTTCCATTTGGATCTGTGCTTTCAAATTCAAAAATATTTAAAGGCTCAAATGGACATTTTCTGATAGGCTAAACCACTTTATAAACCCTCTACCACACAACCCTGTTTCAAAAAGATCCTGAGAAGGATGCATTTTGAAAACATTGTGGGAAAAGGAGAAATGCTGGTAACCAACATTTTCTTCATTTCCAGCCATGTTTTCTACCCTCTAACAGACAAAAGTCCATTATTTGAGCCATATTCAAATTGTTGTCTGCTAATACATTCAATTTTGAAAAGTCTCAATTTTTATTGTCTGATAAGGAGTTAAGCTTGTCAGGTCACATATTCACCAACAGTTCTAAAAAGTATCTTTTGTCTAATTCTGAAGTTTGAAAGTAACACAGTCTCTGATTGGCTAAACTGTCTGGTTTAGCCCATCAGAAATAGTATATCTTTGGTATTATTCAAAAAATCCTCGAGGACAAGACTAAAAATGGAATAAAGAATAGTGAATGTACTGGTGAAATTGTGTTACTTTCTATATAAGCCATGCTTTGTAAAAAGAGGGCTTAATGCATCTGCGAAAAGTATCAACCCAGGTCAGCCTGCACAGTCTGTGCAGGCAGACCTGGGCTGAAACTTTTCACTATAGATCAAGTTTCTCTATGTCCAAGGACCAGTCTATCTCATGATTAACCCTTTACCACACAATCCTGACATTTAACGACCCTTAAGAAGAAGCCGTTAGAAAACATTGTGGAAAAAGGAGGAAATGCTGGTAACCAGCATTTCCTCCTTTTCCAACAATGTTTTCTACCCTTTCCAAAACAGATTTTAATTTTTCAGTCACATTTTTTCTGTCGTCTGCAAATGCTTTCAATTTGGACTGGTTTAGAATTTTGCCTTTTGGTAAAGCGTTAAGTCAGTTGTTGAAAACTGGCTATTATAAATCCGTAAGTATGTGATGACTGACTTGGTATAATCCAACACGGAGATGCATTAAGCCCTCTTCTGCTAAAGCATAGCTCATATCTAGAATTAGAATGTGATTTAGAATTGTTGGTGAATAAGGACCCTAATTTGCTCTCAAGGGTCAGAGGGCACGGCCAAGGATAACATTCATGATGAGAAGATAAAACAGGGATAACTGGGGATGGGATTCTAGAAATCTACATCTTACCTTTGAGGCTGCCAGTGGGTTGACTGCTTGTTTGGACACAAATTCTCTCTGTCCCTCTAGTATAGTAGCTGTGCCTTTCTCAAGTTTACTTGTACTAAGCTTGCGCACTGGATTTGTCAGCCATTTTCTGAGAGAAAAATAACAAAGATTCAAACAGTGTACCAGAGCTCCAGATAGAGGGGCTGATTTTGATTTCAAAATTGAAGATATTAAGTATTCTCCACTAAACCCTATGTTATTGGTACTCATTTGAGTCGTCTCATCCAGACAATTCTAATGAGTACCCACAACATAGGGTTTGGAAGAGAAATAATGGATTTAGCATACTATCACTCCCTCTTATCATGAGCTCTCAAACACGATGTCAAACTGTTTTCAATGTGATCATGATTGTAATCATACAACACAATGGAGGAAGGCCTTTGAAAACGTAAGGGAAACATGAGAGCATTTTCTCCTTTTCCTACAGTCATCTACCTCTGTCAGCCATTTTCTGAGAGCTAAAAAAGTGTACAGCAGTTTCTTCATAAAACATACATGACGCACTATTAACCCATTTCAAAAAATCCTGTTTTTTTTTTTTTTGTGAAAACCTGAGGAAGAAACCCCCTGAAAACACAGAGGGAAAAGGAAAGAAGAAAATGGTGATAACCAAATTCGATCTTTTGAACCCTAATGAATCATTTTGTCTTCAAAGATTTGAGCTTCTGGTTAGGGGTTGAAACATTCACACAGCATAAACATTCATACACCAAAATTAATAGTGCATTAACATCACTTTTGAGATTACTGAAAATTATTTAACTCTTTACCAAACAACAGAATTTTAGACCTGTCCAAATTGAAAGCTTTAGCAGACGACAAAATAAATGTTTCTCAAAAATTGAAAATTGTTCTGGGAAGTGAAGAAAACATTGTGGGAAAAGGAGAAAATGCTGGTTACCAGCATTTTCTCCTTTTCCTACAATGTTTTCAAAACGCTTTTTCTTGAGGGTCGTTAAAAGTCGGGATTGTGTGGTAAAGGGTAAAATATGTGTACATTGTGAAATTTGTAACAGTTTTAGGTGTTTATATTACTGGCTTAATTTTTTACCAAACGACAAAATTATAGACTGGTCCAAATTAAAAGCATTTGCAGACGACAAATTGAAATTGTCTCAAAAACTGCACTTTCTCTTTGGAAGTGTAGAAAACATTGTGGGAAAATGAGAAAATGCTGGTTACCAGCATTTCTCCTGCTCCCACAATGTTTTCAAAAACCCACTTCCTTAAGGTCATGAAAACTCAGGATTGTATGGTAAAAGGTTAAATTGATATGAATCTACTTTTAGATTTCTCTTACCTAAAGCTGCTGCTACGTCGCTTGGCAACTGGTGATGAGGACATATTCAAATTGGCCAATGAGGCACTAGGACTTTGATCAGGTGACTCTGAAAAAACATTTCAAATCAAAATATGACCTACACGATGAGATAAAAGAACAGTAGAATTACACCTTGTAGCGTTTTAACCCTTTCCCAAACAAGCCCTGGTTTTCACGTATCTGTAGTACAAGTCTTTTGAAAACACTGTGGGAAAAGGAGAAATTGCTCGTAACGAGCAATTTCTCCTTTTCCCACAGTGTTTTCTACCCTTTTTGATCACTTTCTGCCATTCTCATCAAATTTAAAATTGTCGTCTGCAAACTCTTTCAATTTGGACCAGTCCAAAATTTGTCATTTGGGAAAGGGTTAAACTTTACAGTGGAAGTGCAACTTGTTCTGCCCAAACTAGACCTACTTTTTTAAACTCTACTCTCTACCATGCAATCCAGTCTTAACCCTGAAAAAAGAAAGCTTTTGAAAAGGTTGTAGGAAAAGGAGAAAATGCGGGCTACCAGTATTTTCTCCTTTTCCCCATAATGTTTTCCAAAGCCTTCTTCACCAAGGTCATTAACTCGTAGAATGCTAAATTAATGAAATGGACCTCTTTATACAGTAAATACAATTTGAAATATTGTCATTTCAAGCTTGTTTTGGCCAGAATGTGCAAAAAATTAGCTCACAGTGAAGATCCTAGATCAGACTGCACATTCTGTGCAGTCTGATCTTATCTACACTGTCCTCAAAAACAACTTATTTCGATTCCAGCGCTTAATGGGTTAAAACTCGGGATTGTGTGATAAAGAGTTAAAAGTTTTGCACAGCAGGAGACCAAACGGTTGGAAACAGTGACACATTTTAAATGCTTCACACAATAAGAAAACCTTACCTTCAAATTCCAAGCTTGACCTTGACCCTGGGCCCAGCAGTCTTGGGATGGGTTTGAGCGTTGCTGTGGGAACCAGCCCTTGACATGGCTCAACACCTTCATTTTGTAAAGTCTTCACAAAGCACCAGTTTGGTTGCCCTGGTGACAGTTCAATGACCTCAACCTGTTGACCTTTCCTGACACTGAGCTCTGAATTGTTGGAAGCAGCAAAATCATCCACTACTATGGTTATATCACTTTGCTGAAATAAATAATAATAAAAAAAATCAAGTTCAAAATTTATTTTTCATTTTCCTAATAATTTAAAATGGCTAATTTTTAGGCTCATTCATCTTGTAAGCATTTTCAGATGACAATTCAATCAATGTGAATAATTACAAATAAGTGCCCAAAATGATGGTTATGGCCCTTTACCAAACAGTCCCAAGTTTTAACAACCCAGGGAAAGAAGCCTTTTGAAAACATTGTGGGAAAAGGAGAAAATGCTGGTATCCAGCATTTTCTCCTTTTCCCACCATGTTTTCTGCTCCATCATGGACGAATTCCACCATTTTAGCCATCTTTAATTTCTTGTCTGCAAATGCTTTCAATTTGGACCAGGCTAAAATTTTGTCGTTTGGTAAAGAGTTCAGTTTTACTGGAACCATATTCATGGTTCTGTTGTAGCCATATTCACAGTACTACACATTGTTTTGATCTAGCCATATTCATAGTCATATTGTTGCCATATTCATAGCTGTGTTGAAACCATACTCATATTGGTATTGTTACCATATTCATAGTTCTGTTGTAGCCATTCATTTGAACCACATTCTTAGTTCTAATGTTACCATATTCATGGTTCTGATGTAACCATATTGATGGTTCCAATGTAGAAGCCCATTTCTGTCCTTATAAAGTGAGATGGTCCATGGTTTGAAATAATTAGCAACTATTCATATGAAACACAGTAGAGAGCTTAATAGCATGACTACTCAACCCTTACACCTTCAGAGAAAAATGTAGACTTGCCCAAATTCAAAGCATTTGCAGACAAAAATATAAATGTGGCTGAAATAATGGAATATGTCTTTGAAAGGGTAGGAAACAATGTGGGAAAGGAAGAAAATACTGGTTACCAGCATTTTCTCTTTTTTCCCCTTTGTAATGAATGATCCTTAAAAAAAGGTGTATGAAAAAGTGGAGAAAAACGGGAACTACTGGTAACCATCATTTTCTCCTTTCCTCATGATGTTTCATACCATATCTTAGACTTATTCCATCATTCGAACCACATTTAATTTTTTGTCTGCAGCCCACACTTTAAAATTGGGCATATCTATTTTGTTCCCTTACACCTACAAAACAAGAGGGCCATGATGGCCCTGTATCGCTCAACTGGCTTACAAATATAAACCATAAATACTAAACATTTCAATTCTGAGCCAAATGGTTTCAAAATGAAGACTTACAAAGTTTTCTCTGTAAAAGCCCATGTGAAAGTTGAGACCCGTAGGGCAAAGCCATTTTTGATCCCAGAATCAACTTATAATTACTTGAACCCTGGTAGAGTCCACAAGATTAAGCCACATGCCAAAATAATACAAGTCTATGCTGTATGGTTATAAATAAGGTGATTTTCAAGTTTTGTCCATATGAAGCCTCTGTAAAACATAAGACCCCTGATGCAAGGCTAATTTAAAAAAAAAAAAAAAATCAAAACAGGAAGATTTCTTAAGTTGTCACTATGTAAGCCCATGTAAAACTTGTGATCCCTGCGGCGGGCCAATTTTGACCCCAGGGCTAAAATTTTTGCCCACTTGGTAGAGGCCCACTAGATATAGCTACATGCAAAATTTGGTAGCTCTAGGCCTTATGGCTAGGTACAGGAAGATTTTTGAAGTTTTCCCTATATAAGCCTATGTAAAACTTGTGACCCCTGGGGCAGAGCCAATTTTGACCCCAGGGCTATAATTTGAAGAAATTTGATAGAGGTCTACTACATAAAGCTACATGCCAAATTTGGTAGCCCTATGCCTTATGGTTTCAGACAAGAAGATTTTTAAAGATTTCCAATATTTTTCAGTTTTGTTGCCATGGCAACCAGAGTTTTTGAAGGAATCAAATTCTTTCAAGAAATTCTGAAGAGGACCATGGCAGGATCATTTCTGTGAAGTTTCATGAAAATTGGATGGGTAGTTTCAGAGAAGAAGATGTTTGAAATAAAAGTTAACGCACGGACGGACGGACGGACGCACGGACGGACGCACAGACGCACAACGGACACCGGGCCATGACATAAGCCCGCTGGCCTTCGGCCAGTGGAGCTAAAAATGGTCAATGATTTCCGATGATTAGCAGCCATTCATAAGAAAAAAACACAAAAGAGCCTATAGCATAACCTTTTACTGCACAATGCCCCCTTTTAACGACTGGGAAAGAAGTCTTTTGAAAACAATGTGGGAAAAGGAGAAAATGCTGGTAACAAGCACTTTCTCCTTTTCCCACAATGTTTTTCTGCCCTATCAAAGGAAAATTGCATCATTTGAGCCACACTGAAAGTGTCGTCTGCAAATGCTTTCAATTTGGAAAAGGCTAAAATTTTGCCGTCTGTTAAAGGGATAAATGGTTAGTGATTTTGTGGATTTTTCAGAGAATGTGGGCTCGTACAAAGAAGTTATCAGGTTTTGTAGTCTCGCATGCATCAGAGGTGAGAGGCGAAAAACCGCCAGAAAGGAAGTTTGGCCAACCAGGTATCAAACTCACAATCACCAGGTCATGAGTCAGATACACTCACCACTGAGCTACCCTGACAGCAAAGGGCAAAGGGTTAAGGACACATTAACATGTTGAAGCATATAAGAAACAGAATCACATAAATTGCCACATTTTTGGCAGACCATTTCATGTATGATTGTCTTCCATTGAAGCATGTGAAATCACCAGAATCGATATTTCTTGGCAGAAAATTTATTCATATATTCAATATATATGGTATAAGTATGGGTCACATTCTGCACGCAAGGGTAATCGTCAGGCTTCTATCTAACCCATCACCACACAATCCTGGGTTTTAATGATCCTGGGAAATTAAACTTTATTTAACATTGTGGGAAAAAGGAGAAAATGCTGGAAACCAGCATTTTCTCCTATTCCAACAATGTTTTCTAACCTTTAAGAAACAATGATTGAATGGTGTTTTATGCCGCTTTCAACATTGTTTCAGTCATATCACGGCGACAGCTCAATTATTCATGTAGTTCCTGGGTTTCACCAGTACTAGGCTAGGGCTCTGAAGTGTCTTGCCCAAGGACACACCCACGAAAAACCCACTGCGTAAGGTGGGACTGGAACTTTTAATAAACAAATCCAATCATTTGAGCCCTAGTTAATCTGTCGTCTGCATATGCTTTCAATTTGGGCAAGTCTACAATATTTTTGTTTGATAAAGGGACAATAATGGTAGGAATCAAACTCTGTCACTACCATACAAAAAATCCAACTGTTTAATCCTTTACCACACAATCCCGACTTTTAACAATCCTGAAATGGAAGGCTTTTGAAAACACTGTGGTAACCAGTATTTTCTCCTTTGCCCACAATGTTTTCTACCCTATCAAAGACAAAAATCAGCATTTTATCCACATTCAATTTGTCGTCTGCAAATGCTTTTGAATTGGACCAGTCTAGAATTTTGTCGTATGGTAAAGGGTTAACTCTGTACAAGACAAAGTGTTAAGACAGGTCTAAATTGAAGGCATTCGCAGACAACAAATTAAATGTGGCTAGTAAAATGATTGGATTTGCCCTTTCAAAGAAAGAAAACATGGTGGAGAATGGAGATAATGCTGGTTACTAGCACTTTCTCCTTTTCTCCCTGTGTTTTCAGAAGCTTTATCCCCAGTATTGTGATAAACAGGATTGTATGGCAAAGGGTTAACTGTTTGAGAAGCAAGGATCTCACTTCTAGAAATTTCAAGGTAACTTTTGACCTGAATATCTTTTCATAGCGGACTGTGCAGATCCAAGATATTGGGCCATAAACACAAACAGTTCTAAATTGCATTCTTATGCTTATTCTTCAAATTCTAAATTTCAACTGAACACAATTTCTGATTGGCTATTTAGCCATACTGTGATTGGAATTTCAAGTATATTTTAGTTTCAAATGAACTGAATTTCTGATTGGCTAAACAATTAAATTGGTTTAGCCAATCATAAAATGTGTTGCTTTCAAAGCTAAGAGCACCACATAAGGATGCCAACACCCTGCTGCAATTGCTTTTCAGTGAAAATCGTAAGTCAAAAAAGGAGCATAACTGTGTCAAAAATACTGTGATAGTCATCTGCCCCTGTTGTATGGGTTCCCCTTTTGATAGTGAACTACTTGTCCGACTTTGAAGTAAATATCTTCAATTATAACAGCGATATCATAACATGTCAAAGTTTTTGCATGCTGCCACTGCCAGGGCTGTTTTCTTCGAAAACAACTGAGCTAAAATTCAGACTGAATGCTTTGGTGTTTGGTGAAGACGCCAGGCCCTGAGTACACTGTCTAGCCAAACTATGATAAGCCTTTCAAAGATTAACGATCATAATTATCACACCTGATCTTAACCCTTTATCAAACAATCCTGTGATTTAACAAGCCAGTGGGAGACAAAGCTTTGGAAAACATTGTGGGAAAAGGAGAAAATGCTGGTAACCAGCATTTTCTCCTTTTCCCATAATGTTTTCTACTTTATCAGAGAACTTAAGCTCATTTGTAAAAATTTTGAATTTGTCTCCAATAAATGTTTTGAATTTGGAAGAGTTAAATCTTATTTTTTTGTAAAAGGCTAAAGAGTTTTCCTTTCAAATTGAGTTGAAACTTAACCCTCTACCAAATGACAAAATTTTAGTCTGGTTCAAATTGAAAGCATCTGCAGATGACAAAATAAATGTTACCGAAAAATGGAAGTTTGTTTTGGGAAGGGCAGAAAACATTGTGGGAAAGGAGAAAATGCTGGTTACCAACATTTTCTCCTTTTCCCCCTTTCCCACAATGTTTTCAAAAGGCTTCTTTCTCGGGGTCATTAAAAGTCGGGATTGTGTGGTAAAGAGTTAAGACACTCTATAGAGCTGAGCTGCAATTCATTTATACTGCATCTTGAAGTCCTCTTTATGCGAAGTAAGCACTTCGACAGTAACTTTATCACTTCTTTTACATCTGTCAGACAGTTGTGCAGTTTCATTCATCCATTGATTGTGCTTTCTTTGCTCCGCAGACAACTCTTTACCACATGACAAAATAAAAGATGTGTCTAAATTGAAAGAGTTTGAAGCCAAACAACAGCACGGCATGCGGGTGCCAATGCTCGACTGCAGCTGCTTTTCAGTGAAAATTCCAAGTTGAAAAAGCGGCACAACTGTGTTAAAAATACTTTGATAGTTATCTGCTCCTGTAGTATGGGCTCCCTTTTGATAGTTAACAACTTGTCTGAGTTCAAAGATATCATAAAATGTCAAAGATTTTGAAAGACAACATCGATGTCAGGGTTATGAAAGTAACTCTACATTTTCTTCGAACAGCCACGCTTAAAGTCATCTTTGGCTTATCTGATGGTATTTTTCTTTGATTTGGTTGAAAACATTGTTGGAAAAGGAGAAAATGCTGGGCACAATGAAATACTATTAACCCTTTACCATACAATCCTGACTTTTAACGACTGTGAGAAAGAAGCCTTTTGAAAACATTGTGGGAAAAGGAGAAAATGCTGGTAACCAGCATTTTCTCCTTTTCCCACAATGTTTTCTACCCTTTCCAAAACAAATTCAATTTTTCCGTCACATTTATTTCGTTGCCTGCAAATGGTTTGAAATTGGACCAATCTAAAATTTTGTCGAGAGTAAAAGAGTTAAAAAGACTACACGAGCATGCATTTACTTATGATATAGACCTGCCTGGTGGCTCAGCCAGTAAAATGCAGGGTTTTCATTTAAAGCCGATTGCCGATCAAAAACATCGGTTGAAATCGGCCTTTAATCGGTTGTTTTTGCTGGATCTTTGAAAAATTGATCGCGTTGTTTGTATCGAAAATATTTCACGCGTTGGTAACTGTACTGTGACACCGGTTCAATTTTACCGCGAAACCAGAAACAATTGGTTTATG
Organism: Tridacna gigas; assembly: GCA_945859785.2. NCBI lineage: Eukaryota > Metazoa > Mollusca > Bivalvia > Cardiida > Cardiidae > Tridacna > Tridacna gigas. Next base: position 25,262,285 of record OX244044.2, read on the forward strand.
AATGTTACGAGGTCATTCATTGGATACTTGCATCCAATTATCCAATCGTAGGCGACGATACATTTCTCCAATCTCCATTTGGTAATCATGGACGCCAAAACCAAGGCGGCCCCCTTAACCCCCAGCCTGTTGTTTTTGTCAATCAATCTGTTGCTTCATTTCAAAATGAAAACCCTGTAAAATGTACAGGGCTTGAAGCCAAGGGGTCACTGGTTTGATTTCCCAGCTTTGCCAATTCCTTTCTGAGGATTGGAGACAGTCATTACGACAAGATTTATTTCTCTCTCACCGCTGAATATTGTTTAGTTAACTCTACCAAATGACGTAATTTTCAACGTGTCCTTTAACTCAAAGCATTTGCAGACCACAAATTTAAGGTGGTGCAAACAATGGGGTTTGTCTTTAATAGACAGAAAACATTGTAGGAAAAGGAGAAAAATGCTAGTTACCAGCATTCCCTCCCTTTCCCACAATGTTTTTGAAAGCCTTCTTCCACAGGGTAGTCAAAACTCGGGATCATGAGGTGAAGGCTTAACCCTTTCCCAAACGACAAATTTTGGACGGTACAAATTGAAAGAGTTTGCAGACAACAATTTTAAATTTTGATGAAAATGGCAGAAAGGTCCTAAAAAGGGTAGAAAACACTGTGGGAAAAGGAGAAATTGCTCATTACGAGCAATTTCTCCTTTTCCCACAGTGTTTTCAAAAGACTTGTACTGCAGACACGTGAAAACCAGGGCTTGTTTGGGAAAGGGTTAATATTTACGCAAGAACTCTTGGAAAGAATAATCTGCATAGTGCTTGTAAAGGAAACTCCAGGAGGGCATGGATAGGTTCACTGGCCACCAAGATTTAACTTAATAATCTAGAAAACCACATTTAAGATACATCCTTACAGCTAGAGAGAGAAAAACAATATAAAAATTTGATAGACTGTAGAATGGCTCAGAATGACCCAGCTATGTAAACATAGATAAATTACCAACATATATGGTACATATCAGGGATATATAAACATAGTGGAAATCTATCTAATACAGGAAACCTCACAACAGGGATTTCTTTGATGGCCTCCAGAAAATGAAATGCATTTTCTATCCATCCTAATCTATGCAGGCTTGCAACCATCATGGGCAACATTTGGCATTAAAATATTTAAGACTGATTGTACATTGATAACATAAAGATGAAATGGGTTAAAAGCCGGCTGACAATGAGTAGAGATGTATCCTTAAACACCATACAAACAAACAACAGACAAACAAATCAATTTTGAGATGGCGTTTCTATGATTTCTTGTATGGCTTCATGGCCTTGCATATAACCTGATTGTAGAAAACTCTCATACTGCAAGTACAATGTGAGCAACCAACAGCTGACCACTGTTGAATACACTGTACCAAGGAAACTCCAATCTGGCCTGTGCTACCACTAGGAATTACATGCAAACCTTGTGGTGCGTATTCACCAAACCATTCCTAAGAATATTCTTTGTCTCATTTGGTTTAACCAATCAGAAGTCGAATTACTTTCAAATCTAGAAAAGTCTTGAGAATTAGACAAAAAATATTCTTGACCCTTCAACGCCTTTCACAACTATAGTTGAGTTGGCAGCCAGTGTAGATCAAGATCTATGTAAAGATATTCTGCATGTTTTATGCAGCCTGATCTTTGATCTACACAGTGCACTTTACTGCAACACTGTAGACTAAAGCAACCATGAAATTGCAATTATTCGGGTCGTTTTTCAAGGGTGAACATGTCTGTTGATTTTATTTGGGGCTCTAAGGGTTAGGAATGGTGGGTGACTATGGACCTTGGACTAGAAATCCAATGCTTACTATATATCTGCTGATTAATAAAAACAAAACCCATATCTCTATATAACACTACATTGATGATATACAAATCAATAGCGTGGGGGCAGACAAAAAAAAAAAACAAGAAAAAATTGCCAGTTATTTTTTTTTTATCTGTGTAAGGATTACAAGAGTCTGAAAAGACTGTCTACAAAATTATCAAGAAGGTCATTTTCAGGCAGCCATTTTCTAGGAAATGGTCTCTTGGAGTGTTACAGAATACCAATTGGCCAAAACTGACCAGTGTGTAGGCTGATGGGATTTTTCTTTTGAGAGATAACATTGCCCTTTACCACACAATCCCAAATTTTAATGACCCGTAGAAAGATAGCCTTTGAAAACATTGTGGGGAAAAAAGAAAATGCTGGTAACCAGCATTTTCTCCTTTTCCCACAATGTTTTCCAACCTCCCTAGAACAAAATTCAATTTTTGAGTCATTTTTATTTTGTCTTCTGCAACTTCTTTCAATTCAGACAAGTCCTATATATTTTGTCATTTGGTAAAGAGTTACAACTCTTGGAAGCATTTAAAGATGACAAATAAAATATTGCTAAAATGGTCAGATTTGTCTGTGATAGGATAGAAAACATTCTGGAAAAAGGAGAAAATGCTGGTTACCAGCATTTTCTCCTTTTCCTACAATGTTTTCAAAAACCTTCTTTCTTCAGATCATTAAACTCAGGATTCTTTGGTATTAAAGGGTTAAAAAACAATGCGTTATAAATACCAAATAAAGAAGGTGTTTGAAAATATTGTGGGAAAAGGAGAAAATGCTGATCACTAGCTTTTTTCCCTTTTCCCACAATGTTTTTTTCTGTATTTCACAACCCATTCACTTCAGCCACAACAAATTTATCATCTACAAAATCCTTTCACTGTGGGCATATTGCCTCTGTTTTGCTGTGCCAGTCAAAGATCAGACTGCAAATTCCCAACAAGTACTTCTTTCTTTCAACAATGTTTTCTGCACCAGATGTCTTGCAAACACTATTTTATTTGTATGTTTGTATGGTGTTGAATCTCATTTTCAACATTATTTCAGTTACAATGTGGTGGCCAGTGCACTTATCCATGCTTTCTTTGAGTATCTCTAACCAGTACTTCACACAATATTCTTTCAAAGCCACCTGCTGCTTTTCAACATTAACTATGGTCAAAACAATGATCAGCAGTGAGAGAGGAATGTATCCTGTCGAAATGACTATCATCCATCATCAGAAAGGAATTAGCCAAAGCTGGGGATTCCAGCAAGCAACCCCTTGGTCTCAAGTCCTGTGCATTACCAACTGCACTTTGGGTTTGGTTACAGGCAATTGTACTTCACATAATATATAAATTCTATTAACTCCTTACCAAACCACAAAATTTCAGACTTGTCCAAAGTGAAAGCATTTGCAGACGTCAAAATAAATGTGACTCAAAAACTGAAATTTGTGTCGGGAAGGGAAGAAAACATTGTGGGCAAAGGAGAAAATGCTGGTTACCAGCATTTTCTCGTTTCCCCACAATTTTTTCAAAAGGCTTTTTGTTCAGGGTCGTTAAAAGCCGTGTTTATGTGGTAAGAGTTAACTCTTGTTACCAGCATTTTCTCCTTTTCCCACAATGTTTTCAAAAGCCGTCTACCTGAAGGTTGTTAAAACTCAGGATTGTGTGTTAAACGGTAAAACATGCCTTTCAGATTGTATGTTATGTTTCAGTCCCCAATGAATGGGAAACATGGAAATTCACCAGGGTTCATTTCCAAGCTGTAATTACTTTTTCATGCTTTTAAAAAAAACAGTTTTCACTTTTTTAACCCACCCTCTACACCCCTGCTATCACATTACAACTATCAGACTTTTTTTCATTTGGACAAATAGGTTTAGAAAACAATGTGTACCAAGCAAGTCCTCCATTTGCAATGATGTTTTCCAAAATATTCAATCTAATTCATGTTCATTTTCCAAATTTTGCAACAGATATTACAGATTAGTCTGTATACTGCATTGTATGCTAACCCTTTTACCAAACAATCCCGGGTTTAAACAACAATGGGGAACAAGCCTTTTGAAAATATTGTGGGAAACAGAGAAAATGCTGGTAACCTGCATTTTCTCCTTTTCCCACAATGTTTTCTACTTCTGATGATAACAGTCCCATCTCTTGTGCCACATTAGATTTGTCGTCTGCAAATACTTTCAATTTGGACTAGTCTAAAATTTTGTCATTTGTAAAGGGTTAACACTTTACAAAACGACAAAATTTTGGAATGGACCAAATTGAAAGCATTTGCAGACGACAAATTTAATGTTTCTAAAATGATGATTTCTGCCTGTGATAGGCTAGAAAACATGGTGAGAAAAGGAGAAAATGCTGGTTACCAGTATTTTCTCCTTTTCCTACCATGTTTTCAATTGCCTTCTATTTCAGGGTCGTTAAAAGTCATGATTGTGTGGTAAAGGGTTAAGAGACTTTTTCAACTTGTAAAACGCATCTGGTCATTGATATTTTAAGACAGTTTGATCGAGTACATCCTTACATGATCGGGCCAGTGTAGATCCAAGATCAGAATGCACACATGCACTCTGATCTTGATGTTTTATGTCTACAATAGCACCTATGTTGCTAACAGCATCTTAACTCCTTACCAAACGACAAAAATTTATACATTTGGAGGCCACAAATTAAATGTGAAGCAAATGATGCAATTCTGGGTTGAAAAAATAGAAAACATTGTGGGGAAAAGGAGAAAATGCAGCATTTTCTCCTTTTTCCCACATTGTTTTCAAGTTATTTACAGTTGTTTAAACTCTGCATTGTGTGTTAAAAGGGTAAAAGGCTGTTAAAAAAACCTCACAGATGTAGATTTATCAGAAATTCCAATCTTTTTCTGAATAAACTTAACAAGTTAAAGGAATACCACCTTTGAGTTTCCTTCCACAAATCAGTGTGAGATAAGCGAGTGCTTGTTTTTCCACAATATTGAACCAGTAGGCTTCAAATAAGACCTAAAACATATTAATTATATCCTGTCATTCTTCTTTTACCGAGCTCAGTCAGCAGTGCACAGGACTTGAGAACAGGACTGGTTCGACCTCCGTCTCCGGCTCGGTCAATTTCTTTCTGAGGATTGTTGATACGTATTGAGACAGGATTCATCCCTCTCTCACCGCTGCCCATTGTTTATGTGGGAAAGCAGCCAGTGGCTTGGAAAGAATAATGTGCAAAGTACTGGTAAAAGAAACTTGAGGACAGCATAAATGATAGGCACACTAGCCACTGTAATATAACTGAAATAATGTTGAAAATGGCGTTAACCCTTTTACTGCTAAATAAATAAAATAAATCTCTCAAGTCGATACTAAAAACCAAAATATTGCTATTTCAAATGTTTTCAATGTTTTCAAAAGCCGTCTACCTGAAGATTGTTAAAACTCAGGATTGTGTGTTAAACGGTAAAACATGCCTTTCAGATTGTATGTTATGTTTCAGTCCCCAATGAATGGGAAACATGGAAATTCACCAGGGTTCATTTCCAAGCTGTAATTACTTTTTCATGCTTTTAAAAAAAACAGTTTTCACTTTTTTAACCCACCCTCTACACCCCTGCTATCACATTACAACTATCAGACTTTTTTTCATTTGGACAAATAGGTTTAGAAAACAATGTGTACCAAGCAAGTCCTCCATTTGCAATGATGTTTTCCAAAATATTCAATCTAATTCATGTTCATTTTCCAAATTTTGCAACAGATATTACAGATTAGTCTGTATACTGCATTGTATGCTAACCCTTTTACCAAACAATCCCGGGTTTAAACAACAATGGGGAACAAGCCTTTTGAAAATATTGTGGGAAACAGAGAAAATGCTGGTAACCTGCATTTTCTCCTTTTCCCACAATGTTTTCTACTTCTGATGATAACAGTCCCATCTCTTGTGCCACATTAGATTTGTCGTCTGCAAATACTTTCAATTTGGACTAGTCTAAAATTTTGTCATTTGTAAAGGGTTAACTCTTTACAAAACGACAAAATTTTGGAATGGACCAAATTGAAAGCATTTGCAGACGACAAATTTAATGTTTCTAAAATGATGATTTCTGCCTGTGATAGGCTAGAAAACATGGTGAGAAAAGGAGAAAATGCTGGTTACCAGTATTTTCTCCTTTTCCTACCATGTTTTCAATTGCCTTCTATTTCAGGGTCGTTAAAAGTCATGATTGTGTGGTAAAGGGTTAAGAGACTTTTTCAACTTGTAAAACGCATCTGGTCATTGATATTTTAAGACAGTTTGATCGAGTACATCCTTACATGATCGGGCCAGTGTAGATCCAAGATCAGAATGCACAGCATGCACTCTGATCTTGATGTTTTATGTCTACAATAGCACCTATGTTGCTAACAGCATCTTAACTCCTTACCAAACGACAAAAATTTATACATTTGGAGGCCACAAATTAAATGTGAAGCAAATGATGCAATTCTGGGTTGAAAAAATAGAAAACATTGTGGGGAAAAGGAGAAAATGCAGCATTTTCTCCTTTTTCCCACATTGTTTTCAAGTTATTTACAGTTGTTTAAACTCTGCATTGTGTGTTAAAGGGTAAAAGGCTGTTAAAAAAACCTCACAGATGTAGATTTATCAGAAATTCCAATCTTTTTCTGAATAAACTTAACAAGTTAAAGGAATACCACCTTTGAGTTTCCTTCCACAAATCAGTGTGAGATAAGCGAGTGCTTGTTTTTCCACAATATTGAACCAGTAGGCTTCAAATAAGACCTAAAACATATTAATTATATCCTGTCATTCTTCTTTTACCGAGCTCAGTCAGCAGTGCACAGGACTTGAGAACAGGACTGGTTCGACCTCCGTCTCCGGCTCGGTCAATTTCTTTCTGAGGATTGTTGATACGTATTGAGACAGGATTCATCCCTCTCTCACCGCTGCCCATTGTTTATGTGGGAAAGCAGCCAGTGGCTTGGAAAGAATAATGTGCAAAGTACTGGTAAAAGAAACTTGAGGACAGCATAAATGATAGGCACACTAGCCACTGTAATATAATTGAAATAATGTTGAAAATGGCGTTAACCCTTTTACTGCTAAATAAATAAAATAAATCTCTCAAGTCGATACTAAAAACCAAAATATTGCTATTTCAAAGTCAAGTTTTGGTGAAAAAATATCTCCTTATCGGACATTGTAGATCCAAGATCAGACTGCACTCTCTGTGCAATCTGATCTTAATCTACACTGTCCGCAAAAGGTCAGTGAGTTGCGCTATGCACCTTAACTCTTTACCAAATGACAAAGTTTTGGACTGGATCAAACTGAAAGCATTTACAGACGACAAATTTAATGTTGCTAAAATGATGATTTCTTTTTTTGATTGGGTAGAAAACATTGTGGTTACCAGCATTTTCTCCTTTTCCTACAATGTTTTCAAAAGACTTCTTTCTCAGGGTCGTTAAAAGTCAGGATTGTGTGGTAAAGGGTTAAGGGTTAAAACCCATACAATCCATCAATCAATCCATTCTTCCCTTTGTCCCTTTACCACGCAATCCCGAGTTTTTACAACCCTGATGAAATTGGCTTTTGAGAACATTATGGGAAAAGGAGAAAATACTGGAAACCAGCGTTTTCTCCCTTTACCACATTGTTTTCTTCACTTTTAGCGACAAATCTCATCATTTGAGCCACATATGATTTGTCGCCTGCAAATCCTTTAAGCCTTTACCACACAATCCCGAGTTGTAATGATCCTGAGAAAGAAGCCTTTTGAAAGCATTGTGGGAAAAGGAGAAAATGCTGGTAACCAGCATTTTCTCCTTTTCCCACAATGTTTTCTACCCTTCCCAAAACAAATTTGTATTTTTGAATATCATTTATTTTGTTGTCTGCAAATGCTTTCAATTTGGACAAGTCTAAAATTTTGTTGTTTGGTAAAGAGTTAATTTAGACAAGTGAAAAATTTTCTTGTCTGGTAAAAGGGTTCAATGAACCGCTAAAACAATCCAACTTTCACGGTACGAGAAAAGGCTTACTGCTACAATGCCATTCAGCATAAAAAAAGACAAAAACAAATAAAAATCCACCTCTGGGATTTAAACTCACCTTTCTGCTTGACTTATGCCTCCAGTGGGCAAGGCGCACCATCATCATACTGAAGCTTTGTAGCGCCATAATGCGCCTGAAGTAATCCTTAACTTTCTTTCAGAATGCTCAATAATCCAACCACACAATTTAAACGATCAACACGGATCACTTTTAAGAACAGTCACCTTTTCTATGGCAATCATCCCTAATCTCTATAACCCCAATTCAGAGTTTGAATGACCTTGAAAAAGAAGGCTTTTGAAAACATTGTGGGAAAAGAAGAAAATGCTAGTAACCAGCAGTTTCTCCTCTTCCCACAATGCTTTCTACCTTATCAAAGACAGAAAACATAACTTTAGCTATACTAATTTTGTTGTCTGCAAATGCTTTCGATTTGGCCCATACCAAAATTTTGCCGTTTGTTAAACTGCTGGAAATGATAAACAGAAAATTTCTATAGCCTAGTATAATCCAGATATTGCAATTTCCAAGTTCTATTTGCCAAAAACAATTTAAAGGTTAACTTGAACAATGTTGATCCAAGATCAGACTGCACTTTCTTCACTGTCAACAGGACCATCTTGAGCTGTGCTTGGCAGTGTAACGGTTAACCATTAACCCTTAAAGCGCTGGAACCAACTTAACTTGTTTTTGATGACAGTGTAGATCAAGATCAGACTGCACATTCTGTGCTGTGTGATCTTTGGTCTACACTGTCAGCTACTTCAATACACCTTCTGGCTAAAACAACCTTGAAATGACATTATTTTGGATGTTTTTCTCCACTGAAAAGGTTTATTTCATAAATTCAGCACTCTAAGGTTAATAACATTTTTTTTCCTTATGTTATTAACCAGTAACACTTTTTGGGGGACTAGCTATTAACCAATAACACTTTTTGGGAGACTATTAACCATAAACACTTCTTACACATATATTAAGCATTAACTCCTTACCACATGACAAAAGTTTAGATCTGTCCAACTTGAAAGCATTTGAGCCAAAAGGGGTTTAACTCTTTACCAAACAACAAAATTATAGGCTGGCCCAAACTGAAAGCATTCGAAGACGACATTTTAAATGTGGCTCAAATAATAGGATATGTCTTTGTCAGGGTAGAAAACATTGTGGGAAAAGGAGAAAATGCTGGTTACCAGCATTTTCTCCTTTTCCCACAATGTTTTCAAAGGGCTTCTTCCCAAAGATCATTAAAACTCAGGATTGTGTGGTAATGGGTTAAGGCATCTTCAAGATGCACTATATTAAGCAAGTCATCACAAAATTATGGATCAAAAAATCATTTTTGTTCAACAACTGACTGAATCATGTGGTAGAAGGGTCCATGGACATGCAGAAAATTTACCAAAAGCAAGAATGAATGAAAAATGTTTCCGACATTGGTCATTGATTGATTGTATGGTGTTTAACGCTGTTTTCAACATTATTTCAGTTATATCCTGGCAGCCAGTGCACCTATCCATGCTTTCCTGGAGTTTCTGTTACCAGTACTCCACACAATATTCTTTCCAAGCCACTGGCTGCTTTCCCACATAGCCATCGTCGAAACAATGGTCAGCGGTGAGAGAGGAATGAATCCTGTCGCAATGACTATCATCAATCCTCGGAAAGAAATTGGCCAAGCCGGGGATCAAACCAGCGACCTGCTGTTCTCAGGTCTTGTACACTACCAACTGAGCTAAGGGGCTCGGCTGACTGACACAGGTCAACCTGCACTGACTGCACAGGCTGACCTGTGTTGATACTTTAGCAGATTCATTGAACCTTCTTTCACAGAGCATAGCTTAATTGCAGATAACGAATGAAATGTTGCTTTTACAGACAGATTTATCTTAGAATTGCCCCCCCCTCCGCACCCCTCAACTCCCCAAAACCATTTTGGATATAATTTCTTCAGCTCTTCAAACCTCTGATTTATCCTTCTTTGATAACTAATACATGTATTTCATAATTCTGAAACACTACAACTATAAGTTATTACTAATTTTTGTGTCTTGAAGAAGTGCCAGTTTTATTACTCAAGTTCTTTAACCCTTTTTATGATTTGTTGCCTGCAAATGCTTTAACCCTTTACCACACAATCCCGGCTTTTCACGACCCTGAGAAAGGAGCCTTCATAAAACTTTGTGGGAAAAGGAGAAAATGCTGGTAACCAGCATTTTCTCCTTTTCCCATGATGTTTTCTACCCTATCCATTACAAAAATCACTGTTTAAGCTACACTTAATTTGTCGTCTGAAAATGCTTTCAATTTGGTCCACTTTAAAATTTTGTTGTTTGGTAAAGGGTTAAAACATGACTTTGTAACAGCTGCCAAATTGCTCTTTAAACCTGGTGCATTGCCTTGAACAGATTAGTTTTATAATTCCAATCCTCTGGGTACTATAAGGTCAATGAAACGTACCGTAATTGTGTATTTTTAGAAAGTACAAAAGACCCCCTATTTCACAAGCACATAGATTTGTTTTCCAGTAAAAAAGAAAGAAAATATCAGGAAATGCCCTGTAACACTTAAAGTGCTGAACCTGGCTTAAGTTTCTTTTGCAGTCTGATCTTTGTCTATAATACCACCTTCTGCTTTGTTACCTTGAAATAGTAATGTTTTGGCTGCATTTTCCTGGAAAGGGCCATTTTATTAATCAAGAGCTCAAAAGGAAAAAAACTACCCTTCACATTCTAAGAGTTACTGGTAACATTAATTCTGGTGCTGTATTTTCTATTAACTCTTTACTGCACAATCCAGAGTTTTAAATACCCTAAAGAAGAAGGCTTTTGAAAACATTGTGGGAAAAAGAGAAAATGCTGGTAACCACAATGTTTTCAACAATCTCAAAGACAGATACTGTCGTTTGTACCCCATTTTATTTGTCGTCTGCAAACACTTTCAATTTGGACTGGTCTTAAATTTTGTTGTGTGGTAAGGAATTAATTACTTTCAGTTTCTCTTGGTTATCTACACAAATAAGTGCTTATTAAGTGTAAATGACTGTTTTTATGAAGTACAAATTACAATATTATGTTACACTAATTTGTAGATCTTAATGACTTTCTATCATGAAAGAAGAAATCTGTAGAAGAAATCTGAGCTGGTACGTCATATACTTCTTAGTGCATTACATCTTGCAGATGACTTTGTGAGTCAGGCAGCAGAATACTTTTGAAAATATTGTGCACAGCAGAGCTCCAGATAGAGGGAGTGATTTTGATTAACCCTTTCCCAAACAAGCCCTGGTTTTCATGTGTCTGCAGTACAAGTCTTTTGAAAACACTGTGGGAAAAGGAGAAATTGCTCGTAACAAGCAATTTCTCCTTTTCCCACAGTGTTTTCTACCCTTTTTTGAGACCTTTCTGCCATTTTCATCAAATTTAAAATTGTCGTCTGCAAACTCTTCAATTTGGACCAGTCCAAAATTTGTCGTTTGGGAAAGGGTTAAAGAATTGAAAATATTAATTACTCTCAACTAAACCCTATGTTATGGTTACTCATTAGAATCGTCTCATAGAGAAAGTATTCTAAATCCATTATTTCTATTCCAAACCCTATGCTGTGTGTACTCATTAGAATCATCTCTATGAGACGATTCTAATGAGTACCCATAGCATATGGTTTAGATGAGAGTGATTGATATTTTCAATTTTGAAATCAAAATCACTCCCTCTATCTGGAGTTCTGTCTTTTTTTGCAATAAAAAAATGCTACATAAATGCTTCAATCATAAGAGAAAATAACGTTGCAGAAATTTCAGACAGTCATTACCCAACCTATTAGACAGGGTGGATCAAGTAATTGCATGCTCTACCCAGACTTTCACTTATTTCACTTAAAAGCACCTTATTTCAATTTTAGTACACTAAATATCAACTCTGAAAGCGTCTTTCACAACTTATCTAATTTTGTGGACAGTGTAGATTATGACCAGGCTGCACAAAATGTTTAGTATGGTCTTAGATCTAGTCTGTCTATACTACTGTCAGATATCAATTCTTTACCAAACGACAAAAATTTAGACTGGTCCAAACTGAAAGCATTTGCAGACAACAAATTAAATGTCTCTACAATGACTGAATTTGCTCCTAAAATTGGAGAAAACATTGAGGGAAAGAAGAAAATGCTGTTTTTCTCCTTTTCCCAAACTGTTTTCAAAAGGCTTCTTTCTATTGGTCATTAAAACTTGGGATTATGTGGTAACAAGTTAATTAAGCAAAATGGCCATGAAAGTTGCAAAACTTGTCTTTTTCACTGATCAAACTCTTCCATGCCATTTATTTAACCCTTTCCCAAACAAGCCCTGGTTTTCACGTGTCTGCAGTACAAGTCTTTTGAAAACACTGTGGGTAAAGGAGAAATTGCTCGTAACGAGCAATTTCTCCTTTTCCCACAGTGTTTTCTACCCGTTTTGAGACCTTTCCGCCATTTTCATCAAATTTAAAATTGTCGTCTGCAAACTCTTTCAGTTTGGACTAGTCCAAAATTTGTCGTTTGGGAAAGGGTTAAATCTTTAAGGCTCAAGCTTTATGGCTCAAACCTTATCCAAGAATTACATATTTTCCCTTTGATATCACTTAAACAAGCTATCACTTTGTCCCAAAATGGCCTCTGGACACTTGACCATTTAGAACACAATACCATGTTTTTTAAGACACTGAGGAAAAAGCCTTTTCAAAATATTGTGGGAATAGGAGAAAATGCTGGTAACCAGCACTTTCTCCTTTTCCCAAAATGTTTTCTTATACTATAAAAGACTATCTTCATGTTTGAGTAACACTAGTGTTGGGCAATCGGTTTAAAATCCCAATCGATTATCGCTTTGTAATCGGAAGAGCAAACCAACTAGCTATCGATAGTACAATCGGTTTTGACTCCATTTAACGGAAAATGTCATTTTGCTTAAAATACTTTGACAATATTGTAAACATGGTAGTCTTCATGTATTAAATTTATGAATATGTTGTATTCTGCACTTGAATCAGTTTAAATACATTACAATTAAGTTTTCTGCTTTAATTAATATCATTCATTTTGTTCCTTATAATTTGCAAACGAGTCAAAAAAGAATCAGACATATACCTAATAATACCCTAATAGTTCAAACATTTGCAGACGACCCTCTTTCTCTCTTCCCCCCTCCGTCCCCCCTCCGTCCCCCCCCCCCCCCATATATTTTCATTTCATAAAACAACATGTTTTCCCCACTCATGAACAGAATTTTAACTTCCACTTATTGCTTTATTCAGAAATTTGTGTAAATTCACTTTTAAAATTCCTTATCAAAGATAAGAGGATGATTTGAAGTCTCTCTGATCGGACGATGCCACGTTGCTCATTGTAGTGTCATGGGTTTTCGCGCTTTTTTGGCGATCTATTTTTTCAGGACATTTAGTTTCTGGAGAAGTATTACTACATGATTTGACATCATTTATTATGTTTAAATAGCAAGTAACTTAAAAAGCTGTCACTTTACACTAGATAAGAGGAATAACATCTTCGTTTCTCTGTCAAAATAGACTCACCAGCTTCATTATCATCCGGGTGTCCTTCGCATTTTATACTGATCCTGTTTAACCCATATTTCTACCGGATGCACGCAAGCTAGGTTATTTGAAGTTCTAGACGATAATTTCATGCCTCAGGTTGACATTTAGGCAGATAATCTTTCAATGCCAAAGACGGGTCATTTCACATTTCCAAATATCAAAACCCGGGCTCAGGGAGGCTTGCCGAGTTGTCAACTTTTGTTAAGACATTCGGACAAAGATTTGTTTCTCATTTTTCAGCCGATTTTCGTGTTTATTATTCACTATGTTTAAAATTAAAGATTGTGATTAATAATAGTCTCAAAACCAAGCGCTAAAAACCGGAAATCAAGTTTTGGCACCAAGCCAGCTTAGCAACCGACTACAATCGATTCCGGGATTTCTCAATCGATTATCGGAATCGGAAGCCAAAACCAACTGACTTTCGACTATAGTCGATCATCGGCCCACCACTAAGTAACACTGAATTTGTCGTCTGCAAATGCTCTCAAATTGGATGAGTCAAAAATTTTGTCATTTGGTAAAGCTTTCACCCTTCACCGCACAATGCCGCCTTTTACCAACCCTGGGAAAGAAGCCTTTTGAAAACATTTTGTGAAAAGGAGAAAATGCTTGGAACCAGCATTTTCTCCCTTTCCCACAATGTTTTCTACACTATCAAGTAAAAATTGCACCATTTGAGCCACAATGAAATTGTCGTCTGCAAATGCTTTCAATTTGGACAAGTCTAAAATTCTGTCATTTGATAAAGACTTAAAGAGCAGTTTGGAATGTCTGATGAATATGACCCAAATTCTTTCATCAACGAGTACAGTATACCCCCAGACCTTTCATCACACTGTTGGCAAAAGAACCATATGTTGTCCTTTGGATGCTAAAAGTATGAATTTATCCAAGAAGAAAATATTTCCCACTTGCTACACCTATACAAGTTACCACTTTGTCCCAAAATGGCCTGTGTACACTTAATTCTTAGAATGCTGAATTAATAAAAAGGACATCTTCAGTAAAGGAAAACAGCAAAAATATTGCAATTTCAAGATTGTTAAGAAAAAAACTATTTTACAAAAAAGCAGACAGTGTAGATCAAAGATCAGACTGCACATTCTGTGCAGTCTGATCTTAATCTACACTGTCCACAAAAGTTAAATATAATGTCTGCTATGCACTTAGCAGGATAGGGTTAAACCTTATCCTGCTAGGTAAGTTCAGTAACACTTCCAGGCCGATTTTAAACACCCCGAATAATATTATTTCAAACTCGGTTTTGGAGAAAAAATATCTCGTCATCGGACAGTGTAGATGCTAGATCAGACTGCACATTCTGTGCAGTCTGATCTTTATCTACACAGTCTGCAAAAGGTCAGTGAGTCACGCTTAGTAGCTCAAGGGTTAAAGTAACTAGAGATCAAATCGGTGACTGTACTGTTTGATTGATGATTAGAAGTATCAAATGACAAATGTAGCTGTCAAGTTGATTGATAAACAATTTGTCTTGACTTGTTCAACTTCGGCTTTCCTCCAAAATGCACAAGGCAATTTGTTTGTTTGTATGGGGTTTAATGTTGTTTTCAATATTATTTCATTTATACCGTCTTCCTTGAGTTTTCTTTTATGAGCAGTTTGCACCATATTCTCACCATGCCACTGGCTGCTTTTCCACCATACCATTGTCGAAAAAATATTACGCAGTGAGAAAGGAATGAACCCTGTCACAATGACTATCATCAATCCTGGGTAAGAAGCTGGCTAAGCTGGGGACTAGAACCACTGATCCCCTGGTTTCAAGTCCTGTATGTAACGGACTGTGCTACTTGGCTCAGCACCCAGGGACTATAGGGTCAAAGTTCATGGGTATTTGTCAGTTCAATAGCGATATGCATTGAAAAGAAAATACGACATGAAATTAAGTTGATAATAAAACTCACAGATTAATATAATGTTCAGGAACTTAGCTAACTATGTAACAAAGATGAAGCCCATGATTAAATAAGGTCTGTGCTTGGCTTCCACCTTTCTGCTTATCTGATCACCTTTATTTCTAGAAGACAAACATTTGAAAGACTGATGTTCCAACTCCAGGTCCAAGGCTTCTGCTTGGCTACATGATTGATCACAACATTCTCAATGTTCCATTTAACCCTTTACCGCACAATGACGCCTTTTGATGCCCCTGGGAAAGAAGCCTTTTGAAAATATTGTGGGAAAAGGAGAAAATGCTGGTAACCGGCATTTTCTCCTTTTCCCACAATGTTTTCTACCCTATCAAAGAAAAATTGCACCATTTTAGCCAAATTGAAATTGTCGTCTGCAAATGCTTTCAATTTGGAGAAGGTTAAAATTTTGTCGTCTGGTAAAGGGTTAACATAATTTTTTAAAGGAGGGGCATATACAAACTATATTTCTAAAGGTTAACTATAGTTACGTACCTTGTTCATTAACCCTGTATCACACCATCCCAAGTTTTAATGACTCTGAAGGAGGCTTTTGAAAACATTGTGGGGAAAAAGAGAAAATGCTGGTAACCAGCATTTTCTCCTTTTCCCACAATGTTTTCAAAAGGCTCCTTTCCCAGGGTCATTAAACAGCGACATTGTGCGGTGAGGATAAAACAGAAGCTATACCAAATTTTGCTAAATGCTGGCCTCAGTTAACTCTTTACCAAACGAAAAAAAATTTCAACCAGTCCATTTGAAAGCTTTTGTAGACAACAAAATAAATCTGACTCAAAAATTTAAATTTGTCTTGAGAAGAATAGAAAACATTGTGGGAAAAGGAGAAAAAGCTGGTTACCAGTATTTTCTCCTTTTCCAACAATGTTTCTCTTTCTCAGGGTCGTTAAAAGTTGGGATTGTGTGGTAAAGGGTTAACATGACTTGACTCTTTACCAAACAAAATTTTAGGAGTGCCTAATTACAAAGCATTTACTGACAACAAAATGAAGTGTGATTCAAGTGTGGTTCAACCTGCAGCCTGGTCTTTGATCTACACTGTCCACTTTGTGGACATAATCTGTACAATAGCAACCTTGAAATTGCTTTTATTATGGCCTTATTATTTTCTAGAGTGAAAATGTTCACTGGGTTTGATTTGCCAATATAAGGACTAAGCTGATAAGTTACACAACACAACCATAAGCTAGCATTGAGACCATTGGTGACCAACAGACAAAAAAAATATCCCCTGCACTTTATTCATTTGTCACGCTGTTTCCATGACTCTTGGCAGGAATGAATTACAACAATACATCACTGCAAGAGACAAGGGATTGAAATGAAAACCAGTGTACACACAATCTGTCAATAGTTTTACGACACACAAAAGGTTGGCTATTGACGATAATCATGGTAACCAATCAAATATAGTGAATCTAAATAGAAAGTAACTCATTATTTCCCCCTAAATTACCATTTTTCTTATTCACCAAACTAACTTAACCCTTAACCACGTATCAAAATTTCAGACTTTTCCAAATTAACCCTTTTCCACAAAATCCCGAGTTTTAACGACCCTTACTGAGAAGGCTTTGGAAAACATTGTGGGTAAAAGAGAAAATGCTGGTAAACCAGCATTTTCTCCTTTTTCCACAATGTTTTCTACCTTAACAAAATACAGAAACTACCGGTACCATCTAAAGTACATTTATCGTCTGCAAATGCTCTCAATTTTGGCAAGTCCAAAATTTTACTGTTTGGTAAAGAATCAAAACACAGAATTATTTGGTATAGACTAATTCCACAGATTATGGCGTACAGAAATCTCTATAAAAATCTGTTTGCTTTCGTTGGCTGACATCAGTGTTGTTATATCAAATTGTTTCTGATGTTGTTATATCACAATGTTGTGGGATGAACCCTGCCAGCGAACTGATCCGCTGATGTTTACTTTTATTACACATAGCTGATTAAAGAACAAAGAGGGTGTTTTGATATTTCAGGTGAAGGTATTTTGTTTGCATGCCAGATCTACAGAGCTGAACATGGGCTTTTAGACCTTCTTCCAAAAATATCCCATCTACCTTTTAACCCCTTACCACACAATCCCGACTTTTAACGACCCTGAGTACGAGGCCTTTTGAAAACATTGTGGGAAAAGGAGAAAATGCTGGTTACCAGCATTTTCTTTTATGCTTTTCAGTAGTTTATATAGAAATCTAACAGTGAATTATATCCTTATAATTCACTGGTGAATGTAATAACTTTTATTTTTGATATGCCATGATCCATATTTATAGAACATGAATAAATTTTTTACGGGTGAGTGTCACGTTTTATGACGTAGTTGATTGATTGTATTGATTGTATGGTGTTAAATGCCGTTTTCAACATTATTTCAGTTATATCATGGCGGCCAGTGCACCTATCCATGCTTTCCTGGAGTTTCTTTTACCAGTACTCCGCACAACATTCTTTCCAAGCCACTGGCTGCTTTCCCACATATCCATCATCGAAACAATGGTCAGCCATGCGAGAGGAATGAATCCTGTCGCGATGACTATCATCAATCCTCGGAAAGAAATTGGCCAAGCCGGGGATCGAAACAGCGACCTCCTGTTCTCAAGTCCTGTACGCGACTGACTGAGCTACGGGGGCTTGGCAATATGACGTAATCAACATCACTCATGACGTCATCATTACAGCTAGTCCATGTTAGACTAGATTGAATTGATCTATTACGCTTAAAAAACTTACATATTTTTCATGATAGGTAAAAATTAGACGTGAAAAGAAAGGTTACCTCTTTACCAAACGACAGAATTTTAGACTGGTCCAAATTGAAAGCACTTGCAGATGACAAAATAAATGTGATTGAAAAATTGAATTTGTTTTGGGAAGGGTAGAAAACATTGTGGGAAAAGGAGAAAATGCTGGTTACCAGCATTTTCTCCTTTTCCCACCATGTTTTCAAAAGGTTTCTTTCACTGGGTCATTAAAGGTCGGGATTGTGTGGTAAAGAGTTAAAGAGATGAGCATAAAAGAAATAGGATAATTGTCTGTTTCGATGTATGACCGAAATTTCTTTCATCTCCTGAAAGGCAAAGGCCATTATTCTCACCCATGGCTTTGCCACTCTGGAAACATTTCACTTGATGAAAGAAATTTCAGTCATACACCGAAACAGACAATTATCCTCTAATTCTTCTTTTCCCAGAACATTTTTAAAAGCTTTCTCTTTCATGGTGGTAAAAGGGTTGTGTGGTAAAGGGTTAACACTTTACTGGATGACAAAATTCTGTTCTTTCTGGGACATTTAATCTTAGATTCTCTTAATCTAAAGTATCCATATTGGTTCGGTAACACTAAAATTGAGCTGAAGCTCTATGAAAGGGTAGGAAATATTTGCGTGGAAACTAGAAATTTCATAATTGCATATTACAAGCAATTTCTCCTTTCCACACAGTTTTCAAAAGCCTTGTTTATAAGGTTGTAAAAATATCTGCTTATTTCATAAAGGATTGTGACCAGTGTTGAACACATTAACCCTTTACCACACAATCCAGAGTTTTAACGACCCTGGAAAAGAAGCCTTTTGAAAACATTGTGGGAAACGGAGAAAATGCTGGTAACCAGCATTTTCTCCTTTTCCCACAATGTTTTCTACACTTCCCAAAACAAATTTCAGTTTTTGAGCCACATTTATTTTGTCGTCTGCAAATGCTTTCAATTTGGACTGGTCTAGAATACTGTCTACTGGTAAAGAGTTAAGGCAGAAGACAAACGACATTAGAACAAATTTTATCTTCAAGAGATTAGTCAGTTACAGGCATTTTCTTGTTTCCCTGTATTTTCAAAAGCTTTCCTTCCATAGTTGTTGAAATAAGTGTCCTTAGTAATAATAGATACATTATCACAAGCCAAAGTTTTGAAAAAGTTAAAAAACAGGGGGCATAACTTTGTCAAAAATGTTTTGATGGTTGTATGCATCCCCCTTCTGATAGTTAACAACTTGTACAAGTTTGAAGTAAATATCTTCTGTAATCACAGAGATATTACAAAATGCCAAAGTTTTTGCAGGACAATGCAGATGACAACACCAAAGCGATGACAATACCTCAACAATTTCTTCGAAGAGAGCCCGGCTAAAAAGGAGAAAATACTGGTTGAAACTTGGGATTTTGTGGTGAAGAGTTAAAACAAAATCTGGAAAAACTAGTCTGGTAATCATCTTCTCCTTTTCCAACAATGGTCTTAAACTCTTTACCAAACAACAAAATTTTAGACTGGTCCAAACTGAGAGCATTTGCAGACGACAAAGGTGGCCAAAATGATGAAATTTGTCACTGATAGGTTAGAAAACATTGTGGGAAAAGGAGAAAATGCTGGTTACCAGCATTTTCTCCTTTTCCCACAATGTTTTCACAAGGCCTCTTTTTTAGGGTCGTTAAAAGTCGGGATTGTGTGGTAAAGGGTTAACTCTTAACTAAGGGGCAAATTTTGGGACTAGACTGAATTGAAAGCATTTTCAGACAACAAATCAAATGTAATGCAATTGAGGATTTCTGTCTTTGATAGGGTAGAAAACATAGTGGGAAGAGAAGGAAATGCTGGTTATCAGCATTTTCTCCTTTTCCCACAATATTTTCAAAAGCCTTCTTCAGGGTGGTTACAAGTCGGGATTGTGTGGTAAAGGGTTAATCTTCAAAGATGAATCATTTGGGCCTTACCTCTTGTCTGCAAATGCTTTTAAATTATTTTAAAATCTTGCCATCTGATAAAGAGTCAAGAGAAAGAAAGGGAGAGAAGTACCTTTTTTTAAAAAATGACCAGCACTTTCTCCTTTTCCCAAAATGTTTTCAACCCTTTCAGATATAAATTTTATCTTTACAGACACTTTTAATTGTCATCTGCAAATGCTTGCAGACTGGACAAGTCTAGAACGTTGTCGTAAAGTCATTTTTCCAACAGCTATATTTTCCCATTTATCCAATCATGCCCCCAACTGCTTTACGCATAGAACACATATCTGCATGTATATGACTATTTTAGATAACTAATCCTTGTTTATTTAGTATCATAGCCTAAAACAAGAGGAGAGATAAAACTAATCTTTTAACGAGTTTTCCTGCTGGTTGTGAAGATTGCAGGTCAATGGATTTATGAATAAACTGTTTTGTTCTGGCATACCTTGGCACTACAATTCACCCCAAGATCAACATTATGGCAAAGTTAACACCTATATCATTCACTAACAACTATCAGCCACAACAATTGCTTTGCACAGCTTCACCCTTCTGTGCAGTCCAGTTCTGATCTACAGAGCCAGTATTAAGGACTAAATCCATGTTCAGGGGTATAAGTCTGGACCCTTTACCATACCATCTCCTATTCAAAGACCAGGGTAACAGGAAGAAGCTCAATACGAGACAAGTTTTATGACCTTTAAGCACGACCTTGACCCTGGACCTGCTTTAACAAACAGTACACATTATACTTCTACTAATCAGGGAACAATTCTACCACACTTTGCTAAAACTCATGCTTAGATGAAGAAATAATGGCTGAAAAAAAGCTGCTCTGTGGGTGGTTCCAGAAGTTGACCTTCAAGTATGACCTAGACCTTTCACCTCATTGAATAATTTATTTAGATGACTCTCCTATGTATAAATGTGGGAGTGATGGTTCTGGGAAGATCTGTGATGATTTCTCCATTTGACCTTCAAGTCTGCCCTTGACCTTCAAAGTAACTCAACATATGGTTCATAATACACTTCTAGACATCATGGGGTAACTTAATGCACTTTATAATCCAAAACTTATGTGCAAGTACAAAGGTTTTGTAACAGCTCTGACAAGCTCATATCAATAATTACCCCTTTACCACACAACCCCAACTATAACAACCCTGAAGAAAAAAAAGCCTGTAGAAAACATTGTGGGAAAAGGAGAAAATGCTGGTAACCAGCATTTTCTCCTTTTCCCACAATGTTTTCTAATCTTCCCAAAACAGATGTCAATTTTTGAGTCACATTTAATTTATCATATGCAAAATTAATGCTTTCAATTTGAAATAGCCGTTTTTTCATTGTTTGGTAGAGAGAGTTAAATAAATCAACATTCCATCGCCACAATTTCAGAGCTAGTGTCCTGCTAAATCACCTTGGGCATTGTGAAGCCTCCACCTAGTGCTTGTAAAAACTAAGACAGAAATCAGAGTATTATAGTATAAAACTTCATTTAACCCTTTCCCAAACAAGCCCTGGTTTTCACGTGTCTGCAGTACAAGTCTTTTGAAAACGCTGTGGGAAAAGGAGAAATTGCTCGTAACGAGCAATTTCTCCTTTTCCCACAGTGTTTTCTACCATTCTTCATAACTTTCTGCCATTTTCATCAAATTTAAAATCGTCGTCTGCTAATCCTTTCAATTTGGAGCAGTCCAAAATTTGTCGTTTGGGAAAGGGTTAAATAATCTGTCATAATGTTTTCAAAATTTTTCCACAGCTGATCCATCATAAGTTGCTCACAAAATGTGGGGGTAGAAATCTGGTAAATGGTAAATGGGGTTGTGTTAAGTTTTCTTTCATTGGAATCTTAAATAGCAAAGACATAACAGCAAAAGGTGAAGTCATTAAATTTCAGCAGAAGACTTGTTTAACAATAACCAGGGATCTTGTTACTGTAGTCTTTGAATGCACGCCAGAGCTAGGGAAAACAAGTCAAGCAAGGTTTTTTTTTGCATTTTACCAAAGGGTTCCAAGTTTTAATGACCTTGAGGGGATATAGCTTTAGAAAACATTGTGGTAAAAGGAGAGTGCTGGTAACCAACATATTGTAATTTTCCCACAATGTTTTCTACCACTTCAAAGACAAATCCTCACCATTAGATCCACATTTAGTTTGTCATCTCCACAATTAATGCTTTCAATTTGGACAAGTCTTAAATCATGTCACCTGTTAAAGAGTTAATTAATTTCTGCATTAACCCCCCTCTCCTTTGCATATTCATAAAAAGTAGCCTGAAAGTAACACAACTCCTAACTGGATGAACCATCTGGTTTAGCCAATCAGAAGTTATGTTACTTACAAATCTAGAAAATTCTTTAGAATTAGACAAGGAATATTCTAAAGAATCGTTAATGAATACAGACCAAGGACTGACCTTTTGATATTGCAACATTAAATGGATAAATCTATCTTAATCAATAAATGGTAATTTTCCCTTTTGTCATAATGTGTTCGTGGCTTTCTCTGTTTCCATGGGCTTCAATGGTATCAGTACTTTTCTTTAAATGCCAAAGACTTAGTGCTGTGCAAAGAATTCATGTGAAGTAACATTGGGCTGTTACAGAGTGCATGTTAATTTGCTGATAGCAAATCTTCAACACCCATGTACCAAGATAATTTCTGTTTTTCTGACAAAAACCATAACTAAGAATAATAGACCTGTTTGTTTTACTTCCCCGGAAAAAGAAAACCATGATAGAATACTTTTCTTTAACCTTCAGACTCCTCTGTAACTTCACCAACATAGGAAACAAATTTTACAGCCATCATTTTTTGAAAATGTCATTGCAAAGTAAGGATATATCGACATTCATCTGCTGAAGACTTCGAAAGCATTTTTGTAAATCATGGAGAACCAACGCAAACTATGGCCTGATACATGTCTGTGAGTGAAATGTAATCAAGTCTTAACACTTTACCACACGACAAGTGAAATGGAGAAAATGTTGGTTACCAGCATTTTCTCCTTTTTCCACAATGTTTTCAAAAGGCTTCTACCTCAAGGTTGTTTACACTCGTTTTCATTCTAAAATAAGTTCCAGATAATAGCGTGTTTCAGCAAACCGGACAGTGTAGAACAAAGATCAGACTGTGTGTTTTGTGCAGTCTAATCTTGATCTACAATGGCCATAGAGGCAATTATAGTAGCAAAAGGCACTTTTAGGGTTAATTTGCAATCAAATATCAGAAGTCAGAGCTTTCAAATTCAGAAAATTCTTTACAATAGAATGGTTGGTGCATATGGACCCAAGGTCTTTATTCACCAACCAGTCTAAAGTGCAAACTAGCCTTATTCTTGGTTTAGAAAGTAACACAAAACTGGTTGCTTAACCCTTTACCACACATTCCCGACTTTTAACGATCCTGAGAAAGAAGCCTTTAGAAAACATTGTGGGAAAAGGAGAAAATGCTGGTAACCAGCATTTTCTCCTTTTTCCCACAATGTTTTCTACCCTTTCCAAAACAATTTTAATTTTTTTAGCCACATTTATTTTGTCGTCTGCAAATGCTTTCAACTTGGGCTAGTCTAAAATTTTGTTGTTTGGTAAAGAGTTAAACCATTTGGTTTAGCCAATCATAAGTCACCTTACTTTGAAATTTAGAAAATTCTTGAGAAATAGATTAAGAATGCCAATAAGAAAACTTTTGAACCATTCAGGAGACTATGAAACCTGATCATTCCTTCATGTTTTGTATTCATTTGTTCACCTTGGATGCCTAAGAAGGTATAAAATTCTTAATAAATCTGCAGCATCTGAATTAATCAACTCTTTACTAAACAACAAAACTTTTCACTAGTCCAATGTCTGCAACCATCATTTTTGCAGACAATTATCTGTAAGCAGCTGAAAGGATTTGTCTCAGAAGGGACAGAAAACATTGTGGGTAGAGGAGAAAATGCTGGTCATTACATCTTCCCTTTCCCACATTGCGTTCAATACTCCTCTTCCCTTCGGTCATATAAACATGGAATCATGCTGTAATTGATTAAGGGTAGAAGAACAAATTTGGCATGTGAATGTACAAATCAAGTGCAGCTGGTAGCAACATAAAGATGCCAAATTCTGTAATTTGATTGTTTTAGCTTTTTTGTAGTTCAAACTCAATCCAGTGATGTTGTACAATGAACCATACAGTAATGCTGATAATCTTACTAACCCATTACCATACAATCAAGGGTTTTTTATGACCCTGAGAAAGAAGGCTTTAAAACATTGTGAGAAAAGGCAAAAATGCTGGTAACCAGCATTTTCTCCCTTTCCCTACAATGTTTTCTACCCTTTCAATAATGAATCCTATCATTTGAGCCATATATAATCCCTTAAGTCTTTACCAAACGACAAAATTTTAGACTAGTCCAAATTGAAAGCATTTGCAGACGACAACTTGAATGAAACTCAAATGATGATTTGTGTCCTAAATTAGATAGAAAATATTGTGGGAAAAGGAGAAAATGCTATTTTCTCTATTTCCAACATTGTTTTCAATAGCCTTCTTCTTTAGGGTCCTTAAAACTCGGGATTGTGTGGTAAAGAGATTACTGGAAATGCGCTCAATGCAGAAAAGTCAACAATTTTGTTGTACATTAAAAAAGAGGTAAGACCCTCCGAAAGGAGAACTTATGAAAACATTGCAGGAAAAGGAGAAAATGCTGGTAACAAGCATTTTCTCACAATACTTCTTCTACCTTTTCAAAGATAAATCCCATCATTTGAACAATATCTAATTTGATTTCTGCAAATGCTCAACTCATTACCAAACAACAAAATCTTAAGAGTAGTCCAAATTGGAAGCATTTGTATGCGACAAAATAAATGTGACTGAATAACTGAAATTTGCTCTAGGAAGGTTTAAAAACATTGTGGGAAAAGGAGCAAATGCTGCTCAGCAGCATTTTCTCCTTTTCCCACAATGTTTTCAAAAGCCTGCTACTCCAGGGTCGTTAAAACATGGGATCGTGTGGTAGAGAGTTAACCCTTTACCACACAATCCCGACTTTTAACGACCCAGGGGAAGAAGCCTTTGGAAAACATTGTGGGAAAAGGAGAAAATGCTGGTAACCAGCATTTTCTCCTTTTCCCACAATGTTTTCTACCCTATCAGAGAAAAATCATATCATTTGAGCCACACTGAAATTGTCGTCTGCAAATGCTTTAAAATTGGACAGGTCTAAAATTTTGTCGTTTAATAAAGGGTTAAACAATGTAGTGAAGGGTTAGAGAGATGTTTTAGAATTAGAGAACACCATTATAGAATAAATAAAACAACAACATATGGCATTACCCTTAGACCCCTTTAACTCTTTACCAAAAAGCAAATTATTAGACTGGTCCAAATTGAAAGCATTTGCAGACGACTAAATGAATGCGACTGAAAAATTTGATTTCCTTTGGCAATGGTTGAAAACAGTGTGAGAAAAGGAGGAAATGCTGGTTACCAGCATTTTCTTCTTTTCCAACATTTTTTTAAAGGCCTTCTTTCAACGAGTTGTTAAAAGTCGGGATTTTGAGGTAAAGGGTTAACTCTTAACCATACAGGCATTTGCAGACAAGAAATCAAACGCTGCTGCAATGACGGAATTTGCCTTTCAAAGAAAACACTGCAGGAAAAGGAGAAAATGTTTTCAAAAGCTTTTTTCGTCAGGGTTGTTATAGGTACAGTGTTACTAAACAGGGGGGAAAAAAGGCAATTTCAGATGGACTGAATGAGCCAACTATTGTAAGTTTAACCCTTTACCACACAATCCCGAGGTTAACGACCGAGGAAAAAGCCTTTTGAAAACATTGTGGGAAAAGGAGAAAATGCTGGTAACCAGCATTTTCTCCTTTTCCCACAATATTTTCTATACTATTAAATGGAAATTCTATCCTTTGAGCCACATTTAATTTGTCGTATTTGTTGTTTTTAATTTAACCCTCTAGTGCCCACCGTTGCATATATGCAACACATTTTATTTCAAGTCCGTATCACAATCTTAATTCAATACTTGACCCTTCAGTACTTTTAGTCCTGATTACTTCAATGTTTACAACATTGAAGCATGATGACATCATTAATACAAACTTATGACATCGTTCTATGACATCATCAAAATAGCTTCCTCCACTGTGGGCTGGATGTGGTTTTAGTGAGAAAAACGATTTTCATCAAATACGGTAGATTTTTTTTTGTAACAATAGTGCAAGATAACAGTTAAAAGCTTACTTAAGATACATGAATACTTTGTGTTTCATTTCAAAAACTGAATTAATTCATAATATGAGTGTAAAGTCCTGTGTTGCATATATGCAACAGGGGGCTTGATGTTTACTTGTTGCTTATATGCAACATCGGGAATTAAAGGAATAAACTTAAAAATATTTTTGTAAGCTTTTAAAAATGATTCAGAAGTAATTTGAGAAAAGATAAACAGTATTAATATGCTCAAAAATGTAATCTAAAGTCTATTGCAACCGATTATATTCAAGTCATTTGCTTCTTTTATTACCTATGATGACATAATATGCATTGCAGTGAAGGTTGCATATCTGCAACGACAGACATAAGATGCAAAAATGATATGATTTTAAGCCTTTCCCAGACAAGCCCTTATTTTTACGGCTTTAGGATACATGGTTTTGGAAAACACTGAGAAAATGCTCATTACCCTTATAGGGAAAAAAACTCATGATTTGAGCCACCGTTATTTTGTCTTCCGCAAATACTTTCAGTTTGGACGAGTCCAAAAGTTTTTCAACTGGTAAAGTGTTAATCAGAAGTATTCACTGTTCATAACTGATCAAGCCAACATCTATTTAAACAGTTTAACCCCTAGTCAGACAAACAATACCAGTACCCGAAGAGCAGTCATGTGGAAGGTTTTTTTTTATATAATCAAAGTCTTTTTTTTTCAATTATTCATTCAGAATCTGTAAACAAAGACATCAGCAGTTGCAGGGGACCTATTACTGGCAATAAATTACAATAACTGTGACTCTGGGGAGCTTTGTTAAAGTTCTGGAGATTGGTATAAAATCTCAAAATCAGTTGCAGATGGTGGTGGTACATATTCCTGTTTTAGCACACCCTCATAGTCACGGTTATCAATGCCTGGCTTTGGTACAAGAGGCATTGTGGAATTTCGCACAACAAAACCATTGAAACTCTGTGCATTCATAGATGATTTGCAACGGTTACCTGTCTCATTATTATATGTAGTGTTGAGTGACTAGGTGTTTACAAGATATAAAATATGTTGTCACTTCTGAGGTATTTCTTACTTATTTCATGCTTTTCGGTAGTCTATCGAGAAATAAGGGTGGGCTGTCCAACTCTATCACCCACCAGCAATAGCAACAAACAAAAGATCAATCAAGAGGCGATTCCAATCGATGATTGCAGCCAAGATGCTGTGGGTCACTTTCCCGAGGAAGATTTAAATTCCCAGCTTTCCCAAAGTGTTTGAAATGTGACGTTCTTTTATGCCTTAACAAAGACAGAAACTGCCCAACTGCATCTCACATCGTTTGATTTTACGGTCTTTTACCCCGCTTTCAACATTATTTCAGCGATTTCACGGTGACGGCTTACATATTCATGTATTTCCTGGGTTTTTACAAGTACTAGGCTAGGGCTGTAAAGAGTCTTGTCCAAGGAAACTCCCACGAAAGGCACAGTGGATCCATTGAGGCTCAAACCCGGGGCCTCCAGGTCATGAGCAGGCACCCTGCATTTCACATGTGAAGAACGAGAAAAGTTCTCAGTGACGATATACGTTGATTTATTTCACAGTGTTTGACTGATTGATTGACTGATTGATTGATTGATTGATTGATTGGTTGGTCAGTTGATTGATTGATTGATTGATTGATTGATTTTAGTTTTATGCCATCTTTAACTGTATTTCAGTCATATCATGGCGGTCAGTGCACCTATAAATACAGATAATCTTGAATTAGATTTAGAGAGACTAACAGTTTGAAATTTCTTGAATTTGATTGAATTAAAGCATGTTAATTATGTTTAAATCACAATAAATAGTTTTCTTTGTTAAAGAAACAAATGTTAAAAGACAGCAGAATAGTTTACTTTACTTAAAGAATAAAAAATAAAACATGTTCCATATATGCAACATTTTTTCAGCAGCCCACTGTTGCATAAATGCAACATGTTCTGAAATCTAGAAAATACAACATATCACTTAAATCTAACCATTTATTAATATAAACCTTTCCATAAAGCCAAAATACTGAATTAAATAATTTTTGAATTGATATAAAGGGGTTTGGGCACTACAGGGATAGACTACGCTTAAATTTTGTCTTGTGGTATTGAGTTAACCACTTAACCTTTTACCAAACGACAAAATTTTAGACAAGTCAAAATTGAAAGAATTTGCAGATGACACAATAAATGTGACTGAAAATTTGAAGTTAGTTATAGATAGGGTAGAAAACATTGTGGGAAAAGGAGAAAATGCTGGTTACCAGCATTTTCTCCTTTTCCCACAATGTTTTCAAAGGGCTTCTTTCCCAGGGTTGTTAAAAAGTGGCAATTTGCGGTAAAGGGTTATACAAGCCTGTTTTCATGTTTTCTATTTTCTTGATAAAAACGCAGACATTGTATGTTTTCTCCATTTTGCGTTCTGTTCTTGGTTTCAGCTTTCCAGACAAAAACAGATGCTTTATGCCAAAACTGCCATGTTTACGTGTCTCAAGTGTTTTGCAAAGGTTCTAATGTGGGATCTCATTATATTTGTATATTTTTACCTTTCAGGCCCCTTCCCACTTAACCAAATATTCACCATTTTCAGCCCTTTATCACACAATGTTGACTTTTTATGACCCTGAGAAAGAAAGATGTTGAAAAAATTTATGGGAAAAGGAGAAAATACTGATGACCAGCATTTTCTCCTTTTCCAACATTGCTTTCCACCATACCACAATCAAATTGCAATTTTTGATTCACATTTATTTTGTCAGCTGCTAATGTTTTCAATCTGTTTTAGTCCAAAATTTGCTCTACTGGTAAAAAGTTCAAATGACTTTTAGAGAGAGAGTAAAGCTGCCAGCAGCTTGAACCACAATTTGTCCATATCTATGACAACATGTTGCTCAAATGATGGGATTCTCTTAGAAAGGCTAGAAGCATTGCAGGAAAAAGGAGAAAATGCTGGTAAAAAGCTTTTTCATCTTTACCCACAAAGCTTTTTAACCCTTTACCACACGATCCCGACTTTTAACGATCCTGAGGAAGAAGCCTCTTGAAAACATTTAGGGAAAAGGAGAAAATGCTGGTAACCAGCATTTTCTCCTTTTCCCACAATATTTTCTACTCTTCCCGTAACAAATTTCAAATTTTCAGTCACATTTACTTTATCGTCTGCAAAAGCTTTAAATTTGGACCAGTCTAAAATTTTGTCGTTTGGTAAAAGAGTTGAAAGTTTTACCTCAGGGTCGTCAGGATGCCAGATTGTCTGGTATAGGGTTGATTGAATGCCAAAAAACATTTACAGGCAGTAGAAAAACCAAAATATTGCGGTGTCAAGACAGACTTGGCTAGAATCTGATGTCTAACAGTCTAGATAAGAGATCAAACTAGAAGTGTCTAAGGCCAACAAGTACCATCCACCAGTTGGCTTCATTCGGCATACCTCGGGTGATCTGGTGATCAAATCCCTCAGCTGTATCACGTAGCTTGATATGCACCTACACGGTACATTTCGCACGTTTCCGGAAGCACACCGTTTTACCGTTATTGGAATTGTAAGGCTCCTCTTAAAAAAGAAAACATGAGTCAATTTTCTATCGTTATCTTTCTAAGAGTATTTCAGTCGGCAAACCGTTTGTACATTCAATTTTTAGTGTGGTTTATCAATTCCGTTAGGAGCTTTCATCGACAGATCGATAGAAGTGAATAACTTCACAGTGGTTGTTCATGTCGTTGCTAAGCAATCTACAGGGGCGCCGCCATGTTTAAGATCATGTGATTGGTAGTTCAAAATGGAAGCCTCCCTTATACAGACGAGGTTAGATGTAGGTACGGAATCGGCCGAGTTGTGACGAGTGCAGTTGGCTTGTCACTAGATTAGAAAAAACAATTCAAAGGGCCATAACTCATGTAACCCTTCACTACACAATCGCAAGATTTAACTCTTTACCACACCATCCCGACTTTTAACGACGCCGATGTAGAAGCCTTTTGAAAAAATTGTGGGAAAAGGAGAAAATGCTGGTAACCAGCATTTTCTCCTTTTCCCACAATGTTTTCTACCCTATCAAAGACAGATCGCATCATTTGAGCCACATTGAAATTGTCGTCTGCAAATGCTTTCAATTTGGACTGGTCTAAAATTTTGTCATCTGGTAAAGAGTTAACAGCCCCAAAGCTTCACCAAACAATCGCACGATTTAACAACCCCAAAGGAGACTTTTGAAAACATTCTGGGAAAAAAATGAACTACTTGTAACCCCAATTCACTCTTTACCAAACAACAAATTTTTAGACTTATCCAAAATGAAAGCATTTTGCAGATGACATTATGGGCTGGAAAAATGGAGTTTGTTTTGGAAAGCTAGAAAATGTTGTGGGGAAAAGGAGAAAATGCTGGTTAAAAGCAATTTTAATTTTTTCCCACAATGTTTTCAAAAGGCTTCTTTCTGAGGATCATTCAGTCGGGGTTGTGTGGTAAAGAGATAAACTTTTAACCTTTACCACAGAATACCGAGATTTAACGAACCTAGGGAAGAAGCCTTTTTAAAACATTGTGGGAAAAGGAGAAAATGCTGGTAACCAGCATTTTCTCCTTTTCCTACAATTTTTTCTGCCCTTTTAGAATCAGGTTTAGAATCAGGTTTCACATATAATCATAATCATGACATATAATAGTCACACATAATTTGTCATCTACAACAGCTTTGATTTCAGACGAATATAAAATTTTGTCGTTTGGTAAAGAGTCAAAGCACATTTCACAACTACAGCTGCTTTTTCAGCAAGAGTAGATCACGAATCACACTGCTCAAATTGTGCAGTCTGATCTTTGATCTACTCTACAAACGGTACTCAAACACTATAGACAAAATATCAACCATGAAAATGCACTAATTTTGATCTTATTTCTACACTGAAAATATCTGTTGGGTTTATTTGGCACACCAAGGGTTAACCCTTTACCGCACAATGGGAAAGAAGCCTTTTGAAAACACTGTGGGAAAAGGAGAAAATGCTGGTAACCAGCATTTTCTCCATTTCCCGCAATGTTTTCTATCCTATCAAAGAAAAATTGCACCATTTGAGCCACACTGAAATTGTTGTCTGCAAATGATTTCAATTTGGACAAGGCTAAAATTTTGTTGTCTCGTAAAGGGTTAACCCTTTCCCAAACAAGCCCTGGTTTTCACATGTCTGCAGTACAAGTCTTTTGAAACACTGTGGGAAAAGGAGAAATTGCTCGTAACGAGCAATTTCTCCTTTTCCCACAGTGTTTTCTACCCTTTTTGATAACTTTCTGCCGTTTTCATCAAATTTAAAATTGTCATCTGCAAACTCTTTCAATTTGGACCAGTCCAAAATTTGTCGTTTGGGAAAGGGTTAAACCTTATACTGCTAAATTAGTGGAATGAAATTTTCAAGCCCATAGTAAATACCCAAATTTTGCAATTTCAAAGGTAACTGAGCGCGACTCACTGTCCCGATAGGACAGTGTAGATCCAAGATCAGACTGCACTTTCTGATCTTGATCTACACCGTCTGCAAAAGGTCAGTGAGTTGCGCTTAGCAGCTTAGGAGTTAATTTTGTGAGAGTTTATAGCTTTTCCTTAAGCACAAGGTTATATTAACATCAAAGAAGAATTTCAGTATCTTTTCCTCAATATTGTCAATATCCGTATTTACAGGGTATGGTCTACCAGTAACCTAATGCAATTATAGGGCGATAGGGCAGCAGCAGCCTTCACAAGCCTTGTGTTTAACTCTACCAAACAACAAAATTTTCGACTGGCCCAAATAGAAAGTATTTGCAGACTACTTATCAAATTTACCTGGAATGATGGTAAATATCTTTGAAAGTGCAGAAAACCTTGTAGGAAAATGAGAAAATGCTGGTTTGTAGCTTAAACGAGGATACTTGTCTTTGATACAGTAAAAAAAATTGTAGCTTAAATGAGGATATCTGTCTTTGATACAGTAAAAAACATTGTTGGAAAAGGAGAAAATGCATTTTCTCCTTTTCCCACAATGTTTTCAAAAGCCTTCTTTCTCACTGTTGTTAAAAAGTCGACGTTGTGAGGGGAAATTGGTTAAACTGTGTTTGGCAACTTCATACGTGGCTGTGTTTCTGAAACCTGTTTGTACATGCACCACACTATTTCCAAGCCACTGTTCTAGTTCTGGTGACAAGTTTGAGCAAACTCTCCTCATTTCCATCATACTTTCAAAAATATACAAACGGGAACATTGCATCATGTGGAAGAAAGGGTTTTCTCTTAGGTGAGGATTTATTCCACAAATAAAATCAGAAAAATCTAAACTCCCCAATTTTTGCTCAACATCTGTTGATTTAATAAAACCTGCTATATTTACCCTTGGAGTGCCGCAAAAAAAAAAAAACCCAACAGGTATTTTGAGTCTGGAAAAAAGGAGCCTAATAAATGCAATTTCAATGTTGCTTTTGTCTGAATGTCTCCGAAAAAGCAGACAGTGTAGATCAAAGATCAGACTGCATGTTCTGTGCAGTCTGATCTTGATCTGCACTGGCTGTGAAGGTAACTTTAGTTTCTAAAGACTGTTCTGGGTTAGTTAAGGTCTGCACATTTTTTGCAACCTTGCTGTGATGATGGGATTTGCCTTTGAAAGTGTACTAGACATAGTGGGGACAGGACTTGTCCCAACTGGAAGGAATTACAGGCCACAAAACCATCATAATTCATTTTCTCGTTTCCCACAATGTTTTCTACCCTATCAAAGACAATTTATATCATTTGATTCATATTTCAATTGTCATCTGCAAATGCTTGCAATTTAGACCAGTCTACATTTTTGTTGTTTGGTAAAGAGTTAAGACTCAACTAAGCAAAATACACAGACTTAATTAACAGACTTAAGTCCATGATTTTGCCAAGTTGAGTCCAAAACGTCTGTAAACACAGGACTTGAGAATGTTTCATAAGTCTGTTAATGCCGATGAAACTCTGAAATAACAACCTCAATTTAAGTCGGAACATAACACCAGTAGTCTGTTTTCAGATTTGAGTAAAGCAACACACTGAAGTTTTTTTGTGATACCAGGCCCTGAATTTTAACCACCTTCATGGATATGGCTTTTGAAAACATACTCCGGGAAAGAGCTAACAGCATTTTCTCCATTCCCTACAATGTTTTCTTACCCTTTCAAAGTAAAATTCCAATATTTGAGCCACAATTAATTTGTCGTCTGCAAAATGCTTTCAATTTTGGCCAGGCTAAACTTTTGTCATTTGGTAAAGAGTTAACCCTTTACCACACAATCCCGACTTTTAACGACCCTGACAAAGGACCCTTTTGAAAACGTGGGAAAAGGAGAAATTGCTGGTAACCAGCATTTTCTCCCTTTCCCACAATGTTTTCTACCCTTCCCAAAATGAATTTCAATTTTAAAGTCACTTTTATTTTGTCATCTGCAACTGCTTTCAATTTCAGCCAGTCTAATATTTTGTCGTTTGGTAAAGAGTTAAAATCTCAAGTATAAGCATCACTGTGACAAGATGAGAATATGAAGAAGTTCTTTAACTTCAACTCTGTACTAAGCAACAAAATTAAGAGCTCCAGATAAGAGGGAGTGACAGTATTCTAAATCCATTATTTCTCTTCCCAACCCAATGTTGTGGGTACGCATTAGAATTGTCTCGCAGAGACGATTCTAATGAGTACCCATAACATTGGGTTTAGTGGAGAAGAATTAATATTTTTTAGTTTGAAATCAAAATCATTCCCTCTATCTGTAGCTTTGAAGACTAAACCAAATTGAAAGCATTTGCAGACCACAAATTAAATGTAGTGCAGATGATGATTTCTGACTTAGATGGGTAGAAAACATCGTGGGAAAGGAGAAAATGCTGGTTACCAGCATTTTCTCCCTTTCCCACAATGTTTTCAAAGTCTTTTTTTCTCAGAGTCGTTAAAACTCGGGATAGTGTGGTAAAGGGTTAACCTCTAGTTCAAGGAAATTATATAGGAAATGAATCAAATATGACTTGGTGAATGAGAATGAAGTAATACTTTCAACTGATTACACACTTTTTCTCCTCTTCCTTCAGCGTTTTCAAAAACTTCCTTCCTACGAATCATTTACCGCATAATGCCGCGTTTTGATGACCCTGGGAAAGAAGCCTTTTGAAAACATTGCGGGAAAAGGAGAAAATGCTTGTAACTAGCATTTTCTCACTTTCCCAAAATGTTTCCCACCCTATCAAGAGAAAATTGCACCATCTGAGCCACAATGAAATTGTCATCTGCAAATCCTTTCAAGTTGGACAAGGCTAATAATTATGTTGTCGTCTGGTAAGGGGTGAAAACACAAGATTGTTTGGTAAAGGGTTTAAAATGGCTTGCAGGTATGCTGTCGCATTTCCCTCTTTACCAGATTACCCCTACAAAATTTCAGTGTCCTTACTGTTGCAATTTCCAGATGGCAAATAAACTCTTTACCACACAATCCCAGTGTTAACAAGCCTGATAGAAAGGGCTATAGGAAACACTGTGGGAAAAGGAGAAAGCTTAAAGCTGGTAAAGAGCATTTTCTCCTTTTCCCACAATGTTTTCTACCCTTTCACAAATAAAAACTTTCATTTGAGTAACATTTTATTAATCATATGCATGTGCTTTCAAATTGGATCTGTCTAAATATCTGCTGTGTGGTAAGGAATTAAATGCAGACTTGCCTCTGATAGGCTAGGAAGTAAGGAGGAAAAATGAACCAACATTTTTTTTTCCTTTTCAAAGAAAGTTTTCATCACGGTCATTAAAATAAAGGATCACTAGGTGAAGGTTTTACTGACATAAAACAAGGAAATGGACTACATATTAAAGATAAAATCTAATAATGAATTTAACCTTTACCACACAATCCCGACTTTTAATGACCCCGAGGAAAAAGCCTTTTGAAAACATTGTTGGAAAAGGAGAAAATGCTGGTAACCAGTATTTTCTCCTCTTCCCACAAGGTTTTCTATCCTATCAAAGATAGTAATCATCATTCGAGCTACAGTTAATTTGTTGTCTGCAAATGCTTTCAATTTGGTTGAGTACAAAATTTTGTCATTTGGTAAAAAGTTGAGGCTAACATCAAACAATCAAGAGAGCCATGACTGCCCTGCATTGCTGTACTGACTGTCAAAAAAAGAGAAGTAATTTGCAAGGTCCAAAATTGATTTTTTTTATCCATCATGCAAGCAAGAAGGTCACAACAGCCCTGCATCACTCCACTATGAAATTGAGTAGTAATTTGCAAGGTCCACCACAGATTTTTCATTACTCAGAAATCTGAAATCCATGTAAACAATCCAAACTTTTAACGACATTAAGGACGAAGGCTTTTGAAAAGATAGTGGGAAAAGGAGGTTACCAAAATTTTCTCCTATTCCCACAATGTTTTCCATCCCTCCTCAACCATGATACACTATTTTAGCAAGACATGTCATCAGCTAATGCTTCATTTTGGATAAATCATTATTTTTGTTGCTTTGTAACAAGGTAAGCCATGCCTTCAACAGACATGTTTCAAGGGGTGAATATGAAACTATTCCATCTGTGGTTTGGAAAATTTTACCGGAGAGGGAAAAAAAAACCTCATTTCTGTGAAAAGCATTGTTAGATCGTCTTGTTGGGTTGAATTCACAACGTAGATAGAATAGTAGCCTGGCATTCAGGCCCTGCATTTAAGTCATTCTAATAAACAAGCTACACAACTATTGTAAACCCTCGGGAATATATGTTGTTACTTGCTCTTTATCTAAAATACAGGGCCTGGTCTGTTAAATCAGACCATGAGAACATTCTATGAGTGTATTTGCTTTGCAGTCTTATTTTGTGTTTTATTTTACAAAAATGCTCTATTTAACAGACTGATACCAGTCTAATGGAATAGTTTCACATGCTCAGTTTATTTGCTATCGAGGAATCTGAAAGGGGTCCAAAGAATCACTTATGCCAAAAATCAATGAATTTTGATCAGAGTATTTGACAAAAAATGTTGCTTTTGACAATGAAGAGAGACAAAATGGTTGCAATTTAAGCTCAAATGATTTATTTCACTTAGTCCATTACAGGCTTAGAAGTTATAAACAAGCTACATACACAATATATGAAATACACAAGGGACTTTGTTTTTGTTGCTGTGGTAACCAAGTTTTTACCATAAGTAATTTTCTTCAGCTCTTTACCACTCCAGAAAACTGTAGACTTGTCCAAACTGAAAGCATTTGCAGACCGCAACTTAACCCTTTCCCAAACAAGCCCTGGTTTTCACGTGTCTGCAGTACAAGTCTTTTGAAAACACTGTGGGACAAGGAGAAATTGCTCGTAACGAGCAATTTCTCCTTTCCTCACAGTGTTTTCTACCCTTTTTGAGAACTTTCTGCCATTTTCATCAAATTTAAAATTGTCGTCTGCAAACTCTTTCAATTTGGACCAGTCCAAAATTTGTCGTTTGGGAAAGGGTTAATTGTGACTCAGATGATGAAATTTGTCTTTGCTGGTTACCAGCATTTTCTCCTTTTCCTACACTGTTTTCAAAAGGTTTCTTCCACAAGGTCATTGAAAGTCAGGATTGTGTGAATTCTGAGGAATACTGTAAGTTCATTAGTTTCATAAGAAAGGACACACTAGATAAATGTTAAAACAGAAATATCCTTCTAAGGGATTGAATGAATAGCTTTTTGTTATATCACAGTGACAGCTTACATCAAAGTGTGTCCTGGGTTTCACCGAGATAAGACTAGGGCTCTGAAGTGTCTTGTCCATGGACACTCCCAGATAAACCTGTTGCTTAACCCTTTACCACACAATGACGCCTTTTGACGCCCCTGGGAAAGAAGCCTTTTGAAAACATTGTGGGAAAAGGAGAAAATGCTGGTAACCAGCATTTTCTCCTTTTCCCACAATGTTTTCTACACTATCAAAGAAACATTGCACCATTTGAGCCACACTGGAATTGTCGTCTGCAAATGCTTTCAATTTGGACAAGGCTAAAATGTTGTCGTCTGGTAAAGGGTTAATGAAACGTTTGAACCCAGAACTAATTGGGGAACGTGACAGTAGCTTAATCTGGCCCTCAATTGGTGTAGCTTAACAAATCTTAACTCCCTACCAAAAGACAATGGTTTAGACCAATCCAGATGGAAAGTTCTCCTTTAATGGAAAGGAAACATTGTGAGAAAAGGATAAAATGCTGGATATCAGCATTTTCTGCTTTCTCCAAAACGTTTTCAAAGCATTTTACCTGAGGGTCATTAAACTTGATTGCTTTCTAAATGCTTACAGTCCACTTAACATAGCACTTTAACTCTTTACCAAACAACAAAATTATGACTCAAACAAATTGAAAGCATTTGCAGACCATAAAACGCTATGGCTCAAGAGATGACTTTTGTCTTTTGATAGGGTAGAAAACATTGTGGGACAAGGAGAAAATGCTGGTTACCAACATTTTCTCCTTTTCCCACAAAGCATTCAAAAGCCTTCTTCTTCTGGGTCGTTAAAACTCGGGATTGTCTGGTAAAGAGTTAAGGTATATCTACTGCCTCCTAAACCAAATCTGAAGTTGACCAATTGTAGGAAAAGCTTTGTAAATTGGGATAACTGCACACAAACAGAGACCCTAATGCATAAATGCATTTGACAACATTAGAGCATAAGGAGAAATGATTCCTTACGTGTCACTTCTCCTTTTTCCACAATTTTTCAGCAAGAGGAAAAAAGTTGTCAGCACAGGGTTTAGTGTTAACTCTTTACCAAACAACAAAATTTTAGACTGGTCCAAACTGAAAGCATTTGCAGACGACAGCATAAATTTGGCTCAAAAATTGAAATTTGATTTAGGAGAAGTAGGAAATATTGTGGGAAAAGAAGAAAATGCTGGTTTCAAGCATTTTCTCCCTTTCCCACAAGGTTTTCAAAGGCCTTCTGCGGGGCTATTTGGTAAAGGGTTAACTCTTTACCACGCAATCCCGACTTTTAGCCACCCTAAAAAGGAGGCCTTTTGAAAACATTGTGGGAAAAGGAGAAAATGCTGGTGACCAGCATTTTCTCCTTTTCCCACAATGTTTTTTACCCTTCCAGAAACAAATTTCAATTTTTGAGTCCCATTTGTTTTGTTGTCTGCAAATGTTTTCAATTTGGACCAGTCTAAAATTTTGTCGTTTGGTAAAGGGTTAATTGATGGAACAGACAGTATGGCCACCTAGCTTACCATTATATACAAACTCCTCTGAGGATTCAGCTTTGTAAGTGATCCTTCTGTGATCTCTCCCTGGAAGAGGAAACCACTTACTCCACATCCTTTACTATATAATCCTGTGTTTCATCCCTTAACTCTTTACCAAATGACAAAAATATAGACTGGTCCAAATTGAAAGCATTTGCAGACGACAATTGAAATGTGAATCAAATGATGTAAATTGTCTTAGATAGGGTAGAAAACATTGTGGGAAAAGGAGAAAATGCTGGTTACCAGCATTTTCTCCTTTTCCTACAATGTTTTCAAAAGGCTTCTTCCTCAGGGTCGTTAAAACTCGGGATTGTGTGGTTAATCGCACAATTGCACCTTTTAACAACCCTGAGAAATAAACCTTTTGAAAACATTGTGGGAAAAGGAGAAAATACCTGTAACCCAGCATTTTCTCCTTTTCCCACAATTTTTCTACCCCTCCAAAGACAGTTCGCAGTTTTTGAGTTGCATCTAATTTGTCTCCTGCAAAGGCTTTCAATTTGGACATGCACAAAATTGTTTTGTTTGGTATAAGGTCAACCCTTTATTACACTACAGAAATTCTGACTTACCCAAGTTGGAACTAAGTTGGAAGTATTACTAAGACAAAATAACCAGGGTCTGTATTCACCAACCATTCTTGAGAACATTCTTTATCTCATTCTCCAAGTTTTTCAAAATTTGAAAATAACACCACTTCTGATTGGCTAAACCAAATGGTTAAGCCAATCAGAGGCTGTGTTACTTTCAAATTTAGGAAATTCTGGAGAATAAGACAATGAATGTTCTTAGGAATGGTTGGTGAATACGGACCCAGAGCTCAAATGATGACCAATGAAATTTGTCTTTCATAGGGTAGAAACATGGGAGAAAAAGCAGAAAATGCTAGTTACCGGCATTTTCTCCTTTCCCTATGAGGTTTTTCAAATGCCTTTTACCTCAGTGTTGTTCAAAGTCAGGATTGTGCAGTTATAGGTTAATAGGCCATAGAAAAAGGGCTTTTGAAACATTGTGGGAAAAGGAGAAAAATGCTGGTTACCAGCATTTTCTCCTTTTCCTGACAATGTTTTCAATCCTTCCAAAAGACCAATCACAGCTTTCAGCCAAGTCAAACTTATCATCTGCATTAAAGTTTTGCTGTCCTCTCTGGTAAAATGATATCTCATTACTTTCTGTAAAAAGACCCTTTTGTCTTGCATCTACCACAATGTAAAACATTGTGGAAAGAGGAGAAAAATGGCACAGAATGTGGAATTTCTCTAAAGAAACAGTATCTTCACATGTGCTTATTCCTATATCAAACTATCAACCTTAGAAAAGATTTAACCCTTTACCACACAATCCAGACTTTAAGCAACCCTGAGACTTTTGAAAACATTGTGGGAAAAGGAGAAAATGCTGGTTACCAGCATTTTCTCCTTTTCCCACAGTGTTTTCTACCCTATCAATTACAAAAGTCATCATTAAGTTACATTTAATTTGTTGTCTGCAAAAGCTTTGAATTTGGTCTAGCCCAAAATCTGTCATTTGGTAAAGAAATAATTCTAACCTCAGCATTCGTTCAAGTTGGACTAGTCTCAAATTTTGTCTTCAAGTAAAGAATCATAGGTTCATAGAAGACAGTTCATGACCTATCAACTTCATGGCAGAAAAAAATCACTGCCACATCTCATTTTTCTGAGATAAAAAAACAAAATGGAGATAAAATCTGTGTATAGAGAACAAAGTGTGGGGTCTTAAACAGAAAGGAGGTTCGCACATAAAAACTCATTACTGTACTGATCTCTCAAAATCTGGGTCTTACAGTGATAGATTTTTCAGTGGCTTTTTTTAGTAAATTCCCCATTGTACATAATCTTATGTTAAATTTTACTCAAAATTTCGAATCGTCTTTGGAAACTCTCATGGTACCTTAAGAATGATGAACAAAATGGATTCAGAAGGCCAAAATGATCTTCAGGGTATAATTAACCCTTTACCACACAATCCCGAGTTTTAACGACCCTGAGAAAGAAGCCTTTTGAAAACATTGTGGGACAAGGAGAAAAATGCTGGTAACCAGCATTTTCTCCTTTTCCCACAATGTTTTCTACCCTTCCCAAAACAAACTTCAATTTTTTGGTAACATTTAATTTGTCGTTTGCAAATGCTTTCAATTTGGAGCAGTGTAAAATTTTGCCATTTGCTAAAGGGTTAACAGTTAAAGTCTTGGTAACATATATATAGTGTAGGCATGTTATATGCTTGAACAGATGATACCATTGTACAAGTGCAAGCTATATGCCTGAACGCTTGATAACATTGTGAAGGCGCTATATGACTGACCACCGTATAATATTGTGCTGGTGCAGGCTATAAGCTTGAACACTTGATAATGTAGTGCAAATGCGGGCTATATGCTTGCACAGCATTATAATATCATGCAGGTGCAGGCTATATGCCTGAACACTTGATAATGTTGTGTAGGTGAAGGCTTTTATGCATGAACACTTGATTACATTATGTAGGTGCAAGGTATGGGCTTGAATAGCACTATAACATTGTGCAGGTGCAAGCTATGGGCTTGAATAGCACTATAACATTGTGCAGGTGCAGGCTATGGGCTTGAATAGCACTATAACATTGTGCAGGTGCAGGCTATATGCCTGAACACTTGATAATGTAGAGCAGGCTCAAGCTATAAGATTAAACACTTGATAAAATTGTGAAGGTGCAAGCTAAGCTTGAAGAAATGATGAAGAGGCATGAGTTTTTTGCCAGTGTTTTGTTGTGCAAAGAGACCTATATGCCAATGTTTTATTGTAAAATTTTAGAAAGACATATGTGACTATGATTTGCATTGCTATTTGAAGTTTTGATTGTTAAATAACCATCAGATTCTACCAATCCTTCGCCATAAAATCCCTTGTCATAATGTCCCTACGGGAAAAATCTTAACTCTTTACCAAATGACAAAATTTTGCTCTGGACCAAATTCGGAGTATTTCCAGACGACAAATTTGATGTTTCTTAAATGGAAATTTCTGTATTTGATAGGGTAGAAAACACTGTGGGAAAAGGAGGAAATGCTGGTTACCAGCATTTTCTGCTTTTCCCACAATGTTTTCAAAAGCTTTCTCTTTTAGGGTCGTTAAAACTCGGGATTGTGTGGTAAAGAGTTAAACTATTTTCGGAAAAGGAGAAAATGCTGGTATAACCTGCATTTTCTTCTTTTCTTACAATGTTTTCTATTCTACCCTTTCAAATAAACATTGTGTCATTTGCATCACAAAGAATTTGTCATCTGCAAGTGCTTTGAATTTTGTCTTCTGGTAAAGAATGAAAGAACTTGATCAACAGCTTTTATTGACTGATTACATAATGATGCACATTTTCAATCAATATCGGGCTGCTTTGGTTATATCACAAAAAAGATATTCTGATAGTAGCAAGACTTAAGATCTTTACTACATATTCTGTACACTCTGATCTTGATCTGCATTGTCTG
The DNA here is from genome assembly GCA_945859785.2 of Tridacna gigas. Lineage (NCBI taxonomy): Eukaryota > Metazoa > Mollusca > Bivalvia > Cardiida > Cardiidae > Tridacna > Tridacna gigas. The sequence continues at coordinate 25,304,423 of OX244044.2, forward strand.
CAAGAGCACTTTTAAAACTTACTCTTGGTATGTCAACTCCCAATTAGGAGACAAAATATCAGATTCTTCACAAATAAAAGCATTTGCAAATCACACATTAATTTTGTCTAAAATGATGAAATTTAACTTTAAATGGGTAGAATAGCATTGTGGAAAATAGGGAAAATACTGGATAGAAGCATAGTCTCCTTTTTCCACATATTTTCCAAATATTTTCAAAAAACTTCTTCTTCACACGATTATTTGGTATAAGGGATTAATACATAAAATCATGTAAAACAATGTCACAGAAGTGGACATCAATCACTGCAAGTCATTTCTCCTTTCGCCACAATGCTTTCTGAAATTGATGTATGAACTGTAGATGGTTTGGTGTTTTTAAGCAGTCTAGCAGATACTCTATTACTGTACGTCACAAAGGTTATTGTTGACGTCCCTAAGGTAACAGCTTTTGAAAATGGTGTGATAAACACAGTTACATAATTACACGAAATATTTGAGCCATGCTCTGTGAAAAGGGGGCTCAATGCATCTGAAAAGTATCAACCCAGGTCATGCAGTTACATAATTTTACGAAATATTTGAGCCATGCTCTGTGAAAAGGGGGCTTAATGCATCTGAGAAAAGTATCAACCCCGGTCAGCCAGGTCAGGCTGACCTGGGCTGAAACTTTTCGTTATCGGTCAATTTTCTGTAGGGCAAAGGGCTAGTCTACCTCATGATTTAGTCGGTTGTTAGACAAAATTGATTTTATGGATCCATAATTATGTTATGACTTGCCTGGAATAATGCAACGCGGAGATGCACTAACCCCCTTTTGCCAGAGCATAGTTCATTTCTGTTTACACTGCATTATCTTTCCACAAGCTTGTCATCCCATACAAGTTTGTGTTTCAAAGCTTTTCTTTTTCAGAGAGTTCAGTTAAAGATACATCCTTACAGCAAGACAGAAGGAACACTGTTAAAACCTGAATGTATGTAGAATAGCTCAGAATCTGGTCAGCTGTGTAAACATAGATAAATTACCAAAAACATGGTCTAAGGGATAAAGAAACTCATTCAATTTGTCCTCATTCAAAACTGGAAACAACAACAGTGATTTCTTTGAAGGCCTCCAAAAAATTAAATGTATTTTCTGTCATAATCTGTGCAACCTTGCAGTCGCCAGGGGAAAAATTTGACATGAAGATACAATAATGATTATAATAGTTTCATAATGTTAATGATAGAATGGGTAAAAAACTGGCTGAAAATGATTATAGATGTATCTTTAACAATTTCTATTCAAAACACTTTCTTCTTCAACAAATTTAGTTTGTATTTACATAATTTGTAATTACAGATATTTTCTTATTCAAAGAATTTAGTTTACAATACAATTTGTATTAAAGATATTTTCTTTTTCAAAGGGTCTACTTTACAGTACGATCTGTATTCCAAATATTTTTTTCTTCAAAAATTTTAGCTTACAATACTATTCCTGATATTTCTTCTTCAAAGAGTTTAGTTCACAATATGTATTTGAAACTTTTCTTTTTCTAAGAGTTCAGATCACAATTTGTATTCCAGGTATTTTTTTCTTCAAAGAATTTAGATCACAATATGTTTTCATTTTTTTTTCTTTTTCAAAGACGTTAGTTTACATTTTGTATTCCAGATATTTTCTTTTTCGAAGAATGTGGTTCACAAAACAATTTGTACAAACTCAGCAAAATAATAACTCTTTACCAGACGACAAAATTTTAGCCTTTTCCAAATTCAAACCTTTTGCAGATGACATAATTAAATGTTACTCTAAATATAAAATTTGTCCTCCACAGGATTGAAAAGGTTTTTGACCCTTTCAAAAACAAATTCCACTAGTTAAACCTCATTTGATTTGTCGTCTGCAAATGCTCTGGAATTGTACCAATATAAAATCTTGTTGTTTGGTAAGGAGTAAATCCATATGATACTGAACCCTATGTAGTAGCTGATGCGGATAGTGCAGATCAAGATCAGATGGCACAGAACATGCAGTCTGATCTTGTGCATTTTCAGACAACAAATAAAAAGATATTCAAATGATGGGATTTGTATTAGAAAAGGTCAAAAACATTGTGGGATAAGGACAGATTGCTGGTTTTCCACAATGTTTAGAAAAGCCTTCTCACCAAGAGCTGTTAAAACTCAGGGATAACTCTTTACCACACAATCACAAATTTTAAAGACCTTGAGGAGGAATGCTTTTGAAACCATTGCAAGAAAAGGAGAAAATGCTGATAACCAGCCTTTTCTCCTTTTCCCACAATGTTTTCCACCCTTTCAAAGGCAAATCCTATACTTTGAACCATATTTAACACTTTTCCACACAATGTAATGACTCTGAAGAAGAAGGCCTTTAAAAACATCTTGGGAAAAGGAGAAATAGCTGATAACCAGCATTTTCTCCTTTTCCCACGATGATTTCTAACCTTTAAAAGATTGAAATCACCATTTTGGTCACATTCAGTTTGTCGTCTACAAATGCTTTCAATTTGGATAAGTCTTAATTTCAAAGAATGGTAAAGGGTTAATTTGTTATTTGCATATGCTTGGATTTGGACCACTCTAAAATCTTATCTTGTGGTAAAGAGTTAATGATACGCAATTGCTCTCCTGATTTTGTTATCCATAATTACAGAAAAAAAAAATCAACAAAATCATATTACTTTTCCCTTCCTGAATACTGTCTTATACTTTCAGCAACAACAAGTCACTGAAATTTTCAAATGATATCTCACAAAAAATTTAATTAAACCTTTACAATTGTCTGTAATTCAACAAACACCCACTATATCCCAAATAAAATCCATGGCAACAATGTTTCTAATATGACAAAAATTATCACAGAGCGAAAGTATCACAAATTTTCTAGCTTAATTTTTCACCTCTGATCACCGATAATTTTCCGTAAACCTATCCACTTGATGTTAAATCACCAATCACTGACTGCTAAACTCTCCTCCTCCACACGCCAATGAAACGGAGGTAATGAGGAGGGGAGGTAGCCGTTAGTCTATATTGGACATAGTTGGTTGTACAAGAAATCACTGTGATCTATCTGCTTGTTGATATGTAAACATGTCTGGGGTTTTCCTGTTTAAAGCCCGCCATTATAAAATTTATCTTTTACCGATGATTTCTTATCAAGCATAAATTTAAACCTTAAAACCACACTGACTTTTAACGACCCTGAGAAAGTAAGCTTTTCAGAAAACATTCTGGGAAAAGGAGAAAATGCTGGTAACCAGCATTTTTTTCTCAACCAACAATGCTTTCAAGCCTACCAAACACAAATTTCAATTTTTGAGTTACTTTTATTTTGTTATCTGCAAATGCTTTCAATTTGGACTGGCCGAAAATTTTGTTGTTTGATATAGAGTAATGAGAAAAAACATCCCAATTTTTTAAATATTTCACATCCAAAATTTTACACATAAATTCCTATACATGTAGTTTAGATTTAACTTAAATGTACTTATATATAAGGTTTTCCTGGCTTTTTTTATTGAAAGTACCTCACACAATGTTCTCCTCATGCAACTGACTGCATTCCCACTCAACCACATTAAAAAAATAATGATCAGAGGTGAGAAAGGAATGAATCCTTTGCAATGACTATCATCAGTCCTCAGAGATATTTTGGCCAGTTGGGGATTCAAACCAGTCACCCTCTGGTTTCAAGTCCTGTATGCTATGCACTGCACTACAGGGTTTGCACTGAGCTACAGGGTTCTTCAGGGTCATTCAAACACCCATATGTGTGGTAAAGATTTAACCCATTGAGAGCAGAATAAACCCAGCACACCTTTTCCTTGACCCTTCACCAAACGACAAAATTTTTGACTCCTCAAATTTCAAAATGTCTGCAGACAAAGTTTGAAACTGATAGATTCTAACTGGCCTAAGTTCTCTAATAGAGTAGAAAACATCGTGGGGAAAGGACAAAATGCTAGTTACCACCATTATCTCTTTTTTCCCCTATGTTTTAAAAAGGCTTCCCTGTCAGGTTTGTTACAACTACGGATTGTGTGTTAACCCTTTACCATGCAATCACGACTTTTAATGACCCTGAGAAAGAATAGCCTTCTGAAAACATTATGGGAAAAGGAGAAAATGCTGGTAACCAGCATTTTCTCCTTTTCCAAAATGTGTTCTACACTTCCCAAGTCTGCATATGCTTTCAATTTGGACTGGTTTAGAATACTGTCGTTTGGTAAAGAGTTAAAGGATTAACCCTTTACAAGACAACAAAATTTTAGACCAGTCCAAATTGAAAGCTTTTGCAGACGACAACATAAATGTGACTCAAAAATTGAAAATTGTTTTGGGAAGATTAGACAACATTGTGGGAAAAGGAGAAAATGCTGGTTACCAGCATTTTCTCCCTTTCCCACAATGTTTTCAAAAGGCTTCTCAGGGTCGTTAAAAGTCGGGATTGTGTGGTAAAGGGTTAACCCTTTACCACACAAAGATGACTTTCAATACTTCCCTCCAGGTCAACTTTAGTAGTTATGGTATATACACTTATCCCTTAACTCTTTACCAAACAACAAAATTTTGGACTGGTTCAATTTGAAGTCACTTGCAGATGACAAAATAAATATGGAACAAATGATGAAATATGTATCAGATCCACAAGAAAATGTTGTGGGAAAAGGAGAAAATGCTGCTTACCAGCATTTTCTCCTTTTCCCATAATGTTTTCAAAAGCCTTCTTTTCTAAGGCCGTGAAAACCCCGGATTGTCTGGTAAGGGTTAAAGGGAATAAACCCACTGGACATATTCAGTATAGTAGTAAGTCCCAAATAACTGCAGTTTGATGGCTGCTTTTGTCTATAGTGTTTAAATCTTTACCAAATGACAAAATTTTAGACTGGTCCAAATTGAAAGCATTTACAAACGACAATATAAATGTGACTGAAACATTGAAATTTGTTTTGTGAAGGGTAGAAAACATTGTGGGAAAAGGAGAAAATGCTGGTTACCAGCATTTTCTCCTTTTCCCACGAGGTTTTCAAAAGGCTTCTTTCATAGGGTCGTTAAACGTCGGGATTGTGTAGTAAAGAGTTAAGCTAAGCTGACAGTGTAGATCAAAGATCAGACTGCACATTTTATGCAGTCTGATCTTGATCGACACTGGCCCCAAAAAGTAACTACTGTTGTGAAAGGTGTCTTAACTCTTTACCGCACAATCCCGAGTTTTAGTGACCCTGAGGAAATACTGTTCTGGACGGGGTCAAGTTGGAGAGGGGCTGTTCTGACACATTTCCCATCAAGGGTGGTTACTTTAACCCTTTACCAACCAGTCCTGAGTTTTAACGAACCTGCCGGAAAAAGCCTTTGAACACATTGCAGGAAAAGGAGAAAATGCTGGTAGCCTACATTTTCTCTTTTTCACACAATGTTTTCTACCCTTCCACAGACAAATCCATCATTTGATCTGATCAAAGTTGTCGTTGTCAAATGCTTTGAATTTGGACAAGTTGAATATTTTGCCATTTGGTAGAGTTAACCCTTTATCAGAAGACAAAATTTTTTTTTAGCCTTGCCCAAATTGAAAGCACTTACAGACGACAATTTCAGTGTGACTAAAATGGTGCAATTTTTCTTTGATAGGTCAGAAAACATTGTGGGAAAAGGAGAAAATGCTGGTCACCAGCATTTTCTCCTTTTCCCACAATGTTTTTTTAACAGGCTTCTTTCCCAGGGTCGTTAAAAGGCGGCAATGTGCAGTAAAGAGTTAACCCTTTCCCAAACAAGCCCTGGTTTTCACGTGTCTGCAGTACAAGTCTTTTGAAAACACTGTGGGAAAAGGAGAAATTGCTTGTAACGAGCAATTTCTCCTTTTCCCACAGTGTTTTCTACCCTTTTTGAGACCTTTCTGCCGTTTTCATCAAATTTAAAATTGTTGTCTGCAAACTCTTTCAATTTGGACCAGTCCAAAATTTGTCGTTTGGGAAATGGTTAATGGACAAAGTATGTTGCCAAAACAGCTTTAGCAATGATGTTGTCTTATTCACACAGCAGTATTTCCTGCAAGGCAAGAGTTAATCTTTGTTTGGGACTTTTGGTTCATTTTTTATACAGCATTGGCTCTGAATTTATGAGCAGGATCTCCCAATTGCCCATCCTAGAATATACACAAGATATGGAATATGCTGATTTTTGCAGACAGTCTAGATCTAAATCTGACAACACAGAATGTGCAGTGTGATCTTGGATCTAGATGTCTGCTGTTTTGTTGATATATTCTGACTGCAGCCTTGACACTTAACAGAGTCTATTTTATTAAAAAACCCTTTGCCAAACGACAAATTTGTAGACTAGTCTAAATTGAAAGCATTTGCAGACGGCAAAATGAAGGTGACTGAACAATTGAAATTTGTTTTCAGACGGGTAGAAAACACTGCGGGAAAAGGAGAAAATGCTGGTTACCATGCTCTGGAAAAAGGGGGTTTAATGTATATCTGTGATTCATTATACCAAGCAAGTCATCACATAATCATGGATCCATAAAATCCACTTAGTCTAACAATCAGCTGGATCTGGAGGTAGAATGGTCCTTTGACATGCAGAAAATCTGCAAGTAGCAAAAAGGTTTGATCCATGCCAGCCCCACAAAGTAATCAACCCTTTAACTCTTTACCACACAATCCTGAGTTTTTTCGACCCTGAGGAAAAAGCCTTTTGGAAACTCTTTGCCACACGATCCAGAGTATTACAGACCCTGGAGAAGTACACTTTTGAAAAAATTGTGGGAAAGGAGAAAATGCTGGCAACCAGCATTTTCTCCTTTTTCCACTCTGTTTTCTACCCTATCAAAGACAATAACCATCATTTGAGCTACACTTATTGTGTCGTCTGCAAATGCTTTCAATTTGGTCAAATCCAATATTCTGTCATTTGGTTCTGGTTTGTATTGGAGATTAATGCCATTTTAACAGCTTTGGTCATATCATGGCGGTCAATGACGCACCCATATGTTTCCTGGCTTTCTCACGCCAGTGCTGACACAACTTTCTTTCCAAAGCCACAGACTACTTTTCTCGCATGCATCAGAGGTGGGAGGCGAAAAATCGCTGGAAAAAAGGTTGCCTCAACCTGGTATCGAACCTGTCGTTTGGTAAAGAGTTAAAACTCATGATCGCTTCATTTGAAGTCGTATCAAATTTATTATATGTGAGTCATACTCTGTGAAAAGAGAGTTAACCCTTTACCAAACGACAAAATTTTAGACTGGTCCAAATTGAAGGCATTTGCAGACAACAAATTAAAGGCAGCCCAAATGATGAAATCTGCCCTTGATAGATTAGAAAACATTGTGGGAAAAGGAGAAAATGCTGGTTACCAGCATTTTCTCCTTTTCCCGCAATGTTTTCAAAGACCTTCTTCCTCAGGGTCGTTAAAAGTCGGGATTGTGTGGCAAAGAGTTAATGCATTTGCAAAAAAGTACTGACCCATGTCAGCCTGTGCAGTCCCCCATGTCAGCTTGCGCAGTGCGTGCAGGCTGACATAGGCGGAAAAACCTTTTACTGGTGGTCAATTTTCCGCATGTCAGTCGACTAGTCACAGTACCCCATTATTCAGCCAGTCGTTTGACAAAATGGTCTTTATGGATCCACAATTATATGTATATGATGACCTGCTTGGTATCACGGTGATGCATTAACTCTTTACCACACGACAAACATGTGGACTTGTCCAAATTGAAAGCATTTGCAGACGACAATTTAACCCTTTCCCAAACGACAAATTTTGGACTGGTCCAAATTGAATGAGTTTACAGACGACAATTTTAAATTTTATGAAAATGGCAGAAAGTTCTTTAAAAGGGTAGAAAACACTGTGGGAAAAGGGGAAATTGCTCGTTACGAGCAATTTCTCCTTTTCCCACAGTGTTTTCAAAAGATTTGTACTGCAGACACGTGAAAACCAGGGCTTGTTTGGGAAAGGGTTAACTGTGGCTCAAATGATGAAATTATGTCTTTGATAGGGTAGAAAACATTGTTGGAAAAGGAGAAAATGCTGGTTATCAGCATTTTCTTCTTTTCCTACAATCTTTTCAAAGGTCCCTTTCCTAAGGGTCGTTGAAAGTCTTGATTGTGTGGTAAAGGGTTAAGCCCCTTTTGCCAGAGCATGGTTCATATGCAAATGCTTTAAATAGTCATTTTTTTGTTGTTTTCCGGTAAAAGGCTAAGTTCATGACGTTGATATTGACTCCCCAATTCCCACTGGGCAAGAACTCTCCAGCTGAACAACCTTTGACATTTCTAATTCTGTTGAGATCTCTTCGTGGCATTCTAAATGTGTGAACTACTGAAACTGGAGAATATTTTTTCATTCCTCTTATTACCTTGTTTGCTGATCCAAGATTCATTCAACCCTTTACTACACAATCCCCACTTTAACTCTTTACCACACGACAACATTTTAGACTGGTCCAAACTGAAAGCGTTTGCAGACGACAAATTAAATGCGAATGACAAATTAAAACTTGTTTTGGGAAGGGTAGAAAACATTGTGGGAAAAGGAGAAAATGCTGGTTACCAGCATTTTCTCCTTTTCCCACAATGTTCTCAAAAGGCTTCTTTCTCAGGGTCGTTAAAACTCGGGATTGTGTGGTAAAGGGTGAAATGACCCTGTGGGAGAAAGCTTTAACTCTTTACCACACAATCCCGACTTTAAACGACCCTCAGAAAGAAGCCTTTTGAAAACATTGTGGGAAAAGGAGAAAATGCTGGTAACCAGCATTTTCTCCCTTTCCCACAATGTTTTCTACCCTATCCAATAGATAAATCAGTATTTAAGCTACACTTAATTTGTCATCTGCAAATGCCTTCAATTTGGTCCAGTCTAAAATTTTGTCATATGATAAAGGGTTAAGAAAACATTGTGGGAAAAGGAGAAAATGCTGGTAACCAGCATTTCCTCCTTTTCCCACAATGTTTTCTACTATATCAAAGACAGAAATCTTCATTTGAGATAGAATTGATTTGTTGTCTGCAAATGCTTTCATTTTTGGACCAGTCTAAAATTTTGTCGTTTGATAAAGAGTTAGCCCTTAAGTAGATGATAAAAGTTTAAACTTGTTCAAATTGAAAGTATTTGCAGACAACAAATTAAAGTTGGCTTAGTCATGATCCAATTTGTCTATGACAGGGTATAAAACATTGTGGGAAAAGGTGAGAAGGCTTTCAATAGCCTGTTTCCTCAAGGTCAGTAAAACGTTTGTTTGGTTAAGGGTTAACCTTTGCTGTGACCTTGACTTTTAACCTACTGACATGACTCTTGCGCATGATGCATTGTCTATGTGCTACTTGCCAGCTTCTTTTCTTTCTTTTCAAATATTCTTTTCGAAGATTTCTCCCTCCATCCATTTACACCAGGGTCCGTATTCAACAACCATTTTTAAGCACATTCTTATTTGGTATCAGGAAAACTGCCCCCTTTTTTTTTTCGCGGAAATTTAAAAAAAAAAAAAAGATTTTAAAGCTAAGCTGGAAAAATCCGTCAATCAACAACAAAATGATGATGAAGTCAAAAAAATTCGAAACAAAATAAGGAATTATTCTTTTTTTCATTGTGCTTTCAAATGTTCAACTGGTACAGATGTTGAAACGCGTATGGAAAGGGTTGGCCAATTAGCACACAGGCTACTATAAGAACCATAGAAGAAGGAAAAAAACAGACAAAATGGAAGACTATTTAAAGACAAGGAATAATCTGTTTGGGATGGTTTTTCAATTAACCCTGTACCACACAATCCTGAATTTTAACAACCCTAAAGGAGAAGGCTTTTGAAAACACTGTGGGAAAAGAAGAAAATGCTGGTAACCAGCATTTTCTCCTTTTCCCACAATGTTTTCTACTCTTTAAAAGACAGATGTCATCATTTGAGCTACATTTAATCCTTTCCCAAACGATAAATTTTGGTCCCTTTCGAATTGAAAGCATCTGCAGACGACAAATTTGAAAGTGGTACAAATGAACTTTTAAGTTATTTGACCAGGTAGAAAACATTGTGGGAAAAAAGGAGAAAATGCTGGTTACCAGCATTTTCTCCTTTTCCCACAATGTTTTCAAAAGGCCTCTTCTTCAGGAACGTGAAAACACAGGTTTGTTTGGTAAAGGGTTAATATGTTGTCTGCAAATGCTTTCAATTTGGTGAAACCGAAAATTTTGTCATTTGGTAAAGTATTAATGAAACATGAGTTGGCTAAAAATGTTTCAGAGGCATTTCAACCCATTACCTCAGTCCTGACTTTAAACAACCCTAAGAAAGAAGTTTTTGAAAAAAAAACATTGTGGGAAAAGGAGAAAAAGCTGGTAACCAGCAGTTTTCCACTGTGTTTTCTAACCTGTAAAGAAACTTCAGTTCATTTGTGCCACTTTCAATTTTGTCTTCTGCAAATGATTTTGATTTGGAATATTCTAAAATCTCTTGTTTGGGAAAAGGTTTACTCTACCATATGACAAAATTTAAGGCCCGTCTAATTTGAAAGCATTTGCAGACGACGAATTGGGTGTAAATTTTGCAATTTTTGGATGAAAGGGCTGAAAACATTAGGGAAAAGGAGAAAATGCTGGTTACCAGCATTTACTCCTTTTCCATCAATGTTTTTAAGAGCGCTTCTCCTCAGGGTCAGTAAAACTAGGGATTGTTTCATGAAGGGTGAAGCCAATTTCAAGACCTTTCTGTTCTATTACTGCAAGCCTGGATGTAAGAGCATCACATACTTGTGCCAACAGTTGGCTGCAGATTCTTGCTAAGTGATAATTCAGTCAGAAAAGGGCCATAACTGTGCCAAAAATATTTTCAGGGTTACCTGCCTCTCTGGTATAGGTTCACACTGCCTTTTGAGTATATTGTACAGAAAAGCCAGTAACAAGTGTTTTGTACCTTTACAACAAAGTTTTCTACCCTTTTCAAAGACATGTCCATCATTTGAGCCATATCTAATTTAGACTTCAGCAATGCTTCCAATGTGGACAACTTTTGTCATCTGGGTCTGCATTCAGCAACCAATCTTAAGAACAGTTTTTGCCCTATTCTCAAGAGTTTTCTAAATTGAAAGTAACACAACTTCTGATTAGCTAAACTGTTTGGTTTGGCCAATCAGAAGTTGTGTTACTTACTAAATTTACGATTGGACTTATGCAATCAAGTCCAGTACATTAAGAATAGTGCAATTAAGAATTATTAGGCTGAGTTTGTGAATACAGACCCTGGAAAAGACTAGACAGCAAGAGGGTGGAAAACATTATTGAAAATGGAAATGCTGCTTGCCAGCTTTTCTCTTTCTTTTCAAACATTCTTTTCAAAGATTTCTTCCTCCAGATTTGTTCCTCCATTTACACCAGGGTCCATAATCAGCAAACCATCATTCAGACCAGTCTTATTGTTATTCTGCAAGTTTAAAAGTAACACAACTTCTCATTGGCTACACCATTTGGTTTAGCCAATCAGACGGCTAAACCAAATGGTTTCGCCAATCAGAAGTTGCACTACTTTCAAATTTAGAAAATTCTGGAGAATAAGAATAGGAACATTATTAAGAATGGTTAGTGAATATGGACCAAGAAGTTGTTCAGTACAGGGTTAAATGGTAGAAAAAAGCAATTCCCACACAGAGCATGGTTTTTACTTTCATACAACCCCCTCCAGTGACATTTTTAACTCTTTACCGAATCATAAGATTTTACACTTGTCCAGACTGAAAGCAAGTCCAGATGAAATTAAAAAAAAAAACTTAAATGATAGGATTTACCATAGAATGGGTAGAAAACATTGTGGGAAAAGAAGAAAATGCTGGTTACCAGCATTTTACCTTTGCCCACAATGTTTTCAAAGGACTTCCTACTCAGGGTCACTAAAACTTGGGTTGTTTCGCAATGTGTTAACTCACTTCCTCCTGACACTAATTTTCAGTTGATGACCTTCGACCCTTTACCACAAAATGTTTCAACAACCCTAGAGTAGACAGGTTTTGAAAACATTTCGGGAAAAGAAGGAAGTGCTGGTAACCAGCATTTTCTCCATTTCCCAATATGTTTTCTACCCTTTCAGACGCATACCATTATTTGAGCCTTTCTCACCCTGATGTCTTTAACCCTTTACCACACAATCCCGACTTTTAACGACCCTGTGAAAGAAGCCTTTTGAAAACATATAGGGAAAAGGAGAAAATGCTGGTAACCAGCATTTTCTCCTTTTCCCACAATGTTTTCTACCCTTTTCAAAACAAATTTCAGTTTTTCAATCACATTTATTTTTTTATCTGCCAATGCTTTTAATTTGCAATAGTCTGAAATTTTGTTGTTTGGTAAAGGGTTAATTGCTTTCAATTTCGACAGGTTGAAAAACTTGTTGCCTGGTAAATGGTTAAAACATCCTTGTAAAATGTGAATACTCATTTCATGAAGTAAGGTTTAACACTTTACCAAACACCACATTCTAGACTCTTCCAGATTGAAAGCATCTGCAGAAGACAAATTCGTAAGTGGTTCAAATAAACTGAATTTCTTTGACAGGGTAGAAAACATTGTGGGAAAAGGAGAAAATGCTGGTTACCAGCATTTTCTCCTTTTTCCACAATGTTTTCAAAAGCTTTCTTGCTTAGGGTCGCTAAATCCTGGGGTTATTTGGTAAAGGTTTACTAGATGGACACAATCATGTGACAAATACTGTGGCAAATGAAAAAAATGTTTGTTATGAGGTATTGGGAAACAAAAACGTTAAACGATTATGATTAGCAAAGAAATTATTCATTTTTTGTTCTTTAGATTTAGGTAATTTCCCCTTCCCCAACTTTTTTTTTTAAACTTTAAAATATAGAATCAAAGTACTGACAGTACTGACAGATTAGCAATAGTGGAATAAGTGGCCTTGGTAAAGATAAAACTTGGTTGGTTCAACACAAGATTAAGGTTGTCCTACTGTAATGAGATCGAGAAAAATCGGCCAATGTCGGTCAATGTCGGTATTCAACGTACAATAATCGGATAGCCTCGCTAACATACGGAGAACGGTCGGTCGTTCACGTCAACTACCGAATCTAAACTGATTTAAATATTTATCGCATTTTTTTTAAATATATAATGATACTGTATTAATGATATAAGATTTTCATAGCTGTTTTGGTGGTTAATTTGACGGATAAAAAATTATTACGAAATATTACGGATTTATCTAACACTTCCGGTGTAGTAGTCATGGCATTTCGCGACCAAAAAGGACGATTCTCGCGGATTAGAAAGAGAAAGACTGCCCATTCTTGCCTAAAAGCCAATTTTGACTGCCACGACTACGCTTTACCTGTTGGTCCTTTGCCTGAGCCTGGTGCTTACGTTGAAGTTACGACGACAAATGACAACTGGAAGGTAGGCCGGCGTCTGGTGGAATTTGACGTTCTATTGAAAAACCTAAGGACGTGTCAGTCGTGCTGTCTTGGGCCGTTGTCCTTCACATACGATAGTGTTGTGGGTGAACTTCAGAAAGGACTCGGTGGCTATCTGTATGTCAAGTGTGAACTTTGTGATTTCGTAAATAAAGTGGTCTACGGTAAGACCCACCTGGGCACCATGTCAAATCTAGAGGGATGCCATGTTTTGATGCCAATACCAAATTGGGTTCAGGTAAGTCTCTTTTTGTTTAAGAACTTTTGTTATACCTGAGATTTTTAATGTAATAACCATATGTATGCCTGTGACACACTTTTTTTCTGCTATGAAAACCTAGCTGTATGCAGGCCATAGGAAGCAATTTTGGATTGTGGGGCCAAAATTTTCAGAATTGGCTTGACCCAATTCGACATATATTGCATTTAGTTATGCAGTGAAAAATAACCCACCTATTAATTCTATGGTCCGCAAAAGAAGGAAATTTGTTCAAAATTATTTCAACAGTCTGATGAAAAATAAAGATTTTAGAAATGAGAATTGGCATTGACAAGAAAATCTACTTGTGTGGTTATGTAGTTCTTGCATTGAACAGAAAGCAAATGTAATTGGTAGGCTGTGATGTAAGATTTGACATTGTGGCATCACCAGCTGAGGTATGCACAGAACTTTATTAAATTCTACCGTGAGTAGATCTATTTCTCACAGTGTTAGTGCTTTGTTTTTTTTTGTTTTAATTTTGTAAAAACGCTCCTGGTCAGATGCTAAGAAAATTGTTAACAGTTACAACTGTATCGTGAAATGGAGAAAATGACTTCAGTATGTACTCTTGAAAAATTATGAAATGAAGATTCACTTGAATTATTTACTGACAGTTCAGTGATATACTACGATTTTCCTACAATATAGAGCCAAACACTGAAATGGTCAATGAATTTATTAGTGATCAAATTATTGGGAGGGCCTGGCCCCCACTTCCCCCTTTTGTTCCAACGGCCCTGGTATGGATGGATATGAAAATTTAGGCCTTCAAGTACAACAGCCCTTCCTTGAAACCTTTCCTCCTATGTTTCAAAGGGGCTTCATTTTTGTATAAAAAAAAAACATGCTTTCCAATTCTTAATTGTTATTGTTAATCTTCTTTTAACCATATGTAAAACAATTCAAAAGAGGCTGTTTTCATAATTTCTCTTCATATTAGACTATACAAACAAATTGAAATATTTATATCCCTCTGCTTCTTATGCCGTCTATATTTTTTTAACCCATAAAGTGCTGAAACCGACTTATCTTGTCTTTGTGGACAGTGTAGATCAGATAAGACTGCACAGAATGTGCAGTCTGATCTTAGATCTACTCTGTCCACTACTTTGTAACATATTCTGGCAAAAAAAACTTTGGTACAGCAATATTTCAGATCTTTTTCCTATTTAAAAATGTCTCTTGTTTTAATTCAGGGCTTTAAGAGTATTTCAAAATGGATATTGACTCTTGGTTACCAGAGCATTCTAGTTATACTCAAGTGTGGTTCATTCGGGTCTATACTGTGCCAAAAAGTGTTAATGAATGTTTGTGCCTAATGCTTTAAAATTCTTTAACTCTTCACCGAAGGACAAAATTCTGACTTGTCCAAATCCAAAGTATTTGCAGATAACAAATTTGGCACATATAAAATGTGTTTTTGTAACAATGGTATTGTGGGAAAACGGGGAAATTCTGGTCACCAAAATAAATTGATAATAGCATTTTCTCCTTTTTCCTCACTTTCAAAATTCCTTTTTATCATGGTTGTTTAAATACTGAATTTATTGTAAATGGTTCTTAAACATGGCCTTGCGACTAGCTCTATAATATGGAACAAAATTTTATGCTGGTCCAAATTGAAAGTGTTTGTAGATGACAAATTACATGAGGTGTATATACGTACAATTGATTCTGAACTGTAAGAAAGCATAGTAGGAGAAGTGGAAAACATGGTTACCTGCATTTTCTCCTCTTCCACCTATGTCTTCAAAAATTCTGATTTTGTGCTTATAAGTTAAGCTACAGTAACAAATTCCTCTTGGTTGCATTTTTTATTTTTTCATTTTAGACATGTACGCAAAGTCTTTTGAAAATCATCAAATGATTTATCAACAGCTTTGATGAGTCTCTTGACATTTGACCATATACTGTGACCTTGACTAGGTGTGAAAGAAATGCTTGTTTCTTGTTGTTAATCTAAAGGCCAGTTACTGCTCTTTGTCAGTTTTTGCTTTCTCTGTGCCTTATTATTACTAGGAACTTTCAGCCTTTCATTTATAAGCAAAAATGTTTGTCTCACTCAAGAGTTATCTGCCAGTATTTACTTTTGCCTACCATGTATACTAGGAAATCAACCCAGTCCTGCATGGGTGTCTTGTTCAAAGCTTTCTTAACCCTTTACCAGTTGTCAAAATTTTAGCCCTGTTCATATTGAAAGCATTTGCAGACAACAATTTCAGTAGAGCTCAAATATTGGAACTGTTTATTGACAGAGTAGAAAACATTGTGGAAAAAGGAGAAAATGCTGGGTACCTGCATTTTCTCCTTTTTCCACAATGTTTTCTAAAGGCTTCTTTCCAATGGTTGTCAAAAGTCGTCCTTGTGTGGTAAAGGGTTAAGGGTTAATGATATAATGCATGAAAATTTTTATTGTTAACAGGTCTAAGAAACATTTTACTATGTATTTCTTTGGAGCGATATCAGTATGCATCTTTCTTGACCAAAGTGCTTGTGTACTACCGCAGTAAAATGAAGAAAATCTTGTCATCTAACTGGTTTTAATTGTAAAATTAAATATCTAAGCACTTATTAAGATTAATTTATCAATAATTAGTTCACAGAGATAGTGAGTGGTGTGTTTTGAGTTTTATAATTGAAGATGATTGAATTTAGTTAAAATTTTTTGTACATATTTAAAGAAACGTCGAAATGAGGGTGTGCATGTTCAAAATCGAATATTTTCAGTTACGTGTGGTGAAAGATGCTGAAAATCATATATGTTGTTCCAAACAGGTTTAAGAAAAAACCCAAGTATGATTTATCCATGCCCCATTTATTAAATTATGATATTTTTGAAAAAAATTGGAGGCTTTGTCTCAGAGGATGGAAAAAAAATTAAAGAAAATCCTGTTACAACTGGTATAAGTTTTGTCATATTTTCTCTCAGTTTATTATTGTACATTAGAATTGTTGGTTTTCTGAAAGAACATAATGTGCCAGGTCTTTTAGTACCAAATTTGATAGAAACACCATAAATTTGTAAAAAATACTTGCATTTGAATTCCTTAGGGTGGTGCCTATTTTGTCACGGAGTCCGAGAGGGGGGGTGGGTTTTCAAAAGTTCATATAACTTTATTTTTTTATGGACAATGTTTCTGATTTTTCATATTTAAGACTCTAAGACAATGACAAATAAGATAATATGTTTTTTTTTTCAATTTTAAATACTGCCCATTACAGTAGGACAACCTTAACTCTTTACCAAGCGGCAAATTTTTAGACAAGTCCAAATTGAAAACATTTGTAGGTAACAAAATAACTGACTGCAAAATTGAAATTTGTTTTGGGAAGAGTAGAAAACACTGTGGGAAAAGGAGAAAATGCTGGTTACCAGATGATAAAGTTATACACTTTTCCATAATGAAAGGAAATGCATAAAATTGCAGACAATCAAGATGCAAATGGGAAATGTGGATTTCAAGCATATTCTTCGTTTAAAAAATTTCTCCTCAGTGTTTCTTCCTTACTGTCATAAAGAGAATGGAGTGTTTGGTAGTTTGTTTGTATGGTGCCAAGCCCTCCTTAGCTCAGTCGGTAGCGAACAGGACTTGAGAACAGGAGGTCACTGGTTCGATCCCCCACTTGCCCAATTTCTTTCCGAGGACTGATGATAGTCATCGCGACAGGATTCATTCCTCTCTTGCCGCTGACCACTGTTTCGACGATGATTATGTGGGAAAGCAGCCAGTGGCTTGGAAAGAATATTGTGCAGAGTACTAGTAAAAGAAACTGCAGGAATGCATAGATAGGTGCACTGGCCGCCATGATATAACTGAAATAATGTTGAAAACGGCGTAAAGCACCATAAATCAATTAATCAATCATTGTTTGTATGGTCTTTAACATTGTTTTTAACATTTCAGATATATCGCAAAGGACAGTACACCTATCAATGCTCTCCTGGAGTTTCTTTAGTCAGTACTTTGCACGCCATTCTTTTGAAGTAAAGAGGAAGGTATGAGTCCTGTCACAATGACTATCATCGATTCTAGGGCAGAATTTGACCAAGCTGAGAATCGAACTAGCAACCCCCACGTTTCATAGCCTGGTACACTAACAACTGAAATACCATATTCTGCAGTAAAGGATTAACTCTTAACTCTCTAGCACACGACAAAACTTTAGATTTGTCCAAATTGAAAGCATTTGCAGACGGTAAAATAAATTTGACTCAAAGATGGAAATTTGTTTTGGGAAGGGTAGAAAACACTGTGGGAAAAGAAGAAAATGCTGGTAACCAGCATTTTCTCCTTTTCCCACAATGTTTTCAACTGGCTTCTTATATCTGCTAAATAAGTTACATAAAACATTCAAGCCGATTGGATATATCCAAATAATGCTATTTCAAACTTATTTTTAGGAGAAAAAAATCTCCTAATCGGACAGTGTAGATCCAAGGTCAGAGTGCATGTTCTGTGTAGTCTGATCTTGATCTACACTTTCCGCAATAGGTCAGTGAGTCTTGCTTAGTAGCCTAAGGGTTGAAAGAAACTCATAGCAACAAGAAGATGATGTTGCTTTATCAAATTAACTATGCTATCATATTATCAACAAGTCTGACTTCCCTTTACCACACAATCCTGAATTTAGACAACCCTGAAGGAGTAGACTTTTGAAAACATTGTAGGAAGAGGAGGAAATGCTGGTAACCAGCATTTTCTCCTTTTCCCACAATGTTTTCTTTCCTTCCACAATCAACTTTCAACGTTAAGTCATATTTATTGTGTCGTCTGCAAATGCTTTCAATTTGAAAAAGTCTAAAATTTTTGTTTGTTTAACTCTTTACCACACGACAGCTTTTACACTAGTCCACATTGAAAGCATTTGCAGACAACAAAATAAATGTAAATGAAAAGTTAAAATTTGTTTCGTGAAGGTTAGAAAATATTATGAGAAAAGGAGAAAATGCTGGTTACCAGCATTTTTTCCTTTTCCCACAATCTTTTCTAAAGGCTTCTTTCACAGGGTTGTTAAAAGTCGGGATTGTGTGGTGAAGGGTTAATAAAGAGTTAACCCTTCACCAAACAACAAAACGTTAAACTTGTCCAAATTAAAAGTATCTGTAAACAACAAAATAATATGTGGCTAAAATCAATGGATTTTTCTTTGGTAGTGCATAAAAAATTGTGGGAAAAAGGAGAAAATGCTTGTTACCAGCATTTTCTCCTTTTCCCATAATGTTTTCAAATCCCTTTTTCTTTTAAGTTCTAACATGGGCTTGTTTGGTAAAGGGTTAAGGTTCTCATATTTCTTTCACTACTTACCTAACGACAGAATTTTAGGCTAGTCCAAATTGAAAGCATTTGCAGACGAAAAAATAAATTTGACTGAAAAATTGAAATTTGTTTTGGAAAGGGTAGAGAACATTGTGAGAAAAGGAGAAAATGCTGGTTACCAAATTTTTCTCCTGTTCCCACAATGTCTTCTAAAAGCTTCTTTCTCATGGTTGTTAAAAGTCCAGATCGTTTGGTTAAAGGGTTAACACATAACCTCGGGCTTATGACCTTTTTATTCCTGCAGCCAACGGCTTTTGAAAACAGAACTTGTTAGTACTGAGCAATTTCTCCTTTTGCTACAATGTTTTCACATTTTATTCACGTATTAAAACCTTCAATTTCATCTATAATCCTTACTTCAAAAGGCTTTTTTCAGAGCCGGCTGCTGCCAGTTTTCTTTCAGGAGGTAATACGTTAATATGGAATCCAATATAATAGATACCACGGCAACCAACTTTAAGGCAACCTGATTGCCATGGCAACAATAAACTCCAATCAGTTTGTCGCAGAAATTTCTGAAGACAGGAGGGTATTTTATTGACACTGACATTTTGTAATTGAAATCATGGTCGCATTCATGACCAACAGGGAAATGGACAACATGTAATCCCATAACGAGGCACCTCGAATGGATTTGATACAAAATTGTGAAAGATGGAGGGAAAAACGACCTTCCTCTGTGTTTCGATATTCTCCATCTACTACAAAGTTTTCCTAACCATCTGTTGGTTGATACTTGACTGAATGATGTTTAATGCTACTTTCAACAATAATTCTTTTAATATCCCAAATATGTGTGTCCCTATGGGGCTGTGGTCCGTGGGACTTTTGTCCTATGGGGCTCTTTTGTCTGTACCCCGTTTTCAGGATTTCACAAGCTCTATACTACAGCTTTGCAGTAAATTGCTGAAGGGCACTCCAATATGCCCACAATAAAACTTGTCTTTGTACAATAATGGGTTTTCTCACACCAACTACCAAAGCCATAAAACCACTTACCTCTTTACTAGAAGACAAAAAATTAGACTTGGCCTTATTGAGAGCATATACAGGCAACAAATTAAATGTGTCTCAAATGATGGCCTTTGTCTTCTGAAGGGTAGAAAACACTGAAGGAAAAGGTTTAAGAGCATTTTCTTCTTCACCCACAATATATTTTCAAAGGCATCTTCCTAAGGGTTGTAAAGACAGGATTGTTTGGCGACAAAAAAGGAAGTATACAACAGTTAAATTTATCAGCAATTTACAGTACTGTCATACCACTGGACAGCAAGCAATTTGCCCACCTAAATACCATTGCTTGATTCCCTTCTATGGCCCTAATATAGTAAAGTCAATTTACAAATTATATTGGTCACACTTCAAATCGAAAGTAATTGAAACGAGATTGGAAAGCCCAGATTGGAGGGAGGGGGACCCATATAAATTGACAGTTTGATATTGGGGTCACATCTATGTCAGACATTGTAAAATATCTTTTACCCTTTATCAAACAGTCTCATATTATTGCATCCCAGAGGAAAGAAGGCTTTAGAAAATATTGTGGGAAAAAAAGCATTTTTACTATATCCCACAAGGTTTTCTTTTCTTTTAACCCTTTCCCACACAATCCCGACTTTTAACAACCCTACAGAAAAAGCCTTTTGAAAACATTGTGGGAAAAGGAGAAAATGCTGGTAACCAGCATTTTCTCCTTTTCCCTCAACGTTTTCTACCCTTTTGAAGACATATTCCAATTTTTGTCGTCTGTAAATGCTTTGAATTTTGACAAGTCTAAAATTTTGTCATTTGGTAAAGAGTTAAACCCTTTCCTGCTAAATAGATGAAATGAAACTTTCAGCTGATAGTGAAAGCCCAATTTTTCTCATATCGAAGGCCTGTTTGGAGGAGAGATATCTCCTTATCGGACAGTGTAGATCCAAGATCAGACTGCACGTTCTGTGCAAAAGGTCAGTGAGTCGCAATTAGCAGCCTCAGGGTTAAGGCAAATTCCATCACTTGAACCTCATTTAACTCTTTACCAAACAATCCCGACATTTAACTACCCTGAGAAAGAAAGCTTTTGAAAACATTGTGGGAAAAGGAGAAAATGCTGGTAACCAGCATTTTCTCCTTTTCCCACAATGTTTTCTACCTTTCCTAAAACAAATTTCAATTTTTGAGTAACATATATTTTGTCGTCTGCAAATGCTTTTAATTTCGACTAGTCTGAAATTTTGTCATTTGATAAAGAGTTTAATTGTCATCTGCAACAGGTTTCACTGACTACTTCAAGCTGCACAAGTCCTTACTCTTTTCCACACAACCAATTTCAGACCAATTTCACACAATCAATTTCAGACTAGTCCAACTTGAAAGCATTTGCAGACAACAAATAAAAAGTTGCTTAATTCGGTGGCAATTTTCTTTGAAAGCATAGAAAACACTGTGGGAAAATGAGACAATGCTGGTTACCAGCATTTTCTCCTTTTCCCTCATTGTTTTCTGTCGGGGTTGTTAAAACACAAGATTGTGTGGTAAAGGGTTAACAATGCTGCCATTTAACAACCATGGGAAAAAAAGCTTTTGAAAACATTGTGGGAAAAGGAGAAAATGCCGGTAACCAGCATTTTCTCCTTTTTCCCACGATGTTTTCTACCCTATCCAGGAAAAATTGTACCAACTGAGCCACACTGAAACTGTCGTCTGCTAATGCTTTCAATTTGGACAAGACTTAAAATTTTGTCTCCTCGAAAAGGGTTAATACACTATAGAGATCTTTTGATGCTTTGATTGAAATATGTAGGCTAAACAAAAGGCAATTTCTTCTTCTGTCCTAATGTGTGCTTTTTTATTTCTTGCTTTTTATTTATCCTTTTTTCACACAATCCTGGTAACCAGCATTTTCTCCTTTTCCCACAATGTTTTCTTCCCTTTATCAGACAATTTTCACCATTTGAGCCACATTTAATTTGTGGTATGTAAGTGCTTTCAACATCGAACAAGTCTAAAATTTTGTCATCTGGTCAACTCTTTCCCAGATGACAAATGTTTAGACTTTCCTCATTTGAGAGCACTTGCAGTTGACAAATAAAATGTGGCTTAACCCTTTACCAAATGAGAAAATTTGAGAAAAGTCCAAATTGAAAGCAGTTGCAGACGACAAAATAAACGTGATTGAAAAATTATAATTTGTTTTGGAAAGGCTAGGAAACATTGTGGGAAAAGGAGAAAATGCTGGTTACCAGCATTTTCTCCTTTTTCCGCGATGTTTTCAAAAGCTTTCTTTTTCAGGTTTGTTAAAACTAGGGATTGTGTGGTAAAGGGTTAACCAGCAAGAATACAAGATCTACTTTGCTACATTTGAAGGTTTTGAGACCATTCACTCTTTACCAAACAACAACATTATGGGCTTGTCCAAACCCAAAGTGTTTGCAGACGACAATTTAAATACGGAACATTATGGGAAAAGGAGAAAATGCTGGTTACCAGGGTTAAGGTGGTGAAAACTTGAGACTGCGTAGTAAGGGGTTACAGCTCTTTACCCTTTACCACACAATCCCGACTTTTAACGACCCTGAGAAAGAAGCCTTTTGAAAACATTGTGGGAAAAGGAGAAAATGCGGGTAACCAGCATTTTCTCCTTTTCCCATAATGTTTTCTACCCTATTCAAAACAAACTTCAATTTTTTGGTAACATTTATTTTGTCGTCTGCAAATGCTTTCAATTTGAACCAGTGTAAAATTTTGTCGTTTGGTAAAGGGTTAAAAATTCAATTAACAAATTCTATTACATTTTACTGTAAGAAATAGATTTATGAGCTAAGTAATGAAACTGTAGAATTAAAAAAAAAAAAGACAAAATGTGTGAAACTTTTGATGCATCACCTGTTAGTTCGACATTTTATGGCAGATAAGTTTCAAACTTTATTTCCCTGGAGGAACCCTTTACCAAACAGTATTTCTATGATCCATAGGAAGGAGACTTTTGAAAAAATTGTGGGAAAAGGAGAAATGCTGGTAACCAAAAAACATCATTTGAGCCACATTTAACCCTTTACCACACAATCCCGACTTTTAACGACCCTGATAAAGAGGCGTTTTGAAAACATTGTGGGGAAAAAGAGAAAATGCTGGTAACCAGCATTTTCTCCTTTTCCCACAATGTTTTCTAACCTGTCAATGACAAATTTCATCATTTGGGCCACCTTTAATTTCTTGTCTGCAAATGCTTTCAATTTTTACCAGTCTAAAATTTGTCGTTTTGTAAAGAGATAAATTGTCATCTGCAAATGCTCGGAATTTTGAAATGTTGCAAATTTTGTTGCCTGGTAAAGGATTTACTGAGATTACCTGACTCTTTACCAAACGGCAAAATTTTAGATTTGTCCAAAGTGAAAGCATCTGCAGACGACAAAATAAATGTGACTCAAAACTAAAATTTGTTTTGGAAAGGATAGAAAATATTGTGGGAAAAGGAGGAAATGCTGGTTAACAGCATTTTCTCCTTTTCCAACAATGTTTTCAGAAGGCCTCTTTCTCAGGGTCACTTAAACTCAGAATTGTATGGTAAAGTATTAAATGGCTCCAAGTAAAATTGCTTTTGAAAACATGGTGGGAAAAGGAGAAAATGCTGGTAACCAGCATTTTCTCCTTTTCCCACAATGTTTTCTACCATTTCAAAGACAACTCCTATCATTTGAGCCACATCAAATTTGTCATCAGCAAATGCTTTCAATTTGGGCTAGTCTAAAATTTTACTGTCTGGTGAAGAACTATCTGGTAAAGAGTTAGCCATTTACCATACTAGGTATACTTTACGACTCTTACTCAGTTGACAAAATTGTAGACTAGTCAATACTGCAAACATTTGCAGGCCACAGAACAAATGTGGCTAAAATGTCAAATTTGCTTTTAAAAGCATACAAAACATTGTAGGAAAAGGAAAAAATGTTGGTTATCAGCATTTAATCCTTCCTCCCCAATATGTTTTCATTCATTCTGAAGGCAAAGCTCATCATTTAGAGCTACAGTTCATTTGTCATTTGCAAATGCTGTCAATCTGTACAAGTCAAACAAAATTTTGTCCTTTAACTGAACAATCGCAAGTTTTAACGACCCTGACAAAGAAAGCTTTTGAAAACATTGTGGGAAAAGGAGAAAATGCTGTTAACCAGCATTTTCTCCTTTTCTCACAATGTTTTCTACCTCATCAAAGACACACAAATCATCATTGGAGAAACAATAAATTTGTCTTCTGCAAATGCTTTCAATTTGGTCGACTCCGAAATTTTGTCCTATGGTAATGGGTTGATAAAGAGATAAGGCAGTTAGTTATTTGATTTCCAACTTGCATTTAACATCTAATATAGCAATCATCTACAGGTCTGACATGACCTGTTCTCTGTGGGATAGTCATGGGAGATATAACTGAGTACCAGTTAAAACACTTACCTTGCTGCCACCGCTACTACTACTATCGCTGGTTCCTGTTGTAGCTGTAGAGTTCATACTACTGAGGGAACCACGTCGGTCCATTGGTAATTCATCGTAGTCTCCCTCCAGATCCCTACAAAACAAACAATATTCATGTGACTCTACCAAACGACAATATTTTAGACTGGTCCAAATTAAAAACATTTGCAGACAACAAGTTATATGTGGCTCACATCACTGGATTTGTTTCTGGAAGGTTAGATAACATTGTGGGAAAAGGAGAAAATGCTGGTTACCAGCATTAAATCTCAGATTGTGTGGTTATTCAACAGCATGGAAAAAAGATGGGTATTTTTTCATCAATTTCTTCTATTTCACAATGATTTTAAAAGTGATCAAGTGCAACTACAAAATCCTACCTTCAAGGGGAAAAGGGTTACACCTTCAGGACAGCCCTGTGGTAGTAGCCTTTACAAAACATTGTGACATACTGAGGAATTGGTGAAATTGAGTATTTCCCCATTTGCCACAATATTCAATGCTTATATCTTGAACCAAAGTTTGTTTGAATTTGATCCTCTATACTTCTAAATACCTTAACCCTATCCCAAACAAGCCCTGGTTTTCATGTATCTGCAGTACAAGTCTTTTGAAAACACTGTGGAAAAAGGAGAAATTGCTCGTAACGAGCAATTTCTCCTTTTCCCACAGTGTTTTCTACCCTTTTGGAGAACTTTCTGTCATTTTCATCAAATTTAAAATTGTCGTCTGCAAACTCTTTCAATTTGGACCAGTCTAAAATTTATCATTTGGGAAAGGGTTAATTTAGAGAAGTAAGGAAATTGTACTTCACACCATTTACCAAACAATCCCAGGTTTTCAAGACCCTGGCAAAGAGAGCTTTTGAAAACATTGTGAGAAAAGGTTAAAATGCTGGAAACCAGCATTTTCTCCTTTTCCCACAATGTTTTCTATCTCAGCATTTTAGCCGCATCCACCTTATTATCTTCAAATGCCTGCAATATAGACAGGTCTAAAATTTTGTTCTGTGGAAAGACGGTTAACTTTTTACCAAACAACAAAAGTTTGGACTGAACCAAATTCAAAGCATTTGCAGATGACAAATCAAATGCTGTTAAAACGATGATTTCTGTCTTTGATAGGAAAGAAAATATAGTGGGAAAAGGAGAAAAAGCTGGTTACCACCATTTTCTCCTTTTCCCACAATGTTTTCAAAAGGCTTTATTGTCAGGGTCGTTAAAACTTGGGACTCTGTGGTAAGGGTTAAGTGAACAGTTTCACTGATAAGATTCCCAGGCAATAATTTAAGTTTTATTATCTCAACATCTGACTAGATAGTTGTAAATGATAATGTGTTCAGGTAAATGTAAGGCAGAGGCAAGCTGAGATGAGATGAAAGACAGCAGTGGCCAAAGTGTACTACCCATGCATTTGAATGTATTTAACTCTTTACCACACAATCCCGACTTTAAACGACCCTGGGAAGGAAGGCCTTTGAAAACATTGTGGGAAACAGAGAAATATTCATAATTTTTCATAGAAAAATTCCATTATTTGAGCAAGGCCTATTTTGTCTGAAAACGCTTCTAATTTGGACAAGTCTAAAATTTTGCTGTGTTGTAAAAAGTTAACTTAAAATTGAAACTAGGTATTTGTTACAACCAAAACAGATGTCCCCAACCTGCCTTGTGATCTTTAACTCTTTACCAAATGGTTGAATTTTAGACTTGCTCAAATTCAAAGCATTTGCAGATGATTTAGTGTGGCTCAACTAGAAGAATTTATTTTTGGACAGCTAGAAAAGGGAGAAAATACTGGTTAACCAGCACTTTCTCCTTTTCCCACAATTTTTTCTCCCATTTCAAAGACAAATCACATCATTAGGGCTCCAATGAAAAAATTGCCTACAAATGCTTTCAAAATAGACAAGTCTAAAATTCTGTCCTTTTGTAACAGGTTAAATAGCATGGGCTTCGTCCAATTCACTAATTTTCCCAGAGGGCTTTTGTTCGGGTTGTTCGAGATGCTCTTGGGCAAGCCCCCGTAGCTCAGTTGGTAGCATACAGGACTTAAGAACAGGAGGTCACTGGTTCAATCCCTCACTTGCCCAATTTCTTTCCGAGGACTGATGATAGTCATCGCGACAGAATTCATTCCTCTCTCACCGCTGAACGTTGTTTCGACGATGGTTATGTGGGAAAGCAGACAGTGGCTTGGAAAGAATATTGTGCAGTGTACTGGTAAAACAAACTCCAGGAAAACATGGATAGGTGCACTGGTCACTGTGATATAACTGAAACAAGCATTCTGATAGTATTGCATAGCAATGCACAGGCCCCTACCGGCCATATGTATCGCCGGCATGTCAGTGAAATTTTTAAAGTCCAAGGCTCGTAAATGCGTCAAAAAGCAGTGGAGCGGGATGAAACTCGAACTTGATGTGTAAGTCATGGTGGTTGATGTACACACCAAAAATCAGCTCTATATGTAGCAGCGTTTAGAAAAAAAGTGCGGAAAAATGTTTTATCAGTGAAATTTTGTAAGTCCAAGGCCCGTAAATGCGTCAAAAAGCAGTGGAGTGGGACGAAACTCGAACTTGATGTGTAAGTCATGGTGGTTGATGTACACACCAAAAATCAGCTCTATATGTAGCAGCGTTAGAAAAAAAGTGTGGAAAAATGTTTTATCAGTGAAATTTTGTAAGTCCAAGGCCCGTAAATACGTGAAAAAGCAGTGGAGCCGGACGAAACTCAAACTTGATCTGTAAGTCATGGTGGTCGACTTACACAGCAAAAGTCAGGTGAATATCTACCAGCATTTAGAAAAAAAAGTCAGGAAAACTGATTTATCAGTGAAATTTTTAAGACCAAGCCCCGTAAATCCGTGAAAAACCAGTGGACCGGAACAAAAGTCAAACTTGATCTGTAAGTGATGGTGGGTGACTTACACACCAAAACTCAGCTCAATATGTACCAGCGTTTAGAAAAAAAGTCCGGAAAACTGAATTGCCGGACTACCGGACAGATGGACAGACGGACGGACGGAGTGCAAACCTAAAAGTCCCCTTCGGCTTCGCCGGTAGGGGACTACTAAAGTCGAAAACAGCATTAAACACCATACTATCTACAATCAAGGAGCTCTTGTCCATGCCCCCCCCCCACACACACACACATTTATTTAAACCTCTGTAGAATATAATCCTACCTGGCAACTCTGTGTGGAACACTAATTTTGGGTGGAGCTTTGAACACAACTGGTTGTTTGTCTTTGAACGCTTCATGTATATACATCATTCGCTCCTGGATGAGCTCTCGGAGTTTCTTCACCCAAACCTGTTTGGTCTCCAGCGTCAGGGCTTTCAATACAATTTTGTATTCTGATATTGGGGCCCTGCCTGTCCATAGGGAAAACTTGGTTGCATCCCCTTCTATATGTTCTGTGATGTTAATTTCTGATATCTGTAAAAGCATGATTTACAGAATTACAACATGCTATGATTGCTATTCAGATTCTCTTGCTGATCAGTTATTAGACCTCTAGAAAAAAAAGGGAGTGATAGTATTCTAAATCCATTATTTCTCTTCCCAACCCTATGTTGTGGGTACTCATTAGAATAGTATCGATGAGACGATTCTAATGAGTACCCATAACATGGGGTTTAGTACAGAGTAATTAATATTTTCAATTTTGAAGTCAAAATCACTTCCTCTATCTTGAGCTCTGAGTTACTCATGTTTCATGATTGCTGATCAGATTCTCTTGCTGATCAGTTACACACGTTTCATGATTGCTGAGTGGAATTACAAAGAAACATGCTATGATTGCTGATCAACACTAAAAGCATGCTATGACAGCTGATTAGAAAACTATGCTATAATTGCTGTTCAAATAAAAAGTCTGGACAGATAATAGACCAAAAGGGAAGTTAACCCTTTACCACACAATCCTGAGTTTTAAAGACCCTGAACAAGAAAGCTTTTGAAAACAATGTAAAAAAAGGAGAAAATACTGGTGATCAGCATTTTCTCTTTTTCCCCTAATGTTTTCTAGCCTTTCCATGATCAAGCCGATCATTTCAGCAACATTTAACCTGTCATCTGCACATGTTTTTGATTTCGACAAGTCCAAAATTCGGTCCTGTGGCCAAGAGTCAACATGGCTTTTCAAAACAAGAGCAGTGCATGCGGGTGCCAATGCTCGGCTGTGGTTGCTTAATTTTTAGTGAAAGTCGAAAAAGGAGCATAACTGTGTCAAAGTACTTTTATGGTTACCTTCCCTTGAATAGGTTTGATAATAAACAACTTGTTCAAGTTTTAAGCAATTACCTTCAGTAATGACAGGGATATTATAAAATGTCAAAGTTTTTGCATGACGATGCCAGGGCTATGACAATACCTCAGCATTTTCTTTGCAAAACAGCTGAGCTAAAAAGGTGGACAGTAATTTGATCACTTTTCAAATCACCAATCTATACTTGTTCAAACTATCTCTTTACCAATAACTATCTATGGCTTCCTCTACAATCAGAGACCAAAACGGTTAGTTAATTCTTTACCACACAATCACAGGTTTTAACGACCATGAAGAAAAAGCCTTTTGAAAACATCGTGGGAAAAGGAGAAAATGCTGGTAACCAGCATTTTCTCCTTTTCACCCAATGTTTTCTAACCATCCTGAAACACATTTCAATTTTTGGGTCACATTTATTTTGTTGATTCGTGATTCTTGCCCTACGTCATATCCGGCGAATTCGGAATACCACGGATTCTATTTCTGCTTAGTAACGCCTTAGCAACGCGTTACTTGGTGGAAGCTACCCGAAATGGACAATTTGCTACTGTAAAAAGAGAACCTGCATTCGACAGCAAATCGTTATTTGCGCGTCAAAATGTTATTTGAACATGATGTACGATTATCATGGCCATCTTCCGGATGTAGTTCAAGCGCGGTGTAATTGAATTTGATGATTGTTAATGAATAACTCTTTTGTCTACCCTCTGAATAATCAAAGGTTTCACTGATATTTCTCTAAACTACTTCAGATTTATATCAAAGCCAAACCATAGAAATTATTACAAGAGCAACGTCCGGCATCCGAGCATTTTCGAGAATCATTTTAGGGGGTCATAATCAAATAGATCGACACTGAATTTGGTAGATCTACGGAGAATAAGAACGAACATACCTCTGTGACTTGTGTAAAATTCCAAATCCTATCCACAAATAATCAACATAAGGGTGAATTAAGATCAAGAACTGATAAGAAGTAACTATTTAAAGTGACACGTGTGCGTTAAATTGTGTGAATCAGTCAACCACATTACAGCTGTAAGGTCTGCCACCCAGCTGTGCGATACCGAGATCAAAGGAGTACCGAGTTAACCCTTCATCCAGTTTTCATGAAAAATAATATGACACATGTTTCCTTTATACATGTTTCTGAAAAATATAGATAGAATATAAATATCTTGGAATGGAAGGTTTAAAATTTGAGCTCAAGCTTCTTTTCTTATGTTCATGATCTAGACTCTATTACAGCTATTCGTCTGTAAGAACATGACTAAAGTTGCAACAAAGAAGGTTCTTTTTTTTTTTAGATCGGAATTTTTTTAAAGGCCAAATTAGGACTCGTCCATATCCAAAGAATGTGGGTGAAATGGTGGAAATTATTATAATATGCATATAGTGCTGTAAGTTTAGTTGAGAAGCTAAACAGTCCCGAGTTTTAATGACCCTAAGAAAGAAGGTATTAAAAAATATTGGAAAAAGAGGAAATGTTTGTAACTGGAGTTTTTACCTTTTCCCACAATACTTTCTACTTGTTCAAAGACAATTTCCTCCATTTCACCCATGTTTACTCTGTCGGCTTAACATTCTTTGGATTTGGACGAGTCCTAATTTGGCCATTTGGTAAATGGTTTTAATCGAATAAGCTCTCAATTTTACTGTTTAACTTTTGAAGGTCCAATGTCGTGAAAAAAGGGTGAACCTGGTAGCTAAGTCGGTAAAGCACCTGTAGGTCTTGATACCATGGGATTGTTGGTTCAATTTATTTAGGCCTATATAGAGCTATCGACATGATAATTTTTTTTTTTATTAAAATTGTCAGTGTCTACAAAAAGACGGACAGTCCATTTACAAAAAAAAATAAAAAAAACTTTAACACCATATTATTGAGAAAATCCCGACCCAAAAAATATCTTTTTTGTCAAGTTCCTGTTTAAACTACCTTAAGATGACAATCGTAAAAAAAAAGAAATGAAGGTCAGGTCAAATTAAAAACCTTCCTTTCATCCTCCAAAAAAATGTAATTTCAGCTTCATTTTGAGTCGGGAAATATCTGCTATAGTTGTTTTCGTTGAAAAGTGGGCGACATGTAGAAGCGCTGTGATGTACTTGCTAGGGGCAGATTAATACACACGTGTCATGGTAAAGTTTCTATCCTGTTTAATTGAATTATGATCATTTGCAAAAACAAGATCTGGAATTGTTAAAATCTGTTACTGAGGGTAAGTCCATTTTAATTTCTGACCCGAAAATTAAAGATGCATTTCTTTTTTTTTTTGTCCGAACACTTTTTTCTTTCAAATGCAAAGGTATGGATAACTGGGTTTCAATATTTTTCTCAATTCTTGCCCTGTACAACCAAGGCAGTATGCCGTGATGTTTAATGCTTCTATCTGGATGCTTCCTTTTGACTCCGTAATAATGTAGTCTGCACACGAAAACTTTTATCATCCCGCCCAACAGGAGACAGGGCTTGTCTTAAACTTGTATATGACTCCTCTTTCTGTAAGCTATACCGTGATATTGATAGTATGACATTTCTTTTTTGTCTCTTCGAAAGTGATAGTATTCATAACTGGAAAAGGTTTTAGAAATCTTTATCACAATTGCTCGAGAAATCCAACAGAATTTTATTGAAAAAATATGACGCTGACAGTGTCCGATTACATGCAGTGTCCGATTATATGTGTACACGGTAAGTTTATCACCGAGTAAAAATTTCTGAGTGCGAGATATTGCGATTTAGCGAAAGTACCCGGATGACAAGAATCACGAATTGCAAATGCTTTCAATATGGACAAGTCTAAAACTCTGTCATTTGGTAAAGAGTAACTCTTTACCACACAACAAAATTTTGGCCTGGTCCAAAGTGAAAACATTTGTAGACGGCAAATTAAATGTTACTCAAAACATAAATTTTGTCTTTCATAGGGTAGAAAACATTGTCGGAAAAGAAGAAAACTCTGATTACCAGCATTTTCTTCTTTTCCTACAATGTTTTCAAAACCCTTCTTCCTGAGGGTCGTGATTGTGTTGTAAAGGGTTAAATCAGCACTTGAAAGATAGGATGACAGTCATTTTGAACCCTTTACCAAACAATCTTGGGTTTTAACAACCCTGAAGAAGAAGCCTTTTGAAAACTTTGTGCGAAAAGGAGAAAATGCTGGCAACCAGCATTTTCTCCTTTTCCCACACTGTTTTCTAACCCTTCAGAAACAAATTCAATCATTTTAGGCACATCTAGTTTATTGTCTGCAAATGCTTTCAATTTGGACCAGTCTAAAATTTTGTCATGACATAAAGGGTTAACCCTTGTACAAATATACCATGACTATAAATTTGCTTATGTACTTAGTTGTTACAATAATATCTCTGATTTATCCCTTTGCCACACACTCCCAAGTTTTAATGACCCACATGGAAAAGGACTTTTGAAAACATTGTGGGAAAAGGAAAAAATGCTGGTCACTAGCATTTTCTCCTTTTCCCTTAATATTTTCTACCTTTTCAAGACAAATTTCATAATTTGTGAAACATTTACTTTGTCATTGTCCTCTGAAAATGCTTTAAATTTGGACCAGTCTAAAAGTTTGTTGTTTGGTAAAGTATTATTTGGCAAATACAAGACCCAAGGGTAAATATACATGGCACTTCAAAGAAAATTTAATAATAATTTTAACCCTTTACCACACAACTCTGACCCTCAACGCCCCTGAGGAAGGTGGCTTTTGAAAATATTGTGTGAAAAGGAGAAAATGCTGGTGACCAGCATTTCCTCCTTTTCCCACAACATTTTCTACCCTTTTAAAAACAAATCTCACCATCTGAGCAATGTTTAGTTTCTCCGCAACAAATGCTTTCATAACTGATGAGTCAAAAATTTTGTTTTGTGGTAAAGGGTTAACTTTTTACATACATACCATGAGTTTAAACTTGCTCATATACTTTGTTTTCCCATTACTATCTTTGGATTCTTTGGCAAATATGAGACACATGTCGAACAGGAAGATATGCCGTTCTCGGCCCTTTTTGATCAGCTGTTTAGGGTCCCAAACGGTGAAGTTATCCTGCAGTATGACCTCGCCCAGGGCTTCAATACTGTCTTCAAGCCCTTCCAGCATACTGAGGTGCATGGCATCGTTGGCTTTCTTTGGCACGTTGATCATTACCTCAAGAGCATCCTGTCAAATAAATCCCACTGTTTAACCCTTTACCAAACAGTCTAGAGTTTTAACGACCCTGAGGTAGAAAGCCTTTGAAAAACATTGAAGGAAAGCCTTTGAAAAACAAAAAGAAGAAGGCGCTGATTAGCAGCATTTTCTCCTTTTCCCACGTTGTTTTCTATTTTGTCAAAG
Source organism: Tridacna gigas (assembly GCA_945859785.2). Lineage (NCBI taxonomy): Eukaryota > Metazoa > Mollusca > Bivalvia > Cardiida > Cardiidae > Tridacna > Tridacna gigas. Next base: position 25,337,502 of record OX244044.2, read on the forward strand.
ACGAATTTCATTATGTTAGCCACATTTGATTTGTCGTCTGCAAATGCTTCCAGATTGGTTAAATCTAGAATTTTGTCATTTGGTAAAGAGTTAATCCTTTACCAGACAAGCCCTTCTTTGAATGACCCAATAAGATTGCTTATTCCCACAATGCTTTCACCCTTTAACCCTTTCCCAAACGATAAATTTTAGACTGGTCCAAATTGAAAGAGTTTGCAGACGACAATTCTAAATTTGATGAAAATGACAGAAAGTTCTCCAAAAGGGTAGAAAACACTGTGGGAAAAGGAGAAATTGCTCATTATGAGCAATTTCTCCTTTTCCCACAGTGCTTTCAAAAGACTTGTACTGCAAACACCTGAAAACCAGGGCTTGTTTGGGAAAGGGTTAATCCTTGTCCAGACAAGCCCTTCTTTGAATGACCCAAAGAAAAGGTCTCAAAAAAGAAAGGTAGAAAGGTCTCAAAAAAGGTAGAAAACACTGTGGGAAAAGGAGAAATTGCTTGTTACGAGCAATTTCTCCTTTTCCCACAGTGTTTTTAAAAGACTTGTACTGCAGACATGTGAAAACCAGGGCTTGTTTGGGAAAGGGTTTACTCTTTACCAAACGATAAAATTTTGGACTGATCCAAATTGAAAGCCTTTGCAGACGACAAAATAGATGTCACTCAAAAATTAAAATTTGTCTTGGGAAGAGTAGAAAACATCGTGGGAAAAGGAGAAAATGCTGGTTACCAGCATTTTCTCCTTTTCCCACAATGTTTTCAAAGGGCTTCTTCCTCAGGGTCATTAAAAGTTGGGATTGTGTGGTAAAGGGTTAAAAAATATCAAAAAGTGTTGACCCATGTCAGTTGAGACTTTTTGTACATGCATTAAGCCTGTTTTCACAAAGCATGGCTCAATTTGTCATTCACCAATAGTTTCAATATGGCAAAGTCTAAAATATTGTTGTCTGGTATGGAGGTAATCCTTTTACTTTGCAAATCCCAGTTTTTGTTACCTAGGAGACAACCTTTACAGAAAATTTAGTAAAAAGGAGCATTTGCTTGTTCTAAGTAGTTACTCTTTTTCCTACACAATATTTTCTACATCATTCAATACCCAGCCCCGAACTTTTCCTTTCTGTCAAATTTTACTGCTTTGTGTCAAATTTTGCTTGTAATAAGTGGTTGCCCTTTTACTGTCACAATGTTTTCCATACAAATCAATAGTCTGGTACCCCGCCCTTCTACAAGAGTATGTCAGGCAAAGTGCAATCATGGCAGCCACCATTGGCAATATGAAGAGGAGACAGGATATTGTTATTTCACATGATCAAATCAGATCACAGGCTGAATTCAAAACAGATCGCTTGCAATAAAGTCATGGCAGTGAGTTTTTCTACATGTCGTTCTCATGTAGCGAGAAAAACTACATATCAGAAATACTTTAAGTATCCGAAATGTCAATGGACCTATACAACGTCTGAAAACAGGGCTACTTTTAAAATGATTCATAGTCAAATTTATGTTCAAACCATACCCCAGTAGCACATTTTAGACTCGGTAATGTATTTTTTGTACAAAACTGGCCTCATTTTATTAACTGATCAATCTGGATCACATGAAATTTGGGAAAACGGGGAGGCATGTAGTGGTACGCTTGAGGACACCTAGGAGGCCGCCATTATTGCGCTTTGCCTGACCCGATAACGTAGTGGTAGGGGCAGGTAATCCAGACTAACAAATCAATACCCTGTCCCAAAGTTTTCCTTTCTGTCAAATTTTGCTCCTTTCTGTCAAATTCACTTGTAAAAAGCAGCTGCTCTTTTTCCTACACAATGTTTTCCATACCATTCAATACCCTGTCCAAAATTTGTCCTTTCCGACAAATTTTGCTCCTTTGTGAACTAGCTTTCTAGTAAGTCTAAAACATGACCAAAAGAAAGTGGGTTGTAGTGCACTTCAAAAGAAGATCAGTGGTTTACATGAGGAGACCAGTTCAGTAGATCATAAGACAAGTGTCTTTCAAAGGAAGAAGTACTCTGTGGAAGACCAGCACAAACCAAAATACCACCAGTGCTTTCAAAACAAGACTAGTGATTTCCCAAAGGAGACCAGTAATTTCCAAAAGAAGAATGATGCTTTTCCAAAGAGGACCAGAGCTTTCCAAAGGGAGACCAGTAGTTCTAAAGGGAGATAAGTACTTGTGATACACTACAAATATAAAAATGCCAAGATCTACTCTGTGCATCAAGGGAGAGTGAAACTAGATCAATAACCCAGCACTCTCTGGTTTCATATTGTATTGCACTGACCTTGATCTCTCCAGTATGACCTTCACAGCAGGACTGCAAGTCTTTCAGCAGCAGTTGATACTTGGTGATTCTTTGTACAGGTTTTATGAGATAGGAGGCTAGAGGTTCATTTAACTGATGCTTCTTTTGCAAATCCTGTAATGATATAATCAATTCTGAAACGGTTAATTTTTCAACAAAAAGATCCTGGGCCTGATTTCACAAAAAAACTTAAGTCTCGTATTTTGCTGAAGTCTGCTTAAGTTGAGTTTTTTACTTGAGATCCATTTTACCAATATTAACAAACTTAACCCTTTCCCAAACTACAAATTTTGGACTGGTCCAAATTAAAAGAGTTTGCAGACGACAATTCTAAATTTGATGAATATGGCAGAAAGTTATCAAAAAGGGGAGAAAACACTGTGGGAAAAGGAGAAATTGCTCATTACGAGCAATTTCTCCTTTTCCCACAGTGTTTTCAAAAGACTTTTACTGCAGACACGTGAAAACCAGGGCTTGTTTGGGAAAGGGTTAAAAAACATTCTCAATTCCTAAGTTGACACAAAATCACTACCCTGATAGCCTTTGGAACTACCCTGATAGCCTTTGGATCTACCCTGATAGCTTGAAAGCAGCTTGAAAGCAGTTTCATTATCATTCAATCGATGGCACTTTCCTTCTCATAGCCTTTGGAGCTACCTTGATAGCCTTTGGAGCTACCCTGATAGCCTTGGGAGCTACCCTGATAGCCTTTGGAGCTACCCTGATAGCCTTTTGGGCATTCCTAATAGCCTTGGAGCATTCCGGATAGCCTTTAGAGCTACCTTCACAGTTCAAGTATTTGTCACTGGCAGAAAAATAAATTTCAAAAGTAGGTCAAAAGTTGCCAGGGCTACTGGGCCGTTAAGAATTAAGTTTGAAGAAAATATCTTCAGTAATGATGAAGATATGAGAAAATGTCTAAGTTTTTGCATAATGACAACAATAATGAAAATCAAGTAAGGATAAGTAAAACACAATACTTCAAACCAGCCAAGCAAAAGGAATCTTAGGTAAATTGAATCCTTGATAAACATACAAACCTCAAAGAATGTTCCAGCATGGTCCACTAACAACTGATTGGAGTCAGGTTTGTTCTTACAGTATGTAACATATATTGAAAATCTTTCAGCCTGTAAATATAGGATAACAAGGGTCAAAACTTAGCAGTTATTTTTTTAAAATGTGACAACAAAATAAATTAACCCTTTATCAAACAATCCCAACCTTTAACAACCTTGAAGAAAAAGGCTAATCCTGAAGAAGTCTTTTGAAAACATTGTGGGAAAAGGAGAAAATGCTGGTAGCCAGTTTCTAAACTTTTAAAGACAAATCCTATCTTTTCAGCCATTTTACATTTGTCTCCTGCAAATGCTTTCACTTTCGGCAAATTTAAAATTTTGTCCTTTGGGAAGAAATATTTTATCAAGCTGTGATTTACACTGTTTATTTAACCCTCTCCCAAACAAGCCCTGGTTTTCACGTGTCTGCAGTACAAGTCTTTTGAAAACACTGTGGGAAAAAGAGAAATTGCCCGTAACAAGCAATTTCTCCTTTTCCCACAGTGTTTTCTACCCTTTTTGAGACCTTTCTGCCATTTTCATCAAATTTAAAATTGTCGTCTGCAAACTCTTTCAATTTGGACCAGTCCAAAATTTGTCGTTTGGGAAAGGGTTAAGCAAAAATAACTAGAGCTATCACTAAACGTGATCATACCCCCCCAACAGCTCCTTGTCACAAAACAGATTAATGTCACAGGAATGCAAAATAAGTGACTGGAGAGTCAATTATACCAGAGCTATCACTGAAGGTGATGGCCATAACTCCATGAAACCTAAATAAACCATAACCAAAATAGGATATGCACATCTCTGCTTGATACTGAGTCTATTTGTGTAGTTTGAACCAAATCTGTCCAACAGTTGATGAGAAAAAGAGCGGACAAGAAATTTCATGAAAGGGCCATAACTCAGTGAAAAATCAATGAACCATAACCAACATTTCATATGCACATCTCTGCTTGATACTGAGTTTACCTGTGAAGTTTGAATAAAATTCGTCCAGTAGTTTATGAGAAATAGAGCGGACAAAAAGCTACAGACCGACGGACGGACAGACGGACGGACGGACTGACCGACAAGCTGACTCCTATATACCCCCCAAACAGAGTTTTGGGGGGTATAATTATAGAACATTTTTTTATTTACCTAGCTGCAAAAGAAAAAAGACGTTTTTCTCTCTTTTCCACATGATCTCAAGATACGTCAATCACAAGAAAGTAGGCTTTTGAAAATATTGTGTGTATAGGAGAAAATGCGAAAAATTAAGTGAAGGAAAAAACCACAAAAACAATTTTTCTCTCCAAGGTTGAACCTGTGCCCTAATGATCCCGAGATTTTTTATCACGAGAAGGGAGACTTTTAAAAACATTGTGGGAAAAGGAGAAAATGCTGGTACCCACACTGTAGGAACCTCTTAACTCTATATCAAAACCACAAATTTTTAGACTGGTCCACATTGAAAGCATTTGCAGACAACATATTAAATGTGGCCCAAATGAAAAAAATTGTCCTTGATAGGGTAGAACACATGGAAAAAGGAGAAAAAGCTGGTTACCAGATTTTTCTCCTTTTCCCACAATGTTTGCAAAAGGCCACTTTCTAAGGATTATGTGGTAAAGAATCAAAATAAATCCCATCATCTAGGCCACACTGAATTGTTGTCAGGAAATGCATTCAAAATGAAGCTGAAATTTTGTTGCCTGTCAATGAGATATCTGTTGAGAAATAACACAAAAACTTACCCATGTCACAAAACAATGGCCAACATCTTCAGGAATTGTCTCATACTTTTCAAGCTCTTTCAGGAATAAACTGAGAAGAAAAAAATGGGATATAAGACTTAACCCTTTACCACAAAACAAAATTTTAGACTAGTCCAATTTCAAAGCATTTGAAGACGACAAATTCAGCTTTGGTACAAATGAGCTTAAGCTCTCTGATAGTGAAGAAAACACTGTGGGAAAAGGAGAAAATGCTGGTTACCAGCATTTTCTCCTTTTCCCATATTGTTTTCAAAAGCCTTCTTTCCCAGGGTCATGAAAACCCGGGATTGTTTGGTAAAGGATTAACTTAATAACAGTATGTCGAAAGTTATGCAATGTAAATCAAAGTAAATTCATTCATCATTGATTATTGAATAAAATTTCTCCCTTCACTTTATGACAAATGCAGTATTGGCCATTTCAAGCCCAAAACTCCAAAAGACATTCACAACTAATAGCTATTGCTTTTTTTTTTTTTTTTTAATTGGAGGCACAAATAGCCAAGGTTGTGGTGGAATTCATTTGAAAAAGGTGGATGGCAACCAAGTCAGACATGTGGCACTTTTATCAAGGTTGAAACAGGGTAAATTTTGAACTGTTTCATTCAGACAAGCGGCTTTATTAAAGAGGCTGATGACTGACCAGCTGTTCAGAACTAAGAGCCATCTTTTTCTTAATTCAGAGGTACAATTACCATAGTCATGGTAGTGGTGAAATTCATTCGAAAAAGGTGGTTGGCCGCTAAGTCAGGTTTGGGGCACTTTTACCAAGGTTAAGAATAAAGTAAAATTTTGAAATGTTTCATTTAACCCCTTCCCAAACAAGCCCTGGTTTTCACGTGTCTGCAGTACAAGTCTTTTGAAAACACTGTGGGAAAAGGAGAAATTGCTCGTAACGAGCAATTTCTCCTTTTCCCACAGTGTTTTCTATCCTTTCTGATAACTTTCTGCCATTTTCATCAAATTTAAAATTGTCGTCTGCAAACTCTTTTAATTTGGACCAGTCCAAAATTTGTCGTCTGGGAAAGGGTTAAACAGATGGTGCTATTTAACTCTGTACCACATAATCCTAACTTTTAACAACCTTGAGGGAAAAGTCTTTTGAAGACCTTGTGGGAAAGGGTGAAAATGCTGGTAACCAGCATTTTCTCCTTTTCCCACAACGTTTTCTACTCTTTGAATGACAAATTCAATGTTTTGAGTAACATTTAATTTGTCATCTGCAAATACTTTCAATTTGAACAATGCTATAATTTTGTCGTTTGGTAAAGAGTTAAACTGTCAATGACTGACCAGAGTTGACTGCCTGAAATGTATTTCAGTACTCTTGGGTGACTCAATTTGTGCATAACACATACATAACAATGTTTCCACATTTATTGTGTCAGGCCACAGTACAAAAAAAAAAACTTATCAGTTGACCATACATACTTACTTATTATGGAATTCGTAGATCTCTTCTATATTTCCAAACACCACTTTATGTTTGTTCTGGATACCAGATGGCATGAAGTTATCTGGATCTTGCATCTCATTTAAGTAACACTGAAATAAAACAACAATGACAACTGACGTTTCTATACATACAGAATAAAAGAAAACAGAACCGACCTTTTCACTGAAGCAGCACAATCAGAGAGCAGAATTAAATTTCAAAACAAAGTTCAGCCATGACCTTGACCTATGACCCATGTGAACAAAAACAAAATAGGGCATCTCCTTGGGTCATGAGCAACACTTCTATAAAGTTTCACCATTCTAGGTCAAATGGCTATTGAGTTACAGCACGGAAACAATTTTCAAACAAAGTTCACCTGTGACCTTGACCTTTGAAAGATGTCACTCAAAAACAATAGGGAACCTCATTGGGTCATGAGCAACACTTGTATAAAGTTTCAGAGTCCTGGGTCAAATGGCTTTTGAGTTACAGCACGGAAACGAAAACATGGACAGATTGACAGATGCATGAATGCATGGACAGACAGACATGCATTCAACCAGTATCCCCCTCTACTTCGTAGAGCAATCTTCTACATTTGAAATGAGCCATGCTCTGTGAATAGGGGTTTAACACATCTGCAAAAAGTATCGACCCATGTCAGCCTGCACAGATTGCGCAGACTGATCTGGGTCAAAGACTTTTTGCTATTGGTAAATTTTCTGCTTTTAAGGGGACTACTCTACCTCATGCTTCAGTCTGTTGGTGGACAAAATGGAATTTATGGATCAATAATGATGAGACGACTTAACTTGGTATAATGGATCCAGAGCTGCTTCAAACTCCCTTTTGCCAGAGCATTGCTCCAATATTTTTGAATGTTTCTTAACCCTTTCCCAAACGACAAATTTTGGACGGGTCCAAATTGAAAGAGTTTGCTGGCAAATTTTAAATTTGATGAAAATGGCAAAAAGTTATCAAAAAGGGTAGAAAACACTGTGGGAAACGGAGAAATTGCTCGTTACGAGCAATTTCTCCTTTTCCCACAGTGTTTTCAAAAGACTTATACTGCAGACACGTGAAAACCAGGGCTTGTTTGGGAAAGGGTTAAGGAAACTTTTGCCATTATACTTCACACAAAAGCAGACAGTGTAGATTCTAGATCAGACTGCACGTTCTGTCTTGGGCACCACAGCCTGCAATAGGCCATTTACATTGTTTTCAAAAGACTTGTACTGCAGACACGTGAAAACCAGGGCTTGTTTGGGAAAGGGTTAAAAAGGTAACATTATGAAGCAAAAAAAAAAACCAGTTGTGAATTACCTCGGCATCTGATGACATAATTTTGCAGCACATGACGTTGAAAACATTTTTTTAACTCTTTACCAGACAACAAAATATTACACTCATCCATGTTGAAAGCACTTGCAAATGCTTCTATCACAAGTTCATTAAGACAAAGGGTTCTTGTTATGGTCACCAGCATTTTCTCCTTCTCTCACAATGTTTTCAAAAGCCTTTTCTGTCAAGGTCATTTAAACTCGGGATTGTGTGATAAAGGGTTAAAAACAAACATATATACCTTCACACAAGTTTCAAGATCCTTTACATATGTTCTCTCAGTGTGTAACAGCTCTGCCATGATGAATCTGAAACAAAAGAAATCATTTCATGAAATTAAGATGCTTAACCAGTTTTACAAGCAACGTCTTAACCTTAAAGTGCCTTTGCGGCCAGTGTAGATCAAAGATCAGACTGCACAAAACATGCAGTCTGATCTTTGATCTACACTGTCGCTTTCCTGAGACAATCTGAATGCAAGCAACCATAAAATTACTATTATATGTGTTTTATTTCTCAGCTGAAAATGTCCCTTTGGTTTATTCAGCACTCTAAAGGCAAAAATCTTACAAAGTTGTGATTTTTTTTTCTAAAGCTTTCTTAGAATATTGCAAATAAAGAATGATGGAAAAATTTTGAAATTTAAAACATAAGTTTTGTTGATTTAGAGTTTCAGTATATGAAAGGGATAGTCAGTCAAGCAGAAAATCTGACCATTCCAAAAATCTGATTACAACAGGTGATTTGAAGGACTTTTCTAGGAAAGTGACGATTCACTTTGCTGACAGTATGAAAAACACTGTGGAGAAAAGAGTAATTGCTGGTAACACACAACTCTCTTTTTCCTACAAATTTTTGATTGCAGTACACTGCACGAGCATAAAACAGATATGTAAAGTAATTGGTTAACTCTTTACCAAACGACAAAATTTTAGACTGGTCGAAATTGAAAGCATTTGCAGATGATAAATGAAATGTTGCTCAAAATTTGAAATTTTATTTGGGGAGGGTAGAAAACATTGTGGGAAAAGGAGAAAATGCTGGTTACCAGCATTTTCTCCTTTTTCCACAATGTTTTCGAAAGGCTTCTTCCTCAGGGTAGTTCAAAAGTCGGGATTGTGTGGTAAAGGTTTAACCCTTTACCACACAATCCCGACTTTTAATGACCCTGAGGAGGAAAGCTTTTAAAAACATTGTGGGGCAAGGAGAAAAATGCTGGTAAGCATCATTTTCTCCTTTTCCTACAATATTTTCTTCCATATTATAGAATTTTTCCTCATTTGTACCACTTTTGATTTTGTCATCTGCAGATGATTGAAATGCGGAAGGGTCTAAAATTTGTTGTTTGGGAAAGGGTTAATTCTGGAACCAAACACATACTCTCTTCTGCGAGCAGACCGTCTCTTTTCTTCTGTAAGTTCTTTGGGTGTTTGTTTAAATACTTTCTCTTCTAGTGAAGAGTCACTGTGCCGCTGAGATTCCTCTTCCTTCTGGGGCTGAAATAGAATGCTATCTTACTTAACTCTTTACCAAACAACAAAACTTTGGACTGGTTTAAATTGAAAGCATTTGCAGACGACACATTAAATGTGGCTAAAATTATGGAATTTGTGTCTGAGAGAGTAGAAAACATTGTGGGAAAAGGAGAAAATGCTGGTTACCAGCATTTTCTCCTTTTCCCACAATGTTTTCAAAAGGCTTCTTTCTAAGAGTTGTTAAAGCTCAGGATGGTAAAGGGTTAACATTTAACAGTACCAGAAGTAATTTCATAACATACAGATATGTTCAGATGTTTTAGAAATCATGATGGAAAAGATCTTACTTAATCCTTTGCCACACAATCCCAAGTTTAACAAGCATTCTGATAGTATTGCATAGCAATACACAGTCCCCTACCGGCCGTATGTATCGCTGGCATGTCAGTGAAATTTTTAAAGTCCAAGGCCTGTAAATGCGTCAAAAAGCAGTGGAGCGGGACGAAACTCGAACTTGATGTGTAAGTCATGGTGGTTGATGTACACACCAAAAATCAGCTCTATATGTAGCAGCGTTTAGAAAAAAAAGTGCGGAAAAATGTTTTATCAGTGAAATTTTTTAAGTCCAAGGCCCATAAATGTGTCAAAAAGCAGTGGAGCGGGACGAAACTCGAACTTGATGTGTAAGTCATGGTGGTTGATGTACACACCAAAAATCAGATCTATATATAGCAGCGTTTAGAAAAAAAGTGCGGAAAAATGTTTTATCAGTGAAATTTTGTAAGTCCAAGGCCCGTAAATCCGTGAAAAACCAGTGGACCAGAACGAAAGTCGAACTTGATCTGTAAGTGATGGTGGGTGACTTACACACCAAAACTCAGCTCAATATGTACCAGAGTTTAGAAAAAAAGTCCAGAAAACTGAATTGCCGGACTGACGGACAGACGGACAGATGGACAGACGGAGTGCAAACCTAAAGTCCCCTTCGGCTTTGCCAGTAGGGGACTAACAAAACTTATGAAAACCTTGTGGGGAAAAAGAGGAAATGCAGGTAACCAGCATTTTCTCTTTTCCCCCCATAATGTTTTCTACACTTCCACTGACAATTACCATCATTTCAGCTACATTTAATTTGTCGTCTGCAAACGCTTTCAAACTCGACAAGTCTAAAATTTTATCGTTTGGTAAAGAGTTAAATAAGAAATAAAGCCAGGGGTAGTAGAACTCATAAGGTGAAGCTTCTTCTCCCATATTTTTGTTTCCAAAACCACAAACCGTAGGTGCATAAAAAGTAATGCACAGTACCGTAATGCAAGATAAATGGTATTCATATTTTCAGTCTGTAACAACATTAATGGACCATGCTCTAGGAAAAGGGGGTATACAGTATCTCTGTAATGCATTATACCAAGCAAGTCATCACATAATTATCATTTATGGATTCGTAACAGCCATTTTGTCTAACAACTGACAGATTCGTAAGGAAGACTGGTCCTTTGACTATCAGACACTTCACCAACAGCAGAAAGTTTCGACCCAGATCAACCTGTGCAGGCTGACCAGGGTCTATACATTTTGCAGGTGCATCAAACCCCCTTTTTAAACAGCATGACTCAATTATACAGAACTATTCCCTGCTTAACTCTTTACCATACGAAAAAATTTCTGATGGGTCCAAATTGAAAGTACTTGCAGACGACGAATTCAATGTGGAAAACATTGTGGAAAAAAAAGACAAGAGGGCCATGATGGCCCTGGATCGCTCACCTGAGCCAATAGGCAAAATGACCCCAGGTGACCAAATTTCAAACTCATCTAAGATTTAATTAAGAAAAATGTTTTTGCCAATTTTCAAGTCAATTGGGCGAAAAATGTGGCCTCTAGAGTGTCCACAAGGTATTTCTTTAATTTGACCTAGTGACCTACTTTATGACTCTGGGTGACCCAATTTCAAGTTTTCTGAGATTTAATTAAGAAAAACATCCTGACCAATTTTCAAGTCAATTGAGCGAAAAATGTGGCCTCTAGAGTATCCTCAAGGCATTTCTTTAATCTGACCTAGTGACCTAGTTTTTGACCGTACATGATCCAATTTCAAACTTGTCCGAATTTTATCAAGACAAACATTCTGACCAAGTTTCACAAGTATCTGACTGAAAATGAGGCCTCTGGAGCTCACACAAAGTTTTTCTATGATTTGACCTACTGACCTAATTTTTGACCCCACATGACCCATTTTTTAACTTGTACGATATTTTATCAAGACAAACATTCTGACCAAGTTTCACAAGTATCTGATTGAAAATGTGGCCTCTAGAGCACACAAAAGGTTTTTCTAAGATTTGACCTAGTGACCTAGTTTTTGACCCAACATGACCCAATTTCAATCTAATCCTAGATTTTATCAAGACAAACATTCTGGCCAACTTTCACAAGTATCTGACTGAAAATGTGGCGTCTAGAGCGCACACAAGGTTTTCCTAAGATTTGATCTAGTGACCTAATTTTTGACCCCACGTGACCCAATTTCAATCTCGTCTGAGATTTAATCAAGACAAACATTTTGACCAAATTTCACAAGTATATGACTGAAAATGTGGCCTCTAGAGCGTACACAAGGTTTTTCTAAGATTTGACCTAGTGACCTAGTTTTTGACCCCACGTGACCTAGTTTCGAACTCTTCCGAGTTTTTATCAAGACAAACATTCTGAAAAAGTTTCATGAGGATCAGACTGAAAATGTAGCCTCTACAGCGTACTAAAGGTTTTTCTAAGATTTGACCTTGTGACCTAGCTTTCGACCCAACATGACCAAATTTTGTGCTTGTCTGAGATTTTATCAAGACAAACATTCTGACCAAGTTTCATGAGGATCGGACTGAAAATGTGGCCTCAAGAGTGTACACAAGGTTTTTCTCAGATTTGATCTCGTGACCTAGTTTTTGATGCCACATGACCCAATTTCAAACTCATCTGAGATTTTATCAAGACAAACATTTTGACCACATTTCACAAGTATCTGGCTGAAAATGTGGCCTCTAGAGCATACAAAAGGTTTTTCCAAGATTTGACCTAGTGACCTAGTTTTTGACCCCACATGACCCAATTTCGAACTCATCCAAGATTTTATCAAGACAAACATTCTGACAAAGTTTCATGACGATTGGACTGAAAATGTGGCCTCTAGAGCGTACACAAGGTTTTTCTAAGATTTGACCTAGTGACCTAGTTTTTGACCCCACAAGACCCAATTTCAAACTCGTCCGAGATTTCATCAAGAAAACATTCTGACCAAATTTCACAAGTATCTGACTGAAAATGTGGCCTCTAGAGCGTACATAAGGTTTTTCTAAGATTTGACCTAGTGACCTAGTTTTTGACCCCACGTGACCCAATTTCGAACTCGTCTGAGATTTCATCAAGACAAACATTCTTATCAAGTTTCATGAAGATCGGACTGAAAATGTGGCCTCTAGAGCGTACACAAGGTTTTTCTAAGATTTGACCTAGTGACCTAGTTTTTGACCCCACGTGACCTAGTTTCGAACTCGTCCCAGATTTCATCAAGACAAACATTCTGATCAAGTTTCATGAAGATAGGACTGAAAATGTGGCCTCTAGAGCGTACACAAGGTTTTTCTAAGATTTGACCTAGTGACCTAGTTTTTGACCCCACATGACCCAATTTCGAACTTGTCTGAGATTTTATCAACACAAACATTCTGACCAAGTTTCATGAAGACCGGACTGAAAATGTGGCCTCTAGAGCGTACACAAGGTAAAAAGTTGACGACGGACGACGGACACAGCATGATCACAATAGCTCACCATGAGCACTTCGTGCTCAGGTGAGCTAAAAATGCTGGTTACCATTTTCTCCCTTTTCCACAATGTTTTCAAAAGGTCTCTTTTCAAGGGTCGTTAAAACTCGGGATTGTGTGGTAAAGGGTTAATGGGTATGTATTCTGTGAAAGTAATGTATCTAAATGTAAGCCTTTTTGAACCAAATTTGTCATAATAAACTTTATGTTTTCATCCATAACCCTTTACCACACAATCCCGGGTTTTAATGATCCTTGAAAAGAGACCTTTTGAAAACATTGTGGAAAAGGGAGAAAATGGTAATGATCCTGAGACATAAGCTGTTTAAAACATTGTGGAAAAGGGAGAAAATGGTAATGATCCTGAGACATAAGCTGTTTAAAACATTGTGAAAAAAGGAGAAAATGGTAGTAACCAGCATTTTCTCCTTTTCCTGCAATGTTGTCTACCCTTCCAAATACAAATAACATCATTTGAATAAAATTAAATGTGTCGTATGCAAATGCTTTCAATTTGGCCAAGTCTAAAATTTTATTATTTGGCAGCATGCCCACTGGGTTTTCCTTTTGGGGGTACATGCACCCTTCAGGTTTTGAATTGGGGGTACAAAGAAAAAATTGAGGGTACACTGTACCTCCTAGGTTTTGAATTGGGGGTACAAAGAAAAATTAGGGGGTACAGAGTAACTTTGGACCATTAATGAATTTTAAAACCCTACTTCCTTTACCATGATGAATGGGATCTTATTTAATTATTAAACTGTGCATTTGGTGATTATATGATTGCTCGATTTTTCAGCTTTCATTTGCCCCCCCCAAAATGTTTTTAACATTAACTGCGCATCATAATATAATCAAATGATTTTAATTTCTCATTGAAAATTAATTACCAGACGTCCTGTACACAAGGTAGATTTTGACACCTTAAAAAAAATCATACCGAAAATTATTCAGACAGACGAGGGAGCCGCAAAATATGTATAGTAAAAATGTTTGGTACCCCGCTCTATGTTGAAGACAAAGCGTGGTACCCACTTATGAGGAAAACTACTTTCGTATTGTTTGTTTGGCATGCAATACGAAATGCTATCTAATTTGTACGTGCAGTTTACGTAATTACTTTCCTTTTTGTGCATACTTTTGACAGTGCGTGCATGCACGCAAGACAAAAAATTTGTACGCGCGGAGTAGAATTTATACGTGAACTACGTACTGCAATACGTGATTGGGCACCCTGTTTGGTAAAGAGTTAAATTTCAAAATCTTTAGTTTGATGTCACAAGAAGTGACTCCTTTTTTCACAATGTTTTCTAAAACCGTGAATTCCATCATTGTGGCCACATTTAATCAGTTGTCTGCACATGCTTTCAGCTTGGAAAAGGCTAAACTTTGGCAGAATGTTACTCTACTTTTTGGTGAGTACTTATATGTACAAAAACGGTCTGTGTATAAATACATAAAGGGAGCTAACTTACTTCTTCCTCTTGATGGACACCTAGTGTTTCCTCCAATTTACTTCTGTATTTTTCCATCCTGGCAGAGAACTCTTTGTACCGTTTATCAACGGCAGCACACCAAGCCCGTATGTTGTTAGCATGCATGTTTCCCTTGGCAACAAACCCATCAGCCAATGAAAGAAGCAGCTTAACATTTTCTTTATTCTCCTGAAAACATAGAAATGGCAAAATTCCTATTTTCAACTGTTACTTTATCCATTATGTTCAATGTTATTTGTATGTTATTTGTATCAGGCTTATAATACCAATCGATCATCTACCGCAAAAATTCCAAATTTCAATGACTCTGATTGAAGAGGCTTTTGAAAACAGGGTGGGGGTAAAGAGTAAATGCTGGTAACCAGCATTTTCTCTTTTTCCCAATATGTTTTCTACCCTTTCAAAGACAAATTTCAGCATTTGAACTACACTGAATTTGTCCTCTGCAATGCGTTCAATTTGGATACATCTAAATTTTTTGTCATGACTGTAGTAAAGAGCTCAATCACGTTAAAGCAAAAGTAGCTCAATGTATAGCTGCAGTTACTGTATCACTGAGAGTTTTAAGTCTAATAAGGGGCATAACCATGTCAGAAATATTCTGAGGGTTACCCATCCTGCTGGAACAGGTTCCATGTTTGACAGATAACAACTAGCTTGAGTTTGAAGTAAACAGTAATGATAGAGATATAAGAAAATGACAAAGTTCATACATGACAACAACATCAACAATAAGGGAGACAACAACAGGGCTATGACAACAACTAAATGTTTTTCTTCAAAAGCACCCAAGCTGAAAATAGAGGCAAGTGCAGATTTAAAGTCAGACAGCACATTTTCATCAGTCTGATCTTGACCTGTAGAGTACATAAAAGGCAGTATAATGAATATTCGCACAAACTATGTCTTTTAAACTTGAAATGAATAACTGTATGCATGATTTAAGACCCATACACTGCAAGTTTAACCCTTTCCCAAACGACAAATTTTGGACTGGTCCAAATTGAAAGAGTTTGCAGACAACAATTTCAAATTTAATGAAAATGGCAGAAAGTTATCAACAAGAGGGCCATGATGGCCCTGGGTCGCTCACCTTAGTAGAGTGCCTTTAAGGCTTTTCTTTAATTTGACCATGTGACCTAGTTTTTGACCGCAGGTGACCCAATTTCAAACTCATATTTCATGAAGAACAACATTCTGACCAATTTTCAAGTCAATTGAGCAAAAAATGTGGCCTCGAGTGCCCTAAAGATATTTCTTTAATTTGCCCTAGTGACCTAGATTATGACCCCAGGTGACCCAAATTTGAACTGGTCTTTTACTATATCAAAAGAAACATTTTAACCAATTTTCAAATCATATGAATAATAAATGTGGCCTCTAGAGTGCCCACTAGCTATTTCTTTAATTTGACCAAGTGACCTAGTTTATGACCCCAGTTGACCCAAATTCAGACGCATGTGAGATTTTACAAAGACAAACATTCTGACCAATTTTCAAGGCAATTAAGCAAAGAATGTGGCCTCTAGAGTGCCCACAAGGTATTTCTTTATTTTGACCTAGTGACCTAGTTTATGGTTCCAGGTGACCCAAATCCAAACTCATCTGGTATTTCATCAAGACAAACATTCTGGCCAAATTTCAGGTTATTTGAGCAATAAATGTGGCCTCCAGAGTGCAAACAAGGTATTTCTTTAATTTGACCCAGTGAACTAGTTTATGACCCAAGTTGACCCAAATTAATCTTATGTGAGACTTTATAAAGACAAACTTTCTAACTAATTTTCAAGGCAATTGAGCAAATAATGTGGCCTCAGAGTGCCAACAAGGTATTTCTTTAATTTGACCTAGTGACCTAGTTTATGACCCAAGATGACCCAATTTTGAACTCAATGAACTTGTTGCGCTTAGATGGGCAAACAAACTTAGAAGAGAATCACTACATACCAAATATCAAAGCTCTACGCCTTCCAGTTTTAAAGAAGAATTTTAAAGTTTTCCTTCTTTGTTCCTATGTTCGAACTTGTGACCCCCAGGGCTGGGCCAGTTTTGACCCAGGGACATCATATGAACAAACTTGGTAGAGGTCCACTAGGAAATGCTACATACCAAATATCAAAGCTCTACACCTTCCCGTTTAAGAGAAAAAGAAATTTAAAGTTTTCCTCTTTTGTTCCTATCTTCGAACTTGTGACCCCCGGGGCTGCGCCAGTTTTGACCCAGGGGCATCATATGAACAAACTTGGTAGAGGTCCACTCTGAGATGCAACATACCAAATATCAAAGCGCCACACCTTTCGGTTTCAGAAAAGAAGAATTTTAAAGTTTTCCTTCTTTGTTCCTATGTTCAAACTTGTGACCCCAGGGGCTGGGCCAGTTTTGACCCAAGCAGCATCCTTGGAACAAACTTGGTAGAAGTCCACTAGGAGATGCTACATACCAAATATCAAAGCTCTATGCCTTCCCATTTAAGAGAAAAAAAAATTAAAGTTTTCCTTCTTTGTTCCTATGTTTGAACTTGTGACCCCCGGGGCAGGGCCAGTTTTGACCCCAAGGGCATCATATGAACAAACTTAGTAGAGGTCTACTAGGCAATGCTACATACCAAATATCAAAGCTCTATGCCTTCTAGTTTTACAGAAGAAGATTTTTAAAGTTTTCCTTCTTTGTTCCTATGTTGGAAATTGTGACCCCCGGGGCGGGGCCAATTTTGACCCCAGGGGCATCATATGAACAAACTTGGTAGAGGTCCACTAGGAGATGCTACATGCCAAATATCAAAGCTCTACGCCTTCAAGTTTCAGAGAAGAAGATTTTTAAAGTTTTCCTTCTTTGTCACTATGCTCAAACTTGTGACCCCCCGGGCTGGGCCAGTTTTGACCCCAGGGGCATAATATGAACAAACTTGGTAGAGGTCCACTAGGCAATGCTACATACCTAATATCAAAGCTCTACGCCTTCCAGTTTCAGAGAAGATGATTTTTAAAGTTTCCCCTCTTTGTTCCTATGTTCGAACTTGTGACTTCCGGGGCAGGGCCAGTTTTGACCCCAAGGGCATCATATGAACAAACTTGGTAGAGGTCTACTAGGAGATGCTTCATGCCAAATATCAAAGCTCTATGCCATCTAGTTTTACAGAAGAAGATTTTTAAAGTTTTCCTTCTTTGTTCCTATGTTGGAAATTGTGACCCCCGGGGTGGGGCCAGTTTTGACCCCAGGGACATCATATGAACAAACTTGGTAGAGGTCCACTAGGAGATGCTACATGCCAAATATCAAAGCTCTACGCCTTCAAGTTTCAGAGAAGAAGATTTTTAAAGTTTTCCTTCTTTATTACTATGCTCAAACTTGTGACCCCTGGGGCGGGGCCAGTTTTGACCCCAGGGGCATAATATGAACAAACTTGGTAGAGGTCCACTAGGAGATGCTACATACCAAATATCAAAGCTCTGCGCCTTCTAGTTTCAGAGAAGAAGATTTTCAAAGATTTTGCTTTTTTTTCCTTTTTGTTGCCATGGCAACCAGAGTTGTGGGTGGAATTTAATTCTTTGAACAATTTTGGTAGAGCTTCACCCAAGGAACATCCCTGCCAAGTTTCATCAAGATTGGCCCAGTGGTTTAGGAGAAGAAGATGTTTAAAGAAATTGTTGACGGACGACGGACGACGGACGACAGACGACGGACGACGGACGCCGGACATAGGGCGATCACAATAGCTCACCTTTAGCACGTTGTGCTAAGGTGAGCTAAAAAGGGTAGAAAACACTGTGGGAAAAGGAGAAATTGCTCGTTACGAGCAATTTCTCCTTTTCCCACAGTGTTTTCAAAAGACTTATACTCCAGACACGTGAAAACCAGGGCTTGTTTGGGAAAGGGTTAAGGAAACTTTTGCCATTATACTTCATACAAAAGCAGACAGTGTAGATTCTAGATCAGACTGCACGTTCTGTCTTGGGCACCACAGCCTGCAATAGGCCATTTACACTTGATCCTTTAAGCTGTTTGTATGACTTACCTTTGCCTTGGCCCTGAAGTCATAATGCTCTCTAAGTAGAGCTTCTGTCTCTACTTGGTTAGATCCTAAATGTGTGTGTGAGTTTAGGTATGACTCCCCATAGTCTTTGATCCACTCCAACACCTGTAGACATCAAAAATATTACCAACTCATTACTTTTTCACAAGATTTGGTCTAAGCTCAGTCCATAACTTAAGGGCTCAGCCAAGTTCTTTCCAAGGACTGATGATAGTCATTGCAACAAGATTCATTCCTATTTCAATGCTGAACCTTGATTTTATAATGATTACATGAGAAAGTAGCCAGCTTTTAAAAAAGTGTATTGCAAAGTACTGGTAAATGAAAAGTGTAAAACAGGTGCACTGGCTGCTGTGATATCACTGAAATAATGTTGAAAAAAGCGTTCAACAGCAAACAACTAAACCAACCAACGACAAAGCAGCAAGTCAATTGTGCCATTCTATGCCATCCTTTCAATAAGTCCTTCAATCAGTTATCCAACAACCCTGTGCTTTATCGACCCTGAAGATTAAAGCTTTTGAAAACAATGTGGGGGAAAAAGAGAAAATGCTGGTAACCAGTATTTTCTACTTTTCCCACGCTGTTTTCTAATCTCCCAAAGACAAATACCATAATTTCAGCCACATTTAATTTGTCACCTGTAGATACTTTCAACTGGAACTAAATCTAAAATTTTGTCATTTCAGTAAAGATTTGGGAATAAAAAGGTATTCTTTCTGGTTTAAAAATGGTTCTCCTTTGAGTTATTTGTACTATCTTTATTCTGGAGAGATACGGAAGAAACAATTCTTGAATGTCACAGAACTCTAGACTCTATGCGGTTCCATACCTGTTTGGCACTCTGTTCAAACAACACATACTGGTGACACTGTTCCAACTTCTTTTTCTTCATGGTCCAGTACTCTATCACAACATTCTCCTGTTGTAGCAAGGAGTCTAGGGTCTCTGTATGAAATAAACATATTAAGCACACAAAATTAACAACAAATTTCATTGTAGTTTAGAGAGTTTTTTTCCCCCTATGTATCAACATTTTTTTTCCCCTTTTTATCAACATTATCTGGGCGAACAAGAAAGCTCAGTCACAACCTACAGAGCTTAATGAATTGAAGAAATTCATTCAATGGCTACCACGATGGAACTTAAATAATGTTCAAAATGGTTTTAAACATCATAAAAACAAGGACAATCAGTCAATCAATATTATCTTCTAGCCAAAATGTCTTTTATTCAACTAAATCAAGGTCTACTTTACCTTTCTGTAGTTAGCATTTTAAGGGTCATAAAATAAAAAGAGATAAAACTGTGTGAGATCGATGACCTTACCATAAGCACAATCAAAAATTACAAATAAGCCATGCTCTAAGAAAAGGGGCTAAATGCATCTGCAAAAAGTATTAACCCAGGTCAGCCTGCGCAATCCAACCAGGCTGACCTGGGCCACAACTTTTCGCTATTGGGCAACTTTCTATGTGTCCAAGCACCAGTCTACCTCATGATTCAGTAGCTTGTTAAAAGATACCATTATGACAGAAAAACATCAGTCAACACTACCACACAATAAAGTTTTAGACCGGTCCAAATTTAAAGCATTTGCACATGACAAATTAAAAGTCATATCAAATGACGAAATTTGCCCTTGGATAAGGTAGAAAACATTGTGGGAAAAGGAGAAAATGTTGGTTACCAGTATTTTCTTCTTTTCCCAAAATATTTTCAAAACCTTTTTTTTTTTTCAAGGTCGTTAAAACTTGTGATTGGGGGATAAAAGGTTAAGAATTAACTTGGCATCTCATGTCACGACTTTGGAAGAGACAACTTTGAAAACATTTTTTTACACTCTTTACCAGATGACAAAACATTAGACTCGTCCATCTTTAACCCTTTGCCAAACAATCCCTGGTTTTCATGACTCTGAGAAAAAGGCCTTTTGAAAACATTGTGGGAAAAGAAAAAAATGCTGGTAACCAGCATTTTTTCCTTTTCCCACAATGTTTTCGACCATATCAGAGAGCTTAAGCTCATTTGTACCAATTTTAAATTTGTTGTCTGCAGATGTTTTGAATTCGAAAGAGTCTAAAATTTGTTGTTTGGGAAAGGGTAAAAGCAAATACAGATGAAAATGTGGTTGTTGAAAAAAAGTAGCTATTATGGATCCACAATTATATGATGGCTTGATTGGTACAATGCATCACTGAGATCCATTAAGCCCCCTTTTGCCAGAGCATGACTCAATAAAAGCTGCACGAGCAAGAAATTGCCCTCAAAGGGGCTTATTCAAGGAAGGGATCACACATACATGAAAACATGCCATTTAACCCTTCAAACAAGAGGGCCACTGGCCCTAAAAAGATCACCTGAGTAAGGTCATCTACGATTGATAAGGCTGAAAAAACCCTGGTCGTGATGATGTAAAACGCACAAGTGTAAGTGATCTACTTTTTGATTGGTTCAGGCTATTTTTGAATTTCTAATTTGGCTCAAAATGTGGCCTCCAGAGTCACACAAGGTTTTTCTAAGATTTTGGCCTGGTGACCTACTTTTTGACATGACCCACTTTCAAATTTGTCTGATATTTTATCCAGACATTTATTCTGACCAAGTTTCATGAGTATCAGGCCGAAAATGTGGCCTCTAGAGTGCAAACAAGATTTTTCTTAGATTTGGCCCCATGACCTACTTTTTTACCTGACTTGACCTAATTTCAAACCTGTCCAAGATTTTATCAAGACAAAGATTCTGACCAAGTTTCATGAGTATCAGGCAGAAAATGTAGCCTCAAGAGTGCACACAAGATTTCTCTAAGATTTGACCCAGTGACCTACTTTTTGACTCAACATAACCATTTTTCGAAGTTGTCTGAGATTTTATCAAGACAAACATTCTAACCAAATTTCATGAGTATCAGGCAGAAAATGTGGCCTCTAGAGTGCAGACAAGGTTTTTCTAAGATCTGACCCTGGGATCTACTTTTTGACCCTACATGACCTAATTTTGAACTTGTTTGAGATTTTATCTATACAAACATTCTGACTAAACTTCATGAGTTTCAGAGTGAAAATGTAGCCTCTGTAGTGCACAGTTATTCTAAGATCTGGCCCTGTGACCTACTTTTTGACCCCATGTGACCCCATTTCAAACTTGTCCAAAATTTTATCATGACAAACATTCTGACCAAGTTTCATAAGGATCTGGCTGAAAATGTGTCCTCTAGAGTGCACACAAAGTATATGTTGAAGACCGCACGAAGGATGACGACGCACGATGGATGCCGACTCAGCACAATCACAAAAGCTCACCTTATGTACTTTGTGCTCAGGTGAGCTAAAAACAATCCAGAGTTTTAACAACCTTAATGAAGAAGACTTTGGAGAGCAATGTGGGAATGGGAGAAAATGATAGTGACCATTTCCTTTTCCTTCAATGTTTACTACCATTCTAAAGAATTATTTCAACATTTGCACCACAGTAATCTTGTTATCCGCAAATGCTTGTATTTGCAGTTTGGTAAAGAATTAATTCTTTATCATTCCATTTCTAATATTTAATAGATCATACAGATTTCAGAGACAAAAGTTAAGCATTACAGCCCCATTTACAGCCAAGCTTCCCTCTGCGGCCAATGTAGAGCAAGCTCAGACTGCACAAAACACTTTGCTTAGCCAATCTTGGCAAGAACAACCTTGAAATTGCTTTGGCTTACTTAATTCTTTACCACAAAATCCCTGGTTTTAACGACCCTGAGAAAGAGGCCTTTTTAAAAAATTGTGGGAATAGGAGAAAATGATGGTAACCAGCATTTTCTCCTTTTCCACAATGTTTTCTACCCTATTAAAAACAAGCTCAATTATTTGAGCCACATTTAAATTGTCATCTGCATTTGCTTTCAATTTGGACAAGTCTAAAATTTTATCGTTTGGTAACTCTTTAAAGACTGAAATTGTCTGTTGGCTTTATTTGGCACTCTAGTGGTTAAACACATATTCGAAAGACACAAAGAAAACCATTTTTATTTCTCACTTTTTACATGGGCCTCTGTGCTCCTAAATTTCATCTGCATGCCCAATGTGTGTAGATTTCTGTTAACATATTTCAGGAATCTTTCTGCTGATCTTCTGGCTAATGTACAAGCCTGTAAAACAATCAAAATAAATTGTTTTTCTATGGTCATTACATAAAAGTATGTCTTTGAAAAACACTAACACCCCCCAAACAGTAGCCAATCAGGATTGCTTAGCAGAATATGATTGCCTGAAACGTTTTGTTGATGGAGCCATCGCTTGGCTGCAATTGCTTTTAGTGAAAAATTGGAAGTTGAAAAAGGGGTATGACTGTGTCAAAAGTATCTTGATGGTAACCTTCCCCGGTTGTATGGGTTCCCCATTTGATCCAAGTTTGCAGTAAAAATCTTGAGTAACAATAAAGATATTATAAAATGTAAAGTTTTTGAAAATGTCAAGTTCTTGCAAGATGACGACAACTATGCAGGGGATGCCAGGGCTATGACAATACCTTGGCATTTTCTTCAAAAATAGCCAAGCTAAAAAACATTTCAGACTTATCTCTATTGAAAGCATCTGCAGATGACAAAATGAATGTGATTCAAGTGATGTTATCTTTCTTTCAAAAATTGATAATAATTCAGGCCAAACAGAGAAAATGCTGGTTACCGATGTTCACAATTTGGAAGTCCTGTAACATTTCCAAGCAACATCAGATTTTGACCATAATCAAACTAATCTAGCATCTCATGAATATAATGACACTACTAATTTTAAAATAAATCTGCCAAAAAATATTGGACCTATTTTGACGATAACTGCTTAAGTTATATAGCAGCAATCAACTGTTTTCACATTTTCAAGAATTCTTTGAAGCAACGATGCAACACTGCAATGGAATTCATCCCCCATCGCATTGATATTAACCCTTTACAGTATGATTAAATTATAACTGAGCCATGTTCTGGCAATAGGGGGCTTATTGTCTCTGTGATGCATTATACCAAGCAAGTCATCACATAATCATGGATCCATACAATCCATTTTGTATAAACGACTGAATCATGAGGTACACTGGTCCTTTGACATACAGACAATTGACAATTGGCAAAAAGTTTCGACACAGGTCACCCTGCCTCGACTGTGTAGGCTGACATAGGTTAATACTTTTTGTACATACATTAAGTCCCTCTTTTGCCAGAGCATGGCCCATATACCTCTTCATATTGACAACAGTTGCAGACAACAAATGACATATGACTCAAATGATGGAATTTGTCTGTGGTAAGGTAGAAAACATTGTTGGAAAAGGAGAAAATGCTGGTTACCAGCATTTTCTACCTTTCCAGGTTACCATCATTTTCTACCTTTCCAGCAATGTTTTCAAATAGTCTCTTTCTTTGACTTATAACTTCAGATCTTGTGGTATAGATTAAATCCAAAATTAATCTTTGTTTAGAACCTGCATACAAGCCTACCATACCTTCAGAAAAGCCTCTTTCTGTTCACTGTGTTTGTTGATAAGCTGCACCATGTAGCTAGGTTTATCTGAGGAGTTAGCACGTTCTGTCCCACACCAATCTTCGTCTCTCTTATAGTCCCTATCTAAACTCTCCAGCACTGACCATACCTGTAGAAATGGAAAGTAGAATCATTTAAAAATTCCATTTTTCACAACGATTTTCTCTGTTTTTCAGCTCATCTGGCATGACATGCCCTAATGAAATATACCCCTTTACCAAATGAAAAAATTTTGGACTCGACCAACCTCTAAGTATTTGCAAGCAACAAATTAAATGTAGTGCAAATGATGATTTCTGTCTTTGATAGGGTAGAAAACATTGTGGGAAAAGGAGAAAATGCTGGTTACCAGCATTTTCTCCTTTTTCCACAATGTTTTCAAAAGCCTTCTTACTCAGGGTCGTTGAAAGTCAGGATTGTGTGGTATAGGGGTAGCGATTTCGCAAAGGAACCCTTTACCAGGCGACAAAATGCAAGACTTCTTCAAACTGATAGCATGTGCAGATATTAATTCTTTACCACACGACAACAATGTAGATTTGTCTAAATTGAGAGCATTTGCAGACGACAATTTAAATGTGGCTCAAATGATGGATATGTCTTTCATTAAGTAGAAAACATTGTGGGAAATGGAGAAAATGCTGGTTACTGGCATTCCCTCCTTTTCCCACCATGTTTACAAAAGGCTTTTTCCACAGGGTCGTTAAAACTCGTGATTGTATGGTAAAGGGTTAAATAAAAGATGGCACAAGTAATGGGATATGTCTTTGAAAAGGAAGTAAACAATATTCTGAAAAAAAACCAAACTTTTCCTCAATTTTGTGTAACCCACACAATCCCAAGTTTTAACAACTCCATGAAGTAGGGCTTTTGAAAACTTTAACAACCATATTAAGAGGTTTTTGAAAACATTGTGGGAAAAGGGGAAAATGCTGGTAACCAGCATTTTCTCCTTTTCCCACAATGTTTTCTACCCTTCCAAAAACAAATTTCAATTTTTCAATCACATTTCTTTATGTCGTATGCAAATGCTTTCAATTTGGATGAGTCTAAAATATTGTCGTTTAGTAAAGAGTTAAACAAATATCTTCAATAATGACAGAGATATCAGTAGAAAATGTCTCAGATTTTAAACAACAAAAATGATGCAGACCATAAAAAGGCTATGAAAATTCTTCCATCTTCTTTTTGAAAAAAGCCAAGTTAAAATTCAACTGTGCATAGTAATGTCCCAATATCCAAATTACCTGTTCTGCATATTTATACCAGGTCATGGAGGCCATCACAAGTTTGTGTCGCTCTTCTACGTGATTTCTTAACTGTTGCCACTCTAATGTGACATTTTCGGCAATGGCTCGCACCCTATCAGAGTTATAATGCTGTAAACCAATCATATTTTCTGCCTTTTGTGTCACTTGTACAACACTGTAGTGGGTTTTCTGAAAGTATAAAACAATGATCAGCTAACTTCCATGTCAGAGGTAGGTTTTCTGAAAGTACATCCTATATAAAACAATGATTTGGTGACTTCCACGTCTAAGTTTGTCCTGTTATATGGATGACCTCTATGAGGATTGTTATTTTACCAAATATTTTTTATAAGCCATCTTTTGTAAGATGAAAAAGAGATGTCAGCAGGATATAATTCACAATGAATGTATCACATGCATTGAATACAGGGCTGGAATGTTGTTGACTAGAAATATGACTCAATAAACTAAAGCTAACTATTGGTAAATAGTGGCAAGGATTAGCCATGCAAATCTTATTGTGATTGTTCTGACTGGAGCAAACTACTCTAAATATACACATGTTCTACACACTCTACTTTCACTGTTTTTCTACTGTTCAATACAATTGCTACCATATATTCATGTTGACCAACATTTTCTCCTTTTCCCACGATGTTTTTCACCCTTCTAAAGCAAATATTTAGCATTCTAGACTCATTTAACTCCTTACAAAACAAAATTTTGGACCTTTTTAACCCTTTACCACACAATCTCGACTTTTAACGATCATGAAGAAAAAGCCTTTAGAAAACTTTGTGGGAAAAGGAGAAAATGCTGGTAACCAGCATTTTCTCCTTTTCCCACAATGTTTCCTACCCTTCCCAGAACAAATTTCAATTTTTGAGCCACATTTGATTTGTCGTCTGCAGATGCTTTCAATTTGGACCAGTCTAAAATTTTGTCGTTTGGTAAAGGGTTAAATTCTTTTCCTAAAATGTTTTCTAAAGCTGTCTTCCTCAGGGTTGTCAAAAGTCAGGATTGTGTGGTAAAATCTTCATCTGTCGCCTGCAAATCCTTTCAAAATGGGTAAGCCTAAAATTCTTTAGCATGGTAAAGAGTTAAAGTCAGTGTGTTCCAGGAGGAAAAGAAACATGTAACATATAAATATGGTGCTTGTTACATGCCTGCAGAAAGGCATTCATTCACAAATTTATCGTTAAGTTTACCTCAATGGCCAACATAAACTGGTCCTGTTCTTTCTTCAGCTGCTCTGCCTCCATCAGAGAGTTTGGACACATGAAGCTGGCAGTCAGCATGGATTCTCCATGTCGTATCCAAGTAATAACCTGGTATGGTAAGAGAAGGTTAACATGAACACTAGGTATTTACCAAGCAATTTTGTGAATTTACAACTCTTTGGATGAAGGCTACTGGCAACATTATAGGAATAGAAGAAATTAACAGTAATCAGCATTTTCACCCATTCCCACAATGTTTGCTACCCTTTAACAATTTACCACCCACAAGTTCAAATGACCTTGCAGAAAACATTGTGGTAAAAGGAGAAAATGCTGGTAACCAGCATTTTCTCCTTTTCCCACAATGCTTTCTATCCTATCAAAGACAAATATCATTGTTTCACCTACATTTATTGGTTGTCTGCAAATGCTTTCAATTTGGTTATGTCAAAAATTTTGCTGTTTGGTAAAAAGTTAAAAGACAAATCTAATAATTTCTGTTACATTCAATATTTTGTCTGCAAGTGCTTTCAATAATATGGCAAAGTCTAAACAATTCTCACCTAGTAGAACTTAACTCTTGTTTACAGACTTCTAAATGTTTGTTATATGCAAATACTCCTTTTACCACAATATTTTCAAAATAAGTGTATAAAAGAGACATTAAAAACTTGTATTGCTACTTAGATAACATACCTGTCCATCACCTCCACATAATTCAGTGAAAGGAAGAAAAATAATCAAAGACGCTACACTAACCTGTCTTGCCTCATTTTCAAAATTACGCAACTGAACACACTGTTCGAGACGGTTCCTCTTTGAGTCTGCCAGGGTTTCGAGGTCCACTTCTCTCTCGTGTAAGTATTCCAATAACTCTTGTATTCTTGTTGGCGCATCATAGTGGGAATCTGCCATCAACTGTACTCCTGTTGTCTCAAACAGCTAGAAAACAAAACAGCCCTTGTTTGTTTGTAGTTTAACCCTTTCCCAAACAAGCCCTGGTTTTCACGTGTCTGCAGTACAAGTCTTTTGAAAACACTGTGGGAAAAGGAGAAATTGCTCGTGACGAGCAATTTCTCCTTTTCCCACAGTGTTTTCCACCCTTTTGGAGAATTTTCTGTCATTTTCATCAAATTTAAAATTGTCGTCTGCAAACTCTTTCAATTTGGACCAGTCTAAAATTCATCGTTTGGGAAAGGGTTAAACTAAGTATTACATTACAACCCTATGTTGTAAGAACCTTTAGGAAGTTAGCCTTTGAAAATATTGCTGGAAAAAGAGAAAATGCTGGTAACCAGCCTTTCTCTTTCTTCCACTATGTTTTCTACGCTTGCAAAGGCAACACTCACCATATTGAACTCATGTTTGTCATCTGCAAAAACTTTTATTTTACTAAATCACTAGTAGTTGTCTGTTGAAGACTTAACATAGGTTTTCATGTGTTTTGCAGTTATCTCTTTACCACACAATCCCGACTTTTAACGACCCTGAGAAAGAAGCCTTTTGAAAACACTGTGGGAAAAGGAGAAAATGCTGGTAAGCAGCATTTTCTCCTTTTCGCACAGTGTTTTCTAACAGTGTTTGTCAGTGAGGGAGGATTCAATCCTGTTGCGCCGAGCTCCCATAGCTCAGTCGGTAGTGTATAGGACTTGAGAACAGGAGGTTGCTTGTTCGATCCCCGGCTCGGCCAATTTCTTTCTGAGGATTGATGATAGTCATTGCGACAGAATTCATTCCTCTCTCACCACTGAACATTGTTTCGATGATGGTTATGTGGGAAAGCAGCCAGTGGCTTGAAAAGAATATCGTGCATAGTACTGGTAAAAGAAACTCCAGGAAAGTATGGACAGGTGCACTGGCCGCTGTGATATAACTGAAATAATGTTGAAAACGGCGTTAAACACCATACAATCAATCAATCAATCAATCAATCAATCCTGATGCAATGCCTTTCATCCTTCACCACACAACCCCTCCTTTAACTCTTTACCAAATGACAAAATTTTGGACTGGGCCAAATTGAAAGCATTTGCAGACGATAAATTAAATGTTGCTGAAATGATTATTTCTGTTTTGGATAGAGTAGAAAACATTGTGGGAAAAGGACAACATGCTGGTTACCGGCATTTTCTCCTTTTCCCACAATGTTTTCGAAAGCTTTCTTTCTCAGGGTCATCAAAACTCGGGATTGTATGGTAAAGGGTTAATGACCCTGAGGAAAAAGCCTTTTGAAAACATTGTGGGAAAAGGAGAAAATGCTGGTAATCAGCATTTACTTCTTTTCCCACAATGTTTTCTGACTGATCAAGGACAAATTTCATCATTTGGGCACCTATAATTTGTCGTCTACAAATGCTTTCAATTTTGGCGAATCTAAAAGATAGTGGTAGTTTGGGCAAAAGTTATTCAAGCACTGGTAAGAAAATAAAGACAAAGCCTTGTAAAAACATGGAAGTAGCTCAATAAAATAAGTGTCCAGACCTCCAGATAAGAGGGGGTGAAAGTAGTCTAAATCCATTATTTCTCTTCCAAACCCTATGTTGTGAGTACTCATTAGAATCGTCTCGATGAGACGATTCTAATGAGTACCCATAACATGGGGTTTAGTGGAGAGTGATTAATATTTTCAATTTTGAAATCAAAATCACTCCCTCTATCTGGAGCTCTAAGTGTCCATACCTGGGCAAGCTCCTGCCCTCTCTGTAGGACTTCAAAGGTACAGTTCTGCATGTGCAGTACACTCTCGTTGTGCATCACTAACATTTGTTCTGCCTTGTTACCGTCGGTCACCAGCTCTTGATGTTGTAGTTCTTCTGCCCAGAGCTCTAGTTGGGAGGATACCTGTAGCCAACATAATAAAGGTCCAGATTAGGGATCATCAGCTGATTGATTAAAATGATGTTAAACTGTGCTTTCATTATGAGCCATGCTCTGTGAAAAGGGGTCTTAAAGTATTGACTCAGGTCAGCCTGTGCAGACTGCGCAAGTTGAACTGGACCCAAACTTTTCGCTATTGGTAAATTTTCTGTGTGTCCAAGGACCAGTTTATCTCATGATTGAGTTGATTGTTAAAATTTTATGGATCCATAATATTGTAATGACTTGCTTGGTACGAGGCATTACACATTAAGCCCCATTTTGTCAGAGCATATTTATTGGCTCATGTTTATTTTCACCAGCATTACTGTGAAAGCTCTTTGAGCCATGCATTTTCCACATGACAAAATCTTAAGACTTGTCTACATTACAAGCATTTCCAGAAGAGAATTTCGATATTGTTCAAATGATATAATTTGTCTTTGATCCGATAGAAAACATTGTGGGAAAAGGAGCAAATGCTGGTTACCTGCATTTTGTCCTTTTCTGACTATGTTTTCAGAAGGCCTCTTCCTAAGGAGAGAATAAGACAGAGAGTGCAAACGCAAATTAATGCATATGGGAAATATTAATTAAATAAGCGTGAACCCAATTTTTTTTCATCGGAGCTCTTTTCATCGGAGGTTGACCAACCACCCAACCCCCATTTTTACTTTTCATGGTTCAATTTTCAACCTCACACCCTCCCCTTTCTTTTTCCCCTTTCCTTCCCCGTTTTTAATCTAGGCTGGCCCCTTTCGCCAATCTGTCAGTTCATCACTTCGTCAGTTAGCCGGTTTTATCAGTTAGCCGGTTTTCTCAGTTAGCCTATATGTCAGTTAGCCGGTTTTCTCAGTTACTTAGGCTGGCCCCTTTCGCCAATCTGTCAGTTCATCACTTCGTCAGTCAGCCGGTTTTCTCAGTCAGCCGGTTTTGTCAATCAGCCGGTTTTGTCAATCAGCCGGTTTTCTCAGTTAGCCAATCTGTCAGTTCATCACTTCGTCAGTCAGCTGGTTTTCTCAGTCAGCCGGTTTTGTCAATCAGCCGGTTTTGTCAATCAGCCGGTTTTCTCAGTTAGCCTATATGTCAGTTAGCCGGTTTTGTCAGTCAGCCGGTTTTCTCAGTCAGCCGGTTTTGTCAATCAGCCGGTTTTCTCAGTTAGCCCATATGTCAGTCACTCGGTTTTCTCTATCACTCGGTTTTGTCAGTTAGCCAGCGTTTGTCAGTTAGCCGGCGTTTGTCAGTTAGCCTGCGTTTGTCAGTTAGCCGGTTTTGTCAGTTAGCCTGCGTTTGTCAGTTAGCCGGCGTTTGTCAGTTAGCCGGTTTTCTCTGTCACTCGGTTTTCTCTGTCTGTCGATTTGTCGGTTTTGTCAGTTTTGTCAGTTTTGTTAGTTTGTCGAGTTTGTCAGCGATCCTCAGTCGATCAAGGGCGTGGGCGAAGTGAGGCGGGTCGTTTGTAATGGGACAAAAGAAAAAAAGGAAACAAAGGAAAACACAAAAAAAAATTAAACGCAAAAATTGATTTAAGTTTTTTTTCTTGTATATTAAAAAATGGAAAACAACAGGAATTTAAACGGGAGTAATAGTAACGATGAAAAACCTAAATCAATACATTTAAAAGATTTAGGTCTTCAATCTGACACTAATTTAATATATTATCTTGCTGTTGAAAATACATATGACAGTAATTTAATCAGTGACATTAAAAATGTTTCATATATCGAAAATTCAAACGGTTTAATGTATCTTAAACCATTACATGATATACCTTTCATTTTTGATGATATTTACATATTTTCTTACGTCTTTTCTTCGGATGTTACCGTAAGTAAAAGAGGTGGTATCACACTTAAAGGTGAAATTAAAAATGAAAATGGAGAAACAATTACTGGAATTGCAAAAAGATATTTAGATATAGCTAAAAATGATACAGTAAACGCTTTTAACGGTTTTCGTTGTTACGATGCAAGAATTTTTACAACGGCACAATACGTTAAAAACAGTAAAAGTGATTTATTAAAAATTATGAATATGATTTATGAAGATGGTAAAATTTTAAAAAATTCTCAAAGTTGGAATAGAAAAGAAAAAGAACACCCCGTCGGCGTCGTAGGAATTAAGGTAAATATTTCTAATATTCCTTTTGATATCGTTAATAGTAGTTTTGATAAATTAAATGATATTTTAAAACTTAAAGGTTTTGTAATTGGAAAATGTGATATTACATATGATCAAGCAGGAACACTCGATGTTCCTGTTTTGTATGATGCATTTTTAAACAATGGTAACACAGAAGAAGAATATGATAAAATTAGTTGGTTTGAAAAATGCGATGATGCAAAAGAAAAACTTGATGATTTTTTACTTGGTTATGAAAAACCAGAATGTTGTAAAAAAGATGTTTTAATAAATTTAAGAAAAGAACAAAAAAAATCAGGAAGTAACATTTTAAAATATATTACGTTTTACAAAAATCAAACTATACGATGTAAGTACTACAATAAAATAGTTTCAAACTTCGAGGCGGGTAATACTCAAAAGAAAATGGGTGTTCATCTTGTTGAATACGCTTACAATCATAACAGTCCATATTTGAAAAAAGTTTTTAATCATCCTGATGTGATAGAGCATGGATTAACACGATTTGAAATTTCTTTTTGTCCTTCATTAAAATTAAAAATCGATGCGAAAAAATTAATTCTTAATGAGTTAAAAAAGGTTTCTAATTTTAAAATTTTTCATAGTCAACCAAAAGTTAAACAATTTGAAAAGTTAAGAGATACAATTACTAAAAGCTGTTTAATTTGTGATAGAACAAAAAAAGAAATATGTATGGTATGGTATGGTTCAAGTCTCACGCAAAGGATAGCCTGTGTAAATTATCCTGTAAAAAAAAGAAAAGATGAAACTGAAGAACACTATTTAAAACGTTACAAAAAAGCGAAGAAAGAAGCTATGAGTGAATTTGGTTTTAACAACATAGTAATTAATGTTGTTGAATTTGAACACGATGAAAATGATGATAAATTAATACACTTTTTAAAACCTAAATGTTATTCAAGAAGAGGACCAACATTTTTAACTCCTACAAATCAGCCTACAAAAAATTATGGTTTACATGAAGATTTACCTGATATATCAGATGTTTGTCCTCATTCAGAAGATATTCAATTTGAGTTTAGAAAAGTAAGAATTAGTCATGCAAGAGGGGAACGTCCCATTTTATACAATCCCAGAAAAATAGAAGAATGCACATTTAACATGTCATTGATTTCTACAAGGAAAAGAAGAGAAATGTTAATCTCCATAGAAAATGGGTATATGATGTATAATTGGTTAGAAAAAGAAAAAGAACTAAGGAAGCAACTAAAATTAGAAGAGATGAAAAGAAGAAAATTACTTTTTAATGAGAAGATACAACTTAGAGTTTTAATGGATAAACAAGAACGAGCAGATGAAAGAAAAAAGACAGTAGAAAAGGATTTAAAAAAATATTCAAATCAGGATGAAGTAATGAATAAAATCTCAGATTACAAATTTATAGAAATATATGCTTTTAAAATGGGTGAATACAACAAAAATTCTAAAGAAAGAAGTTATAGAATACTTTTCACATATGGTAAGACAGACATTAAAGGTGTATGTTTTCCTACTAAAGCTTTAAAAAGTTGGTTATTAGAAAAAGAAACACAAAAAACATTTTTTAAAGAAGTTGAAGCAAAAAACAAAAAAGAAAATATTTTCTGTATGCCTATACATAGTTTAAGGTTCTATTTTCGTAAAGATGGTTTAGTTTTTGGTAGCAAAGATGAAATGATAGCTTTTAAAACAAAATTTAAAAAATCGATTGATGATATTACTAAGGCTATTAAAAGATTTAAAGAAATAGAAAAGGAATTAAGTGAAATTGCTCAACCATTACTTAATTTACCCAAACCTAAAAGATCAGAAGTACAACCGCTAGATTTAATGAAAGTCGAACCTGGTGAATATATAGTTGATGCATTTAGTGAATATGATTTTAGAGGTGCAACTAAAAAAATACTATACATTAAAACAGAAGATGGGAGATTTCCTGTCACTGGTTACTATTTACAGGATCGACTTGATGAAAGAATTAAAGATTTATCAAAGGTTAAAACTCCTTTAAAAATGATATTGTGTGAAAGTTCCAACCATCCAAAAAAACAGAAAAAAGACAGACATGTTGATATATATCATGAAACAATTTAAAAAGTTAATCTTCATATGTTGTTTTAAAACATATCAAGATTTTTAAATATTTAAAATTGTTTAAAATACTGGGTTCATCTTCTTTCCATCAGACTGAAGATTAAAAATTTTATCTGAAAGTACAACAGCGTATGCTTTTGTATGTGCTGGAACGTTTTCTCCAAACTTAGCTCTAACTTGTATATCAACAACTGATGCTCTCAATCTACTCTTTTGTTTTGTCAAATCAAACACAAACAAAGGATACAAAGTTTTAAAGTCTATTGAATTAATAGAGAAGTTTGAATTTTCCATTGGTAGGTGCTTTGTCATATATCTAAAATTGGAAGTTTCAAAGTATGCCCTGGCATACTCATTTACATTGAAGTTAATATTGTAGTCTATTTCTGGATACCTTTCTGTATTCAAATATACATGTACGTTTGTTAAATGTAGATTGTTAAAAATAGCAGAGTTTTCTGTTTGTAAATCTTTGTTACCTGTTTGAAAACCAAGAACTAAAAATCTCGGTCTTTCTGATGCTGACTTTACAGCAAGCCTCCAAACAAACTCCCTTGCTTCTGGTACTATGATACTTTCACATTGTCTACTTTTAAAACCTATCTTTGTTGTAATCTTGCTATCTATCTGTTTGTAAAGAGCAAATCTTGCTTCATCAGCTGGTAAAACATGAGGTACAAACCATGAAAGCTTTACTATTTCAACCATTCCCGTTCCATAATCTTTTGCTACTCCTCCTACTTGTCTATTACCTCCAGCAATATGGATGGCTTCACCATCTCCCTTACGTATTAAGCTGATCTCTTG
This sequence comes from Tridacna gigas, assembly GCA_945859785.2. Taxonomy (NCBI): domain Eukaryota; kingdom Metazoa; phylum Mollusca; class Bivalvia; order Cardiida; family Cardiidae; genus Tridacna; species Tridacna gigas. The sequence continues at coordinate 25,372,133 of OX244044.2, forward strand.
CTTAACACCATACAGGATTTTGTTGTAATCTTCGAAAAACCCGAAAATATGAGATACAGGAATTAAAAATGAAAAATTCCCTGGAGTGGTTCCACCCAATATTAATTTTCTTCTTGTTTCAAATCCAACATTAAGAAGATCCGCACTTCCATCTTCATAATCTTTAAACCAACATTGATTTAAACCTCTTGACTTATTAAAGTCATCCGGATATTTCAACATCCCAAGCATCGTAGAAGTCTGCCCTGGATATAGAATATTTTCAACCTCTTGTCCTGACAATGAAAATTTTATCTGGCTGAAAAGGTTCATGATACCATTGTTAACCAATGCTACCTTATCAGTATTTTGGAACAAAAAACTTCCTGCCGCAACTTCTGCCGTTGATATCAATCTTCCTACTACATACAAGTAACTTTTAGAAGTATGAGTAAAAACATCTTGGCTTTCAATTGTAAGCCTAATTTCACCTGGTGTGTTTAGTTGTGTTGCTCCCTTGTCTGGTGGATATTCATGATATTGATAACTTTCAATTTCTTCGTCTATGGGAACCTCTGTATTCCAATGTAATATAGTACTATTAGCCATATTTCTTTGTTTTTTAATTACTTTAAATTACTTTAAATGACTTTAATCCCTAGACCTTCATTTAGCCCCTTTCTTCTTGGTATCGTTCCAAAACTGGGTGTATCAAGAGCAACTGATGCAAAGGGTGGAGCATCAGAAACTTTTAAATTTCTTGTTTGCTTCTTGTTTAACAAACTTTTAATTTTGTCTCTGGCGAGTTGTTCAGCCTTCTTACTTCCTGCTTCTAGTAACTTTTTTCCTGTATCCTTAGCAATTTTTTGAGCCGTTGTTTTTAATACTTTTTGAGCCGCTTTACTTGCTCCACTACGAAAGATACGTGAAAAAAAATCAGCTACTGGAGTAAAAATTCTGGCGCCTCCATATACATATTCCATTTCATAACCTGGTTGATCGTCTGTGATAATCATTTTTTAATATATACTGTTTTACTTTAAACAGTATTTAAAAGTTCATCACGCTCCTTTCTAGTCATTAATTTCTTTCTAATCAAAGCATTACACAACTCTACCATTTCATTTTTAAGTCCCGTATTACCAGCTTTAATACTACCACAAACAAGACTTAAACGATCTGCTAGAGCTAATGGGTCAGATGGTATAATTACAGTTTCATGTTTACCTCCTTGTAATCCGTAACCCTCTTTAAAACGAGATGCTACACCTTTTAAAAGGTTTTTCCATCTAATAGTATTTTTGTTAACAATTGGATTAAAAATTAAATTTCCAGTAGTTGAAGATTTTACAACAAGGGCCTCACTATCTCTCATCATATTTGTAAAGTCATTGTAAGCTTCTGTAAATCTATTAACTGTAGGGGTAGGAGAAAATATTAAATTCATTAACTCAGGTGTTCTTTTGTATCTGGTTCCCATGTATTCAATACTATTACCTTCAACATTTAAAGGATAATTTCCTAATAGTATTTTTGGTTGTTCTCCTGTTAGATCTAAATCAATTAAAGGATCTTTTTTAGCCATGTTTACATATTTGTTTAATTCAGGATCATTAAGAAAAATATTTTTTTCTTCTTTTGTTGTTGATGGTTGTGTAGGAGGTTGAGCAGGTGTAATTTTAGCTATTCCTTCTGTCACTGGTTTAAAATATTTTTGGAGTGCTTCAATATTTCCTCTTTCAGCTTGTATTTCAGCACTATCCCGTGCACGAATATTTTTTTTTAAAGCTAAAAATTTTTGTACTATCTCATCTCTTTTGTTAATATCATCAATGTTAACGAACGACATTTTTTAAAGCTTACTGATACTTAAAATATATTAAGTAATTACTTAATACATTTTATTAAATCATCTCAAACATTGTTTTTTGTTCGTCCATATTACTACATACACAAGAGCAACTGAAAGAAAATTTAGGAACTTTTAAATTTAGAAGGGTTGAGGTGTTGGCTGGTTCCTTTCTACCAATCGGCGAAATTCTTCCCTTGCTTCCCTCTTTCCCCTTTCTATCAAACTGTTTTGTTCCTCGATCTTTTTTTTCTTGTTAACCTTGCTTCTTACTTCTTCCTTCATCTCCTTGTATTTCTCAAGTTCCTCCATAATTAGCGTAAATTCTTCATGTGTTACCTTGTTATCACTGATAGCCTTAGATATATGTGTATTAACCGTATCCAACTTTGAACATGCCAAATGTTTAATTTCTCCATGTTTCTCTGCCTTTGTCCTGGTTCTTCTTGTCAAAAACTTAAGAGATACGGCGGCCAGACCACTGACTAAAGCAAAAGCTTCAAGTCCTATAGTCAAGGGTATCGCTACGACGGTACTGAGTAAAGCGATGCCTCCGGCTCCCGCTCCAAGTGTTGCAACTGTTAGAGCTCCCTCTACAGCATCTGAATAATTACTATACTTCATAAACTTCTTTGATAGTGCTCCCCGTTCCTTAATTTCATCTTCTAGAAACTTCTGAACATCTGATATTTTTGTTAGTCTAAAGCTTTGAGCTCCGTCATTCATTTCAATGATCGCAACCGGAGCACTTGGATCATTTCCGACAATGTTAGGATAAATCCCACTTTGTCTGTTGTCTTCTTTAAGCTCTGTCATTTTATTAAAGTGATTTTTAAGCTTTAATGTATTTTATAAAACAGAACGGTGTACATTCAGGGATCACCACAGGATTTTTAGAAAAATTGTACAAAACCGTTTTAATGTTGTCTGTCTTGTTCTCACAGTAAAAAGGAGTTTTAATTTCTAAACTTTGTTTAATGGCATCAGTGGCGAATGTCAAAATCAAACCATCTGAAAACATATATCCGAAGTTTAAACCGATTGTTTTTTTCTCGAGAGGTTCAAGTTTTAAAGTTTGTTGTGTGTATATTAGCCATGTTGTGCCTGATTTTTTTAACGGAGGATATTTTAAATCTTCTTCTTGTTTCCAATAAATAGTTTTAGGTTGTGTCATCTTTTTAAAAATTAAATTATAGCTTTAAGTAGAGGTCCTATCAATGGAATACTAGAAAGGAGACCGGTGCCATCTTGTACACGTCCATTTTTCACAAGAAACAACCCATCTCCATTAAATCCTGAACCTTCCATAGGCCTTAAATACAAACCTTGGCCATCCGTTTCAACATGTGCTGTATGTCCATTTTTTGACAAATATAGACCATCTCCAAAAATAGATTTTACGGCCTTATCAGCAAGTCCGGATATGGCACCCAATCCAAGAGCAGGTAAAACCTTTTTGGCAACTGCTCCAACAACAGGAAGAGCACGAGCGGCTAATCCTGCTAAAGTAGCAAGAAAGCCCCCATGTTTGGTGTTGTATCTAATTTGTGCCATTGATAGGTTAATACTGACACCTTTACCAGACTTAAAAGCCTTTTCCATTTTTGAAAGTTGTCCTCTAGTAAAATAGAAACTTTCGGTGCCTCCAACATTATCAGGCTTAAAGTTTATTGTAATTTTTTGTTTGTTCTTGTAAGCTGAAGCAATTTTTTGCTTTTGACTTTCAGACAAATTAATTTTTGTTTCAATATATGATGTTTTTGTCATAGTTTTTTTAAATGAATGTTTTAGTTAACTAATTTAAATTTCGTATATGAAAACGAACTGTTAAATTTTCATTTCTTAAATCTATTAAGTCACCATTCTGATCTGTTAAAGTCAATCTAATACTATGTATATCATTTAAAAGTAATGGTGAGTAAAGAGGATATGGTGGCCTTTCTATAATCTTGTGTCCTGGGTTAATGTTTGGAAAAAAGGAATATATAGTGTTTCCTTTTTGTCCTTTTACATAGGAGCCCTCAATAATATCTAAATTAACTAATACACTGTTTACAGGTAAAATATTAATATCTTTTTCACTTTCATAAGTGCCTTCAGTATACATTTTTGCTTCAAATCCTAAAATTCTGTTTAAGCTATTTTGTGTAAAATCAACAACATAGTTAGGTGATACAACTAAAATAGTTTTAAAAGTTTTTGTATTAGCTGATATTTTAAAAGGGTATTGATTGTTTTGATCTCTTAAATTGTTTTGTTCTAAAATATTTTCTATATCTTTGTTAATATCTACTAAACTATAACTCCATGTTTTTAATTTAAAATCCCATGCTCCACGTGCTGGATTTTTTAACAGCCTAAATTCATTAAATCCTGGTTTGATATTGGGTATGCTATAATATGTTTCTAAATTAATCAAAGCAATCTCACAAGGATGATTTAAATGCAAAGGAGGATTAAAATCAGTTTTAAAATCTGTTTTGTTGTCTGATAAAACAATCTGTAATGAAGTCATTTTATTAAAAACTAAATTAACTAAAATATTTTAAAAAATGAAATTAATTTAAAAAAATCTTGTATTAATAAATGTCCTGTCTGTAGAGAAGTTAACAGTATTAAAAGAAAAATTTTTTAAAAAAACATGAAGACAGAATTTTTAAATATATTGGATAATCAGTTTAATCATTCAAATAGAGTAGAAAATGAAAACGGTGAAACATGTACTCAATTGAAGTACAAGTTTAGGACACATCCTGAAGTAACATATGAGAGTGCCGAAATGTATGAAGAAAGGTTTAAGTCTTTTTTAATGTATGAGTGGAGTAAGAGGAAGGAAGAAGGTGGTGCGTTTAACATGTGGGTTAGTTGTTTGGTTGTTCAAAATCAATATATACATAGATATGATGATGTATTTTTGTTTGATGAACATGAAACTCAACTATTACAGAAGGCACGAGGATTGTTTAAAATTTTAAATCATTTCTATTTTCCGGATGTTGAAGTATATTTTTTCATTGAAGAAGGAGATGACAAGAGGGAGGAGAGGATGCATTTAATTGAGGATGTTGTGAGGATGATACAGGAGAATTTTTTAGTGACGTATAATTTTTGTAGTATCATAGAGGAAAAGGAAGAAAATTAATATGTAACCTATAGAAAGGTTATATATTATTATATGTGTGTTTAAAAAGTATTGTTCCATATTGCTGGAAAAAAATCATCTGCATAGTTTGATAAGTGTAATTGTACAACCATAGTTATGATGCCCTTTAATACTTTTGGGTGTGAAGATTTAAAAAAAACCATTAAACTTGCACAATCTGTAAAATTAATATTTTCGAAAAAGGGAGGATGTACACAAGTTTTTAAAATCTTTTCTCTGCTAAATATAGGCCAAACATTTTTGTATTCTTTTTTTATTCCATAAGCATCTATAATACCACTGCTGTAATCTGTTTTTTCTTCATGTGATGGATCATATAAATTACTTCCCCTTTTTGGATTTTCGGTAACTCTAAAAATTATTTCAAAATTTTCATCCTTTTTTTTATCATCATCATAAGTAAAAATATATGAACAATTTATAATATTTCCACTGTAAGGAAATAAAAAATTTGGTTTAATTTTTATTTTTCCATCTTTTCCATCATAAGAAAATTCACCTCCGTCATTTTTCCCAAAATATATTATAGAAGGGATTACAGGGTTTCCTTTTTCATCTATAGAAATACTACCCCCGTTAATAGTTGGTTTTCTTCTGTTAATATTTTTAACTTCATCTATACCTATTATAGGTCCGTCTATTTCTCCCCTAATTAAAATTAAAGATGTACCTAAAAATTTATAAATTTTTTCTTTTGTTAATATATTATCCGCATATTTTTTATTTACTACATCTTTTTTATCAATTGGCTCGGGTAAATTTTTAATAGCTTTGTTATCCATATCAATTTCTCCTTTTGCCACATAATTAACACCCCTTCGAAAAAAACCAACGTTGTCATCAGTGTATTTTTTTAATTCTTTTTCTTTTTCTTCTATATCTTTAACTTTATCATTTACCAAAACTCTTATCCTGTCAGTTTCCGTTTTCCTTTTTCCATCCTCTGCTTTAAGCTTTTTAATCTCTTCGCTGTTTGTTTCTGCTTGTTCTTCTACAGGTTTAACTTTTTCATCAACATATTCCTTATTCACCGCGTCTTCTTCATCAACTGGCAGTGCTAAATTTGTTATCTTTTTTACCCCCATATCTAATTCATTTGTTGCCAAAAAATGTCCATTCACTTTCGTAAAAGGTATTGATTTTAATTTTTCATCGACATACTCTTTATTCACTGCATCAGTCAAAAAATTAGGCGCCCCGAGTTGTTCTATCGTTTTACCATCCATTAAAATAGTTTGTTTTGATTTGATATATTCTCCTTCTCTTTCGAAAGCATTTAAATCTTTACTATCTACATATTTCTTGTTAACAGCATCATCATTCGCCTGAGGTGTTCCAACGTTTTTAATTCTGTTAGTATTCATATCAATAGCATCAATAGCCATAAATCCCCCATTCCTTCTAATCAACCCAGTTTCTATATTGTTAATACTATCATCTACATATTTTTTATTGCTTGCATCGCCATCGGCTGTTGGAGCGTTTAAATTTGTGATTTTCTTTAAATCCATATTAATCCCGTGAGTTGTTGTATAATACCCATTAGTTTTAGTAAACGGTGTCTTCTGATCTACATACTTACGATTTACCCCATCTCCAGGATTTTCTGGATCTCCCACATTTATTAATTTCTTGCCTTTCATATCTCCAAAATCAGCGTCATTTCCATTTCCTGCTCCTCCTCCAGGTTGTAATCTTGATACACGATCTGCTGATGCTTTTGCTTCCTTTGCTTCTTCTTCTACTTCTTTAATTCGATCTTCAAAAAACTCTTTCATTTCGTCAACATATCCCTTACTTACCACATCTGTAACCTCTACGGGATCTGGTACATTACGTATTGTCTTTTGTTTCATGTTGATATTCCCCCTCGCATTAAAAGTTTTCTGGTTTCTCGTATTAAACGCTTGGTTTTTCTCAAGATCTGTTTTTATCTTATCCAATTCAGCAGGATCAACTCCGGCAGGCTGACCTGGTTGAATATTAGCAGTCTTTTCATCAACATACTTTTTATTACTTACTTCATCTTCTCTCGTCGGATCTGGTACACCGAAAAGTCTAAAATTGTTGAGATTTAAATTAGTCTCAGCTGAATAAAATCCATCATCTCCTTTTTTTAATGTTCCATCTGTTACTTTTTTTAATTCTTTATCCAGATACCCCTTGTTACAAGCTTCACCGTTTGCTGATGGATCTCTCAAACCTCCCAATTTTTTTTTCCCTAGATATATATGTTCTTTAGCGACAAACCCACCGTTTTTTCTTTCCCAAACATTTGCTTCATCCACATAACCAACAGTTGCCACATCTTCCGGTAAATCTGGAAAACCAGCGTTTTCTATCTTAAGCCCCTTCATATCTATCTTGTTCTTTGCCACAAAATCTCCTCCATCCAGATTAAACGGATTTTTAGCTTCCAATTGCCTCCTTCTATTTTCAACCAACGTATCAGTATATATCTTATTGCTTACATCCTTGTCTTCAACAGGCATCGGAACATTTTCAATTTTAAAGTTTATCATATCTATATTACCCCTGGCTTTGTGTTTTACTCCATTTAAAACAAAAGGATTTTGACCTTCAAGATTGCTTTTAACATCATTAGCAGTAATATCAACATACAGTTTGTTAGATGCTTCTAAGTTGTCTATTGGCATTGCTAAACCTAACAACCTGTTTTCTCCCATATTTAAATCTTTACTTGCCACGTACCCTTTTCCTGGGCTTCTTCTAAAAAAGCTGTGACCTTGGCTACTATCAACATAATTTTTTGTTACGGCATCTTGACCATCAACAGGATCTGGTAAATTTTTAATAGGTTGACCTGTCATATCTATTACACCGGTAACCTCTCCTCCTGTCTTTCCTAAAAAGTTATCAACAATGAAAGGAAGAGGAACCGCTTCCTCTTCTAGTTCTTTAATTTCTTTTTCTAATTCACCAAATTTTGTAATAGGTATACTCATAGTTTTTTAAATTAATCCTTTTTCTTTTAAATCCATTAAATATGAGGTCACAGGTTGAATATGATAACCTTTGTTAAGTTTTTGTAACACATGAACACAAAGATGACCACAAATCACGGTCCCCGGTTGTTGTATCTGGTCAGATGAATACAAAATTGGACTTTTCATATATTTCTGAAATTCAAGAGGAGGAGGAAGGCCATAACTGTCAAAATAGAACTTAAGCTTTTTGTTTCGATGCCACGCCGTCCAATGTGTTCCGGGCCCGTCGCTGTCATCGAGGTTTAAAATTCCACATTCATACATGTTTGGTTTTTTAGGTAAAGCATCTCGTGAGAACACACCCCGCCAACCTTTTAAATGTTTACATATGTCTGTAAGTTCGAAATTGTTTAAAGATTTAATTGGTAGACTTTTAACACTTTTAGAAATCTCTAAACCTCCAGCTGTTTGTTTCTTCCTTTCCCTTTGCCTCTGTTTCTTTTCTTTCTGTCTAGTTGCTTCTTTTCTTACTGCTTCCATGCCAAGAATAGCATTTTCTTTAATCCTTGGTTTATTGTCCCCCATCCACTCTTGAAAGTTAAAACGAGTTTTTTGTAGTTCTTGTCTATAAAAAGCTCCTGTAATATGATGATCATTTGCATCACTTAAAAAATACGTTGTAGGATTGGTATCCTTGATTTCACGAATTCTAAAAATCTCTCTTGACCAGTTAGCTGTATATCCTTTTTCAAATCCTTCTGCTTTTCTTCTTGGTATCCTTACTAAGTCATCAACTTCTAATGGCACCTTTTGTGTTGTTCTATCAGCTTTAAACTTTTTCGGTTTAGCATGTTCATAAAATTCTTCATAAATCTTTTCTTCATTCTCTTTCTTACTCGCTTGTTTTGGTGTGTATTGATCTTTAAAATTTCTGTGTGGTGTATTGTTGTAATCTTTCACTATTTCCTGTAAATGAGGTAAATAGTTTGTTGTGTTGTTACCCGTCATCCACCTCCCAATTCTATCTTTTAAAGTTTTAATCCATCTTTCAGCAATTGATGCTTTGTGTTTCCCTTCAGTATGATACAACTCAACTCCTTTTAATCTTGTCTTTTCTTCCTTTGCTTTCTCTGGAAATAGCACAGGACAGTAACGATTTAAATGTGCTGATAAAGCTCCTTTTGTTTTTAAATACGCCTTACAATGTTTACATGGAAAATCTGTTACAGGTTTTTCTTCTTCTTTCGAGTTGTCAATCAAGCCAATAAACTCACCGCCTCTGTCTGTCCATAATTTCTTTGGCCTTCTGTTTGACGTCTTAAAAATATCCTCAAAAGCTTTAACGACGTTGTTAGTCTGTCTGTTCTCAAGTTGACGTATCCAGGCATATCGGCTAAACACATCAAGAACAACCAAGAAAATGTTTAAATTGTCTGTCTGTTTTTCTGAGGCTGTTTGTCTTTCACCTCTTGCTTCTTCTTGTTTTAAAATTTCTTCGATACCTTCAGTTTCTCCAACTTTAATTTTTTTAGGCATGAAAGCTAAATCTGCTGTCCATGTTTCATCTATGCTTTTAACTACAATACGACGTGTGGGAAAATGACGGCGAAGAGGGCGATGAAGTTCATCAGCTAAAGATTTAGTTTTTACGAGCAACTTTTTTTTTTACTATGACCCATACCAAAACGTTTTTTAAATCCAATTATCGGATGAATAAAACCTCTAGCAAGTCTTTCACTTAATGAAGGGTTAAAGATGCCTTTTAGTTCTTTTAACATTTGAGCATCTAAAACATTACGAGTAGCAGTGTCTGAATGTTTCAGATAGCCAATATCATGACGATAGCATGCTTCATCAACACGATTAACAGGCATGCTGTTTTTCTTCGGTGTCATATCTGGGTTTAAACGTTTGTTTAGCTTAGTACCTGGACCACAGAAGTTATACCCTGGAAGGTGCATCTCAATAGGAAGGTTGTTTATAAAATCATTTACGATACCCCGGCCCTTTTTTTTTTTACTACTAGCTGAACCCGGTAAAAACTGTGTTTTTTGTGTTCCACAGATTGAACAGGTACCGCGTAAAGCTGGTCTTCCGTTTTTCATTGTTGTTTGTGTTAAGTTTGTTGTATCTGTCTTTTTTCGACACTTTACACAATATATCAACGTCATGTTTTTTAATTTAGTTAAATATTTACTAAATTAAAGAACTATGGAAATTAAAAATTATAGCTGTAACTTAAACAAAACGAAAAGAAAGAACAGCCCAATGTTACCTAAGAGTATTAGAGGATTGATTATAGGGGAGAGCGGATGTGGAAAAACTACAACACTTTTAAATCTTCTTCTTCGCCCTGGTTGGTTAGATTACGATCATCTGTATATATTTGGAAAGTCAATGAAACAACAACCTGAATACATACTATTAAGGGAAGCTTTTGAAGCAGAATTAAACAAAGAAACAGTTAATGGAATATTTGAGAATATGCAAGAAATTGAAAACAGAAATATTTCACGAAAGGAATTAATTGAAGAATTAAAAGATCAACAAAAGAAAAAGAAGGGAACCATAATTACACCGTGTTTTAGTGAAGAGGATGATCAGGTTCCCGATCCTCGTGAATTGAGTAATACAAACAAGAATTTAATGATCTTTGATGACTTGTTAAAGGAGAAACAGGATGTTCCAGAAAAATATTACACAAGAGGAAGACATAGCAATACGGATTGTTTTTACTTGTCTCAATCTTTTTTTTCTTTGCCTAGACATACTATACGTGGCAATTCAAACTTTATCATTTTGTTTGATTTACCAGATAGGGATATTATGAATATCTATACAGACTATGCTAGCAGAGATATGACATTGGATGAATTTAAACATTTCTTGTATACATGTTGGGCTGAGCCGTACGGCTTTGCTGTAATTGATAGATCAACTCCAAGAAACCAAGGAAAGTATAGACATGGATTTGGAAGGTTTTATGTACCAATATATGAACCTGAACAGAATTTTCAGAACTTTTAAATGAATATGTATATATATATATATTTTACCGATGTACCGGTAAAGTATATGGAAATACAACGGAAAAATTATCCCAACCCATCCGAAAATATCCCTCCCCTTTTTATTAGTACAAGATTTTTTTAAATATTTTTCAAAATATTTAAAAAACAACAATCGAGCAACAATATGAATTAAATACCATGGAAGAACTTACATATATATTTTTTTACTCTGCTAGTGTAATACTATCTTCACGAAGTTGTGAAAGTTGTAAACTTTCATATTCTTCATCTTCAGCTTCACTGTTTGAATATCCATTAACCAGAACATTAGGCACCTTGATACTCAAACCACTATGAGTTGTCTGAAGTCTGCCATTGACAAGACTTTCTTTTCTCCACAACCCGGTAACTTTCAAAGTATAGACACCGGAAGTAATACGATCATACATGAAGTCAGCATTTTTTAAAGGTCGTATACTTTTAACGGCTCCCTCCTTCTCAACTGTTGAAAAGAAAGAATTGTTAAACTTTTCAAGATCTACCTTGCATTTTACAAATCCTTGTGTTTGATATGTTTGAAGTGCACTTTCAAATTGATAAGCATCATTAATCAAATCAATAAATTCGGGATCAAATCTATCATATATACCAAAAAGAAACTGGGTAAACATTTCATTTAGCTCTATGTTAATGTATTTGTTTTGGCCAAACGTTAGAAGTGTTGGTCTGTCTTCTGGTGTCTTACTAACAATATTTGTAAATATCCCAGTCTTTCCATTTTGTCTGATATCTGAAAAAAATATCTTGTCTGTCTTCTTTTCACCTTTAATAGCATTTTCCGGGCCAAGAGTGTAAACTATAGCAGGAGTAGAAACCGGAGTTGGAGTTGGAGGAGTAGGAGGTGATACCTCTATACTCTTCTTTTTTGTTTCAGTGTTTTGATTTTTCGGCATCTTAATTTTTTAAGTTAAAAAAAAATTACTTAAATTAAAATTATGGCGCAGAATTTTAAATATGTAGTTAAAAACGGAGTGGTAAAGATGGTTAAAACTACGGATCCACTTCCTTCTGTTGTTAAATCAACAAGAACAAACAGTGTAGTAAACAGAGAAACAAAATCAACAGTTGCCAATTCAGCTTTAAATGGATATTTCAAACAAACATTTTTGGAGGTGCCACAATTTTCAAAAAGTGTAAATCTTGAAACATATCTTTCAAAGTTTAAACCTTCAGCTGGTTTGTCTTTGTCTAAAAATGTAGGATACAAGGCAATACTTTCTGTATGTGCCAAGATGACAAATGGTGAACAAACTAAAAAATTCTATTTTAACTCTTCTCCTCATGTTGTTAATCAACTTAACAACAAACAAAAATTAATTAATGAAATGATACAAGAAGTATTAACAAATTTTTACAAAAAAGATTATGAGGGAAGCGGTTGGACTTTTTTAAATTTTGATTGTGTAAGTATCAACTATGGAAAGTATAACCCGTTTCGTGGTGGTTGTGGTAACAACAAACTACCACAATGGTTAATGTCAAAACATGCTTTAATATGTATACTTTCTGGTGATGACAAATGTTACTACTGGTGTATACTTCGTCACTTCAACCCAAGAGAAAAGGACAAAGGAAGAATTACAAAAGATTTAAGAAAGATACAAAAAGAAGAACCAAACAAATACGCTAACTTTACAGATATCAATTTTCCAACTTCAGCTAAGGATCTTGAAAAGTTTCAAAACCAAAATCCAGATATTCATTTAATTGTATATGGAGTAGACAACATTAACAAACGTACGCCTGTGATATTTGACGGAGGAAAAAAATGGGCAAAAGAAAAAATATTTTTACTGCTACATGAAGAACATTACTATCTTGTATCTGATCTGTCTCGTCTTCTTTCATCTCAGTTATCCTATCATCACGGACGTTTGTATTTTTGTTATCAATGCCAAAGAGGTTTTAAAGATGAAGATGTTTTAAACAAACATTTAAAAAATTGTTCTGATCCTACATTACTACAACTACCTGAAGAAGATACAGACGCCTCTGTTCTTGAATTCAAAGCTAAACAAGACAAGCCACCTAACATTACGATATATTTCGATTTTGAAAGCTTTTTAATTCCAATTAAAGATGAAGAAGGTAATCGAACACACAAACACGAACCCAGTGCTTTCTGTTTTGTTGTTGTCTCTAGTGATGAAAAAATTTACCATAGTCGTAAAGTATCATATGTCATACAGAAAGAAGGTGAAGACATTTCAGGGATATTTGTTAAAAAATTAATGGAAGAGGTAACAAAAGCTAATACAATATTTTTAAATGAAGGCAAAGCTTCAAACTTAACCCCGGTACTTTGCCACAACTTAAGTGGTTATGACGCTCATCTTTGTATTTTAAAACTAGCTGAGTATTCCGGTCATCTCTCTGTGTTACCATCAAATGAAGAAAAATATATTTCTTTTAGTAAATATTGTTTTGTCAATAACAAACGACACGAAGTTCGTTTTTTAGATAGTTTTAAATTTCTAAATTCTGCTTTGTCTAATCTTGTAGATGATACAACAAAAGACAAACACAATTTTAAATTTACAGCATCGGCTTTCCCTGGTGTGTCATTGGATATGTTAACAAGAAAAGGTATCTATCCGTACGAATGGATGGACAGTTTTGAAAAAACAAAATTCACTGTATTACCCCCTATAGAAAATTTTTATTCGTCTCTGAAAAAAGAAGGGATCAAAAATGAAGACTATCAACATGCTTTAAAAGCTTGGGATGTTTTTGATTGTCATACAATGAATGACTATCAACTAAAATATTGTGAGTTGGATACTTTTTTACTAGCTGATATAGTTGAGAACTTAAGAAAACTAAACAAAGAAGCATATGGTTTAGATCCAATAGTTTATGGATATACATTACCTGGAGCTTCATGGATGAATATGTTAAAATTTACAAATCAAAGAATTAACCTCATCACTGATAGAGATACTTACGAAGACTTTGAAAAAGGCATTCGTGGAGGTGTCAGTATGTGTATCATTCGATATGCTAAAGCCAACAACAGCTATTTAAGAGACTACGATCCAAGCAAGCCGAGTAACTTCATATTCTACATTGACAAGAACAACCTTTACGGTGAGGCAATGAGTGAGATGATGCCATTTGAGATTGAGAGGAAACTTAGAAAGGATGAATTTAACAAATGGCGGGATTTCCCATGTGCTTTAGTGTGTGATTTAGAGTTACCGAGAGACAAGAAAGAATATTTTAAAGATTATCCACCATGCCCGGAACATTTGACAATTAATGGAGTTCAAAAGCTTGTGACAAATTTAAGAAACAAAAAAGAATATTTGGTGTATAGTGAATTGTTAAAGTATTACGTAAAGCTTGGAGTGAAGATTACAAAGATACACAGAGGATATGTTTTTAAAACATCTAAATGGCTTGAGCCATATATTACATACAATACAAAGAAACGAGGAGAAGCGAAGGAGACGAGTAAGCAGAATTTTTTTAAGCTTTCAATTAATGCTATATATGGTAAGACAATAGAAAACCCACGTAAGCGGTCAAATGTTGAAATAGTCAATTCAGAAAAAAGAGCAGAGAAACTTATAAAAAGTCCAGAGTATACAGGATTTAAAATGTTTAGTCCTGATTTGGTAAGTGTGACAAAAAAGAAAACATTGGTCAATGCTAACAAACCTATATATATTGGGTTTTGTGTCTTGGAGATATCAAAGTTAAAGATGTATCAGCTATACTATGACTATCTTAAACCGAAATTTGGGGATCGTGTAAAACTGTTGTATACCGATACAGACAGCATGATATTGGATATTCAAAGTGAAGACATATATCACGAGATGAAAGAAGATGTTGATGTTTGTTTTGATACATGGAAATATCCTGAAAATCATCCACTACATTCAATGGCAAGCAAAAACAAACTGGGGTTTTTTAAGGATGAGACAAAGGGAAAGCCGATTAAAGATTATGCTGGCACCTGTGCAAAGTCATATGCCTATAGAGTTGAAGACAAAGGAAAGTTAGATGAAAACTTGAAAATTAAAGGTGTGGTTGAATGTTGTATTGAAAAAGATATAGAGTTTGAAGATTACAAAAAATGTATATTTGATCAAGAAGAAAAGCATGTTAAATTTTTAGGATTTAAAAGTTCAAGTCATCAAGTGTATACTGAAAAGTTTAATAAGATAGCACTAAACCCTTTACAAGACGTGAGACATATTTTAGAAGATGGAATTAATACGGTGCCGATAGGTTACTTCTCAGATGAAGAAGAAGAGCCGGAGCCGTAGGCGTGAGGATAGAAGATTAAAAATATTTAAAGAAAAAAAAAATTTAAAAAAATGAGTGAAAAACAGGAAAACGAAAAAAGATTTTCTTCAAGAGAGGCAACAGACATATATATACAAAGATTTGAACAATTTGAAAGTATCTATACTACAAGCATATTAGATAAGATAGTACAAGAAAACAGAGAACTGTTTGAATTGTTTTTACGTCCAGTAATAGGAAACGTTTACAAATATTTTTATGACAGATGGCAGGAAAAGGTTGAAGCATATGTTTTAAGTCAACCTGTATACTGTACTAATCCAGAAGAAGTTAAAGATGATTTTTTAAAACTTACAGAACAAGAGGCAAAAGAAAAATTAAGATCATTGTTTTCTGACTTTCTGGATGATATACGAGATGAATACTATACAAGAAAAATATCATTTTCATTTTAAATATTTTGTAATGTAGATATATGTGAAAATATATATACATTGTTTTGTTTTGTTTTTGGAAAAGTTGCAGATGCTGTTGCTGTTGCGGTGCACTAAACCGACGTAGAGAGTAAGACAGAGAGTGCAAACGCAAATTAATACATATGGGAAATATTAATTAAATAAGGAGTTGTTTGTTTTGGCTTGTTTGGTTGGTTTTTTCCTTTTTCCTTTTGTTCTCTGTTTCTAAAGATCCGCCTCACTTCGCCCACGCCCTTGATCGACTGAGGATCGCTGACAAACTCGACAAACTAACAAAACTGACAAAACTGACAAAACCGACAAAACCGACAAATCGACAGACAGAGAAAACCGAGTGACAGAGAAAACCGGCTAACTGACAAACGCCGGCTAACTGACAAACGCAGGCTAACTGACAAAACCGGCTAACTGACAAACGCAGGCTAACTGACAAACGCCGGCTAACTGACAAACGCTGGCTAACTGACAAAACTGAGTGATAGAGAAAACCGAGTGACTGACATATGGGCTAACTGAGAAAACCGGCTGATTGACAAAACCGGCTGATTGACAAAACCGGCTGACTGAGAAAACCGGCTGACTGACAAAACCGGCTAACTGACATATAGGCTAACTGAGAAAACCGGCTGATTGACAAAACCGGCTGACTGAGAAAACCGGCTGACTGACGAAGTGATGAACTGACAGATTGGCTAACTGAGAAAACCGGCTGATTGACAAAACCGGCTGATTGACAAAACCGGCTAACTGATAAAACCGGCTAACTGACGAAGTGATGAACTGACAGATTGGCGAAAGGGGCCAGCCTAGATTAAAAACGGGGAAGGAAAGGGGAAAAAGAAAGGGGAGGGTGTGAGGTTGAAAATTGAACCATGAAAAGTAAAAATGGGGGTTGGGTGGTTGGTCAACCTCCGATGAAAAGAGCTCCGATGAAAAAAAATTGGGTTCACGCTTATTTAATTAATATTTCCCATATGCATTAATTTGCGTTTGCACTCTCTGTCTTACTCTCTCTAAGGGTCATTACAACTCGTGATTGTGTGATATAAGGTTAACCCTTTCCCAAATGATAAATTTTAGACCGGTCCAATTTGAAAGAGTTTGCAGACGACAATCTTAAATTTGATGAAAATGACAGAAAGTTCTCCAAAAGGGTAGAAAACACTGTGGGAAAAGGAGAAATTGCTCATTATGAGCAATTTCCCCTTTTCCCACAGTGTTTTCAAAAGACTTGTACTGCAGACACGTGAAAACCAGGGCTTGTTGGGGAAAGGGTTAATGCATCCCTGTGACGCATGATACCAAGCCAATCATCACATAATTATGAATCTAAAAAATCCATTTGTATAACAAACAACTGAATTACGACGTGCGCTGGTCCTTTGACATGTGGAAAAATTGACGAATATCAAAAAGGTTTCGACACAGGTCAGCCTGTGCAGACTTCAAAAGCTGACCTGGGTTGATACTGTTTGTAGATGCATTAGCTCTTTACCAGACGACAGAATTTTAGCTCTGTCCAAATTGAAAGCATGTGCAGACAGCAATTTCAATGTGGCTCAAATGGTGCAATTTCCTCTTGATAGGGTAGAAAACAGTGTGGGAAAAGGAGAAAATGCTGATTACCAGCATTTTCTCCTTTTTCCACCATGTTTTCAAAAGGCATCTTTCCAAGGGTTGTTAAAAGGCGTCATTGTGCGGTAAAGGGTTAAATAATGGTTTAGATAACAGAATTTGTCACTGAAAGGATAGAAAACATTGTGGGAAAAGTAGAAAATGCTGGTTACCAGCATTTTCTGCTTTACTCACAATATTTTCAAAAGCTCTTCCACCTGAGAGTCATTAAAACTCGGGGGTATGGGGTAAAGGGTTAAGGGTCACAAAATCTTTTTGATCTGTCATGTTGTCTCTTGATCATTCATTCATACATACACTTACGCATGTTCACAAACTACAAATAACTTGTCCATAAATTGCTCATCTTGTTTACTTGTCATTTGAAAATATAATGGAGGATGTTCTGAAAACATTATTTTCATCCTTCACCACACAATCCTCACTTTTAATGACCCTGTGAAACAAAGCTTTTGAAAAACATCGTGGGAAAAGGAGAAAATGCTGGCAACCAGCATTTTCTCCTTTTTCCACAATGTTTTCTACCCTTCCCAAATTCAGATTTTCAATTTTTGAGTCACATTTATTTTTTCATCTGCAAATGTTTTCAATTTGGACTAGTTTAAAATTTTGTTGTTTGGTAAAGGTTTAATCCTAACCAAAAATCAGAAGTTTTAACAACCCTGAGGATGACAGCTTTGGAAACTATTGTGGGAAAAGGAGAAAATGCTGTCTGCCAGCATTATTTCCTTTTCTTACAGTGTTTTCTACGCTCTCAAAGACAAACCCCATCAACCACGTTACATTTAATTTGACATCCGCAAATGCTTTCAAAATGGACCAGTCTTTGAAATTGCCATCTTTTACAGAATTTGATTTACTATATACCAGACGACAACATTTCACCCTTTATCACACAAGTTTTAACGACCCTGAGAAAGAGCCTTTTGAAAACATTGTTGGAAAAGGAGAAAATGCTGGTGACCACAATGTCTTCTCCCCTTCCGAAAACAAAATTCAATTTTTGAGCCACATTTATTTTGTCTTCTGCAAACGCTTTGTATTTGGACTAGTGTAAAATTTTGTCATTTGGTAAAGAGTTAACTGTTTACCACACGACAAAATTTTAGACTGGTCCAAATTGAAAGCATTTGCAGACGACAAAATAGATGTGAATGAAGAATTGAAATTTTATTTGGGAAGGGTAGAAAACATTGTGGGAAAAGGAGAAATGCTGGTTACCAGCATTTTCTCCTTTTCCCACAATGTTTTCAAAAGGCCTCTTTCTCAGGGTCGTTGAAACTCAGGATTGTGTGGTAAAAAGTTAAGACCTGTACAAATATAAAGCATTAATTTTGCAAATGACAAATTAAATGTACCTCGATTGGTGAAATTTGTCTTCAAATGTGAAGAAAACATTATGGGGAAAGGAGGAAATACTGGTTTCTAGATTTTTCTTTTTCTGACAATGTTTTTTAAAGGGTAGTTATACCATATGATTGCTTGGATATAATTAAATAGCAATTTTTTTACCAATAAGTCTGTACCAAATCACAATATTTTAGACTAGTCCAAATTCAAAGTATCTACAGATGACAATTTAAATATTGATCAAATGGCAGGATCTGTCTGTGATTAGAAAAGAAAACATTGTGGGAACAGGAGAACAATGCATTTGTTCCTTTAACAAAC
The DNA here is from genome assembly GCA_945859785.2 of Tridacna gigas. Classification (NCBI taxonomy): domain Eukaryota; kingdom Metazoa; phylum Mollusca; class Bivalvia; order Cardiida; family Cardiidae; genus Tridacna; species Tridacna gigas. The sequence goes on from OX244044.2 coordinate 25,391,179, forward strand.
AATCTCTTGTTTTAAATATCAGGAAGAGGAAGACTTTTGAAAACACTGTGGAAACAAGAGCACTGCATGCAGATGCCAATACTCTGCTGCCCATGCTCTTTCATTGAAAATTTCGGTGTCATTAATTTCTTTTTCGTAAGTTTTCAGTAAGTTTTCGTTAAAATTTCAACCAAATATACTTTGATATGAGCCATGCTCTGACAAAAGGGGGTATAATGCATCTCCCAGAGGCAGGATACCAAGCAAGACATCACATAGTTATGGATCCATAAAATCTACTTTGAGTAACAACCAACTAAATCATGAGGTACACTGATCCTTTGATAAGCAGAAAATTGACCAATAGCAAAAAATTTCAACCCAGGTCCGCGCAGGCTGAATGGGGTTGATGCTTTTTGGCAGACGCATTAAGCCCTCTTTTCACAAAGCATGGCTCGTATGTATTTGACATTTATCATAAGACATACTTGGCCAATGTACTATGGTACTATAGCAATGTCAAGTAGCTTTGAGCAAAGAAAACAAGAGGGCCATGATGGCCCTGTATCGCTCCACTGGCTTATAAATATAAACCATAAATAATAAACATTTCAATGCTGAGCCAAATGGTTTCAAAATGAAGACTTACAAAGTTTTCTCTGTAAAAGCCCATATGAAAGTTGAGACCCGCAGGGCAAAGCCATTTTTGATCCCAGAGCTATAACTACTTGAACCCCGGTAGAGGTCCACAAGATAAAGCCATAAAAATAAGGTGATTTTCAAGTTTTGTCCATATGAAGCCTCTGTAAAACATAAGACCCCTGATGCAAGGCTATATTAAAAAAAAAATCAAAACAGGAAGATTTCTGAAGTTGTCACTATGTAAGCCCATGTAAAACTTGTGACCCCTGCGGTGGGGCCAATTTTGACCCCAGGGCTAAAATTTTGGCCCACTTGGTAGAGGCCCACTAGATATAGCTACATGCAAAATTTGGTAGCTCTAGGCCTTATGGCTAGGTACAGGAAGATTTTTAAAGTTTTCTCTATATAAGCCTATGTAAAACTTGTGACCCCTGGGGCAGAGCCAATTTTGACCCCAGGGCTAAAATTTTGGCCCACTTGGTAGAGGCCCACTAGATATAGCTACATGCAAAATTTGGTAGCTCTAGGCCTTATGGCTAGGTACAGGAAGATTTTTAAAGTTTTCTGTATATAAGCCTATGTAAAACTTGTGACCCCCGGGGCAGAGCCAATTTTGACCCCAGGGCTATAATTTGAAGAAACTTGATAGAGGTCTACTACATAAAGCTACATGCCAAATTTGGTAGCCCTATGCCTTATGGTTTCCGACAAGAAGTTTTTTACAGATTTCCAATATTTTTCAGTTTTGTTGCCATGGCAACCAGAGTTTTTGAAGGAATCAAATTCTTTCAAGAAATTCTGAAGAGGACCATGGCAGAATCATTTCTGTGAAGTTTCATGAAAATTGGATGAGTAGTTTCAGAGAAGAAGATGTTTGAAATAAAAGTTAACGCACGGACGGACGGACGCACGACGGACACCTGGCCATGACATTAGCCTGCTGGCCTTCAGCCAGTGGAGCTAAAAACTATCATACATATATTTGGTGTCAAGGCTAACTGAATTGGCTAAAGTGACAATGAAATTTGCCTTTGTTTTCATGGGCCTAGTCCTTTGATTTTAACAGCTATATGTCACAGTCATCAACATGTCTTTGGCTGAAATTTTATCTCTTTACCAAATGACAGAATTTCAGACAAGTCCAAATTGAAAGTAAAATGTAGTTGCAGATGACAATATAAACTTAACTCAAAAATTGAAATTTGTTCTGGGAAGGGTTGAAAACATTGTGGGAAAAGGAGAAAATGCTGGTTATCAGCATTTTCTCCTTTTCCCACTGTATTTTCAAAAGCCTTATTCTCCTGGGTCATTAAAACTCGGGATTGTGTGGTAAAGGGTCGAGAAAAAAATTATTAGGACAGATATGGCACTATTCAGGATACATATTAACCCTTTTCCACACAATCTGATTTTAGTTTAGTTTCACTCTTTACCAAATGACAAAATCCTAGACTGGTTTGAATTGAAAAAATTTGCAGACGATAAAATAAATGGGACTGAAAAATTAGAATTTGTTCTGTGAAGGGTAGAAAACATTGTGGGAAAAGGAGAATATGCTGGTTACCAGCATTTTCTCCTTTTCCCATATTGTTTTCAAATGGCTTCTCTTACAGGGTCATCAAAAGTCAGGATTGTGTTGTAAAGGTTTAAACATATTTATTTATCTTTTCAGAAACAAATTCTTATTTCTCTCCATTCTTCTTCCTGGAAATTACACCTGAACCAAACGTATGGGCCAATGGACAGTCCCAAAGTTGACACCCACTCCCGGGTATCAAACTCAGGACATTATGCTTACATGGCCAATGCTCTACCTCACAAGCACAAACACCACTAATTTTAATCTAATTTTAAATGACCCGCCAGAGATTGCTTTTGAAAACATTGGGGGGAAAAGGAAAAAATGCATTTTCTCCTTTTCCAATGATGTTTTCTCCCATTTCAAAGACAAATGTCATAGATAGGGCCACTCTGAATTGTCATCTGCATTTGCTTTCAAAATGGACAAGCCTAAAATTTTGCCATGTAGAAAAGTGAAATGTTGGTGCAATCTGACTGAAATATTAAAAGGGGCATCAACCACAATGGATACCTTTTGAATACCCGTCATACCACATAACAAAAATGCTGTGCTCTGGGAAAAGGGGCCTTAATGCATCTGCGAAAAGTATCGACCCAGGTTAATCTGCGCAGTCCACGCAGGCTGACCTGGGCCAAAACTTTTCATATTGGTCTATTTTCTGTATGTTGAAGGACAATCTACCTTATGATACAGTCGGTTGTTACATAAAATGGTTTTCATGGATCCATAATTTAAGTGATGAATTGCCTGCTATAAAGCATCATGAAGATGCATTAAGCACTCTTTTGCTGCAGCATGGCTCAAATTTATTTACCTCCAGGGAATCTCTTTCAAATAGCCTTAGTTGCAGACATAGGTCAAGCTTTAACTCTCTGTTGGCCCAAAGTTCTTCAAGCTGTGTCCGGCTCTCATTCAACTGCCGTAATACTCCTGGAATTAAACAAGACCACCACATATGGATGCCAATGCTCGGGTGCAGTTGCTTGATTTTCAGCAAAAATTTTAAGCTGAAAAAGGGGCATAACTGTGTTAAATATATTTTGGTGGTTACCTGCCCCTGTTGTATTGTTTCCCGTTTTGATGGTTTATGACTAGTCCAAGTTTCAAATAAATGTCTCCAGTAATGACAGCGATAAGAAATGTCTCAGATTTTGCATGACACAGAAGACAACACCATAACTATAACAGTACCTATAAGTTTTCTTCAAAAACAGACAAGTACGAAGCATACAGACGAATTTTCCTAAGAGGCTTTTTCATGCCCTTGTATTATAATATCCAATAGATTTCCTGTCAATTTTTTAAGCTGGAATTCTATTATTCCAGAAAATAAGTTAATATAGTATTTTCACTTGAATAACAACTAAAACATCCATTTGTAAACTGCAGATTTTCCATATAAATTAAGATAAAACACATATAAAACATAATTATGAACACGCTGTGCCAATATGGGAATATGCTCATTTCTGTTTTTTTTTTTCCAAATTGTCAAAATTGAAGGCATTTGCAAATGAAGAATTCAATGTAGCTAACATGATTTATTTGTCTTTTGATGGATAGAAAACATTGTAGGCAAAAGGAGAAAATAATGGTTACCAGCATTTTCACCTTTTCCCACAATGTTTTCAAATGCCTTTTACACCAGGGTCGTTAAAACTCCGGATTGTGTGGTAAAAGGGTTGAAGATTTTGAAGGCTAAAAATTAAATGGAACTAAAATGATAAGAATGCCTTTCTAAACGAAGAAAACAAGGAGAAAATGCCGGCTACGAGAATTTTCTCCTTTTCCCCCAAAAAATTTCAAAAGCCTTCTTCCTCTGGAGCATCCAAGCCCCGGTAGCTCAGTCGGTAGGGTACAAAACTTGAGAACAGCGAGTCACAGGTTAGAAACCCCAGCTTGGCCAATTCTTTCCTAGGATTGATGATAGTCATAGCGACAGGATTATTTCCTCTCTCACCACTGATCACTGTTTCTGTGGAAAAGCAGCCAGTGGCTTGGCAAGAATATTGTGCTTAGTACGGGTAAAACAAACTCCAGGAAAGCAAAGACAGGTGCACTGGCTGCCACAATATAACTGCAATAATGTTAAAAACAGCGTTAAACACCATTCATTCAATCGATCAATCCTTGGGAGCATATAAAATGAGCATGTGTGGTAAGATTTAAAGCAAACATGAACTTCTTACCTTCTATATGGGTGTAGTCACTGTTCTGGTTGGCTTTCTCTGGATCCAGGTTAAAAATCCTGTAGAAGAGTTTGAGTAAGAAGTCAAATAAATACAACAGCCTTAGCCAAATCCATAAAGCAACAACAGAACCCTTTCGGACGATGCTAGCACCAAACAGAAACACCCAGAGTACAAAATTTATCACAGATAAGATAACAATTATTACTGGATGAGTCAAATTGTCCTCCACTTCCTGTATCACAGACTTTTTCGAACGACTCCTTGTAAATATTGAAATTCTAGACTGGTTTTGTAATATTGACCTATTTTGAGGTCTTTGGAATGTATGAATTGGATGGGGACCTGGTCTTGGTATTTCTGATGAAGTCAAAACTAAGTCAGAGGGTTGTGATCTCTGTGTATCTGAACTTTTATCAGTGAAACTGTCCCAGTTGGCACATGTTGCTCCTAAATCTTGCCCTTCTGGGATGAGCTGGACCCTAAGACCCCTTATTGCCACATCACTGTCATCACTTTCATCATTTTCTATTTCAGGACTAGTTCTTATTCTTTTCTTAGCTGTCTGGTCTCCATCTACATCATCATCAACATTATCAGCACTTTTAGCACTTGTTGTGGCATCACCATTATCATTTGCTTCAGCAATGCCTTTATGGTCTACATATTTTGTAAGTTTGCTGGCATGTTTTCCAGCTTTCAGTTTACCTCTCTTGATATTCTGAAAGAATGTTCTCAGACTTGAAACATTAGGTTCTTTTGATGGTGAGGCAGGCGGTGTTGGGTTGACTGGAAAACTTCTTCTGTGAAATAGTTTAAGCCTAGACTTTGGCCTAGCTTGCAGATTGCCATGGCTTTGTGATCTTACAGTGACCCTTGATGAGTCAGTACTGGTCCCCTGTTCTATTGATGTAGCTGGACTGGTCCCATGCCAGGAAGATCGGTGCCCATTTTCACAGCGCAACTCTACTCTACGTCGATCTAAACTCGATGTGCAATGAGGAATATTGTCCTCTGGGCAAAAATTTTGTCTATCATCCGAGTCGATTCTTCTTCTACGTTTCATGATTTTGAATTTTTTTTCTATTCAGTCAACTTTGTTCATCCACAATAATGCTGTAGATTAATTCAAAAGAATCTTAACTTCGCTTCCAAGCATTATAACCATATCTAAATCATTGAAACAAAGACAGCTGGCCTAACCCTTTACCACGCAATCCCAAGTTTTAATGACCCTTTAGAATGGGGCTTGTGAAAACATTGTGGGAAAAGAGAAAATGCTGGAAACCAGCATTTTCTCCTTTTCCCACAATGTTTTCTACCCTTCCAAAGGTGACCATCTGCATAAGCTTTCAATCTGGGGAAGTCAAAAGTTTTGTTGGTTGTTACAGGGTTAACCTTTTGAGCTCACAGAAAACCAAATGAACATTATCAGTCCACAAATAAAACCCAAATAATTGCAACTATAAGGATGCTTTGTCCTGAATGTCTCAGCAAAGTGGACAGAATAAATCATTGATCAGACTGCATGTTTTGTGTAGCCTAATCTTGATCTACTTTGGCTGCATGGCACTCATGCAGTTATGGTCTTGGTTGACTGATAATAACCTCTACACAACTTGGTTCAATAGCTCTCTGTCTGTCTTTGTTTTTGTTTGCCCATACATCCGACTCTGACCCTCATTCCTTCTCTTTTTCACACTCCATTCTTCAATCCATAGTAGCTTTCACAATTTGTGTATTTTATTTCGGGGGTGGGGAATGACTTGATTTTTGTTTTGAAATACTACACATAATAGTGATGAAACTTTGACAAAATGCTAAGGACAATTGTTTTTTTTCCCTTTTGTGCTTAATTTTATCAACTCTTTACCAAACAACAAAATTTTAGACTCATCCAAATTGAAAGCATTTGCGGACAACAAAATTTATGTGACTCAAAAATTGAAATTTGTTTTGGGCGGGGGAGGAAACATTGTGGGAAAAGGTGAAAATGCAAGTCACCAGTATTTTCTCCTTTTCACAAAATGTTTTCATAAGGCTTCAGGTTAGTGAGAATCTAGGATAGTTTAGTAAAGAGTTGATCTATCAATGTACCTATTCAAGCAAAGTCATACGAGTGTTTAATGAAACTATAATGCTGTTTTAAAAATTCTTAGTTTCAAAACACCCTGTCACAAAATTCTTAAGTTTCAAAACTCATAACTTAGAATTTCACAACTTTTTCTAAATTTTTTTGTTTTAAAAGTTATCTTGTCATCAGACGACAAAATGTTTGCCTTGTCCAGATAGAAAGCGTTTGCGGACAAGATATTAAGTATTACTCAAAATATGGAGTTTGTCTTTCAAGTGGTAGAAAACATTTTGGGGAAAAGCTGAAAATGCTAAATACTATGCTGGATTTTCAGCTTTTCCCAAAATGTTTTCAAAAGGCTTTTTCCTTAGCATTGTTAAATGTTGGGATTGTTTAGTAATGGGTTAAAACTATGTGTTGGTACTAGGCATTTTCTCCCACTCCAACAATATTTTCTACCCTTTTGAAGTCAAATCCAATGATATAAGCAAGATTTAGTGTTTTTTGCCAGAAAACATTTTCAATTAATACATATTATAAAATTTTGTCATTGTGTCAAGTCAACTCTTCACTAAGCAACAACATCTTAGACTTGTCTGAATTGAAAGTATTTGCAGACGACACATTAACCTTTTACCGCACAATGCCGCCTTTTAACGCCCCTGGGAAAGAAGGCTTTTGAAAACATTGTGAGAAAAGGAGAAAATGCTGGTAACCAGCATTTTCTCCTTTTTCCACAATGTTTTCTACCCTATCAAAGCAAAATCGCACCATTTGAGCAACACTGAAATTGTCGTCTGCATGCGCTTTCAATTTGAAACAAGGCTAAAATTCTGTCGTCTGGTAATGGGTTAAATGTGGCCAAAATATTAGAATTTGTTGTAGAAAAAGGTAGAAAACATTTGGAAAAAGGAGAAATGCTGGTCACCAGCATTTTCTCCTTTTCCCAAAATGTTTTCAAAAGCCTTCTTCCACATGGTTTTTAAAACTCGAGATCGTTTGGTAAAAGGTTAACCCTTTACCATATGACAACATTTTTGACTTACCAAACTGAAAGCACTTTGCAGACGACAAGTTAAATGTAACTTAAATCATTATTTCTGTCTTCATTAGGGTAGAAAACATTCTGGAAAAAGGAGAAAATGCTGGTTACCAGCATTTTCTCCTTTTCCCACAATGTTTTCAAAAGGCTTCTTTCCCAAGGTTGTCAAAAGGCGGCATTGTGTGGTAAAGGCTTAAACATACTACGATTAACTCCCACTCTCTGGAAAATCAACTTATGTCAGAATTTTCAACGGAAACAGGGCATTGCCAAGTAAAACACCATGAAATTTTTCCTCTCTGCAATGAATGAGAGTAAGTATATAATTTTGCCAAAATTCTGTCTCCACAGAAATATGTTCTACTACGCCTATTGATCTCAGGTAACAGAATTTTAGACTTGCCCAAAGTCAATGCATTTTGCAGACGACAAATTCAATATGGCTCTAATCTTGAAGTTCAGCTCACAGAATTTTAGACTTCCCCAAAGTCAAAGCATTTTGCAGACAACAAATTCAATATGGCTCTAATCTTGAAGTTCAGCTCTTACCCTTTATCACACAATACTGAGTTTTAATGCACTTGAGGAAAAGAGCCTTTGAAAAAATTGTGGAAAAAGGAGAAAATGCTGGTAACCAGCATTTTCTTCCTTTCCCACAATCTTTTCTACGTTTACAAAGAAAAATCCTATCATGAGAGCCATATTTGATTTGTCGTCTGCAAATGCTTACAAATTTTTTAGTTAAGTAAAAGGTAACAAAAGATAAGCAGTATTTCTCATTTTCCAACAATGTTTTATTCTTAAGGATTATAAGAATATGGAATTGCATGGTGAAGGGTTAATGGACATCTCAAGTTGGGTTTTGTAGTGCAAGTAAAGATCAGACTGCATAGTCTGTGCAACCGTGTAATGAAAATCTCACACTGCTATCTATTGGATGTTCTTGAAAAAAAAAAAAGACTTGTGATTTTCACAACTACCCAAAATATACATGTAATTGTTCTCTAAGACCACAAAACATGCCTTCTGTTGCCTTTGAGGACAGTGCAGATCAGGTTAAGACTGCACAGAGTAATCAAACCAGTCTTCAGTTGCTCTGATTACAGTGCAGATCAGGATAAGACTGCAAAAGAGTAATCAAAAGAGTCTTCAGTTGCCTTGATTACAGTGCAGATCAGAATAAGACCGCAAAGAGTAATTAAACCAGTCTTCAGTTGCACTGATTACAGTGCAGATCAGGATAAGACCGCAAAGAGTAATAAAAAAAGTCTTCAGTTGCTCTGATTACAGTGCAGATCAAGATAAGACCGTAAAGAGTAATTAAACCAGTCTTCAGTTGCACTGATTACAGTGCAGATCAGGATAAGACCACAAAGAGTAATCCAAAAAGTCTTCAGTTGCCCTGATTACAGTGCAGATCAGGATAAGATTGCAAAGAATAACTAAACCAGTCTTCAGTTGCTCTGATTACAGTGCAGATCAGGATAAGACTGCACAGAGTAATCAAACTAGTCTTCAGTTGCCCTGATTACAGTGCATATCAGGATAAGACTGCAAAGAATAATTAAACAAGCCATTACTTGCTTTGAAGACTGCAGATTAGAATAAGACTGCAAAGAATGGCTCAATCTTTACCAAATAACAAAATTTTAGACTTGTTCAAACTGAAAGCATTTGCCGACAGCAAATAAAAAGTGGTGTAAGTGATGGAATTTGTCTGTGAGAGAGTGGAAGACATTGTGAGAAAGGGATAAAATACAGGTTTCTCCATTTTACACAGTATTTTCAAAAACTTCTTCCAAGATCAAATGCCATACAACTTGTTTGGTAATAGGTTAAACCAGCCTTCACTGGCCTTTCAAGACAGCATAGATCAGGATAAGACTGCACAAAATAATATACTAATCTTGACCAACACTGTTTTCCCACCTGTCCAGTATTTTGGCCAAAAGAACCTAGACATTTAGATATTGCAATATTTTGGTTTTCTTATGGCTGAAAAATTAATGTCCCTTTTTATGATTGTGAAAATGATCACTCAACAAGGTAGGCTATAATTACAATCCACTTCCTTTGCAAAATAACCCTTTTTTAAACAATCCTGACTGTTAACGACCCTGAGAAAGCAGGCTTTAGAAAACATCATGGGAAAAGGAGAATTTGCTGATAACCAGCATTTTCTCCTTTTCCCACAATGTTTTCTATCCTATATAGGACAAATTTCGTCCTTTGGGTCACCTTTAATTTGTTGTCTGCAAATGCTTTCAATTTTGGATCAGTCTTAAAGTCTGACGTTTGGTAAAGAGTTAATCCTTTGTGAGAGATCCGCGTGTTCATAACCCTATGCAAAAGGCTTTTGGGCCCATGAAAAGAAAATACTTTTAACCCTTTTTAACATACTCCCTGGTTTAAATAACTCCGAAAGAGAATGCTTTTGGAAACACTGTTAGAGAAGGGAGAAAATGCTGGTAACCAGCATTTTCTTCTTTACCCACATTGTTTTATACCCGATTTCAAAGACAGAAATTCAATGTTTGAGATACATGTGATCTTTCGTCTGCAAACACTTTCAATTTTCTTGAGTCTAAAATTTTGTCGTTTGGTAAAGACTTAAACACTATTTTGCCCGTATCTTGAATAGCTTTCTACTCTTTCAAAGTAAAATCCCATCATTTTAACTCTTTACCACAAGATAAAATTTTAGACCTGTCCAAATTCAAAGCATTTGCAGACGACAAATTAAACGTTACTCATATGATGAAAGTTGCCTTCAACTGAGTAGAAAACATTGTGGGAAAAGGAGAAAATGCTGGTTACCAGCATTTTCTTCTTTTCCCACAAGGTTTTCAAAAGGCTATTTCCTCAGGGTTGTTAAAATTCAGGATTGTTTGGTAAAGAGTTAACTCTTTACCAAATGAAAAAAATTTTGGTCTCCACCAAATAGAAAGCATTTGCAGACGACAAAATAAATGAAGCTCAACTAGTGATTTCTGCGTTTCATAGGGTAGAAAAGATTGTGGGAAATGGAGAAAATGCTGGGTACCAGCATTTTTTCCTTTTCCCACAATCTTTTCAAATGCCTCCTTCTTCAGGGTCGATAAAACTCAGGATCGTCTGGAAAAGAGTTAACCATTAACGTCATCTGCAAAACGCATTCAATATGAACAAGTCTGATAATTGTCGGACAAATTTGATAATTGTTGTACATGAAAGGGTCAAATACAAAGTTAGCATGTAACTTAACTCTTTACAACACAATCCCGACTTTTAACAACCCTGGAAAAGAAAGCTTTTGAAAACATTGTGGGAAAAGGAGAAAATGCTGGTAACCAGCATTTTCTCCTTTTCCCACAATGTTTTCTACCCTTCCCAAAACAAATTTCAAATTTTCAATCACATTTATCTTGTTGTCTGCAAATGCTTTCAATTTGGACCAGTCTAAAATTTTGTTGTTTGGTAAAGAGTTAAGCCTTTACTATACAATGATGCCTTTTAATGACCCTGGGAAAGAAGCCTTTTGAAAACATTGTGGGAAAAGGAGAAAATGCTGGTAACCAGCATTTTCTCCTTTTCCCACAATGTTTTCTTCCCTATCAAAGAAAAATTGCACCAGTTGAGCCACATTGACAATGTCATCTGCAAATGCTTCCAATTTAGACAAGGCTAAAATTTGTCGTCTGGTAAAGGGTGAACACAGGAAGGAAGGTGTTGACTTTCTTTTCTCATGATAAACGAAGAAGGCATTATTGTAAGAAAGTTGCATAATAATCTCTGTTAACTCTTTACCAAACGACAAAATTTTAGAATGGGCCAAATTGAAAGCATTCGCAGATGACAAAATCAAATGTGGCTCAAAAACTGAAATTTGATTTGGAAAGGGTGGACAGCATTGTAGAAAAAGGAGAAAATGTTTATTACCAGCATTTTCTCCTTTTTCCGCTATGTTTTCAAAAGGCTTTTTCTTCAGAATCGTTAAAAGTCGGGATTGTGTGGTAAAGGGTTAAAATTCTTCAAATTCAACTTATTACGAAACCTGCATGTTACTTCTGAACTTTTTGGGTTTTACCCTTGACCAAACAACAAAAGTTTAGACTTGTCCAAATTCAAAGCAGTTGCAGAGTACAACAAGAGCATGACATGTTTTGCCAGCTGGCTACAGATACTTGAATTTTAGTGAAAATTCTAACTTGAGAAAAGGGCGTAACTCTGCCAAAAGTACTTTGATAGTTATCTGCCCTTGTTGTATAGGTTCCCCTTTTAATAATAAACAATTTGTTCAAGTTTGAACGAAATATCTTCAGTAACAACGGAGATTTTATGAAATATCAAAGTTTTCGAATGACGACACAGACGAAGTAAAGGACGCCAGGGCTACGGCAATACCTCAACGTTTTACTTGAAAATAGCCGAGCTAAAAATTAATACAATGTGGCTCAAATGATGGGATATGACTTTCAAAGAGAAGAAATCATCATGGGAGAAAATGCTCTCCTTTTCCCATAATACAGTGATCAACTAGGAGAGAGGAATGAATCCCATCGCAATTACTATCATCAATCCTCCAAAAGAAATTGGCAGAACTGGAGATTCAAACCAGCAACCCCCTGCATTTAGGGTTCATGACATGTGAATATAGATATAACAGTTGCCAGTCATGCTCTGTGAAAAGGGAGTTTAATGCATCTGCAAAAACTGTCACCCCAGGTCAGCCTAAACAGTCTCCACAGGCTGACCTGGGTTCAAACTTTTTGCTATTGGTCATTTTTCTGCATGTCAAAGGACCAGTTGCCCTAATGCTTCAGTCGCCTGTTAGACAAAATTGATTTTATGGACCCATAATTATATGATGACTTGTTTAGTATAATTCATCACGGTGATGCAATAAATGCCCTTTTGCCAGAGTACCACTTAATTATGTTCAATAATGACATAACATTAACAATCCTAATCTTCAGTTCTGCAGTTTTCAAAATTAATGTTGGTTAGCCCTTTACCAGACAACAAAATTTTAGCCTTGTCCAAATTGAAAGCATTTGCAGACAAGAAATTAAATGTTACTAAAAACATAAAATTTGTCTTTCACAGGGTAGAAAACATTGTGGAAAAGGAGAAAATGCTGGTTACCAGCATTTTCTCCTTTTCCCACAATGTTTTCTACAGCCTACTTTCTCAGGGTTGCTAAAAGTCGTGATTGTGTGGTAAAGGGTTAATAAGATTTTGCAACAGCTCGGCCCTAGAAAGGGTTTCATACCTTATCTACCTGTAGGGTAAGACTGTTAGATGAATCATAAAAACTGGTGTTTTAAACTAATTGCTGAATTTACCCTTCTTCACGCAATCCCAGACTTCTAACAACCCTGAGGAAGAATGCTTTTGTAAACATTGTGGGAAAAGGAGAAAATGCTGGTAACCAGCATTTTCTCCTTTTCCCACGATGTTTTCCACTCCTTCACAGGCAAATCGCATCAGTTGTGCCATGTTTATATTGTCATGTGCTAATGCTTTTTAGCTGCTAAAAGCAAATCTAAATTTTTGTCTTGTGGTGAAAAGTTTTAACTAATTGCTGAATTTACAGTGCATAGTTCTGTTTTATATCAATTTGTTTATATTTAAGTTCGTGAACCTCTGTTTCTACCTGAGTACAATTTCACATTAAACCTAATATGCAGTATGCCATTCTAAACTTTGCATTTTTCAAAATATGAGCCTTGCTCTGTGAAAAGGAGGTTTGAAGCATCTGCAAAAACTATAGACCCAGGTCAGCCTGCCCAGTCCAGGCATGCTGCCATGGGTCACAACTTTTTACCATGGGTAAATTTTCTGCATTTCGATGGGCCGATCTACCCCATGATTCAGTCAGTTGTTAGACATATAGATTTAATGGTTCCATAATAATGTGCTGACTTGCTTGGTATAATATGTCACAGAGATGCATTAACCCTTAACCCTTTACCACACAATCCCAACTTTTAATGACCCTTAGAAAGAAACCTTTTGAAATCATTAGATGCCTTTGTGGCCAGTGTAGATTAAGATTTGACTGTTTAAGGCATGCAGTTTGATCTTTAATCTACATTGTCTGCTTTGCTTAAGCCTTTACCACATAATCCCAACTTTTAACGACCCTGAGAGAGAGGCCTTTTGAAAACAGACTGGTGACCAGACTGTAGATCAAGATCAGACCGGATAAGGCTTGCATATTGATCTTTAATCTACACTGGCTGCTTTGCTTAACCCTTTACCACATACTTTTAACGACCCTAAGAGAGGGGCCTTTTGAAAACATTGTGGGAAAAGGAGAAAATGCTGGTAACCAGCATTTTCTCCTTTGCCCACAATGTTTTCTACCCTTCCCAAAACAAATTTCAATATTTAAGTCACATTTATTTTGTTGTCTGCAAATGCTTTCAATTTGGAAACATCCAAAATTTTGTCGTTTGGTAAAGAGTTAAAGTGCTGAACAAACCCAATAGACATTGTCATTCTAGAATAAGACCCAGACAATTGCAATTGATCTCGGCTGCCTGTTGTCTGTACTGTTTTAACTCTTTACCAAACGACAAAATTTTAGACTGGTCCAAATTGAAAGCATTTGCAGACGACAAATTAAAGGTGGCCCAAATGATGAAATTTGTCATTGATAGGTAAGAAAACATTGTGGGAAAAGGAGAAAATGCTGGTTACCAGCATTTTCTCCTTTTCCCACAATGTTTTCAAAAGGCCCCTCTCTTAGGGTCGTTAAAAGTATGTGGTAAAGGGTTAAGCAAAGCAGCCAGTGTAGATTAAAGATCAATATGCAAGCCTTATCCGGTCTGATCTTGATCTACAGTCTGGTCACCAAGGCATCTATAGTAGAGAAAGGTGCTTTAACCCTTTACCACACAATCCTGACTTTTAATGACCCTGTGAAAGAAGCCTTTTGAAAACATTGTGGGAAAAGGAGAAAATGCTGGTAACCAGCATTTTCTCCTTTCCTCACCATGTTTTCTACCCATCCCAAAACAAATTTCAATTTTTCTGTCACATTTATTTTGTCGTCTGCAAATGCTTTCAATTTGGACCAGTCTAAAAGTTTGTCGTTTGGTAAAGAGTTAAGCAAAGCAGACAGTGTAGATTAAAGATCATACTGCACACCTTATACAGTCTGATCTTAATCTACACTAGCCATAAAGGCAACTATATTGGCAAAAGGTGCTTTAAGGGTTAAACCTCCATTTGCCAGATCGTCACTCATATCTTTTTGTTGTAACATTGTTGTATTATTCTTTCCTTCGAACAGCTGTCAACAGTGAAGAAGTTGCTACAAATTTGTACATAATGTCAAAGGCCAGTTCCTGAAGTAACATTTTTTTGTTTCAGCACTGTATCATTTGTTTTTCCTTTTGAACAGATGTTACTGGTGAGGAGTTATCAAACTGTATATAATTATGTCATAGGCCAGTTTCCGAAAGGTAAATAGTACAATGTTCTATGTTTCTATTAAAACCATATGGAAACATAACCATCAACCCTTTGCCAAAAAAAAATCCACTATTTTAACAACCCTAACAACCCTGAGGGCGAAGGTTTTTGAAAACATTGTGGGGGGGGAAAGGAGAAAAACCAGCATTTTTTGTACCCTATCAAAGACAAATCCCATTATTTGAGCCACAATTGGTAAGTCATCTGTAAATGCTTGATCTACACTGTCTGTAATCAAAACTAAAGCAGCGTTGGTGCTCTATGCATTAGCTCTTTACCAAACGGCAAAATTTGGGCTTGTCCAAATCGAAAGCAATTGCAGACATGAAATTAAATGAAACTCAAAGCATGAAATTTGTCCTTCCTACGATAGAAAATATTGTTGGAAAAGGAGAAAATACTGGTTACCAGCATTTTCTCTTTTTCCCACAATGTTTTCAAAAGCCTCCACCTCTAGGAGTTGCAATGTCAGCATTGTACGGTAAAGGGTTAAAATCAGACTCGAAACACATCTTGGAGCTACATCATCTGGAAGAAGAGGAGGGGGGGTGCAGCCAAAAAAAGGATTTACACTGCAAAATAAGGTCATCATGTTCCTCAGCAAAACTATCCATTTTCTTGGCAATCAGGTTATACAGATAGACAAATGGGTCTTGTCATACAACTGTCTGAGTTGGTCATGGTTGTGATTAACCCTTTCCCAAACGACAAATTTTGGACTGGTCCAAATTGAAAAGGTTTGCAGACGACAATCTTAAATTTGATGAAAATGTCAGAAAGTTCTCAAAAAGGGAAGAAAACACTGTGGGAAAAGGAGAAATTGCTCATTACGAGCAATTTCTCCTTTTTCCACAGTGTTTTCAAAAGACTTGTACTGCAAACACATGAAAACCAGGGCTTGTTTGGGAAAGAGTTAATCAAACACAGACTCACATACAGAAAGTACTAAAAGCAAAATAAAGTGCTTTTGGTATAAAGTGCTTTTGGTGTCGAAGTAGATAAAGATGAGACAGCAGAAGATATGCAGTCTGATCTTGGATCTGCTGATCATCAGACATGTTCGAGATATTCTGGCAAAAAACATCTTTGGAAATTGCAAGACTACATGTAACTCTAAGGCTGCTAAGCTCAACTCATTGACCATTTTGTGGATGGTGTAAATCAAGATTAGACTGCACAGAACATGCAATCTTATCTTAGATCTACACTGTCTGATAAGGAGAAATGTTTTCTCCAAAACGTAAGTTTAAAATAGCAACATCTGGGGTTTTAACTTATTTAGCAGGTTAGGGTTAACTCTTTTGCGTTCAAAAAAATAAATAACATTTTGTCAAAGGCTATAAATACAGTTCCGTGGCAAGATGGAGAGACAGTTCAGTCATAATCTTGAATAAAGTAATGTACAGTGTGTATCAGAGATCAGACTGTATGTTCTGTGCAGTCTGATCTTGATATACACTATCTACAACAGCAAAGAGTATGCATGTATGTCATTTCTTTTTTTTTCAAAGGGAGAGGTCCATATAATTTATTTAGCTTGTCCCAGGGGAATAAAACAAACTTCTTTTTTATTCTCTTCTCCCTTTAACCCTTTACCACACAATCCTGTGATTTAACGTCCCTGAAAGAAAAGGCTTTTGAAAACATTGTGGGAAAAGGAGAAGTTGGTAACTAGCATTTTCTCCTTTTCCTGTAATGTTTTCTACCCTATCAAAGACACAATGTTTTGCAATATCTAAAAGCCACACCCTACTAGTTGAGTCAAATTAATCATTTGCTAGTGCTTTCAATTCATACAAGGCTGAATTCTTTAACAAACAACATTTCAGACTCAAAAGCATTTAGCATTTGCCAACCACAAATGTGGCTCAAACTACTGAATTTGACTTGGAAAGGTAGAAAAATATTGTGGGAACATTGCTGATAACCATCATTTTCTCCTTTTCCCACAGTGTTTTTAAAAAGCCATCTACCTTGGAGTCATTAAAACACAAGACTGTTAGGTAAAGAGTTAAAGATCCCAGGTGGTATAACATTTAGAGCATATTGATGTTTTGTATGGTCTCCAAGTTTGCAAACAAGACGAGATGGGTCAAGACATAATTTTTGCAGCTGTATTTTGTAAACTCCAGTTTCCAGTTTGGCAAAGATTTATCAGGATGCCCATTCTGACAAAGGAACATGAAGACTGGATCAAAGAACAGTTGATTGTATGGTGTGTAATAGCTGTTTTCAATATTACTTCAGTTATATCACTGCAGCCAGTGCACCTATCTATGCTTTCCTGGATTTTCATTTACCAGTACTGCCCACTATATTCCTTCAAAGCGACTGGCTGCTTTCCCACATAACCATTGTTGAAACAATGATCTGCGGTGAGAGAGGAATAAATCCTGTCAAAATGACTATCATCAATGTTAAACGCATAGAAATTGGCAGTGCAGGGGATTCAAACCCCCTGTTCTCAACTTCTGTACACTACCTACTGCTGCACCAGGGTTCAGCCATCAAAGAACAGAACAAGTTGGAAAACTATTGCTCCTTTACCAAACACTCATGTGTTTTGACAAAACTTTAGAAGTCTTTTGAAAACACTGTGAAAACAGGAGAAATTCTGGGAACCAGCATTTTCTCCTTTTCCCACAATGTTTTCGACTATTTCAAAGAAAATGCTATAACATGCGTCACATTAAATTTGTTAAACCCTTCACCAAACAATCCCGACTTTTAACGACCCTGAAAGAAAAGGTTTTTGAAAACATTGTGGGAAAAGGAGACAAGAGGGCCATGATGGCCCTGGAGTCGCTCACCTGAGCCTTCTGACCAGGCACAACCAATTTCCAACATCCTGTGAGATATATGTATTACCAAACAATAAAATTTTAAACTCATCAGTCTGAACCTTCTGCATAAAACAAATAATATGTGGATCAAGCTGTGGGATTGGTCTCTCAAAGGGGTAGAAAACATTGTGAAAAAGGGAAAAAATGCTGGATACCAGCATTTTCTCATTTTCAAACAGTGTTTTCAAAAGGCTTCTTTCTGAGAGTCATTCGTACACTAGGTTTTTCTAAGATTTGACCTAGTGACCTAGTTTTTCAGCCAACATGACACATTTTCAAACTGGTCCAAGATATCATCAGGACAAACATTCTTACCAAATTTCAAGAGTATTGGACTGAAAATGTGGCCTCCACAGCGTACACAAGGTTTTTCTAAGATCTGACCTAGTGACCTAGATTTTGACCCAACATGACCCATTTTCAAACTCATCCAAGATATTACCAAGGCAAACATTCTGAGCAACTTTAAAAGAGTATTGAACAAAAAACGTGGCCACAACAGCGTACACATGGTTTTTCTAAGATTTGACCAGGTGACCTAGTTTTTGACCCGACATGACTCATTTTCAAATTCTACTGAGATATCATCGAGACAAACATTCTGACCAACTCTCAAGAGTATTAGACAGAAAATGTGGCTTCTGGAGCTTACACAAGGTTTTTCTAAGATTTGACCTGGTGACCTAGTTTTTCACCCGACATGACCCAATTTCAAACTAGTCAGAGATATTATCAAGGCAAACATTCTGACCAACTTTCAAGAGTACTGGACAGAAAATATGGCCTCTAGAGCATACACAACGTTTTTCTTAGATTTGACCTGGTGACCTAGTTTTTGACCCAACATGGCACATTTTCGTACTATTTAAAGATATAATCAAGACAAACATTCTGACCATTTTTCAAGAGTATTGGACTGAAAATGTGGCCTCTAGTGTACAAAAGGTTTTTCTAAGATTTAACCTAGTGACCTAGTTTTTGACCCCACATGACCCAATTTCAAACTGGTCCGAGATTTTATCAAGACAAACATTCTGACCAAATTTCACAAGTATCTGACTGAAAATGTGGCCTCTAGAGTGTACACAAGGTTTTTCTAAGATTTGACCTAGTGACCTAGTTTTTGACCCCACATGACCCAATTTCGAACTCGTCCGAGATTTTATCAAGACAAACATTCTGACCAAGTTTCATGAGGATCGGACTGAAAATGTGGCCTCTAGAGTGTACACAAGGTTTTTCTAAGATTTGACGTAGTGACCTAGATTTTGACCCCACATGACCCAATTTCGAACTCGTGCAAGATTTTATCAAGACAAACATTCTGACCAAATTTCACAAGCATCTGACTGAAAATGTGGCCTCTAGAGCGTACACAAGGTTTTTTGAAGATTTGACCTAGTGACCTAGTTTTTGACAGCACATGACCCAATTTCAAACTCGTCCGAGATTTTATCAAGACAAACATTCTGACCAAATTTCACAAGTACCTGGCTGAAAATGTGGCCTCTATAGCATACACAAGGTTTTTCCAAGATCTGACCTAGTGACCTAGTTTTTGACCCCACATGACCCAATTTCAAACTCATCCGAGATTTCAACAAGACAAACATTCTGATCAAGTTTCATGAAGATCGGACTGAAAATGTGGCCTCTAGAGCGTACACAAGGTTTTTCTAAGATTTGACCTAGTGACCTAGTTTTTGACCTCACATGACCCAATTTCGAACTCGTGCGAGATTTTATCAAGACAAACATTCTGACCAAATTTCACAAGCATCTGACTGAAAATGTGGCCTCTAGAGCGTACACAAGGTTTTTCTAAAATTTGACCTAGTGACCTAGTTTTTGACCCCACGTGACCCAATTTCGAACTCATCCGTGATTTCATCAAGACAAACATTCTGATCAAGTTTCATGAAGATTGGACTGAAAATGTGGCCTCTAGAGCGTACACAAGGTTTTTCTAAGATTTGACCTAGTGACCTAGTTTTTGACCCCACATGACCCAATTTCGAACTCGTCCGAGATTTTATCAAGACAAACATTCTGACCAAGTTTCATGAAGATGGGACTGAAAATGTGGCCTCTAGAGCGTACACAAGGTTTTTCTAAGATTTGACCTAGTGACCTAGTTTTTGACCCCACATGACCCAATTTCGAACTCGTCCGAGATTTTATCAAGACAAACATTCTGACCAAGTTTCATGAAGATGGGACTGAAAATGTGGCCTCTAGAGCGTACACAAGGTAAAAAGTTGACGACGCACGACGGACACGGCACGATCACAATAGCTCACCATGAGCACTTCGTGCTCATGGTGAGCTAAAAATGCTGGTTACCAGCATTTTCTCCTTTTCCCACAATGTTTTCTACTCTATCAAAAATAGAAATCACCATTTTAGCAGCATTTAGTTTGTCGTCTGCAAATGCTTTCAATTGGGTCCATTCCAAAGTTTTGTCATTTGGTAAACAGTTAATAGCTAACCAGTTCCTCACCCAATGTTTGAAACCCAGAGGGTGACTGGTTTCACTCCACAGCTAGGCCCAATTCATTGCAAAGACTTGTGATAGCCTTTGTGACAGGATTGATTCCTCTCTCTCCAGTCTTTTGTTTTTTATAATGTTATGTTGGAAAGCAGCAAGTGGCTTGGAAAACAGTTTGTTCAAAGAACCAAAGACAAAATACAAGGAAAGCATGGATAGCTGTACAGGTCACCATTTTATAATATGAAATAATGCTTGTAAGGCCATGAACACTTTACCACACCACTAAACTTTAGATTTGTCCAAATTTGGTGATTTTCAGGGATTTGTTGACAACAAAGGTGTGTCTCAAATCATTGGATTTGTATCTGGAAAGGTAGAAGAACATTGTGGGAAAGGAGAAAATGCAGATTACCAGTATTTTCTTCTTTTCCAACAACATTCTCAAAATTCTTCTTCTTCAGTGGCTTTAAAACTCAGACTTCTTTGGTAAAGGATTAACCCTTTACCACACAATGCCGCCTTTTAACGCCCCTGGGAAAGAAGCCTTTTGAAAACATTGTTGGAAAAGGAGAAAATGCTGGTAACCACAATGTTTTCTACTCTATCAAAGAAAAGTTGCACCACTTCAGCCATGTTGAAATTGCCACCTGCAAATGCTTTAAATTTGGACAAGGCTAAAATTTTGTCATCTAGTAAAGGGTTAAACACCGAAGGAACAACCAAACCATCTCCAGCTCTTTATACTCAGGTAAGCTAATGAGAAAATGTCTTGAAAGAATAGTGTGAAATAACAGGAATCATAACACCTGTCTATGCAGGTGAAAATGTGAAAATTCATAATTAACCCTTTACCAGATTTAACTACTCTCAGGAAGAAAGAGCTGTCAAGGCATTGTGGGAAAAGGAGAAAATGGCGATATTCAGCACTTTTTCCTTTACCCACACTGTTTTCTGCCTTAGAATAGATCCCAAATCCCATCATTTGAGCCAAGCTTAATTTTTCTTATGCAATTGATTTTCACATAGCAGAGTACAAAGTTCTGTTTTCTTGTGAAGAGCTAAGTTCTCTTTGTTAGCCTTTTGTGAAATCAGTATTTCATTTTTTGAAAATTTTGAAAAGTCCTCAATGGAATAAAAAATGCTCTTGCCAAGTTTTATTTCATACTGCAGAGTTTTGAATCAAGATGTAAATGTACTGATATCAAAACAACCTCAGCCTGATGCAGAATATCACAATGCATCAAGTTCATAAGGCTCGCAACATGCAAAATGAGACCTTCAGACATTTGTGTGAAGTGTCCTCCTGGATTAGCCTGCGCAGTCCACACAGGCTAATCCGAGACGGCACTTTACAACTACATAAGACTTTTTCATACAGAAGTCGTGAAACAGAAAAATCGCACAAAAACAGGAAGTGTCGTCGCGGATTAGTCACCGACTGCACAGGCATATCTGGGACGACACACTTTTAAACATATGTCCGATGGCACCTTTTCCTGTGTTGCACGCCATAAGATGCATGCTCAAGTCTACACACGAGCACCACATGCCAGTGCCAACGCTCGACTACTGGTGCTTGATTTTCAGTGAAAATTCTAAGTTGAAACTGGCATATTTTGATAGTTACGTGCCCCTCTTGTATTGGTTACCCTTTTGATAATAAATATCTAGCCAGAGTTTGAAGTACATATCTTCCATAATAACTGAGATATTATAAAATGTCAAAGTTTTTGCACCACAACAGAGACCACAGGCTTATAATGGCAATGACTCAAAATTTTCTTCGAAAACAGCCGAACTAAAAATGCAACATCAATTAACCCTTTCCCAAACAAGCCCTGGTTTTCACGTGTCTGCAGTACAAGTCTTTTGAAAACACTGTGGGAAAAGGAGAAATTGCTCGTAACGAGCAATTTCTCCTTTTCCCCACAGTGTTTTCTACCCTTATGGAGAACTTTCTGTCATTTTCATCAAATCTGAAATTGTCATCTGCAAACTCTTTCAATTTGGACCAGTCTAAAATTTATCGTTTGGGAAAGGGTTAAAAGACAAAACGAAAAAATCTGGGGTGGGGGATTTAATACAATTATCATTTGAACATTTTAGAAACAATGAATGGTTGTTATTTTGAAGTCTGTAGACATTTCAATATCTCAGGCAGTTCAGTGCTGAGAATAACTGAAAAGATCCCATTGTAGTTTTATTTTTATCAACAAGTCGTGATTTTCTGATTTTCTCCTTGGTACATTTTATTTTGTTTGAACTGGTTACCTTCTAGATAAGTAGAACTATTTAATTGTAAAATAATGTAGTCTTCTGCAGAAACAAAGCATTTAAACAAAAGAAATTGCCAACTATGAACATTTTTCTGTATTTCCACGATGTTTTTAATAGTCATATATCCACTACATTGCCACAGAATATGCAGGAGTAGCAGTTGGACAAGTAGTCTGGATTACCTGCCCCTACCACTACGTTATCGGTTCAGGCAAAGCGCAATAATGGCGGCCTCCTAGATGTCCTCAAGTGTACCACTACCTGCTTCCCCGTTTTTCCCAATTTCATGTGATCCAGTCTGATCAGTTAATAAAATAAAAACATGCTGTTGGGGTATGGTTTAAATAAAAATTCGACTATGAATCATTTTAAAAGTAGCTCTGTTTTCAGTTGTTATATAGATCCATTGACATTTCGGATACTTAAAGCATTTCAGAAATATAGTTTTTCTCGCTAAATGGGAACAACATATAGAAAACTCACTTCCATGACTTTACTGCAAGCGATCTATTTTTCATTCAGCCTACGATCCAATTTGATCATGTGAAATAACAATATCCTGTCTGCTCTACATATTACCAATGGGGCCACCATTATTGCGCTTTGCCCGACATACACTTGTAGTATGGTGGGGTAGTCCAGACTAATGGACAAGCTCAATTAACTCTTTACCAAACGACAAAATTTTAGGCTGGTCCAAATTGAAAGCATTTGCAGACGACAGATTAAAGGTGGCCCAAATGATGAAATTCATCATTGATAGGTAAGAAAACATTGTGGGAAAAGGAGAAAATGCTGGTTATCAGCATTTTCTCCTTTTCTCACAATGTTTTCAAACGGCCTCTTTCTCAGGGTCGTTAAAAGTCAGGATTGTGTGGTAAAGGGTTAAAACACTTTCTTTTCTTAACTTTCAATTTCAAGTGTGACCTTGACCTTGGACCTATTTGAACAAGTGTCCCCTGATCAAGAACACTGCTGCAAAGTATTTTGAAAACAATCCAAAATAAGTAGAACTTATAGTCTGAACAAATTCATTCAAACAGAAACACACAACCACATGTAATTACATGTCTTGGCCATATTAACCCTTGTTCCTTTACCATACAACAAAATTTTGGGCCAGACCAAATTTAAAGCATTTGCAGATGACAAATTAAATGTAACTGAAATGGTTACCAGCATTTTCTGTTTTTCCCACAATGTTTTCAAAAGGATTCTTTTCCGGGGTCGTCAAAAGGCGGCATTGTGCAGTAAATGGTTAAACTGCTAAATAAATGAAACAAAAATTTCCACGCAAGAGTAAAAAAACAAACATTGCGATTTCAAATTTGATTTTACCGGAAAGAAAACACTGTATTGGACAGTGTAGATCAAAGAACAGACTGCATGTTCTGTGCAGTCTGATCTTGATCTTCACTGTCTGCAAAAGGTTATTTAGTCGCACTTAGCATCTTACAGGTATGCTCATCACAAATAGGCTTGACAAAATGAAATGTTTGAAGGCTCTAAATCACTGTAGTTTTGGTTATCTTGGAGGAGCAAGACAAGATTTTGATTCTGTTCTCTAATTTTTTCCACAGGTTCAAATTATGTGCTTCCTTAGTTACCCATGTATTGTTCTGGTTTACAATATCTCCAACTCATTAGAAAATTGATTACCTATTTGTTCACTTGGTCTCATGTTTGTATACCTGGCAGCACTCTGGTATTTCCTATAATCAGGTGATTCTTACAGATGTGTAACAGAAAATTAGGGCTTAGTCTTTCTTCTTACCTTTTACCAAATGACGAAATTTAAGACTAGCCCAAAGTGAAAGTACCAGTACTTGCAGACAACAAATTCAATGTGGCTCAAATGGGTGGGTTTTGTACAATTGTGATTTGCAAGGTAGAATTAGTCTTTAGTATGCTAAAAAAAAAAGTGGGAAGAGAAAATGCTGGTTTTGTCCTTTTCCAACAATGTTATTTTAAAAGCTTTCTTCCTGGGGGTGGTTAAACACAGAATTGTTAGTTAACACTTTACCACACAATCCCAAGTTTAAACGACCTTGAGGAAATATACTTCAGAAAACCTTGAGGGAATATTTTCCCCTTTTCCAATCATGTTTTCTACCATATCAAATGTAGAAATCACCATTTAAGCGACATTTTACTTGTTAAATTTGCTTTCAATTTGGTCCAGTCAAACATTTTGTCATTTGGTAAAGAGTTAATCAGTTAAAACGTTCTCTTCTCTCTTTTATGCTGCAAGGCCATGAGCAAAATGATATCAAATAGCATACTTTAGCATAAGCATAACTTCATTATGCCAGTGAACAACTTAGTGAAACAATTATGCATTCTACAAAACTTGACCTCCATGGTCCCCTAACCCTTTCCCAAACGACAAATTTTGGACTGGTCCAAATTCAAAGAGTTTGCAGACGACAATTTTAAATTTGATGAAAATGGCAGAAAGGTCTCAAAAAGGGTAGAAAACACAGTGGGAAAAGGAGAAATTGCTCGTTACGAGCAATTTCTCCTTTTCCCACAGTGTTTTCAAAAGACTTGTA
Source organism: Tridacna gigas (assembly GCA_945859785.2). Classification (NCBI taxonomy): domain Eukaryota; kingdom Metazoa; phylum Mollusca; class Bivalvia; order Cardiida; family Cardiidae; genus Tridacna; species Tridacna gigas. The sequence goes on from OX244044.2 coordinate 25,416,311, forward strand.
CTGCAGACACGTGAAAACCAGGGCTTGTTTGGGAAAGGGTTAAAACGTTCTGTTCTCTCTTTTATGCTGCAAGGCCATGAGCAAAATGATATCAAATAGCGTACTTAAGCATAAGCATAACTTGATTATGTCAGTGAACAACTTAGTGAAACAATTATGCATTCTACAAAACTTGACCTCCAATGGCCCCCTAAACAACTGTGATTGGTCTCTGGTACCAAAACCTCAAGTTTGTATCCTATACAAACATTGGGTTTCTGGTATAAAACAGAGTCCCCTAGACCACAACGATGGACTCAAATGATGTGTTTCTGATACAAGAACCTTTTATACCTGATACAACTATGTCCCACAGACAAGAGTGATCCATTCCTGGTAATAAACCAATGTCCTCAGAAGTACTATGATGTGTTTCTGATTAAAGAAAAAATGTCCCCTTGACAACCATGAAGCATTTCTGGTATAAAATCTATGTGCCATAGACCATTGTGAAATGTTTCTGGTACAAAAACCTTTGTACACAATACCACTATGATTGGTTTTTGGTACAAATATCACTTCCCCTGGACAACTATGATGGGTTTCTGGTACCAAATCTGTTTACCCTAGACCATTATAATGGGTTTTTTGTATAAAACCTAAAACTTAGGTCCCTTAGACCATTATGATGGGTTTCTATTACTATGCCAGGGTCCCCTTTGCCAATACGATGGGTCTCTGGTACACAGTCTGTGTCCACTTGATCAGTCTGGTGTTTTTTTGGAATAAAACCAATGTCAACTAGAACACTATGATTGGGTTTTGGTATGAAACCTTGTCCTCTAGACAACTATGATGGGTTCCTGGTATAAAACCTTTGTCCACCAGACCAATCTGCTGGGCTTCTGGTATAAAACTTGTCCCCTAAACTACTGAGATCATTCTCTGGTATAAAATCTATGTACCCTAACCAACTGCAGTGGGTTTCTGGTACAAAACTGTGTCACCAAAAGCTGTCCTAAGCATACTAATGATTAACCCTTTAACAAGTAACAAAGTTTTAGCCCTGTCCATATTGAAAGCAGTGGAAAACAACCAGTAAACTATGGCTCCATTGATCCGATGAGTCCTTGAAAGAGTAGAAAACACTGTCTGAAAAAAAGTTAATGCTAGTTACCACTATTTCCCATTTATCAAAAACGTTCTCACAGCTCTCTTTCCTTATGGTTTTAAGGGACTGTTTGGTATGGGTTTTAGGTCAATGATCACATTTAGTTTCCTCCAATCATGAAAAAAAGATCTCCTTTACCTAATTTTTTCTAACACTGTCCTATTTCAAAGAATGAAAACACCAATTTAATTTCTTTGTGTGGACTGTATAGATGGGTCTGCATTCACCAACCATTCTTCAGAACGTTCTTAGTCTTTCTATCTGTGATTTTCTAAATTTAAAAGTAACACAACTTCTGCTTGGCTAAATCAAATGGTTTAGCCAATCAGAAGTTGTGGTACTTTTAAATTTAGAAAGTTCTGGTGAATAAGACTTAGAATGTTTCGGAATGGTTGGTGAAATGGACCAAGGATCAGATTCTGAACAACTGTGCAGTCTGATCTTGAATCTCCACTTTCATGTTCTGATGCAAGATACCGTGGCCAACACAACCTTGTCGTTACAACAACTTAGCTTTTCCTCCATCCTGAAAATGTCCATTTTCTTTTCCCTGTCTTGGCTAATTACAAACAACAGATGTAATTAATAAAAATACTCAGTATAATAACACAAAGGCAATAAAGCCAGAGCTTTGTTGTTTTTTCCTGTAACATAAAACTGACATAAATTGAGGTATTTATATTATATGAGCTATGCTATGTGAAAAGGGGGCTTAATGCATCTCTGTGATGCATGGTACCAAGCAAGTCAAAACATAATTATGGATCCATAATTGCTGCTTTTTTTAAATAACTGACTTAATCATAAGGTAGATTGGTCCTTGGACATACAGAAAATTGACCCGATAGCAAAAAGTTTCGGCCCAAATTAGCCTGTGCGGAATGCACAGGCTGACCTAGGTCGATACTTTTCGCAGTTGCGTTAAGCCCCTTTTCACAGAGCATGGCTAATATATATGTCAGATTGCTTTTCTTCTATATCCTCACTCCACCCTGTCCCATCTTGATCCTTTACCAAACAACAAAATTTTAGACAACTCCAAATTAAAAGCATTTGTAGACAACAAATTGAATGGGACTCAAAAATTGAAATTTGCCTTTTGAAGGGTAGAAAACATTCTGGGGAAAGGAGAAAATTTTCAGCATTTATTTTTAGCATTAACCCTTTACCAAACAATCCTGAGTTAAGGACCCTTAGAAGGATGGCTTTCTAATTATTTTGAAGATGACAATCTTTTATTGCAGGGTCAGTCTAAGAGTTCATCACTGGCAGAAAAATAAATTTTATAACATGATGAAAAGTTGTCAAGTCGTTCTATGTTTTGCTTACTTTTACCTGGTTTAACGATTCATCTTTCTGCCAGCAACAGCATGTCCACTGGGTTTTCCATTTGGGGGGTACATGCTCCAGGTTTTGAATTGGCAGTCCAAAGAAAAACTAGAGGGCCATGATGGCCCTGTATCGCTCCACTGGCTTTTAAATATAAACCATAAATACTAAACATTTTAATTCTGAGCCAAATGGTTTCAAAATGAAGACTTATAAAGTTTTCGCTGTAAAAGCCCATGTGAAAGTTGAGACCCGCATGGAAAAGCCATTTTTGATCCCAGAGCTATAATTGCTTGAACCCTGGTAGAGGTCCACAAGATAAAGCCATGTGCCAAATTAATACAAGTCTATGCTGTATGGTTATAAATTAATACAAGTCTATGCTGTATGGTTATAAGGTGATTTTCAAGTTTCGTCCATATGAAGCCTCTGTAAAACATAAGACCCCTGATGCAAGGCTAATTTAAAAAAAAAAAAAATCAAAAGTGATCCAGATTTGGTAGCCCTTGGGTTTGCGATTAGGAGCAAAAAGATTTTTTGAATTTTCATGCTATAAGCACATGTTTATGATCCATGAGATAGGACTAATTTTGACAAAACTTGAATAACTTTGGAAGAGGTTATTTAGATTACACTCATACAATATTACAGCTGTAACTCAAGGTAAAGAACAAGAAGACCTTTTAAGTTCTCACTATATTAGCCTATGTAAAGCTTGTGACTTATTGGGTGAAGCAGTTTCAGAGACAATAAGCTTAATGGCCTTAGGCCTGTGGAGCTAAAAAGCAGTATCTTTTTCATGAGCTACAATGACGTTAGTAAATACAAGCTTTTGGAAAAGATTTTTAAAGGTTTTTCAATACTTTTCAGTTTTGTAGCCATAGCAAGCATACCTTTTAACAGAACTTAATTCTTTGAAGACATTCTGAATAACATCATGGCAAGATGATATCTGTAAAGTTTGGTCAAAATTGGAAGAGTGGTTTCAATGAAAAAGATGGAACAGTCTTGGTAGAAGTCTACAATATGAATCAGCATGCCAAATTTTTATAGCCCTAGGCCTTACAGTAAGGATAAAAAAAGATATCTTAAGTTTTCACTATGTAAGCCTATCTAAAGTTGTGAACCCTGGAGTGAGACAAATTTTGATCCCAAGGTTCAAAACATGCCAAATTTGTTAGTCCCATGCTTTATGGTTAGAAACAAGAAGATTGTCGAGAAGTCTTCACTATATAAGCCCTTATAAAACTTTGACCCTAGGGCTACAGTCGGACTAAATGGGGAATATGTGTAAACTTGTGACCCCTGGTGCAGGGCCAAACTTGATCCTAGGGCTGTAACTTGGGCCCCCTTTGTAGTTGTCCACTAGATAATGCTATAATTATGCAAAATTTGGTAGCCCTGAGCCTTATGGCTATGTACACCAAGATTTAAATGTTTTCCCTACATAAACCCATGTAAATCTTGTGAACCCCTTCCCCCCCCCCCCCCCCCCCCGCCAGCATGAGGCCAAATTGATCTGGCGGAGGCCAAATTGACCCCAGGACTGTAATTTGGGCACTTTTCGTAGACCCCCACTAGATCAAGCTAAATGCAAAATTTGGTAGCTCTAGGCCTTATGGCTAGGTACTGGAAGGTTTCTTAAGTTGTCACTATGTAAGCCCATGAAAAACTTGTGACCCCTGCAGTGGGGCCAATTTTGACCCAAGAGCTAAAATTTTGGCCTGCTTGGTAGAGGCCCACTAGATATAGCTACATGCAAAATTTGGTAGCTCTAGGCCTTATGGCTAGGTACAAGAAGATTTTTAAAATTTTCTCTATATAAGCCTATGTAAAACTTGTGACCCCTGGGGCAGAGCCAATTTTGACCCCAGGGCTATAATTTCAAGAAACATGATAGAGGTCTACTACATAAAGCTACATGCCAAATTTGGTAGCCCTATGTCTTATGGTTTCAGACAAGAAGATTTTTAAAGATTTCCAATATTTTTCAGTTTTGTTGCCATGGCAACCAGAGTTTTTGAAGGAATCAAATTCTTTCCAGAAATTCTGAAGAGGACCATGGCAGGATCATTTCTGTGATGTTTCATGAAAATTGGATGGGTAGTTTCAGAGAAGAAGATGTTTGAAATGAAAGTTAACGTATGGGTGGACGCACACACGGACAGACGGACGGACGCATGACGGACACCGGGCCATGGCATAAGCCTGCTGGCCTTTGGCCAGTGGAGCTAAAAATTGGGGTTTTGAATGGGGGTGGGGGGGGGTACAAAGAAAAATTAGGAGGTAGAGTGTAACCTTGGGCTGTTTCAGTTTTATCAATGAATTATAAAACCCTAGCTCCTTTACCATAATGAATGGGCTCTTAACTAAATTATTAAATTGTGCACTCGGTGATTATGTGGATGCGTCATACGTCTCCAGGGCATGCTCATACTTATATAATCGCAACCGCAGTCAAGGTTTAAAGACTGAACATGGCCGTGATTTTTGATAATCTACGGCCTTTACGAAAGGATCTACAACTTTATTCCTTTCTCAAAAGTGCAAAGTACATTGGGGCTGCTTTAAAAAGGAAGGTTAGACACACTGAAGTTTGTTGTTGGAGAAGATGCTCGTAGATCTGGCTATTTTAAAATCACAGAGGAGCAGGCCAATCGGCTCATTGTAAGCTGAAACTCTTTCAAATAATGGGCCAAATCATGTCAGGGCAAAATAAAACAAAATGTGAAATGGTACAATCACTTGTGTCAACCTACCTTTCTCAGATCTTGATGCTGAAAATTTTTTAACAGCATTTTGTTGTGATGATATTTTTTCTGCTGCAGATGCCAGCTGCAGATGCCAGATGCAGATGACCAAAATTTTACATTGAATTTGCAGCTCGATTTCTGAGCTTTAATATGTCAAAAAAGGTGTTTTTAACAATAACTGCACATCATAATATTATTACTAATTTTAATTCTTGAACATTAATTACAAGATTTCCTATACTAATAGCATATTTTTGCACCTTAAAAAACTCTTAGCAAACATCATTCAGGTATACAAGGGAGCCGCAAAATATGTATAGTGAAAATATCTGGTAACCTGCTCTATGTTGAGAAAAAAACTCGTACCCACTTACAAGGGGGACTACTTTTGTTTAAACAACTTTTGGTTTTTTTTTTTATTGGCAGGCAACACGAAATGATATCTAATTTGTACATGCAGTGTACGTAATTACTTTCCCTTTTGTATGTGCACACTTTTGACAGTGCAAGCATGCACATAAGCACAAAATATTTGTGCGTACAGAGTAGAATTTATACATGAATTACGTACCCCAGTAAGTGATTGGGTACCCTGAGCATTGCCAACACTTGGACCAACCGTACAAGAATAGATTGCCATCTATAATTTCCTTACTTTTGAACGGTAAGTTTGAAATTAAAATGTGTTTCAACACCCCCAGTTTGCTTTTGGCTGCCACTGGGCCTTTAACTGTCTACAGTATTTGAATTAGCTGCAGAAAAACACCTTTGCAAATTTGCAAGTAAATCATTGATTTTCTGCACACAGAAACTATTTGAAAATTGAACTCTTTACCGTTTAACAACAAAATTTTTTATGCCCAACCAAATAAGAAGCATTTGTGTATGACTAATTAAATGTAGCTCAATAGAAGATTTCTGTCTTTGAAAAGGTAGAAAAAAATCTGGGAAAAGGAGAAAATTCACATAATTTTCTCAAAAAGTCTTCATCCCTATGGTTGTTAAAAAGGTTTGTTCGGTAGGGAGTGAAAAACAAAAAAAATTGACCTAATATATGCAATTTTATCCCCCTCAAACATGGAAATAGACCTATATAACCATGGTATTACGGTGACATTTCACTGACATTTTAAGGAAATGTCTCGGGCTATCCAACACCCCTAGGATTAAATTTCCCATCCAGTTTGTAAATTTAATTTCAGGGCTTCAGTTTCACCCTTTACCTAAAGACATAGTTTTAGGCTTGTCCAAGTTGAAAGTTTTTTCAGATGGTAAAATATATGTGGCTTAACTCTTTACCACACAATCCCAACTTTTAACGACCCTGAGAAAGAAGCCTTTTGAAAACATTGTGGGAAAAGGAGAAAATGCTGGTAACCAGCATTTTCTCCATTTCCCACATATGTTTTCTACCATTCCCAAAACAACTTTCAATTTTTGAGTCACATTTATTTTGTCTGCAACTGCTTTCAATTTGGACTAGTCTAAAGTTTTGTTGTTTGGTAAAGAGTAAAATGATGCATTGTGGGATTTGTCTTCAAAGGGGTAGCAATCATTGAGGGAAAAGGAAAAAATAAATTTGGTTTCCAGTATGTTCTCCTTTTCCCATATTGTGAAAAAAAAAGCCAGTTCCTCATGATGGTTCAAAAAGAGATTGTCTGGTGTTGGGTAATATCTTCCATTTATATAATATTTTTATACCTATATTACTTTGGGAAAAAAAAACAACACTTTTTGATACCAGCCACAACGCCATTGATTGGCCAAAAGTGCAGATCAAGGCCAGAGTATGGTGACTACAAAGAAATAAGCTATGCCCCAGGAAAAGCTGGTTTAACCCTTTACCGCACAATGCCACCTTTTGATGCCCCTGGGAAAGAAGCCTTTTGAAAACATTGTGGGAAAAGGAGAAAATGCTGGTAACCAGCATTTTCTCCTTTTCCCACAATGTTTTCTACCCTACCAAAGAAAAGTTGCACCATTTGAGCCACACTGAAATTGTTGTCTGCAAATGCTTTCAATTTGGACAAGGCTAAAATTTGTCGTCTGGTAAAGGGTTAATACATCTTTATGATGCATAATACCAAGCCAGTCATCATAATAATTATAGATCCATAGAATAATTACATTCTGTCTAACAACTGATTGAATTATGAGGTAGAATGGTCCTTAGACATAAGGAAAATAATTTTATATACAAAAAGTGAAAAGTTTCGACCCATGTCAACCTGCACAAACAGCGCAGGCAGAAATGGGACGATACTTTTTGCAGATGCATTAAACCCTCTTTTCACACAGCATGGTTGCGGGTAATAATAATAGGTTACCCAAAACAATTTCTGTTGCATATAATCCTTGGAAAGCTGAGCACAAGTAAAGTTTTTTGGGTAGACAATGTAGAACAAGATCAGACCACCTTTTAACAGAGTTAAGATCAAGACCACACTGCACAGAAAATGCAGTCTCATCTTGGATGTACACTTTTAGCTATTTTCAAAATATGCTGGTAGCCAGCATTTTGTCCATTTCCCATGATGTTTTCAACTCTTTCAAAGACATATCCCATCATTTGAGCCACATTTCATGAGCTGTCTGCAAATACTTTCAATTTGAACAAGCCTAAAATGTTTTTGTCATCTTATAAAGAGTGAACTCTTTACCAAACGACAATATTTTAGACTCGTCCAAATTTAAAGCAGTTAAAGACGACAAAAAAGTGATTCAAAAATTAAAATTTGTTTTGGAAAGAGCAGAAAACATTGTGGGAAAAGGAGAAAATGCTGGTTGCCAGCATTTTCTCCTTTTTCAACAATGTTTTCAAAAGGCTCCTTTCTCAGGGTCGTTAAAAGTAGTGATTGTGTGGTAAAGGGTTAAAAAAACATTTTTGTTCCTGATACTACAAATCTTGAGCAAAGCTGGGCAAATTTCATAGCACAATAATGCACTATAGTACACATGTAAAATCCAAAAGATGATGAACACAAAATTTCAAAACTGAACCAGACTATCACTCACAAACACAACCATGTATATTCACAAAGCATTGTAGGGGGAAAAGGAGAGAATGCTGGCTACCAGCATTTTCTCCTTTTCGCATAATGTTTTCAAAAGCTTTCTTCTGTAGGGCCGTTTACCCTTAAAGTGCTGGAACCAACTTAACTTGTTTTTGCTGACAGTGTAGATCAAGATCAGACTGCAGAGAACATGCAGTCTGATCTTTGATCTACACTGTAAGCTAGTTCAATACACCTTCTGGCTAAAACAACCTTGAAATGACAATATTTCGGATGTTTTTCTTCACTGAAAAGGTTTATTTCATAAATTCAGCGCTCTAAGGGTTAAAACACTGTAATGTTTTGTAAAGGGCAAATCAACTGTCTGCAGAATGCTTTTAACTTAAATTAGTCTAAAATTTTATCGTCTAAAAAAACTCAAGCAAACTACCGCAAAACTGAACAAATTTCACGGCACAAAAATCCACTATCGTTCACATGTAAAATCGAGAAGATGAACACACAAAATTTTAAAACTTGAAAAAGACTTATCATTCACAAACACAGCCATGTATATAACAGAGACTAAACTCATCCAACCAAAATTTTATAACAAAAAACCCTTTTCCTGTTGTCTATCTTCACCATCTTATCTGTGCAAGAGGTACATAATATTTAACTCTTTACCAAACGATAAAATTTTAGGCTTGTCCAAATTGAAAGCATTTGCAGACGACAAAATAAATGTGACTGAAAAATTAAAATTTGTCGTGGGAAGGGTACAAAAACATTGTTGGGAAAGGAGAAAATGCTGGTTACCAGCATTTTCTCCTTTTCCCACAATGTTTTCAAAAAGCTTCTTTTTCAGGGTCGTTAAAAGTCGGGATTGTGTGGTAAAGAGTTAACCCTTTACCAAACAATCCAGAATTCTAAAAACCTTCAGGTTGAAGGCTTCTGAAAACATTGTGGGAAAAGGAGAAAATGCTGGTAGCCAGCATTTTCTCCTTTTCCCACAATGTTTTCTACCTTTCAGAAGGCAAATCCAGCAATATGAAACATGTTTAACCTTTACCATACAACAAGCTTTTAGCCTTGTCTAATTTGAAAGCATTTGCAGACAACAATTTCAGTGTGGCTAAAATGGTGCAATTTTTCTTTGACAGGGTAGAAAACATTTGTGGAAAAAGGAGAAAATGCTTCTTTCCCAGGATCATTAAAAGACGGCATTGTGCAGTACAGGGTTTTTTTGTCACCTGAAAACACTTTGGATTCGGACACAACCAAAATTTTGTCATTTGGTAAAGAGTTACACCAGACTCCTTACCTGACTGGCAAAAATTTCAACTTGGCCATATTGAAGGCGTTTGCAGACAAATAAAATATGAAATTATCTAAAAATGGTTTAAAAGATTGTGAAAAAAAGTAGAAAATGCAGGTTACCAACAATTTCTCCTTTTCACATGATATTTTCCAAAGCCTGCCAAGCTTGATTTGCCAAGCTCAGGGGAATCGAACCAGCAAGCCCATGTTCCCAAGTTATGTATGCTACCGGGGCTTGACATACTTTTCCCCCATTCACAGTTCTTTTCCTTCTGTCACAATGTTGTAGAAATAAATGTCTGGACCAAGCAAAAGGATCCAAAACTTTTATTAACCCTTTCCCAAACAAGCCCTGGTTTTCACGTGTTTGCAGTACAAGTCTTTTGAAAACACTGTGGGAAAAGGAGAAATTGCTCGTAACGAGCAATTTCTCCTTTTCCCCCCAGTGTTTTCTACCCTTTTTGCGAACTTTCTGCCATTTTCATCAAATTTAAAATTGTCGTCTGCAAACTCTTTCAATTTGGACCAGTCCAAAATTTGTCGTTTGGGAAAGGGTTAACCCTTTACCAAACAACCCTATCTATGTGGTTACGGAATATCTGTCACGAGCACTATGCTCATCATTCTTTTTGAGCAACTGGCTGCTTTCCAAAACAAACATTTTAACCACAAAATTTCTCTCACAAGCACTTTGCACAACATGCTCTCTGAGCAAATGGCTGCTTTCCCATATAAACATTGTTAACCACAAATCCCGACTTGTAATGAGTTTGGTAGAATATTAAAATGATGTTCAGCTGTTCTGAGCAATTTTATACTTGCAGTAATACATCTGAGCCTTGCTCAGTGAAATGGGAGCTTAGTGCATCTGCAAAAAGTCATTATCAAACCAGGTCAGCCTGTGCACTCCACGCAGGCTGACCTGGGCTGAAACTTTTTGCTGCTGGCCATTTTTCTGTATGTCCAAGGAAAATTCTACCTAATGATTCAGTCACTTGCTAGACAAAAAAGATTTTACAGATCCATAAATATACATGTGATGACTTGCTTGGTATCATGGATCACGAAGATGCATTAAACCTCCTTTTTGCCAGAGCATGGCTCACGTATTTTCAAAAGACTGGAGCTGCACTTCTAATAAGTTTATGAATATTTATACCAATATTATAATCACTGATAATGTTCAATCCCCACACCTTTAACCCTTTACCAAACGACACAATTTTAGACTTGTCCAAATTGAAAGCATTTCCAGACGACATTATAAATGTAACCCAAAAATTGAAATTTGTCTTGGGAAGGTTTGAAAACATTGTGGGGAAAAGGAGAAAATGCTGGTTACCAGCATTTTCTCCTTTTCCCTCAATGTTTTCAAAAGCTTCCTTTTTCAGGTTTGTTAAAAGTCGGGATTGTGTGGTAAAGAGTTAATAAGGTCAGGTTTTATTTCTAAATTTATGTTTTATACTATGTGACATAAAAATGTTATTACCTAGTAATATGACATATATATTAACACTTTACCATAAACAATCCCTTGTTTTTATGCACCTGAGGAAGAAGGCTTTGGAATACATTGTGTGAAAAGGAGAAAATGCTGATAACCATCATTTTCTCCTTTTCCCACAATGTTTTATAACCTTTAACATATCAATTTCGATCTTGAGTTATGTTCATTTTGTCAACTGCAAAAACTTTTAATTTGGACAAGTCATAAATTTTGTCATTTGGTACAGACTTAACTCTTTACCACACAATGAGAAAAACACTTTTGAAAACACTGTGGGAAAAGGAGGAAATGCTGGTAACCAACATTTTCTCCTTTTTCCACAATGTTTTCTACTCTTCCGAAAACCAGTTTCAATTTTTCAGTTACATGTATTTTGTTATCTGCAAAAACTTTCAATTTGGACAAGTCATAAAGTTTGTCATTTGGTAAAGACTTGAGAAACATTTACAGGGGTGAACAAGCCCTTCTTGTATGTCTGAAGCATCCTGCTAAAGATGAACCAATGAATACATTGAGATATTGCCATCTGCCATTATGTTTCTGATGAAAACATAACCTAATTATCCTGCTAAATAAAAGAAATGGAACTTTCAAGCCGATAGTAAAAACCAGTTTTCCTACTTCAAAGGTATTTTTGGAGGAAAGATATCTCCTTTTCCGACAGTGTAGATCCAAGATCAGACTGCACATTCTGTGCAGTCTGATCTTGATCTACGCTGTCAGGAATAGGTCAGTGAGTCGCCCTTAGCAGCCTAAGGGTTAACCCATCATTAAACAATCCCCACAATCCCATGGTTCTACAGCTCAGAGAAAGACACCTTTGATAACAGTGTGGAAAATGGAGATAATGCTGGTAATCAGATTTTTGTTTGTATTAGCGTTTAACGCCGTTTTAACAGCTTAGGTCATATCACGGCAGTCAGTGCACCTATGCATGTGTTTCCTGGCTTTCTCACACCAGTACTGACACAACCTTCCTTCCGAGTCACAAACTACTTTTCTCAAATGTATCAGTAAAGGGGGAGGGAAGATTGCCGGAAAGAACGTTTGTCACAACTGAGCATCAACCCACAAACACCAAGTCATGAATCAGATATGCTAACATAATGCTTCCTGGCAAGGCTGGTAATCAGAATTTTATCTCATTTCCACAATAGTTTCTATCCTTTCAAAGATAAATTCATCCTCTGTAAAATCTTTGCTACAGACGTCTAAAATTCTCTAATCTTTTATAGATTTAACCGCCCACACAATGTTTTATGCAAATCTCCTATTAACTTGATTTATGTATTACATACAAGGTAAAAGACATTGAATATTCAAACTGTAGCAAAAGGTCATTTTGGCAGACCACCCGATCATTGACTCTTTACCAAACGACAAAATTTTAGACCAGTCCAAATCCAACAAATCAGCAGACGACAAAATAAATGTGACTGAAAATTTAGATATGTTTTGGGGAGGGTAGAAAACATTGTGGGAAAAGAGAAAATGCTGGTTTCCAGCATTTTCTCCTTTTCCCACAATGTTTTCAAAAGGATTCTTTCTCAGGGTCATTAAAAGTCGGAATTGCATGGTACAGAGCCAACCCATGACCGTTACCTCCCCTTCAAATGTCTATATTGCACAAAAAAAGATACGAATCATGAAAGGTTAAAAAAAAAAAGAAAGCTGAGAAGCATGGGCAGTAAATGGTAGAGATTATTATGGTAGAAAGGACAAATTTAACCCTTTACCACACAACCCCGACTTTCAACGACCTTGAGAAAGAAAGATTTTGAAAACATTGTGGGAAAAGGAGAAAATGCTGGAAACCAGCATTTTCTCCTTTAACCACAATATTTTCTGCTCTTCCCAAAACATATTTAAATTTTTGAGTAACATTTATTTTGTCATCTGCAAATGCCCTCAATTTGGACTGATTTAAAATTTTGTTGTTTGGTAAAGAGCTTAAAAGAGATATGCTGATGAAAACTAGCTAGAGAATGCAGCACCAGGTGCAACAACCATTCTTAAAAATATTCTTGGTCTCTTTTTAGATTTAGAAAGTAACACAACTTCTGATTGGCTAAACCATTTGGTTTAGCCTATCAGAAGTTGTGTTACTTCCAAATTTGTTAGGAATGGATGGTGAATATAGACCCAGGTGTGGTGTTCACCAACCATTCTGAATTTCGTTCTTATCCTGATCTGAATTTCAAAGAAATGCAATTGCTGATTGGCTATACTATCTGACACACTAAACAGATAAATCAATTAGATATTGGGTTAGTTTCTAAATTTAGAATCAGACTTCAAATGCTATTTAGAATTTTTGCAAGTCCTTCCCCAGAATTGCTATTACAGGCTGTAGCATTGCACAAGGCTTAACTAATTACCAAACAACAAAATTTCTGACTGGACCATATTGAAAGCATTGGCAGACAACAAATTAACTGAATATTAAATGGTAATTTATGTATAAGATAGGATAGAAAACATTATTGGAAAAGGAGAAAATGCTGGTTACCAGCATTTTCTCCTTTTCCAACAATGTTTTCAAAGGCCTTCTCTCTTTCAGGATCGTTAAAACTCTGGATTGTGTGATAAAAGAGTTACATATTTCTGTCATTTCACAGAGACACTTCAACTTTTGTGGTTGTCACAAGTAAAAGGCTGTGCACTGAAGGTTCTTACCAAAGGACACTCCCACACAACCATTTGTTTTCAATCCACATTTCCATCAATATTTACATGTAGAAAAGAGAATTTCAAGTTGATAAACAACTGGTCCCTCATGCTGTGTTAGTTTAACTCTTTACCAAACAACAGAATTTTGGACCGGTCCAAATTGAAAGCATCTGCAGACGACAAATCAAATGTAGCTCAAAAATTGAAATTCATTTTGGGAAGGCAGAAAACATTGTGGGAAAAGGAGAAAATGCTGGTAGCCAGCATTTTCTCCCTTTCCCACAATGTTTTCAAAAGCTTCTTCAGGGTCGTTAAAAGTCGGGATTGTGTGGTAAAGGTTAATAGTATGAAATTTTTCACTCCACCTGACATTTCATTTCCACTACACACCCATCCTTTTATAACTCCTCACCACACAAGCAAAAAATAGACTTGTCCAAATCAATTAAAGCATTTGCCGACAACAATTTAAATACAGCTCAAAAGATGGAGTTTGTCTTTGATAGGGTAGAAAACATTGTGGCAAAAAGGGAAAATGCTGGTTACCAGCATTTTCTCCTTTTACCACAATGTTTTCAAAAGGCTTCTTTCTTATGGTCGTTAAAACTCATCAATGTGTGGTAAAGGGCTAAAACATTTCTATCTACAGACCTCTATTATTATTTTGTAGCTGCACACTTTCAAAAATGTTGGAAATGGTTGCTATTGTTTTCAAAAAGAAATTTCACCTTTTCTCTCAATGTTTTCCATGTGTTTTCATGCATTATTGGCCTTAACTCTTTACCACACAATCCCAACTTTTAACGACCCTAAAGAAAATGCTGTTCGAAAACATTGTAGGAAAAGTAGAAAATGCTGGTAACCAGCATTTTCTCCTTTTCCCAGAATGTTTTCTAATCATCCCAAATCAAATTTCAATTTTTGAGCAATATTTCACTTGTCGTCTGCGAATGCTTTCAATTTGGACAAGTCTAAAACTTTGTCGTTTGGTAAAGAGTTAATCCATGTGGATAATCCATATCTAACAAGGATGTTTTCAAGGTTGTTTGGAAGCAAAGACAAGTCCATTTTCAAAGCTTGAGATGACAATGATTGGATTTTCCATGAAGGGATAGTCACAAGACATCATGAGAAAAAGGAGAAAATGCTGGTTATCAGCATTTTCTCCTTTTCTCATGATGCTTCTATATGCCTTCTTCCGCAGCAGACATCTAGCCAGACAGGAGCCTTGAAGCCCTTAGCTCTGCCATCACTTTTTGCAAGTACACCTTTTTTTTAGAAAAAAAAATAAAGACGAAATAGCCCAAGATATGTAAGCTCGACCCAGGCCTTTGGTCATGGGCTTCATCATTGCTACATTCTTGGCTACTCCAATGGTAAAGGTCATTAAAACACCGGCCTATTTGATTTAGGGTAAAGGAGGTCACGACATTATCCAGTCAGACACTTTTTCTCACATACGTAGATTACGTACGAGCCATGCTCTGACAAAGGGGTGTTTAATGCAACTCCATAATGCATTGTACCAAGCAAGTCATCACATAATCAGGGATCCATAAAATCCAATTTGTCTCACAATGGAAAATCCACGAGGAAGACTGGTCCTTAGACATGCAGAAATTTGACCGATAGCAAAGCATTTCAGCCTAGGTCAGCCTGCACAGACTGCGCAGGCTGACCTTGGTCGATACTTTTTTGCAGATGCATTAAGCTCCCTTTTCACAGAGCATAGCTCATATAAAAAGATACTAGAAACCTTTACTAAATGTTAACTCCTCAGTCGCTACAAAATACAGAGCACCATTTCAGTTGCTATGACAAAGTGTAGATCAAGATCAGACTGCACAAGGCACTGAATTCCACAATTTCAATATGTTTAGCCTCTTGACATTCTACCAAATGATTCCCAGTTTTGACTACCCTTAGAAAGACAGCTTTTGAAAACATCCTAGGGAAAAAAGAAAATGCTGATAACCAGTATTCTCTCCTTTGCCCATATTGTTTTCCACCCTTTCAAAGACAGACAGTTTGGGCCATATTTCAGCAGTCATCTACAATTGCTTTCAACTGGAACAAGTCTAAAATTTTGCTGTTCGGTAAAAAGGGTTTTTATGGCTATATATTTTGCAGCCTGTGTATATCAAGATCAGACTGCAACAACATGTGCAGTCTGATCTTGGATCTACACAGTCTGCTGTGCCGAGACACCGAACCCACAGGGAGTTGAGAATAATAATACAAGTCTGTAAAATCTGACAAGTTCATAATTATGTCATAATCGGCCCAGCCTGAGCTTCTGTACATCAAATGCTTCAAACAAAATTACTGTTCTTTTGATACACAATAAACTTCCATCTTAGCCACACAACAAAATTTAACTCTCTACCAAACAACAAATTGTTGGACTGTACCAAACTGAAAGCATTTGCAGATGACAAATCTAATGTTGCTAAAATGGTGATTTGTATCTCTGATAGGGTAGAAAACATTGTGGAAAAAGGAGAAAATGGTGGTTACCAGCATTTTCTCCTTTTTCCACTATGTTTTCAAAAGGCTTTCTTTCTCAGGGTCGTTAAAAGTCGGGATTGTGTGGTAAAGAGTTAAGACTCGACCAAATTGACAGCTGTTGCAGACAAAATACAGCTCAAAACATAACTTCTGTTGTTGAAAGGTGAGAAGACATTGTGGGAGGAAGAAAATGCCGGTTACCAGCATTTTCTCCTTTTCCCATAATGTTTTCCAAAGCAGTCTTGTAAAGGGTCACTAAAACTTGGAACTGTTTGAACAAAGTAAAATCAGATGTCACATTTCGGGGCATCTGATCAGGATCCACAGTGTTTGCAATATTTATTCCTTTCTGCATTGCATGCTGTCTGATCTTGATCTATACAGTCAACAAAAAGGACCTCTATCATCAAAGGTATAAATAAAATCATGTCAAGAATTTCTACAAAGCTAAACAGCTTCACAAATCAATTTTCTCTGTAGACAGTTACCTATGTACTACAACAACACAGTAAGAGGTTTTAACACACGTAATTAATTCCACAGGTAAGTATATTCCATAGTTATTATATTATCTCCACTTGTTGTACATCCGTTTTGAACGAAAAACATGGAAAATACTAAGCCATCAAAATCACAACAACTGTCATGTAGAATATCGACAGCTGTATCGCGTACTCACACACACTAACAAAATAACACTTATTCATCCTCAAAATTATTTTACGAAAAAGAAGACGAATAATTCACATAACTTGGAGTAGTACAGTAAAGCCAAGTAGACGAATGCATGCTAACCACATGTTATCAGACTATCAATACAATGCATGATGCATACAACCACCAAAAAAAAAAAACCTTTCAAATACTTTTATTTTTTGTCTTTGCTATCCAGCATTCAATATTAGTCCTCCTAATTTCTAACCCTTTACCACATAATCCAGATTTTTAACATCTTGTAGGTAGGTTTTTCAAAACATTGTTGGAGAAAGGAGAAAATGCTGGTCACCAGCATTTTCTCCTTTTTCAACAATGTTTTGTACCCTTTACAGACAAATTCCATCATTTGAGCCACATTTTCATTTTTACAATATGGACAAGTCTGAAATTTTGCTGTCAGGTAAAAAGGGCTAACCCTTTACCACACAGCTAAATTTTAGTTATCCATTTTGACAGGAATTTACAGGCAACAACTCGAATGTTTTTTCAAATGATAGTATTTTGCCTTGAGTCGGTAGAAAACATTGTGGAAAAAAAGGAGAAAATGCTGGTTACCAGCATTTTCTCCTTTTCCTACAATGTTTTCAAAAGAATTCTTACTTAGGGTAGTTAAGACTCGGGATTCTGTGGACAGGAGCAGTCAGTGCAAAAGTTGAACATCTATTTTCAAAGCTGTTTTTGTCAAATATCTAGCAAAGTAGCAAGCAGCATAGATAAAAGATCAGACTGCATTTTACGTGCAGTCTGATCTTGATCTACACAAAATACAAAGCAACCATAAGCTGCATGCAGCACTTTAAGATTTAACTGTATATTCCACACAGGACATAAATGTATGCTCCTACATGGGTTTTTCCAATCTATAAGAGGTCCATTAACACAGAAATATGACAGTGGTATTGATTCAGCCTCTTCACCCATAAAGCCTTGGCCTGGCTTCACTTACTTCTGCAGACAGTGTAGACCAAGATCAGACTGCACAAAACTTGCAGTCTGATCTTAGATCTACACTGTCTGTTACCTTGTTACACATTCTGGCCATAAAAACCTTGGAATAGTAATATTCTGCCCACTTTCCTTGAATGAAAAGGTCCATTTATTAAATTCACCACTCAAAGGGTTAACTCTTACAACACCAAATAATACCAACAGAAATGTTCATCCTAGAAATACGACCGAAATAATTGCAAATTCATGGTTATTTCTGTTTACCACGTTTCAGCAAAGCGGACAGTGTAGATCAAAGATCAGGCTGCACATTCTGTGCAGCCTGATCTTTGATCTACACTGGCGCAAAGGCAAATGAAGTCGAGAAAGGTGCTAAAGGTTAAAGATGAATACTACTGACTGGTTGAACAGTTATTATCAATGTAAAATGAAACTCATGATATTGGCCAATTCTTCCTCAACTTAAGCCATACTGACCCTTTACCACACAGTCCCGTTTTAATGATGTTGCAGAAAAATACTTTGGAAAACATTGTGGGGAAAAGGAGAAAATGTTGATTACCAGCATTTTCTCCTTTAAACACAATATTTTATGCCCTTCTTGAGACAAAGAGCATCATTTGAGCTATGTTCCATTTACCTGTAGCAAAATGCTTTCAAATCCAATGAGCACTATATTTTGTTGTCCTGCAAACAAATTCAGTAACATGAAAGTTTTTGCAGGCAACAGTTACATAAAATGATAGAATTTGTCCCCAAAAGGATAGAAGACATTACAGGGGAAAAAGGCAAAACAGCTGCCTACCAGCATTTTCTCCTTTTCCCACAAGGTTTCCAAAGCTGTCTTCCTCAGGGTCACTAAAACCAAGATTGATTGATTGAATGCCGTTTTACGCTGCTTTCAACATTATTTTAGTCATTATCACAGCAACAGCTCACATATTTATGCATTTCCTGGGTTCCACTAGTACTAGGCTAGGGTTCTGAAGTGTCTGGCCCATGGACACTCCCACAAAAAAATCCAATGGATCCAGTGAGGCTCGAACCTGGGGCCTCCAGGTCACAAGTCCTACACTTTACCACTAAGCCACACGCAGGACCCCTGTAACCAAGATTGTTTGGTAAACCATGGATTAAAGGGTTGCCTGCTTTAAATTTACATCTCTTTAATCCTTTACCACCCAATCCCCAGTTTTAGCAACCCTGAGTAGGAGGGCTATTGATAACATTGCGGAAAAAAGGAGAAAATGGTGGTAACCAGCATTTTCTCCTTTTTTCACGATGTTTTCTGTTCTTTCAATAGGAAATCCCATCATTTGAGCCATATCTTCATTGGCTTGCTACTGCTTTTAACTCTTTACCAAACAATCCCGACTTTTAACGACCCTGAGAAAGAAGCCTTTTGAAAACATTGTGGGAAAAGGAGAAAATTCTGGTAACCAGCATTTTCTCCTTTTCCCACAATGTTTTCTACCCTTCCAAAAACAAACTTCAATTTTTTGGTAACATTTATTTTGTCATCTGCAAATGCTTTCAATTTGGACCAGTCTAAAATTTTGTCGTTTGGTAAAGGGTTAATTTGGACACACCTAAAATTCTATCATTTGGTACAGAGTTAGCCCTTTACCAGACCACAAAATTTTAGCCTTGTCCAAATTGAAAGCACCTGTAGACGACAAAATCGATGTGGTTCAAATGGAGCAATTTTTCTTTAATTGGGAAGAAAACTTAGGAAAAGGAGAAAATGCTGGTTACCAGCATTTTCTCCTTTTCCAACAATGTTTTCAAAAGGCTTCTTTCCCTGGGTCGTTAAAAGGCAGTATTGTGTGGTAAAGGGTTAAGAGCTCACTTTATCCCTATCTTTAATGTGTCCTACCTGTACTATGCTGGGGCTTTGATATGCCCTGCCTAAGGACACTCCTATTGACAAGCCCTGTCAGCAGGGATCATATTAAGATTTCCTGTGTTCAAATCCAGCTCCTTCACATTTTACCTACAAATCCCAAATCAGAAGACCCTGAGAAAGAAGGCTTTTGAAAACTTTATGGAAAAAGGAGACAAGCATTTTCTCCTTTTTCAACAAAGTTCTCAGATACTTGCAAAACCAAACCCCATTAGGGTTGTGATTGATGAGGTATGAGAAGGGAGGAGAATGCCCTGACCCTTCCTCCCATACTTCAGTAAAAACTTACAGGCCCCGTCGTTGTCAAAAGTAAACAACGTGGGTGTTAAAACACATTTAAATTCAAATCATACTATTCGAAAGTGTTATTATTAAATTATTGTGAAGATGTTTATCTGTTATTGTAAGGTTGGTCCATGTGGTAGTCGCTGGCAGTAAAATAAAATCTAAAACTGGGTTAAAAGTTGCCAGGTTGCTCTATCTTTTGTTAACTTTTTACCAGATTTGAAAATTAGTTTTTCTGCTGGCAACTATTAACATACAGTAACAGATTATCATCTTCACAATAATTTCCATACTTTTAAATGCTTTGATTTAAATCTAAATGCATTTTACCACCCCACTGTTTACTTTCAGCAGCTATACGACCTTTAAGCCAGGACAGTTTTAAATTTTATGTTTGGCTTCAAAGAGAGGAAAACCTCTGACTGCGGCAAAAATCAAACTCCTGCCCATTGTTTGAAGTGCATTTAATTTGTTATCTGTGTACACCACTTGAGAATAAGTCTTTGCTCTTTTCTAAACAACAAAAATATAGACTTTTCCAAATTCAAAGCATTTTCAGACAACAAATTAAATGTCGCTCAAATGATTGGATTTCTTTCTGAAAGGTTAGAAAAAACATTGTGGGAAAAAGGAGAAAATGCTGGTAACCAGCATTTTCTCCTTTTCCCACAATGTTTTCAAAGGTCTTCATTGTCAGGGTCGTTAAAACTTGGGGACAGTGTGGTAAAGGGTTAAAGATTAGTTCCAGACCAGCTGGTATGCAGCTAGAAATATCTCACAATAAATGTACTGAAATGAATCCTTATCTGCTTCCTGGGGTCATTGGGTCAACCAATACAATTTCCCTGTGGAGTATATTGATTGATTGATTGTACTGGAGTTTAGCCGTTTTAATAGCTCAGGTTATATCACAGCAGTCACTGCACCTACACATGTGTATCCTGGCTTTCTCACACCAGTGCTAACAGAACTTTCTTCCACGTCACTGACTACTTTTCTCACATGCATCAGAGGTGAGAGGTAAAAAATTGCCGGAAAGAAAGTTTGCCACAACCGGGTATCGAACCCGCAACCACCAGGTCATGAGTCAGACTTTTCACGACCCTCAGAAAGAGGCCTTTTGGAAACATTGTGGGAAAACGAGAAAATGCTGGTAACCAGCATCTTCTTGTTTTCCCACAATGTTTTCGACCCTTCCCAAAACAAATTTCAATTTTTCAGTCACATTTAAATTGTCGTCAGCAAATGCTTTCAACTTGGACAAGTCTAAGATTTTGCTGTGTGGGAAAGAGTTAATGATTGATTGATTGATTGATCGTTTGGGGTTTAACGCCATTTTCAACATTATTTCAGTTATATCGCGGCTGCCAGTGCACCTATCCATGCTTTGTACTCCGCAGAATATTCTTTCCAAGCCACTGGCTGCTTTCCTACATGACCATAGTCAAAACAATTGTCAGCGGTGAGAGAGGAATGAATCCTGTCGCAGTGACTATCATCAATCCTCGGAAAGAAATTGGCCAAGCCGGGGATCGAACCAGCGACCTCCTGTTCTCAAGTTCTGTACTGAGCGACGGGGGCTTGGCAGGAAAGAGTTAATAGTATACAGGTTGCTTACTCAGTAGAGGTGACCACAAAGACAATTTTGACTGCAGTTTGAAAATTTTTCAGACCACACCCCCATTTCCCTCCTGAATCAACATGCATGAAGGGTCAGCTACGCTCCTGGAATCTGCATGTAGGTATGGAATGCTAGAGTCTATACAACATCTGTGCAAACCATTACATACCTTTTGACTCTTTCAGCATCAAATATAATGATCATAAACTGATCTCTTTCAATGGATGAATATTACAACCCACTGAAACTCATAAGGATTTCTTTTAACTTATAGTCTTCACTAAACAAGAGGATGGAATAGACCCAAGATCAGACTGCACTTCCTGTGCAGTCTAATCTTGATCCATGCCATCTACAAAAGCTCTTATTATCACCTATGACACTGAAGGAGTTAACCCTTTTAAAACCCTTTACTGCACAATGCCGCCTTTTAACACCCTTGGGAAAGAAACCTTTTGAAAACATTGTGGGAAAAGAAGAAAATGCTGGTTACTAGCATTTTCTCCTTATCTGACAATGTTTTCTACCCTATCAATAGAAAATTGAACCATCTGAGCCACAATGAAATTGTCGTCTGCAAATGCTTTCAATTTCGACAAGGCTAAAATTTTGTCGTCTGGTAAAGGGCTAATGCTAGACAGAACTTTAGTTGCTGTGTGTACAGCATAGATCAGGGTGCAAAGAACTAGACCCATATTCATCAACCATTCTTAAGAATGTTCTTAGTCTTATTCTCCAGAATTTTCTAATTTTGAATGTAAAACAACATCTGATTGGCTAATCTGTTCGGTTTAGCCAGTTAGAATTTGTGTAACTTTCAACTTGGTGATGTTGGCTTCACACTCTGATATTTTGTGAGAAGTTCTGAACCAAAAGTCTCGTATTTTCAATACCTTGGAATTTAACTCCTCGCCTCGCATTAACCCTTAGAGCGCCGAATAAACCCAACTCACATTTACATTATAGGAAAAAGAGCCCAATAAGAGCAATTTTCTGTTGTCCAGTATCTCTCTACAAAGCGGACAGTGTAACTAAAGATCAGACTGCACATTTTGTGAAGTCTGATCTTGATCTACACTGGCCACAAAAGGCAACTAAAGTTGTGAAAGGTGCTTTAATATTTTACACTGCATCAACTTGAAAGAATTTGCGGATGAAAATTTATAGACAGAATTTTTCTTTACAGACAACACATTACACAAGGCTCACATTATTGGATATGTTTCTGAAAGATTAGAAAACATTGTGGGAAAAGGAGAAAATGCTGGTTACCAGCATTTTCTCCTTTTCCCACAGTGTTTTCAAAAGTCTTGTTTTCCAAGGGTTGTTAAAACTTGGGATTGTGTGGTAATGGGTTAAGCAGACTTTAATATCTTTTCATCTTGCAATAAACTGTATAATGTCATACCTGGCTGATGATAAGAAGAATTTTCAAAGAAATTTGATACAATTTTTAGTTTATTATGCAAACAAGAACCCTACCCTAGTATATATCCAACTTTCATTCCCTTTGCAAAGAAAGTCATCAAGAATAGTTTTCAAAGAAATTTGATACAACTTTTAGTTTATTATGCAAACAATCACCCCTACCCTAGCATACTATCCCAACTTTTATTCCCTTTGTACAGAAAGTCATCAAAGATCAGACAACAATTCTGTACAGCCTGATCTTAGTCACCAAACTTCTATTTCCCGTTAACTCTTTACCAAGAAATCCAAGTTTTAAAGACCCTATGGAAGAAGACTTTTGAAAACATTGTGGGAGAAGGAGAAGATGCTGGTGACCAGCATTTTCTCCTTTTCCCAAAATTTTTTTTACCCTTCAATAATCTCAATTTCTAGTCATAGTACATGTAATTTTATTACCTGCAAATGCTTTCAATTTGGACAAGTATAAAATTTTGTCATTTGGTAAAGAGTTTAATCTTAACTAAATGACAGCATTTTAGAATGGTCCATATTTAGAGCTTTGCAGACAACAAAATTTATGTTGCTCAAATGATGAAATTTGTCTTTGAAAGGGTAGACAACTATGTGGGGGGAAAATGAAAATACTGTTAACCCTTTCCCAAACAAGCCCTGGTTTTCACATGTCTGCAGTACAAGTCTTTTGAAAACACTGTGGGAAAAGGAGAAATTGCTCGTAACTAGCAATTTCTCCTTTTCCCACAGTGTTTTCTACCCTTTTTGATAACTTTCTGCCATTTTCATCAAATTTAAAATTGTCGTCTGCAAACTTTTCAATTTGGACCAGTCCAAAATTTGTCATTAGGGAAAAGGTTAACCATCATTTTCTCCTTTTCTGACAATATTTTCATAACCCATTTCTCTCTGGGTCATTAAACTTGGATTGTTTGAGACAATTTCATAGAATTATGTTTTGGGCAGTTTTCAACACTTTTTCAGTTATATCACAGCAACACTTCACTTATTTGAGTGACCTGGGTTTCTGAAGTGTCTTGCCCATGGACACTTGTATGGGGTTAACCCTTTATCACACAATCACAAGTTTTTTATGACCCTGAGGTAGAGGCCTTTTGAAAACATTGTGGGAAAGGAGAAAATGCTTTAACCAGCATTTATTACCTTTCTCCACAATGTTTTCTACCATAGCAAAGACAAATTCTATCATTTGTGCCATATTTAAATTGTCATCTGCAGATACTTTCAGTTTGAGCAAGTCTACAATGTTGTCATACAGTAGACTTAACCCATTACCACACAATCTCAAATTTTAACAACCCTGAAAGAGAAGGCTTTTGAAAACCTCACTTTCTCCTTTTTCCACAATGTTTTCTTTCCTACCAAGGACAAATTTTGTCATTTGGGCCACCTTCAAAATGTCATCTGCAAGTGCTTTCAAAGTGGACAAGTCTAAAATTTTGTCCTTAGGTAAAGAGTTAATTCATGAGAACAGCCAATGGAAGCACCCTACAAAATTAACATCAAAACACCAAAAGTTTTCTGGAACAATTTTGCCGACTCATCAAAGATTGTGCTACAATTTGTCATCGTAAACTTGTCAGTTATTTTGCTCGAGTGTGCACAAAAGTACAGATCATGGCAGATTTCCAATCAACCACTTGTAACTGTTTTATTATGTCATACCTTCAGCTTTTTTTTTTCCTCATTTAACATTTTTTCTCTTTCTCTTTTCTCTTCTGATCTACACAGCCCTAAATAAATCTAGCAGCCATTTTCATTCAAGAAATAATACCGAAATAATTGTACTTTCTGGGTTGCTTTGCTCTATAGTGTTTAACCCTTTACCACACAATCCCGACTTTTAACAACCCTCTGGAAAAAACCAGCATTTTCTCCTTTTCCCACAATGTTTTCTACCCTGCCCAAAACAAATTTTAATTTTTCAATCACATTTATTTTGTTGTCTGCAAATGCCTTCAATTTTGACCAGTTTAAAATTTTTTTGTTTGGTAAATGGTTAAGCAAAGTGGACAATGTAGGTCAAGGATCAGACTGCATGCTTTGTGCAGTTTGATCTTTGTCTACACTGACAGTTAAGGTACCAATAGTTGTAAAAGACTTTTTAACTTTTTACCACACAATCCCGACTTTTAACGTCCCTGAGAAAGTAGCCTTTTGAAAACATTGTGAGAAAAGGAGAAAATGCTGGTAACCAGCATTTTCTCCTTTTCCCCCAATGTTTTCTAAAATTATTTTGTCATCTGCAAATACTTTCGAATTTTTTGGTAAATAATTAAGCGTTTATAACGTGGCAAAATTTTAGACTTGGTGAAAACAGTCCCTAGCACAGTTTGCAACATAAGACTTAAAAAACATCCACGGAAATTAGGGATATTGTAAGCATCATAAATTATTCATTTACCAAACTATTCTGTTTTAAATGACCTTCAGGAAAATGGCCTCTGAAAAAGCTCATGGGAAAAGGAGAAAATGCTGTTCAAAAGCATTGTCTCCAGTTCCTATAATGGTTTTCCACAACACTTTCAAAGACTTATTCCAACAAATGAACCAAATTTAACCCTTTGACGACCCTTAAAAAGGGAAAGACCTTTAAAGCATTTTGGAAAAAGCAGGAAATGCTGGTAACCAGCATTTTCTCCTTTTCCCATAATGTTTTCAAAAACCTCAATCCTCAGGGTCGTTAAAATTTGGGATTGTGTGGTAAAGGGTTAAAGGGAAATATGGTATAAATCCAATCAATACCTGCTGTTTACATATAGTAAGTCATTATGGAAATAAAACATGAAGGCTATAATAGGACCTAAGCTAGATACTTGATCCAAGGCAATGACTCAGACAGCACTTTACCCTTTACCAAACAAAGAGGGCTTTTGAAAACAATGTGGGAAAAGGAGAAAGGTAAAGGGTTACCAGCATTTTCTCTTTCTCCCACAATGTTTTCAAAAGCTTTCTTTCTCAGGGTTGTTAAAACTCTGGATTGTGTCGTAAGGGGTTAACACTTCGGCTGCTATGTGTGAAGCAAGGAGCTTTTGTGAAAAGTATAGATTAAGATCAAATAGCAGAAGAGTCCAGTCTTATCATGGACCTACACTGCATAATACATGGAAATTTTTCCAAAAGGAGAAAATGCTGGTTACCAGCATTTTCTCCTTTTCCCACTTTCCCTAAATGTTTTCAAAGGTCTAATTCTAAGGGTCAGGTTTGTGTGATGATGGATACAGGGTTAAATCTAATCAATTAATCCTATACTGTACCCATATGGGTTTATACATCACCAAAGAAGATAGTTTTTGACAACACTGTATTCAATACTTTAGCTACAGTAGTGCTTTAGTAGTAGTGCCTGTGTACTTTTTTTTTTCCTATCGCCTTGTTAAGGTTGATGGCCCATAAGATATGAATGCTCTTTTTTACTTATTACAAAGATAATTTTTTTAATTTTTGTTTTTGCATATTTTTTTTTTCCCTAACTACAAGCATTTGCAGATGACAAATTAAACATAGCTCAAATAATTGGATTTTTTTTTGAAAGGTTTGAAAACACTGTAGGAAAAGGAGAAAATGCTGGTTACCAGCATTTTCTCCTTTTCTTTTCAAAAGTCTAATTCTAATGGGTCCTTAAAAGTTGGTTTTGTGTGGAAATAGGTCATAGGTTAATGATATAATCAATTAACCCTATATTGAACCAATAGAGGCTTTCACATCACTGAAGATGACAGTTTTTGATATCATTATATTCTGTTATCTAGCTGTGTGCTTAGGTAGGAGTGCCTGCAAATTTTTGTTTGTAACTATCCCCTTGTCGAGGCCAATGTCCCTTGAAATACGAATGCTCTTTTTTACTTATTACAGAGATAACAATGGCTTCAGATAAAGTCAATCTTTAAAAGATCTTCTATCTCTCTCTGTCTACTTTCATAGAGCTCACAATAAAGTTGGATGCATCAATTTTCACTTGTTATTTATCTTTCCCTCTCTTTCTCTCTCTTACAGAGATCACGATAGCTTCTTGTCATCTATCTTTCTCTCTACATCTCTCACTCTCTCTTTTACACAGCTCACAATAACTTCGAACACAGTCAATCTACACTGTTCATCTATCTTTCTCTCTTTCTTTCACAGAGACCTGTCACAACAATTGCTTCAGATGCAGTCAATTTACAGTTGTTATCTATCTTTCTCTCTCTCTTTTGCAGAGATCAGAACAGCCCCTGAAGGAGCCATTTCACTTTTAGGTATCTCTTTGTCTTGTAGAGCTCACGAGAGCTTTTGGTCCAGTCAAGTTAAATTTGTCATGTCTTTCTCGCTCCATCTTTTACAGAGATCACAACAACTTTTGGACCTATCAAGATGTCACATTGTTACCTTCCTTTTATACTACAGTAACTCTGTCAGTTGGTCCCCATCGATGTGTGTTCTTGTGGTTCAAGCAGCCAAAGACATTTTATAAATGAAAGTCTTTTATAACTGAGCTATAACCCTTTACCACACAATCCCGACTTTTAACGACTCTGAGAAAGAAGCCTTTTGAAAATGTTGTGGGAAAAGGAGAAAATGCTGGTAACCTGCATTTTCTCCTTTTCCGACAATGTTTTTTACCCTTTCAAGAACAAATTAAAATTTTTCAGCCACCTTTATTTTGTTGTCTGCAAATGCTTTCAATTTGGACCAGTCTAAAATTTTGTCGTTTGGTAAACGGTTAACATTTAAAGACAGAAATCTATCAAAACTTTCATTTCATAGGATCAACTATAATTGTGAAAAGGGGGCTCAGTGCATCCGCAAAAAGTATTGACCTATGTCAGCCTGCTGAGTCCACGCAGGCTGACATGAGTGCAAACTTTTTGCTATTTGTAAATTTTACGCATGTCCAAGGGCCATATCCAGTCAGTTGTCTGACTTAATGATTTTTATGGATCCATTGTTATGTGATGTCTTGCTTGGTATAATGCATCACAGAGATGTATGAAACCCCCTTCTGCCATAGCACTGCTCACATCCAGTTCATTTTTATCTATCAACTCTTTACAACATAATCCCATGTTTCTAAAATCCCAAGAAAGAAAGCCTTTGAAAGCATTGTGGAAACGTTTTCTCCTTTTCAAACCATGTCTTCTACCTTTCAAAGAAAAGTAACCAGAATTTTCTCCTATTTCCACAATGTTTCCTACCAATTCGAAGCAAAATCCCAAAATCTGGCCCACATTTGATTTGTCGTCTGCAAATGCTTTGAATTTAGACAAGTCTAAACCCTATTTGTTCAGTAAAGAGCTTGAGAGTATTTAGCTGTAACCTTGTTTCAAGAAGTAATGGGTGAAGACAAGAGTTTAACTCTTTACCAAACGACAAAATTTTAGACTTGTCCAAATTGAAAGCATTGGCAGACAACAACATAAATTTGACTCAAAAATTGAAATTTGTTTAGGGAAGGTCAGAAAATAGTGTGGGAATAGGAGAAAATGCTGGTTACCAAACCAGCATTTTCTCCTTTTCCTGCAGTGTTTTCAAAAAGCTTTTTCTTCCAGGTTGTTAAAACCCATGATTGTGTTGTAAAGAGTTAGAGTCCAAATAAGATGTAAGTCCACATACCTCATTTGTTCCAGTAAGTTTTCTCCCTCTCCTACTGTATTCATATGGGCATCAAGAGTAGTCTCCCTTTGCTGGTTGAATTGGGCAATCAACTGTTCTGCCCCGTCAGTGGAGTCAGCTATCTCATTACTCTGTAGTTCACTCTGAAGTTCCTCTAGCCAGCATGTTAACTGAAATTTAGTCACAGAAGATGAAATTTGGTCACAGAAAGCTCTAACAAACCCTTAACCCTTAAAGATACATCCTTACAACCAGAGACAAAAAAAAAACAAAAAAAAACCGCTGTTAAAACTTGAAAGTGTTTTGATTGGCTAAGAATTCAGTAAGCTGTGTAAACATAGATAAATTGCCAATATATATGGTGTAAGAGGAAGAGAAACTCAAGGGATTTGTCTCCATTTAAAACTGGATACGACAACAGAGATTTCTTTGAAGGCTTCCAAATGCATTCTCTATCCATCGTAATCTGTGCAACCTAGCAGCCCTCAGAGGCAACATTTTGCATGAAGATACAAGAATATTTATAGTTTCATTACATAAAGATGAAATGGGTTGGAAAATGGCAGAAAATGAGTACATATGTATCTTTAAAGCCCTGAATTACACCTTTACCGCACAATGACGCCTTTTAACGACCCTGGGAAAGAAGCCTTTTAAAAACATTGGGGAGAAAAGGAGAAAATGCTGGTAACCAGCATTTTCTACGTTTCCCACAACGTTTTCAGCTCTGTTGCAGAAAAATTACACCATTTGAGCCACACTGAAATTGTTGTCTGCAAATGCTTTCAATTTGGACAGGGCTAAAATTTTGTCATCTGGTAAAGAGTTAATGATGTGGATATTTTTAATAGGATAAATAGCCACAAATATTGCTGTTTCAAGGTTTTTTCATTAGAATATGTAACATAGTTGCAGACAGTGTAGATCTAAGACCAGACTGCACCTTCTGTGCAGTCTGATCTTAATCTACACTGTCTGCAAAAACAACTTAAGTTGGTTCCAGGGCTTTAAAGTACCTTTCAAAACTATAGTTGCCTTGTGTCCAGTGTAGTGTGAATTGAGATAAAACAGCATAAAATATGCAGTCAAATCTTTGATTTACACTCTCTGCTTGGCTAAAACACTGCAGACAACATATATAGATTTCATTAGGTGTACTACAGATTTGTACTGGATTAACATGACAGAAAGTACTGATAAATCAGCAGAGAATGTACAGCAAGATCAGACTGCATGTAATTGCAGGCTGATCTTGCTTTACACTCAGTGCAAAAAACCATCCATAGTAGCAAACATTAGGAGAAAGGTTAAAATGTTAGCAAAATGGCTGCAAGCTGTCTACAGATAAAGGAGGCCTGACAAGTCCTACATAAGTACCAATGAGTTAATCCTTTATTATCACATAACCTCTCTTGTTTTTAGTGTGATACATGTATTTCAAATTTTTTAATCTTTTGAGATTTGAGATAAGCATTATGTCGTATGTGACATCATATACTGTATACGTGGATATATACGTGTGCTGAAAATTACTGATTACAGACATTTTGCGTACAGAAATGTTTGCGAATTCATGATACGTGTTATTATTTGGTATACTTGTGGTAAAATATGCAAACGGAAAAGATTGTGAATTTTTCAAATTCGCAAAAATTTCTGCATCTTAAACATTTCCACTTATACAATAATGATACTTTCAGAGAAGTGATCCTGGCTCTACTCATGGAAATTCCCACATGTGCATGTATGGTTTTCTGTACTCTGACTAATAATTCGTGAAATATCATTATGAGATAAAGAGAATCTGACATTCATTGGCTTTTGAAGTAAAATTTTATTGACCTCACCTATAAAAATGTTATTAATCTTGCCAGAGGCTAGCTTAACCCATTACCTCACGACAAAATTTCAGACTTGTCCAAATTGAAAGCACTTGCAGACGACAAATCTGAGGTGAATCAAATGATGAAACTTGTCTTTAACTCTTTACCAAATTACAGGGCAGAAAACATTGTGAGAAAAGGAGAAAATGCTGGTTACCATTTTCTCCTTTTCCCACAAGGTTTTCAAAACACTTCTTTCTCAGGGTCATGTAAGTCGGGATTGTGTGGTAACAGGTTAAAAACACTTTCTTAGACTCATTTAATAAAATTTATTTCAAATGCCAACTTATATCAGATCCTATATGTAATATACTCACCGCATGGACATGCGAATAAAAGGACACAGTCATGTCTAAAGCTGACCGACGTCTGGCCAAAGCGGCCAGAAAACTGGACATCCTCTCCTCTAATTCCTGAGCCTCATTATAGATTTCTTTGGGATCACATTCTCCGGTTTGGGCTAACTCATCAGCGGCAGCCAGTAGCTTCTCGGCATTGGTAATGGTGTTCTGAAATACCAAGTGTTCTTTCATTATATTGTAAAACCTATCTTAATGACCATTTCTTTTAACCCTTTACAAAACAATCCCAGGCTTTAACTACACTGAGGGTCTTTTAAAAACATGGTAGGAAATAGAGAAAATGCTAGTAACCATTTTCTCCTTTTCCCACCATGTTTTCCACCCCATCAAAGACATTTCCTAACATTAGAGCCATACTGTATAAGTGGACATTTTTGCGACATTGAAATTTATGCAATTTTGTGAATTTGAAAAATTTGCAAACTTTTCTGTTCGCGTATTTTACCACAAATATACCAACAAACAATGAGTGTCTTGAATTCGCAAACACTTATACAGTAATTTATTTGCGATCTGCAAGTGCTTTAAATTTGGACAAATGCAAAATTTTGTCATTTGGTAAAGAGTTAACCCTTTACTAAGTAACGGAACTTTACGCATGCCCTAATTGAAAACTTTTGCTGACCAGGAAATAATTTTGACTAAAACAAAAATTCACCTTTGCGAGGGTAGAAAACAGTGTTGGAAATGGAGAAAATGCTGGTTACTAACAATAAACATTTTCTTCTTTTCCCATAATGTCTTCCAAAGACTTCTTCGATACGTTGTAAAAACTCGGGATTACATGGTAAATTGATTGATTGTACGGTGTTTAACGCTGTTTTCAACATTATTTCAGTTATATTACAGCGACCAGTGCACCTATCCATGCTTTCCTGGAGTTTCTTTTACCAGTACTCTGCACAATATTCAGCCACTGGCTGCTTTCCCACATAACCATCATCGAAACGATGGTCAGCGATGAGAGAGGAATGAATCCTGTCGCGATGACTATCATCAATCCTCGGAAAGAAATTGGCCAAGCCGGGGATCGAACCAGTGACCTCCTGTTCTCAAGTCCTGTACACTACCGACTGAGCTACGGGGGCTTGGCAATTACATGGTAAAGGGTTCAGTAAGTAATCTCTATTAGCTCTATACCACACAACAAAATTTTACATGTGTCCAAATTGAAAGCATTTGCAAAGTACAAATCAAGTGAGGCTTAAATGGCAGGATCTGTCACTGACAGGAAAAACATTGTGGGAGATGGAGAAAATGCTGGTTACCACTATTTCCTGCAGTTTCTCCCTTTCCCACAATGTTTTCAAAACTTTATTATGGGTGCTCATTGCAATGTTCTCGATGCACATGCAGCAAAAATTAAAATATAACAAAATAAATTGGTTACCTTAGCAACAGATTCAAAGTGTTCATGACTCTTCTGCAGTGCCCTTGACCTTGACAAACTTCGTCCAATTGATGTATTTTTCTTCAGAAACACATCACCATGGTTATCAAGCCAATCCAAGACCTGTAAATAGAATTCTCTTTAATTCCTTACTCGATGACAAAATTCTAGGCTTGTCCTCATTAGATGTGATAAATTTGAAGACAACAGCTGAAATATTGCTTAACTGATGGGCTATGTGTTTGAAAGGATTGAACGTTATAGAACAACAGCTCGGCAAAGCGTAGCAAATTATGCCCAGATGAAGTCATCAAGAGCATAATTTATTATGACCTTTGAACCCCTGTCGTGACCTTGACCTTACAGCTTGACATCTAAAACCTCTGCTCTGCTTGTAGTCGCATCAAGGTGCAAACATGTGAATGGTTTTCAAAATCAATTCAGAGGTTCAAAAGATATTGAGCAGACAGAAAAACTTGAGAGAGGAAAGCCTTTGAAAACACAGTTGGAACAGGCAAAAATGTAGATAACTAGTATTTTCTCCTTTCCCACAGTATTTTAAACCCATTCTAAGACAATTTCAACATTTCAGCTACATTTAGTTTGTCATCTGCCAATTCTTCCAAGTTGGTTTGTTTGTATTGGAGTTTAACGCCATTTTAACAGCTCAGGTCATGTCATGGCGGTCAGTGACACATCCATATATTTCCTGGCTTTCTCACACCAGTACTGACACAACTTTCTTTCCATAGCCACTGACTACTTTTCTCACATGCATCAGAGGTGAGAGGCGAAAAATAGCCGCAAAGAAAGTTTGCTTTAACCAGGTATCGAACTCGCAACTACCAGCTCACGAGTCAGATATGTTAACCACTGAGCTACCCAGGCGGGCTCTCTTTCAATTTGGACAAGTCTAAATCATTCTTAACTGGTTTAACCCTTTACAACACAATCCCGACTTTTAACGAACCTGAGGAAGAAGCCTTTTGAAAATGTGGGAAATGGAGAAAATGCTGGTAACCAGCATTTTCTCCTTTTCCCACAATGTTTTCTATCCTTCCCAAAACAAATTTCAACTTTTGGGTCACATTTCAATTGTTGTCTGCAAATGCTTTCAATTTGGACTAGCCTAAAATTTTCTCGTGTAGTAAAGAGTTAAAGTTAAGCAGTCATTTATTCAGCATTTTAAGGTTTATCACTTTACCAAATGACAAAATTTTGGACTTGTCCAAATCCAAAGTATTTGCAGATGACAAATATGGCTAAAATGATGAAATTTGTCTTTGAAAGGGTAGTAACATTATAGGAAAAGGAGAAAATGCTGGTTAGCAGCATTTTCTCCTTTTCCCACAATGTTTTCAAGGGCCATCTTCCTCAAGATCTTTCAAATTCAGGGTTATGTGGTATAGGGTTAAAATGTTTTGTTTTCCTTTCATTTACACATATCTTATTGCCAAATTAATACTAAAAAATTAATAAAAATTTATGATATACACAATAATCTTATGACAAGGCAAAAGGGTCTGACCACATGTTCTCGCAACTTAGAGTTGGTCATTCCCTTTTATAACTGTCTTCCTGTTTTAGGTGAGCCCCGGTAGCAAAGTTAGTAGCATACATGACTTGAAAACAGGAGGGTCGTGGGACTGAGTCCCCAGCTGTGCCAATTTCTTTCCAAGGATATATGACAGTCATTCATTCCTCTCTCACAGCTGACCATTGTTTCAACCAGAGTTGTGTCGGAAAGCAGCCAGAGGCTAGAGAAGAATACTGTGCACAGTGACAGGAACTCCAGGAAAGCATGAATAGGTACACTGGCCACCTTGATATAACTAAAATAATGTTGAAAACGGCATTTAACACCATACAATCAATCAAGCTACCTGTTTGACATCTTGTTGAAACAACCTAAGTCCAAGCCTTTGATGAAGCTTCACTTTTTTGCCCTGCCATAGTTGTTCTAGATGTCTCTGGTGTGCCAATACCTAAAATGTAAATAGTACACAGTAACAATATTTTGCTACTTCTTCAATACCATTTCAACTCTTTACCAAACGACAAAAATGTGGACTGGTCCAAATTGAAAGCATTTGCAGACTACAATTGAAATGTGAATCAAATGATGTAAATTGTCTTGGACAGGGTAGAAAACATTGTGGGAAAAGGAGAAAATGCTGATTACCAGCATTTTCTCCTTTTACAACAATGTTTTCAAAAGGCTTCTTCCTCGGGGTCGTTAAAACTCGGGATTGTGTGGTAAAGGGTTAAACAATATTTCAGTAATTTAGAAATCTAGCTGTGACTAGACTTTCACTTAACTCTTTACCAAATGGCAAATTTTAGTCTCGTCAAATTCAAAGGCATTTGCAGACGAGAAATTAAGTGTGATTGCTGGTTACCAGCATTTTCTCCATTTCCCACAATGTTTCAAAAAACTGCTTCCTCAGGGTATAGGGTTTGGGTTTCTTGGTTGTACATCAGGCATGAAAACCCCAGCTAAAAACTACAGACACCAGAAAAACTTGCGTAACTTTGGTATCATTAAAAAGCTTTCAAAAACCAAGGCAGACCCTCTATGTAAAATTCAGTGTCCTGGAATGTAAAGTGTGTATAAAGAACACCCTGAAACATTAATTGTGCATAAAAAACTTATCTAAATACTGTATGGAAAAGACAATAGTTCTGAAAAAGTTACCACAAAACAGAAAGCTTTTTGACTTATCTTTCATTTTGAAGTTATTCATAGAAATTATAAAAACCCCAAATTCATTAATATAAAAAATCCTTTTCATGTTCTTTTTTTGAAATTGTATTAAAAAGACAACACTTATGTTAAAATTTCTTTGATTTTGTTTTCTAGTTCAAGTATTTAACCCTTTACCAAACAATGCCTCCTTTTAAGAACCTGGGGAAAGAGGCCTTTTGAAAACATTGTGGAAAAAGGAGAAAATGCTGGTAACCAGCATTTTCTCCTTTTCCCACAATATTTTCTACCCTATCAAAGAAAAATTGCACCATTTGAGCCACAATGAAATTGTCGTCCGCAAACGCCTTCAATTTGGACATGGCCAAAATTTTGTCGTCTGGTAAAGGGTTTTTTGAAAAAAGGTTTCCCTCTTCATAGATGAGACTCTTTCAACTCACAACAAAAGAGTTGCAGACAAATTTGCAGCAATTTACTTTGACAAAGCCTCTGCTGCAATAATACCTGCCTTTCAATACAAGTTCAGTTAATTCTATTATAGACCAGATATAATAAACAACACACTTTTCATTTGGTTGCTTAATACAGGTGGTCCCTATGGCAGGTTCCACCATATCTGAGGGAAAAAGACATATGCCCCATTGGCTATGTGTTACTGTTAGTTATGGTAATTAAGCATGTTCCTCAATGTATAAATCTTTAAACTGGAAAATAAAACACCAAACTTTATCAAAAAAGGAAAAACAACTTGCAAAAATTTGATGAATCTACAACTGCATTCAAAAACACTAGATTGGTGTAGTACACCTCTGGCTATACGATCTTGATCTATACCATTCCTTACAGTTAGCCAGCTAGCTGTTACACTCTTCAATTACTATGATATTGAGAATTAGCCTCTGGATATGTGATCTGAGCTATACTGTATCTCTACAGCTAATTGCTATCAGTTAAATTCCTTCATATCATATAATAGACAATGAGCTTCCAGCTAACAGGAAAGTCTGATGGAGCAAGATCAGATGAAAATTAATCAATTCGAAGACACAATCGTTAATGCCATCCATGGCAATAACAGACTTGTGAACTGGGACATTGTCCTGGTGGAATAACACATCTTTACTGAGTTTTCCATGATGCGTCAGTTTAATATGTTCTCTTAACTGCCCTAGAAGTGATGTGTAATACGTGGGTGGCACTGATTGTTTGTCCCTTTTGTAGATAATCTACCATCAGCATTCTGGTAAACCAAGGCTGTAACCTTCCCAGATGATGGAACAGTCTTTGCCTTCCTTGCCAGGGTTGAACCAGGACACTTTCATTGTTTAGACTGTTGTTTGGACCCTGATGTGAAATGATGGACCAACATTTCATCCACAATCACAAACCTCTGCAGAAAGTTTGCAGGATCCAGCTCTACAGTTAAGAGGCAAGCGGATAAACCCCACTGTTAAAATATAGAGAATAAGTTCCTGGCTATATGATCTTGATCTGTAGTATACCTCTACAGTTAGCAGGCTAACAGTTAAACCCATTTGATATTATATAGAGAGTGAACCTCATGAGAAGTAAACAAATTAAGTATGATTTATAAGGCAAGGTATTTTTCATAAACTGTGTTTACCATTAACAAAAAAAAGATAAGAAGAAGACCAAGAGACAGTCAAACTCAGGCAGCCAGGCAAGTGGACAAACAGACAAGGTTTCTACATATTTTTAAGATATGAGCCATGCTCTCTGAAAAGGGGTTTTAATGCATCTGCAGAGAGTATCTATCACAGTCTGTGCAGGCTGACCTTGGTCGAAACTTTTTGCTATCAGTCAATTTGGTACTTGTCGAAGAACCAGTCTACTTCATGATTCAGTCAGCTGTTAGACAAAGTGGATTTTATGGACCCATAACTGTATGATGACTTTCTTGGTATAATGCATCACAGAGATGCATCAAACCCCCTTTTGCCGCAGTGTGGCTCAATCATATATATTCATCGAAGGATGGAAAAATAGAGGAGATTATCTAGATTGCAAGGGCATAATATTTCATAGTACCTCTTCTTTTTATCTGTATACTATTCTGCTTTTTTTGTAAATACTATGAACATCATCAAATGCTTTGAGGGGCAGTGTAGATCAAGATCAGACTGCAAAGAAGATGCAATCTGATCTTGGACCTTCACTGTACAATATTTTGTGAGACACCCTAGGAAAAACAGCACTGAGTATGCTTGCGTATATTATCCCCTTAAAGCGCCTTTCACATATACAGTTGCCTTTGTGACCAGTGTAGATCAAGATCAGACAGCACAAAACATGCAGTCTGATCTTTGATCTACACTGTTCGCTTTGCTGAATCATTATACACAAAATCAAGCATGAAATTGCCATTATTTGAGTTTTACTTTTTGGCTGAAAATGTGTTGGGTTTATTCAACACTCTAAGGGTTAATGTTAGTTTTCATATATTTGTGACTGAACAGTAGAAAGAATTAAAACCAGATTACACAGAGGCATAACATTTTGAGGTATCTGATCTTCATCTAGATGGATACTACCAGTAATATTACAAGGTTTCTTATGTTAAGGCTAATACAAGAGTGTGCAAGTATATACTTTGGCTGGTCTATCTGAAATGGACACAAAACCATGATTTTATGATCAGCCTCATTTCACTCCTTACCGCACGACAAAATTTTAGACCAATCTAAATTGAAAGCGTTTGCAGACAACAAATAAAATGGGGTACGAACAACAGTATCCATCTTTGAGATTGTTGATGGTTACCAGCATTTTCTTCTTTTCCCACAATGTTTTCAAAAGCCTTCTTCTTCAGGGTCGTTATAATTCAGGATTGTGTAATAAAGAGTTAACCCTTTACCAAATGACAAATTTTAGACTAGTCCAAATTGAAAGCATTTGCAGACAACAAAATAAATGTGACTTAAAAATTGAAATATGCTCTCGAAAGGGTAGAAAACATTGTGGGAAAAGGAGAAAATGCTGGTTACCAGCATTTTCTCCTTTTCCCACAATGTTTTAAAAAGACTTCTTTCTTAGGGTCGTTAAAACTCGGGCTTGTGTGGTAAAGGGTTAAACAGCCACCCAAAGAACTAACAAGCAGGTGGCTGTTCAACACAGAAAAACATATCTAAGCCCCTATTTTTATGACCCTGAGAAAGGAGGCTTTAAAAAACACTGTGGGAAAAGGAAAAGGAAAAACAGTTTTTTTTTTTTCCTTTTCCGAAAATATTTCCTACCGAAAAACACAAACAAAAAGAAACAAGAACTACCACCATTTCAGCCACTTTCAGCATGTCATTGGCATATGACCATGCTCTTTGAAAAGGGGGTTTAATGCATCAGCAGAAAAAGATTGACAAATGTCAGCCTGCACCGTCCACGCAGGCTGGTCTTAGTCAAAACTTTTTCCTTCTTGTAAATTTTCCGCATGTCCAAGGACGAGTCTACCTCATGATTCAATCAGTTCTAAGACAAATTACATTTTATGGATCCAGTTATGTGATGGCTTGCTTGGTACAATCCATTATGGAGATGCATTAACCCTTTACCGCACAATCACAACTTTTAACGACCCTGAAGAAGAAAGCCTTTTGAACAACATAGTGGGAAAAGGAGAAAATGCTGGTAACCACAATGTTTTCTCTCCTTCCCAAAACAAATTTCAATGATTAAGTCACATTTATTTTGTTGTCTGCAAATATTTTCAATGTGGACTTGTCTAAAATTTTGTCATTAGGTAAAGGGTTGACTCTCTTTTTGCCAGAGCGTGGATCATAATTATGCTCAAGTCTTAAATTTTGTCATCTAATAAAGAGATACCACTAAGACAACTAAATCCAATTCATTGTGCCTTCGCCAGAAGTGTATATCAAGATCAGACTACACAAAGCATGCAGTCTGATCCAGGATGCTGAGATCTTATTCTTTAAAAAAGACCTTTGAAATTGCAATGTTTTGGGTTTTTATTTGGCATTAAAACAGTTAAGTAACCAACAGAAACTAACAACAACAACTTTTGACCACAAGTTGTGGTTTAACAAGGACTCACTGATATTCAAGGCTATGATCTGGAAACTGAAAATTATATTTATTTATAGAACTATATTATGGCTGCTTAACCCTTTACCACACAATCCCAATTATAACCCAACCTGCAAGAGAAGAGTTCTGAAAACAACGTGGGAAAAGGAGAAAATACTGGTAACCAGCATGTTTGCCTTTTCCCACAACGTTTTCTGCTCTTTCCGAGACAAATCCTCTCATTTTAGCCACATTTAATGAATCATTCTGTAAAACTGAGATTCTGGATAGTTGTAAGATTCTGTAGGTAAATAGTTAACTACTTCACCAACCTAATGGATTGTTATTATAAATATCCCTTTACCATTTCTAGTTTTAATGACCATGGGAGAGGAAACAACTGAAAACATTGTGGGATAACACAGAACATGCTGGTGACCAGCATTTCTCATTTCTCTACAATGTTCTCTTTCCTTTCTTTGAAAAATCCAATCATTTGCATCACATCTAATTTGTCGTCTGCAACTGCTTTCAAAATGGAGGAGCCTAAAAAATTGTTGTCCAATAAGGATGATTTGAATTATAAACCCTTTAGTGCCTTTCACTTCTATATTTGCTTTTTGCGGCCAGTGCAGATCAAGATCAGACTGCACAAAATGTGCAGTCTGATCTACGATATACACTATCCACTTTGCTGAGACACTATGGACAAAATTGACCTTGACATTGCATTTATTTGGGTTTTATTTCTAGATTTAAAGATACATCTTTACAGCCCATTTCATACTTATTTTCAGTCAGTTTTTAACCCATTAAAAATTTTTCATCTTCATTTTATGAAACTATCATCATTCTTGTATCTTCATGCCAACTGTTGCTCCTGACAGCTGCAAAGTTAAACAGATTACAACGAAGAGAAAATGCATTTCATTTTTTGGCTGCCTTCAAAGAAGGTACTGTTGTGGTTTGCGGTTTTGACTAAGGACAAATCACTTAAGCTTCTCTATCACATATATTGGTAATTTATTTATGGTTACACTGTTGACCACATTCTCAGCCATTCAACACACTTCAAGTTTAAACAGTGTTTTTTCTCTCTGGCTGCAAAGATGTATCTTTAAAATGTCTATTGGGTTTATTCGCGGCTCTAAGGGTTAAAAACTACCTTCTCCAGCAACCCAAATCCCAGCAACAGATAGTTCATATACAGACACATCCCATGCAAGTGTTTGTTCAGATTTATGCCAATGGATAAAATTCCTTAATCCCTGACCAAAGAATCCCATGTTTTAACAACCCTCAGGAAAAAGGCTTTTGGAATCATTGTGGGGAAAGGATAAAACATTAATTACAAGCATCCCCTTTTCAAAAAATGTTTTCTACACTTTCAAAGACAAATCCTATCATTTTGAGCCGCATTTAATTTGTCGTCTGCCATTGCTTTCCAGTTGAATAAGTCTAAAATTTTGTCGTCTGGTAAACAGTGAACTCATCTTGACTATCCCTACATAACAAGGATATTTCCAAAGTTTTCTCAAGTGTACGGACTGTCAAACAACGACCATGAAAATTGATAAAAAAAAAATTCACCAAAGTTCATCGCGGCATGATGTGCACCAATGAGCTAAAACTGGGGCAAATGAAGTAATTGCTTCTAAGTTTACAAAATCCATCGACTATGGATGTGTCATAATGTGCTTGACCCTTTCCCAAACAAGCCCTAGTTTTCATGTGTCTGCAGTATAAGTCTTTTGAAAACACTGTGGGAAAAGGAGAAATTGCTTGTAACAAGCAATTTCTCCTTTTCCGACAGCGTTTTCTACCCTTTTTGAGACCTTTCTGCCATTTTCATTAAATTTAAAATTGTCGTCTGCAAACTCTTTCAATTTGGACCAGTCCAAAATTTGTCGTTTGGGAAAAGGTTAAATAACGAAAAGGATTATCTGACTCCTATGCAACAACATTTTAGACTTGTTTATAATAAAAGCCTACAAACTACATGTGGCTTAAATGATGGAATCTGTCTTAGAAAGAGTAAGAAACATTTTGGGAAAAGGAGAAAATGCTGGTTACCAGCATTTTCTCCTTTTCCCACAATGTTTGCAAAG
This sequence comes from Tridacna gigas, assembly GCA_945859785.2. Taxonomy (NCBI): domain Eukaryota; kingdom Metazoa; phylum Mollusca; class Bivalvia; order Cardiida; family Cardiidae; genus Tridacna; species Tridacna gigas. Next base: position 25,457,535 of record OX244044.2, read on the forward strand.
GCTCTCTACCTTACGATAACTAAAACTTGGGATTGTGTGGGTAAGGGTAGACTAAACCGGGAGGGTAAGGCAGGATCTTACCTTCATAAATTCTGATTGGCACTAAGTAAAGTTGTATTGACATATTATAGAGTCTACAATACACATATTTGTATCATTATTATACTGTCTAACGTCCACGCTAAATGAATAACAATGATGAACAAGTTTGACACTAGGGGTGGACTTCATTTAGCTGATCTGAGCACTCTTTTTACTCCCAGCATGCAGATTTGTAATCAAGTGTAAAGGAGTAGCTGCGCCAGTGCACTTTCAAGTACTCCATTGTCCGAGGTGTTGCGGTTGAGAGCAAAGCAGTCACATGACCTAATCCCCTCAAAAAAACGACGGGAAGGAGAACAATTTTCGAAAGTGAAGATTGCAAAGGATGGTTTTTTGATATGGAAGTCTTCGGAGGACATCCATGTGTATTGCAAACTGGTAATTTACAAGTCATTCATTGAAACAGAGCTGTAACAACAATATTGCAATCATTGTCAGCCATCTTTAATTTTTCTTCTCTCTTGATTTATCTTGGGAGTACGCCGTTTGCTCGATTTCACTTGATTAAGAGTGCTGCTCAGGTGCAGTCAGAGTACTCTAAAAAAATCAAATCAAGTCCACCCTAACACTGTTGTAGGCTGACAAATAGCCCCCACCCCCACAGGTTGCCATCTCAATGGATCAGGAAGAAAAAAAAAATCAAAGGTCCATCATTCCTATACTGGTCACCCAAACACTTTGAAAATTCCAAGCATACATGTTCCCATGTTAGGAAAGGATCCTATTGTATTTTCAGCCAAATTGGAAAAATTTGTAGGAGGGGAATGTATTTTAATTTATTTAATTCTGTCAACTCCAGATAAGAGGGAGTAATGGTATTCTAAATCCATTACTTCTCTTCCAAACCCTATGTTGTGGGTACTCATTAGAATCATCTCGATGAGACGATTCTAATGAGTACCCATAACATAGATTTTAGTGGAGAATAATTATTTATTTTTTATTATTTCTATCTGGAGATCTATATGACACAAAGTTGAGTCTACAGTCTGACTGTTGAGCTGATTCCAGAATGCCCCTCATCCCTAACTTCATTGTTGGTAGGTACAAAATATTTTTTTTTTTTTGGATGTACCAAGATGAAAATCTGTTTCTTTTAAGCTTGTTTCAGAAAAAAACAATATCTTACTCTAAGATTAAACTCTTACAAAATAATTCCTCGTAAAATGACTTTTGAAAGCATTGCTAGAAAAGCAAAAAATGCAGGTAAACAGCATTTTTTCTATTTCCTGACATGATTTTTCTGTCCTTCCAAAGACAAACAGTGAACTTCTTCATTTGTGCCGTGCTTAAATTGCAGTCTACAAAAGCCTTCAAAACAAGACTAGTCCAAAGTTCCTTTTTTCCCACACACAGGTGGAATCCTTTTAAAACATCCACACTTCAAGAATTTTTCTGTCTTTTTTTTTTTTAGTTTTAAACATGTATTTCACACATGACATGTTTATGTTTTAAAATATTACCACTTTGCAGACCTCCAGATAAGAGGAGGTAATGAGATTCTAAATCCATTATTTCTCTTCCAAACCCTATGTTGTAGGTATTCATTACAATTGTCTCGATGAGACGATTCTAATGAGTACCTGTAACACGGGGTTTTGTGGAGAATAATTCATATTTTCAGTTTTTAAATCAAAATCACTCCCTCTTGTCTGGAGTTCTGAAGTCTATCCTATCTCTCTGAAAAATAATACAGCATTTGTAGTGCAGAAAAAAATTCTAAAAGTAACCTGTAAATGACGAGTCCACATTCGTAATTTTGCGTTATCAGATTTTCTGAGTAATTCAAACTAACTAACTGCTAGTCTAAAACACACATGCACACAATATCTATATGCCATCAAGTTCACAGCAAACATCAAACCAAGGTGAAAGTCATACCATAGTCATTATCAAACACAATCATACAATTTGATTATACCATTAAAAAGGCATATAATATAGCCAAGCCTCATTCATCCAGTACATGGATGATAATGAACAAATGATTCATGCTCTGTGAAAAGGGGGCTTAATACATCTGCAAAAAGTATCAACCAGGTCAGCCTGTGCAGTCTGCGCAGGCTGACCTGGACCGAAACTTTTCACAACTGGTCAATTTTCTGTATGTCAAAGGACCAGTCTACTTCATGATTCAGTCGGTTGTTGGACAAAATGGACTTAATGGATCCATGATCATGTGATGACTTGCTTGGTATCATGGGGCACGGAGATGCATTAAGCCCCTTTTTGCCAGAGCATAGCTCAAATATATTCTGGAACAGATTAACAAACAAACTGTTTTCCGTATTTAATGAACGGAAATACTTTAACTTTTTACCAAAAGACAAAAATGAAGACCGGTCCAAAGTGAAATGCATTTGCAGAAGACAACTGAAATGCGAATCAAATGATGTAAATTGTCTTTGATAGGGTAGAAAACATTGTGGGAAAAGGAGAAAATGCTGGTTACCAGCATTTTCTCCTTTTCCCACAATGTTTTTAAAAGGCTTCTTCCTCAGGCTTGTTAAAACTCGGGATTGTGTGGTAAAGGGTTGAGAAAAAAGGTCTAATTCCACACTTTAGAGTTTGAGTTTTAGAATACAAGCTATCCATAATTAACAGATTAAATGCATAAAGGGTTCATTCCCTACAAGATATTTCCAGATAATATTTCTTTTTTCAGATATTCGAAGACTGGATTAAACAGGCTCAACTGTATATGTATAATGGTTCTAAGAGAAGCTGTTGGGATCACCAGACCCAAAAAAGCCTCCCTCCCCCTTCCTTTACTGTTGTTTTACATGTTATATACATAAATTTTCTCCAACAGGGGAAAGATAATAACTTGTATTTGACTCTGACTTTGATACAGCATTCTTCCTTTGTGTGACCAGTTCAACTATTTACTCTACCAACCTCGTGTACAACATCGAGGACGTGTCCCGCAGCCTCTGAGTAGTCCGCTTTCGCTGTTAGGGAGTTGGAACTTCCGGACGATACTGGTGTCTGTAGCGTATCCAAGAGAGATTTACCGTCAGCGCATACTTCAGCGTAGGCTTGACTGATGGTTTCTATCAAGGCTTGATGCTGCTGTAAGGCATCTTCCAGTTCCTCTGTGACTGAGGGGATATTTGGGCTCTCACATGCCTGTCTCCATCCAATTACTTGGGCTAAATACTATTATAAAGTAAATTAACAAATTGTGAGGCAAGAGACAGAAAAGGTATGGACAGATATCTGAATTTTCACTCTGTATTCAACTTAATCCTTTACTGCACAATTAAATGTTTTTACCAACCTTTGAGAAGAAGGCTTTTAAAAACATTGTAAGAAAAGGAGAAAATGCTGGTAACCAGCATTTTCTCCTTTTCCCACAATGTTTGCTACTATTTAATGACAAATCCAACAATATGAGCACCAACAATTTTGTCTTCAGCAAATGCTCTCAAAATTGATGGGCCTTGAATTTTGTCATCTGGTAATGAATTATTTCCTAGAGAGGTGAGTACAACTTACGCAGCTTTCTAGGAAGTAAATCATTACCAGATGAAACGAATGAATACTCGGAGTTTATATCACCAGATAACAAGACTGGACACTCACAGTTTAAATCATTAAACATATGATTACCTATTGTCACTTTTTTGTATGACACCTTCCCACCTTGGAAAATACAGTCAAAACTTGAAAAACTTCTCATATCGATTCCACAAGGATGATTTCCAAGGTGTATCAATCAAATAGGTTTCATGAGATAACCAGTCAAGAGCAACATTTCCCATGTTTGTCCTAACCTCACTATTTTGAACCTGCACTGGCCAGTCAAATTCCTCTGTAAAAGTCCTTAATGCCCCACAAACAGACAATTGCTTTCTCTACAAACTACAGCTCTAAAAAGGCTGGCTCTCTCTCTCTCTCTCTCTCTCTCTCTCTCTCTCTCTCCCCAACCATGATGCCATAACTCCAGTAATAGTGGCCCATTCATTATGAAACTGCAGGTGCCCAAGTTTCTGTGGAAGGACCTCTTCTATTTAAATTACAGTTACATTTGAAAAATGTAGGAGAAGAGGGCACAAAAATTGCATCTACAGAGAGCTAGAGACAACCTGATTCTGATAAAAATCTTCCCCCACCAACTTTCTTGTAGGGAGAAATCCTTACTCCTCGGTCTATAAAAAGCCAATTGATTATCCCATACACCAAATACACAATTTAAGTCCTTGATCCCTTACAGAACACTAATTTTTCCATAAAAAAATACAGTACAGTGAAAAAGTTCTTACTGTCTCAGCCTTTTTATGGAACATAACAGACATGCTCAGCACGGTACTCCTATCATCTAGGGCAGCAGCAAGACTTTTCCATTCCCTCTCCAGTTTAGCTGCCTGTATACGGATAGAGTTCTGAGCATAATGTCCAGCATCACATAGTCGTTGGGCCATACTTAAAATCCTGGTTATATTTACATACACATTCTGAAAGACAAAATATGGACATGTCTATTGTAAAAAACACAGTGAAACCTGGCTTTGTATTAGCTCTACCTAATGACAAAGTTTTGCTTTTTATCAGCAGACGCTGGCTAATTTTTACTCAAATGGAAAATTAATGCATATCTTTTATGGTCATCACAAAAACCCACGTTTTGGGAAGTGGCTCTGATTGGTACCAAGAAAGTAGGTTTCAGCTCTCAAATTATGGTTCTAGAATGATAAAACCTCCACTTAACTCTTTACCAAACAACAAAATTTTAAACAAGACCAAATAGAAAGCAACTGCAGACAACAAAATAAATGTGACTGAAAAAATTAAAATAAAATTTGTTTTGGGAATAGCAGAAAACATCGTGGGAAAAGGAGAAAATGCTGGTTACCAGCATTTTCTCCTTTTCCCACAATGTTTTCAAAAGGCTTCATTCTCAGGGTCGTTAAAAGTCAGGATTGTGTGGTAAAAGGTTAAATCTTTCAATAAATGCCTGTTCTAAACCTATTTTTTCCCACTGATTGTTCTCTATATCTTCATCAATTTAAAGCATTTGATTTCAACAGAAACTCAGAAACTAAATGAGGCCTCGCGCCATGAAGTGGTAGTTTCCCACAGGTCAAGCCACATTCCAGGATACAAACCTGGAACCTGTGATGAGTGTACTTACCACAGCACTGTTGGCAAACTGACTGTGTTCATTCTCTAGCTCTACAGCAAACTGATGGGTGATCCCTATCTCTGTGTAGTTCACTAGAAACATGTCTCGATTATGGCAGATCCAGTTAAACATCTGAAACAGAGGGTAATTATAATTTACTGGATTTTAATGGCCCTAACAAAGAGGGCTTCTGAAAACAATGTAGCAAAAGAACAAAATGCTGGTAACCAGCAAACTAACAGTCTATTGAAATCTCTGTATATACAACTATTGAAATCTCTATATACAACTAGAATTATCAGCTGATATTTGATGGCAAAAATTAAATTTATCACTTTTTATGCTTGAAAATCACTCATGTGTTCAGACAGAAACTGCCATTTCAACACTTTCACAAATGACAAAATTTTAGACTCATCCAAAGTGAAAACATTTTGCTGACAACAAATTAAATTTTTCTATGAGGGCTAAGAAAAAAAATGTGGATGAAGGTAAAAATGCTGGTTACCAGTATTTTCTCCTTTTCCCACCATGTTGTCAGAAGAGTTACTGATTATGGTGGTCAAAATTATGGATTATTAACCCTTTACCACACAATCCCAACTTTTAACGACCCTGAGAGAGAAGCCTTTTGAAAACATTGTGGGAAAAGGAGAAAATGCTGGTAACCAGCATTTTCTCCTTTTCCCACAATGTTTTCTAGCCATCCAAAGACAAATTTCAGGTTTCAAGTTATATTTTTTTTTTCGTCTGCAAATTCTCTCAATGCGGACTAGGCAAAAAATTTGTCGTTTGGTAGAGAGTTAATTTTGGTGAGGGGAAAAATATCCAAAGTTTGTGATGTTAACAGAAACTCTTCATACAGTCAATGGGTTACAAAAATAGTTTTTTCCCGAAGGAGACTTTGTTAAAATAAGACTCAGTTTGATCAGCAAGACTGAAATTTCAACATAGACTTCGAACAAATCATAATCAATATGTTATATATAGTGCAGCATTGAGCTACTGAGTTGTTTGTTTCAAGACTTGACAATGAACACACAATAGAAATGGTCCAATCATCCAATGGCAAATACAGTTACCATGGTAGAGAATTTGATTCTTTCCTGTGAGGTATTCATGTTCCAGAGGGTCCCATTCTTTGAAAAACCTTAAATTGGATGATGAGAGTGTTTGTTTGTTTGCATTTGGGGTTTTACTTAGGCCATATCACTGCGGTCAGTGCACCTTTGCATATGTTTCCTGGCTTTCTCACACCAGTACTGACATGACTGTCTTTCCAAGCCACTGACTACTTTTCTCACCTCTATCAGCGGTGAGAGTCAAAAAATCACTGGAAAGAAAGTTTGCCTCAACCGGATATCGAACCCGCAACCACCAGGTCACAAGTCAGATATGCTAACCACTGAGCTACCCTGCCGGGCGGATGATGAGAGTAAATCATAAGAAATACAACTAAGAAACTATAATCTAACTGTAACTGAACTCCCCTGTGTCTAATGACCAGTCTGTAAGGCATTCTGAAGGAGTGGTTGATAGGAATTTTCTAATGACACTGAGACAGAGTAAGAAACCTCTGGTTTGTGAAAGCTAAAGCATGCCATAAAAGAGCGATGGTTTTTACCTCACAAGCTTGAAATATTGGTAAAAGAGTTCAAGAGAAAGTAGGAATCGGAAATGTCATAGCTTTCTTACCTTTTCGACATCTTCCTCAAATATTTTGAGCTGCAAACACTGCTCCAGCCTGGAACGTTTTACAGACCACAACTGGTTCAGGTGTTGTTTTGTCGAGTGAAGATTTTCTAATAACTGGGATATCTGCGGTACAGCGCTCTGGAAATCTGCATTTCCTGATATCACAAACTTGCACCCAGATCCTGGAAGAAAGGAAATAAGGATTTCAATAAACTGTTTGTGTTGCTTATCACTATGGTACTATAAGCATTAAGCAAATTCTGCCAGCAATGGAGTTTTACTCTGTTCCCATGAGATATATTTTCATATCTGTGACATGATTTATTCACAAAAACGGCTAAAGTTATTTGAGCTGTCATTCAAATCCAGAGGGAAAAAAACTATATTAGTGGGGTAAAAGTTCATCAGCAACATTTCGCATGCTTTTTTTTGCCATTTTTTTTCCGGTGCCTCCTAAAAGTGCACATTCGGAAGATTTTTTTTAAACTTAAAATTTACTTGTGTAGTCCATTTCTGGCTTTACAAGTTATCACTTGAGTTTCACATGAGGAGCCTAGAGGAAAATACATCCATATGAATGACAGAGCGGTCCCTGTTGACTTTTTCCAAAGAAAATACATGTAGATCGACTCCGATGCAACAACCACCTTCAAATACAAGTAGATATCTTTGTCTCTAGGTAGCCAAGGTTTTCTTTTTCAGAATTTACATTCTTTTTATCTCTTGCACTGTTCTCCCGTAGAGACTGTGACATTTGAATGTCTTAGCAGAAATAATTACCCCAAAAAACATACAACTGTTGATTTTTGCTTTCTGACAACTGCGTCTTATCTCCTTCAGGTTTGATCCCAGGAAAGGAATGTACAAAAAGAATTCAATTTCTTTTTCGCAAATTAACTCTTTACCACACAATCCCAACTTTTAACAACCCTAAAAAAAGAAGCCTCTTGAAAACATTGTGGGAAAAGGAGAAAATGCTGGTAACCAGCATTTTCTCCTTTTCCCACAATGTTTTCTACCCTTCCCAAAACAAATTTCAATTTTTCAGTCACATTTATTTTGTCGTCTGCAAATGCTTTCAATTTGGACTAGTCTAAAATTTTGTCGTTGGGTAAAGAGTTAAAAAACTCTTTTCAAGATGACAAAAACTGTAGACTTGTCAGACTACTAAGTCGGACGACAAGTTAAATGCGACTTAAATATATTGGTTTGTACATGAAATGTAAAACCATTTCCCACAATGTTTTCAATAGCCTTCTTCCTCAAAGCAATACAAAATTGGGATCATTCGGTAAAAAACCTGAACCCCTAAACCATGATGAATTCATAGCCAAAACATTTAAATATAAATATCCAACCTGCTTGGTCCACACCTTCTCCTGTTATACTGGATAAAATATGTGATCCTTCCCTAGCCAGTTGTTCAACAGGGGCCATGGTAACCCGTTTTTTAAGATGATTATGTTCTTCTAGTCTTGCCTGAGCTTCGTTGAGGTCAGAGGGTAGATCTGGACTTGTCAGTATACTACTGAGTTCATCTAGTTTGTCTAATAGATCCAAGGCTTTCCAAATGAACTCTTCAAGCATCTAAAAATAGAATCTATTTGCTCTGTAACTTGTAAAGGATCTAATAGTATCGGCTAGTTTTAGACTTGTCAAAATTTTTTTTGCAGAATGCCAGTTTTACCCTTTAGAACACAATCCCGACTTTTAATGACCCTGAGAAGGAACCTTTTGAAAACATTGTGAGAAAAGGAGAAAATGCTGGTAACCAGCATTTTCTCCTTTTTTTCACAGTTTTTTCTTCCCTTCCCAAAGCAAATTTAAATTTTAAAGACACACTAATTTTGTCGTCTGCAAATGCTTTCAATTGCAACCAGTCTAAAATTTTGTCGTTCGGTAAAGAGTAAATATGCCTCAAGTAATAGTATTTGTTGATGAAAGGGTAACGGAGAAAATGCTGGCTCCCAGTCTAAAACTCTGTTTTCTGGTAAGAGATAAGGTATCTTAACTCTTTACCAAATGACAAAAAATTAGACTGGTCCAAATTGAAAGCATTTGCAGACGACAAAATAAATGTGATTGAAAAAATGAATTTTGTTTTGGGAAGGGTAGAAAACATTGTGGGAAAAGAAGAAAATGCTGGTTACCAGCATTTTCTCCTTTTCCCACAAGGTTTTCAAAAGGCTTCTTTAACAGGGTCGTTAAAAGTTGGGATTGTGTGGTAGAGTTAAACATTATCCCTGCGAAAAGAAATGAAACTTTCAAATCAATAGTATAAACCCAAAGTTTCCTACTTCAAAGGTATTTTTGGAGAAAAGATATCTCCCTATCTGACAGTGCAGATCCAAGATCAGACTGCATGTTCTGTGCAGTCTGATCTTGATCTACACTGTTCCTAAAGGTCAGTGAGTTGCAATTAGCAGCCTTAGGATTAAATCTTTACCAAACAATCCCTTTGAGATAGCAGCCATTTGAAAACATTGTGAGGATAGGAGAAAATGTTGGTTACCAGCATTTTTACTTTATCACACAACAGTATCTTCCCTGAAAGAGAACTGGGGTTTGTTTACACCAATTTCCAGTCTGTGGCCCGCAGATGCCTTCAAATTTGGAAAGTCTAAAATTTGCCGTTTAGGAAAGGATGAACCCTTTGCCAAACAATCCAGGGTTTTTATGACCCTGGGGAAAAAAGTTTTGAAAACATTGTGGATCAAGGAGACAATGCTGGTAGTCTCTATCAAAGATCTTAAGCCCATTTGCACCAATTTTGAATCTGTTGTCTGCAGATGTTTTGAATTTGAAAGAGTCTGAAATTTTGTCATTTGAGAAAGGGTTAAATGGTTGAAAATTTATCTTTTACTCTTTACCAAACAACAAAGTTTTAGACTTGTCAAAACTGAAAGCATACATAGACAAGAAATTACATGCAACTCAAATTAAGGGATTTACCTTTGAAAAGGTAAAAAACATTGTGAGGAAAGGAAAAAATGCAAGTCACTGGTATTTTCTCATTTTCCCACAATGTTTTCAATAGCCTTTCTCTTTAGAATCATTAAACACAAGCTTGTTTGGTAAAGAGTTTAAATCAAAAGCATAATAATAGATTGGGTGCAGAATTTTCTCATTTACCCGAAATGTTTTTTCACGTCTTCAGCCTCAGTTGTGTAAAACTTGAGATTACATCATAGAGAATTGAATAAAAGATAATCTCATAGTAAATTTATTCCAAATATTTCTACAAACCAGTCTGAGCTGTATCCACTGCTCATGGTCGTATTCCAGGGTACCATCAAACTCTCGGGTCAGCTGATTGGGTTCTATAGCCTTTGATAGATTGTCTACAGATATCATATGGGTCTGGAAAACATACAGAACAACAATTTAGTTTAAACTTACTCATTTTAGATCTATTGGGAACAATCTTCTTCAAACAGGATGAATCAACTTGGATGATAGCTGTCTGGAAACCTTCACTCTTTACCAAAATTTTGGGATTGTCCAAATTGAAAGCATTTGCAGACGACAAAATAAATATGACTCAAAAATTGATATTTCTTTTTGGTAGGGTAGAAAATACTGTGGGAAAAGCAGAAAATGCTGGCGACCAGCATTTTCTCCTTTCCCCACATTGTTTTCAACAACTTTCTTTTTCAGTGTTGTTAAAACTCTGGTAAAGAGTTATAAAGTATTTGCGTCATTGTGTGGTGAGTTCCAAAGGTTGACAACAGTGTTCAGGCCTCTACTGTGAGAAGCCAAATATGCAAAATGTGCAATCTTGGGCCATTCTCACCAACCAATCTTCATTTCATTTTAAGTCTACTTCCAGATTTAGAATACAACTTCTGGTTTGGCTAAACCAGACTGTTTTGACTGGCTAAACCATATTGATTGGATAAAACCATACGGTGTAGCCAATCAATATGGTTTAGCCAATCAAAAGTTGTGTTACTTCCAAATTTAAAAAGGACACTTACAAATCTTATCACATAACCCCCTTTGTTTTTAGTGTAACATACCGGTACTCATTACAAACTGTTTTCTATTACACACATTATGAGATATGCATCTTGTGATACCATACATGGTGTCATTCTATACTTCTTTCAGAGAAGTGAACCAGTCTTATTCATGGAAATAACAGCATATACATGCATGGTTTTGCATATTCTGACTGGTAAATCATGAAATATGAATATGTTGTAAAAAAGAATCTGACATTCATTGGCTTTTGAGATTTTTTTTTCTAAACTCATCTACGACAATATTCTTAAGCTCACCAGAGGCTCACTTAAAAACATTTTTCATGAAATCATTAATAAAATCTTATTTCAAATGCCACCTGATGTCAAATCCTATATTTCCACTACAAATTTGTTTCAAAAGATAATGGTTTAATCAACTGTTGGAATTTCTGCTATATACTCTTATGAAACATTTCATACTGGTACTTACATAAACCTACATGAAGGAACAAAAGAGCTGTAAGACTGCATTATTATCAAAAGATTTAGAATTTGGACCATTACATGTCATCCTTTACAAGAGAATTCTGTATTTTTACACCTTGAAGAAAAGGGCCTCTTGAAAACATTGTGAGAAAGAAAGACAAAATGCTGGTAACCTGCATTTTGTCCTTTTCCCAAAATGCTTTCTACCCTTTCAATGACAAATCCCGTCATTTTAGCTAGATATATTCAAATATAGAAAAATCTGTAATATATTCATTCAAATTTACCCCAAAATATATCAAACTCAGGACTTTTTAGCGTCGGCCTCCTAACCATAAGGTCCTGAGTTTGATACCCGGAGGCAAGTGTTAACTTTGGGACTGTTCACTGGCCCACACATTAGTATAATGGTGTAGTTACAGGGAGCTGAATCAAGAGAGGTTAGTATATAAGTTGTAAGAACTTGTTTCTAAATCAATGTAAAATAAATATGTTCAAACTTAGTATATTTAATTAACTGTCTACAAATGCTTTCAATTTGTACTAATCTACAATTCTGTCCTCTGACACTGAGTTATTGTCTAGTTAAAACATTAAAGTTTCTACATGTAATTCCATCTTACCTCAAAATTGTACTTAGAGCTTCCAAGACTAGTTCTTTGTTTTTCCCAGAATTTCTCAGGTTTAATGATAAAAGCAATATTTATGTTGCCCGGGAAACACTCCTGTAAAATGAAAAAAAAAAAACAGTATAAAATTTATTTTAATAAGACTGTCCTCTCCTCAGAACCATTCAAAAATCAATTTGAAAGCTTTGCTTGCTTGAAGACAAAGATCACTGTCTGTATTCACCAGCCATTCTTTATCATATTTTTACTCTAATTCTAGACTGAGAAAGTAACTTAACTTCTGATTGGCGAAACCATATGGTTTAACCAATCAGAAAGTGTGTTACTTTCAAATTTAGAAAATTCTTGAGAACACTATTAAGAATGTTCTTAAGACTTAACCATACAATCCAGAGTTTTTACAAACCCCTGTAGGAAGGCTTTCGAAAACATCAGCATTTTCTTCTTTTCCCACAATGTTTTCTACCCGTAGAAAGACAAATGATATGTTTTGAGTAGCATTTAATTTTCGTCTGCAAATGCTTGCAATTTAAACCAGGCTGAAACTTTGTCGTGTGGTAAAGAGTTTACGAATGGTTGGTAAAAATGGATCCAGAGTTATGTTTTGTAAAGTGTTAAACCTTTACCAGATGACAAAATTTTAGCCTTGTCGAAATTGAAAGCATTTGCAGACGACAATTTCAAAGTGGCTCAAATGGTGCAACTTTTCTTTGACAGGGTAGAAAACATTGTGGGAAAAGGAGAAAATGCTGGTTACCATAATGTGGACTGTATTGAGTAAACAATACTATGTCATCAAATGGCTGCTTTTCCTAAATTAATAACTAGATTTTCTTCATTCTAAATAGAGTTCAATCCCTTTATGATACAAACAATCTTTGCAAGTTTAAAAAGAATTTATTAAAAAATGGAACTTAACTGTGTAAACAAGAAAAGTTAATTTCCAACTTTAAATGGCTCCTTTTCAAATACTGATGGTCAATGTTGTTTTTTTTAATAGGGTTCAAGCTATTGGTAATATAAAGCAACTGTGCAAGTTTCAAGAAAATTCAACCTCAAATGCCGACATTATCACATAAACAAGAGTTGTAAATTTTTTTCAAATATAATTGGCTACTTTTCCCATACTGACTGTTGAATGTTTTTCAAAATCAATAGGGTTAAAGCTATTGATAATACAAAGCAAATGTGCAAGTTTCATGAAAATCCGATTACAAATGCAGACTTTATCATGTAATAAAGAAACTGAAATTTTGAACTTTAAATGGCTACTTTTCCCACACTGATTGTCAGATCTTTTTCAAAATCAATAGGTTCAAGCCATTGAACAAACAGTGCAAGTTTCACAAAAATCGGACTTAAATGCAGACTTTATTGCATAAACAAGAAATTGACATATTGAACATTAAATGGCTACTTTTCGCACACTGAGTGTCAGATTTTTTTCAAAATCAATATAGGATTCAAGCCATTGATGAGATAAACAAACTGTGCAAGTTTCACGAAAATCTGACCCCAAATACAGACTTTGTCGCGTAAACAAGAAATTGAAATTTTGAACTTTAAATGGCTACTTTACCCACGCTGATTGTCAGATTTTTTTTTCAAAATCAACAGGGTTTACGCTATTGATGAGATAAACAAACTGTGCAAGTTTCATGAAAATCCGACAACAAATGAAGACTTTATCGCCTAAACAAGAAAAAGACTAACAGACGGACAGATGACGGAAACCACGCTATGACATAAGCTCTGCTGGCTTACAGCCAGTAGAGCTAAACATCACTTGAATTAAACAATACAAATGTATTTAATTTTTTCATAACCATAGCTTTTGATGACAATGTGGATCAAGATCAGACTGCACAGAACATGCATTCTGATCTTGGATCTACAGTATCAACTAACACAAAGCTAAGACAATAGTCATCGTCAATAGCAGTGGAAATTTACTATTAGAACTCAGGGAAAAGGTGGAATTTATTAAGTTGGCGAGAAAGAGTTTATAATAAACCCTCCTGCCAGGCAACATGAAATATTTAACATTGGTGTTATGTCACTGTTAGCTGGTTGATTTTCATTTATTTATCATCACCACTGTTTGCCCCTATTGGCAATGCTCCCAGAAAGCTGTTAGCTTTGTTATGGGTGATAGTAGAGGATACAGGATGAAACCGATCCTAGGCTTCACCCAGTTCATTTACGAGCTCGGTGTACAGCGTCACCACATGGGGTCTTGGTTTAACATCTCATCCAAAGGAACTTTAGTAATTTCTGGTAGCTAGCCATGGGGATCAAAACCACACCCTAAAGTGGCCTGAGATTTGACATTCATAAGCCTCATGGTCTACCACCTGAGCAACTGGGGCCGGTCAAGGTATGTCATCTTTTATTATTGGTGTTATTTCATATACTAGTTTGAAGTACATATACCTGTAAGGCCTTCAAGATTGGCTTAACAATCTGCCAGGTGGATCCCCTCATGTCCAATATAACTGTGAACCCTTTCTCTCGCACATCATCACTGAAAGGAAAAAAAGAAGATATGTCAGTGTATTATTCATAATTTTTATCCTAACTCTTTACTTAGATGGTAAGACTTTTGGGCTATCAGCATTTTCTCCTTTTTCCACAGTGTTTTCAAAAATTCTCCGAGGGTTATAAAACACGGGATTTTGAGGTAACTCAGTAACTTTTTGCAAAATCAACATGGCATACGCTGCTACTGCTGTTTACTATAGATCAAGTTTGGACAAAACAGAACTTACAGTATGATCTTGGAACCAAACGGTAAATGGATTTTATTCTGGCCAAAACACTTTTAAATATTTACCATACACTACCACGTTTTAACAGCCCTTGGGAAATAAACCTTTTGAAAATTTTGTTGGTATAGGAGAAAATGCTGGTTACCAGCATTTTTTCCTTTACCGACCAGTCCCAGGAGCTGGCCAATTGGCCAATTGTAACCCCAAACTCTGTCAAAAACGGGCCATGCCGTGTTAGGGCAAAATAAAACGAAATGTGTACTGGTTGAATCACTTGTGTAAACCTACCTTTATCAGATCTTCACGCTGTAAAATATTTTAACAGCTTTTGTTGTAATGACATTTTTTTCTGCAGCAGACGCCATTACCTACGAGAATTACACGTTTAATTTGCGGCTCGATTTTTCAGCTTTCATTTGCCCCCAAAAAATGTTTTTAACAATAACTGCGCATCATAATATGATCAAATGATTTTAATTTCTTATTGAAAATTAATTACCAGACGTCCTGTACACGTGGTAGATTTTGACACCTTAAAAAAATCGTACCGAAAATTATTCAGACAGACGAGGGAGCCGCAAAATATGTATAGTAAAAATGTTTGGTACCCCGCTCTATGTTGAGGACAAAGCATGGTACCTACTTACGAGGAAAACTACTTTCGTACTGTTTGTTTGGCATGCAATACGAAATGCTATCTAATTTGTACGTGCAGTTTACATAATTACTTTCCTTTCTGTACGTGCATACTTTTGACAGTGCGTGCATGCACGTAAGCACAAAAAATTTGTACGCGCGGAGTAGAATTTATACGTGAATTACGTACTGCAATACCTCATTGGGCACCCCGAAAGAGTTAATCCATATTGAACTGCGGTACTTCATAAGCTTTCTGTTCTAAATTTATGTTAGGAAGTGATGCACCAACATCATTGTGAATCTTTTGGAACAGACAGCAAGAGGGTCATATGGCCCTGTATCGCTCCACTGACTAATAAAAGTAACAGCCATAAATGGTATAGACAGAGAAATTAATCTGTAAAAAGCCTGCACTGCAATAAGAGAAAAAAAAGCCAAGCAAAAATCCCAACTTTTTTAGCATGTGAAGGTGATATCATTGAATATTAATACTTTAGCCAGTGACGCTGACAAACCAAGCAAGCTGACACAAACCTGGGTACGCTTGCTAGATATGTCATAAGGCGGCGCAGATCTTCATACTTCAAGCGTTCAGGATGTGTATGTGATGGGAAAGTCAGGATTGGTCCACCTCTCTTGTCCCGCCCACCTGAAATAGGTAATGGAACATTTAAGCCATGCTCTGTGAAAAGGAGATTTAATGCATCTGCAAAAAGTATCGACCTAGATCAACCTGCCTAGTCAAGGAAGACTAATGATAGTCAACTACTCTCATCACTGTACACCGTTTCAATTCCAATGATGTGGGAAAGCAGCCAGAGGCTTAAAAGAGTTTTGTGCAAAGTACAGTGAAAAGAATCACAAGAAACCAATTGATTGGCACTCTAGGGCTTTGTGATATTGATGAAATAATATTCATAACAGCGTTCCTTAATGAACCAACAAATGGTTCACTCACAGCATAGGATTTACTGAATAACCAATGTCATAATGAATCCCAAAATACTTCCTTTATCCCTTTACCTGGTCTGTGGTACAGAATGACTCACACCTGAGGTGAGCATCTTAACTCTTTGCCAGACGACAGAATTTTAGACTCATCCAATTTGAAACCCGACACAGAATTTGCCTCAAATTATGGAATTTGTCTTTAAGAGGTAGATAACACTGTTGGAAACGGAATGCTGGTAAACACTGTTTTCTCCTTCACCAACACAGTTTTCAAGACTTCTTTCTCAGGGTCATTGAAATATGGGGCTATTTAACAACAGGGCCATGATGGCCCTGTATCGCTCCACTGGCTAATATGTAAAAACCATACACACCAAACATTACAATTCTAGGCTTAAAGGCTTCTAACAAGAAGACTGATAAAGTTTCTTTATAAAAGCCCACATGAAAATTGTGACCCCAGGGCGAGTCCATTTTTTACCTATGATTACGATTTCAAGCTATAATTATGAGCTATAGTTAATTGAATCCTGGTTGAGGTCAACAAGATATAACTACACACCATGTAATATAGGACTAGGCTGTATGGTTATAAACAAGATTTTCAGTTTCCTTAATAAACCATGAGGAGGTTTAATTCAATTTGAACAATAGCTAAATTTTGAACAAATTCAGAAGAGATCCACTAGATGAAGCTTTATGCCAAATTTGGTAGCCCTAGGCCTTACAGCTAAAAACAAGAAGATTTTTAAAGATTTTTTACTATTAAATTCCTTGTAACACTTGTGACCCCTGGGACAGGGCCAATTTTGACCCAAGGGCTATAATTCGTAGAATCTTAGTAGAGGTCAATTAGGTGACGCTTCATACCAAATTTAGTGGCCGTAGGCCATATGGTTTAAAACCAGAATATTTTCAAAGTTTTCCCTGTATATGCCCTTGTAAAAATTTTGACCCCCGGGGCAGGCTCAATTTTGGCCCCAGGGCTATAATTTGAAGAAATTAAGTAGAAGTCCCATCAGATGAAGCTACTTGCTAAATTTGGTAGCTCTGGGCCATATGGTTTAGAACACGAAGATATTTAAAATTTTCACTATATAAACCTATGTAAAACTTGTGACCCCAAGGGCAGGGCCAATTTTGACCCCGGGGCTATAATTTGAAGAGTTTTTGTAGAGGTCTATTAGATGAATGTACATGCGAAATTCGGTAACCCTAGGCCTTATGGTTTTGGACAAGAAGATTTTTAAAGATTTCCAATATTTTTCAGTTTTGTTGCCATGGCAACCACAGTTTTGATAGGAATCAAATTCTTTGAAGACTTTCTGAAGAGGGCCATGCCAGGATCATTTCTGTGAAGTTTCATTAAAATCCGATGGGTAGTTCCAGAGAAGATGTTTGAAATAAGTCATAGCATGCATGGACACACAACGGACACAAGGCCATAACATAAGCCCGCTGGCCTTTGGCCAGTGGAGCTAATAAAGGTTTAACCTTTTATCACACACAATCCCCAGTTTTAACAACCTTCAGAAAGACCCTTTTGAAAGGATTCTGGGAAAAGAAAAACATGCTGGTTACCATCATTTTCTCCTTTTCCAACGATGTTTTCAACCCTTCATTAAGCAAACTGCAATTTTTGAGTTCCATTTATTTTTTCAGTCTGCAAATGCTTTCAATTTGGACTATCATAAAATTTTGTCATTTAGTAAAAGGTTAGCCTCACAGCCACCCTATCCCCTTCTAGGCCAGTATGACTGTTACTAACCTGACAGATAAGAGACCCTTTCTCGTAAGATAGGCACAATATCTGCTGCTTTGAGTCCCTCTGTTCTACGGCCTCCTGTAAATAGAAACCAAATCCTGTTTTACCACCTGAATCAACCCAGTACCATAAATCCTGTCTTTTAACCCTTTACCAGACAACAAAATTTTAGACTTGTCCAAAATGAAAGCATTTGCAGACGACAATTTCAATGTGGCTCAAATGGAGCAATTTTTCTTTGATAGGGTAGAAAACCTTGTGGGAAAAGGAGAAAATGCTGGTTACCAGCATTTTCTCCTTTTCCCACAATGTTTTCAAAAGGCTTCTTTCCCAGAGGCATCAAAAGGCGTCATTGTGCGGTAAAGGGTTAATGACCTAGAAGGAGAAACCTTTCAAAAACATTGTGGGAAAAGGAGAAAATGCTAGTAACCAGCATCTTCTCCTTTTCTAATGATGTTTTCTACCCTTTGAATGACATTAGAAAACACTGTAAATGATGAAGAAATTTTTCATACTCGGCAGTTTCTCAATTTGCAGCAATATTTTTCATTGTATTCAGGTATTTATAATTTAACCCTTTTGTTCTCAAGCGCGCTTTCAAGCAAGCTTCTATATTTACACCAGATCTACATGTATTACCATAACAGACAATTTTAATTAGTAAACTTGTACTACAACACTCTGTAACTGGAAGTTCATGTTCCAGTAAACTAGGCATGTCAAAAACAAAACAAATCAAAGTGCTGTAAGCACTGTAATCGGTCGACACTGAATAACTACAGTGGTTTTAAATCACAAATCAAATGGTAGATGCTTGAACTATGTATGGGACAAAAAATCCTACACCGTTACCAATGAGCCTTGTAGGAGCTCCCCCTTTTTTTAAACTGTCTTTTACAAATTAGTAGCCTAACGATTGGTTAAAATATAGGCTACGTTTGCCAGCCGACAGCAATAGAACGTAGGAAATATGTGACAATTCTGATTAGCAATACCCATTATCAAGTTTTAGATATTACTTATCATGAACAGCAGTACCTTCCAATCCTTTAAAAGAGTGAAAAAATACAAATATTTTGAACTGTATTGTAACATATAAAAGCTGTATAAAAATATGCCTGCATTATAACTTGTTTACTTTGGGCTGCTTTTGGGCCTTTGATTTTTCCATTTTTAACAAGACATCGTATTCATATTGACAAACTGTCCTACCTATTTTTAGCGGGCCAAATCGTCTAGTCCAAACGTCTGCTGGCAAATTTCTCCTACATTATACTTTCAAAGAATGTAGATACCCAACTGTCAACTCTTTACCAAATGATAAAATTTTAGACTTGTCCAAATCAAAAGCATTTGCACGTGAAAAATTGAAGGTAGACCAAATGATGATATGAATCGGTGAAAGAGTGAAAAAAACTTGGGAAAAAGGAGAAAATGGTAACCTGTATTTTCCCCTTTTCTCACAATGTTTTCAACTTCTTTCTCATGGCATTAAAAAAGGAGAGTTTGGTTATGAGTTGAAACACTCAGTCAATTGACTAGCCTTTTACAGCCAGGAAAATAATATCAAACATTAGGCCACAATTTCATGGTCGTTTTTTCCCCATATACATCCCAAATAAACAATTAGATCTAGGATATGAATGTCTGTGGTATTGAAAATTGCATTGTGTTCAAAGGAAAGTCTGATCTTTATCTTTCATTGTCTTCAAAAGCGATTTTACTTTGTTCATAGCCAACAAAGGTCATTGTATTTGAGTCATTCTAATCAGCAAGAGCCGTAGCCTTGATCTCTTTATCTGAAATGTGGAAAGGCTGAGAATCGACCAATATGGAATAGCTAATGAGACAAACATGTTGCTGACATTTAAAGTGTTAAATTGTTAAAATAGACATGTTAAGCTTGGAAAAGCAGCCTAAATATTGCAGGACCATCGCTGTCTTGAGCAGAATAACTCGGAAAATTGGCATGACAGATTCAAGATCTGACTGCATGTTCTGAGCAGTCTGGTCTGAATCTGCACTCTCTGCAAAGACTTTTTCCCTGGTCTGTTGATTCAGATATGGAGAATATAACACTAAGTGAGCTTATTCATGTTACAGTTTCAGACTTTTTTATCCTCAATGAAAAGGTTCTATTTGACAAAATTTTGAAAATCTTTCAAATTGGTGAAAAACGTTGTGGAAAAAAGAGAACATGCTGAATACATGCAGTTTCTCCAACTATAGTTTCAAAGCCTCACAGGATTGTTTGGTCAAGGGTTAACAGACTGATTCAAATCTGTAGAAACTCACCAAGAAGAAGCATGTTAGTGACTGTGTAAAATGTTAGTGCCATGGCCAGAAGGAGAGGAAGACGGGCTGTGAAAACAATTTAACCCTTACCCTGCTAAAACATAGAAATGAAATTTCAAACCGGTAGTAAAACCCAAATAATTCTATGTCAAACTTATTCTTTTTTGGAAAAAGAAATATCTCCTTAGCCGACAGTATAGATCCAAGATCAGACTACACATTCTGTGCAGTCTGATCTTAATCTATACTATCTGCAAAAGGTCAGTGAGTCGCACTTAGCAGCCTAGGGGTTAATACATCATACAATGAAAGATGCGTAATCATTCAGTATTGTGAATGGACAGTCTGGGTACTAAGGTTACACACGGTGAATCGCCAATCCATTCTGAAAATGTTTATGTAATGGCCTCTCCGCGAAGGCCATAACCTTTACACAACTGTATACCCTTTGTCCCCACAGCTTCAAGCGCTTCGCCTTACATATACGATCCCTGCATTAAACGACCTATGGCCGGTTACTATTTTAAACTTACGAGTTTCATTTACATCAGTTTTCTCTTTGGCAGAGCAATCTAAATTTTCAAATTCTTTTCAAGCAATGTTTCCTTACAAACTCCTTTCTGTTGCAATTTTATTCCTCTCAAGACCAAAATGACCTATCATCTTTTCAACACCTGCTACATATACGGAGAGCACTCGCCACAACTCGGCCGATCCCGTAACTACGTATAACTATCAACGGATCACTCGAAATTTGCCGAGTGATATGGACAGCAGACGACTGCAAGATGTGTTCACATCACCCGATACACTTGATTCGCACTCGTTTCATTCCTAAAGTTGGTGCTAATCACTGACCCTATTTCTTACAATCGTGTTGAAAGTAAACTGCTCCAGCTTTTACTGGCCAAAGATTTTGATAATACTGTAATTATGACATACTTCAATAATAAACAAATTGTAACCGCCGTTTATTACATAATTTAAAAGTTATTACGGGATCACTTGACATTACTTAACGCCTGTTTACTGCCAATTACTATTCCTGCGCTTATCTGGGTCAAAAGTGCGGTTATCTGGGTCAAAAGTAGTTTTTGTAATAAGGTCATCACAGCAGGTATGAGCGTTAAAACGCTGTAAGTAAAAGCTGTTACGAGTTGCAGTTACATCAGTTTGCCCTGAGCGGACGAGTTGCCATCTCTCTAATCGGTCTACCGACCGATTAAAAATCAATCTTTTGAGGTTTTTTCAATGTAAATAATGACTCGAAGGGTGAGCTATTATAAATATTCCTAAAATAATGCTGATAATGAGAGAGTTAACTAATAAAAGATGCTTTCCAAGACATCTTCTGAAAATCTGTTTCCCTTAACTCTTTATCAAACTACAAAATTTAATTCTAGACTGACCCAAATTGAAATCATTTGCAAACCACAATTAAATGTTGCTCAAATGATGGCAGTGGTCTATAAAAGAGAAAAAAAATTGTGGGCAATAGAGAAAATACTGGTAACCAGCATTTTCTCCTTTTTCCATGATGTTTTCAAAAGCTTTCTTTTTCAGGGATGTTAAAACTTAGATCATTTGTTTTCACACAATACCCGTAAGTAAGTAAGTAAGTAAATTTTTTATTATAGTGACATGTGTTATACAATTACATGCAAGTTTACAAATACATGATATAGAAATTTCAAAACATGGCCCCATGGGCCTGTATGTCACCTAGATGATAAATGGAGCATAAATAGAAAATGAATGGTGGATTACTGAAAAATACTGAATTAGATCGAAGCAAACAAACAAACGAACAAACGAATGAATGAATGAATGAATGTTGGCTGGCTGTGGTTAAATTGAAGGATGATAGTTGACAAGGTTAAGTACACACGAACAAGAAGGATAAAGTAGAATGTAGCTCTAAAGCAAAGATATTAACAAAATGGACAATAATATTATAATTATTTTGTCCAGTAGAACTGACAAACATTTCTAGTTTAACCCCTGTTTTTGTGCTTGATAGTGGTGAAGTGGTTCAGCCTTTGCCTCTAATGTTAGAAAAGGGACACACTGCCCAAAGTTTGATCTTGGTCTACATTTATGATTGAAAGATACTATAAAGTTTAGCTTCTGCATAAAGAAGGGAAGCAAAAATTTTTTATGCCTTAAAGAGCCTTAAACAACTATAATTGCTTTTGCGGCCAGGATAGATCAAGATCAAAAAGTGCATTCTGGTCCTTGATCTACACCGTTCATTTGCTGTGCAATTTTGGCCCTAAGCACCCTTGGGTGTTTTTTCCATTATGAATGTTTCTGTTTTGTTTATCTGGCGCTTTAAGGGTTAATATGCTTAGTGCTTTAATTTATTGAACAGAACTAATTTTCAGTAGTTTTCATGGCTGTTTCAACCAAAATTAATAAACAGTATAGATCCACAATCAGACTGCACATTCTGTGCAGCCTAGTCTTCAGTCTGCATTATCTTCAAAAGCACCTGCTGTTGTCTCTTCCTTGCTAAGAGTTAACTCTTTACCACACAAGAAAAATTTAGCCTAGTCCAAATTGAAAGCATTTGCAGACGACAATTTAAATGTGACTAAAGTAATGGAATTTGTCTTTGATAGGGTAGTAAACATTGTGGGAAAAGGAGAAAATGCTGGTTTCCAGCATTTTCACCTTTTCCCACCATGTTTTTAGTAGGCTTCTTCCTCAGGGTCATTAAAAGTCGGGACTGTGTGGTAAAGAGTAAACGCTCTACCACACGACAAAACCCTAGACTGATTCACATTGAAAGCATTTACAGACGACACGCTAAATGTGGCTAAAAGCATGGAATTTGTTTTGGCAAGGGTAGAAACATTATGGGAAAAGGAGAAAATGCTGGTTACCAGCATTTTCTCCTTTTCCCACAATGTTTTCAAAAGGCTTCCTTTTATGGGTAGCTAAAACTCAGGATCGTTTTGTTAAGGGTTACTCTTTCATAGATGAACCCGGGTTTAATTGCTCATGTTGGCGCTCTTGGTCAAGATCAGACCATGGAGTAAATCTGAAATTTGGCTTTGGGAATGGCAGAAAACATAGTGGGAAAAGAACAAATGCTGGTTACCAGCATTTTCTCCTTTTCCCACAATGTTTTCAAAGACCTTCTTCCTCAAGGCTGTTCAAAAACCCCTGTTTTTTTTTTTGGAAAGGCTTGACTCTATACAAAACAACAAAATTTTAGACATGTCAAAATTGAAAGCATTTGCCGACGACAAGATGTGACTCAAAAATTGAAATTTCTTTCCGGTAGGGTTGAAAACATTCTGAGAAAAGGAGAAAATGCTGGTCATCAGCATTTTCTTCATTTCCACAATGTTTTCAAAGGTCTTCTTCCTAAAGGTTGTTTGAAAACCTGGATTTTGTGGTAAAGAGTTCATTATCCTCTTATCAATTTTCAGATGATTCATTTGTGACTCAAGCTCGAAATGTCTATCATGGAGGTAACAGCAAAAAAATCTCCTTTATTCATTCTCTAACAAAAAATTACAGGTACAACAGCTTTGGCTGAGAGGGGGGAGGTAGAGAGGGAGGGAGGGAGAGACAAACAGATAAAGACAAAGATAGAGAGACAGACAGAGAGACAGAGACAGACAGATAAGACAGAGAGGCACATAGACAGACTGAGGAAGAGAGAGCCTGCAAACCAGCAAATAGTTAATTCAAATTATCTGATACCAATTCCAATTGTTTGAAAAGGGATGAAATACCTGTTTTAATTGATTGGAAGGTGTTTCACAGCACTTTCAACATTATTTCAGACATATAAGTGTAATAAATATGTAAGATCTTTAAGCTGGTTAAAATCTCATCATACCAGATATTGTATATCCAAGATCAGAATACATGTTCTGTGCAGTCTGATCCTAATCTAAACTGGCAGAAAATAATGCATTGACTGAAAACATTGTGGTAAAAGGAGAAAATGCTGGTTACCAGCATGTTCTCCTTTTCCCACAATGTTTTCAAAGGCCCTCATCCTCAAAGGCATTAAAGGTCAGAACCTTTTGATTAAGGGTTTAACTTTGTACCAAATGACAAAATTTTTGACAAGTCCAAATTGAAAGTGTATGCAGACAATAAATAATGTTGCACAAATGCCTGTGTCTGGAAGGACAGACAACATTGTGGTTAAGAAAAAAAGAAAATGCTGGTTTCTAGCATTTCCATCTTTTCCAACATTTTCTTCCAAACCCTTCTTACCTCAGAGTCAAGGAAAAAAAACAAGCTATGATCCTTTTGTAAAGGGTTTAACTCCTTACCTCATGGCAAAAATGCAATCTTGACCAAATTTACAGACAAATCAAATGTAGTTCAAATGGTTGAGAGTGTCTTTGATAGGGTAGAAAACATTCTGTTGTTTTCAAAAGCCTTCTCTTTAACTCTTTACCACACAATCACAGGTTTTAATGACCCTGAACAAAAAGCCTTTTGAAAACATTGTGGGAAAAGGAGAAAATGCTAGTAACCAGCATTTTCTCCATTTCTCACAATGTTTTCTAACCTTCCAGAAATAAATTTCAATTTCTGAGTCACATTTATTTTGTCGTCTGCAACTGCTTTCAATTCTGACAAGTGTAAAATTTTGTCGTTTGGTAAAGGGTTAAGGGTCGTTAAAACTTGGGACTGTGTGGTAAAAAAACTTGTTTCGTAAAGGGCTCAATACATGTATGTAGGAAATTATTCGAAATCATCACACTGAGTTTTATCCAAAAATCTCTACAACCGTCTTCAAGGCAGGATGAAAGGATCTTCCATGTGAAAAAAATAGAGCACAAAAAACCAGGTAAATGAAAAAAAAAAAAAATCCCTTGCATAACTCTCAAAGTGCCTTTTCTTATTAGTTGCCTTTGCGACCAGTATAGATCAGGATTAGGCTGCACAAAAAAATGCAGTTTGATCTTTGATCTACACTGTCTGCTTTGCCGAGACATTCTGGTTTTGTTTAACACTGTTTTAACAGCTTAGGTCATATCACAGCTGTCAGTGCATCTAGGCATGCGTTTCCTGGCTTTCTCATCCAAGTACTGACACAACTTTCTTTCCAAGTATCTAACTACTTTTCCCACATGAATCAGAGGTGAGAGGCAAAAAATTGCCTTAAAGAAAGTTTGCCTCAACCAGGTGTCAAACTCACAACCATCAGTGCACAAGTCACTGAGGGTGGGTGAGACATTCTGGGCAAGAGCAAATCTTGAAACTGTAAGTATTTGAGTTCCATTTCTATACTGAAAAATGTCGAGCAATGGTAGCTCTGCCAATTTCTTTCTAAGGATTGATGATAGTCTTTACACCAGGATTCATTCACCTCTCACCGCTAATAATTATTTCAGCAATGATCATGTTTGGGAAGAATATTGTGCAAGGCAAGCAATGGTAAGAGAAAAGCCAGGAAAGCATTGATAGGTGCACTGGCTGCCGCGATATAACTGAAATAATGTTGAAAACAGCGTCAAACACCGAACAAACTAGACTGGAGATGTCTGTTGGGTTTATTCAGCGTTCTTAGGGGGTTACCCCATAATTTCATGCCACCCTAGTTATCCCTTTACCAGACGACAAAATTTCAGCCTTGTCCAAATTGAAAGCATTTGCAGACGACACGCTAAATGTGGCTCAAATGGTGCAACTTTTTATTTGATAGGGTAGAAAACATTGTGGGAAAAGGAGAAAATGCTGGTTACCAGCATTTTCTCCTTTTCCCACAATGTTTTCAAAAGGCTTCTTTCCCAGGGGCATCAAAAGGCGGCATTGTGCAGTAAAGGGTTAAAGTATTTTTTTTTATAAGAATTAGACCTGTGACCTGTAGATTTAATACTGATCAAGGCCTCAACCCAAGTTTAAATGACCATGAAAAATGAGCTCTTAAAAAACACTGTGGGGAAAGGAGAAAATGCTGGTAACCAGCATTTTCTTATTTTCCCTGAATGTTTTCTATCCTTTTACACTCCTTAAATTACAGACAAATTCAATCATTTGAGGCACTTTTAAATTGTCATCTGCAAATGCTTTCTATTTGGACAAGTCTGCTTTTCTGTCTTGTAGTAAAGAGTTCATCACTAGGCTATAAAGGAGCCACAAACTTCTGAAAAAAACTTCTTTCAAGCCACAACCTTCTCAAAAAAAAAATTTGTCCCCTATTTCAAGCCCAACTCAACTACCAGAACTGGGCCATGCAGGACCCCAGAGACATTTGAAAAAAATGCAGACCAAATCAGACTTAACCCTTTCCCAAACAAGCCCTGGTTTTCATGTGTCTGCAGTACAAGTCTTTTGAAAACACTGTGAGAAAAGGAGAAATTGCTCGTAACAAGCAATTTCTCCTTTTCCCACAGTGTTTTCTACCCTTTTTGAGAACTTTCTGCCATTTTCATCAAATTTAAAATTGTCATCTGCAAACTCTTTCAATTTGGACCAGTCTAAAATTTGTTGTTTGGGAAAGGGTTAACTTGCCATGGCTAGGCAGGATCATGATAAACTGTATCCAAATAGAGCACTAGCATCTTGGGGTATAAACAGACAAAAGCCAATTAATAGATAAAGATTACAAGAGAAAATCTCTTAAATGCATCCTCCCAAAAACATGTTTCCCTTGCCTTTACAATTAACCCTTTGCCACACACAAAAAATATAGACTTGTCCAAATTGAAAGTACTTGCAGATGACATTAAATGTGTTACAAATAGTGGAATTTATCTCTGATGGGTAAGAAAACTTTGTGGGAAAAGGAGACAATGCTGGTTACCAGCATTTTCTTCTTTTCCCACCATGTTTTAAAAGGTATTTCCTAAGACTTGGTTGTGAAAACTCAGAATTGTGTGGTAAATGGTTAACTCTTTACCAAACAACAAAATTTTCGACTGGTCCAAATTGAAAGCATTTGCAGACGACAAAAGAAATGTGATTTAAACATTGAAATTTGTTTTGGGAAGGGTAGAAAACACTGTGAGAAAAGGAGAAAATGCTGGTTACCAGCATTTTCTCCCTTACCCACAAGGTTTTTAAAGGGTCTCTTTCACAGGGTCGTTAAAAGTCAGGATCATGTGGTAAAGAGTTAACCCTTTATCAAACAATCACCTTTATGTGACTCTGACGGAAAAAGGCTCTCTTTTTTCATAATGCTTTCTTAATGTGCCTTTCAAAGACAATTTCTATAATTTGAGCCAATTTTGGTTTCAACATGGATGAGTTTAACCCTTGATGCACCTTTAACAACTATAGTTGCCTTTGTGGTCAGTGTAGATCATGATCAGACTGCACAAAACGTGCAGTCTGATCTTTGATCTACACTGTCCACTTTCGTGAGACATTCTCGGAAAAAAGCAACCCTGAAATTGCAGTTATTTGAGTCTTATTTCTAGACTGTAATGTCTGTTTGGTTTATTCAGCGCTTTAACCCTTTACCACACAATCCTGAGTTTTAACTACCATGAGGAAGAAGCCTTTTTTTTCCTAGACTAATTTTGTCACTCCCAAAATGCTTTCAAAATGGTTGAGTCTAAAATTATGTTGTTGGGCACTAGAGTTAACCCCTATCCTACTAAATAAATCTAATAAAACTTTCAAGCCATAAGTAAAAACCCAAATAATTTTATTTCAAACTTATTTTTTGTAGAAAGATATCTATATATCAGACAGTGAAGATCCAAGATCAGACTGCGTGTTCTGTGCAGTCTGATCTTGATCTACATTGTGGTAAATGGCAAGTCGTTCTAAACAGCCAAAGGGTTAAGGGTTAAATCTATATTGGCTGTGGAATCATGTAAGAAAATTCCTTTGCAATCTCAGAAATAAACTGGCCTTTATTCCAACCAATGGCCCATAAACAGTCCATCAATGAGAAAATGCTTCCACACCCCTGAACTGTTTTCAATGAGGAAATTCCTCCTTAGTCATTAAAACAGGGTTACCTCTGGACTTTCTTATACAGTGTGCGGGTGGGGGTCATTCGACCCCTTTCAGGTGTATAAAACATGAGAAACATGTAAATTTTAGGGAATAGTTAGAAATTTTGCAGAGAAACATTAGGGGTTTTATGAAGTTGGTTAATCTGGGATTCCAACTCACAATCCCTTTAGAACATATCAAATCGTTGAAAACACTGGTGTGGCATTTGTCAAAGGAGCCATTGTGTGGAATTAATAATTTGAAAAATAAACAAACAATAATGTGGGATGAACAATCCCAGACGAACAAGCCCAGGGACGAACAAGTTTTGGGACAAACACGGTCAGGAGACAAAGGTTGTATCATTGCACCAATAGAAGGCCATATTGGGTTTAGATATTTTTAATAAAAAAAAGAAATATTCCCATGACTGATGGCCTAATCCAGTTTATTTTAATGTGCCGTTGCTAATTATATATCTGAGTGCTATCAAACCACTTATTTGTCCTAGACAAATTGAGTTTAACTGGGTTTACATCCTTCAGTTTTGCACAAACTATGATACATGATTTTCAAAATACCGTATTGAACTCATAGTGGCATTGTCTTCAACAAATCCACAAAAAATGATAGAACATTCCCCTCCCCACCACTATGCCCGCCCCTCCCCTGCCTATACAATGTATTATATTTAAACCTTTACCACACAGCAAAATCTTAGATCAGCCTAAATTGAAAGGATTTGCAGACAACAAAAATAAATGTGGCTCAACTGATGAAACCCGATTCTAAAATAATAGAAAATATTGAGA
Organism: Tridacna gigas; assembly: GCA_945859785.2. Classification (NCBI taxonomy): domain Eukaryota; kingdom Metazoa; phylum Mollusca; class Bivalvia; order Cardiida; family Cardiidae; genus Tridacna; species Tridacna gigas. The sequence goes on from OX244044.2 coordinate 25,486,690, forward strand.
GAAAAATTAATGCTGGTTACCAGCATTTTCTCCTTTTCCCACAATGTTTTCAAAAGTCTCTTTCTCCATGGTTGCTTAAACTCTGGATGGTGTGGTTAAGGGTTAATAAACTTGATGTTTAGTTGTGCAGTAAGAGAGGCATAACTTTGCAACATAAATCAGCCAACAGAAAATTATGGCCAAACCATGGTTTTCAACCATTATTCACAAACCGTTCTAAATATTGTAAAAATCATTTGTTTCAAACAGATTGCCGACATTTCGTGGAAAACCACATTGGTTGAAACGATCCGGAGCCCTGACCCTTGCCCTAACCCAAACAAATTATGGCTCAAATCTTCCTCCCAGACAGAGCTTTTCATGAAATAAATCTAGGAATTTAGCAATTTGTATTTTAAAACATACATGGATTTCAACGAAACACTCTTTCAACGATTGTCGTGCATCTGGTTCTAACACTAGCAGTGACGAGATTTGCGTTTGAAAGGTAAAAGGACAAAATACGGGAAAAGGAGAAAATGTTGGTTAATGGCATTTTCTCCTTTTCAGATGTTTTCAAAAGCCCCCTTCTTCAAAATGGTGAAAAAAATCTGCACCTTTGGTAAAGGCTAGATAAAAAGCTGAAAAAAAAAACTAAAACTGTTCTATTTGGGCTGAATTCAAATACTTAGTATGCAGAAATATCACACTTTCACAAAGTTTCAACAATTGTAATTTATAGCCTCAGTTTAACATGGGGTTATCAGGTATAGAATGACAAATGATGTACTTTTTTCCTTTTGAACCCTTCAAGCCCTTGCCAAACTTATGTTGCTTACGTGAAAGTGTAGAGTAAGATCAGACATTAAGAGAATGTGCAGTCTGATCATGGAACTATCACAGCTGTCCAATATTTTGTGTAATTATTTCAACTAACACAACCTTGCCACTAAAATAAATGTGACTTTTTGATACATTGAAAGTATCAATAATATTTTACTCTTCACCAAATGATAAAATTTTAAACTGGTCCAAATTGAAAGCATTTGCAGACGACATAATAAATGTGACTGAAAAATTGAAAGTTGTGTTAGAAAGGGTAGAAAACATTGTGGGAAAATGAGAAAATGCTGGTTACCAGCATTTTCTCCTTTTCCCACATTGTTTTCAAAAGCATTCTTCCTCAGAGTCGTTAAAAGTCGGGATTGTGTGGTAAAAAGTTAATTAAGACTAGAATATTTTTTTTAAATTTTCAATATTTTTCAGTTTTGTTGCCATGGCAACCACAGTTTTAACTAGAATCTGGTTCTTTGAAGAAATTCTGAAGTGGGCCATGGCAGGATCATTTCTGTGAAGTTTCATAAAAGTTGGATGGATGGTTTCAGAGATGTTTGAAATAAAAGTAAACGCACGCAGAGACAGACACACAACGGACACAAGGCCATGACATGAGCCTGCTGGCCTTTGGCAAGTGCAGCTAAAAAACTAATCTGGTAAAGAGTTAGGGCAGCCAGTTCACCTATCTATTGGTTCTAGATTTGTTTTTAAACCTTTACCACACAATGACACCTTTTAGCAACCCTGGGAATGAAGTCTTTAGAAAACATTGTGGGAAAAGGAGAAAATGCTGGTAATCAGCATTTTCTCCTTTTCCCACAATGTTTTCTACCCTATCAAAGAAAACTTGCACCATTTGAGCCAGACTGAAATTTTCATCTGCAAATGCTTTCAATTTGGACAAGGCTAAAATTTTGTCTTCTGGTATAGGGTTAACCCTTTCCCAAACAAGCCCTGGTTTTCACATGTCTGCAGTACAAGTCTTTTGAAAACACTGTGGGAAAAGGAGAAATTGCTCGTAACGAGCAATTTCTCCTTTTCCCACAGTGTTTTCTACCATTTTTTAGAACTTTCTGCCATTTTCATCAAATTTAAAATTGTCGTCTGCAAACTCTTTGAATTTGGACCAGTCCAAAATTTGTCGTTTGGGAAAGGGTTAAACAGTAGTAGGCCAAATGCTTATTCCTCCCAACAATTCGTGGTTATCAAACCTTATCTACAGAGCAAAATTTTAGGCAATTCCCAATTCAAGGCAGTAACAGATTTCAAACTAAATCTGGCTCAAATTGTGGGATTTTTCTGTGAAAGGGTAGAAAACATTGTGGAAATGGAGAAAATGCTGGTTACCTGCATTTTCTCCTTTCCTCACGATGTTTTCAAAAGCTTTCTTTATCATGGTTGTTAAAATTCTGATTGAGTGGTGAAGAGTAAACTTCAGAAGTGCAAACAAGTGTAACTTGTGTGAAAATAGATTTTCAAGTTCAGGAAAGGAAAGTTCAGATATCATGTTGGTTACTGGACTGGTACTTTGGCATTTTTTGAATGTTCAGGTTCGAAAACTTAACTCTTTACCAAACGACAAAATTTTAGGCTGGTCCAAATTGAAAGCATTTCGAGGGGTGAATACGAAACTATTCCATCTGCGTTTCGAAAAATTTTACAGGAGAGGGAAAAACACTTCTCATTTCTGTGAAAAGAATAGTTAGATTATCTTGTTTAGATATGTTGTGTTGGGCTGAGTGCATGAATTCAGCACAACATAATTAAACAAGACGATCTAACAACGCTTTTCACGGAATTGAGACTTTTTCCCCTCTACTGTAATATTTTCCAAAATGCAGATGGAATAGTTTCGCATTCACCCCTCGATTTGCAGACGACAACTCAATCGTGGCTCAAAAGTTGAAATTCGATTTGGGAAGAGTATTCTACCTCAGGGTCGTTAAAACTCGGGATTGTGTGGTAAAGGGTTAATACAAAACTTACTACAAGAGTTTTATTCCGTAGACCTTTTAAACTTGTTCAACTCTTTAACTCTTTACCCAACAACAAAATTTTGGACTCGACAAAATTGAAAGCATTTGCAGACAACAAAATAAATGTAACTAAAAAATTGAAATTTGGTTTAGGAAGAGCAGAAAACATTGTGGAAAAAGGAGAAAATACTGGTTACCAGCATTTTCACCTTTTCTCACTATGTTTTCAAAAGTCGTCTTTTCAGGGTTGTTAAAAGTCGGGATTTTGTGGTAAAGGGTTAAGTCACAATGACTATCATCAATCCTCAGAGAGATTTTGGCCTAGCTCAAATCAAACCAGCAATCCCAAGGTTTGAAGCCCAGCATTACACTGAGTGAGCAACGGGGCTTAACCCTTTACCACACAATCCCAAGTTTTAACGACCCTGAGAAAGAAGCCTTTTGAAAACATTGTGGGAAAAGGAGAAAATGCTGGTAACCAGCATTTTCTCCTTTTCCCACAATGTTTCTACCATTCCCAAAACAAATTTAAATTTTTTGGTAACATTTATTTTGTCGTCTGCAAATGCTTTCAATTTGGACCAGTGTAAAATTTTGTCGTTTGGTAAAGGGTTAACATGACTAGTAAGATAAGAGTTTGGAATGCAGGTAGGGTATGATAGGTCTAGTTTATGTCAATATGGGGCATGTCATCCATCCACAGGAAATGACTTCAGCAAACATGCTTCACTGTATAGTATGGCAGAGTGTCACTTGGTTACCATGTGACGACACTCTGCCTTACTATACAGTGAATGGTTAGGGTTCAACCAAATGGTTTTTCAAAAAGAATTATATAAAACAAAAACTTTTATGAATCTTTTAAACTGCAAACTACATTCCTACACATTTTTCTTTTTTCTCAACCCCGAAAAAATCTTTTTTTGATATTCATAATTTTTTGTACGTTTAAAAAGGACAGTATTAACCCTTAAAGGGCCTTTCACGACTAAACGTGCAGCCTGATCTATGATCTACACTGTCCGCTTTGCTTAATCACTGTAGACAAAAGCAACCATGAAATTGCAATTATTTGAGTCGTATTTCTAGGATGAAAATGTCTGATAGGTTTATTTGGCGCTCTAAGGGTTAAATGGATTAGCTCTTTACCACACAATCCAGAGTTTTAATGACCCTGAGAACGAAGGCTTTTGAAAATGTTGTGGGAAAAGGAGAAAATGTTAGTTACCAGCATTTTCTCCTTTTCCCATAATGGTTTCTACTCATCAAAAACAAATTTTAATTTTTGAGCCACATTTATTTTGTTGTCCACAAATGCTTTCAGTTTGGACAAGTCTAAAACTCTGTTCTTTGGTATAGAGTAAACCCTTTACTAGATGACAAAATTTTAGATTTATCCAAACTGAATGTATTTGCAGATGACAAGTTACAGGTGGCTGAAATGACAGTGGAAAATATTGTAGGAAAAAAGAGAAAATGCTGGTTATCAGCATTTTCTCCTTTTCCCACGATGTTCATAAAAGATTTCTTCGTCAGGGTCATTAAAACCCAGGATCATGTTGTTTACAAATGAATTGGGTCATTAAAACCCAGGATTGTGGGGTAAACTGTTAACTCTTTACCAGGTACATAAAACAAATCTTTATTTAGTTGTCCAACTTGAAAGGATTCAATTTTTGCAGAGGATATATCAAATGTGGCCCAAGTGATAAGATTAACTCTTTACCACACAGTCCCGAGTTTTAACGACCCTGTCGAAGAAGCCTTCTGAAAGCATTGTGGGAAAAGGAGAAAATGCTGGTAACCAGCATTTTCTCCTTTTCCTGCAATGTTTTCTGCCCTATCAAAGACAAATTCCATCATTTGAACAACTTTTTAATTGTTGTCTGCAAATGCGTTCAATTTGGACAAGTCTACATTTTTTGTTGTGTGGTAAAGGGTTAAGCTCTGCGGGGGTAGAAAACAATGTGGAAAAAAGAGAAAATGCTGGTGGCTTTTTTCTCCTTTTCCCACAACGCTTTGAGAATCTGGCTAGATTCTCTGGGTCATTACAACACAGGATTGTACAGTACATGGTTCACCCCTTGAGAGCCATAATAAGCGTAACAGAGTTAACTCTTTACCAAACAACAAAATTGCAGACTCTGCAAATTCAAAGCTGTTGCAGACAACAAATTAAGTGTGGCTAAAATGATGAAATTTGTGTCTGATAGGATAGAAAACATTGTGAAGAAAGGAGAAAATGCTGGTAACTAGCATTTTCTTCTTTTTCCACAATGTTTTTAAATCTTTTCTTATTTTGGGTAGCTAAACTTGTGACTGTGTTGTAAAGGGTTAAACATACATTTTGTGACTATAGATAAAACTGGAATTTTTTAAATTGAAAGAATGCCCTTATATAGAATATCTCAGCAACACAACCAATGTAGTTCAGCAATCAGACAGCATAATTTGTGCAGTCTGATCTTGATCTATGCCATCTGCAAGAGCCCCTATTTTCATCAATAATGCTGAAGGGTAGAGAGGAAATCATTAAATAAACAAACCATCTGATAAGATCATTCCTGATACATCTTCAAAATCATATACTTTACTAATGATCTAATATTTTGGCTGGTGTGTGTGGTTTCCATCCCTTGATATGCAATCATGTTATATCTTTCGACACATCACAAACCACTTGCAGTAACTTTTTTTTGTACTGCAGCGGACAACTTTTGAAAACATTGTGACACAAGGATGTTTGATTTGGTTTGTACTGAAGTTTAACGCCATTTTAACATCTCAGGTTATATCATGGAGGTCAGAGTCACTACCATGTGTTTCCTGGCTTTCTCACACCAGTACTGACACAACTTTCTTTCCAAAGCTACTGACTACTTTTCTCACATGCATCAGAGATGATAGGCGAAACAATGCCAGAAAGAAAGTTTGCCTCAACCAGGTATGAAACTCGCAACCACCAGGTCACTAGTCAGATACGCTAACCACTGAGCTAGCCTAGCGGGCAAAGACAAAAGGAGACATAGTTCATAACAAGCACCAGAATGAAAGACACAAAGGAGAAACAAAACATCTAGATTTGTTTTGTGTTTTTACCTCATTTCAGTTACCGGTATATGGCTGTGGCCAGTGTACCTATCTATGCTTTCCTAGATTTTTTTTAATGAAACTTGAAGTTAACACAACATTCTTTCTAACCCTAGGACTGCTTTTCCAATTAAAGTTCCAGCAGTAGCCAAAAGTAAACAATGGGGTATTTACCCTTTACCAAACGACAAAAATTTAGACTAGCCCAAAGTGAAAGCAGTTGCAGATGACAACATGGGACTGAAAAATTGAAATTTGGTTTGGGAAGGGTAGAAAACATTGTGGGAAAAGGAGAAAATGCTGGTTACCAGCATTTTCTCCTTTTCCTACAGTGTTTTTAATAGGCTTCTACCTCAGGGTCGTTAAAATTCTGGACTGTGAGGTAAAGGGTTAAAATGCATCTAAATTTAAATTACACTGCATAAGTACTATGGAAATTATTATGAAGATGACAATCTGTTTAAGTCACAGTTACTGGATGGTTGATCCCTGTTAGTTACTGGCAGGACAATGAATGTTAAAAGCTGGTAAAAAGTAAAAAAAAAATAAAAGAGCGAACTGACATTTTTTATCTAGTGTTAAAATTCATTTCCCTGCCAGTGACTGACAGATCATACAATAAGAAATTGCCATTTTCCGAATAATTTCCTTATTTTGAAATTATATTATTCAAATTCAAGTGTACATGTACTTTACCACCCCCTTTGCTTACTTTTGGCCACAATTGGGCCTTTAATATTGTTGAAATGATGTTCAGTGGTGAAAGAAAATTAAGTCCTTTTGCAATGACTGTTATCAATCCTTGAAAAGCAGTGACCGCTTGGTTTCATGTACATAATCAACTGACCAATTGGGCACAACAGAAACAGAGACTCGGAGAAACAGCATTCTGGTACTTTTCCTAAATTGTTTGGAGAAACCCATCCAGTAAAGAGGTGTAAAAAGTCACATTCATACAAATATTGCAGTAATAAGCAAGTTCATTTCCATTTCTCCAAGCAACTGGGCTTGGCAAATACATTCAAGAAAAAGAAAAATACTTTTCTTGAATTGTATGTAAAATGCCGTCAACTGAAGCAGTGTGAAAGATCAGATTTGAACAATACTGCAGTTATCAATTTATTCCATTTATCTCTGAAATTCCGAAAGGCAAAATGCATTTTTTTCCCCAAAACACATGCCTTGGTGCCCAATCAAAATCATAAGTAGCCCCGGTCAGGTAAACAGGTCAGCCTTATCATGCTGTGGTGCATCTGTTTCTGACTGAATTACATAATTGAGCTATACTCTGTGAAAAGGGGGCTTTATGCATCTGCAAAAAGTGTCTACCCATGTCAGCCTGCGCAGTCCAGGCAGGCTGATCTGAGTCAAAACGTTTTGCCATTGGTCAATTTTCTGCATGTCAAAGGACCGGTCAACCTCATGATTCAGTTGGTTGTTAGACAAAATTGATTTTATGGATCCATAATTATGTGATGACTTGCTTGGTATAATGGATTACACAGAAAGCATCAAACTACCTTTTACCATGGCAAGGCTCATATTCTAACTCTTCATCAGAATCTAATCATCCTGCTTTGCTTTTTAACCTCACTAAATAGGCTTTTAAAATGAAAGCCTATGTTGGAAAAAAAAATTCTGCTTTAACCCTTTACCAGACGATAAAATTTTAGCCTTGTCCAAACTGAAAGCATTTGCAGACGACAATTTCAATGTGGCTCAGATGGTGCAATTTTTCTTTGATCAGGTAGAAAACATTGTGGGAAAAGGTTACCAGCATTTTCTCCTTTTCCCACAATGTTTTCAAAAGGCTTCTTTCCCAGGGGCGTCAAAAGACGTCATTGTGCAGTAAAGGGTTAACTCTTTACCAAACGAAAAAATTCTAGACTGGTCCAAACTGAAAGCAGTTGGAGACGACAAAATACATGTGACTGAAAATTTTAAATTTATTCTGGGAAGGGTAGAAAACATTGTGGGAAAAGGAGAAAATGCTGGTTACCAGCATTTTCTCTTTTTCCCACGTTTTCAAAAGGCGTTTCCTTTCAGGGTCGTTAAAACTCTGGATTGTTTGGTAAAGAGTTAATTTCCTAAACTGATTTTTTAACCTTTCGAAGACATCAAGGGTTTTCTCTAGACTTTCTTACGCAGGGGTCATTTTACCCCCTTCAGATGTATATTAGAAAGCAAACATTTATATTCCAGAGGACATTAGGAACATTTAACTCTTTACCACACAATCCCGAGTTTTCACGACCCTGAGAAAGAAGCCTTTTGAAAACATTGTGGAAAAGGAGAAAATGCTGGTAACCAGTGTTTTCTCCTTTTTTCACAATGTTTTCTACCCTATCAAAGACAAATTCCTTAATTTGAGCCACATTTAAATTGTCGTCTGCAAATGCTTTCAGTTTTGCAGGACTACATTTTTGTCCTCTGGTAGAGAGTTAAGGGGCCAAATTCAAAGAAACAGACTTAACCCTTTACCAAACAACAAAATTTTAGACTGGTCCAAATTGAAAGCATTTGTAGACGACAAAATAAATGTTACCGAAAAAGTGAAGTTTGTTTTGGGAAGGGCAGAAAACATGGTGGGAAAAGGAGAAAATGCTGGTTACCAGCATTTTCTCCTTTTCCCACAAGTTTTCAAAAGGCTTCTTTCTCAGGGTCATTAAAAGGATTGTGTGGTGAAGAGTTAAGGAAGGAAAACTCTGGTGTGTCCCATGTTTTCAAAGTGCCGAAAGTATTTGGGGAGAAAAGGGTTAATAGGCACTAAATTTGGCATATTTTGAATTGAAATTGAGTTGAATTCAGGCCTTATCCTTCTTTACCTTTTTGCCAAATAACTTTTATGACCCTGAAGAAGAGACCTTTTGACAATATTGCTTGTAGTGTGCTGTATTTTCACCTTTTCCCACCATGTTTTCTACCATTTTTATGACATATCTCATGATTTTAAGCAGCATTCAACCTTTTACCAGACAAAATTTTAGCTTGGCCCAATTTAAAAGCATTTGAAGACAACAATTTCAGTGTGGCTCAAATGGTGCGATTTCTCCGTTTGGGTGGAAAACATTGTGGTAAAAGGAGAAAATGCTGGTAGTGGTTACCAGCATTTTCTCATTTTCCCAAAATTGTTTCAAAAGGCTTCTTTTGCAGGGTTGTTAAAAGTCGGGATTGTGTGGTAAAGGGTTAATAAAAGTAACTCTTTACCACACAATCCAGATTATTACCGACTCAAAGGAAGAATAGTTTCGTAAAAATTGATGGAAAAGGAGTCAAAGTCTTAACAAAAAAAAACAACTTTTTTTAGTTGTTGTTTTAACACTTTCTAGTGATAGTATTATTCTCCCCAATAGCCCATTTTCAATATTATAATTTCAAAATAAGGAAAATAATGAAAGGGACTAGAAATTAATCCAATAAGAATATAACAATAGCTAAACACTTTAACGCACAACAATATTTTAACTCTTTACCACACAATCCCGAGTTTTAACGACCCTGGAGAGGAAGGCTTTTGAAGACATGGTGGGAAAATGAGAAAATGCTGTTGACCAGCATTTTCTCCTTTCCCACAATGTTTTCTACCCAGTCAAAGACAAATTTCATCATTTTAAAACACATTGAATTTGTCGTCTGCATATGCTTTGAATTTGGATGGGACTAAAATTCTGTCCGGTAAAGAGTTAAACTGGTCCCAACTGAGAGAGATTTTTGGGTGACTAATTAAATGCCTGTATACCACCTCAAACAATGGGATTTGTCTTTGAAAAGGTAGAAATCATCATGGGAAAAAGAGAAAATGCTGGTTACCAGCCTTTTCTACTTTCCCACAATGTTTTAAAAAGCTTTTGTCATTAAAATTTGGAGTTGTTTAGTAAAGGCTTCATACAATAAACCCTTAGACTGCCAAGACTAACTCTTTGCTTTGAAAGATACTGGTAGCACAAATGTACATGTATACTATAACCAATCCTGTGCTTTAATGACCCTGAAGAAAGTTGTTGAAAATGTTGTTGGAAAAGGAGAAAGTGCCTCTGACCAGCATTTTCTCCTTTTCCTACAATATTTTCATACATTTCAATTTTAAGAGACATCTTTCATCATTTGACAGAAATTTGTTATCAATCTGTGCTTTGAATATGGACAACTCTAAAGTTCTGCCATGTTGTAAAGTGTCAAGATCAGACAACAGAGCATGCAGTCTGATCTTGAATCTACAGCTTCTCATACTTTGTGTCAAAGTCTATGATATCCTTAACAAAATAAGATTAAAAATAATCGTCGGGAAAAGTGACAGGAAAAGTGTTTTGTTTGTTATAAAGCACTTAAAAGATGTTTGTTACTTTTCGCATACAGTGTTCTCATGTTACGTATCTTGTACAGCTTTTTTGTATTGAGACAAAAAATACATTAACTATATGTGAACTGTTTGTCAACTGCATTCAAGACTCAGATTTCAAGAGTTACAGTACTGTACAATGTAAATACAGTTTGAATATAATATGCATGTATAGCCTGTATGAAAAATAATGATAACAAGAAAGTATGGAATTACACACATGTAGCATGCCCACTGGGTTTTCTATTTGAGAGTTTTGAATTTAGGGTACAAACAATTCGGGGTACAGTGTACCCCTTTATTTTGAAAGGGGGGGGGGCACAAAGAAAAATTAGGAGGTACAGTGTAACCTTGGGCTGTTTCAGTTTTATTTATGAATTATAAAACCCTAGCTCCTTTACCATAATGAATGGGCTCTTAATTAGACTATTCAATTGTTCACTTGGTGATTATATGGATGCATCATATGTCTCCGGGGCATGCTCATACTATGATATAATAGCAAACAACTGCGGTCAAGGTCTAAAAACCGAACACAGCCATGATTTTTGATAATCGATGGTGAAAGGATCTTCAGCTTTATTCCTTTCTCAAAGTTGCGAAGTACATTTGGGCTGCTTTGAAAAGGAAGCATAATCAGATTGAAGCTTGTTGTTGAAGATGATGTTTGTATATCTGGCTATTTTAAAATCACAGAGGAGCAGGCCAATCAACTCATTGTAAGCTCAAACTCTGTCAAATGAAGGCCATACTGTCTTAGGCCAAAATAAAACAAAATGTGAAATGGTAGAATCACTTGTGTCAACCTTTCTCAGATCTTGATGCCGTTAAATATTTTAAAAGCTCTTGTTGTGATGATATTTTTTCTGCTGCAGACACCATACATACGAAAATTATACATGGAATTTGCGGCTCGATTTTTTAGCTTTAATATGTCAAAAAAAGTGTTTTGGCATAATACGGGCTAATACCCCTCAGTTTATCACGGAAACCCATGAAAATCAAGATTATGCATCAAAAAATTGCATTTTTTTTTAAGGATTCATTCAGTATACATCAAATGCAATTTTGTTCAATGAAATGAAGCTGAAAATTTCATTACATTCTTATCTTTTCACTCATAAAACAATGCCACATATATGCATAGAATTGTATAGCCGTGGGCGTTTGCAGGTATTGTGCCAGTATTTTTAACAATAACTGCGAATCATAATATTATTACTAATTTTAATTCTCAAAGAAAATTACAAGATTTCCTGTACACGTGGGACAATTTGGGACCTTAAAAAAACTGTTCAGACAGACAAGGGAGCTGCAAAATATTTAGTGAAAATATTTGGCTCTAGGTTGAGAACAAAGTCTGGTACCCACTTACAAGGAAGACTAACTCTGTTGTACACAATTTTTTGGGGGGTTTGGCATGCAGTATACATTGCTACCTACTTTGTACGTGCATACTTTTGACAGTGCGTGCATGGATGTAAGTGCAAAAGAATTGTATGTGCGGAGTAGAAATTATATACACGAATTACGCACTGCAGTACACGATTGGGCACCCAGACTTGCATAGTAGAAGTACATGTACCATATTTTGTTTTCTTTTTATCTGTGTTTTATACACACTCAATGATAAAGGGTACAACGAAGTCTTTTTGAAGTGATGCAGCTACAGCTTATTTGTGATATACCCATATACAAAGGTAGCCTGTCTTTTTCAGGATGGGCTACACAGCTTTAACCCTTTACCGCACAATGCCGCCTTTTGATGCCCCTGGGAAAGAAGCCTTTTGAAAACATTGTGGTTAAAGGGGAAAATGCTGATAACCAGCATTTTCTCCTTTTCCCACAATGTTTTCTACCCTATCAAAGAAAAATTGCACCATTTGAGCCACATTGAAATTGTTGTCTGCAAATGCTTTCAATTTGGACAAGGCTAAAATTTTGTCGTATGGTAGAGGGTTAATGGTGCTGTGCTAAGGCATGGATTACAGGAAAATGTCCCACTGAATCAAAGAAATGTCCCATCATAATGTGTACAAGTTGACTTTTGTCCATACCCTTTCAAATTTACTTGAAACTTAAGTCTTACCCCTTTCCAAAAATAAATTTTAGACTTCTAACCTGAAAACATTTGCAGACAACAAAATCTGAAAATGGTACAAATTAACTGAACTTCTTGAGCAGCAAAGAAAACATTCTGAGAAAGGTAGAAAGTAGAGAAATGCTGGTTATCAGCATTCCTGATATGAGGAAAAAAATCCCTGAATATCTCCTTTTTCAAACATTTTATGGGTCATGTATCCTCGCAGCATAAACATATGTAGAAATAGACTGTAGAATACTGAAAGGAACCTGTCATCTTCCTGTTACAAATTATATGTACATGTAGGACGAAACTTTCATATAGTCTTGCCGATACATATAGCTTACACTACAGTGTCACTGGGATACAAAGGAGCTGCATATCCTTTTTTGCAAAATCTACTTGCGCTTCCCTTGAACCAAGACAACCAGCTAGCTTAAACCTTTACCACACAATCCTGAGTTTAACAACCCTGAGGAAAACCACTTTCGAAAATGTGGGAAAAGGAGAAAATGCTGGTAACCAGCATCTTCTCCTTTTCCCTCAATATCTTCTACCTTTCCACATACAAATTTCAATTTTTGAGTCACATTTGTTTTGTTGTTTTCAAATACTTTCAATGTTAACATGTCTAAAAATGTATGGTAAAGGGTTAACCAGCTCTGACCAGCATGCCCACTGGGTTTTCAATTTGGGGGTACAGGCACGCTCCAGGTTTTGAATTGAGGGTACAAAGAAAAACATGGGGGTACAATGTGCCCCCTAGATTTTGAATTGGGGGTACAAAGAAAAATTAGGGGGTACAGTGCAACTTTGGGCTGTTTCAGTTTTATTAATGAATTTTAACACCCTAGCTCGTTTACCATAATGAATGGGATCTTAATTAAATTATTAAATTGTGCATTTGGTGATTAAATGGATGCATGATATGTCTCCAGGGCACGCACATACTGAGATATAATCGCAATGGTGGTCAGGGTTTAAAAAACCGAACACGCCCATGATTTTTGATAATCGACTGCCTTTACGGAAGAATTTTTAGCTTTATTCCTTTCTCAAAGTTGTGAAGTACATTAGGACTGCTGTAAAAAGGAAGCATAGACAGATTGAAGCCCGTTGTCCAAGATGATGCTTGTAGATCTGGCTGTTTTAAAATCACAGAGGAGCAGGCTGATCAGCTCATTTTAAGCTCGAACTCTGTCAAATAAAGGCCATTCCGTGTTAGGGAAAAATAAAACAGAATGCGTAATGGCAGAATCGCATATGTCAACCTACCTTTCTCAGATCTTGAATCTGTAAAATATTTTAACAGCTTTTGTTGTGATGACATTTTTTGTGCAGCAGGCGCCATACATATGAAAATAACATGTTTAATTTGCGGCTCAATTTTTCAGCTTTCATATGTCAAGAAAAGGAGTTTTAAACAATAACTGCGCATCATAATTACTACTGATTTTAATTTCCCAATGAAAATTAATTACCAGATTTCCTGTACATGTGGCAGCTTTTGACACCTTAAAAAATCGTAGCGAAAATTATTCAGGCAGACGAGGGAGCTGCAAAATATATACTATGAAAATATTTGGTAACCCGCTCTGTTGAGGACAAAGCGTGGTACCCACTTAGAAGGGAAACTACTTTCGTTTTGTTTGGCATGCAATACGAAATGTATCTAATTTGTAAGTGCAGTGTATGTAATTACTTTCCTTTTTGTATGCGCATACTTTTGACAGTATATGCATGCACATAAACACAAAAAATCTGTAATTGCAGAGTAGAATTTATACGTGAATTACGTACTGCAGGACGTGATTGGGCATCCTGCTGACTAATGCATATACAAAAATTCCAACCTCTGAGCACTTGATCAGTAAAAGAATGGGTAACTTGGAATACCAAAATAGACTTTCAAAATTTCTTCAAATCAGAATTATCTCATAGAACATCTAACAGTTTAGAGCTAAGATGTGACTGCACTGTTCTGTTCAGTCTGACCTTCCACAGTGCTCACAAAAGCACCTGTAATACAAATGAGATGCATTTGTTTTTTCTTAAACTCATAACCAATCCAGTTGTGTAAAAAAGGGTAGGGTATGTATGTATTCGTCAGCACTTTCCAAAGAGAAAATCTTATCACAAAAGGAAGCTGTTCCTTATGGTCGGCGTTTCAGTTGTACTTTAACCCTTTCCCAAACAAGCCCTGGTTTTCACGTGTCTGCAGTACAAGTCTTTTGAAAACACTGTGGGAAAAGGAGAAATTGCTCGTAACGAGCAATTTCTCCTTTTCCCACAGTGTTTTCTACCCTTTTTGATAACTTTCTGCCGTTTTCATCAAATTCAAAATTGTCGTCTGCAAACTCTTTCAACTTGGACCAGTCCAAAATTTGTCGTTTGGGAAAGGGTTAAATACCTGTGATTACACAAGTAAGGGTACTAAGGTGGCATAGTATTTCAGCATTAAGGGAATCGCTCCAGCAATGGCAAATTGCTTGCACCGTCCTCTGTAAAATAGCAGACAGATGGAACCATGTTCTCTCTCTTTAATAATAAATTACCCTTCAATAGGGAAAAAGAACAATGTATCAACAACTTATGTTAAGATATGTTACAATGATCAAATTGTTTTAAATCTTTAAGATAATCTCACAGTTCGACATCCCATTGCATCAAAAAATAGATACTATCATTTGCAGATGGTAGACTTGATGTCAAAATTTTAATAACCGCAATAATACATGTACATGTACAGTGAGGCTACCTACACATACAGTGAGGATTCCTATCAATTAAGTAGGTCCGTGAAGTGCTGAAGTCCAAGTATTCTTTATCAAACATCAATATTTCAGAATTGTCAAAATTGAAAGCCATGACAGATAACAAATTCATTGAGGCTAAAATGATGGGATTTGACCCTGGAAGGCTAGAAAACATTGTGGGAAAAGAAGAAAATTTGGGTAGCCAGCATTTTCTTTTTTTCCCATAATGTTTTCGGAGGCCTTACTCTTCTGTGTCATTAAAATTCGGTATGATGTGTTGACTCTTTACCACAAAACAAAAATGTAGACTTGTCCAAACTGGAATCATTTGCAGACAAAACTTTAAATGTGGCTCAAATGATGGAATATGTCTTTGACAGGGTACAAAACATTGCAGGAAAAGGAGAAAATGCCGGTTACCAGCATTTTCTCCTTTTCCCCCAATCATTTCAAAGAGCTTCTTTCTCTGGGTCGTTAAAAATTGTGATCATGTGGTAAAGGTTTAAAGAGTTAAAAGTACAGACATGCAACATATTTCTCCCCTATGAATGATTGAAAAAACAAATTTGACTTAATTCTCAACCAAACAATCCTGTATTGTAAAACAACCCTGAAGACATCAGTTTGTGAAAATTGCTAGCAAACAACATTCTCTCTAACTGACAATGTGTATACAACCCTTTCAAAAATAAATCCTAACACAAACCGTATCTGCCGTCTGCAAATGCTTCCATTAGGACAAATCTGAAATTGTGTTGCCTGGTAAGGAAGTTTGGCAAAGGTATGACATACTTAAGTGAACGATGACAAAAATCATCCTCGTGTTGAACTGTATGATCATTATATCAAATCATCTCAAGAAGAAAATTTGAAACCTAAAGTGAGGTGTAAATTTTCTTGGTATGGATTTGACAAATCTTGCAGACCTCGACAGAAGACAAAGGAATGATCAATTTCTACATGTATTCGGAACAATACATCAACGAAATATGGCTTTATAACGGGATAATAAAGAGATGAATGTATCAGATTTTGTTCTGGTTGAAAACTTAAAGTTTTACAGATTTCCAAGAAAATTTTGGCACCGGTGTTCGGGTACATTTTATCTTTAATCAGCATCTCTACGAATGGAACCAAAGAGTCCCGTCCGAAATTCATGATTAATCTACCCACCTGGTCGATAATAGAAATCCACATCTCGATCACTGGACGAATCACCAGATGCTTCTGTAGAACTCATCACTTAAATCTTAAAGATTATCTATATAATCCAACGTAAACTTGCATCTTTGTCAGAATCCATTCGTCCGCCATTACATCAACACGACTTCGGGTAATTCCGGCACTCTCCGTGAAAAACACGGGGATCTTGTTTCACATGTCAAACAAAGTCAGTACGTGTTCAGTTAATGTTTTGGATAGGAAAGATGTATTACGTCATGGAACAGAGGAGTGGTTAAGATACAAAAGTAAAATTTACAACAAGTTTTATTCATCAAATTGTGTGACAAGATGTCAATCGGTCAAACTTTTTAAAAAAACATGCTTTGTTTACAAATGTATTGGTAGATGGCGCTGTAAATTAATGCAAATTGTGAACGTGTTGTAGATTCTTGATCATAAAAAATACACGGCAGGCCTCGCTTCCCACAGGATAGATTTGTCAACCCTTGAAACTCGGACTGCGTATTTGTATATTCATCATTTTGGGGACCTTTTTCTAATTCAAGGTTCTCTTTTTTTTTTTAGTTTTGTAATTTTACTCTTGGCAAAACGGCAACATTGTAGACAAGTGCCAATATCGAAAGAAAGGAAAATAAATGCAGCTAGATTTGTCTGTTAAAGGGCAAACGCTATTCTTGGCTCAAGGGTTGTAAAAAACGGAATTGTTTGGTAAAGGTTAACTGTTTGCCGTCGATCACTTTTGAAACCGTAAGACATGTATTGTTATGTTGACGTCCGACAATGTTTTGCCAACGATGCTACATTATCGCAGGGTAGGGAAGCAGGGTCAGACCTCCTTCCCGTGATTTTTTTATTTATAGAGCAAAGGCTATTTTGCCCCTATCCCTATTGCGACCTGTCTTTCATTTCCTAACTCTCAAGCCACCGGAAACCTCCATCTGTGGCTGGAAAGTGAGCTAAACCTTCACTCTCACAACTCGGCCGATTCCGTAACTACATCTACAGGATTTGATCAACGGATCACCCGAGGTTTGCCGAATGCCAGCGTAATACAGCCGAGGGATTTGAATAAGGGATCACCCGAAGTTTGCCGAGTGGCTAAACCTTAGAACAAACGATCCCAATCTGAAGATGAAGGCTTTTAAAAACGTCGTTGACAAAGAAAGAACTTCTTATAACCAACCATTTCTCCGATTTTTAACAACATTGTCTGCTTTTTCCAATACAGATCATATCTTTTTAGTCAGTTTTAAATCTACTTTATCATCTTCAAAATAATGTTTTTAATGCTGGGACTGCGGACTGTGCCGGCTGACCTGGGCTGAACAATTTTGCTTTTGGTCAATTTTCTGCATGTCAATGGACAAGTGTACCCCATGACCCAGTCGGTTGTTAGACAACAACGGATTTTATGGACCTACAATTACGTGATGACTTGCTTGGTATCATGGAGCCCGGAAATGCGTTAAGCCCCTTTTGCCAGAGCATAGCTCAAATGTTTTAATTGTTTTCAGTTTCTCAGATTATCTCGGCAGCTGAACAGTTGAAGAAAAGGGCCCCTCTCCAATATCGCAAAACTGTTAACCCAGACTATGTAAATTATAGCAGTTCCCTGGGATAAACTCTCTACAATATAACAAAATTCTAGACAAGTTGAAATTGAAAGCATTTGCAGACGACAGACTAGATGTGGCAAAAATGATAGAATTTATCACTGAAAGGGTATAAAACGTTGTTGGAAAAAAAAAACAAAAACAAAAAAAAAAAAAAAAAACGCTTGTTACCTGGCATTTTCTCATTTTCCTACAGTGTTTTCAGAAGCTTCAGGGTCGTTCAGTAAAACGTGGGGTTGTTTGGAAAGACAAGGAATTTTATTGTTTAAATAATCTTTTACCACACAATCCCGACTTTTAACGACCCTGAAAAAGAACCCTTTTGAAAAAACTATGGGGTAAGAGGAAAATGCTGATTACCAAACTTCTATCTGCAAACAACCTTTTGTTGTCTCGCAGTGGAACAGTTTTTAAATTATTGTGGCTAAATGACAAATGCTCGAAACAGAGGGTTCGTCCCTTATCCACAATGTTTCACAAATATTCTTGTAAATTGATTAATGTTGATTGTCTATATTTTACAAAGATGTTTTCAATTGTGTTTCACGGGGAAATGACTCAGATAAAGTCTTGTATATTTGCATTCAGCATACTACGGAATCGGCCGAGTTGTGACGAGTGGTATATTTGACAAGTATTCGGTATGGTATAAGTACACTGTTATTTGAGCCATGCTCTGTGAAAAGGGTTCTTGATGTATCTGCGAAAAGTATCGACTCAGGTCAGGCTGCGTAGTCCGCGGAGGCTGACTTGGGCCGAAACTTTTCACTATCGGTGAATTTTCTTTATGTCCCAGGAACAGCCTACCTTATGATACAGTTAGTTGTTAGACAATATGGCGTTTATGGATCCATGATTATGTGATGACTTGCTTGGTATAATGCATCACAGAGATGCAATAAGCCCTTTTTTACCAGAGCATGGCTCATTTGCATTATAATTATTGTTCCTTGTTCTTGTCGTCGATATTGTTGTTGTTGTTCTTCTTCTTCTCTTCTTCGTCTTCTATTACTACTGCTGCTACTACTACTACTACTTCTGCTACTACTACTTCTATTATCATCACCACCACTAAAGTACGTGCAATAAACACACTCTCTCCCGAAGCGCTGGGGTTGTCTTGGGAGTATCCCTTAACAAAGTATCTCAGCGCTCCAAACCAGTACTCGTGAACACCAGAATACATTTCAAAAAGTGAGCTGCGGCCATAATATGGCCGAAAAACACGTTGAAAGGCGATTTAACCCTTTACCACACAACCCTGACTTTAAACGTCGCTGAGAAAGAGACTTTTAGAAAACGCCGATTTTGGCAAATGGCTTACCACCACCTTCTCCTTTTCCCTTAGCCAGCGTTTTCACCCGGATTTAGGGAAAAGGAGAAATTGCTGCTTACCATCATTTTCTTCTTACCCATTAGTCAACATTTTCAAACTGAACTTTCGAGGACATGTCACATCATTTAAGCCACATTTTATTTGTGGTCCGCAAAAGGGTTAAAACAATCCAAGAAATGTTTTATGATATGAGCCATGCTCTGTGAAAAGGGGGCTTAATGCATCTGCGAAAAGTATCGACCCAGGTCAGCCTGCGCGGACTGCGCAGGCTGACCTGGGCCGAAACTTTTCGCTCTTGGTCACTTTTCTGCATGTCCATGTACCAGGGTACCTCGTGATTGAGTCCGTTATTAGACAAAATGGATTTTATGGGTCCATAACTATGCGATGTCTTGCTCAGTAAGATTCATAACGGAGATGCATTAAGCCCCTTTTTGCCAGAGTATGGCTTATATACATGTAGTTACCTGGGCTATGTGTGTGGTCGGTTGATGTGGGATGAAACTGCAACGTTATGTCTACATGAAACATACATTATAGAGAGTGTTTAAAATAGTGGCCAGAATAACACTCCATACAAGAAAAGTTTCCAAACATTTCTGGTACAAGAGTAGTAGATCGCAACACAGAACGTTTTCGTCTGTGCCACACGTATACTGCCCACAAAAAGCCATGCAACAAAATAATTTATCCTTTTTTTAAGTCTTGTAAAATATTTGACTAGTTAACTTTAAATGCGAAGAAAAACGTGTTATTTTCTAAAGGTAAAATCTTTAACAGTAATCACCAGTTGGACCTTTAAATAACACGTTTTCCTTCGCATTTAAAGCTAATTGATCAAATATTTCACAGGACTAAAAAAAGAGGTGATTTTGTTGCTTGACTTTTCGTGAGGAGTGTATTTTATGGGGTTTTTTTTTTTTTTACGAGATAAGGGAAATAACTGGGATGAAGTTAGTGCCTGTTCAAGCAAAACCCGTAGTTATCTCCCTTGTTAAATTTCGACCTTATCAACAGTTTAACATCAAAGTACTACGAGGAGAAGCGGAGACTGTAGATACAAAATAAGACTGCGCGCATGTACAGATTGATGTCGTCCGACGATCCCAATTTTCTATTTTCCCCACAACGTTTTCTAATCTTTAAAAGCCAAATCCCATTATTTTGGTGCCATTAAATTCGTCGTCTGCAAATACTTTCAGTTTGGTCAAGTATAGGTAAAAAAAAAACCAATATTTGAAAGCGAATTACGTAATCGCTGTTTTAAAAACTTGTCGCCCAGTTCAATAGATAGGAACCAACCGGCCATATCAGAACAACGCCCTCTCCAACTGGGACTCGAGCCTTCCTCACTGTCAGGATATTTTGGCTGGTAGAGTTGACTCAGATCCCGGTAGCTCAGGAGGTAACGTTAAGGGCTTGAAATCAAGTAGCCACTGGTTCGAATCCTCGGCCCGGCCAGTTTCTTTTTTGAGGAATGTGTGTATATACAAGAGGCACAATATCGACTTTTAAGTATGTATGAGCCATGCTCTGTGTAAAGGGGGCTTAATGCATCTGCAAAAAGTATCGACCCAGGTCAGCCTGCGCATTCAGCGCAGGCTGACCGGGCTCGAATTTTTTTGCTATCGGTCAATGCTCTGCATGTCCAAGGACCGGTTTACCTTATACAGTCAGTTTGTCGACAAAATGGATTTTATGGATCCATAATCATGTGATGACTTGCTTGGTATCATGCATCACAGAGATGCATTAAGCCCCATTTTGCCAGAGCATGGCTCATATCTATGACAATAATGGAGTGTAACAGCAATATACAACGACGTATGCGAATTCAGATTCAGAATTTTTTACCGCATGTAACCGTAAGATTGTCTTAGGTTTAACCCTTTCCCAAACAAGCCCTGGTTTTCACGTGTTTGCAGTACAAGTCTTTTGAAAACACTGTGGGAGAAGGAGAAATTGCTCGTAACGAGCAATTTCTCCTTTTCCCACGGTGTTTTCTGCCCTTTTTGATAACTTTCTGCCATTTTTATCAAATTTAAAATTGTCGTCCGCAAACTCTTTCAATTTGGACCAGTCCAAAATTTGTCGTTTGGGAGAGGGTTAATACATCTTTAGGCTTAACCCTTTACCAAACAATCCTGTGTATTAATGATCCAGATGGCGTTTGAAAACATTGTGGGAAAAGGAGAAAATGCTGGGAAATGAGGATATGAGGCATCACAGAGATGCATTAAGGTCCCCTTTGGACAGCATGGCTCATATCTATGGCAATAATGGAGTGTAACAGCAATATACAACGACGTATGCGAATTCAGATTCAGAACTTTTTACTACATGTAACAGTAAGATTGTCTTATGTTTAATACATTTTCAGGCTTAAACCCTTTACCAAATGACAACATGTTAGACTGGTCCAAATTGAAAGCATTTGCAGACGACAAAATAAATGGGGTTGAAAAATTGAATATTTTTTTCGGAAAGGGTAGAAAACATTGTGGAAAAAGGAGAAAATGCTGGTTACCAGCATTTTCTCCTTTTCCCACAATGTTTTCAAAAGGCCACTCTCTCAGGGTCGTTAAGAGTCGGGATTGTGTGGTACAGGGTTAAACCCTTTACCAAACAATCCCGTGTGTTAACGACCCAGGGGAAGAAAGGGCTTTTGAAAACATTATGGGAAACCAGCATTTTCACTCGTTTTCCCACAGTGTTTTCCACCCTTTTCCACCCTTTCAAAGACAATCCCGTCTTTTGAGTAACACTTAATTTGTCGTCTGCAGATGCTTTCAGTTTGGACGAGTCTAAAATTTTGTCTTCTGGTAAAGAGTTAACCATGTACCAAGAAATCACGACCCCGAAGAAAGACGGCTTTTGAAAACATTGTAGGAAAAAGAGAAACTGCCAGTAACCAGCATTTTCTCATTTTCCCACATTGTTTTCAACCCTACCAAAGACAGAAATAATTATTTGAGCAACATTTTTTTGTTTGTCCTATGCACATGCTTTCAATTTGGTTGAGTAAAAGTTTTGTTGTCTGGTCAAGAGTTAAACTTTCAAATCTGTACTTCCTGTCTCTAACGCCAATCGAAGAAGCTGGTCAGTAAAAACCGTTTTTTCCCCCACATTAACGTTAATCCACTGAACTAATTTCCGGCTGGCTCACAGGTTGTTCCGGATCTTCAACAACATCTATTTGCATGTACCTGCTTAGCACACAGCGAGGGCGGCCGTTCCCGTAAATTATACATCGATTTGGCGGTGGACAACGTCGGCACCATCTTCGTCTCCAGGCATCGACCACATCGACAGAAATTAACATGTCCACTACCAAGATCATACAAATTAGAATGGCGACCGACTTCATCTTGTATTTATGCTACCTGAAACATGATAACAAGGACAGGGGCGTAATCAAGGGTTTATAATTATTCGGCACTTCGAAATCGTGACTGCTATTTTACCCTTTGGCTGCGCGCTTTTGCAGACAGTGCAAATCAAGATCAGACTGCACAGAGCGTGAAATCTGATCTTGATCTACACTCTGCAGTGACTTGCTCGAAGACACTTCAATGAAAACTACTTAACCAGAAACCACATAAGGATAAAACTAGCTTATGCATGTTTCTCTTGGGTTTTACCAGCACCAGGCTGGGGCTATGAAGTGTCGTGCTCAAAGATGCTCCAACGAAAACAAGAAAACCAACGCTACCAGCTAGTATTTAAACTAGGAACCCAGGACTATCAATTAATCATTTTAACACTTTACCAAAAATGAAGACTTGTCCAAATTGAAAGCATTTGCAGACGACAGATTAAATATAAAGCAAATGACGGAAGTTGTCTGTGATAGGAGTGAAAACATTGTGGGAAAAGAGGAAATGCTGGTTACCAGTATCTTGTGGCTGGTAATACTGGAAGTCAGCCTTTTCTTCTTTTCTATCCTTCAAAGGGTTTTAAGCCGTTTTCAAACATTATTTCATTTATATCGCGGAAGCCATTTTACCCATCAATGCTTTCCTGGAGCTTTTTTTTTTTAACCAATGCCTTTCACAAAACATTCTACCCGAGCCACTGGTTGCTAACATAAGCACCCCAGCAAAAGAAAAAAAATAATATACGGCGTAAATTTGCCCGGAAATAGGCAGGGGTCTTTGAAATAAACGTGTCTGCATTTTTGACCAATCACAATTTTCTATTTATTCATTTTTTATCAGTACCAAAATGTAGGTCAAAAGCCAGCACATTCAGTTACGCCGAAAATAAAAAACAGCATCACAGCAGTGTGAGAGGAATGAATCACGTCGTAGTATCTATCATCCGTGAACTGACCGAGCTGGAGATTCGAACCAGCGACCTTTGGTTCGAAGTCCTGTTCGTAACCGACTGAGTTACCGGGCTCGGCAATACAACGAGTTACGATAATAAAAGAATATTGATGATATTAACACTTTCTTGTCCTTTTTTTTTTTATTATTATTTTATTTTCTTAAAATCAATTCAAACCAACAAATTTTATCAATTCAAAGCAACGAATTTTATTAAAATCAATACAGAACCGACAGACTGCTAAAAGGCATTTTTTGAGTGTGTTTAAATGCTAGGTTCCAAATAAATAAACTGAGTAGAAAAATATTAAAAAAAAAAACGTCATCGATGAATATATTATTCAATTACTTTACCTTGTAACGTTTCTGGAATATTTCGAAGTTCAATTTTGATTAAGTCGTGCTTTATTTTGTCCTGTTTTCGACTCTCTCTCTCTCTCTTGTACATGGACTCCGTTCTTACGTGGAAAAATACACTTACAACTTGTGACGTAAGATATCCGAAAACAAGATCGCTCCCCCTATTAACTCTTCAGCTGCTAAGCGCGACTCAATGATCTTTCGCAGACAGTGTAGATCAAGATCAGACTGCACAGAACGTGCAGTCTGATCTTGGATCTACACTGTCCGACAAGCAGATATTTTCTCCTAAAAAATAAGTTAAAAGTAACATTATTCGGGTTTTTACTGTCGACTTGAGAGTTTTATTTAAATTATTTAGCAGGATAAGAACTAACTCTTTACCACTTTAGACTAGTGCAACTTGAAAGCCATCACAGAGGACAAATCAAATGTGGCTTAAAGGATGAAATGTGTCTTCAGTATGGTAGAAAACATTTTGGGAAAACGAGGAAAAGCTGGTTACCAGCCTTTTCTCCTTTTCCCACCATGTTTTCAAAGCCTTCTTCCCCAGGCTAGTCAAAACACGAAAGTGTTTGGTAATGGAATAAAGTTTGAGGCGCAGTCAAGTGACAACTTAGACCTGTTTACAAACTAGTGTCTTAACTTTCTCTCCCTCCCCCCCCCTCAAAAAAACAAAACAAAACAAAACAGTGAAATGGATATATCTTGACAGTCAAAATGTCAAAATGAATACAATGTATTTTATTATTTTTTTCTTTTTAAGAACGTATGACAAAAATATTTACCTGACACCTATACTGTTCGCTTAAGCAAAACAAAATTACCAATGGCACTGAAAGGGTCCAAACAAGAGAGCCTTCATCGCCCTGTATCGCCCACTGCTAAAAAAAAAAGTTGCGCACGACAGTCTGCATAGGTATGTGACATCCATCAATCTGACTACAAAGTGCGCGATTTTTGAGTCGCCTGGTTGCGTAGCAACCAGGCTCTCATTGTTATCATCTTGATCTATGGGGAGACGTAAGCATACCTCCGGCCTTGTACTGCTTCCTGTCCCAAGTTCCGGTTTACGAGATAAAACATAGTATTCAAATTATTCGGTAAACAACCCAATTTTTCTGTTGTAATTCACTTACAATTGTGCCTTTGTGATAATGAATGTATCTTTAAAAACTGAGCTCTTTAACGGTTTAAACCTTTGAAAAATCATTTCGTCCACAACGGTACACGATAGCCTATCGCTTACACAGACATCATCTCTTAAAATAGCGCATTATGTATGCATCTAAAAATAGCCGTCGTGAACTGAACAAGTTTGCGAACACACTGCAAAATACTCTTCGACGACAAACGTCTTCACTACGGCACGCTGCTACTTGTGGACAGTTCTCAGTGAAAAAGGTTTGACAATTACCCATAGAAGCACACTCTAAATCTTACAATCTGTCCGTAATTGTAAGTCTTATTTCAATCCAAAATTCAACCTATGATCGGAAAGAGAAAGGCGATACCGAGTTAACGTGGAAGCTTTCAATGGAGATTTTTCCCAAAAGTAGGCAAATTTTTTTTAACAAATTTGTAACGACTTGGAATGGTTGCGTTGCCTTCTTAGACATGCTTAAACGTAGCTTCTTCAGAGCTTTTTATTCTAGACATCAACTACTTTGCACACCCATATTCTAGGTGCACAAGCAGAGATCGTACAATATTAGCGTATGTAATGCGCACGGTTCTAGACTGTACCAAGTCATCGCTTAGAAGGTGCTCTCTGGAATGTAGCTGTGCGACAAATATAGATCTTTTTAATCACGTGACGTATAACGTCATTTGCACCACAGAATTCTCTATAAATTTACATATTTATGAATGAATCAGTCGCTGAAGCGGCCTTTATTTTCAGAATACATCGACCTAGCGCCTCACCGATCCATGCAGAGAGAGTGTTTTAAAGTTTACTGTGTTCAATTAATTGTTTTTCGTTTTTTTAAAGAGGTGAATTTGTCAAAGTCTGCTCTTGTTTTTTTTTTCCAATCACGGTGCGATTAACCTAGATCTAGTATTTTTGAAACAATTTATTAGTGCGGGTGTCAGAACGCAAGGGGCTTTCGTAACTGCCAAAATCTGAAGTCACACGGGAATTCGACTTCAAACTACGCAGTTCTAACATCCAGCAATCTGAGAACTTGACTTTTACTTCACTATATTTCAAATATAATAGAACAGATCAATGTTAACCCACTCGAACACCAAGGTCTTTATTGGAGTGTTTGTAATCTTGTAAAGGGTTGTTGTACTGGGTACTAGAGCTAATCGCAAACATACGTAGTTTACACCAAAGCAATACACATGTAGATCTCTACAATTTTCAATTGGTGTGGAAGTAGTACTAATTCCTGGGCCGTTATAACACACAGACAAAGTTAAAAGGCTGATGATCATGCTTTTGGGTTATATTGTTTTTCTTGTGCTGTAGCAGCCATATTTCTATAGTCCACTGTGGACAAGACTTGAACCCAGACAACAAAAACAAATTATTTCCAAAGGACAGGTAGATAACTGAGTCAAATATTTGTGTGTGTTCCAGAGGCTACATTTCAGTCCAGTGATCATGGAATTTCCCGGCTGTTTGTCTCAGTAATATTTTTGACAAAAGTGAATGTAGGTTACCGGGGGTTAAAAGAAAAAGGTTGTCACAAGGTCAAATCATGTAATAGATCTAGTACTGTAGAATCCATTTATGTTCAGTCCAATACTCACGAAACTTTGTCAGACTGCTTAGATAAGATATGGGTGAGCTTCAAAAGGGCAATTTTTGTCTAAAAGTATGTCACTAGATCCTGTTCCAAAGGCAAACTTCAGTCGAGTTCCATACTAATGTTGCCTAAATGGTCCTCTTGTAAAATTGTTCAAGTGGTTCTGCTCTGATTCTATAAACTGTACAGAAGCTTCAGAACTGAAAAGTAACATTTCAAAATCACGGCCTCTGAAACTGTATAAGCAGTTATACCCAAATTTCATATCTAGCATCCTGTATTTGGAAAGGACAATTATTCAATTTAACAGATATATGTATAACCACATGGTCCAATTTTAGAAAATGTGTGTCATACAAAAACAACTTGTTCTAAATCTGGAGAGAAAATGTATGCCCTATTCTACTGAAAATATTTAGAATGTTTGTTTTAGCAATATGTGTAAGAATTAAGATATACATGTAAGTTAAGTCACCCAGTTTCTGCGCTAGAAAAACATTTTGATCAACCTAGAAGCCTGATTTTTGTCCACATTCTTTACCGGCATTATTACGCTTGGAAGGAACTGTAAATATTGATGGAACTTCGACGGTTATTATACCCCGCTGAATTTCGGGATGGGGGATATAGTTTTCATGTTATCTGTCCGTCTGTCCGTTCATCGGTCCGATCTTCCGTCCATCCAGACAGATATATTCTAAAATCGTTGACGAAAGTTAATGCAACTTCAAGCATGTGTTCCTCATGATAGTCCGTCGATATACTTTTTTTTAATGTAATGCCTTTTAATGAAAAAAGAAGGTTGATGTCCTCCGGTCTGCTTGTTTTGTTTTATTTAGTTTTTGTTTTTAATGCAGTGTCGTGGAAAAAGGGGGCTTGATGTATATTTCCATTATGGATCAATATCTCTTTAACTACTGGACAAAATTTTATAAAACTTCATATTTATATTGTTTATCATAAGCCACAGACAATCAGTATTTGTTTTTATTTAATGAAATACCGTGTCATGGAAAAAGGGGGCTTAATGTATATTTTCACCAATAACAAAAAGGCCATTTACATGCAAAACACAATACCTCTTATAATTATGTTTCTGTCTAAAAAAAAAAAAAAAAAAAAAATTCGGCGGTGGATATCATTTCAACGAAATGACTTGTTTTGTAATGATTTTACCTTTTGAAAACCATTTTTTGAATGAAGTCACCCGGGGTAAGAGACTTTGAACTTTTTAAACCTCTTCCTGGTGCCTAAATGTTTTCAACTTTAGGATGACAACTAAGAAACATGCTTGCATATGATATTGTCTTATGGTTAAGTTATTTTGTATCTTGAATGCTTTTAATAGATTTGAACAGAAAAGGGTGAAAAGTTCTAACCCATTACCCTCCAGGCGACTCTCAGGACTATCAGTCCTTTGATATATCTTTAGATCTGCCTGGGGCTGCTTTCCCTGCGTCTTCGGAAAAACAACGATTTTGCAGTATCTGTTGTTGTTCTAAAAGTTCTACAGTTTATCTTTCAAAATGGCGACTTTTCATCATATGGCGGTCCGAAGGTCCTCTCTCCGCTTTCAGGATCTTGAAATCTGAAATTTAATTGGCTGGTAAAAAAGTCAAAAGAATTTGACCCTCTACGTGCTGTGTAAAGATCAACCATATAACGCGATGTGTGTCTTAACTTTTTCAACGCCCTAGGCGAATACACGAGATTTCGTGAACGGCATAGATCAAGATCAGGCTACACGGAACCGCCCGTTTGTTTAGTCAAGCCTATAAGATAAAAGTGTTTCTGAGTTTCAGAAGATTAGATTTTCAGCCGTCGAAAACAGAACCAGTAAAATGAGGTAAAAATGACAGCAAAATAGAATTATTTCCTTATTAAAAAAAAAAGTCATTCCAGATAATCGATTCATAAAATAATAACATCCTTATGTGGAAATTAGTTAAAAAGCTATACTCCGTAAGAATGCATCTAAAAACAGTATCGACCCATGCTGACCTGGGCTGAAAATTTTTGCTATTAATCAATTTCTTGCATGTCCAAGGACCAGTTTATCGCGTGATTCAGCCGGTTGTTTGACAAAATGTATTTTATGGATCCATAATTATGTGATGAATTCCCTAGTATGATGCATCAAGGAGATACACGAAACTCCCTTTCTGCCAGATTATGGCTCAAGTAATACCGGTAACTAGATTGCTGCCGATGATGTCATCTTTATTTCGGGACAAAGAGGCGCTTTTACCACGAAGGCTGATCCAAAAGTGCGTGGGCAATATTTGTGAAATAAAACTTAGTGGATAAAATATGGTATCAAGAAAACATCAGGGTCCGTATTCACCAACCATTCTTAAGAACGTTCTTTGTCTTGTTCTCCAGAGTTTTCTACATTTGAAAGTAACACAGCTCTTGATTGGCTAAACCAAATGGTTTAGCCAATCAGGAGCTGTGTTATTTTCAAATGTAGAAAATCTTGGAGAATAAGACTAAGAATATTCTTAAGAATGGTTGATGAATACGGACCCTGGACGTCGTTTTGCTGAGAATATAGTGATGTCTACCAACTGTTGGATCAGCCCTCGTATTACGGACTCACAGGCCTTACAAGATAGTATTTTTACCGAGAATGTGGTTTGGGAAACACTTTCATCAAGAGGAAAAACTTCTTCTAAGTTATATCTTATGTTTAGAGTGTCTAATAATCTTGTCCCACAATATATGGAAGGGTTGATTCCTCCATTTGTTGGCAATAGATCGCAATAGCAGCTGAGAGACAGCCAAAATTATGAAAATATATATGCTAGAACAAGTATTTTACAGAAGTCATGTATCCCCTCTTCAATTTCTCTTTGGAACAATCTTGAACATGAAATACGAAGTAGTGCAACATACAGTTCTTTTAGATCGAAACTGAATGAGACTAGGCCTCTCAAAATTTCAAGCATTTATTCTGTTGGAGATAGATATATGTCAGTTCTTCATGCACGATTAAGAAACTATTGTAGTCACGTAAACAAAGACCTTTGCATAAACTATTTAAGATTGGATCCCATGTATGACTGCAATAATGGTGCTGAAAATGCTGAACATTATTTCTTTAAATGCCATCGTTATTCAGATACACTAATCTCACTATTTCAGGCAACACGGGAATTTCACCCTTTAGATATTTATAAATCAATATTTGGCAGTACCGACTTAAACTTAGATCAAAATTGTTTTGAAGCAGTTCACATGTATACCAAAGAGTCAAAGCGTTTTAAGTAAATCGAAACTGTTGTAACAGTGCTGAATTTACCGGGCGCCAGAACGCCCAACAGAGAGCACCATCAGATTTCCTTTCATCTTTCTTTCCCCTTTCAACCAATACTCTTCCTCATCTCTCTCACCGTGTTTTGTATATACTTAAAATAACAAATCATTGCACCTACCATTGTTGTGGCGCCGCATGAGCGGCGGCACTATATTTTTATTCGGTTTTGTAAAGTGCCTATGGAGGCAGCCATATTGAACTGGTTCCATGCTTTGTTTCAACATCCACCTATATCTACTGTACTTTGATTACCAGATCGGGGTCCATAATAACTTTTTTATTTATTTGTGGGGATTTTTTTTTTTTTTTTATATATTGCACTTTTATTGTTAGATGGATAAAAACACGGATCGTAGACATATCAACATTTTCCTTTCGAAAAATAAAAAATGCATTTCGAATAATAACTCACGTGATCAAAAATTATCTGTCACAAATTTTCGAAGCCACCATTTTAAATATCTTACGCTGGAAAAGGTTAAGGGGCATTTTCAAGCTCTTTGACCCTAGAGCACCCTATGTGGTACTTGTGACCCCACTTATATTTTTGTTCTAGTATTGTATGGATTGTAGAAATATTGTTTTCCTTTCGCGATCGTGTTTTTAAGACCAGCTAACTGTAACTAGGTCAATGTTTGGGGGGGGGGGGTGACAGATGTTTCGGTAACAGACGAGTTCGGTAAATTGGACTTATAGAGTAAATCGATTGGATGTTTCGGTAACAAGGTAATTATATAGTGGTAATGCACCGTGACGTTTTTCACACCAGATAAAGTCTTGGTTCTGATTCGTTCAATGTTTCTCTTTTTTCTTCCACACACTTTAAGACATAATATTTTTGTTATGTTTCTACTGTCATGCTGTACGTAAAATGATACCCGAATCAAAGTTGAGGTAACGAATAACAACACCCAATCCTAAACTTGAAACACGTTGTATCTCTTTTTAAATCAATGCTTTATGATCCTTTCAATGTGAAAATATTTTCTTACTGAAAGACTTCCAAACCAGCCACTAACCCTTAGAGCGTCTGTCATTACTGCTGTTGCCATTGCGGCCGGTGCAGATCGAGATCAGAGTACACCAAACACGGAGTTTGATCTTTGATCTTCATTTGTCAATTTTGCAAGACATTCTGAACAAGAAAACCTTGACACTGCTAAAAATAGGTTTTATATCTAGAATGAAAATGACCGTTGGGTTTATTCGACGCTCTTAGATTTAAAATTATGGATAGTTAAATTTAGTTCAGAAACACAGGTAATACAGGTAAAAATATTGTGGCAAAAGAAGAGAGTGAGCGCGAGAGATAGATAGTAGCAAATACTTTTTTTGACAAATACTTTTTTCAAACTGCACGAGCAGTGTGTGATCTAAACATGCCCAATCCCCATAACTTTTACATGCAGTCTGATCTGCGAGTTTCTTCTTGTCCATTGGTGTTTCAGGTTTTCATAAACCGGGGTTAATCTTTAAGATCTACGGGAAACTTCTTTATCTTGTTGGCAATGGGACGTGTGAAAACAGGCTGTAAACGCGTCTATATACAATATACAGTACTCCCTTCGCTCTCAAATAGTACGCATATGATTTTTTTATGCAGTGTTGTATTGATGAACGCACTTTAAAACCAGCAGACGCCGATTTTTGTGCACCAGACCAGATTTGAAAACTGTGTGGAAAATGGAGAGGAACAATACAGAACAGATATCTTTTAGATGGGCACAAATGTTCATGGTCAAAATCACAAGAAGTATGCACGAAAGCATTATTGTCAAGGCCTCTCTCTCTATCTCTCACTCCCTCTCTTCATTTGCCACAATGTTTCAAATGTATTATCTTTATTTCTGAATTCACTTTAATTATCCATAATTTTAACCCTTAGAGCATCGAAAAAAGTAAAGGCTATTTTCATTTTAGAAACAGAACAATATATATATTACAATATTCGATCCCTGGTCTAATATTAGCTATTTCAAAGCAAAGTTGTCCTTCCTCATAATGTCTTAGAAAAGCTGGCAGCGTAAACCAACGATCAGACTCTGGTTTTTTTTTTTTTTTTGCTTTGCAGTTTGATCTTTGTCTGAATCGGTCGCAAGGGCAACAAGAGTGAAAGGTGTTCTGATGGGTAAATGGCTGGTTTGGAAGTTGACCAATTTGTTTCCGGAAGAAATTATTTTTCACACAGAAAACGTTGACAAGAATAGCGTCATTTTTAATAAAACATTTTTAAAAAACTTGAGGATTGGCTTAAAGTTGGAGTCTGTTATCTGTAGGACGATTAAGTAATACGGGTACAAGCTTAGGGCTGGGTTTTTATCAGGGATCGTATATTATTCATTACATGAATCAGCTATGGGTGAAAAACGAAAATAAGATATGGCGATCAAAATTTACTAATTTCAGGTATTTATTTATACAGCATGGAAAGAACAACAAATATATTTACGTCAGAAAACGAGTGAGAATTGCAAATTAAAAGAAAAAACGTTTGCACAAACAGAAGCCATGGGTGTGAAAAACGTCACGGCACTATATTACTGCCTTGTTACCGAAACATCCAATCAATTTACTCTATAAGTCCAATTTACCGAACTCGTCTGTTACCGAAACATCCGTAAATCAATGTTGGAGCGCCTAACATGACTGGTATCATACAACCCCTCTAGTCTATATAGATATAAGGACTTCATTCAAGTCTTTATTATATCTATAATAAAGAGGGGTTGTATGATACCAGACATATGTGTTGGAGTGTCAGATTTAGCACAATCCGATAACAGACTTTTCTTTCGTTAATGTAAAATCTTCCTGTTCAAAATCAGACGGTCGAGAGTTTTGATATTTCATGTGTAGTATCGCTACAATGACCTCTACCAAGTACTAGTATGTTCAAATAGTGGCCTTCGGGTCAAAAGTTGCCATATGCTCCCCTCCACCCAGATGTCACAAATTTGCGCATAACCATATTTGTTGCACACTTTTGAAAATCTTCTATCAAATATCAGAAAGGCAACAGCTCTAACATTTCTATCTTCCAATTGTGTCCAAATGATGTCCTGTGGATAAAGAAATGGCCCAGTCCACGGATAAGAAGTTTGCAAATAGCCTTCAATGATATGAAATTTAAAAATCTTGTCAAAAACCAGATGGCCCAGAGTTTAAATACAGTATCACCACTTGGACCTCTACGAAGATTGTGCAAGAGATGCGTATTAGGAAATAACCCAATGCATTGTGCCCTGTTACAGAAACAACTAGTTTGCGGCGCCATTGATGTTCAGCATCAATATTTTCTTGTTAAAATTCTTTGATTTGAAATAGTATTGTAGGGGAAGGACCGATTCTAAGTTGATAGAACTTTTGGTTCAACCCCATTTCAACTCATGAAATGAAATATGTTTATACTAAACTATGGGTTCATAACACGACATATTTAGCTCTCACCAGAGGAGCTAAAATCGAAAGTTAGGCACTTTTACTCTGACCCTTCACCAACCGATTCCCGAAGGGACAAAACGTGAAAATGTTGTGAGAAAAGGAAGAAATGCTGGAAAGAAGAGCATTTTCTCCTTTTCCAACAACACTTTTACCCGAACCAAGGACAATATTTATCATTGTAGCCAAATCTGATTTGTCGTCTGCAAAGACTTTCTAGTTGAACAAATCTACAACTTTCTCGTCTGGTAAAGAGATAAGTACTTTGTTTACATATCGAGTTCTGCTGAAATTCAGTCGGCTTGTTCGTGACAGAAGATGCCCTATAGCTCAAGAGTTTTACCCATGACCTCCAAAATCGACCAATCATATTAACGTTCAGCTTACATCCGTAGTAACTTTTTTGTTAGCACTTGTTCTACTTCCTGTGTCTTGATTTGTATTCTTTTGACATATTTCAACCCTTAACTCTTTACCAAATGAAAATTTTAGATTGATTGATTCATTGTATTGGAGTTTAATGCCATTTTAACAGCTTAGGTCATATCACGGCGGTCAGTACACCTACGCATGTGTTTCATGGCTTTCTCACATTAGTACCAACACAAATTTCTTTCCAAGTCACTGACTACTTTTCTCACATGCATCAGAGGTGAGAGGCCAAAATCGCCTTAAGAAACTGTTAGACTTGTACAGCTGAAAGTATTTGCAAACGACAAACAAAATGTAACTAAAAAATTGCATTTTGTATTTAGAAGAGTTAGAGACATGGTGGGAAAAGGAGAAAATGGTGGTTATCAGCAATTTGTCCTTTTTCCACAATGTTTTCAAAAGTATTTTTCGTAAGGGTCTTTAAAACTCGGGACTATTCGGTAAGAAGTTAACCCTGTACCAAACAATTCCGGGTTTTCATGACACTTAGAAAAAAAGGTTTATGAAAACTTTGTGGTAACCAACATTTTCTCCTTTTCCCACAATGTTTTCTACCTACCACATTACATCATTAGAGTCACATTTAAAATTGTCGGCTGCAAATGCTTTCGATTCGAACGACTATGTGTTTTCTATCCTATAAGAGATCCCAAGTTCATTTGTACCAATTTTGAATTGATCGTCTGCAGATATTTTGAATTTGAAAGAGTCTAAAAAATGTGTTGTTTGGTAACAGGTTAAACTGCTCAGTAAATTGGTTCGCTGCCAATGGCAACTTAATTCTTTACCAAACGACAAAATATTGGACCCAACCAAATTGAAAGCATATAAATAATATGCAGCCCAAATGGTTATTTCTGTCTACAATGTAGAAAACATTGTGGGAAAAGGAGAAAATGCTGGTAACCATCATTTTGTCCTTTTCCCACAAATTTTTCTATCCTATCATAGAGCTCAAGTTAGAGTAGAAATCATTGCAGGAAAACGAAAAAAAATGCTGTTTACCAGCATTTTCTCATTTTTCCACAATGTTCTCAAAAGCTTTCTTCCTCAAAGTCGTTAAAAGTCGGGATTGTGTGGTAAAGACTTTTTAATAAACCCATACTTTGTACTACAGCGCCCCTCAAATGTTATT
Source organism: Tridacna gigas (assembly GCA_945859785.2). NCBI lineage: Eukaryota > Metazoa > Mollusca > Bivalvia > Cardiida > Cardiidae > Tridacna > Tridacna gigas. The sequence goes on from OX244044.2 coordinate 25,521,649, forward strand.
TGTCACACATTTCTTATTTCGTAACTTAACGAAATACTACTTCGATACAACGATATATATTAATTCGTTATCACGAAATACGCTGTAACGAATATTATTTCGATAAAACGAAGTGATAATTAATTTCAACGAAATAATAGCTCGCTGTAACGAAATATCAATTCATTAAAACGAAAATCATTTTGGATAAAACGAAACAATAATTCGTTAAAGCAATGAATGGATTCGCTAACGACAAGAAATTCGACGTTTCTCAAATAATTGGATTTTTCTAATGAAGGGGAGAATAGAAAACACTATGGGGGAAAAAAAATGCTGGTTATCAGCATTTTCTCATTTTCTCACAATGTTTTCAAGAGCCTTGTACACTCGCCAAACACAGGACTGTTCGACAAAGGGTTAAATTTTTGAAGAACTTGGCCTTGTTTCAAAGGCAAATCTCATCTTTTTAGCCACATTTGATATGTCGTCTGCAGATGCTCTCAGTTTGGATACGTTTGAAATTTTATCGTCTGCTAAACGGTTAAGCTCAGAGCCAGTCAAGATTCCACAGCCCTTCAGAGGATTATTTGAATATTTTAAAATCAAAGGACTGATAGTCCTGAGGGTCGCCTGGTGTTTACTTGTTTGAATTAACAGATTGATTGTATGTTGTTCTACACCGTTTCATTATTCCAGTTATATCACGAGGCCGGTGCTCCTACCCATGCTTTCCTGTATCTTTTTTTACCAGCACTTTGCAGGATATTCTTCCAAAGCCACTAGCTGTTTTCCCACATAACCATCGTGAATACTGTCGCAACGGCTAGCATCTATTCGCGGAAAAAAGTTCGTTCCAGCTTAGAATTCGAACCAGCGACTCCGTAGTCTCCAGTCCTGTATGCTACCGACTGCACTACCGGGGCTCGGCAGTTGTTTGAAAGTTTAAATTAAACTTTGATCCTTTTATTTCTGGGGAAGGAGGAAGTTGATATTTGGTAAGGAAAATTCATAAGAACGTGAGTGCTTGACCATAGTTGGTGAAAAACTACTGATAAAAATATCTCCAGAGGCACTTTAACCAACGACCTTCAATCAGAGTTGGCTACTCTACCAACTGAGCTATCGTACTATACGATATTTCTTTGTGTTAAAAATGCCATTATCCTTGTTATACAGTAATAGCTATACCGTAACTGACGAAATAGGAAATTTTACTACATAAATACACAATAAAAACACGATTATCCTGTTATTTTCTATACATTAGGGACGCTGTGTTTAATGCATCTGCAAAAAATATCGACTCAGGTCAGCCTGCGCGGTCCTCGCAGGCCGACCTGTCCTCAAACTTTTTGCTATTGGTAAATTTTTCTGCATCTCAAAGGACCAGTGCAATTAAGGATTCTTCCAGTTGTTAGACTGACAAACCGGAATTTATGGATTCATAATACTGTGATGACTCGCTTGGTATCATGCATCACGGCGATGCATTAAGCCCCCCTTTGCCACAGCATGGCTCATGTTTTAATTTTAACGCCATCTGCACAGCTTGCATCAGCAAGATGGAAGAATGTCACGGATTAAAATTCCGTCACTCATAATTGTTTTGGTATTTGAAATCATCAATAAGTAATATATCACCAACCATTTCCTGACAAGGGTATGCAGCCAGGTGGACGTCCAGAAACCTAGTGAACTTTTTCGAGGGATACAGTAAAAGGAAGTGTCCACGGAATGTACAATCGGTCAACGCCTTTGATATGTGTAATATACGATCCCTGCGTCTTTGTATTTTTGACTAGCGAAGCTAGTCTAATGGCATCTTGATTGACCTAGAGTCAATGTAAAAAAAAAAAAATCCCACAGCTGCCAAATACTGCCTCACAGAAAATACTTCTTTCAGTGAGAAATCTTAATTCTGTTATACATGACAATTTTGACAAAAAACAATAAATCTCTACCACTCCAGTTTGAACATGTCATCATACAAATTAATAAACTGAACAAGATGTCTTTTATAAGGTACATGATCTTCGCTTATATGTAAATTAAGTGACCTATGAAAAGCAGAGAATCACTTATTCCTACACAACTGTAACATTATGAATGAATCTATTAATACGATTAATATATACACGTATGTAACTTGTTGCAAATCCCAACTATATTAACCCTCACTGGACAGGGAACCCTCATCATTCCTTCAGTCATTACTTATTTAGATCATTATGTACAGTTATACTGTTATGCTAAACTGTTATTCTATATCTTGAATATTAACCATTTACCAAACAGTCCCAAGTTTTAACGACTCTGGGGTAGAATCCCTTTGAAAACACTGCGAGAAAAGGAGAAGATGTCGGTAACCATCATTTTCTCCTTTTCCCACATTGTTTTCTGCCCTTTTGGAATCAGGTTTCATCAGTTCTGCTACATCTAATTTATGATCTGCTACAGCTTTGAATTTGGCCGAGTGTAAAAAATTTCGTTTTGTAAAGAGAGTTAAATAGTTACAGCCAAGCCCCCGTAGCTCAGTCGGTAGCGCACAGGACTTGAGAACAGGAGGTCGCTGGTTCGATCTCCGACTCGGCAAATTTCTTTCCGATGATTGATGATAGTCATTGCGACAGGATACATTTCTCTCTCACGTTTCGACGATGATTATTTGGGAAAGCAGCTAGTGGCTTGGAAAAGAATATGGTGCGGAGTACTGGTAAGAGAAACTCCAGGAAAGCATGGGTACGTGCACTGGCCACCGCTACATAACTGAAATGATGTTGAAAACAGGTTTAAACACCATACAAACAACCGATCAATGAAATTCGCTAGTCTGTCAGTACTTTCAGTACTTTGATTTAATTAAAAGAGAGCAGCTTACTTTCGCTTTTCTGTATTGATTACCGCCAGCATTGTATCCATCTGTGTGTGAAAACAATTGACCATCTATACTTTATCTCTTTAAAGAAAGTAGCCAAGAACCTCACCCGAGAACGGCTAAGGACAATGTGGAATCTCCGGTACAATTGACGTCTTTCCACGTGACTACTTTGGAAAACACGATAGATGTGTCTCGGTTCAACTTAATCCTTATCCTGCAATATGACTTAGGTAATTTTTTCAAGCCGATTGTAAAAAACCGAATAATGTTATTTCAAAGTTGTTATTTGGAGAAAAATATCTTCTTATCGGACAGTGTAGATCCAAGATCAGACTGCACGTTTTGTGCAGTCTGATCTTGATCTACACTGTCCGCAAAAGGTCAGTGAGTCGCGCCTAGCAGCTTGAGGTTTAACACTCTCCGTGCAGAAATAGAATGAAGTCAGTTTTGTTGTAAGTCAATTTTACCTGTCACTAATAATCATAAATAAATACTATTGGTAATCCTTGAAAACTGGAGATATTTATTGATAACCCATGTACGTCGTATTGTGCTTAGATTATTTGTATCCGCTCTAGATCGTATACACATCGGCAGGTTTTTTTTTTTCCCGCAGAGGTGAATCACCATTTCACGATTTCCAGGCACGTAATAAACTTTAATACTGTTCGCTAGTATAATGACATTCTGTAACAATATGCTTCGGCAGGATTAGGTCCATTATTATACTGCCTTGCTATAGAGCTAGCTTTTATAGCCACGTGGTAGAGCGTTCACCTTGGAATCTAAAGACCATGGGTTCAATCCCCGCCTTGGGAGGTTATTGTCAGAACTATTAAATTTGCGCCCGTCGTAAAAAAAACAACCAACCAACAGTTAGTTGAGAAACAGCGGAAAAGGACTTGAAGGATTCGTGGAAGGATATTCATTTGGAAGGAGATTATGTAGAGAACTGGTCTATCTTACTATCTGACACATACAGGTATATATAAATATATAGTCTGTTTTAGGGGACACTTATACTGCCTTGCTATAGACCTAGCTTTTGTAGCGGCATGGTAGAGCGTTCAAAATGAATGTGTAACGAGTCGAGCGATCTATACAGTAATTTTTTCTCAAGCTTCCTGCTTTAGATTGATTAGGTACAAAAGAAATGAAGCGGTTGGAATATTTCCTCAAATATATATACAGCAATTGATATGATTGAACAATGATTGAATCACTATTGTCTACTTGACAATGAATATGGTTAATTAGGAATGGGTGGAATCAACAATCACATATGATAAAACGAAAATCAGTCTGTACTGCTTGGTACACGGTTCATTAGGGAAATGCAATTCTATCAAGCACTGATCAATACTAGGGTCCCTATGGATCCAGCCTGTATAACACAAAACGAGTGTGTCTGTAGCCAGTCTAAAATTTGGACCGATTCCTATTAGACGTCGATCGGCCTGACTCAATCCTATGCAGTGATTTTAGTCTAATGATAATGCGACTCGGTACTATAGTTTTACTCCTAAACGATGCAGCTGATCCCGGTTTGCATATATATGAATCCGGGTTGCATGCATGTATGTTCTAAATAAAACTCTCTTTGACCAACGCCCCAATAATTATTTTACTAAGGAGAATTGTCTAATAATACTTTTTGATCTGCACTGCAGTGCGAGAAACAGAAAACAGCATATTGGTTGGTTATTTCCGTTTATTTATCGTCGCTACCGGTTGCCCATCTGAGCGACGCCCCCAGAAGATGGTTAGTTGTTACGGGGGATAGTGCAAGGATACAGGTCGAAACTACTGAGAGCTTCGCCTGGTTCTTTAACGTGCTCGGCGTATAGCACCGTCACACGGCACCTCGGTTTAATGTCTCATCCGAAAGACTATTAGTAATTTTTTAGTTGGCCAGCCGGGGATACGAACCCACAATCTGTAGGACATTGTGTTCACGAGTCCTACGCTCTACCTACTGAGCTATATCGGCCGGTAGAAAACAGCATATTACGGCGAAAGCCTTTATATACCCTTCAGAACTACGCGCATGCGCAGTAAACCAGCGTTCCACTGAACCATAACTCTACGGATTATTTGATTTTACCATCATTTGTATTCTTCTAAATTCAGCATGTTGATTACAAATACAGCGTAAACGAGGGTAGGCAACGAACCGAGGTACTTACACTGTATTACAGCGTTAAATCTTTTTAGAATTGGACGAGTTGAATTATCTTTTCAGCTGACCGGAAGTTTGAATACTTAAGTGAAAGTAGGGTCAGGACTAAATATCTGATTAAGTATTCCGGAACGGACAGAATGGTCTAGGCTCGCCACAAATGTAATATTAGATATCAGAGAGAGTCTTTTTTTCAGTTGACTTTATACGTTCTGTCCTCCTGTTTTCACTCACATTGTTAAATTTAGGGAAAAAATCTGCTTTGCTATTTACGCATATTTGGCAATGAAAGGTTGACGAACTGTCCCGACAAACGAAGCAGAGGCAATTATAGCCAATTTACTTGGAAACTGCTCTAAATAGACAGCGATTAAGGATTTCAGCGCATCTTGAATGGCATAAAAAGAGATTATACTTGGTTTGAAAATACTCTGAGGAAACTATGAAGTCTTTCGTATTTTTTCCTGTTATGACAACGTTAAAACTATTGTGTAATTTCAGGGGTCAATGTCTGTTGGTCCAATCTTCATCGAGCTTTCCTCCCCCCCACCCCCCACCCTTTGAGCATACTATCAATCCTTAAACTGCTGAATGAATGAAACGAAAAAATTTCCACTCAATAGTAAAAACCCAAGTATTGCGAGTTGATTTTCCCGAATAGAAACTACAGGATCGGACAGTGTTGATCAAAGATCAGACTGTGCGTTTTGTGGGGATCCGGAAGTAAATAGCAGACGACATCCAGACATGCAAATTATTCTCGATGTCCGTGTGAAAGTTCGGTGCTTGTGTATCCCAGTGCAGAACACAATTAGATCATCTGCTCATGACGTTGAATACTTGAGCTCTAAAGGACATACTCAATGGATCAGAAAAGTCAGCATCTGTGATTTATACATGTACGACAGAAGCATTAAGGTAAACACATTATAGAACTACGTTACGTCTCGCAAACAGGAAACGTGACCAGAAGCAGTACAAAGCCGAAGACATGCTTACATCACTCCATAGATCAGGATGATAACTATGAGAACCAGGGTTCGTATTCACCATCCATGTTTAGGATTTATTCTTTGTCTAATTCTCAAAAATTTTCTAGATTTGAAAGTAACATAACTTTTGATTGGATAAACCAAATGGTTAAGCCAGTCAGAAGTTGTGTTACTTTCAAATTTGAAAAATTATTCATCATAAGACTAAGAATATTCTTAAGAATGGTTGGTGAATACAGACCCTGGTTGTGTCTATTTCTACGTCTACTGTTGCTCTTACTATTACGTCACTCCATAGATCAGGATGATGACGACGAGAGCCTGGTTGCGTCTATTACTACAACTACTGCTTTTACTACTATCATCATCATCATCATCATCACCCTACTACTACCATCATAGGAACGTGAAATAAAAAGCCGACAGAAATGGTATGCACTCCCTCCCATCGTGAAATAAAACGTCGAAAGAAATAGTATGCACGCTCTCCCATCGTGATATAAAACGTCGAAAGAAATAGTATGCACTCCCTCCCATCGTGAAATAAAACGTCGAAGTAAATAGTATGCACGCTCTCTCATCGTGAAATAAAACGTCGACAGAAATGGTATGCACACTCTCCCAAAGCGCTAGGCTTTTCGTCGGAGTGTACCATGGTAAGGGGGCTCCAAACTAGAACTAGGTCCGTATTCACCAACCACTCTTGGTCTTGGTCTCCAAAATTTTCCAAATTTGAAAGTAACACACTTTCTCATTGGCTAAACCATATATGGTTTAGCCAGTCAGAAGTCGTATTAATTTCAAACTTGGAAAATCTTGAAGAATAAGTCTAAGAACGTTCTTAAAAATGGTTGGTGAATACGGACCCTAGTCAATACCAGAAAACATTTCAAAGGGTGAACTGTCGCCATGATATGGCTAAATACATGTTGAAAGGCAGCCTAACCCTTTACCACACAATCCCGACTTTTAACGTCACTGAGAAAGTAACAATTAGGAAACATTGAAGGGCAAAGGAGAAAATGCTGGTTACCAGCATTTACTCCTTTTCCCTCAATGCTTTCTGACTGACCTTACGAAGACATATCACTTTATTTGAGCCACATTTATTTTTGGTCTGGAAATGGTTTCGATATGGACAAAGCTTAAAACGTTAAAAGAAAAATTCAAGTACTGTTTTATATAGACGTCGAGGTTTCATGTGCAGTCGATTTATTTGGGATGAAACTTTAATCTTCTCTCTACACAACGCATTCGCTTTAAAGAGGGTTAATATGGTTGTCAGAACAAGATTCCATAAAAGAAAGGTTTTCCAAACAATTCTGGTATGAGAGTAACTGTGCGGAACACATTCCTTTTCTGCCTGTACTATACTTAGCTTTTTAGTTTTACTTGGTACGGGAGATAACTGCAATGCAGTATATGTCTGAGCGAGCAACAAGCAACACCCTAGTTATCTCCCTTGTTAAATTTCGACCCCCCCCACCAGTCAAAGATAAAAGCGCCATGAGGAGAGGCAGAGACTGTAGATGCAAGATAGGATTGCGCCCATGAACAAATCGATCTCGTCTCACGATCTCTATTTTCTATTTCCCCACAACGTTTTCTACTCATTAAAAGTAAAATGTCATTATTTGGGCGCCATTTAATTTGTCGTCGGTTGCAAATAATTTCAGTTTGGTAAATTAAAAAAAAAAAAAACCGCAACTTGTCCAGTTCAATAGCTGATAGGATCCAGCCGAGAACAACGCCTTTTCCAACCGGGACTCGAACCTTCCTCACTGTCAGGATATTGTGGCTGGTAAAGTAGGGCCTTTTCGCTCAAAATGCAGATCCCGGTAGCTCAGAATGTAACTTTAAGGGCTTTAAGCCAAGGAGCCACTGGTTCGAATCCTCAGCTCGGCCAGTTTCTTTTTGAGGAATGTGTGTATACTCAAAAGGCACAATATCAAATTTTAAGCAGATATGAGTCATGCTCTGTGAAAAGGGGGCTTAATGCATCTGAGGGAAAAAAAAAAAAAAAAAAAAAGTATCGAACCAGGTCAGCCTGCGCATTCAGTGCAGGCTGACCCGGGTCGAAACTTTTTGCTATCGGTCAATGTTCTACATGTCCAAGGACCAGTTTACCTCATGATTTCTGTCGGTTGTTAGACAAGATTGTGCGGATCCATGATCATGTGATGACTTGCTTGATATGAGGCATCACAGAGATGCAGTGGGGTCCCCTTTGGACAGCATGGCTCACATCTATGGCAATGATGGAGTGTAACAGCAATATACGCTCGTACAATGAGGATATGAGGCATCACAGAGATGCATTGGGGTCCCCTTTTGACAGCATGGCTCATATCTATGGCAATGATGGAGTGTAATAGCAATATACGCTCGTACAATGAGGATATGAGGCATCACAGAGATGCATTAGGGTCCCCTTTGGACAGCATGGCTCATATCTATGGCAATGATGGAGTGTAACAGCAATATACGCTCGTACAATGAGGATATGAGGCATCACAGAGATGCATTGGGATCCCCTTTTGACAGCATGGCTCTTATCTATGGCAATGATGGAGTGTAACAGCAATATACGCTCGTACAATGAGGATATGAGGCATCACAGAGATGCATTAGGGTCCCCTTTTGACAGCATGGCTCTTATCTATGGCAATGATGGAGTGTAACAGCAATATACGCTCGTACAATGAGGATATGAGGCATCACAGAGATGCATTAGGGTCCCCTTTGGACAGCATGGCTCATATCTATGGCAATGATGGAGTGTAACAGCAATATACGCTCGTACAATGAGGATATGAGGCATCACAGAGATGCATTGGGGTCCCCTTTTGACAGCATGGCTCATATCTATGGCAATGATGGAGTGTAACAGCAATATACGCTCGTACAATGAGGATATGAGGCATCACAGAGATGCATTAGGGTCCCCTTTGGACAGCATGGCTCATATCTATGGCAATGATGGAGTGTAACAGCAATATACGCTCGTACAATGAGGATATGAGGCATCACAGAGATGCATTGGGATCCCCTTTTGACAGCATGGCTCTTATCTATGGCAATGATGGAGTGTAACAGCAATATACGCTCGTACAATGAGGATATGAGGCATCACAGAGATGCATTAGGGTCCCCTTTTGACAGCATGGCTCTTATCTATGGCAATGATGGAGTGTAACAGCAATATACGCTCGTACAATGAGGATATGAGGCATCACAGAGATGCATTAGGGTCCCCTTTGGACAGCATGGCTCATATCTATGGCAATGATGGAGTGTAACAGCAATATACGCTCGTACAATGAGGATATGAGGCATCACAGAGATGCATTAAGGCCCCCTTTGGACAGCATGGCTCATATCTATGGCAATGATGGAGTGTAACAGCAATATACGCTCGTACAATGAGGATATGAGGCATCACAGAGATGCATTAGGGTCCCCTTTTGGACAGCATGGCTCATATCTATGGCAATGATGGAGTGTAACAGCAATATACGCTCGTACAATGAGGATATGAGGCATCACAGAGATGCATTAGGGTCCCCTTTGGACAGCATGGCTCATATTCTATGGCAATGATGGAGTGTAACAGCAATATACGCTCGTACAATGAGGATATGAGGCATCACAGAGATGCATTAGGGTCCCCTTTGGACAGCATGGCTCATATTCTATGGCAATGATGGAGTGTAACAGCAATATACAACGACGTATTCGAATTCAGATTCAGAATTTTTTACCGCATGTAACCGTAAGATGGTCTTATGTTTAATACATTTTTAGGCGTAAACCCTTTACCAAACGATCCTGTGTTTTAATGATCCAGATGGCGTTTGAAAACATTGTGGGAAAAGGAGAAAATGCTGTGAAATGAGGATATGAGGCATCACAGAGATGCATTAAGGCCCCCTTTGGACAGCATGGCTCATATCTATGACAATAATGGAGTGTAACAGCAATATACAACGACGTATGCGAATTCAGATTCAGAATTTTTTACTGCATGTAACAGTAAGATTGTCTTATGTTTAATACATTTTTAGACGTAACCCCTTTACCAAACAATCCTGTGTTTTAATGATCCAGATGGCGTTTGAAAACATTGTGGGAAAAGGAGAAAATGCTGGGAAACCAGCATTTTCACTCCTTTTCCCACAATGTTTTCCACCTTTTCAAAGACAATCCTGTTATTTGAGTGATACTTAATTTTCCGTCTGCAGATGCTTTCAGCTTGGACGAGTCTAACATTTTGTCGTCTGGTAAAGAGTTAACCCTTTACCCAACAATCACGAGTTTTAACGATCCTGAAGAAGAAGGCTTTCGTAAAACATTGTGGAAAAAGGAGGAAATGCCGGGAAAACAGCATTTTTTTTCCTTTTCCCACAATGTTTTACACCGTTTCACAGAAAATCCCGTCATTAGAGTGACACTTGTCGTCTGCAGCTAAAATTTTGTCGTCTGGTAAAGAGTTAATCATTTACCAAGCAATCCCAAGTTTTAACGACCCTGAAGAAATAAGGCTTTTGAAAACCTTATTTGGTAACCAGCATTTTCTCCTTTTCCCACAATGTTTTCAACCCTATCAAAGACAGAAATAATCATTTAAGCTACATCTTTTTGTCGTCTGCACATGCTTTCAGTTTGAACGAGTCTAAAATTTTGTCGTCTAGTAAAGAGTTAAGCTTTCGAGTCTTCACTTCCTGTCTCTAACGCCAATGGAAGAAGCTCGTCTGTAAAAACCATTTTCCCCACACTAACGTTAACCCACTGAACTTTCCGGCTGGTGTACATTCCGTCTCAGATCTTGAAGTCTATTCATACGCATGAACATTCTTTGCCTTATTACACAACGGGGGCGGCCGTTCCCGTAAATTATACATCGATTTGGCGGTGGACAAAGTCGGCAGCGTCTTCGTCTCCTGGCATCGACCACATCAACAGAAATTAACATGTCCACTATCAAGATCATACAAATTAGAATGGCGACCGACTTCATCTTGTATTTATGCTACCTGAAACATGATAACAAGAACAGGGGCGTAATCAGGGGTTTAGAATCATTACGTACTTCGAAATCGTGATTGCTAGTTTACCCTTTGGCTGCGCAGTGCTACGCGGTGCGCTTTTGCGGACAGCGTAAAACAAGATCAGACTGTACAGAACGTTCAGTTTGATCTTGACATGCACTGTCCGATACAGTAAGATTTTTCACCGAAGAGAAATATGATGTATGATGATATCGCAATATTTGGCTTTTTATGTGCATTATGGATGCTCTGTCTTTTAAGGTGTAACCAAGGGTCCGTTTCACCAACCGTTCTAAATTGCATTCATAGTCTTATTCTATTTAGCCAATCAGAAATCGCGTTACTTTAGAATTTAGAAAATTTGTTAGAATATGACTATGAATGTTATTCAGAATAGTATGGTTAATGAATACAGGCCCAAGATTTTAGAATTATTATGCATCCTCGAATCGGTTATCAAGTTTTACCGCTATATAGGGCAAAATAATGAACTTTCTCTATCAGGGAAAAATGTACTTTCAAGGGTGTTTTGTCAGAGTTTTTAACGAAAAAGTTGACACCGAAGATCAAAGATTAGACTGCACGTTCTGTGCCGCTTTCGTGTCCCTACAAAAACAACTAACGTTTTACCTTGCGCACTAAAGGCAACCTTTCATCAAAAGGGGAAAACAAATGGTGAAGTTCGATATAAACCAACTTTTTTTTAGATTACGCACTTACGTATCGGGCGTTAGGTTAATTACGCCATTGACCAAGTTGGCCGAACAGCGCACTAAGTAGATTTTGTGACAGCCTATTTATCTATATCTCTCCTGAGTTTGATCAGTACTAGACTGGGACTTTTGAGTGCCTTGCCCAAATTCTCCAACGAAAACCACCACCACGAGGTAGGATTGAACTAGAACCTCCGGAATACGAATAAAGCAACTTTACCACTGAGGCATGCAAGGCGAGAACTAGTTTATCCATATTTTACTTGGGTGTTACCATTCCTGGGCTGGGATTCTGCAGTGTCTATTTTCTGTTTTTGCTGCAATGGTAGATTGATTTCTTTAAATTTGCTTCTTGTTTCTATTTTCTGTTTTTACTGCAGTGGTAGATTGATGGCGACTTCGGCTCCCGCACTCATTCCTAATTGTTTTCCAGCACATCTCATCCTGGCTATAGTCGCCCTATGTATATCTGTATGCAGATACCACCCTCCTTGATGATTTGCTTACTACGTAATCCCCAGCCGCGTCGCCAGGATATACAAACCTCACCATTTTATACATATATCACAATTACCGACACTACCTTTTCCCTTCAGTTCCTTACATTGATTTACTTACCCTTTTTATATATACTTACCTCTGGTGATGTGCATCCTAATCCAGGTATGGATCCTGGAGCATCCGATACTTCTACTTCTTCAACTACCTCGTATTGTGAATTACTCAAATCGGGCATCAGTGTTATGCATCTGAACATACAGAGCCTGAGACCAAAACTAGACATTTTGCAAGTCGAAACCCAACCTTACGACATTGTTGTCTTAACAGAAACGTGGCTAAATTCCTCCGTATCAAATGCCGATCTGTTTATTAGAAATTTTCAATGTCCTTTCCGCTGTGATCGAAAGGGTCGAATTGGCGGTGGCGTATCTATTTACGTTCGAGACGGCATTTACGCCGAACAAAGACACGATTTAACCATTGAAGGAGTAGAGGCACTCTGGGTTGAACTGAAGTTGGGAAAAAATAAAATCTTACTAGGTGGATTCTACCGTCCTCCTGACTCGAACAATGACAAATGGCTCTTGATGGAACAGAGTCTCGACCAAGCATTCGACCAATTGTATGACAATATAATCGTTACTGGAGACTTTAACATGAATTTCCTCTCTCAGGCTTCAGATAAAATAAAGAATCTCATCGCATCATACAGTGCACAACAACTGATTGACACACCGACTCACTTTACAGAAACATCAAGCTCGCTTATCGATCTTATTTTTGTTAGAAATAAGAATCACGTCATTTCAAGCTTCGTTGCCGACCCATTTATCCCTGAACTTACCCACTTCCATTGCCCAGTCGTTGCTGTCCTGAAGTTTGACAAACCTAAATTTAAGTCGTTCAAACGTCACATTTGGCTTTATGACAAGGGTAACTACGATGAATATAGAAATAAACTACGAAACGTAGACTGGGACTCGCTTACAGATGACAATGACCCTGATAAAACTATACAAAATATTACTGACAAGATTATTTCAGTCGCCTCTGAAACCATTCCCAACAAAACAATCACTGTAAGACCAAACGATATTCCGTGGATGAACAGTGAAATACGCAAACTTATTAGAATACGCAAAAGATTACATAAAGAAGCCAAACGGCAAAACACTGTTGAAACATGGTCAAAGTTTAGAGAAGCGCGAAATACTGTAACAAAACATATACGCAAAGCCAAATTAAACTACCAAAATAAATTAGTTGAAATAATCAATTCGTCCAATACCTCACCAAAGACATGGTTCAAAGTCACTAAACAACTAACACAAAAGCAAACAACATGCACCATTCCGACTCTTTATGACAACAACACAGAGGCATCTACAGACATATCCAAAGCGGAACTTTTGAATTCGTATTTTTCTAGACAATCGACACTTGACGATCACGATCAGCAACTACCACACAACATACCATTTAACGAATCTACCTTGTCGCATCTCACTATTACTCCATGTGACGTAAAAGATATAATTTCTCTTACTGATTCCTCTAAGGCCAGTGGTCCCGACCTTGTTAGTCCAAAACTTCTCTGTGAAGGGTCCACAGAATTATGTACTGTCTTATCACACCTATTTAATACACTTCTTGCCTTATCTTACTTCCCCAGTGCTTGGAAACCAGCAAATGTTACACCTATATTTAAAAAGGGTGATCCATCCAAGCCATGTAACTATCGACCAATTTCTCTGCTTAGTTGTCTTGGTAAATTATTTGAAAGATGTGTCCACAAATATTTATACAACTATCTGAATGACAACAAACTTTTGACACAGTATCAGTCCGGATTTATCAAAGGTGACTCTACCACTAACCAATTAATTCTTATTTATGATGACGTAAACCGAGCTTTGGACGAAGGACTTGAGGTCCGCGCCGTGTTCTGTGACATCTCCAAAGCGTTTGATCGAGTATAGCACAGAGGTCTCCTCCACAAACTGTCTTCGCTTGGTATCTGTGGACCTCTCCTCAAATGGTTTTCTTCTTACTTAACATTACGGAAACAACGTGTTGTCTGCTCTAACGTTTCGTCAACTTGGTCTATTATCAATGCTGGCATCCCCCAGGGCTCCATTTTAGGGCCTTTATTATTCCTAATTTACATAAACGACATAGTGTCCCAAATCAACACTAACGTTCATCTCTTTGCCGACGATACCAGTTTGTATGTAATTGTGGAAACCCCTGATCAGGCAGCTACAGCTCTTAACACAGACCTTGAAGCTATTCATTGTTGGTCTAAAACCTGGCTAGTTTCTTTTAATCCTTCAAAAACGGAGTCTATTATATTCTCAAGGAAAATAAGGAAACCTGAACACCCTTCTCTTTACATGAATAACGTGGCCATAAAAAATGTATCCTCATATACGCATCTTGGTGTTACTTTTTCTGAAGACCTGAACTGGTCAACCCATATATCCTTTATACTTAAAAAAGCTTGGCAGAGAATTGGAATGATGAAAACTGTCAAACATTTCTTAAATAGGTCTAGCCTCGAACGAATGTACTTTTTTTTTATTCGACCTCTCTTAGAATATTCAGATGTCGTCTGGGATAACTGCACAGAAACCTTAAAACGTGACATTGAGGCAGTACAAAACGAAGCAGCTAGAATTGTTACTGGTGCTACTAAATATTGTAACATCCAGAAACTCCTATACGATCTTAAGTGGGAAACACTAGCGGCAAGAAGACGTAAACATAGACTCATTTTGCTTTACAAAATGTTAAACGGTCTATCACCCACGTACCTGTCAAATCTTATCCCTGGGCGTGATCAAACCGATCCTGGAAGATACAACCTAAGGGGTATCAGGTGTGTAAACGCAAGGACCCAATCCTACAGCTCTTCTTTCTTACCTCGCACAATTCGGGAATGGAATACCTTGCCACTAAGTACAAGAAACGCTGCATCCTTATCACAGTTTAAATTAATATTAAACCGCACCTTACAAAAATCATCTCCATTACTTAATTTTGGGACACGCAAGGGACAGATCTTACATGCACGCTTACGCTTAGGATGTAGTTCTCTTAATCATGATCTTCACAGACGATCTCTAATCGATTCACCATTATGTTCTTGTGGCCAAATCGAAACTGTAGATCACTACCTTCTTTATTGTCCTAAGTATCAACAGCTACGTAATCAAATTTATTATGATATTCCATGTCCGCTTATCACCTCCAACCTATTGAATGGAAACGAACACCTTACGTTCGAACAAAACAAATACATATTTGCTTGTGTCCATAACTTTATTTTAGCTTCAAAAAGATTTTCTTCATAGGCTGGGTGTCCGGAGCCAGTCGTCATCTCAATCTCCATTGCTATTATCAAATAACATAAATCAACCTGTATATTTATTACATTTTGTGAACTCCCAAGTGACGGGAGAAGAGAACAGGAAGTGGTTATCATTTCTATATTTTTGTCTTTATTTTCGGCATTATATTCACTTTCTTTACTCTAAAGCTATGGCATCTTAACACGTGGTATTTTTTAATAAGTATGAAAACATCTTTAGGAGAGGAATTAATATAAGTTATTCATAGCTTGTTTTCCAATCCTACCTATCAACCTTTGAATTTTGTTATACCATGTATCATTTCCTTTATTTTACATGTGTATTTGTATCAGCATAATAAATAAAGTTTAAACTAAAGACACTCCAACGAAAACTACTTAACCATCCAGCAACGCAAGGCAAAACTAGCTTAGGCTGAAAGTAAAATATTGTTTGTTTGTCCTCGACCGCCCGACTCACAATTTACCCCCCGACTCAAAAAATTATATTGCATTCTCGTGAGGAAAAAATATTTTTATCGTTTGCGGCCGAAACATCCGGTAGTTTGCGTGGAATCCGGTTTCATCAAACAAGCTCGGTAGTTCGATGCCAGACATGGACGTTCCTCTTGATCTGCCCGAAGCTTTGTTGTCACATTAATACTCATAATCCTTTCGGCATACCTCGGGTGATCCGGTGATCAAATCCCTCGGCTGTATCACGTAGCTTGATATGCACCTACACGGTACATTTCGCACGTTTCCGGAAGCACACCGTTTTACAGTTATTGAAATTGTAAGGCTCCTCTTAAAAAAGAAAACATGAGTCAATTTTCTATCGTTATCTTTCTAAGAATATTTCAGTCGGCATACAGTTTGTACATTCAATTTTTAGTGTGGTTTATCAATTCCGTTGGGAGTTTTCATCGACAGCTCGATATATGTGAATAACTCCATCATGGTTGTTCATGTTGTTGCTAAGCGATTGACAGGGGCGCCGCCATATTTAAGATCATGTGATTGGTAATTCAAAATGGAGGCCGCCTTTATACAGACGAGGTTAGATGTAGGTACGGAATCGGCCGAGTTGTGACGAGTGTTCATAATCAAGCGTTCATACGCTCAAGACAGATGGTAGACTGTGCTGGGAGAATTTTCAGACAGAAAGATTACAATTTCCATTAAATAACACGAAAACCCGTCTATAATAGGGTTCACTCGTCACAACTCGGCCGAATCCGTACCTACATCCAGATCAACCGAGGTATGCCGAATTAGAAATCGTTTTAACCCTTTACCAAACAATTCCTGGTTTTCATGACTCTAGAAATGTAGGCTTTCGAAAACGTGGGAAAAGGAGAAAATGCTGGTAACCAACATTTCCTCTTTTTCCCACCAGATTTTCTACTTTTGTAAGAGAATTAATATTAACATTTTATGCACATCTAAATTATCATCTGCAAAACCTTTCAATTTGGACCAGTCTAGAATTATGTCGTACGGTAAAGAGATAAGGATGTGCAAAATTTTAGAAAAATTGTGATACTATATGCCAAGCTCTTCAATTTGAAATGTAAAGCTGTTCCTAAAAACCAGATTCTCTTCTTTGCTAGTTGACTCCTGCTGTTGTAACTGGTTAAAAGAGTTGCGTCTCTGTATATGTATAAAATCGCCATAGCAGTTTCTTCACTGTGTATGCACACAAGACTTCCCAAGTTCTAGTCAGTTTATTGGTACATTTTAGATTTGATCCAAAGTTTTATGGCAGAATTGATTCTTTTTTTTGTTGGTTGTATCAAAAAGAAAATCTATTAAAATGTTCTTGTTGCCGACAATCCTTAGAGATTTAATTCATTTAAATGTCTGTGAATTCATTCTTCTTTTCTTACCAAATGTTTTGGTGATTTAAGGCCCCTTCTTTAGAGCAAAGAATATCTGACAGGTCAAACTGATAGAAAAATGATCATTTGATCCCTCCCCACCACCAAATAGACTGAAAAGTGAGTTCACAGACTTTTATAATACTCTTGTTTTCTGACCCCCTCCCACTTTCTAGAGACTTGGGACTCTCACAATAGAACAGAAATTACAAGCAAGGCAAAACAGCTACTATGCTTAAATTGGCCTCTGAGAATGGGTTTTTTTTCTGATTATTTTTAGGTAATAATAAAGACAATGTTTTCTTGTCAGTATTTAACATTTTGTCAAAGGTGCAGCACAAAGTATTATGGAAACATCATGAACAAAAGATGACACAAAAATTACATTCCCAGAAGTCAAATATAAGCCAAATTTAAGAAGTACCACAATGATTAAAATTTGGAACATACTCAACATATGCTACAACAAGATCAAATATTTTAACATCCGCACCAAGCATTTGTAAGGTTCGAATGTCATTGCTGTATTAAACTTCATGTCTAGGTCTAGACTATTTGCTCATGATTGCATTTGTTCCAATATTTATGATCTTGGGGTACATCTACAAGCTGTTGGTAAAGGATAAAGGTACACATCTATTCTACTGAGGTGTGGTTAGGTCAGACATACACATGCTACAGATATTTGATTAGTAATACTAGTGCTCATCACGAAAGTGCTAAACTACAACCTTGAGCTTTATATGTATAAACAGGGACATGGAAAACAAGGTTAAAATGATTTGAAATACTCATTCAATGAAAAACAGATACAGTACATGCAAAATAAAAGGCTATGCAAGGAGCAAGTACTAGCTGAGGCTAAAATCTTTAAAAATCTTTAATTTATGTTATTTGTCTGCTTTCTACAGAACGCAAAATATAATATAATAATTTCCCTACCTACCTACCTACCCAAGACTGAAATACTGGGTAGGTAAAGGACAAACAAACAATTTTTTAATTTAGGCCTTATCCATGTTTCTCTTGGTTTTTTTTTCCAGAACTGGACTGGGATCATGCAGTGACTTACTAAAGGACACTTCAACGAAGGCAACTTAAGCATTGATCTACGCAAGACAACCACTAGTTTATCCATGTTTCCCTTGGGGTTTTACCTGTACTTGGCTGGGGCTAAGCAGTGTCGTGCTAAAAGATACCCCAAAGAAAACCAATGCTACCAGCTGGTATCTAACCCAGAACCTCCGGACTACGAATTAATAATTTTGAGTCTGTACCAGACGAGAAAAATGTAGACTAGTCAAAATTGAAAGCATTTGAGACGAAAACTTAAATGTGACTCAAATGATGGAAAATTGTCTTTGACAGGGTAGAAAATATTGCTGGAAAAGGAGAAAATGCTAGTTACCATCATTTTCTCCTTTTCAAAAGGCTTGTTCCTCAAGGTCGTTTAAGTCGGGCGAGTTGTGGTAAAGGACTAATTCTTTACCAGACATTTCCGAGTTTTAACTAACTTGTGGCTGGTATTCTGGTAGTCAGCTTTTTCTTCTTTCCTATCCTTTTAAAAAGTTTTAAGCCGTTTTCAAACCTTATTTCATTTATATCGCTGTAGCCATTTTACCAGTGCCTTTCGCACAACGTTCAACCCGAGCCACTGGTTGCTTTCCCATATAACCAGCAATCACGTTGTAATATCTATCGTCCGTGAACTCACCGAACTGGAGAATCGAACCATCGACCGACTGAGATATCGTGCTCGGCAATACTATGAGTTAATAAGGGAACATTGATCATATTAAAACTTTCTTCTTTTTATTTATTTTTTTGTTTAAATCAATTCAAACCAACAAATTGTATCAATTCAAAGCAACGAGTTTTACCAAAATCAATTCAAACCAACAAAGAGCGAAAAGGCGTTTTGTGTAAGTTGAGACGCTGGGTTCCACTTAAGTAAACTGAGTAGACAAGTATTTAAAAAAAAAACCTGTCATGGATGAAAATATTATTGAATTACTTTACCTTGTAACTTTCTTGAATATTTCAAACTTCAATTCTGATTAAAGTCCTGCGTTGTTTTGTCATCTTTTCGACTCTCTTTTTTAAATGGTTTTTATGTGGGAATACACTTACAACTCGTGACGTAAAGATATCCGAAAACAAGATTTCTTCCTCCATTAACTCTTTACCAGACGACAAAATTTTAGACTTGTCCAAATTGAAAGCCTTTACAGAGGACAAACTAAATGTAACTTAAATGATGAAATTTGTCTTCAGTATGGTAGAAAACATTATGGGAAATGGATAGAATTCCAGCATTACCAGCATTTTCTCCTTTTCCCACCATGTTTTCAAAGCTTTCTTCCCCAGGATAGCCAAAACACGAAAATGTTTGGTAAAGGGATAAAGCTGAGGCGCAGTCAAGTGACAAGTTAGACCTGTTTACAAACTAGTGTCTTAACCCACTTTGTCCAAAAAACGTGAAATGGGACATGTCTTGTCAGTCAAAATGACGCAGAACACAATGTATTTTAAGTTTTTTTTTCTTTCTAAAAACATCTGACACAAATATTTACCCGACACACAAGCTGTTCGTTATCGCAAAAAAAAAAAACCCAATTGCGCTGAAAGGGTCCAAACAAAAGAGCTATCAACGCCCTGTATCGTCCACTTCTTAAAAAAAAAAAGTTGTGTGCTGCCGTCTGCATTGGTATGTGACATTCAACAATCTGACTACAAAGTGCGCGATTTTATATCTTTTCGTCTTCCGAGGGCTGCTTTCCCTGCGACTTCTGGATAACAACGATTTTGCAGTATCTGTTGTTGTTATAAATGTTCTACAGTTTATCCTTCAAAATGGCAGATTCATTCATGCGATAGATTAAAGATTTTTCGAAGGTCCTCTCTCCGGTTTCAGGATCTTGAAATCTGGAATTTAATTGGCTGACAAAAAAAAAAAAACCCACAGAATTTGATCCTCTATGAGCCGTTCTAAGATAAACCGTTTGACGCGGTGTGTGTCGTAGCTATTTCTCAGGCGAACACAGGGAATTCTTCGAACGGCATAGACCAAGATCAGACTACAAGGAACTGCCCATGTGTTCAGTCAAGCTTATAGGATTAAAAGCCTTACAGAGTTTCAGAAGATCAGACTTTCAGTCGACGAAAATAGAACCAGTAAACTGACGTCAGAAATGGCTACAAAATAGAGTTAGCTCCTCATTAAAAAGAAGTCAGTCCGGATGTTTTTCAATATACATGTAGTAACATCCTTATGTGCAAATGGGTGACAATGGAGAGCCATGTTTCGTGAAAAGGGGGCTAAATGCATCTGAAAAATATATCGATCCATGCTGACCTTGGCCGAAACTTTTTGCTATTGGTCACTTTCTTGCATGTCAAAGGACAAGCTTACCTCGTGATTCAGTCGGTTGTTAAATGGATTTTATGGATCTATAATTATGTGATGAATTTCTTGGTATGGTGCATCACGGAGATACACGAACCCCCCCTTTTTTGCCAGAGTATGGTTCAAGTAATAACCAAATTGCTGCCGATGACGTCATCTTTATTTGGGGACATGGAGACGCCTTTACTACGAAGCTGATCCAAAAGTCCGTAGACAGTATGTGTGAAATAAAACTTACTGGATAAAATATGGTATCAAGAAAACCTCAGGACGTCGTTTTGCCGAGAAAATAGTGGTGTCTACCAACTGTTGGATCAGCCCTCGTATTACGGACTCACAGGCCTTACAAGATCAGTTTCTCTTGAAAACCTTTACCGAGAATGTGGTTGGGAATCACTTTCATCAAGAGGAAAATCTTCTAAGTTATGTTTTATGTTTACAGTGTCTAATAACCTTTACCCACAATATATAGAAGAATTGATTTCTCCATTTGTTGGCAATAGATCGCAATATCAGCTGAGAGACAGCCACAATTATGAAAATATATATGCTAGAACAAGTATTTTACAGAAGTCATGTATCCACTCTTCAATTTCTCTTTCGAACAATCTTGAACATGGAATAAGAAGTAGTGCAACATACAGTTCGATTAAATTTAAACTAAATAATACGACGAGGCCTGTCAAAATGTCAAACATTTATTGTATTGGAAATAGATATATGTCAGTTCTTCATGCACGATTAAGAAACTATTGTAGTCACTTAAACCAAGACCTTAACATGATATCATTTAAGATTTGATCCCATGTGTGACTGCAATAATGGTGCTGAAAATGCTGAAAATTATTTCTTTAAATACCACCCTTATTCAGATATACGAATCTCACTATTTCCGGTGTCTGCGCATGTCATATTCTTCGAAGATTCGACCTGTATGCTATGACGCATCACCCATCCCCCTATACCTGGGAAAAATAGGGCTTATATCGAAGCTATTAGCCTATTACCAAAGCATGTAGGGGCTGTTTTAATAAACGGTCGGTGCATAGGTTACATACTAGCCGATCATAGCTGAATGAATGGCACCAGGTAGCGTTTTATTGAGTAAACGTTTATTTCATTTGAAATTCAAAGTCACGGTTGTTGTTTTGAAAAATTACTCCGCTACTGTACCCAGGATGCCCACATTAGATAGATGTGTATTTGTAGAATGCCATCTAGCGGGAGATAATGTACTTTTTCAGGCAACAAGGGAATTTTACCTTTGAATATTGATAAATTACTATTTGGCAGTGCCGACTTAAACTTAGATCAAAGTTGTTTACATTTTGAAGCAGTTCACATGTATATCAAAGAGTCAAAGCGTTTTAAGTAAAATCGACATCTGTTGTAACAGTGCTGAATTTACCGGGCGCCAGAGCGCCCAACAGAGAGCACCATCAGATTTCCTTTCATCTTTCTTTCCCCTTTCAACCAATACTCTTCCTCATCTCTCTCACCGTGTTTTGTATATACTTAGAATAACAAATCATAGCACCTACCATTGTTAAATTTTTTTGATTTGAAATAGTATTGTAGGGGAAGGACCGATTCCGAGTTGATAGAACTTTTGGTTCACCCCCACTTCATCTCATGAAATAAAACATGTTTAAACTAAACTACGGGTTCATAGCACGACATATTTAGCTCTCATTAGAGGAACTAAAAATCGAAAGTTACGCACTTTTACTCTGACCCTTTACCAATAGATTCCATGCTTTTAAGACCCCGAAGAGACAAAACTGTGAAAATACTGTGAGAAAAAGAAGAAATGCTGGAAACAAGAACATTTTCTCCCTTTCCAACAACGCTTTTACCCGAACCAAGGACAATAGTTATCATTCTAGCCAAATCTGATTTGTCGTCTGCAAAGACTTTCTAGTCGAACAAATCTAAGACTTTCTCGTCTGGTAAAGAGATAAGTACTTTGTTTACATATCGAGTTCTGCTGAAACTCGGTTGGCTTGTTCATGACTGAAGGTGCCATATAGCTCAAGAAGTTTTACTCATGACCTCCAAAATCGACCAATCATATTAACGTTCACTTAACATCCGTAGTGACTTTTTTGTTAGCACTTGTTCTACTTCCTGTGTTTTGATTTGTATTCTTTTGACGTATTTCAATCCTTAACTCTTTACCAAATGAAAATTTTAGATTGATTGATCGTTTAATTGATTGTATTGGAGTTTAACGCCGTTTTAACAGCATAGGTCACATCACGGCGGTCAGTGCACCTACGCATGTGTTTCCTGGCTTTCTCACACCGATACTAACACAACTTTCTTTCCAAGTCCCTGACTACTTTTTCTCACATGCATCAGAGGTGAGAGGCGAAAAATAGCCGGAAGAAAATTTTAGACTTGTCCAGCTGAAAGCATTTGCAAACGACAATGAAATGTAACTAAAAAAATGCACTTTGTATTTAGAAGAGTTTGAGACATGGTGGGAAAAGGAGAAAATGGTGGTTATCAGCAATTTGTCGTTTTTCCACAATGTTTTCAAAAGTATTTTTCGTAAGGGTCTTTAAAACTCGGGACTATTCCGTAAGAAGTCAACCCTGTACCAAACATTTCCGAGTTTTCATGACACTTAGAAGAAAAGGTTTTTGAAAACATTGTGGTAACCAAAATTTTCTCCTTTTCCCACAATGTTTCCTACCCTACCAAATTCCATCGTTAGAGTCACTTTTAAAATTGTCGACTGCAAATGCTTTCGTTTCGAACAACTAAGTGTTTTCTATCCTATAAGAAATCCTAAGTTCATTTGTACCAATTTTGAATTTATCGTCTGTAGATATTTTGAATTTGAAAGAGTCTAAAAAATGTGTCATTTGGTAACAGGTTAAACTGCTCAGTAAATTGGTTCGCTGCCAATGGCAACTTAACTCTTTACCAAACGACAAAATATTGGACCCAACCAAATTGAAAGCATATAAATAATATTCAGCCCAAATGGCTATTTCTGTCTATAATGTAGAAAATATTGTGGGAAAAGGAGAAAATGCTGGTAACCATCATTTTCTCCTTTTCCCACAAAGTTTTCTATCCTATCATAGAGCTCAAGTTAATTTGTACCAATTTTGAATTTATCGTCTGCAGATACTTTGAATTTGAGAGAGTCTAAAAATTTGTCATTTGGTAACAGGTTAAACTGCTAAGTAAATCTTGACTGCCAATGGCAACCTGACTCTTTACCAAACGACAAAATACTGAACTCATCCAAATTGAAAGCATTTGCAGACGACAAGTTCAATGCACTTCAAATGACAATTTCTGACTATAATAGAGTGGAAATCATTGTGGGAAAAGGAAAAAATGCTGTTTACCAGTATTTTCTCTTTTTTTCCACAATGTTCTCAAAAGCTTTCTTCCTCAAAGTCGTTAAAAGTCGGGATTGTGTGGTAAAGACTTTTTAATAAACCCATACTTTGTACTACAGCGCCCCTCAAATGTTATTTGTCACACATTTCTTATTTCGTAATTTAACGAAATACTTCTTCGATACGACGATATATATTAATTCTTTATCACGAAATACGCTGTAACGAATATTATTTCGATAAAACGAAATGATAATTAATTTCAACGAAATAATAGGTCGCTGTAACGAAATATCAATTCGTTAAAACGAAAATCGTTTTGGATAAAACGAAATAATAATTCGTTAAAGCCAATGAATGGATTCGCTAACGACATGAAATTCGATGTTTCTTACATAATTGGATTTTTCTAATGAAGGGGAGAATAGAAAACATTATGGGAAATAAAAAAAAAAATGCGTTATCAGCATTTTCTCACAATGTACCCTTGTACCCCCGGGGTCGCAAAACACAGGATTGTTCGACAAAGGGTCAAATTTTTGAAGAATTTGGCCTTGTTTCATAGGCAAATCTCATCTTTTTAGCCGCATTTGATATGTTGTCTGCAGATGCTCTCAATTTGGATACGTTTGAAATTTTATCGTCTGCTAAACGGTTAAGCTCAGAGCCAGTCAAGATTCCACAGGATTATTTGAATATTTAAAATCAAAGGACTGATAGTCCTGAGGGTCGCCTGGTGTTTACTTGTTTGAATTAACAGATTGATTGTATGTTGTTCTACACCGTTTCATTATTCCAGTTATATCGCGAGGCCAGTGCTCCTACCCATGCTTTCCTGTGTCTTTTTCACCAGAACTTTGCAGGTTATTCTTCCCAAGCCACTAGCTATTTTCCCACATAACCATCGTGAATACTGTCGCAACGGCTAGCTTCTATTCGCGGAAAAATGTTCGTTCCAGCTTAGAATTCGAACCAGCGACTCCGTAGTCTCCAGTCCTGTATGCTACTGACTGCACTACCGGGGCTTGGCAGTTGTTTGAAAGTTTAAATTAAACTTTGATCCTTTTATTTCTGGGGAAGGAGGAAGTTGATATTTGGTAAAGAAAATTCATAAGAACGTGAGTGCTTATCCATAGTTAGTGAAAAGTTACTGATAAAAAATATCTCCAGTGGGACTTTAACCAACGACCTTCAATCAGAGTTGGCTACTCTACCAACTGAGCTATCGTACTATACGATATTTCTTTGTGTTTAAAATGCCATTATCCTTGTTATACAATAATAGCTATACCGTAACTGACGAAATAGGAAATTTTACTACATAAATACACAATAAAAACACGATTATCCTGTTATTTTCTATACATAAGGAACGCTGTGTGAAAAGGGGGTTTAATGCATCTGCAAAAAGTATCGACCCAGGTCATCCTGCGCAGTCCTCGCAGACTGACCTGGCCTCAAACTTTTTGCTATTGGTAAATTTTCTGCATCTCAAAGGACCAGTGCAATTAAGGATTCTTCCTGTTGTTAGACTGACAAACCGGAATTTATGGATTCATAATACTGTGATGACTCGCTTGGTATCATGCATCACGGCGATGCATTAAGCCCCCCTTTGCCACAGCATGGCTCATGTTTTAATTTTAACGCCATCTGCACAGCTTGCATCAGCAAGATGGAAGAATGTCACGGATTAAAATTCCGTCACTCATAATTGTTTTGGTATTTGAAATCATCAATAAGTAATATATCACCAACCATTTCCTGACAAGGGTATGCAGCCAGATGGACGTCCAGAAACCTGGTGAACTTTTTCGAGGAGTACAGTAAAAGGAAGTGTCCACGGAATGTACAATCGGTCAACGCCTTTGATATGTGTAATATATGATCCCTGCGTGTTTGTATTTTTGACTAGCGAAGCTAGTCTATAGGCATCTTGATTGACCTAGAGTCAATGTAAAAAAAAAAAAATCCCACAGCTGCCAAATACTGCCTCACAGAAACTACTTCTTTCTGTTAGAAATCTTAATTCTGTTATATATGACAATTTTGACAAAAAACACTAAATCTCTACCGCTCCAATTTGAACATGTCATCAAACAAATTAATAAACTGAACAAGATGTCATTTATAAGGTACATCATCTTCGCTTACATGTAAATTAAGTGACCTATGAAAATTAGAGAATCACTTATTCCTACACCACTGTAACATTATGAATGAATCTATTAATATATACACCTAGGTAACTTGTTGCAAATCCCAGCTATATTAACCCTCACTGGACAGGGAACCCTCATCATTCCTTCAGTC
Source organism: Tridacna gigas (assembly GCA_945859785.2). Taxonomy (NCBI): domain Eukaryota; kingdom Metazoa; phylum Mollusca; class Bivalvia; order Cardiida; family Cardiidae; genus Tridacna; species Tridacna gigas. The sequence goes on from OX244044.2 coordinate 25,548,249, forward strand.
ATTACTTATTTAGATCATTATGTACAGTTATACTTTTATGCTGAACTGTTATTCTATGTCTTGAATATTAACCATTTACCAGACAATCCCAAGTTTTAACGACTCTGGGGTAGAATCCCTTTGAAAACATTGCGAGAAAAGGAGAAGATGTTGGTAACCATCATTTTCTCCTTTTCCCACACTGTTTTCTGACCTTTTGGAATCAGGTTTCATCAGTTTAGCTACATCTAATTTATGGTCTGCTACAGCTTTGAATTTGGCCGAGTGTAAAAATGTTCGTTTTGTAAAGAGAGTTAAATAGTTACAGCCATGCCCCCGTAGCTCAGTCGGTAGCGTACAGGACTTGAGAACAGGAGGTCGCTGGTTCGATCTCCGACTCGGCAAATTTCTTTCCAATGATTGATGATAGTCATTGCGACAGGATACATTTCTCTCTCACGTTTCGACGATGATTATTTGGGAAAGCAGCCAATCGCTTGGAAAGAATATTGTGCCAGTACTGGTAAAAGAAACTCCAGGAAAGCATGGATACATGCACTGGCCACCGCCACATAACTGAAATGTTGTTGAAAACATGTTGAAACACCATACAAACAATCAGTCAATCAAATTCGCGAGTCTGTCAGTACTTTCAGTACTTTGATTTAATTAAAAGAGAGCAGCTTACTTTCGCTTTTCTGCGCACTGTATTGATTACCGCCAGTATTGTATCCATCTGTATTTGAAAACAATTGACCATCTATACTTTATCTCTTTAAAGAAAGTAGCCAAGAACCTCACCCGAGAACGGCTAAGGACAAGGTGGAATTCCCGGTACATATTGACGTCTTTCCACGTGACTACTTTGGAAAACACGTTAGAAGTGTCTCGGTTCAACTTAATCCTTATCCTGCAATATCACTTAGGTAATTTTTTCAAGCCGATTGTAAAAAAACGAATAATGTTATTTCAAAGTTGTTATGTGGAGAAAAATATCTTCTTATCGGACAGTGTAGATCCAAGATCAGACTGCACGTTTTGTGCAGTCTGATCTTGATCTACATTGTCCGCAAAAGGTCATTGAGTCGCGCTCAGCAGCTTGAGGTTTAACACTCTCCGTGCAGAAATAGAATGAAGTCAGTTTTGTTGTAAGTCAATTTTACCTGTCACTAATAATCATAAATAAATACTATTGGTAATCCTTGAAAACTGGAGATATTTATTGATAACCCATGTACGTCGTATTGTGCTTAGATTATTTGTATCCGCTCTAGATCGTATACACATCGGCAGGTTTTTTTTTTCCTCAGAGGTGAATCACCATTTCACGATTTCCAGGCACGTAACAAACTTTAATACTGTTCGCTAGTATAATGACATTCTGTAACAATATGCTTCGGCAGGATTAGGTCCATTATTATACTGCCTTGCTATAGAGCTAGCTTTTATAGCCACGTGGTAGAGCGTTCACCTTGGAATCTAAAGATCATGGGTTCAATCCCCGCCTTGGGAGGTTATTGTCAGAACTATTAAATTTGCGCCCGTCGTAAAAAAAAAACCAACCAACAGTTAGTTGAGAAACAGCGGAAAAGGACTTGAAGGATTCGTGGACGGATATTCATTTGGAAGGAGATTATGTAGAGAACTGGCCCCGTGCTTATAAAACTTTCTTGAGCACAATCTCATGCTCAAGGAGCGGTTTCTTGCTCAGCTCTGAGTCCGACTCAGAATTTTGTGCTTATAAAGAATCCTGAGCTTGAGATCGTACTCACCTGAGCATGAAACTCAAACTCTGCTGAGTATGGTCTGAACCAGACTCAAGACAGTTTGCCCTGTCTTGATAATGAATGCCGCCGCATACATTGGCCTCTGTAGAAGACAGATTCGGTGTGAAAGGAGGCAAAAACCGCGCTGTTTCGAAGATCGAAGTTACCCCTTTGGTGTTTCGTACTCGTGACGGTACAGAATTTGAACGATATCGGTTTAGAATAGGGACGGCATAGTTTTATCATTGGCTTGCTCAAAACTAGCGCACCTGCGATTTAAAAAGAAAAATATGTCCCTGCTAACAATGTAACATGTATCAACCCTTCTTCGAGTTGGATTACTCAGGGGAATTTAGCGACCGGTTCAATTCATGATTCGTATCGAGGACAGTTTGAATAGGCCTATAGGTAGAACGACGGCAGAACAGTGTATACAAAGAAAAGAGGTGTTGGTTTAAATGTTTTGCCAACAGATTTATCGTTTTCCCCATCGAAATTGAAGCTGGAAAAACAAAATAGAAGTTCTTCCAGTTAATGCTGGTAATTTAGTTAGAATTTTCAAAACAAAAATGCGACAGAATTCTATTTTTAAACGGAAGTTGATTGGTTGTCGTGTAATCAATACTATTAAGGTTGTTGGCTACTTCTGTTATCAATACATTTAAGGTGGGTGGCTTCTTATCTTCGAAAGTACCACCGAAGTTAGTGTATGCAGCGATAGTTAAAACTGCTAAAATCACCATAATTTTCCTCCCAAAATCATTTTTTTTTTTTTTTTGCTCAGGGCTAGAATTAAATATTTTTTCTTGCAGGATCCGGCAAACTAGCTGGATCGGCATAAGCATCAGCTGTCAACAGCATCCGATTAGAACATGCTATTTTTCGTGTGCAGGACGATTCGACTCAATGCAAACAGTGGAGAAGATTTCGAGATACTGTCTTACTTTTGCCCATTTACGCACCTTTCCTTGTTTGTTTTTGTATAATTCGGATATTTTCCTATTTCCATTCAAATATTATGATACTACACGTGGGGGAAAACCGGGTAGATTCGGACAAACGTATAAATCCGGACTGTTGTCTAAAGTCCACGTTTTTTTACGAAAAGCAGAACCAATTCCTTAAACTATCACCTCTTTGAAATGGGCTTTCTGTCCTTTTTAAGGAATTCCATAAAGTAATTACGTCACGAAGATGGTGACTTAGTTTGAGTTTCTTAAAGTCATCCACCCACGCGTTCGTTTTGATAGTTGGGTGACTTCAAAACACAGCGGATTCATGCAGGTCCCGTTCTCGAACCAATAAAAGGTATAGTATGAATGAAAACAATTGTAGAACTGATGTTTGTTGACAGATGAATTAATAAGCAACACGATTATAACAATTTTAACTACTTTTAGAAAGAAAAAAAAAAAAAAAAAAAAAAAATGAGAAAATAAGGAGATTTTAAGTTGTCCGAGTTTCCCCCACTATTTTTCAGATGTGGTATAAATTCGGACTGGCAGCAATCAACGTATAAACTGGTGTAAACCGATAGCTAATGCTAGGGTTTATTCCGATCGGTCCTTCCCCCCCCAAAAAAAAAACATATTGCTGTATTTAAATATAACAAAACTCATTGTCTGGAAAAGGGTTGATAAAGGTTCATTATAGTTTTGTTAAGTTGTTAAAGAAAATCCTCGGAATAACAAACAGGTGGATTTAGTAACAATCGTCCTTATCAATACATTCTATGTCAGTGATCAACTGATTAGCAAAGAATATTACGCAGATTGATGAATCTCATCTCCGAAAATCTATAATTGATGATTTAGATTTTTAAACAAAAGTTCAAGCTGTCCGAATTTTACCCTGCGATAACTAACTTGTCCGGGTTTCCCCTCTTTTTTGTCCGTATTTTTCCTATCGCATCCGAATTTACCCGTTTTGCAATAGGTTGAAAAAACGATCTTTCTTAACATATTGCCTCATATTTCACTAGACATTTTGCGAATAAAATGCAAGTAAAATGATAGCCCGAATGAGTGCGTCTGAGTTTCGCATAATTGAACCTCCGCAAAGGTGCTGCAAAAACCGTCCGAATTTACCCGGCTTTCCCCTATATGTACGTACATATACGTACATGTAGTTATTTAGGCCTGTCTGGATTGACTGTTTATAAAACGATTATGTTTGAAATATAAAGTAAAGATATAATCTATATTATATACCTATGCGTGTTTTTGTTCATAATTGATCTTGGACAATGTCCAAGTTTGGTTGTTTAAAAAAAAAAAAAAAAAACAGTAGTGACAATGCGTCAAATAACAACGAAGTTCGGTAAGAAGGATATCTATGGAAGGTTAATTGATTTAAATTGTAGAAAATGGATAGAGATACTGCAGAACGGCGTTTATCACATCTTTACCTGGCTGTTATCACCAACACTTGTCTCCAATCACGGAACAAAACCTAATCAATGACAACTTCTTAAAAAGTGTGCGGAGGGGGTGGGGGGTCTTGGAAACATTTAAAAAATGAAATAGTAGAAATAACGATAATGAAGTACTTCAAGTATGCTAAACTTCTATTGTTATGTATTTTTTTTTTTTTTTGTTTTTTTGTTTTACGGAAACCTCAAATCATTTACTATATATATTATTTACACCAAACGTGCCTCTTCCCGAACCTACATGTATATGTGTCATAAATCTTGACAAGTAATGCATAATCATACTTGGGGCAACATAACTGCACCGAATTTTCTCATTTTCGGGCCGAATTTTCAGAATATCTGGGCTAAAAACGTGGTCGGCCAAGGGCCATGGGTCGAATCTTCTTGAGGCCGAATCTGCTAGTATCGGCTATTTTTAGTAGTTTGGTCGCTTACGTTCACGAAGTTTTAAGTGTGTACTGTGCTCAGCTGAGAACGTTCTCAAGCGACGTTTATAAGCAACGTCTGAGTTTAAAACTCCCGTGAGCAAAACTCAAGCCGTTGAGTACGGTTTTGTGCTGAGCATGAGATCGTTCTCAACATTTCTTTATAAGCACGGGGCCTGGTCTATCTTACTATCTGACACATACAGGTATATATAAATATATAGTCTGTTTTAGGGGACACTTATACTGCCTTGCTATAGACCTAGCTTTTGTAGCGGCATGGTAGAGCGTTCAAAATGAATGTGTAACGAGTCGAGCGATCTATACAGTAATTTTTTCTCAAGCCTCCTGCTTTAGATTGATTAGGTACAAAATAAATGAAGCGGTTGGAATATTTCCTCAAATATATATACAGCAATTGATATGATTGAACAATGATTGAATCACTATTGTCTACTTGACAATGAGGTTAATTAGGAATGGGTAGCATCAACAATCACATATGATAAAACGAAAATCAGTCTGTACTGCTTGGTACACGGTTCATTAGGGAAATGCAATTCTATCAAGCACTGATCAATACTAGGGTCCCTATGGATCCAGCCTGTATAACACAAAACGAGTGTGTCTGTAGCCAGTCTAAAATTTGGACCGATTCCTATTAGACGTCGATCGGCCTGACTGAATCCTATGCAGTGATTTTAGTCTAATGATAATGCGACTCGGTACTATAGTTTTACTCCTAAACGATGCAGCTGATCCCGGTTTGCATATATATGAATCCGGGTTGCATGCATGTATGTTCTAAATAAAACTCTCTTTGACCAACGCCCCAATAATTATTTTACGAAGGAGAATTGTCTAATAATACTTTTTGATCTGCACTGCAGTGCGAGAAACAGAAAACAGCATATGGTTGGTTATTTCCGTTTATTCATCGTCGCTACCGGTTGCCCATCTGAGCGACGCCCCCAGAAGACGGTTAGTTGTTACGGGGGATAGTGCAAGGATACAGGTCGAAACTACTGAGAGCTTCGCCTGGTTCTTTAACGTGCTCGGCGTATAGCACCGTCACACGGGACCTCGGTTTAATGTCTCATCCGAAAGACTATTAGTAATTTTTTAGTTGGCCAGCCGGGGATACGAACCCACAATCTGTAGGACATTGTGTTCACAAGTCCTACGCTCTACCTACTGAGCTATATCGGCTGGTAAGAAACAGCATATTACGGCGAAAGCCTTTATATACCCTTCAGAACTACGCGCATGCGCAGTAAACCAGCGTTCCACTGAACCATAACTCTACAGATTATTTGATTTTACCATCATTTGTATTCTTCTAAATTCAGCATGTTGATTACAAATACAGCGTAAACGAGGGTAGGCAACGAACCGAGGTACTTACACTGTATTACAGCGTTAAATCTTTTTAGAATTGGACGAGTTGAATTATCTTTTCAGCTGACCGGAAGTTTGAATACTTAAGTGAAAGTAGGGTCAGGACTAAATATCTGATTAAGTATTCCGGAACGGACAGAATGGTCTAGGCTCGCCACAAATGTAATATTAGATATCAGAGAGAGTCTTTTTTTCCGTTGACTTTATACGTTCTGTCCTCCTGTTTTCACTCACATTGTTAAATTTAGGGAAAAAATCTGCTTTGCTATTTACGCATATTTGGCAATGAAAGGTTGACGAACTGTCCCGACAAACGAAGCAGAGGCAATTATAGCCAATTTACTTGGAAACTGCTCTAAATAGACAGCGATTAAGGATTTCAGCGCATCTTGAATGGCATAAAAAGAGATTATACTTGGTTTGAAAATACTCTGAGGAAACTATGAAGTCTTTCGTATTTTTTCCTGTTATGACAACGTTAAAACTATTGTGTAATTTCAGGGGTCAATGTCTGTTGGTCCAATCTTCATCGAGCTTTCCTCCCCCCCACCCCCCACCCCTTTGAGCATACTATCAATCCTTAAACTGCTGAATGAATGAAACGAAAATTTCCACTCAATAGTAAAAACCCAAGTATTGCGAGTTGATTTTCCCGAATAGAAACTACAGGATCGGACAGTGTTGATCAAAGATCAGACTGTACGTTTTGTTGGGATCCGGAAGTAAATAGCAGACGACATCCAGACATGCAAATTATTCTCGATGTCCGTGTGAAAGTTCGGTGCTTGTGTATCCCAGTGCAGAACACAATTAGATCATCTGCTCATGACGTTGAATACTTGAGCTCTAAAGGACATACTCAATGGATCAGAAAAGTCAGCATCTGTGATTTATACATGTACGACAGAAACATTAAGGTAAACACATTATAGAACTACGTTACGTCTCGCAAACAGGAAACGTGACCGGAAGCAGTACAAAGCCGAAGACATGCTTACGCCACTCCATAGATCAGGATGATAACTATGAGAACCAGGGTTCGTATTCACCATCCATTCTTAAGAATATTCCTTGTCTAATTGTCAAGAATTTTCTAGATTTGAAAGTAACACAACTTTTGATTGGCTAAACCAAATGGTTAAGCAAATCAGAAGTTGTGTTACTTTCAAATTTGAAAAATTATTCATCATAAGACTAAGAATATTCTTAAGAATGGTTGGTAAATACAGACCCTGGTTGTGTCTATTTCTACATCTACTGTTGCTCTTACTATTACATCACTCCATAGATCAGGATGATGACGACGAGAGCCTGGTTGCGTCTATTACTACAACTACTGCTTTTACTACTATCATCATCATCATCATCTTCATCATCACCCTACTACTACCATCATAGGAACGTGAAATAAAAAGCCGACAGAAATGGTATGCACTCCCTCCCATCATGAAATAAAACGTCGAAAGAAATAGTATGCACGCTCTCCCATCGTGAAATAAAACGTCGACAGAAATGGTATGCACACTCTCCCAAAGCGCTAGGCTTTTCGTGGGAGTGTACCATGTTAAGGGGACTCCAAACTAGAACTAGGTCCGTATTCACCAACCACTCTTGGTCTCCAAAATTTTCCAGATTTGAAAGTAACACACTTTCTGATTGGCTAAACCATATATGGTGTAGCCAATCAGAAGTTGTATTACTTTCAAACTTGGAAAATCTTGAAGAATAAGTCTAAGAACGTTTCTTAAGAATGGTTGGTGAATACGGACCCTAGTCAATACCAGAAAACATTTCAAAGGGTGAACTGTCGCCATGATATGGCTAAATACATGTTGAAAGGCGGCCTAGCCCTTTACCACACAATCCCGAATTTTAACGTCGCTGAGAAATTAACAATTAGGAAACATTGAAGGGCAAAGGAGAAAATGCTGGTTACCAGCATTTACTCCTTTTCCCTCAATGCTTTCTGACTGACCTTACGAAGACATATCACGTTATTTGAGCCACATTTATTTTTGGTCTGGAAATGGTTTCGATATGGACAAAGCTTAAAACGTTAAAAGAAAAATTCAAGTACTGTTTTATACAGACGTCGAGGTTTCATGTGCAGTCGATTTATTTAGGATGAAACTGTAAACTTCTCTCTATATAACGCATTCGCTTTAAAGAGGGTTAAACTGGTTGTCAGAACAAGATTCCATAAAAGAAAGGTTTTCCAAACAATTCTGATATGAGAGTAACTGTGCGGAACACATTACTTTTTCGTCTGTACTATACTTAGCTTTTTAGTTTTACTTGGTAAGGGAGATAACTGCAATGCAGTATATGTGTGAGCGAGCAACAAACATCACTCTAGTTATCTCCCTTGTTAAATTTCGACCCCGCCCCCCATCAAAGATAAAAGCGCCAGGAGGAGAGGCGTAGACTGTAGATGCAAGATAAGATTGCTCGCATGAACAAATCAATCTCGTCTCACGATCTCTATTTTCTGTTTCCCCACAACGTTTTCTACTCATTAAAAGTAAAATGCCATTATTTGGGCGCCATTTAATTTGTCGTTGGTTGCAAATAATTTCAGTTTGGTAAATTAAAAAAAAAAAACGTAACTTGTCGTCCAGTTCAATAGCTGATGGGATCCAGCCGAGAACAACGCCTTTTCCAACCGGGACTCGAACCTTCCTCACTGTCAGGATATTGTGGCTGGTAAAGTAGGGCCTATTCGCTCAAAATGCAGATCCCGGTAGCTCAGAAGGTGACTTTAACTTTTTACCAAACGACAAAATTTTGGACTTGACCAAATTGAAAGCATTTACAGACGACAAATTAAATGTTGCTTAAATGGTGGAATTTGTCTTTATTAGGGTAGAAAACATCGTGGGAAAAGGAGAAAATGCTGGTTACCAGCATTTTCTCCTTTTCCCACAATGTTTTCAAAAGGCTTCGTTCCCAGGGTCGTTAAAACTCGGGATTGTGTGGTTAAGGGCTTTAAGCCAAGGAGCCACTGGTTCGAATCCTCAGCTCGGCCAGTTTCTTTTTGAGGAATGTGTGTATACTCAAGAGGCGCAATATCAAATTTTAAGTAGATATGAGTCATGCTCTGTGAAAAAGGGGGCTTAATGCATCTAGGAAAAAAAAGTATCGAACCAGGTCAGCCTGCGCATTCAGTGCAGGCTGACTCGGGTTGAAACTTTTTGCTGTCGGTCAATGCTCTACATGTCCAAGGACCAGTTTACCTCATGATTTCTGTCGGTTGTTAGACAAGATTGTGCGGATCCATGATCATGTGATGACTTGCTTGATATGAGGCATCACAGAGATGCATTAAGCCCTATTTTGCCAGAGCATGGCTCATATCTATGACAATAATGGAGTGTAACAGCAATATACAACGACGTATGCGAATTCAGATTCAGAATTTTTTACTGCATGTAACAGTAAGATGGTCTAATGTTTAATACATTTATAGGCGTAAACCCTTTACCAAACGATCCTGTGTTTTAATGATCCAGATGGCGTTTGAAAACATTGTGGGAAAAGGAGAAAATGCTGGGAAATGAGGATATGAGGCATCACAGAGATGCATTAGGGCCCCCTTTGGACAGCATGGCTTATATCTATGGCAATCATGGAGTGTAACAGCAATATATAACGACGTATGCGAATTCAGATTCAGAATTTTTTACTGCATGTAACAGTAAGATTGTCTTATGTTTAATACATTTTTAGGCTTAACCCTTTACCAAACAATCCTGTGTTTTAATGATCCAGATGGCGTTTGAAAACATTGTGGGAAAAGGAGAAAATGCTGGGAAATGAGGATATGAGGCATCACAGAGATGCATTAAGGTCCCCTTTGGACAGCATGGCTCATATCTATGGTAATAATGGAGTGTAACAGCAATATACAACGACGTATGCGAATTCAGATTCAGAATTTTTTACTGCATGTAACAGTAAGATTGTCTTATGTTTAATACATTTTTAGGCGTAAACCCTTTACCAAACAATTCTTTGTTTTAATGATCCAGACGGCGTTTGAAAACATTGTGGGAAAAGGAGAAAATGCTGAGAAACCAGCCGATTTTCTCTCCCTTTCCCACAATGTTTTCCACCCTTTCAAAGACAATCCCGTCTTTTGAGTAACACTTAATTTGTCGTCTGCAGATGCTTTCAGTTTGGACGAGTCTAAAATTTTGTCGTCTGGTAAAGAGTTAACCCTTTACCAAACAATCGTGAGTTTTAACGATCCTGAAGAAGAAGGCTTTCGAAAAACATTGTGGAAAAAGGAGGAAATGCCGGGAAAACAACAATTTTTCCTTTCTCCACAATGGTTTACACCTTTTCACAGACAATCCCGTTATTAGAGTGAAACTTTTGTCGTCTGCAGCTAAAATTTTGTCGTCTGCTAAAGAGTTAATCATTTACCAAGCAATCCCGAGTCTTAACGACTCTGAAGAAAGAAGGCTTTTGAAAACCTTGTTTGGTAACCAGCATTTTCTCCTTTTCCCGCAATGTTTTCAACCCTATCAAAGACAGAAATAATCATTTAAGCTACATTTTTTTGTCGTCTGCACATGCTTTCAGTTTGAACGAGTGTAAAATTGTGTCGTCTAGTAAAGAGTTAAGCTTTCGAGTCTTCATTTCCTGTATCTAACGCCAATGGAAGAAGCTCGTCTGTAAAAACCATTTCCCCCACACTAACGTTAATCCACTGATCTAATTTCCAGCTGGCGTACAGTCTGTCTCAGATCTTGATGTCTATTCATACGCATGAACATTCTTTGCCTTACACAACGGGGGCGGCCGTTCCCGTAAATCATACATCGATTTGGCGGTGGACAATGTCGGCACCGTCTTCGTCTCCTGGCATCGACCACATCGACAGAAATTAACATGTCCACTATCAAGATCATACAAATTAGAATGGCGACCGACTTCATCTTGTATTTATGCTACCTGAAACATGATAACAAGAACAGGGGCGTAATCAGGGGTTTAGAATCATTACGCACTTCGAAATCGTGATTGCTAGTTTACCCTTTTGCTGCGCAGTGCTACGCAGTGCGCTTTTGCGGACAGCGTAAAACAAGATCAGACTGTACAGAACGTTCAGTTTGATCTTGACATGCACTGTCCGATACAGTAAAATTTTTCACCGAAGAGAAATATGATGTATGATGATATCGCAATATCATGCTGGCTTTTTACCTTCATTTTTTAGCAGTTTTAGGCTTAATTATGAAAATGGAATTGTTCTATAAAATGATAGAAGAATGTTTTTCCTGTACCTGTTTTTTAAACATTACGAACTAGCGTACTGTGGGTTATGGACGCTACGCATTTGCGTACCGTGGGTTACGGACGATACGCACTTGCGTATTGTGCATTATGTATGCTCTTGTCTTTTAAGGTGTAACCAAGGGTCCGTTTCACCAACCGTTCTAAATTGCATTCATAGTCTTATTCTATTTAGCCAATCAGAAATCGCGTTACTTTAGAATTTAGAAAATTTGTTAGAATATGACTATGAATGTTATTCAGAATAGTATGGTTAATGAATACAGGCCCAAGATTTTAGAATTATTATGCATCCTCGAATCGGTTATCAAGTTTTACCGCTATATAGGGCAAAATAATGAACTTTCTCTATCAGGGAAAAATGTACTTTCAAGGGTGTTTTGTCAGAGTTTTTAACGAAAAAGTTGACACCGAAGATCAAAGATTAGACTGCACGTTCTGTGCCGCTTTCGTGTCCCTACAAAAATAACTAACGTTTTACCTTGCGCACTAAAGGCATCCTTTCATCAAAAGGGGAAAACAAATGTTGAAGTTCGATATAAACCAACTTTTTTTTAGATTACGCACTTACGTATCGGGTGTTAGATTAATTAGGCCATTGACCAAGTTGGCCGAACACCGCACTAAGTAGATTTTGTGACAGCCTATTTATCTATATCTCTCCTGAGTTTGATCAGTACTAGACTGGGACTTTTGAGTGCTTTGCCCAAATTCTCCAACGAAAACCACCACCACGAGGTAGGATTGAACTAGAACCGAATAAAGCAACTTTACCACTGAGGCATGCAAGGCGAGAACTAGTTTATCCATATCTTACTTGGGTGTTACCATTCCTGGGCTGGGATTCTGCAGTGTCTTGCGCAAAGACACTCCAACGAAAACTACTTAACCATCCAGCAACGCAAGGCAAAACTAGCTTTATATCCATGTTTCTCTTGGGTTTTTTTTTTCCAGTACTGGGCTGGGATCATGCAGTGACTTACTAAAGGACACTTCAACGAAGGCAACTTAACCATTGATCTACGCAAGACAACCACTAGTTTATCCATGTTTCCCTTGGGGTTTTACCTGTACTTGGCTGGGGCTAAGCAGTGTCGTGCTAAAAAATACCCGAAAGAAAACCAGTGCTACCAGCTAGTATCTTACCCAGAACCTCCGGACTACGAATTAATAATTTTGAGTCTGTACCAGACGAGAAAAATGTAGACTAGTCAAAATTGAAAGCATTTGAGACAAAAACTTAAATGTGACTCAAATGATGGAAAATTGTCTTTGACAGGGTAGAAAATATTGCTGAAAAAGGAGAAAATTCTAGTTACCAGCATTTTCTCCTTTTCAAAAGGCTTGTTCCTCGAGGTCGTTTAAAGTCGGGCGAGTTGTGGTAAAGGACTAATTCTTTACCAGACATTTCCGAGTTTTAACTAACTTGTGGCTGGTATTCTGGTAGTCAGCTTTTTCTTCTTTCCTATCCCTTTAAAAAGTTTTAAGCCGTTTTCAAACCTTATTTCATTTATATCGCGGTAGCCATTTTACCAGTGCCTTTCGTACAACGTTCAACCCGAGCCACTGGTTGCTTTCCCATATAACCACCGTGAACTCACCGAACTGGAGAATCGAACCATCGACCGACTGAGATATCGTGCTCGGCAATACTATGAGTTAACAAGGGAACATTGATCATATTAAAACTTTCTTCTTTTTATTTATTTTTTTTTGTTTAAATCAATTCAAACCAACAAATTGTATCAATTCAAAGCAACGAGTTTTACCAAAATCATTTCAAACCAACAAAGAGCGAAAAGGCGTTTTGTGTAAGTTGAGATGCTGGGTTCCACTTAAGTAAACTGAGTAGACAAGTATTTTAAAAAAAATCTGTCATGGATGAAAATATTATTGAATTACTTTACCTTGTAACTTTCTTGAATATTTCAAACTTCAATTCTGATTAAAGTCCTGCGTTGTTTTGTCAACTTTTCTACTGTCTTTTTTAAATGGTTTTTATGTGGGAATACACTTACAGCTCGTGACGTAAAGATATCCGAAAACAAGATTTCTTCCTGCATTAACTCTTTACCAGACGACAAAATTTTAGACTTGTCCAAATTGAAAGCCTTTACAGAGGACAAACTAAATGTGGCTTAAATGATGAAATTTGTCTTCAGTATGGTAGAAAACATTATTGGAAAAGGATAGAATTCCAGCATTACCAGCATTTTCTCCTTTTCCTACCATGTTTTCAAAGCTTTCTTCCCCAGGATAGCCAAAACACGAAAATGTTTGGTAAAGGGATAAAGTTGAGGCGCAGTCAAATGACAATTTAGACCTATTTACAAACTAGTGTCTTAACCCACTTTGTCCAAAAAACGTGAAATGGACATGTCTTGTCAGTCAAAATGATGCAGAACACAATGTATTTTAATTTTTTTTTCTTTCTAAGAACATCTGACACAAATATTTACCTGACACATAAGCTGTTTGTTATCGCAAAAAAAAAAAAACCAAATTGCGCTGGAAGGGTCCAAACAAGAGAGCTATCAACGCCCTGTATCGTCCACTTCTTAAAAAAAAAGTTGTGTGCTGCAGTCTGTATTGGTATGTGACATTCAACAATCTGACTACAAAATGCGCGATTTTATATCTTTAAATCTGCCGAGGGCTGCTTTCCCTGCGATCTCTGGATAACAACGATTTTGCAGTATCTGTTGTTGTTATAAATGTTCTACAGTTCATCCTTCAAAATGGCAGATTCATTCATGCGATAGATTAAAGATTTTTGGAAGGTCCTCCCTCCGGTTTCAGGATCTTAAAATCTGGAATTTAATTGGCTGACAAAAAAACCCCCACAGAATTGACCTTCTATGAGCCGTTCTAAGATAAACCATTTGACGCGGTGTGTGTCTTAACTATTTCTCAGGCGAACACAGGGAATTTTTCGAACGGCATAGACCAAGATTAGACTACAAGGAACTGCCCATGTGTTCAGTCAAGCTTATAGGATTAAAAGCCTTACAGAGTTTCAGAAGATTAGACTTTCAGTCGACGAAAATAGAACCAGTAAACTGACGTCAGAAATGGCTACAAAATAGAGTTAGCTCCTCATTAAAAAGAAGTCATTCCGGATGTTTTTCAATATAGTAACATCCTTATGTGCAAATGGGTGACAATGAAGAGCCATGTTTCGTGAAAAGGGGGCTAAATGCGCCTGAAAAATATATCGACCCATGCTGACCTTGGGCGAAACTTTTTGCTATTGGTCACTTTCTTGCATGTCAAAGGACAAGCTTACCTCGTGATTCAGTCGGTTGTTAAATGGATTTTATAGATCCATAATTATGTGATGAATTCCTTGGTATGGTGCATCACGGAGATACACGAACCCCCCTTTTTGCCAGAGTATGGTTCAAGTAATAACCAAATTGCTGCCGATGACGTCATCTTTATTTGGGGACATAGAGACGCCTTTACTACGAAGCTGATCCAAAAGTCCGTAGACAGTATGTGTGAAATAAAACTTAGTGGATAAAATATGGTACCAAGAAAACGTCAGGACGTCGTTTTGCCGAGAAAATAGTGGTGTCTACCAACTGTTGGATCAGCCCTCTTATTACGGATTCACAGGCCTTACAAGATCAGTATCTCTTGAAAATCTGTACCGAGAATGTGGTTGGGAAACACTTTCATTAAGAGGAAAAACTTCTAAGTTATGTTTTATGTTTACAGTGTCTAATAACCTTGGCCCACAATATATAGAAGAATTGATTCCTCCATTTGTTGGCAATAGCAGCTGAGAGACAGCCACGATTATGAAAATATATATGCTAGAACAAGTATTTTACAGAAGTCATGTATCCACTCTTCAATTTCTCTTTGGAACAACCTTGAACATGGAATAAGAAGTAGTGCAACATAGAGTTCGATTAAATGCAAACTAAATAATACGACGAGGCCTGTCAAAATGTCAAACATTTATTGTATTGGAAATGGATACTGTATATGTCAGTTCTTCATGCACGATTAAGAAACTATTGTAGTCACTTAAACCAAGACCTTTACATGAATAATTTAAGATTTGATCCCATGTGTGACTGCAATAATGGTGCTGAAAATGCTGAAAATTATTTCTGTAAATGCCACCGTTATTCAGATATACGAATCTCACTATTTCCGGTGTCTGCGCATGTCATATTCTTCGAAGATTCGACCTGTCTGCTATGACGCATCACCCATCCCCCATACCTGGGAAAAGTAGGGCTTATATCGAAGCTATTAGCCTATTACCAAAGCATGTAGGGGCTGTTTTAATAAATGGTCGGTGCATAGGTTACATGCTAGCCGATCATAGCTGAATGAATGGCACCAGGTAGCGTTTTATTTAGTAAACGTTTATTTCATTTGAAATTCGAAGTCACGGTTGTTGTTTTGAAAAATTACTCCGCTACTGTACCCAGGATGCCATAATTAGATAGATGTGTATTTGTAGAATGCCATCTAGCGGGAGATAATGCACTATTTCGGGCAACACGGGAGTTTCAACCTTTGAATATTGATAAATTACTATTTGGCAGTGCCGACTTAAACTTAGATCAAAATTGTTTGCATTTTGAAGCAGTTCACATGTATATCAAAGAGTCGAAGCGTTTTAAGTAAAATCGACATCTGTTGTAACAGTGCTGAATTTACCGGGAGCCAGAGCGCCCAACAGAGAGCACCATCAGATTTCCTTTCATCTCTCTTTCCCCTTTCAAACAATACTCTTCCTCATCTCTCTCACCGTGTTTTGTATATACTTAGAATAACAAATCATAGCACCTACCATTGTTAAAATTTTTTGATTTGAAATAGTATTCTAGGGAAAGGACCGATTCTAAGTTGATAGAACTTGTGGTCCAACCCCCATTTCATCTCATGAAATAAAATATGTTTAAACTAAACTACGGGCTCATAACATGGCATATTTAGCTCTCACTGAGGAGCTAAAAATCGAAAGTTACGCACTTTTACTCTGACCCTTTACCAACAGATTCCATGCTTTTAAGACCCCGAAGAGACAAAACTGTGAAAATGCAGTGAGAAACGGAAGAAATGCTGGAAACAAGAACATTTTCTCCTTTGCCAACAACGTTTTTACCCGAACCAAGGACAATAATTATCATTCTAGCCAAATCTGATTTGTCGTCTGCAAAGACTTTCTAGTCGAACAAATCTAAGACTTTCTCGTCTGGTAAAGAGATAAGTACTTTGTTTATATATCGAGTTCTGCTGAAATTCAGTCGGCTTGTTCATGACTGAAATTGCCATATAGCTCAAGAAGTTTACCCATGACCTCCAAAATCGACCAATCATATTAACGTTCAGTTAACATCCGTAGTGACTTTTTTGTTAGCACTTGTTCTACTTCCTGTGTTTTGATTTGTATTCTTTTGACGTATTTCAACCCTTAACTCTTTACCAAATGAAAATTTTAGATTGACTGATTGATTATATTTGGAGTTTAATGCCGTTTTAACAGCTTAGGTCATATCACGGCGGTCAGTGCACCTACGCATGTGTTTCCTGGTTTTCTCACACCAGTACCTACACAACTTTCTTTCCAAGTCACTGACTACTTTTCTCAAATGCATCAGAGGTGAGAGGCGAAAAATAGCCGGAAGAAAATTTTAGACTTGTACAACTGAAAGTATTTGCAAACGACAATGAAATGTAACTAAAAAAAATGCACTTTGTATCTAGACGAGTTTGAGACATGGTGGGAAAGGGAGAAAATGGTGGTTATCAGCAATTTGTCCTTTTTCCACAATGGTTTCAAAAGTATTTTTCGTAAGGGTCTTTAAAACTCGGGACTATTCGGTAAGAAGTTAACCCTGTACCAAACAATTCCGGGTTTTCATGACACTTAGAAAAAAAGGTTTTTGAAAACATTGTGGTAACCAACATTTTCTCCTTTTCCCACAATATTTCCTACCCTACCAAATTCTATCGTTAGAGTCACTTTTAAAATTGTCGACTGCAAATGCTTTCAGTTCGAACAACTAAGTGTTTTCTATCTTCTAAGAGATCCCAAGTTCGTTTGTACAAATTTTGAATTTATCGTCTGAAGATATTTTGAATTTGAAAGAGTCTAAAAAAATGTGTCACTTGGTAACAGATTAAACTGCTCAGTAAATCTTACTTACTGGTTCACTTCCAATGGCAACTTAACTCTTTACCAAACGACAAAATATTGGACTCAACCAAATTGAAAGCATATAAATAATATGCAGCGCAAATGGCCATTCTGTCCATAACGTATAAAACATTGTGGGGAAAGGAGAAAATGCTGGTAACCATCATTTTGTCCTTTTCCCACAAATTTTTCTATCCTATCATAGAGCTCAAGTTAATTTGTACCAATTTTGAATTTATCGTCTGCAGATACTTTGAATTTGAGAGAGTCTAAAAATTTGTCATTTGCTAACAGGTTAAATTGCTAAGTAAATCGTACCTACTAGTTCACTGCCAATGGCAACTTAACTCTTTACCAAACGACAAAATACTGGACTCAACCAAATTGAAAGCATTTGCAGACGACAAGTTCAATGCAATTCAAATGACAATTTCTGTCTATAATAGAGTAGAAATCATTGTGGGAAAAGGAAAAAAAAAAATGCTGTTTACCAGCGACGATATTTATTAATTCTTTATCACGAAATACGCTGTAACGAATATTATTTCGATAAAACGAAATGATAATTAATATCAACGAAATGATAGCTCGCTGTAACGAAATATCAATTCGTTATAATGAAAATCGTTTTGGATAAAACGAAATAATAATTCGTTAAAGCCAATGAATGGATTGGCTAACGACAAGAAATTCAATGTATCTCAAATAACTGGAGTTTTCTAATGAAGGGGAGAATGGAAAACATTATGGAAAGAAAAGAAAAAGAGAAAATGTTGGTTATCAGCATTTTCTCATTTTCTCACAATTTTTTCAGGAGCCTTGTACCCCCGGGGTCGCCAAACACAGGATTGTTCGACAAAGGGTTAAATTATTAAAGAATTTGCCCTTGTTTCATAGGCAAATCTCATCATTTTAGCCACATTTGATATGTCGTCTGCAGATGCTCTCAGTTTGGACAAGTTTGAAATTTTATCGTCTGCTAAACGGTTAAGCTCAGAGCCAGTCAAGATTCCACAGGATTATTTGAATATTTTAAAATCAAAGGACTGATAGTCCTGAGGGTCGCCTGGTGTTTACCTGTTTGAATTAATAGATTGATTGTATGTTGTTCTACACCGTTCCATTACTCCAGTTATATCGTGAGGCTAGTGCTCCTACCCATGCTTTCCTGTATCTTTTTACCAGCACTTTGAATATTCTTCCAAAGCCACCAGCTGTTTTCCCACATAACCATCGTTGAAACAATGGTCAGCGGACAGAGAAGGATGAATCCTGTCGCAATGGCTAGCATCTATTCGCGGAAAGAAATTCGCCCAGCTTAGGATTCGAACCAGCGACTCTTTAGTCTCCAGTCCTGTATACTACCGACTGCACTACCGGGGCTCGGCAGTTGTTTGAAAGTTTAAATTTAACTTTGATCTTTTTATTTCTGGGGAAGGAGGAAGTTGATATTTGGTAAGGAAAAATCATAAGAACTTGAGTGCTTAATCATAGTTAGGGAAAAACTACTGATAAAAAATGTCTCCAGAGGGACTTTCACCGACGACCTGCAATTATAGTTGGCTACTCTACCAACTGAGCTATCGTACTATACCATATTTCTTTGTATTTAAAATGCCATTATCCTTGTTATACAATAATAGCTATACCTTAACTGACGAAATAGGAAGTTTTACTTCAAAAATACCCAATAAAAACACGATTATCCTGTTATTTTTTATAGAGCCGCGCTCTGTGAAAAGGGGGTTTAATGCATCTGCAAAAAGTATCGACTCAGGTCATCCTGCGCAGTCCTCGCAGGCTGACCTGCCCTGAAACTTTTTGCTATTGGTAAATTTTCTGCATCTCAAAGGACCAGTGCAATTCATGATTCATACAGTTGTTAGACTGACAAACCGGATTTTATGGATTCATAATACTTTGATAACTTGCTTGGTATCATGCATTACGGTGATGCATTACGCCCCCTTTTGCCAGAGCTTATATGTGTTAATTTTAACGCCATCTATACAGCTTGCATCAGTAAAATGGAAGAATGTCACGGATTAACATTCCGTCACTCATAATTGTGTTGGTATTTGAAATCATCAATAAGTAATATATCACCAACCATTTACTGACAAGGGTATGCAGCCAGGTGGACGTCCAGAAACCTAGTGAATTTTTTCGAGGAATACAGTAAAAGGAAGTGTCCACGGAATGTACAATCGGTCAACGCCTTTGATATGCGTAATATATAATACCTGCGTGTTTGTATTTTTATAATTGAAAGAGAGCAGCTTACTTTCGCTTTCCAGTGCGTTGTCTTGAGTACCGCCAGCATTGTATCCATCTGTGTGTGAAACGATTGACAATCTATACTTTATCTTGTTCTTTAAAGAAAGTAGCCAAGAATCTCACCCGAGAACGGCTAAGGACAATGTGGAATCCCCGGTACAATTGACCTCTTTCCACGTGACTACTTTGGAAAACACGTTAGAAGTGTCTCGGTTCAACTTAATCCTTATCCTGCAATATGAGGTAATTTTTTCAAGCCGATAGTAAAAAACTGAGTAATGTTATTTCAAAGTTATTATTTGGAGAAAAATATCTTCCTATCGGACAGTGTAGATCCAAGATCAGACTGCACGTTTTGTGCAGTCTGATCTTGATCTACACTGTCCGCAAAAGGTCAGTGAGTCGCGATTAGCAGCTTGAGGTTTAACACTCTCCGTGCAGAAATAGAATGAAATCAGTTTTGTTGTAAGTCAATTTTACCTGTCACTAATAATCATAAATAAATACTATTGGTAATCCTTGAAAACTGGGGATATTTATTGATAACCCATGTACGGCGTATTGTGCTTAAAATGCTATAAATAGACAATGATTAAGGATTGTAGCGCTTCTTGAATACCATAAAAAGAGATTATACTTGGTTTGAAAATACTTTTAGGAAAATATGAAATAAAAGCCTTTCGTATTTTTTTCCCTATTTTTCCGGAAAGAAACTACCGGACAGTGTAGATCAAAGATCAGACTGTGCGTTTTGTGGGGATCCGGAAGTAAGTAGCAGACGACATCCAGATATGCAAATTATTGTCAATGTCCGTATCAAATGTCAGTGCTCGTGTATCCCAGTGCAGAACACAACTAGCTCATTAACTCATGAAGTTGAATACTTGAGCTGTAAAGGACGTCATCAATAGATCAGAAAAGTCAGCATCTGTGATTTATACATGTACGATAGAAATTTTTAAGGTAAACACATTATAGAGCTACGGTACGTCTCGCAAATAGGAAACGTGACCGGAAGCAGTACAAAGCCGAAGACATGCTTACGTCACTCCATAGATCGGGATGATAACAATGACAATCAGGGTTCGTATTCACCATCCTTGTTTAGGACTATTCTTTGTCTAATTCTCAAAAATGTTCTAAATTTGAAAGTAAAAAATATTTTAATAGGTTAAACCAAATCATGGTTAGCCAATCAGAAGTTGTGCTACTTTCAAATCTGGAAAATTCTTCATCATAAGACTAAGAATATTCTTAAGAATGGTTGGTGAATACAGACCCTGGTTGTGTCTATTTCTACATCTACTGATCAGGATGATGACGACGAGAGCCTGGTTGCGTCTATGATTAAAACTACTGCTTTTACAACTGTCATCATCATCATCATCATCCTACTAGTACCATCATAGGAACGTGAAATAAAAAGTCAACAGAAATGGTATGCACTCCCTCCCATCGTGAAATAAAACGTCGACAAAAATAGTATGCACGCTCTCCCAACATAAAACAAAACGTCGACAGAAATGGTATGCACTCTCTCCCAGCGTGAAATAAACCGTCGACAGAAATGGTATGCACCCTCTCCAATGTGAAATAAACTGTCGACAGAAATGGTACGCACTCTCTCCCAACGCGAAATAAACCGTCGACAGAAATGGTATGCACCCTCTCCAATGTGAAATAAACTGTCGACAGAAATGGTACGCACTCTCTCCCAACGCGAAATAAAACGTCGACAGAAATGGTATGACAGAAATGGTATGCATTCTCTTCCAACGTGAAATAAAATGTCGACAGAAATAGTATGTACACTCCCTGGCAGCGCTGGGCTTTTCGTGGGAGTGTCCTCTGGTAAGGTGGCTCCAAACTAGAACTAGTCAATACCAGAAAACATTTCAAAGGGTGAGCTGTCGCCATGATATGGCTAAATACATGTTGAAAAGCGGCCTAACCCTTTACCACACAATCCCGACTTTTAACGTCGCCGAGAAAGTAAGAGATTGACGGGCAAAGGAGAAAATGCTGGTTACCAGCATTTACTTTTTTTTCCCTCAGTGATTTCTGACTGACCCTTCGAGGACACACATTATTTGAGCCACTTTTCATTTGTAGTTTGCATATGCTTTCGATATGGATAAGGCTTAAAACAGTTAAAAGCAAAATAATGTTTTATACAGACGTCGGGGTTTTATATGCGGCCAACTGACTTGGATGAAACCGTAAAGTTTTGTTTACATAACGCATTCGCTTTAAAGAGAGTTAAAATGGTTGTCAGAACAAGATTCCATAACAGAAAGGTCTTCCGAACAATTCTGGTATGAGAGTACTGTTCGCAACACAATACGTTTTCGTCTGTACCATACTAAGCTTTTTACTTTTACTTGGCAAGGGAGATAACTGCGAGGCAGATGATATCCGATCAAGCAAAAAGAAACACCCTAGTTATCTCCCTTGTAAAATTTCGATCCTTTCAAAGATCAAAACGCCATGAGGAGAGGCGGAGACTGTAGATTCAAGATCAGATTGCACGCATGTACAGGTCGATCTTGCCCCACGATCTCTAACATTTTTTCCCACAATGTTTTCTCTCCTTCAAAGTCAGATCCAATAATTTGAGTGACATTTAATTCGTAGTGGCTTCAGAGCTATATTTTGCGTCGCACTGGTAATAGAAACTCTAGAAAAGCATGGATAGGTGCTCTGGCCGTCGCGATATGCCTCCATATGTGCCGTACTCGGTGAAAAGGGAGCTTAATTCATCTGCGAAAAGTATCGAGCCAGGTTAGCCTGCGCAATCCGCGCAGGCTGACCTGGGCCGAAACTTTTCGCTATTGGTCAATTTTCTGTATGTCTAAGGACCATTCTACCTCATGATTAAATTGCCTGTTTAAAGAAGTGGCAAAGATGGTCCATAATTATGTGATGACTTGCCTGGTATGATGCATCACAGAGATGTATTAAGCCCCCTTTTGCCAGAGCATAGCTCATATACACAAACTGGCTCAAAATAGTAATGGCGTATCCACCAATCATTCTAAAGTGATTTCTGATGCTAAATTCCAACACAAACCATCTTGTTTGCTAGAACAGAATATAACTGGGACAAGCAGATGGTTATTCTAAACAAGAAATATCTTTAAAAAAAGATTGACGGCGTAAATTTGCCAGCAAAACGACAGGGGCCCTTAGAATAAACATGCCTACATTTTTTGACCACAAGGGCCCTTAAAATAAACATTTTTTGACCAATTACAAATTTCTATCTATTCATTTGTTATCAGTACCAAAAAGTAGATCAAAAGCCAGCTCATTCAGCCACGCAGAAAAAAAAGTGTGCCAATACCGTAACCCATTGCGCTGTTAAGCGCGACTCAACGACCTTTGAAGACAGTGTAGATCAAGATCAGACTGCACAGAACGTGCAGTCTGATCTTTGATCTACACTGTCCGATAAAGAGATATTTTTGCCCAAGAAAAGCAGCATTTGGGTTTGAACTATCAGCTTGAAAGTTTCATTTCACTTATTCAGCAGGTTAAGGGTTAATAGAATTATTCCTGCAAAATACTTAGTGTGGTATTGACTATTGTGGCTAGCGTAATTACTTCCCTTTAACGAATACAAATGAGCTAGGCCGGGCAGAGTTTTTTAGGTGCTTTGTGTATATCAATTAGGTGATTTAGAGCATTTTTATGACCAGCCCCAACAGCTCAGGTAGTAGAGCAAGAGACTTGTTAACATCAAATCACAGGCCCCTTGAGGCGTGCGTTCGATCCCTACGGCTGGCCACTTGTAAATGCTAAAAAGGCGTTCGGATGAGACGTTATTTTAAACTTTTTTTTTCATTTAGATCTATTTCAAAATTTCTTATGGCAAATAAAACATAATTTAAACATGTACATGTATTTACATTTGTACCTCATGACCATTGTTGTACAATCTGCATGGACAGTTCACTGTACTTTTACAAAAAAAAAGAAAAATTCAGCTACATTTGTAAAAAGAAATTATTAAAAAAAAGAAAAAAAAAAAAAAAAAAAAAGAGAAAAAAAAAAACACATTTCATGAAATGAAAATGCTGCTTAATTAAAGTAAAACATTTTGCAGCTTGTGCAATATTTTTAAACATTGTGGAAAATTGAACCTCATGACCATTTTGGGCCAATCTGCATGGACACTGGACAGCTGAAAATTTGTCACATTTGTCCATTCTCACAGTTTAACACACAATTCAATAACAGATGATTTTTTTCAAAGTGTTAATAATAATTAATCATTCAGCCAGCATTAATCAGCTTTATTCCTTTTATCATAATAATAATTGTTGAATTTTTCAAGTACACAGTGTGTGAAAGTGTGATAATGTGGCTGTTGTGTAGGTGTCATAAACAGTTAATTCATTCCAATTAAGCTGGCTGCTGGCTGCATTTGACAGATTAGTGCTGTGCACATGGTAAATAAAGAAGAAATATGCATGGGCGGACTTGTGTTGGCTGCTGCACACAGATTGGCTGCTGGTCAAGTGTGGCTGCTTGCACAGATTTGACTGTATATGATATGAGGCAAGCTCTGGCAAAAGGGACCTCATTGCATCTCTGTAATGCAGAATACCAAGCAACTTATCACATTAATATGGATTCATAAAATCCATTAGACTAACAACCTGCAGGTAGAATAGTCCTTTGACAAGTAGAACATTTACAATTGCAAAAAAGTGTCGACCCATGTCAGCCTGCGCGGACTGCGCAGGCTGACATGGGTCGATACTTTTTTGCAGATGCATTGAGCCACTTTTTCAGACAACACACACACACACACACACACACACACACACGTGGATTCAGTTAGTACCTTCCGTTTTACTTCGTATACAAGTAACATTGTCTCTTTTTGTAGTTCAATACGAAACTGAACAAAACCGGAAGTGCAGACTATTTTAAAGTAGGCTAATGTTTATGCCCTCTTTCTACCGTTAATGACAGCAAAAAATGCTCCGTGAAACCATTTTTTTTTTGTCCACACAAACGCCAATCCACCGCAGTTATGTTCCGATTGGCGTATTTTGCTCTATGGACTAGACAGTCAGCTCCCGATGTCCCCGGCTAGGGATTGGATCCACGTGTTCCAATATTCGAAGATCAGGGGAGGTATCCAATCTATCTGAGTTACTGTTGGTACGTGCTTCCATGAAAAATATATCCCCCACACAGCGGAAGTAGCGGCCGCTGTACCGTACACATCGACGAGGCGGTCTGCAGTTTCGGCATCTTCTTCGCCTTCTGGCAGCTAACACATCGACAGAAATTAACGTCTCGACAATCAAGACCATGCAGATAAGAACAGCAGTCGACTTCATTGTGAATTTGTGAGACCTGAAATGAAATAACAAGGGTGTTACCTAGGGCCTGTGTTGACAAACCAGTCTAAATTGCATCCTTGGTCTTATTCTAGATGTAGAAAGTAAGACAATTTCTTATTGGCTAAACTATTTGGTTTAGCTAGTCAAGAATTGTGTCACTCTGAAATTCGGAAAATTCTTCGTTGAATCTGACTAAAAATATTATCAAGAATGGTAGGTGAATAGGCATATGAGCGCAGGATTTTAGAATTATTACGCATCCCGAATTGGGATTAAAGGCCATGTGGCAGCAAAGAGTCAACAATGTATTAAAATGGTTTTGAATTTAAGTGATACCATTTAAAAGTATTGAAAATATTTTGAAGATTGTAAGATAGGTCCAAGTGTTAGTCGCTGGAGAAAGGGTTAATTCTAAAATAAAAAAAACGATAGAGCGACTTAGCAACTGTTTACCTGGTTTTGAAATACAGTTTTCTGCCTTCGACTAACACTTGGACCGACAATACAAAAAATGGTTATCATCTTCACAATGATTTCCTTACTTATAAATGGTGTGATGTAAATTTGAATGAATTTTAACATCCACATAGTTTACTTTTGGCCGCTATTGGGCATTTAAAGTTTTACCGCGATTCGAAACACACACACACACAAAAATAAATGAACTTTCTCAATCATGGAAAAAATGCAGTTTCAACTTTCAAGGGTGCTAGTATACTTAATTAAACAGCGGACAGGGAAGATCACAGTTTAAACTGCTTCTTCTGTACGGTCTGATCGTGATCTACACACCCTACAAATTACAGTTTGATCTTCATCTACATTCTACAGAAGGAACTAAATTCTGCCTAGCGCACTAAGGATACCCTTTCGAAAAGCCTGGCAAAGAAAGCAAAAATCGGTTAACTGTTTGCCAAACGACAGACTGCACTGGTCCGAATTGAAAGCATTAATTATTTTGTAGAGACAAATAAAATAGGCCTATAGCTCAAATGATGAAATTTGTCTCTGAAAGGAATGAAAAGAAACACTGAGGGAAAAAGGAGAAAATTCTGGTTACCAGCATTTTCTCCTTTTCCAACAATGTTTCCAGAAGCGTTACTTCTTAAGTTTTTTTTCAAAACCCGGGATTGTTTGGTAAAAGGTTAAAGTTCGATCTGAACGCACTTACGTACAGTATCTGGAATTGGGTGCGAACTACGCCCTTGGATAATTTAGCCAACGACTACGCGATGCACATTTTGTGACAGCTCATTTATTCATATCTCTCTTGGGTTTAACCAGCGCTAGACTGGGACTCTGGAGTGCCTAGCCAAAAGACATGGCCTAAAGTCTCCAACGCAAAACTAATGCTACGGGGTAGGATCGAACTCCGGAATACGAATCAAGCAACTTTACCATTGAAGCACGCAAGGCGAGAACAAGTTTATCCTATTTTATTTTTCTTGAATTTTACCATTATTGGGCTGGGACTCTGCCGTGTCTTGCTCAAAGACACTCCAACAAAAACTACTTAATCATTGAGCCACGCAAGGCTACAACCACCAGTGCTGCGCTGGGACTCTGCAGTGTCTTGCTCAAAGACACTGCAAGGAAAACAAACGCCACGACATAGTGTCTAACCTAGAGACCTCGGACCACGAATTAATCAACTTAACTTTTTACCAGACAAGAAAATGAAGACTTGTTCTAATTGAAAGGATTTGCAGACGACAATTTAAATGTCCCCCATATGATGGAAATCGTCTTTGATATGACAGAAAACATTGTGTGAAAAGGAGAAAATGCTGGTTACCAGCGTTTTCCCCTGTTAACACAATGTTTTCAAAAGGCTTCCTTTTTAAGGTTGTTTAAAGTCGGACGAGTTGTGGTAAAGGGTTAATTCTTTACCAGACAATTCCGAGTTTTAAACATCTTGTGGCTGGTAATGTTGGTAGTCAGCCTTTTCTTCTTTCCTATCCTTTCAAAAAGTTTTAAGCGGTTCTCAAACGTTATTTCATTAATATCGCGGCAGCCATTTGCCTATCAATGCTTCCCTGGAGCTTTTTTTTTTTTTACCAATGCCTTTCGCACAACATTCTACCCGAGTCACTGGTTGCTTTCCCATACAACCACCCCCCCCCCCCAAAAAAAAATAAATAAATAAAATATATTTAACAAAGATAGACGGCGTGAATTTGCCCCCAAGTAGGCAGGGACCCTTGAAATAAACATGCCTACATTTTTGACCAATCACAATTTTCTATTTATTCATTTTTTATCAGTACCAAAAAGTAGGTCAAAAGCCAGCACATTCATCTACGCCGAAAAAACATCACAGTAGTGTGAGAGGAATGAATCATGCTGTAATATCTATCATCCGTGAACTGACCGAGCTGGGGAATCGAACCAGAGACCCTTAGTTCCAAGTCCTGTACGTAACCGATTGAGTTACCGGGCTCGGTAATACTACGAGTTAGTAAATGAACATTGATAATATTAAAACTTTCTTGTCCTAGTTTTTTTTTTTCGTTTTTTTTAAACCAAATTTAAAAAAAAAAAACCAAAAGTTTTGTCAATTCAAAGCAACGATTTTTATTAAAATCAGTTCAAACCAACAAATAGCTAAAAGGCATTTTGTTTGTGTTCAAATGCTGGTTTCCAAATAAGTTAACCGAGTAGAAAAATATTTTATCCATCGATGAAAATATTAATCAATTTTTTTACCTTGTGACTTTCTTGGAAATTTCGAAGTCAATTCTGATTTAAATCCTGCTTTATTTTGTCGTGTTTTTGACTCTCACCTATTAAATGGATACAGTTCTTATGTTTGAAAATACACTTACAACTCGTGAAGTAAGATATTCAAAAAAAAAAAAAAATTTACTCTCTACATTTACTCTTTACCAGACGACAAAATTTTAGACTTGTCCAAATTGAACGCCTTTTGAGACGCCAATTCAAATGCAGCTTAAATGATGAAATTTGTCTTCGGCATGGTAGAAAACATTATGGGAAAAGGAATTCTGGTTACCAGTACTTTCTCCTTTTCCCACCATCTTTTCAAAAGCCTTCTTCCCCAGGATAGCCAAAGCATAGAATTGTCTGGTAAAGGGAGAAAGTAGTGGCGGAGTCAAGTGACATCTTAGACCTATTTACAAATTAGTCTCTTAACCCACTTTGTCCAAAAAAGTGTAATGGACATACATGTATGTTGTCAGTCAAAATGACGCAGAACATCTGACAAAAATAATTACCTGACACCTACACTGTTCGCTAAAAAAAAAAAAAAAATATATATCTATGGTGCTGAAAGGGTCCATACAAGAGAGCCATCATCGCCCTGTATCGCCCACTTCTTTAAAAAAAAAAAAAAAAAAAATCTTGAAACTATGTATTAGAGTTTATTTCATCTTCTTTTATTTTCATGACTGCATTAATGTATATTGCTAATTTTCTGACAGTAGACTCTTTGTATAGTTTATCCTTCAAAATGGCGACTTTCCATCATGCGATAGATAATGTCCTCTCTCCGCTCTCAGGATCTTGAAATCTCGAATTTAATTGGCTGACAGAAAAGTCAACAGAATCTGACCCTCTATGTGCCGTTCTAAGATCAACCAAATGACGCCGTGTGTATCTTAACTTTTTCAACGCCATAGGCGAATACACGAAACTTTGCGAACGGCATAGATCAAGATCAGACTACAAGGAACCGTCCGTTTGCTTAGATAAAAGTATTTCTGGGTTTCAGAAGACTAGATTTTCAGCCGTCGAAAATAGAACCATTAAAATGACGTCGAAAATGACCGCAAAATAGAGTTAGCTCCTTATTAAAAACGTCATTCCAAACGGTCGTTTCTTAAAATAATAACACCCTTATATGCAAATGGGTTACAATAAAGAGCCATGCTCCGTAAAAAAGAGGCTAAATGCATCTGGGAAAAAAAGTATCGGCCCATCCTGACCTGGGCCAAAACTTTGCTATTGGTCAGTTTTTTGCATGTCCAGCGGCCAGTTTACCTCGTGATTCCGTCGGTTGTAAGAAAAAATGGATTTCATGGATCCAAGATTATGTGATGCATCACGGAGATACACGAAGCCCCCTCTTGCTAGAGTATGACTCAAGTAATACCTAGATTGTTGCCGATAACGTTATCTTTATTTAGGGGCATAGAGGCGCATTTACTACGAAGGCTGATCCAAAAGTGCGTGGACAGTATTTGTGAAATAAAACTTACTGGATAAAATATGGTATCAAGAACACGTTAGGAAGTCGTTTTACCGAGGAAATAGTGGTGTCTACAAACTTTTGGATCAGCCCTCGTATTACGGACTCCTAACACAACATATTTAGCTATCACCCAGAGAAGCTAAAAAATCGAAAGTCACTTACTTGTACTTTGACCCTATACCAACCGATTCCATGCTTTTACGACCCTGAAGAAACAAAACTGAAAATGCTGAGAGAAGAGGAGGAAGTGCTGGTAACGTAAGCATTTTCTCCTATTCCAACAACGCTTTTACCCGAACCAAGGATAATATTTATCATTCTAGCCAAATCTGATTTGTCGTCTGCAAAAACTTTCTAGTCGGACAAATTTTAGACTTTCTCGTCTGGTAAAGAGATAAGTACTTTGTTTACACATCGAGTTCTGCTGAAATTCAGTAGGCTTGTTCGTGACAGAAGGTGCCATATAGCTCAAGAGTTTTACTCATGACCTCCAAAATCGACCAATCAGAGTAACGTTCAGTTTACATCCGTAGTAACTTATTAAGCACTTGTTCTACTTCCTGTGTTTTAATTAGTATATTTTGACTTATTTAAACCCTTAACTCATTACCAAATGAAAATTTTAGATTGATTGATCATTTAATTGACTGTATTGGAGTTTAACGCCGTTTTAACAGCATAGGTCATATCTTGACGGTCAGTGCACCTACGCATGTGTTTCCTGGCTTTCTCACACCAGTACTAACACAACTTTCTTTCCAAGTCACTGACTACTTTTCTCACATGAATCAGAGGTGAGAGGCGAAGAATCGCCGTAAGAAAATTTTAGACTTGTCCAACTGAAAGCATTTGCAAACGACAAAGAAAATTAATGTAATTCAAGAATTGCAATTTGTATTTAGAAGGGTAGGAAACATGTGGGAAAGGAGGAAATAGTGGTTTTCAACATTTTCTCTCTTTTTCACAATGTTTAAAAAGAAGTTCTTCGTAAAAGTCGTTAAAACTCGGGACTATTTGATAACAAGCTAACCCTGTGCCAAACAATTCCGGGTTTTCACGACCCGTGGGAGGAAGGCTCTTGAAAACATTGTGGAAAAAGGAGCAAATGTTGGTAACCAACATTTTCTCCTTTTCCCACAATGTTTCCTACCCTACCAAATTCCATCATTAGAGTCACATTGAAAATCGTCGGCTGCACATGCTTTCAATTTGAACAAAACAATGTTTTCTATCCTATAAGAGATCCCAAGTTCATTTGTACCAATTTTGAATTTATCGTCTGCAGATATTTTGAATTTGAAAGAGCCTAAAAATGTGTCACTTGGTGACAGACTCGACTGCTCAGTAAATCTTAATCACTAGTTCACTGCCAATGGCAACTTAATTCTTTACCAAACGACAAAATATTGGACTCAACCAAATTGAAAGCATTTGCAGACGACAAATACAATGCAGTTCAAATGACGATTTCTGTCTATAATAGTGTGGAAAACATGGGAAAAAGAGAAAATGCTGGTTACCAGCATGTTCTTCTTTTCCCACAATGTTCTCAAAAGCTGTCTTCCTCATAGTCGTTTAAAGTCGGGATTGTGTGGTAAAGACTTAATTAACTCATACAACGTACTACAGAGCCCTGTAGATGTCATTTGTCACACATTTCTTATTTCGTTATTTGACGAAATATTACTTCGATACAACGATATATAAATTTGTCACACATTGTTGAATTGATACAACGATATATAAATTTGTCACACATTTCTTATTTTGTTATTTGACGAAATATTACTTCGATACAACGATATATAAATTTGTCACACATTGTTGAATTGATACAACGATATATAATTTGTCACACATTGTTGAATTGATACAACGATATACAAATTTGTCACACATTGTTGAATTGATACAACGATATATAAATTTGTCACATATTTCTCATTTTGTTATTTGACGAAATATTACTTCGATACAACGATATATAAATTTGTCACACATTGTTGAGTTGATACAACGATATATAAATTTGTCACACATTGTTGAATTGATACAACGATATATAAATTTGTCACATATTTCTCATTTCGTTATTTGACGAAATATTACTTCGATACAACGATATATAAATTTGTCACACATTGTTGAATTGATACATATTTCTCATTTCGTTATTTGACGAAATATTACTTCGATACAACGATATATAAATTTGTCACACATTGTTGAATTGATACAATGATACACAAATTTGTCACACATTTCTTATTTTGTTATTTGACGAAATATTACTTCGATACAACAATATATAAATTTGTCACACATTTCTTATTTCGTTATTTGACGAAATACTACTTTGATACAACGATATATTAATTCGTAATAACGAACTACTAGGCTATAGTTCGATAAAACGATATATGAATTTGCTATGACGAAATGTTAATTCGCTTTAAGAAATGATACTTCGTTTTAATGAAAGAATAATTCGTTTTAACGAAAGAATAATATTCGTTTTAACAATTAATTATTCAGTTCAATGAAATCCTATTTCGGCAACACCAAATAATGATTCTTTGACAACCAATAAATGGTTTTGAAGACGACAAATGTGATATTTCTTAAATAAATGAACTTTTCTTTTAAAAGGTAGTATAGAAAAATTGTAGAAAAAGGAGAAAACGCTTGTAATCAGCATTTTCTCCTTTT
Organism: Tridacna gigas; assembly: GCA_945859785.2. Classification (NCBI taxonomy): domain Eukaryota; kingdom Metazoa; phylum Mollusca; class Bivalvia; order Cardiida; family Cardiidae; genus Tridacna; species Tridacna gigas. The sequence goes on from OX244044.2 coordinate 25,580,268, forward strand.
CCCGCAATTCTTTACCATTCAATCTTATGCCAAAAAGAAAGCTTTGGAAACCATCGTGGGAAAAGGAGAAAATGCTGGTAACCAGCATTTTCTCCTTTCCCCGCGATGTTTTCAATCCTTTCAAAGACATATCCCATCATTTTAGCCCCAGGTATTTTGTCTCCTGCAAATGCTCTCTGTTTGGAAACTTCACAAATTTATCGTCTTGTAAGCGGTTAAACCCAGAGCCAATCAGGATCCCACAGCTCTTCCGAGGATTCTTTGAATACCGGTATCTTTAAAAAGTGTAATGGCTATTTTTAATACAAGAATTATAAGATAACGAAATAAGTATCGGGACTCGGGTAGACAATCTGTGTCGAGTTTAAATGGTCGATAGATGGCGCCTCGTTACAGTCTTGTCGAATCATCTATGAAATACAAGTTGGCTTCTTTAAAAAAGAAGCCAGGAGAGGTCGGCATCAATGTTTTCAAATAGTTTATTGGCTTTTAATTTCAATATATTTTGATATATGTAAACAAACAAGTTAGGCATTAAATGAATGAGAAAAAACATGTTTTTTCTTTTTCAATTTTCCTGGTGTAAAGGCACAAAACAGTACATGCTCAACATTGTTATAACATTCTAGGAACAAGAGGCCTATAAGGGTTAAAAACAGCTCTACTGGCATTTAAATACAGGCTTGGGTTTTTACAAAGAGTTGTGGAGGTATAATGAAATTGAGAGCTGATATGAGCAAAGGTATACTTTTTCATGTTAGTTTCCAAAAATACATGCGATAAGCTCTTGACAAGCTCAAAATGCATTTTTTAAATTTAAGGGCAAGGAATTTCTGACCCAACAATCCGACGGGTTGCAAAAGAATCCAGCTCTCATGAATATCTATAAACTGTGTTGGTTTTGTGAAGATTGAAAGTAAAATGAAGGCTGTAAGCTGTTCACAAGCTAAAAAATGTTGTTTTTTTTATATTCAAGAGCATGTAATTTGCTAATTCCACTGAATAGGCAAGAATCTTACCTGATGACATAATACTAGTACCAGGCATGTTAAAAATGAATGTAACATTTTTCAGTCTTTTAACAAACAGCATTTTTTTGGCTGTCCCAAACAGAAAAAGCATGCAGACGACAATTCAAACTTTGATAATCAATGTGGAAGATGGTGCTTTGATGTGATGGAAACCGTTGTGACAAAAGGAGAAAATGCAGTAACTAGCAGCTTCTCCTCTTCCCACAATATTTTGAAAAGTTGTCTGCAGCAGACATGTAAAATGAAGAGGTTGTTTGTCTAAACGTTAAAAATGTGAGAAAGCGGATAAATGAGCCATACTCTGAGAAAAGGGCACTTAATGCATCTGCAAAAAGTATCGACCCATGTCAGCCTGCGCAATCCGCCCAAAACCAAAGGACCACGGACTCTTTTGAGGTTTGCGGTACTTAGGGCGAAGAGGCATGACTTTTTGGGGCTCATAAGTTAATTTTCGCAGGATTCTCGCTATCCCGCATCCTAGAAGCAACTCTGTGTGCTATTTCATCAAATCTATATCATTATAAATCCATAGAATTTTTGTAGAGAAAAATTACTATTATTGGAGAGGTCATTTATAATCAATATAGAATAATAAATCTTTTTGGAAATCCGTCATATAAAAAAGCACGTTTATTTCCTATTTCAGTTTTTTGATTTCGGTTTATTTATAAAACCATGACGAAACAGACTGTGTATGAGAACAATTTCGCAAAAACAAATGGATTGAGATAGCGATTTCTGTGGCAGTCTGCCTTTTAAACTCACCACTGTTGGAGAAGTCTGATGACCTCTCCAACAAGTATAAGCAATGATCGTGTGATGGTTATTAAAAAAAGCTTCATTTTATATTTATCTTTAAATCTACAATTCATTCTAATAATCAAATTCAAAGTATGCTCACAGACAGACAGACAGACAGACAGACACTTCATAATACCTCGAATTTGCTATTTTTACAATTATTGGGTTTAAAATATCGTAAACATGTTGTTTTGAACGATTCAAAACGTCAAAAAAGCGTTATATATGCATTAAGGATGCAATACTGCAGCTAATCAACTTTATTACCTACAAGAAAATTCTGGAATTTCCCGATAATGTTGACGTAAAGTATTGAGTTTATACCTTTATGCCTATTTCCGGTGCTTGTAGACAGCCAATGAACACACCGTCCGAGCTGGGCTGTTTTTGTCCTTGAATGAATGAAGCCACAGGAGTGTATGGTGGGATACTGTTGCAATGCTGCATGACCTGTAGCAAGAATCAAAGCACAGAAAGTACTGAAGAGACATTTTTTTCTCCCCATGCCTTAAGTACGAAAAATAAACTTCGGTAAACATAAATTCGGTGTATTTTTTTTTTAGATTTCTAGAAAATAATGTATTTTTTATATATCAGCACTTCCTGCAGTCTGATCTTTATCTACATTTCTGCTGAGGAGCATCGAGTCGAGCTTAGCAGCCTAAAGGCTAACAGCCACCTTTATGAAGAAGGCTTTTGAAAACAATTTGGAAACAGGAGAAAATGCTCCTTATAGAATACAGAAGTTTTTACCAAACAACCCAACTTTAATTGACATTGAGGAAAATGGCTTTCGAAATCATTGTTGGAAAAAGAGAAAAATGCTGGTCGCAGCAATGTTTTCTATATATTCGAAGAAAAATCTCATTGTTTCAGTTATATCTCATTTGTGTCTGCAAAGGCTTTAAATTTGAAAAAAGTATGAAATAGTCATATTACTTACATTTGGTCCTTGTCGCCATTGGCTAGGTGTTGGTAGTCCACAACAGATCATTGGCAGTCCTTCACTACTGGCACTGTTGTTGTCCGAGCATTGCCTCGCCAGGTCAGCGTTTAAGCTTTGTTTGTTCGCCACAGAACCAATTACACAAAATTTTGCACAAGATGCCACAATTAGGAAACGATAATATGATTATTGTAGTCAGTGTGAAATGGAAATTTAAGCCGAAAAAATTACAATTTTTACAGCCTATGGCTGCAACGTCGATTCGGGAATTCATAGTATTACTATGTACAAGTTTCCAAGCGAATTAAAAAGGAGAAAGCTATGGATTCAACGTTTAAACCGGGGTCGGACAGTAACGACGGATTTTGTGCCAACGAATAATTCTAAACTGTGTCTGAACTGGGATCGCAAATTACAGTTATATACAATCCCTGGTCTGAAATACTTTCAGGACAGTCAGTTTTTAATATGTCCAAATCTAGCAAAGACAGTTTGGTTATAGCAATTTTAGGCTACGATTAAATCCTGACGCAGTGCAAACAGTATTCGAAACTCCAAATCGGAGAGAAGAAAAACCCAGACACTCCGCGAGAGCCATTTAAAAAAAAAAACCTCCAGCATGAGGTAAAAATCTTTCTTCTTGAAATGATGATATTTTGAATTGTTATTTGTACTCTTTTACCGTTTTCTGCCTTATCTCTTCATTGTGAGAACAGGAGAACGAAATGTTTTCAAATTCATGTTGTGGCGTAGTGTGACCCGTTTTCAAAAGTATCATTCCTCAAGATTTAATCTCGGGGGTTTGGTTATGTGGCAAAGCGTAACCCTTTACCAGAAAACGAAATTTTAGATTCATCCGGATTAAAAATTTTGCAGACAGAGAATTCAATTTTGATTATATGATTTATGGTAACTCTTTACCAAAGGACAAAATATTAGGCTTGCCTAAATTGAAAGCATTTGCAGACGACAAATTGAAAGTGATTAAAGTGGTGGTTTTTGTCTTTGGATGTACAGAAAACATTGCGAAAAAAGGAGCAAATGCTGGTTACCAACATTTTCTCGATTTCCCACACTGTTTTTTGAAAAGCAATATTCCCCAGGGCGGTTAAAAGTCGGGTTTGTGTGGTAACGGGTTAACTGTCTTTCAGAAGATAACAACCATTGTTGGAAAAGCAGAAAATGCTGGTTACCTTTTTGAAGGGTTTTTACCCCCCCTCCCCCACGTTCCTTGAATTTGGACCCCCAAAATATTCTTTGTGACCTCCAAAAATTCAAATGTTTGCCTTCTTTTATTCATTTGAAGGGAGACCAATAAACCCCATATTAGAAAATGAAGGGAAAATCCTGTACATTTCGTATCTTTTTCTCTTCCCACAATGATTTTCAAACACTTTCTTTTTAAGGGCACGTGTAGTCAAAGTAAGTTTGTTTGGTAAAGGGTGAACTCACGCCCTTGCTTCCTCTGGTCATGGTCATAAATGTTAATTATCACCAACCAGTTAAAACAATACAGGAAATGATAACATAATACAGTCAAATCTGAGTTGGCGGTCATACCTGAACAGCGGCCGATCTATCGACAACGGCCACTCGAATCCCCCCTGTGCAATTTCCTTCTTTCATTGCACTGTTTGTAGCGTGATATCGTGAAATGCAGCCAACGGTCACATTAATAAGTCGGGATCAACAGTATATCACACCTAAACAAAGGTCAGCTGACACAACACACGACGTAATTTATCGGATATGAAAAATCGATAATTAACACTATACCGTAGTTATTGACGAAGTCGACTTAACACAATGTAAAACGTGCAAACAGACAATTACAGATTATACAACACCTAATTACGATTAAAATGACCGACAATTGTTGTTTATTTTCATGTTTGATCTTTAAAGGATGAATGGCAATGAAAGTTTGTCGGTATTTTTGCAGATGGGTAATTTGTTGTAATAATATGAAATTGTACATCACGTCAATCGAAGTTGCTTATCATTTACAAGCTGTTATCCCCCTGTAGACAGCTACCTAAAACTTTATAAAAAACACTTTAACTAAACTGCGAACCCGTTGTTTTTAAAAATGGATGGAAATTTTCTGTTGCATTCAGTTCTTGCTATCATGTCGCTCTCGAAACGTAAATTCCTCTCTCTAGAGGTAACCATCATTTTCTCCTTTTCCCAAAATGTTTTCTACCCTATCATATAGAAAAATCATATTTTTAGCAACTGTTTATTAACATCTGCAAAATGCTTTCAATCTGGTCTGGTCCAAAATTTGCCCTTTGGGAAAGGGTTAAGCAACATGTAATTTTTTAAAGTTTTGACATGCTTTCTAGCAAACAGTTCAGATGTACATAGTATAACATGAGACTTGTAAGTAAGCACTTTATTGTTTAAATATGATGGAAAATAAATGAAAAGTAAAATAAATCTTTTAAATAAAATCCTTTTATTTAAGTCCTTTTTTTTTTTACAAAATGTGAGGCAGAATTTTATTGTAACATACAATAGATGATTCAACAAGCTGGAACAATACTGCAAAGTACAATGTATCAACTATAGTATGATAATAATGTGCGAGAAATAAGTACTGTGAACAGCAGCCAATCTGTGTACAGCAGCCAATTTGGGCACATCCCTTGGCTGGCTGCTGTACACAGATTTGACTGTATTTGCATATTTCACCTCTTTACACTGTTATGTTTGTTTGTGACTGTCACTCTCTTCACTTTTGTTGAAAATTCATTTGTTAACTCATTTTAACCCTTTCATCACCATAGGCGAAAACAGGGACTTTTGCGGACGGCATAGATCAAGATCAGACTGCACAGAACGTGCCGTCTGATCTTTGATCTATACCTTCCGCTTGTTTGGTCGAGCCTATATGATAAAAATCTTCCGGAGACTCAGTGGATTCTATTCACAGCCATCAAAAGAAGCCGAGTTTGTTTATTTGGCGCCGAAAGAGTTAAACAACCTCTGTATGTAATTCTGTTTTTTGCAAAGTATTCCCTTGTTCACATCCATGTGATATCTATTGAGACCAGTCTTTTTAATTTATTTGTCAATATGAAAATTGTGAAATTAGAACTTTTGATACAAGTCATGCTCTCTGGTAATCAAAAAGAAGTGCGCAAATGGAAAAAAAAAAAAAAAAAAAAAAATACAGAGCTGCATTTTCCTGAAATTACTCTTCATCACACAATCCTGGGTTTTAACGACTCTAAGAAAGAAAGCCTTGAAAAACGTTGTGGGAAGAGGAGAAAATGATGGTAACTAGCATTTTCTCTTTTTCTCACGACGTTTCCACCCTTTTCAAGACGAACTTCATCATTTGAAACACAGTAAATTTGTTGTTTGCAAATGCTTTCAATTTGTACAATTTATATTTTGTAAAGTGGGAAAAAAGTTTGTAGGATTCAGAATGTTCCTGACCAGTTTCACAAATCAATGCTTTTACTCTTTGCCTCACAGTCCAGACTTTAAACCATGCTTACGGAGACGGTTTTTGACAACATGGTTGGAAAAAGAGAAATCCCTGTCGACATCTTTTCCTTTTCCTACAATGCTGTCAACCCTTTGTCAGACTCTTCCCATTGTCAAAGCCACATTTGTCGTCTGCAAATACTTTCAGTGTGGACCAGTCCAAAATTCTACCATGTAATAAAGGGAGTAAAGGGTTAACTCTTTACCAAATTATAGGATTTTAGAATTGTCCAAATCCAAAGCATCTGAATATCACAAATAAAATATGGATCGCAATTTGTCATTGAAAGGACAGAAAATATTGTGGATAAAGGTGCAAAGCTTTTTCCAATGTTTGAAAAGCTTTTCAATTAACAATCCACAAAATGTGAAAGTGTAACAGTTCCCCACCTTTTTCTTTTTTACTTAATTCTGCCCATGAACAGACCGAAACTGCTTCGAATGAAATTTTACGCAATCTATAAAATTTTACCATTTATAAATCAATTCTTCAGTAAGCAATATCCACCTCGTCGTATTTTCCAACACAAGATACTCAGCATGTTGAAACATCCGACACCACATCCTCATTTTCTGGGTCATCAACAGACGAAAAATTGTTGTCATCGACCCTTTCATCCTCCGAAAATGTATTATTTTCTTTCTAAACAGGCTCGAACATGTACGTTCTTTCTGGACCAGAATCGTCTATTTTTTCGTCTTCAATGTCGCTTAAGTCGCTATGGTAAACAACGTCCATATTAAAACAACAACGTCTATGACGTCATAAATCAAGGTTACGCAACCCGACGCAACAAATAACTAAGGGAAATAATCGATGTCGTAAAAAGTAAAAAGCAGGTATATAATTGGAATAAAGTACTTATACTGATTTTTTTTCGAATAATAACATTACCAGAGTACCAACTGATAAAAGTAGTTTCGAAAATTAACATTTTCTGAAACCTATTGATTTGCCCTTTAAGGAATATTTTTGTACATGAAATGTAGTATAACAGCAAAACACAACGTGTGAATGTGAATTCAGACAGCATTTTATTTACTTCACGTAATAGTAAGCTTCTCAAATGTTGACTACTAAATTGGACAACACCCTACGTTTAGACTTTATCCCTTTACCAAACAATCCTGTGTTTTACCGGTCCCGAGGAAGAAAGGGCTTTTGAAAACATTGTTGTATAAGGAGAGAATACTGGGAAACCAGCATTTTCTCCTTTTCCCACAATGTTTTCTACCCTTTTAAAGACAATTTCACCAATGGGGGCGCTTAATTTGTCGTCTGCAGATGCTTTCAGTTTGGACGAGATTAAAATTTTGTCGACTGGTATAGAGTTAGGCTTTCGAATGTCCACTTCCTGTCTCTGACGCCGATGGAAGAATTGGTCTGTGAAACCATTTTTATTACACTAACGTTAATCCTGCACACTAATTTTCCTACCGGCGCACAGCGTATCCCGGTTCTTGGTTGATTTCTATACGCATGAACATTCTTTGCCTCACACAGCGGCGGTGGCCGTTTCCGTAAATCATACATCGACGTCCCTGTGGACAAGGCGGGCATACTCTTGCAGCGACCACATCGACAGAAACTAATGCCTCCACTATCAGGATCATACAAATAAGAATGGCGATCGACTTCATCTTGAATTTATGCTACCTGAAATGTGATAACAAGGATAGGGTCGTAAAAAGGGACTCAGAATCATTAGATATTTCGCATAGGGAGCACTTTTTTATCTTTAGGCTGGGAAGTACGACGCAATAGGCTCTTGCGGACAGTGTAAATCAAGCTCAGACTGCATCTTGATGCACACTGTCAGATACAGTGAGATTTTCCACTGAAAAGAAATAAGATGATATCGCAATATTTGGCTTTTGTGTATCGGTTGGGAATGTTCATTTCTTTACTTTTCACAGTTTTAGGCTTAATTATGACGATGGAGTTGTTCTAAAAAGTAATGTCGGAATGTTTCACCTTTTCCACTTTTGTCTACCTTATGCACTTGCGTATTGTGCGTCATTGACGCTATGCACTTGCGTATTGTACATTATGAATGTTATGCACTTGCGCATTGTGCGTTATGGATGCCCTACCTTTGAAGGGTGTAAACAAGGGTCCGTTTTCACCAACCAATTTAAATTGCATTCTTAGTCTTATTCTAGATGCACAAAGTAGCATGATTTCTGACTGGCCAAGCGAATTGGTTTAGCCAATAAGAAATCGCGTTACTTTGAAATCTTGAAAACTTGTGACAATTGGCTAAGAATATTATTAAGAATGGTATGGTATGTAAATTTGGGCAACCCGAATTGGAACTAAAGTTTTACCGCTTTTGCGCTAAAAAGATACATTAACTTTCTCAATCAGAGAAAGATGCAATTTCAAGGGTGTTTTTGGCAGAGTATTTAATGAAACTGCAGACAACGATGATCCAAGATCACACTGCACCTTCTGTGCTGTCTGATCTTGATCTACACTCCTCCCAAAAAGCGGCTTGATTTTCTACATTCTACAAAAACAGCTATCGTTGTACCTGGCGCAGTAAAGACACCATTTTAAAGAAACTTGGCAAAAAAGGGTTAAAAATTCGATTTAAACCAACCTTTTGAAATTACGCACTTTGGTATCGGGCGTTACGCCCTTGAACAAGTTGACCAACAACCGCGCTAGGAAAGCTCATAATCGAAGCCAATGGCACTGATAAGAAAATATTTTGTTGTGTTGTGTCCAGCCGATGGTAAAAACAAACTAAATTTGCTATTTCAGGGGTAGTTTTGGGAAAATATCTCCTTATCGGACAGTGTAGATCCAAGATCAGACTACAAGTTCTGTGCAATCTGATCTTTATCTACACAATGCAAAAACTACCCCATCCATATTTCTCTTGGGTTTTCAAAGCACTTGGTTGGGACTCTGAAGAGACTTGCTCAAAGACACTCCAACGAAACCTACTTTAACATTGAGCCATGCAAGACAACGACGAGTTAATCCATGCTTCTCTTTGGTTTTACCAGTGATGTGCTGGAATTCTGCAGTAACTTGCTCAAGGTCACTCCAAACAAAAACTACTTAAACATTGAAGCACGCAAGGCAAAAACTAGCCTATCCATATTTCTCTTGGGTTTTATCCATAATGGGTTATCACTTTGTAGCGACTTGCACAAAGACACTCCGAAGAAAACTACTTACACATGGAGCCACACAAGGCAACAACTAGGCTGGGACTCTACAGTGACTTGCTCAAAGACACTCAAATATAACTACATTACCATCGAGCCATGCAATGCAGAAACTAGCTTACCCATATTTTTTTGGTTTTATCACTGATGAGCCGGGACTCTCCAGTGACTTGTCTAAAGACCCCCCCCTAAAAAAAAAAAAACAAAAAAAAACCAAAACACACGCTAAACAATTGAGCCACGCAAGGCAACAACTAGCGTATTTATATTTCTCTTGGGTTTTACCGGTACTGGGCCGAGACTTTGCAGAGCATTGCTCATAGACACTCCCACAAAAACTACTTAACCATTGAACCACGCAAGGCAGCAACCAGCTTATCTTTACTTCTCTTGGGTTTTACAAGTACTTGGCATGGACTCTGCCGCGACTTGCTCATAGGCACTCCAACAAAAAATACTTAAATATTGAACCATGCAAGACAACAACTAGCTTTTCCATGTTTCTCTTGGGTTTTACCAGGAATGAACTGGAACTCTGCAGTAACTTGCTCAAGGACACTCCAACGAAAACAAATTAACCATTGAGCTTCGCAAGCCAACAACAACTAGCTTATTCATATTTCTCTTTTCCATATTTTTCTTATCTATATGTGTTTGACATGTGTTTGGCTGAGACCATGTGGTGACTTGCTCATAGAAACTTAAACGAAAACAAATAAACCATTGAGCCACACAAGACATCTACTAGTTTATCCGTGTTTTTCTTGGGTTTTACCAGAACTGGGATGGACGCTGCAGTGACTTGCTCATAGACACTCCAACGAAAACTACTTAACCATTGAACCACGCAAGGCAACAACTAGCTTATCAATGTTTCTCTATGGTTTTATCGGTACTGGACTTTGCAGTGACTTGCACAAAGACACTCCGACGAAAATTACTTAACCATTGAGCCTCATAAGGCAACAAGTAGCTTATCTATATTTCTCTTGGGTTATACCAGTACTGGGCTGGGACTCTGTAGTGACTTGCTCAAAGACGCTCCAACAAAAACTAACGGCACGAGCTAGTATCTACTCTAGAACCTGCGGACTACCAATCATTCAACTTAATTCTTTACCAGACAACAAAAATATACACTTGTCCAAACTGGAAGCTTTTGCAGACTACAATTCAAATATGGCTCAAATAATGGACTTGTGTTTGATACGGTAGAAAACATTGTGGTTACCAGCATTTTCTCCTTTTCCCACAATGTTTTCAAAAGGCTTCCTCCCCCAAGGTCGTTAAATGTTGGAATTGTGCGGTAAAAGGTCAAGTCTTTACCTCACAATTCTGCGGTTTAACCATCTTGAAGCTACTAAAGGATTTTCTTCTTTTTCCTCGGTATTTTCTACCTTTTCTACTCTTTAACAAAGTTTAAAGCCGTTTTCAATTGTTTTGTGTGTGTGTGTGTGTGTGTGTGTGTGTGTGTGTGTTTTTTTTTTTTCAAGAATCAATTCAAACCAACAGATTTTACCAAAATCAATTCAAACCAACAAAGAGCGAAAAGGCGTTTTGTGTATGTTGAGATGCTGGGTTCCACTTAAGTAAACTGAGTAGATAAATATTTTATAAAAAATCAGTTATCGATGAAAATATTGATAAATTTCTTTACCTTGTAACTTTCTTGAGAATTTCGATGTTCAATTCTGATTAAAGTCCTGCTTTATTTTGTCCTCTTTTCGACTCTCTCCTTTTAAACGGATTCAGTTCTTACGTGGGAAAATACACTTACAAATCGTGACGTAAGATATAAAAAAAAAGATTGCTACCTCCATTTACTCTTTACCAGACACAAAACTTTAGACTTGTCCAAATTGAAAGCCTTTTCAGAGGACAAACTAAATGTGGCTTAAATGATGAAATTTGTCTTCAGTATGGTAGAAAACATTATGGGAAACGGATAGAATTCCGGTTACCAGCTTTTCTCCTTTTCCCACCATGCTTTCAAAGCCTTCTTCCCCAGGATAGCCAAAACACGAAAATGTCTGGTAAAGGGATAAAGTTGAGGCGCAGTTGAGTGACAACTTAGACCTATTTACAAACTAGTGTCTTAACCCACTTTGTCCAAAAAATGTGAAATGGACATGTCTTGTCAGTCAAAATGACGCAGAACACAATGTATTTCAAGTTTTTTTTTTATCTAACAACATCGGACAAAAATATTTACCTGACATCTATACTAGTCGTTACAGAAAAACAAAATTACGTACAGTGCTGAAAGGGTCCAAACAAGAGAGCCATCATCGCCCTCTATCGCCCACTTCTTTAAAAAAAAAAAACAAAAAAAAAACTTAAGCAGTGCAGTCTGCTTTCGTATGTGACATTCGACAATCTGACTACAAAGTGCGCGATTTTATATCTTTAGATCTGCCGAGGGCTGCTTTCCCTGCGTCTTCTGAATAATAACGATTTTGCAGTATCTGTTGTTGTTCTAAAAGTTCCACAGTTTATCCTTAAAAATGGCGACTTTCCATCATGCGATAGATTAAACATTTTTCGAAGGTCCTCTCTCCGGTTTTAGTATCTTGAAATCTGGAATTCAAATGGCTGACAAAAAATGTCAACAGAATTTGATCCTCTATGTGCCGTTCTAAGATCAACCATTCGACGCAGTGTGTGTCGTAACTTTTTTGTAACGTCATAGGCGAATACAGAGGATTCTTCGATCGGTATAGACCAAGATCAGATCATAAGGAACCGCTTGTGTGTTCAGTCAAGCTTATAAGATTTAAAGTCTTCAAGAATTTCAGAAGATTAGAATTTCAGCCGACAAAAATAGACCCAGTAAACTGACGTCAAAAATGGCTACAAAATAGAGTTAGCTCCTCATTAAAAAGAAGTCATTCCGGATGGCTGTTTTTTTTTTTTTTTTTTTCAAAATAGTAACATCCTTATATGCAAATTGTGAAGAGCCATGTTTCGTGAAAAGGGGGCTAAATGCATCTGAAAAATATATCGACCCATGCTGACCTTGGCCGAAACTGTTTGCTATTGGTCACTTTCTTGCATGTCAAAGGACCAGTTTACTTCGTGGTTCAGTCGGTTGTTAAATGGATTTTATGGATCAATAATTATGTGATGAATTCCTTGGTATGGTGCATCACGGAGATACACGAACCCCCCTTTTTTGCCAGAGTATGGTTCAAGTAATAACCAAATTGCTGCCGATGATGTCATCTTTATTTGGGGACATAGAGGCGCTTTTACAACGAAGGCTGATCCAAAAGTTCGTAGACAGTATGTGTGAAATAAAACTTACTGGATAAAATATAGTATCAAGAAAACGTCAGGACGTCGTTTTGCCGAGAAAATAGTGGTGTCTACCAACTGTTGGATCAGCCCTCGAATTACGGACTCACAGGCCTTACGAGATCAGTATCTCTTGAAAACCTTTACCGAGAATGTGGTTGGGAAACACTTTCATCAAGAGGAAAATCTTCTAGGTTATGTTTTATGTTTACAGTGTCTAATAATCTTGGCCCACAATATATAGAAAAATTGATTTCTCCATTTGTTGGCAATAGATCTAGATATCAGCTGAGAGACAGCCACAATTATGAAAATATATATACTAGAACAAATATTTTACAGAAGTCACGTATCTCCTCTTCAATTTGTCTTTGGAACAATCTTGAACATGGGATACGAAGTAGTGCAACATACAGTTCGTTTAAAATTCAAAATAAATAATAAGACTAGGCCTGTCAAAATTTCAAACGTTTATTGTATTGGAAATAGATATATGTCAGTTCTTCATGCACGGTTAAGAAACTATTGTAGTCACTTAAACAAAGACCTTTGCATGAATCGTTTAAGATTGGATCCCATGTGTGACTGCAATAATGGTGCTGAAAATGCTGAACATTATTTCTTTAAATGCCATCGTTATTCAGATATACGAATCTCACTATTTCAGGCAACACGGGAATTTTACCTTTGAATTTTGATAAATTACTATTTGGCAGTGCCGACTTAAACTTAGATAAAAAATTGTTTGCATTTTGCAGCAGTTCACATGTATATCAAAGAGTCAAAGCGTTTTAATTAAATCGACATCTGTTGTAACAGTGCTGATTTTGCCGGGCGCCAGAGCGCCCAATAGAGAGCAACGTCAGACTTCCTTTCATCTCTCTTCCCCCTTTCAACCAATCTTCCTCATCTCTCTCACCGTGTTTTGTATATACTTAGAATAACAAATCATTGCACTTGCCATTGTATAAAAAAGATTTTTTGAAACTGTATTGTAGGGGAAGGACCGTTTCTAAGCTGATAGAACTTGTGGTCCAACCCCATTTCATCTCATGAAATAAAATATGGTTAAACTAAACTACGGGCTCATAACATGGCATATTTAGCTCTCACCAGAGGAGTTAAAAATCGAAAGTTACGCACTTTTACTCTGATCCTTTTTTTAACCGATTCCATGCTTTTACGACCTTGAAGAGAAAAAAGCGTGAAAATGCTGTGAGAAAAGGAAGAAATGCTGGAAACAAGAACATTTCTCCTTTTCCAACAACATTTTTACCCGAACCAAGGACAATATTTATCATTCTAGCCAAATCTGATTTGTCGTCTGCACATACTTTCTAGTCGGACAAATCTAAGACTTTCTCGTCTGGTAAAGAGATAAGTACTTTGTTTACATATCGAGTTCTGCTGAAATTCAGTCGGCTTGTTCGTGACAGAAGATGCCATATAACTCAAGAGTTTTACTCATGACCTTCAAAGTCGACCAATCAGATTAACGTTCAGCTTACATCCGTAGTGACTTTTTGTTAGCACTTGTTCTACATCCTGTGTTTTATTTTGTATTTTTTTGACGTATTTAAACCCTTAACTCTTTACCAAATGAAAATTTTAGATTGATTGATTCATTATATTGGAGTTTAATGCCGTTTTAACAGCTTAGGTCATATCACGGCGGTCAGTACACCGACGCATGTGTTTCCTGGCTTTCTCACACCAGCACTGAGTAATTTTCTCGCATGAATTAGAGGTGAGAGACGAAGAATCGCCGTAAGAAAATTTTAGACTTGTCCAAGTGAAAGCATTTGCAAACGACAAAGAAAATTAATGTAACTCAAGAATTGCAATTTGTATTTAGAAGGGTAGGAAAGATGTGGGAAAGGGGGAAGTAGTGGTTATCAACAGTTTCTCCCTTTTCCACAATGTTTAAAAAGAAGTTCTTTGTAAAGGTCGTTAAAACTGGGGACTACTTGATAACAAGCTAACCCTGTGCCAAACAATTCCGGGTTTTCACTATCCGCGGAAAGAAGGCTCTTGAAAACATTGTGGAAAAAGGAGCAAATGTTGGTAACCAACATTTTCTCCTTTTCCCACAATGTTTCCTACCCTATCAAATTCCATCATTAGAGTCACATTTAAACTTGTCGGCTGCAATTGCTTTCAATTCGAACAAAACAATATTTTCTATCCTACAAGAGAACCCAAGTTCATTTGTACCAATTTCGAATTTCTCGTCTGCAGATATTTTGAATTTGAAAGAGTCTAAAAATTTCTTACTTGGTGACGATTCAACTGCTGAATAAATCTTAATTGCTAGATCACTGCCGATGGCCACTTAACTCTTTACCAAACGACAAAATATTGGACTCCACCAAATTTAAAGCATTTGCGGACGACAAATACAATGCAGTTCAAATGACGATTTCTGTCTATAATAGTTTAGAAAACATGGGAAAAGGAGAAAATGCTGGTTACCAGCATGTTCTTCTTTTCCCACAATGTTCTCAAAAGCTGTCTTCGTAATAGTCGTTTAAAGTCGGGATTTTGTGGTAAAGACTTAACCTATACTACGCACTACAGAGCCCTGTAGATGGCATTTGTCACACATTTCTTATTTTGTTATTTGACGAAATATTACTTCGATACAATGATATATAAATTTGTCACACATTGTTGAATTGATACAACGATATATAAATTTGTCACACATATCTTATTTCGTTATTTGACGAAATATTACTTCGATACAACGATATATAAATTCGTCACACATTTCTTATTTCGTTATTTGACGAAATATTACTTCGATACAACGATATATAAATTCGTCACACATTTCTTATTTCGTTATTTGACGAAATATTACTTCGATACAACGATATATAAATTCGCCATAACGAAATACTACATGGCTATACTTCGATAAAACGATACATGAATTCGTTATAATAACGAAATATTATCTCGATTAAAAGAAATGGTGCTTCGTTTTAACGAAAGAATAATTCGTTTTAATGAAATCCTATTTCGGCAAAACCAAATAATGATTCTTGACAACCGATAAATGGGTTTGAAGACCACAAATGCAATGTTTCTTAAATGAACTTTTCTTTTGAAAGATAGAATAGAAAACGTTGAAGAAAAAGGAGAAAACGCTTGTAATCAGCATTTTCTCCTTTTCCAGCAATTCTTTCAGGAGCCTTGTACCCCGGGGCCTCTGAAAACACAGGATTGTTCGGTAAAGGGTTAAATTAGAGAAAAATTTAGCCTCGCATCCAGTGTTGAGGGCGGAGAGACACGACCTTTGAGAATCTAGTTTACAGCATTAGAGTATTGGCATGGCGATGGCTCACTTATTCATATTATTATACCAATCAACTGCCTTAATTTCTTACCATACAATCTCATGTGAAAAAAGAAAGCTTTGGAAACCATCGTGGGAAAAGGAGAAAATGCTGGTAACCAGCATTTTCTCCTTTTCCCGCAATGTTTTCTATCCTTTCAAAGACATATCCCATCATTTTAGCGCCAGGTGTTTTGTCGCCTGCAAATGCTCTCTGTTTGGAAACTTCACAAATTTATCGTCTGTGTAGGCGGTTAAACCCAGAGCCAGTCAGGATCCCACTACTCTCCCGATGATTATTTGAATATCTTTAAAAAGTGTAATGGCTATTTTTTAATACAAGAATCATAAGATAACGAAATAAGTATCGGGACTTGGGTAGCCTTTCTGTGTCGAGTTTAAATGGTCTGTAGATGGCGCCTCGTTACAGTCTTGTCGAATCATCTATAAAATACAAGTATAGGCAATGATCGTGTGATGGTTATTAAAAATAGCCTTTTTTTTATATTTATCTTTATATATACAATTCATTTTAATAATCAAATTCAAATTATGCTCAGAGAGAGAGAGAGAGAGAGACAGATCGACAGACAGACAACAGAGAGAGAGAGAGAGAGAGAGAGAGAGAGAGACAGACAGACAGACAGACACTTCATTATACCTCGAATTTGCTATTTTTACAATTATTGGTTTCAAAATATCGTAAACATGTTGTTTTGAACGATTCAAAACGTCACAAAAGCGTTATATATGCATTATGGATAAACTACTGCACTCTAATCAACTTTCTTAGCTACAAGAAAATTCTGGAATTTTCCGATAATGTTGACGTAAAGTATTGAGTTTATACCTTTATGCCTATTTCCGGTGCCTGTAGACAGCCAATGAACACACCGTCCGAGCTGGGCTGTTTTTGTCCTTGAATGAATGAAGCCACAGGAGTGTATGGTGGGATACTGTTGCAATGCTGCATGACCTGTAGCAAGAATCAAAGCACAGAAAGTACTGAAGAGACATTTTTTTCTCCCCATGCATTAAGTACGAAAAATAAACTTCGGTAAACATAAATTCGGTGTATTTTTTTTTTTTAGATTTCTAGAAAATAATGTATTTTTTATATATCAGCACTTCCTGCAGTCTGATCTTTATCTACATTTCTGCTGAGGAGCATCGAGTCGAGCTTAGCAGCCTAAAGGCTAACAGCCACCTTTATGAAGAAGGCTTTTGAAAACAATTTGGAAACAGGAGAAAATGCTCCTTATAGAATACAGAAGTTTTTACCAAACAACACAACTTTAATTGACATTGAGGAAAATGGCTTTCGAAATCATTGTTGGAAAAAGAGAAAAATGCTGGTCGCAGCAATGTTTTCTATATATTCGAAGAAAAATCTCATTGTTTCAGTTATATCTCATTTGTGTCTGCAAAGGCTTTAAATTTGAAAAAAGTATGAAATAGTCATATTACTTACATTTGGTCCTTGTCGCCATTGGCTAGGTGTTGGTAGTCCACAACAGTTCATTGGCAGTCCTTCACTACTGGCACTGTTGTTGTCCGAGCATTGCCTCGCCAGGTCAGCGTTTAAGCTTTGTTTGTTCGCCACAGAACCAATTACACAAAATTTTGCACAAGATGCCACAATTAGGAAACGATAATATGATTATTGTAGTCAGTGTGAAATGGAAATTTAAGCCGAAAAAATTACAATTTTTATAGCCTATGGCTGCAACGTCGATTCGGGAATTCATAGTATTACTATGTACAAGTTTCCAAGCGAATTAAAAAGGAGAAAGCTATGGATTCAACGTTTAAACCGGGGTCGGACAGTAACGACGGATTTTGTGCCAACGAATAATTCTAAACTGTGTCTGAACTGGGATCGCAAATTACAGTTATATACAATCCCTGGTCTGAAATACTTTCAGGACAGTCAGTTTTTAATATGTCCAAATCTAGCAAAGACAGTTTGGTTATAGCAATTTTAGGCTACGATTAAATCCTGACGCAGTGCAAACATTATTCGAAACTCCAAATCGGAGAGAAGAAAAACCCAGACACTCCGCGAGAGCCATTTAAAAAAAAAAAACAAAAAAACTCCAGCATGAGGTAAAAATCTTTCTTCTTGAAATGATGATATTTTGAATTGTTATTTGTACTCTTTTACCGTTTTCTGCCTTATCTCTTCATTGTGAGAACAGGAGAAAATGATCCTAACTAGCTTTTTTCTTTTCCGAAATGTTTTCAAATTCATGTTGTGGCGTAGTGTGACCCGGTTTCAAAAGTATCATTCCTCAAGATTTAATCTCGGGGGTTTGGTTATGTGGCAAAGCGTAACCCTTTACCAGGAAACGAAATTTTAGATTCATCCGGATTAAAAATTTTGCAGACAGCGAATTCAATTTTGATTATATGATTTACGGTAACTCTTTACCAAACGACAAAATATTAGGCTTGCCTAAATTGAAAGCATTTGCAGACGACAAATTGAAAGTGATTAAAATGGTGGTTTTTGTCTTTGGATGTACAGAAAACATTGCGAAAAAAGGAGCAAATGCTGGTTACCAACATTTTCTCGATTTCCCACACTGTTTTTTGAAAAGCAATATTCCCCAGGGCGGTTAAAAGTCGGGGTTGTGTGGTAACGGGTTAACTGTCTTTCAGAAGATAACAACCATTGTTGGAAAAGCAGAAAATGCTGGTTACCTTTTTGAAGGGTCTTTGCCTCGCCCCCCTGGTTCCTTGAATTTGGAGCCCCCAAATATTCTTTATGACCTCCCAAAATTCAAATGTTTGCCTTCTTTTATTAATTTGAAGGAAGACCAATTAACCCCATATTAGAAAATGAAGGGAAAATCCTGTACATTTGGTATCTTTTTCTCTTCCCACAATGATTTTCAAACACTTTCTTTTTAAGGGCACGTGTAGTCAAAGTAAGTTTGTTTGGTAAAGGGTGAACTCACGCCCTTGCTTCCTCTGGTCATGGTCATAAATGTTAATTATCACCAACCAGTTAAAACAATACAGGAAATGATAACATAATATTTGCATATTTCACCCCTTTAGACTGTTATGTTTGTTTGTGACAGTGTCACTCTCTTCACTTTGGTTGAAAATTCATTTGTTAACTCATTTTAACCCTTTCATCGCCATAGGCGAAAACAGGGACTTTTGCGGACGGCATAAATCAAGATCAGACTGCACAGAACGTGCCGTCTGATCTTTGATCTATACCTTCCGCTTGTTTGGTCAAGCCTATATGATAAAAATCTTCCGGAGACTCAGTGGATTCTATTTACAGCCATCAAAAGAAGCCGAGTTTGTTTATTTGGCGCCGAAAGAGTTAAACAACCTCTGTATGTAATTCTGTTTTTTGCAAAGTATTCCCTTGTTCACATCCATGTGATATCTATTGAGACCAGTCTTTTTAATTTATTTGTCAATATGAAAATTGTGAAATTTGAACTTTTGATACAAGTCATGCTCTCTGGTAATCAAAAAGAAGTGCGCAAATGGAAAAAAATACAGAGCTGCATTTTACTGAAATTACTCTTCATCACACAATCCTGGGTTTTAACGACTCTAAGAAAGAAAGCCTTGAAAAACGTTGTTGGAAGAGGAGAAAATGATGGTAACCAGCATTTTCTCTTTTTATCACGATGTTTCCACCCTTTTCAAGACGAACTTCATCATTTGAAACACAGTAAATTTGTTGTTTGCAAATGCTTTCAATTTGTACAATTTATATTTTGTAAAGTGGGAAAAAAGTTTATAGGATTCAGAATGTTCCTGACCAATTTCAGAAATCAATGCTTTTACTCTTTGCCTCACAGTCCGGACTTTAAACCATGCTTACGGAGACGGTTTTTGACAACATGTTGGAAAAAGAGAAATCCCTGTCGACATCTTTTCCTTTTCCTACAATGCTGTCAACCCTTTGTCAGACTCTTCCCATTGTCAAAGCCACATTTGTCGTCTGCAAATACTTTCAGTGTGGACCAGTCTAAAATTCTACCATGTAATAAAGGGAGTAAAGGGTTAACCCTTTACCAAATTATAGGATTTTAGAATTGTCCAAATCCAAAGCATCTGAATATCACAAATAAAATATGGATCGCAATTTGTCATTGAAAGGACAGAAAATATTGTGGATAAAGGTGTAAAGCTTTTTCCTATGTTTGAAAAGATTTTCAATTAACAATCCACAAACTGTGAAAGTGTAACAGTTCCCCACCTTTTTCTTTTTTACTTAATTCTGCCCATGAACCGACCGAAACCGCTTCGAATGAAATTTTACGCAATCTATAAAATTTTACCATTTATAAATCAATTCTTCAGTAAGCAATATCCACCTCGTCGTATTTTCCAACACAAGATATTCACCATGTTGAAACATCCGACACCACATCCTCATTTTCAGGGTCATCAACAGACGAAAAATTGTTGTCATCGACCCTTTCATCCTCCGAAAATGTATTATTTTCTTTCTAAACAGGCTCGAACATGTACGTTCTTTCTGGACCAGAATCGTCTATTTTTTCGTCTTCAATATCGCTTAAGTCGCTATGGTAAACAACGTCCATATTAAAACAACAACGTCTATGATGTCATAAATCAAGGTACGCAACCCGACGCAACAAATAACTAAGGGAAATAATCGATGTCGTAAAAAGTAAAAAGCAGATATATAATTGGAATAAAGTACTTATACTGATTTTTTTTTCGAATAATAACATTACCAGAGTACCAACTGATAAAAGTAGTTTTGAAAATTAACATTTTCTGAAACCTATTGATTTGCCCTTTAAGGAATATTTTTGTACATGAAATGTAGTATAACAGCAAAACACAGCGTGTGAATGTGAATTCAGACAGCATTTTATTTACTTCACGTAATAGTAAGCTTCTCAAATGTTGACCACTAAATTGGACAACACCCTACGTTTAGACTTTATCCCTTTACCAAACAATCCTGTGTTTTACCGGTCCCGAGGAAGAAAGGGCTTTTGAAAACATTGTTGTATAAGGAGAGAATACTGGGAAACCATCATTTTCTCCTTTTCCCACAATGTTTTCTACCCTTTTAAAGACAATTTCACCAATGGGGGCGCTTAATTTGTCGTCTGCAGATGCTTTCAGTTTGGACGAGATTAAAATTTTGTCGACTGGTATAGAGTTAGGCTTTCGAATGTCCACTTCCTGTCTCTGACGCCGATGGAAGAATTGGTCTGTGAAACCATTTTTATCACACTAACGTTAATCCTGCACACTAATTTTCCTACCGGCGCACAGCGTGTCCCGGTTCTTGGTTGATGTCTATACAGTTTTTACGCATGAACATTCTTTGCCTCACACAGCGGCGGTGGCCGTTTCCGTAAATCATACATCGACGTCCCTATGGACAAGGCGGGCATACTCTTCTTGCAGCGACCACATCGACAGAAATTAATGCCTCCACTATCAGGATCATAAAAATAAGAATGGCGATCGACTTCATCTTGAATTTATGCTACCTGAAATGTGATAACAAGGATAGGGTCGTAAAAAGGGACTCAGAATCCTTAGATATTTCGCATAGAGAGCACTATTTTATCTTTAGGCTGCGAAGTACGACGTAATAGGCTCTTGCGGACAGTGTAAATCAAGCTCAGACTGCATCTTGATGCACACTGTCAGATACAGTGAGATTTTCCACTGAAAAGAAATAAGATGATATCGCAATATTTGGCTTTTGTGTATCGGTTGGGAATTTTCATTTCTTTACTTTTCAAAGTTTTAGGCTTAATTATGAAGATGGAGTTGTTCTAAAAAGTAATGTCGGAATGTTTCACCTGTTTCCACTTTTGTCTACCTTATGCACTTGCATATTGTGCGTCATTGATGCTATGCACTTGCGTATTGTACATTATGAATGTTACGCACTTGCGCATTGTGCGTTATGGATGCCCTACCTTTGAAGGGTGTAAACAAGGGTCCGTTTTCACCAACCAATCTAAATTGCATTCTTAGCCTTATTCTAGACGCAGAAAGTAACACGATTTCTGACTGGCTAAGCGAATTGGTTTAGCCAATGAGAAATCGCGTTACTTTGAAATATAGAAAACTTGAATTGGCTAATAATATTATTAAGAATGGTATGGTAGGTAAATTTGGGCAACCCGAATTGGAACTAAAGTTTTACCGCTTTTGCACTAAAAAGATACATGAACTTTCTCAATCAGAGAAAGAGATGCAATTTCAAGGGTGTTTTTGGCAGAGTATTTAATGAAACTGCAGACAGCGACGATCCAAGATCACATTACAACTTCTGTGCAGTCTGATCTTGATCTACACTCCTCGCAAAAAGCGGCTTGATCTTCATCTACATTCTACAAAAACGGCTATCGTTGTACCTGGCGCAGTAAAGATACCATTTTAAAGAAACTTGGCAAAAAAGGGTTAAAATTCGATTTAGACCAACCTTTTAAATATTACGCACTTTGGTATCGGGAGTTATGCCCTTGAACAAGTTGACCAACGACCGCGCTAGGAAAGCTCATAATCGAAGCCAATGACACTGATAAGAAAATATTGTGTTGTGTTGTGTCCAGCCGATAGTAAAAAAACAAACTAAATTTTGCTATTTCAGAGGTAGTTTTGGGAAAATATCTCCTTATCGGACAGTGTAGATCCAAGATCAGACTACATGTTCTGTGCAGTCTGATCTTGATCTACACTGTCCTCAAAAGGTCCTTGAGTCGCGCTCAGCAGCCTAAGATATTAGGTGCGTCACGTCCTTGAAAACCGCGCGATGCACATTTTTGCGACAGTTCATTTATTCATATATCTCTTGGGTTTAACCAGCTAGACTGGGACTGTGGAGCCCCTAGCCAAAAAACATTGCCCAAAGTCTCAAACGAAAACCTATGCCATGAGGTAGGATCGAACCAGAACCTCCAAGCCACTTGATTATCGAGCAGCGGAATGCAACAGCGAGCTTGTCCATATTTTTCTTTGGTTTTTAAAGTACTGGGCTTCACAATGTCTTGCTCAAAGGAAAACTACTTAACACTGAACCACACAATGCAAAAACTACCCCATCCATATTTCTCTTGGGTTTTCAAAGCACTTGGTTGGGACTCTGAAGTGACTTGCTCAAAGACACTCCAACGAAACCTACTTTAACATTGAGCCATGCAAGACAACGACTAGCTTATCCATGCTTCTCTTGGGTTTTACCAGTGATGTGCTGGAATTCTGCAGTAACTTGCTCAAGGTCACTCCAAACAAAACTATTTACACATTGAGCCTCACGAGGCAAAAACTAGCCTATCCATATCTCTCTTGGGTTTTACCAGTAATGGGTTAGGACTTTGTAGTGACTTGCACAAAGACATTCGAAAGAAAACTACTAACATTGAACCTCACAAGGCAGCAACTATGTTATCCGTATTTCGCTTTGGTTTTACCAGTATTGGGTTGGGACTCTGCAGTAACTTGCTCAAGGTCACTCCAAACAAAACTACTTAAACATTGAAGCACGCAAGGCAAAAACTAGCTTATCCATATTTCTCTTGGGTTTTACCAGTAATGGGTTAGGACTCTGTATCGACTTGCACAAAGACACTCCGAAGAAAACTACTTACACATGGAGCCACACAAGGCAACAACTAGGCTGGGACTCTACAGTGACTTGCTCAAAGACACTCAAATATAACTACATTACCATCGAGCCATGCAATGCAAAAACTAGCTTATCCATATTTTTGGGGGGTTTTATCACTGATGAGCCGGGACTCTCCAGTGACTTGTCTAAAGACCCCCCCCCGCAAAAAAAAAAACAAAAAAAAAAAAAAAAAACACACACTAAACAATTGAGCCACGCAAGGCAACAACTAGCTTATTTATATTTCTCTTGGGTTTTACCGGTACTGGGCTGAGACTTTGCAGCGCATTGCTCATAGACACTCCCATTAACTAAAACTACTTAACCATTGAACCACGCAAGGCAGCAACCACCTTATCTTTACTTCTCTTGGGTTTTACAAGTACTGGGCATGGACTCTGCCGTGACTTGCTCATAGGCACTCCAACAAAAAATACTTAAATATTGAACCATGCAAGACAACAACTAGCGTTTCCATGTTTCTCTCGGGTTTTACCAGGAATGAACTGGAACTCTGCAGTAACTTGCTCAAGGACACTCCAACGAAAACAAATTAACCATTGAGCTACGCAAGCCAACAACAACTAGCTTATCCATATTTCTCTTTTCCATATTTTTCTTATCCATATGTGTTTGACATGTGTTTGGCTGAGACCCTGTGGTGACTTGCTCATAGAAACTTAAACGAAAACAAATAAACCATTGAGCCACACAAGACATCAACTAGCTTATCCGTGTTTTTCTTGGGTTTTACCAGAACTTGGATGGACGCTGCAGTGACTTGCTCAAAGACACTCCAACGAAAACTACTTAACCATTGAACCGCACCATTGAACCACACAGCAACTAGCTTATCAATGTTTCTCTATGGTTTTATCAGTACTGGACTTTGCAGTGACTTGCACAAAGACACTCCGACGAAAATTACTTAACCATTGAGCCTCATAAGGCAACAAGTAGCTTATCAATATTTCTCTTGGGTTATACCAGTACTGGGCTGGGACTCTGTAGTGACTTGCTCAAAGACGCTCCAACAAAAACTAACGGCACGAGCTAGTATCTACTCTAGAACCTGCGGACTACCAATTATTCAACTTAATTCTTTACCAGACAACAAAAATATACACTTGTCCAAACTGGAAGCTTTTGCAGACTACAATTCAAATATGGCTCAAATAATGGACTTGTGTATGATAGGGTTAAAAACATTGTGATTACCAGCATTTTCTCCTTTTCCCACAATGTTTTCAAAAGGCTTCCTCCCCAAGGTCGTTAAATGTTGGAATTGTGCGGTAAAGGGTCAAGTCTTTACCACACAATTCTTCGGTTTAACCATCTTGAAGCTAGTAATGGATTTTCTTCTTTTTCCTCGGTATTTTCTACATTTTCTACCCTTTCACAAGGTTTAAAGCCGTTTTCAATTGTTTTGTGTGTGTTTTTTTTCAAGAATCAATTCAAACCAACAGATCTTACCAAAATCAATTCAAACCAACAAAGAGCGAAAAGGCGTTTTGTGTGTGTTGAGATGCTGGGTTCCAATTAAGTAAACTGAGTAGATAAATATTTTGTAAAAAATCAGTCATCGATGAAAATATTAATAAATTTCTTTACCTTGTAACTTTCTTGAGAATGTTCAATTCTGATTAAAGTCCTGCTTTATTTTGTCCTCTTTTCGACTCTCTCCTTTTAAACGGATTCAGTTCTTACGTGGGAAAATACACTTACAAATCGTGACGTAAGATATAAAAAAAAAAAAGATTTCTCCCTCCATTTACTCTTTACCAGACGCAAAACTTTAGACTTGTCCAAATTGAAAGCCTTTACAGAGGACAAACTAAATGTGGCTTAAATGATGAAATTTGTCTTCAGTATGGTAGAAAACGTTATGGGAAACGGATAGAATTCCGGTTACCAGCTTTTCTCCTTTTCCCACCATGTTTTCAAAGCCTTCTTCCCCAGGATAGCCAAAACACGAAAATGTTTGGTAAAGGGATAAAGTTGAGGCGCAGTTGAGTGACAACTTAGACCTATTTACAAACTAGTGTCTTAACCCACTTTGTCCAAAAAACGTGAAATGGACATGTTTTGTCAGTCAAAATGACAAAGACGTGACACAATGCATTTCAAGTTTTTTTTTATCTAACAACATCGGACAAAAATATTTATCTGACATCTACACTAGTCGTTACAGAAAAACAAAATTACGTACAGCGCTGAAAGGGTCCAAACAAGAGAGCCATCATCGCCCTCTATCGCCCACTTCTTTAAAAAAAAAAAAAAAAAAACTTAAGCAGTGCAGTCTGCTTTCGTATGTGACATTCGACAATCCGACTACAAAGTGAGCGATTTTATATCTTTAGATCTGCCGAGGGCTGCTTTCCCTGCGTCTTCTGAATAATAACGATTTTGCAGTATCTGTTGTTGTTCTAAAAGTTCTACAGTTTATCCTTCAAATTGGCGACTTTCCATCATGCTATAGATTAAACATTTTTCGAAGGTCCTCTCACCGGTTTCAGTATCTTGAAATCTGGAATTTAATTGGCTGACAAAAAATGTCAACAGAATTTAATCCTCTATGTGCCGTTCTAAGATCAACCATTCGACGCAGTGTGTGTCGTAACTTTTTTGTAACGTCATAGGCGAATACAGGGGATTCTTCGACCGGTATAGACCAAGATCAGACCAAAAGGAACCGCTCGTGTATTCAGTCAACCTTATAAGATTTAAAGTCTTCAAGAGTTTCAGAAGATTAGAATTTCAGCCGACAAAAATAGAACCAGTAAACTGACGTCAAAAATGGCTACAAAATAGAGTTAGCTCCTCATTAAAAAGAAGTCATACCGGATGGCTGTTTTTTTTATTTTTCAAAATAGTAACATCCTTATATGCAAATTGTGAAGAGCCATGTTTCGTGAAAAGGGGGCTAAATGCATCTGAAAATTATATCGACCCATGCTGACATGGTCCGAAACTTTTTGCAACTGGTTAATTTCTTGCATGTCAATGGACCAGTTTACCTCGTGGTTCAGTCGGTTGTTAAATGGATTTTATGGATCCATAATTATGTGATGAATTCCTTGGTATGGTGCATCACGGAGATACACGAACCCCCTCTTTTTTGCCAGAGTATGGCTCAAGTAATAACCAAATTGCTGCCGCTGACGTCATCTTTATTTGGGAACATATAGGCGCCTTTACTACGAAGGCTGATCCAAGAGTTCGTAGACAGTATGTGTGAAATAAAACTTACTGGATAAAATGTGGTATCAAGAAAACCTCAGAACGTCGTTTTGCCGAGAAAATAGTGGTGTCTACCAACTGTTGGATCAGCCCTCGAATTACGGACTCGCAGGCCTTACAAGATCAGTATCTCTTGAAAATCTGTACCGAGAATGTGGTTGGGAAACACTTTCATCAAGAGGAAAATCTTCTAAGTTATGTTTTATGTTTAGAGTGTCTAATAATCTTGGCCCACAATATATAGAAAAATGGATTTCTCCATTTTTTGGCAATAGATCGCAATATCAGTTGAGAGACAGCCACAATTATGAAAATATATATGCTAGAACAAGCATGTTACAGAAGTCATGTATCCCCTCTTCAATTTCTCTTTGGAACAATCTTGAACATTGGATAAGAAGTAGTGCAACATACAGTTCGTTTAAAATTCAAAATAAATAATAAGACTAGGCCTGTCAAAATTTCAAACGTTTATTGTATTGGAAATAGATATATGTCAGTTCTTCATGCACGGTTAAGAAACTATTGTAGTCACTTAAACAAAGACCTTTGCATGAATCATTTAAGATTGGATCCCATGTGTGACTGCAATAATGGTGCTGAAAATGCTGAGCATTATTTCTTTAAATGCCATCCTTATTCAGATACACTAATCTCACTATTTCAGGCAACACGGGAATTTCCCCCCTTTAAATATTGATAAATTAATATTTGGCAGTGCCGACTTAAACTTACATCAAAATTGTTTGCATTTTGAAGCAGTTCACATGTATATCAAAGAGTCAAAGCGTTTTAATTAAATCGACATCTGTTGTAACAGTGCTGAATTTGCCGGGCCTCCAAGCGCCCAACAGAGAGCAACGTCAGATTTTCTTTCATCTCTCTTCCCCCTTTCAACCAACACTCTTCCTCATCTCCCTCATCGTGTTTTGTATAAATACTTAGAATAACAAATCATTGCACCTACCATTGTATAAAAAAGATTTTTTGAAACTGTATTGTAGGGGAAGGACCGATTCTAAGCTGATAGAACTTTGGTTCAACCCCATTTCAACTCATGAAATGAAATATGTTTAAAAATCTAAACTACGGGCTCATAACATGGCATATTTAGCTCTCACCAGAGGAGTTAAAAATCGAAAGTTACACACTTTTACTCTGACCCTTTTCAACCGATTCCATGCTTTTATGAAGAGACAAAAGTGTGAAAATGCTGTGAGAAAAGGAAGAAATGCTGGAAACAAGAGCATTTCTCCTTTTCCAACAACGCTTTTACCCGAACCAAGGACAATATTTATCCTTTTAGCCAAATCTGATTTGTCGTCTGCACATACTTTCTAGTCGGACAAGTCTAAGACTTTCTCGTCTGGTAAAGAGATAAGTACTTTGTTTACATATCGAGTTCTGCTGAAATTCAGTCGGCTTGTTCGTGACAGAAGATGCCATATAGCTCAAGAGGTTTACTCATGACCTTCTAAGTCGACCAATCAGATTAACGTTCAGCTTACATCCGTAATGACTTTTTGTTAGCACTTTTTCTACTTCCTGTGTTTTAATTTGTATTTTTTTTTGACGTATTTAAACCCTTAACTCTTTACCTAATGAAAATTTTAGATTGATTGATTGATGCCGTTTTAACAGCTTAGCTCATATCACGGCGGTCAGTACACCTACGCATGTGTTTCCTGACTTTATCACATTAGTACCAACACAGCTTACTTTCCAAGTCACTGACTACTTTTCTCACATGCATCAGAGGTGAGAGGCCAAAAATCGCCTCAAAAAATGTTAGACTTGTACAGCTGAAAGCATTTGCAATCGACAAAGAAAATGTAACTCAAGAATTGCTATTTGTATTTAGAAGGGTAGGAAACATGGTGGGAAAGTAGGAAATAGTGGTTATCAACAGTTTGTCCTTTCTTTCTTCCACACGAAACAATTCCGGGTTTTCACGACCCCTGGAAGGAAGGCTCTTGAAAACGTTCTGGAAAAAGGAGCAAATGCTGGTAACCAACACTTTCTCCTTTTCCCATAATGTTTCCTACCCTACCAAAATCCATCATTAGAGTCACATTTAAAATTGTCGTATGCAAATGCTTTCAATCTGAACAACACAATGTTTTCTATCCTATAAGAGAGCCCAAGTTCATTTGTACCAATTTTGAATTTATCGTCTGCAGATATTTTGAATTTGAAAGGGTCTAAAAATGTGTCATTTGTTAACAGGTTAAACTGTTGAGTAAATCTTACTGACTGGTTCACTGCCAATGGCAACTTAACTCAAACGACAAAATATTGGACTCAACCAAATTGAAAGCAGTTGAAGACAATAAATAATATGCAGCTAAAATGACGATTTCTGTCTATGATGTAGAAAACATTGTGGGAAAAGGAGAAAATACTGGTTACCAGCGTTTTCTCCTTTTCCCACAAAGTTTTCCATCCTATCACAGAGCTCAAGTTCATTTGTACCAATTTTGAATTTATCGTCTGCAGATATTTTGAATTTGAGAGAGTCGAAAAATTTGTCGTTTGGTAACAGGTTCAACTGCTGCAATCTTACCGACTGGTTCACTGCCAATGGCAACTTAACTCTTTACCAGATAACAAAGTATTGGACTCAACCAAAATGAAAGCATTTGCAGACGACAAACACAATGCAGTTCAAATGACGATTTCTGTCTATAATAGTGTAGAAAACATGGAAAAAGGAGAAAATTCTGATTACTAGCATGTTCTTCTTTTCCCACAATGTTCTCAAAAGCTGTCTTCCTCATAGTCGTTTAAAGTCGGGATTGTGTGGTAAAGACTTAATTAACCCATACTACGCCCTGTAGATGTCATTTGTCACACATTTCTTATTTCGTTATTTGACGAAATATTACTTCGATACAACGATATATAAATTTGTCACACATTTCTTATTTCGTTATTTGACGAAATATTACTTCGATACAACGATATATAAATTTGTCAGACATATCTTATTTCGTTATTTGACGAAATATTACTTCGATACAATGATATATAAATTTGTCACACATTGTTGAATTGATACAACGATATATAAATTTGTCACACATATCTTATTTCGTTATTTGACGAAATATTACTTCGATACAACGATATATAAATTTGTCACACATTTCTTTTGTTATTTGACGAAATATTACTTCGATACAACGATATATGAATTTGTCACACATTTCTTATTTCGTTATTTGACGAAATACTACTTTGATACAACGATATATAAATTCGTAATAACGAACTACTAGGCTATAGTTCGATAAAACGATATATGAATTTGCTATAACGAAATGTTAATTCGCTTTGAGAAACGGTACTTGGTTTTAACGAAAGAATAATTCGTTTTAATGAAAGAATAATATTCGTTTTAACAATTAATTATTCGGTTCAATGAAATCCTATTTCGGCAAAACCAAATAATGATTCTTGACAACCAATAAATGGTTTTGAAGACGACAAATGTGATATTTCTTATATAAATGAAGTTTTCTTTTGAAAGGTAGTATAGAAAAATTGTAGAAAAAAGAGAAAACGCTTGTAATCAGCATTTTCTCCTTTTCCCGCAATTCTTTATCATATAATCTTATGCCAAAAAGAAAGCTTTGGAAACCATCGTGGGAAAAGGAGAAAATGCTGGTAACCAGCATTTTCTCCTTTCCCCGCGATGTTTTCTCCCCTTTCAAGGACATATCCCATCATTTTAGCCCCAGGTATTTTGTCGCCTGCAAATGCTCTCTGTTTGGAAACTTCACAAATTAATCGTCTGGTAAACGGTTAAACCCAGAGCCAGTCAGGATCCCATTGCTCTCCCGATGATTATTTGAATATCTTTAAAAAGTGTAATGGCTATTTTTTAATACAAGAATTATAAGATAACGAAATAAGTATCGGGACTTGGGTAGCCTTTCTGTGTCGAGTTTAAATGGTCTATAGATGGCGCCTCGTTACAGTCTTGTCGAACCATCTATCGTGTGATGGTTATTAAAAATAGCCTTATTTTATATTTATCTTTATATATACAATTCATTTTAATAATCAAATTCAAATTATGCTCAGAGAGAGAGACAGAGAGACAGATCGACAGACAGACAGACAACAGAGAGAGAGAGAGAGAGAGAGGGAGGGAGACAGACAGACAGACACTTCATTATACCTCGAATTTGCTATTTTTACAATTATTGGGTTCAAAATATCGTAAACATGTTGTTTTGAACGATTCAAAACGTCACAAAAGCGTTATATATGCATTAAGGATGAAATACTGCACGCTAATTAACTTTATTACCTGCAAGGAAATTCTGGAATTTTCCGATAATGTTGACATAAAGTATAGATTTTATACCTTTATGGCTATTTCCGGTGCCTGTAGACAGCCAATGAACACACCGTCCGAGCTGGGCTGTTTGTGTCCTTGAATGAATGAAGCCACAGGAGTGTATGGTGGGATACTGTTGCAATGCTGCATGACCTGGAGCAAGAATCAAAGCACAGAAAGTACTGAAGAGGACATTTTTTTCTCCCCATGCATTAAGTACGAAAAGTAAACTTTGGTAAACATAAATTCTGTGTATTTTTTTCCTAGATTTCTATAAAATAATGTATTTTTTATATATCAGCACTTCCTGCAGTCTGATCTTTATCTACATTTCTGCTGAGGAGCATCGAGTCGAGCTTAGCAGCCTAAAGGCTAACAGCCACCCTTATGAAGAAGGCTTTTGAAAACAGTTTGGAAAAAGGAGAAAATGCTCCTTATAGAATACACAAGTTTTTACCAAATAACCCAACTTTAATTGAGGAAAATGGCTTTTGAAATCATTGTGGGAAAAAGAGAAAAATGCTGGTCGCAGCAATGTTTTCTATATATTCGAAGAAAAATCTCATTGTTTCAGTTATATCTCATTTGTGTCTGCAAAGGCTTTAAATTTGAACAAGTATGAAATATTGTCATATTACTTACATTTGGTCCTTGTCGCCATTGGCTAGGTGTTGGTAGTCCACAACAGTTCATTGGCAGTCCTTCACTACTGGCACTGTTGTTGTCCGAGCATTGCCTCGCCAGGTCAGCGTTTAAGTTTTGTTTGTTCGCCACAGAACCAATTACACAAAATTTTGCACAAGATGCCACAATTAGGAAACGATAATATGATTACTGTAGTCAGTGTGAAATGGAAATTTAAGCCGAAAAAATTACAATTTTTACAGCCTATGGCTGCAACGTCGATTCGGGAATTCATAGTATTACTATGTTCAAGTTTCCAAGCGAATTAAAAAGGAGAAAGCTATGGATTCAACGTTTAAACCGGGGTCGGACAGTAACGACGGATTTTGTGCCAACGAATAATTCTAAACTGTGTCTGAACTGGGGTCGCAAATTACAGTTATATACAATCCCTGGTCTGAAATACTTTCAGGACAGTCAGTTTTTAATATGTCCAAATCTAGCAAAGACAGTTTGGTTATAGCAATTTTAGGCTACGATTAAATCCTAACGCAGTGCAAACATTATTCGAAACTCCAAATCGGAGAGAAGAAAAACCCAGACACTCCGCGAGAGCCATTTAAAAAAAAAAAAAACTCCAGTATGAGGTAAAAATCTTTTTCTTGAAATGATGATATTTTGAATTGTTATTTGTACTCTTTTACCGTTTTCTGCCTTATCTCTTCATTGTGAGAACAGGAGAAAATGATCCTAACTAGATTTTTTCTTTTCCGAAATGTTTTCAAATTCATGTTGTGGCGTAGTGTGACCTGTTTTCAAAAGTATCATTCCTCAAGATTTAATCTCGGGGGTTTGGTTATGTGGCAAAGCGTAACCCTTTACCAGAAAACGAAATTTTAGATTCATCCGGATTAAAAATTTTGCAGACAACGAATTAAATTTTGATTATATGATTTACGGTAACTCTTTACCAAACGACAAAATATTAGGCTTGCCTAAATTGAAAGCATTTGCAGACGACAAATTGAAAGTGATTAAAATGGTGGTTTTTGTCTTTGGATGTACAGAAAACATTGCGAAAAAAGGAGCAAATGCTGGTTACCAACATTTTCTCGATTTCCCACACTGTTTTTTGAAAAGCAATATTCCCCAGGGCGGTTAAAAGTCGGGGTTGTGTGGTAACAGGTTAACTGTCTTTCAGAAGATAACAACCATTGTTGGAAAAGCAGAAAATGCTGGTTACCTTTTTGAAGGGTCTTTGCCTCGCCCCCCTGGTTCCTTGAATTTGGAGCCCCCAAATATTCTTTATGACCTCCCAAAATTCAAATGTTTGCCTTCTTTTATTAATTTGAAGGAAGACCAATAAACCCCATATTAGAAAATGAAGGGAAAATCCTGTACATTTGGTATCTTTTTCTCTTCCCACAATGATTTTCAAACACTTTCTTTTTAAGGGCACGTGTAGTCAAAGTAAGTTTGTTTGGTAAAGGGTGAACTCACGCCCTTGCTTCCTCTGGTCATGGTCATAAATGTTAATTATCACCAACCAGTTAAAACAATACAGGAAATGATAACATAATATTTGCATATTTCACCCCTTTAGACTGTTATGTTTGTTTGTGACAGTGTCACTCTCTTCACTTTTGTTGAAAATTCATTTGTTAACTCATTTTAACCCTTTCATCGCCATAGGCGAAAACAGGGACGGCATAAATCAAGATCAGACTGCACAGAACGTGCCGTCTGATCTTTGATCTATACCTTCCGCTTGTTTGGTCGAGCCTATATGATAAAAATCTTCCGGAGACTCAGTGGATTCTATTCACAGCCATCAAAAGAAGCCGAGTTTGTTTATTTGGCGCCGAAAGAGTTAAACAACCTCGGTATGTAATTCTGTTTTTTGCAAAGTATTCCCTTGTTCACATCCATGTGATATCTATTGAGACCAGTCTTTTTAATTTATTTGTCAATATGAAAATTGTGAAATTTTAACTTTTGATACAAGTCATGCTCTCTGGTAATCAAAAAGAAGTGCGCAAATGGAAAAAAAAAAAAAAAAAAAACACAGAGCTGCATTTTCCTGAAATTACTTTTCATCACACAATCCTGGGTTTTAACGACTCTAAGAAAGAAAGCCTTGAAAAACGTTGTTGGAAGAGGAGAAAATGATGGTAACCAGCATTTTCTCTTTTTATCACGACGTTTCCACCCTTTTCAAGACGAACTTCATCATTTGAAACACAGTAAATTTGTTGTTTGCAAATGCTTTCAATTTGTACAATTTATATTTTGTAAAGTGGGAAAAAAGTTTATAGGATTCAGAATGTTCCTGACCAATTTCAGAAATCACTGCTTTTACTCTTTGCCTCACAGTCCGGACTTTAAACCATGCTTACGGAGACGGTTTTTGACAACATGGTTGGAAAAAGAGAAATCCCTGTCGACATCTTTTCCTTTTCCTACAATGCTGTCAACCCTTTGTCAGACTCTTCCCATTGTCAAAGCCACATTTGTCGTCTGCAAATACTTTCAGTGTGGACCAGTCCAAAATTCTACCATGTAATAAAGGGAGTAAAGGGTTAACCCTTTACCAAATTATAGGATTTTAGAATTGTCCGAATCCAAAGCATCTGAATATCACAAATAAAATATGGATCGCAATTTGTCATTGAAAGGACAGAAAATATTGTGGATAAAGGTGCAAAGCTTTTTCCAATGTTTGAAAAGCTTTTCAATTAACAATCCACAAAATGTGAAAGTGTAACAGTTCCCCACCTTTTTCTTTTTTACTTAATTCTGCCCATGAACAGACCGAAACTGCTTCGAATGAAATTTTACGCAATCTATAAAATTTTACCATTTATAAATCAATTCTTCAGTAAGCAATATCCACCTCGTCGTATTTTCCAACACAAGATACTCACCATGTTGAAACATCCGACACCACATCCTCATTTTCTGGGTCATCAACAGACGAAAAATTGTTGTCATCGACCCTTTCATCCTCCGAAAATGTATTATTTTCTTTCTAAACAGGCTCGAACATGTACGTTCTTTCTGGACCAGAATCGTCTATTTTTTCGTCTTCAATATCGCTTAAGTCGCTATGGTAAACAACGTCCATATTAAAACAACAACGTCTATGACGTCATAAATCAAGGTTACGCAACCCGACGCAACAAATAACTAAGGGAAATAATCGATGTCGTAAAAAGTAAAAAGCAGGTATATAATTGGAATAAAGTACTTATACTGATTTTTTTTTTTTCGAATAATAACATTACCAGAGTACCAACTGATAAAAGTAGTTTTGAAAATTAACATTTTCTGAAACCTATTGATTTGTCCTTTAAGGAATATTTTTGTACATGAAATGTAGTATAACAGCAAAACACAGCGTGTGAATGTGAATTCAGACAGCATTTTATTTACTTCACGTAATAGTAAGCTTCTCAAATGTTGACTACTAAATTGGACAACACCCTACGTTTAGACTTTATCCCTTTACCAAACAATCCTGTGTTTTACCGGTCCCGAGGAAGAAAGGGCTTTTGAAAACATTGTTGTATAAGGAGAGAATACTGGGAAACCAGCATTTTCTCCTTTTCCCACAATGTTTTCTACCCCTTTTAAAGACAATTTCAACAATGGGGGCGCTTAATTTGTCGTCTGCAGATGCTTTCAGTTTGGACGAGATTAAAATTTTGTCGACTGGTATAGAGTTAGGCTTTCGAATGTCCACTTCCTGTCTCTGACGCCGATGGAAGAATTGGTCTGTGAAACCATTTTTATCACACTAACGTTAATCCTGCACACTAATTTTCCTACCGGCGCACAGCGTGTCCCGGTTCTTGGTTGATTTCTATACGCATGAACATTCTTTGCCTCACACAGCGGCGGTGGCCGTTTCCGTAAATCATACATCGACGTCCCTGTGGACAAGGCGGGCATACTCTTGCAGCGACCACATTGACAGAAATTAATGCCTCCACTATCAGGATCATACAAATAAGAATGGCGATCGACTTCATCTTGAATTTATGCTACCTGAAATGTGTTAACAAGGATAGGGTCATAAAAAGGGACTCAGAATCATTAGATATTTCGCATAGAGAGCACTTTTTTATCTTTAGGCTGGGAAGTACGACGCAATAGGCTCTTGCGGACAGTGTAAATCAAGCTCAGACTGCATCTTGATGCACACTGTCAGATACAGTGAGATTTTCCACTGAAAAGAAATAAGATGATATCGCAATATTTGGCTTTTGTGTATCGGTTGGGAATGTTCATTTCTTTACTTTTCACAGTTTTAGGCTTAATTATGACGATGGAGTTGTTCTAAAAAGTAATGTCGGAATGTTTCACCTTTTCCACTTTTGTCTACCTTATGCACTTGCGTATTGTGCGTCATTGACGCTATGCACTTGCGTATTGTACATTATGAATGTTATGCACTTGCGCATTGTGCGTTATGGATGCCCTACCTTTGAAGGGTGTAAACAAAGGTCCGTTTTCACCAACTAATCTAAATTGCATTCTTAGTCTTATTCTAGATGCACAAAGTAGCATGATTTCTGACTGGCAAAGCGAATTGGTTTAGCCAATAAGAAATCGCGTTACTTTGAAATCTTGAAAACTTGTGACAATTGGCTAAGAATATTATTAAGAATGGTATGGTTGGTAAATTTGGGCAACCCGAATTGGAACTAAAGTTTTACCGCTTTTGCGCTAAAAAGATACATTAACTTTCTCAATCAGAGAAAGATGCAATTTCAAGGGTGTTTTTGGCAGAGTATTTAATGAAACTGCAGACAACGATGATCCAAGATCACACTGCACCTTCTGTGCTGTCTGATCTTGATCTACACTCCTCCCAAAAAGCGGCTTGATTTTCTACATTCTACAAAAACAGCTATCGTTGTACCTGGCGCAGTAAAGACACCATTTTAAAGAAACTTGGCAAGAAAGGGTTAAAAATTCGATTTAAACCAACCTTTTGAAATTACGCATTGGTATCGGGCGTTACGCCCTTGAACAAGTTGACCAACAACCGCGCTAGGAAAGCTCATTATCGAAGCCAATGGCACTGATAAGAAAATATTTCGTTGTGTTGTGTCCAGCCGAAGGTAAAAACAAACTAAATTTGCTATTTCAGGGGTAGTTTTGGGAAAATATCTCCTTATCGGACAGTGTAGATCCAAGATCAGACTACAAGTTCTGTGCAATCTGATCTTTATCTACACAATGTAAAAACTACCCCATCCATATTTCTCTTGGGTTTTCAAAGCACTTGGTTGGGACTCTGAAGAGACTTGCTCAAAGACACTCCAACGAAACCTACTTTAACATTGAGCCATGCAAGACAACGACGAGTTAATCCATGCTTCTCTTTGGTTTTACCAGTGATGTGCTGGAATTCTGCAGTAACTTGCTCAAGGTCACTCCAAACAAAAACTACTTAAACATTGAAGCACGCAAGGCAAAAACTAGCCTATCCATATTTCTCTTGGGTTTTATCCATAATGGGTTATCACTTTGTAGCGACTTGCACAAAGACACTCCGAAGAAAACTACTTACACATGGAGCCACACAAGGCAACAACTAGGCTGGGACTCTACAGTGACTTGCTCAAAGACACTCAAATATAACTACATTACCATCGAGCCATGCAATGCAGAAACTAGCTTACCCATATTTTTTTGGTTTTATCACTGATGTGCCGGGACTCTCCAGTAACTTGTCTAAAGACCCCCCCCCCCCAAAAAAAAAAAAACCAAAACAAAACACACTCTAAACAATTGAGCCACGCAAGGCAACAACTAGCGTATTTATATTTCTCTTGGGTTTTACCGGTACTGGGCCGAGACTTTGCAGCGCATTGCTCATAGACACTCCCACAAAAACTACTTAACCATTGAATAACGCAAGGCAGCAACCAGCTTATCTTTACTTCTCTTGGGTTTTACAAGTACTTGGCATGGACTCTGCCGCGACTTGCTCATAGGCACTCCAACAAAAAATACTTAAATATTGAACCATGCAAGACAACAACTAGCTTTTCCATGTTTCTCTTGGGTTTTACCAGGAATGAACTGGAACTCTGCAGTAACTTGCTCAAGGACACTCCAACGAAAACAAATTAACCATTGAGCTTCGCAAGCCAACAACAACTAGCTTATTCATATTTCTCTTTTCCATATTTTTCTTATCTATATGTGTTTGACATGTGTTTGGCTGAGACCATGTGGTGACTTGCTCATAGAAACTTAAACGAAAACAAATAAACCATTGAGCCACACAAGACATCAACTAGTTTATCCGTGTTTTTCTTGGGTTTTACCAGAACTGGGATGGACGCTGCAGTGACTTGCTCATAGACACTCCAACGAAAACTACTTAACCATTGAACCACACAAGGCAACAACTAGCTTATCAATGTTTCTCTATGGTTTTATCGGTACTGGACTTTGCAGTGACTTGCACAAAGACACTCCGACGAAAATTACTTAACCATTGAGCCTCATAAGGCAACAAGTAGCTTATCAATATTTCTCTTGGGTTATACCAGTACTGGGCTGGGACTCTGTAGTGACTTGCTCAAAGACGCTCCAACAAAAACTAACGGCACGAGCTAGTATCTACTCTAGAACCTGCGGACTACCAATCATTCAACTTAATTCTTTACCAGACAACAAAAATATACACTTGTCCAAACTGGAAGCTTTTGCAGACTACAATTCAAATATGGCTCAAATAATGGACTTGTGTTTGATACGGTAGAAAACATTGTGGTTACCAGCATTTTCTCCTTTTCCCACAATGTTTTCAAAAGGCTTCCTCCCCCAAGGTCGTTAAATGTTGGAATTGTGCGGTAAAGGGTCAAGTCTTTACCTCACAATTCTGCGGTTTAACCATCTTGAAGCTACTAAAGGATTTTCTTCTTTTTCCTCGGAATTTTCTACCTTTTCTACTCTTTCACAAAGTTTAAAGCCGTTTTCAATTGTTTTGTGTGTGTGTGTGTGTTTTTTTTTTTTTTTCAAGAATCAATTCAAACCAACAGATTTTACCAAAATCAATTCAAACCAACAAAGAGCGAAAAGGCGTTTTGTGTATGTTGAGATGCTGGGTTCCACTTAAGTAAACTGAGTAGATAAATATTTTATAAAAAATCAGTTATCGATGGAAATATTAATAAATTTCTTTACCTGGTAACTTTCTTGAGAATTTCGATGTTCAATTCTGATTAAAGTCCTGCTTTATTTTGTCCTCTTTTCGACTCTCTCCTTTTAAACGGATTCAGTTCTTACGTGGGAAAATACACTTACAAATCGTGACGTAAGATATATATAAAAAAAAAAAAAAAAGATTGCTACCTCCATTTACTCTTTACCAGACACAAAACTTTAGACTTGTCCAAATTGAAAGCCTTTTCAGAGGACAAACTAAATGTGGCTTAAATGATGAAATTTGTCTTCAGTATGGTAGAAAACATTATGGGAAACGGATAGAATTCCGGTTACCAGCTTTTCTCCTTTTCCCACCATGCTTTCAAAGCCTTCTTCCCCAGGATAGCCAAAACACGAAAATGTCTGGTAAAGGGATAAAGTTGAGGCGCAGTTGAGTGACAACTTAGACCTATTTACAAACTGGTGTCTTAACCCACTTTGTCCAAAAAATGTGAAATGGACATGTCTTGTCAGTCAAAATGACGCAGAACACAATGTATTTCAAGTTTTTTTTTTTATCTAACAACATCGGACAAAAATATTTACCTGACATCTACACTAGTCGTTACAGAAAAACAAAATTACGTACAGCGCTGAAAGGGTCCAAACAAGAGAGCCATCATCGCCCTCTATCGCCCACTTCTTTAAAAAAAAAAAAAAAAAAAACTTAAGCAGTGCAGTCTGCTTTGGTATGTGACATTCGTTAATCTGACTACAAAGTGCGCGATTTTATATCTTTAGATCTGCCGAGGGCTGCTTTCCCTGCGTCTTCTGAATAATAACGATTTTGCAGTATCTGTTGTTGTTCTAAAAGTTCCACAGTTTATCCTTAAAAATGGCGACTTTCCATCATGCGATAGATTAAACATTTTTCGAAGGACCTCTCTCCGGTTTTAGTATCTTGAAATCTGGAATTCAAATGGCTGACAAAAAATGTCAACAGAATTTGATCCTCTAAGTGCCGTTCTAAGATCAACCATTCGACGCAGTGTGTGTCGTAACTTTTTTGTAACGTCATAGGCGAATACAGAGGATTCTTCGATCGGTATAGACCAAGATCAGATCATAAGGAACCGCTCGTGTGTTCAGTCAAGCTTATAAGATTTAAAGTCTTCAAGAGTTTCAGAAGATTAGAATTTCAGCCGACAAAAATAGACCCAGTAAACTGACGTCAAAAATGGCTACAAAATAGAGTTAGCTCCTCATTAAAAAGAAGTCATACCGGATGGCTGTTTTTTTTTTTTCAAAATAGTAACATCCTTATATGCAAATTGTGAAGAGCCATGTTTCGTGAAAAGGGGGCTAAATGCATCTGAAAAATATATCGACCCATGCTGACCTTGGCCGAAACTGTTTGCTATTGGTCACTTTCTTGCATGTCAAAGGACCAGTTTACCTCGTGGTTCAGTCGGTTGTTAAATGGATTTTATGGATCCATAATTATGTGATGAATTCCTTGGTATGGTGCATCACGGAGATACACGAACCCCCTCTTTTTTGCCAGAGTATGGCTCAAGTAATAACCAAAATGCTGCCGATGATGTCATCTTTATTTGGGGACATAGAGGCGCTTTTACAACGAAGGCTGATCCTAAAGTTCGTAGACAGTATGTGTGAAATAAAACTTACTGGATAAAATATAGTATCAAGAAAACGTCAGGACGTCGTTTTGCCGAGAAAATAGTGGTGTCTACCAACTGTTGGATCAGCCCTCGAATTACGGACTCACAGGCCTTACGACAAGGTCAGTATCTCTTGAAAACCTTTACCGAGAATGTGGTTGGGAAACACTTTCATCAAGAGGAAAATCTTCTAGGTTATGTTTTATGTTTACAGTGTCTAATAATCTTGGCCCACAATATATAGAAAAATTGATTTCTCCATTTGTTGGCAATAGATCTAGATATCAGCTGAGAGACAGCCACAATTATGAAAATATATATACTAGAACAAATATTTTACAGAAGTCACGTATCTCCTCTTCAATTTGTCTTTGGAACAATCTTGAACATGGGATACGAAGTAGTGCAACATACAGTTCGTTTAAAATTCAAAATAAATAATAATACTAGGCCTGTCAAAATTTCAAACGTTTATTGTATTGGAAATAGATATATGTCAGTTCTTCATGCACGGTTAAGAAACTATTGTAGTCACGTAAACAAAGACCTTTGCATAAACTATTTAAGATTGGATCCCATGTGTGACTGCAATAATGGTGCTGAAAATGCTGAGCATTATTTCTTTAAATGCCATCGTTATTCAGATATACGAATCTCACTATTTCAGGCAACACGGGAATTTTACCTTTGAATTTTGATAAATTACTATTTGGCAGTGCCAACTTAAACTTAGATAAAAAATTGTTTGCATTTTGAAGCAGTTCACATGTATATCAAAGAGTCAAAGCGTTTTAAGTAAATCGACATCTGTTGTAACAGTGCTGATTTTGCCGGGCGCCAGAGCGCCCAATAGAGAGCAACGTCAGACTTCCTTTCATCTCTCTTCCCCCTTTCAACCAATCTTCCTCATCTCTCTCACCGTGTTTTG
This sequence comes from Tridacna gigas, assembly GCA_945859785.2. NCBI lineage: Eukaryota > Metazoa > Mollusca > Bivalvia > Cardiida > Cardiidae > Tridacna > Tridacna gigas. Next base: position 25,621,983 of record OX244044.2, read on the forward strand.
TATATACTTAGAATAACAAATCATTGCACTTGCCATTGTATAAAAAAGATTTTTTGAAACTGTATTGTAGGGGAAGGACCGTTTCTAAGCTGATAGAACTTGTGGTCCAACCCCATTTCATCTCATGAAATAAAATATGGTTAAACTAAACTACGGGCTCATAACATGGCATATTTAGCTCTCACCAGAGGAGTTAAAAATCGAAAGTTACGCACTTTTACTCTGATCCTTTTTTTAACCGATTCCATGCTTTTACGACCTTGAAGAGAAAAAAGCGTGAAAATGCTGTGAGAAAAGGAAGAAATGTTGGAAACAAGAACATTTCTCCTTTTCCAACAACATTTTTACCCGAACCAAGGACAATATTTATCATTCTAGCCAAATCTGATTTGTCGTCTGCACATACTTTCTAGTCGGACAAATCTAAGACTTTCTCGTCTGGTAAAGAGATAAGTACTTTGTTTACATATCGAGTTCTGCTGAAATTCAGTCGGCTTGTTCGTGACAGAAGATGCCATATAACTCAAGAGTTTTACTCATGACCTTCAAAGTCGACCAATCAGATTAACGTTCAGCTTACATCCGTAGTGACTTTTTGTTAGCACTTGTTCTACATCCTGTGTTTTATTTTGTATTTTTTTGACGTATTTAAACCCTTAACTCTTTACCAAATGAAAATTTTAGATTGATTGATTCATTATATTGGAGTTTAATGCCGTTTTAACAGCTTAGGTCATATCACGGCGGTCAGTACACCGACGCATGTGTTTCCTGGCTTTCTCACACCAGCACTGAGTAATTTTCTCGCATGAATTAGAGGTGAGAGACGAAGAATCGCCGTAAGAAAATTTTAGACTTGTCCAAGTGAAAGCATTTGCAAACGACAAAGAAAATTAATGTAACTCAAGAATTGCAATTTGTATTTAGAAGGGTAGGAAACATGTGGGAAAGGGGGAAGTAGTGGTTATCAACAGTTTCTCCCTTTTCCACAATGTTTAAAAAGAAGTTCTTTGTAAAGGTCGTTAAAACTGGGGACTACTTGATAACAAGCTAACCCTGTGCCAAACAATTCCGGGTTTTCACTATCCGCGGAAAGAAGGCTCTTGAAAACATTGTGGAAAAAGGAGCAAATGTTGGTAACCAACATTTTCTCCTTTTCCCACAATGTTTCCTACCCTATCAAATTCCATCATTAGAGTCACATTTAAAATTGTCGGCTGCAATTGCTTTCAATTCGAACAAAACAATATTTTCTATCCTACAAGAGAACCCAAGTTCATTTGTACCAATTTTGAATTTCTCGTCTGCAGATATTTTGTATTTGAAAGAATCTAAAAATTTCTTACTTGGTGACGATTCAACTGCTGAATAAATCTTAATTGCTAGATCACTGCCGATGGCCACTTAACTCTTTACCAAACGACAAAATATTGGACTCCACCAAATTGAAAGCATTTGCAGACGACAAATACAATGCAGTTCAAATGACGATTTCTGTCTATAATAGTGTAGAAAACATGGGAAAAGGAGAAAATGCTGGTTACCAGCATGTTCTTCTTTTCCCACAATGTTCTCAAAAGCTGTCTTCGCAATAGTCGTTTAAAGTCGGGATTTTGTGGTAAAGACTTAACCTATACTACGCACTAAAGAGCCCTGTAGATGTCATTTGTCAAACATTTCTTATTTCGTTATTGACGAAATATTACTTCGATACAACGACATACAAATTTGTCAGACATTTCTTCTTTTGTTATTTGACGAAATACTACTTCGATACAATGATATATAAATTTGTCACACATTGTTGAATTGATACAACGATATATAAATTTGTCACACATTTCTTATTTCGTTATTTGACGAAATATTACTTCGATACAACGATATATAAATTTGTCAGACATATCTTATTTCGTTATTTGACGAAATATTACTTCGATACAACGATATATAAATTTGTCACACATTGTTGAATTGATACAACGATATAAAAATTTGTCACACATTGTTGAATTGATACAAGGATATATAAATTTGTCACACATTGTTGAATTGATACAACGATATATAAATTTGTCACACATTTCTTATTTCGTTATTTGACGAAATATTACTTCGATACAACGATATATAAATTTGTCAGACATATCTTATTTCGTTATTTGACGAAATATTACTTCGATACAACGATATATAAATTTGTCACACATTGTTGAATTGATACGATATAAAAATTTGTCACACATTGTTGAATTGATACAACGATATATAAATTTGTCACACATTTCTTTTGTTATTTGACGAAATATTACATCGATACAACGATATACAAATTTGTGACACATTTCTTATTTCGTTATTTGACGAAATACTACTTCGATACAACGATATATAAATTCGCCATAACGAAATACTACATGGCTATACTTCGATAAAACGATATATGAATTCGTTATAATAACGAAATACTATCTCGATTAAAAGAAATGGTGCTTCGTTTTAACGAAAGAGTAATTCGTTTTAAAGAAATCCTATTTCGGCAAAACCAAATAATGATTCTTGACAACCGATAAATGGGTTTGAAGACCACAAATGCAATGTTTCTTAAATGAACTTTTCTTTTGAAAGATAGAATAGAAAACGTTGAAGAAAAAGGAGAAAACGCTTGTAATCAGCATTTTCTCCTTTTCCCGCAATTCTTTCAGGAGCCTTGTACCCCGAGGTCGCTGAAAACACAGGATTGTTCGGTAAAGGGGAAGAATTTAGCCTCGCATCCAGTGTTGAGGGCAGAGAGACACGACCTTTGAGAATCTAGTTTACAGCATTAGAGTATTGGCATGGCGATGGCTCACTTATTCATATTTTTTATACCAATCAGCTGCCTTAATTTTTTACCATACAATCTAATATCAAAAAGAAAGCTTTGGAAACCATCGTGGGAAAAGGAGAAAATGCTGGTAACTAGCATTTTCTCCTTTTTCCGCAATGTTTTCTATCCTTTCAAAGTCATATCCCATCATTTTAGCCCCAGGTATTTTGTCGCCTGCAAATGCTCTCTGTTTGGAAACTTCACAAATTTATCGTCTGTGTAGGCGGTTAAACCCAGAGCCAGTCAGGATCCCGCTGCTCTCCCGATGATTATTTGAATATCTTTAAAAAGTGTAATGGCTATTTTTTAATACAAGAATTATAAGATAACGAAATAAGTATCGGGACTTGGGTAGCCTTTCTGTGTCGAGTTTAAATGGTCTATAGATGGCGCCTCGTTACAGTCTTGTCGAATCATCTATAAAATACAAGTATAGGCAATGATCGTGTGATGGTTATTAAAAATAGCCTTTTTTTATATTTATCTTTATATATACAATTCATTTTAATAATCAAATTCAAATTATGCTCAGAGAGAGAGAGAGAGAGAGAGAGAGAGACAGATCGACAGACAGACAACAGAGAGAGAGAGAGAGAGAGAGAGACAGACACTTCATTATACCTCGAATTTGCTATTTTTATAATTATTGGTTTCAAAATATCGTAAACATGTTGTTTTGAACGATTCAAAACGTCACCAAAGCGTTATATATGCATTAAGGATGAAATACTGCACGCTAATTAACTTTATTACCTACAAGAAAATTCTGGAATTTCCCGATAATGTTGACGTAAAGTATTGAGTTTATACCTTTATGCCTATTTCCGGTGCCTGTAGACAGCCAATGAACACACCGTCCGAGCTGGGCTGTTTTTGTCCTTGAATGAATGAAGCCACAGGAGTGTATGGTGGGATACTGTTGCAATGCTGCATGACCTGTAGCAAGAATCAAAGCACTAAAAGTACTGAAGAGACTTTTTTTTCTCCCCATGCATTAAGTACGAAAATCAAACTTTGGTAAACATAAATTCTGTGTATTTTTTTTTTCTAGATTTGTAGAAAATAATGTATTTATTTTTTACATATCAGCATGTTCTGCATTCTGATCTTTATCGACATTTTCGCTGAGGCGCATCGAGTCGAGGTTAGCAGCCTGAATGCGAACAGAGTCCAGAGTTTCAACCACCCTTATGAAGAAGGCTTTTGAAAACAATTTGGAAACAGCAGAAAATGCTCCTTATAGAATACATAAGTTTTTACCAAACAACCCGACTTTAAATGACATTGTGGAAAATGGCTTTAGAAATCATTGTGGAAAAAGATTGATTGATTGATTGTATGGTGTTTAACGCCGTTTTCAACATTATTTCAGTTATATCACGGCGGCCAGTGTTCCTATCCGTGCTTTCCTGGAGTTTCATTTACCAGTACTCCGCACAATATTCTTTCCAAGCCACTGGCTGCTTTCCCACATGGGAAAAAGAAAAAAATGCTGGTCACAGCAATGTTTTCTACCTATTCGAAGAAAAATTTTATTGTTTCAGTTATATCTCATTTGTGTCTGCAAAGGTTTTTAATTTGAACAAGTATGAAATTTTGCCATTTGGTCTAGGACCAAGTGTTACTTACATTTGGTCCTTGTCGCCATTGGCTAGGTTTTGGAAGTCCACAACAGTTCATTGGCAGTCCTTCACTACTGGCAGTGTTGTTGTCCGTGCATTGCCGCGCCAGGTCCGCGTTTAAGTTTTGTTTGTTCGCCACAGAACCAATTACACAAAATTTTGCACAGGATGCCACCACTAGGAAACGATAATATGATTACTGTAGTTAGTTTACTGTGATAAAGACAGTATACTATCATGTCTGTATAAGGTTCTGAATTTTGCAAATTCGTTTACTGTGATCATTTTGAACGGAACCAAACACAGTCATATACGCATGTGCTTACGCATTCTGCTTTCAGCTTTTGCTAATACATCCCAATCTCGCTGTAGTCGCTAGCGTAATTACACATGTGAATCCAGTCGTACAATTAATATTGCTAAAGGGTGCTTAATCCACTCCGTGATACACCATACCATGCAAGTCATCACATAATTTTGGTTTCATTATATCCATTTTCTCCTATAAATGACTTAATCCTGAGGAAGAACGGTCCGTGGACATGCAGAAAATTGACCAAAAGCAAAACGTTTCGGCCCAGGTCAGCCTGCGCGGACTGCGCAGGCTGACCTGGGTCGATACTTTTTGCAGATGCAATAAACCCCCTTTTCACAGAGCATGGCTCAAGAAAATAAAAATCTAAAAACCTTGCACAGGAGTAGGTGAGCTTGGCGGCCTGCCTGTTGTGGTAGTCGCTAAAGTTGATGTTGTTGTTGCTGTTGTTGTTGACGCTGTTCGTGATACTGATGTGGACGGTGTTCGTGTGGATGGATTTGTCTGTGAAGTATACTTCGGCACAAACCCCAAGTTTGCTGGAACAACAGAAAAAGTTGAAATATACAACAAGTCAAACCAATTAAACTGATTTTGAAAATATTGTGGCAGAAGGTTTTCACAGGTATGCATTATTTTTCCAATCGAATTCGTGATGATTGTCTATTTTTCACAAGCATTTCAGAAGAAATAGAGGATTTTTTTTTTCGGCGAAAGATCGAAATTTATTTCATCTCGTAAACATCATTGGTAATATATTCACTCGTGGCTGTGCCACTCGTGAAAATATTAACGATGATGTTCACTCGATGAAATAAATTTCGATCTTTCACCGAAAAAAAAAAAAACATTCTATTTATTTCATGCTTCTAATCCCTATTTTGTTGGAGCTTTCGTAAAATATATTACAGTTGTTTTTGGTAATTCCCCGTGGGGTACTCCTCTTACATAGCAACCAATTACAATATTATGTAAAGCGCGAGAAATATAATGTAAATTACGTCATATTTCCCTCCATTTGAATGGCATGCGTTGATTACCTAGGTAACTAGTGCGCGGGAACTACTGTTTCCGCCTTCAAATGAAGAGTTGGAAAATGTAAAATCGGTATTTTCACTTGTCGTAACAATGAAATATCAAACCATAATCCACCATTTTTTCTCGATCAACTACCGAAAAGCATGAAATACGTAGAGGATATTTGTTTTTTTTTTCGCTGAAAGATCGGAATTTATTTCATCGAGTGAACGTCATCGGTAATTACCGATGATGTTCACGTGACGAAATAAATTTCGATCTTTCACCAAAAAAAAACAAATATTCTATTTATTTCATGCTTCTAACCCTATTTTGTTGCGACTCCTGAAAATCCAGTACAGTTGTTTTCGGTAATTCCCCGTGGCGTACCCCCCTCACATAACAACGCATTACAATATTACGTCAAGCACGAGAAATACAGCGTAAATTACGTCATATTTCCCTCCATTTAAATGGCACGCGCTGATTACCTTGGTAACTAGTGCGCGGGAACTACTGTTTCCGCCTACCATCGAACAGTTAGAATGTATGAAATCGGTATTTTCACTTGTCGTAACCATGAAATAACAAACCATAGTCCACCATTATTTCTCGATAAACTACCGTAAAGCATGAAATAATATGCTATTAATATTATTAGATATTATACGAGGGACACTTTTTAAGTTCGTAGAGTATGGCGGTCTTTTTAAAACCGCTTGAAATATCAAAATTTTATTTATCTAAGACCTTCGAAATATGCCCCGTCTGCCTCCACACACATTTTACACCGATCTACCCATTTCCGGAACGCCGCCCGGTAGTCCTCTTTAGGTATATGTTGCAGACACTGGTAGACCGCACTGCCTATACCACAACGGGATTCAAAACGGTGCCCTGCCAGCATTTCCTTTAGTCTTGGGAACAACCAAAAGTCACAGGGGGACAGGTCAGGGCTGTATGGGGGATGATCTAAGACATCGAGCCCAGATTCTTTCAGATATTCCTGTACCGTAGCGGATTTATGGGCCGGTGCGTTATCATGGAGTAACTTGATGCCGCGGACACCGGTGCGCGGTCTGCGTTTCTGATAGAAATCAACAAGTTGAATAAGAACACTTTCTCTGTAAAACTTTCCAGTGACAGAACTACCTTTCGGGACTGGAATTTGAACGCTATATTTTACTATAGTGTATAAAACCACGTGTTGAAAATATCCAGCGCAGCGCGCACATGGACCTCGTGCGCCGCATACCGTGACACCGTTCGAGAGAAGAATGATTACGCAAGTTCTGTGTAAAAAATCGTGCAACTTCATAATCGCGTTAAAAAGTTATAGGCTTACTCTACGAACTTAAAAAGTGTCCCTCGTAAAAGCTCCCTTATTCAAGGTTGCGGTCGGTAAGGACGGGCATGGAATTGAAGATACATCTTCAGTCGTTTAAAAGTCAGATAATTTATCTATGTTTACACAGCTGACTAAATTTTGAGTCATTCTACACACTCTCGAGTTTTAACAGCGTTTTTTCTCGCTGGCTGTAAGGATGTGACTTTAATGTCATTCCGTTGATATATAGCATCCAGTCGAATCTACATTAAGGCCTGGGTAGGGATGGGATAAGAGTAAATTCACCGATAGGCATGGCAAATAAGTTGCCCACGAGTCATGTCCGAATCGGTGTCGCTCGAACTATAAGTATTAAGCATCCAATCTAATTCTTAATTAACCCTTTCCCAAACAAGCCCTGGTTTTCACGTGTCTGCAGTACAAGTCTTTTGAAAACACTGTGGGAAAAGGAGAAATTGCTCGTAACGAGCAATTTCTACTTTTACCACAGTGTTTTCTACCGGTTTTGAGACCTTTCTTCCATTTTCATCAAATTTAAAATTGTCGTCTGCAAACTCTTTCAATTTGGACCAGTCCAAAATTTGTCGTTTGGGAAACGGTTAAGTACAAGGCGAGGTAGGAGTGGGAGTTAACTTACTAAAAGCGTGGCAAACATGCGGTACACAAGCTACGAGCGTATCGGTGGCACTCCTAAAATAGATACCTACCAATCCAATTTACATCAAAGAATATCCTTACGGCCAAACAGAAAAAAAACGCTGTTAGAATTTGATAGATTGTAGATTAGTTCAGAATTTAGTCCGCTGTGTTAACATAGATAAATTACCGATATCTATACATGCTGGGATAAATACATATATCGGAAATCTTCGATTTAAAACCGGAAACGTTACAACAGTGATTTCTTTGTTGGCCTCCAGAAAGTGAAATGCATATTCTATCGGTCGTAATTTATGCAACCTTGCAACTGTCAAGGGCAACATTTGGTGTGAAGATACCAGAATGATTATAGTTTGATATGATGAAAATAATAAAAACTGGCTGAAAACGAGTATAGATGTATCTTTTATGACAGACTGGGCAGATTCGGGTTAACTTGGCAAAGGTGCGGCAAACAAGCAGCATATAGATTTTATCAGTATTGGTGTCACTCCCACGATATACTTAGCATCCAATCGAATCCTACATTAAAGCAAAAAAAGCTGCCAAAAGTAAACAAAACGGGTGTTAAAATGCATTCAAATTTAAATCATACCAGTTAAGAGTATGGAAGTTATTGTGAAGATGACAATCTGTTATTGTACGGTCGGTCTAAGTGTTAGTTGCTGGCAGAGAAATTAATTTCAAAACTAGGTTAAAAGATGCCAGGTCACTCTATCTTTTGGTGACTTTTTGCCTGATTTTAAAATTCATTTTTCTGCCAGATACTGTCACTTGGGCCGACCACACATTAACAGATTGTCATCTTCACAACATTTTCCATACTTTTAAATGGTATGATATAAATTTAAATGCAATTTAACACCGACATTTTTGTTTGGTCGCTATAGGGCCTTTAAAGGCAGGGCGGGGCAGATGTTGGGGTTAATTTACCAAAGGCCTGGCAAACAGGTGGTAAAGATAGAGTGACCTGACAACTTTTAACCTAGTTTTGAAATTAATTTCACTGCCAGCAATTAACACTTGAACCGATCACACATTAACATATTGTTATCTTCACAACATTTTCGATACTTTTAAATGGTATGATCTAAATTTAAATACATTTTAACACCGACATTTTTGTTTGGTCGCTGTAGGGCCTTTAAAGGCAGGGCGGGGCAGATGTTGGAGTTAACTTACCAAAGGCCTGGCAAACAGGTGGTATATACATAGAATGACTGGCAACTTTTAACCTAGTTTTGAAATTAATTTCACTGCCAGCGACTAACACTTGGGCCGACCACACATTAACAGGTTGTCATCTTCACAACATTTTCTATACTTTTAAATAGTATGACAACACCGGCATTGTTGTTTTTGGCCGCCATAGGGCCCTTTAAGGGCAGGGTGGGGCAGATGTTGGGGGTTAACCTACCAAAGGCTTGGCAAACAGGCGGTACGCAGGTGGTGTCGGTATCCGTGTCATTCCCATCACATGGAAGTCCACAATTCCTTGGTTCCGGGTTCGTGCAAGTGCGCTGTCGGGTTCTGTGAGGTGCAAAACACGATCCCTTGCATGATGACCACGGAGCCCAATTTGACCATTGACCGTGTTGCTTGAATTCAGCTGAAGTTACACGTGAATGTAATTGAGCAGCTCTCTGGGAAAAGGGGGTTTAATGTATCTCTGTGATGCCTTATATAAAGCAAGTAATCATATTATAATATGGATCAATAAAATCCATTTTGTCAAATAAATCACTAGGTATAATGGCCCTTGGACATAAAGAAAATTAACCATCTGCAAAAAGTGTCGACCCATGTCTGCCTGACATGGGTCGATACTTTTTGCAGATGCATTAAACCATCTTTTCACAGAGCATGACTCAATTCATAATATAGTAGAAGACTGGAATCAGATCACGTTTGAAAACATTGCAGCAAAAGTAGAAAAAGGCCAGAATGCTTTCGTGTGTATTCTTGCAACAAACCTTGATTCATAATTTTTGACTCTCCATATTTCATAACGAATTTCAAATTTTGTCCAAAACGTTGTATAGAAGAGGTAATATGTTCAATAACTGAGAGTATCTTGATACGATGTACCAATCAAAGGACTGAAAGTCCTGTAAAGCGGATCTGTGCGGCAGCACTCAGCAACGAAGTGGAGTTGTGAAATATAATTTGTCATCACGTGTGATACACATGAACGGCGCTTTAACAAAAGAAGGTTTAATGTATCTCCGAGATGCAATATACCAAGTACGTCATCCCGTGAGTATGGATCCACAATTTTTTTTTAGTCTGATAACTGACTCAATGTGGAGGTAGAACGGTCCTTAAACATGCATAAAAAATACAAAGAGCAAAAAAATACCGCCCATGTCAGCCTGCGCGGACTTTGCAGGCTGACATGGGTCGATATTTTTTGCAGACGCATAAAGCCATTTTCACAGAGCATGGCTCATATTGGGATTTCATTGCTTATCGGGGCATCTTCTGGGACGGCAGATAGGCCAGTGTATCAACCTGAAGCGGTTTTCTGCTGGTATCAGATGTAAACATCTGGTAAGTATATACGTCAGCAACTATAGCGAGGATATGTATGAGCTTAAACTGTAAGTAGCCTGTTTTGAGCTCAAGCATATAAAGTCAGTAAGATACGTGAGTAGTGTATGCGGTAGCGACTATAGCGAGGTTGAGCTGTATTGATTAGCATATACTGTCAGTAGAATGCATAAAGCTTATGTGTATCTAGTTTTTTTTTTTTATATATATACGTCTGTAGCATATAAGGGAGCGGGGTTGAGCTGTATTAGCTTAAACTGCAAGTAGACTGTATACCCAGGCAGCACGATATGTGTGTAGTATATACGGTAGCGACTATAGTGAGGTTGAGATGTATTAGCGCATAAAGCTCATGCGTATCTAGTCAGTAAGATTCAAGTGTAGTATGTACGTAAAGCGACTATAGGGCGGGGTTTAGGTATATTAGCTCAATTTGTGAGCAGAATACCCAGAGTACATGCGTATTCAGAGCACAGGCATTTGGTTCCGGTCGCAGTAAGCCGACTTTGAAGCAAATCGGAAAATATAGCGATGCTAACAAACGATGTAAGACTACACAGTGCAAGTTGCTGGGTCATGCGGACTTACCCAAACAGTCAAGGTCATGGACGATCGTTGCACACTGGAACCAAGCTCCAGTAAACTCCAATGGGTTGACTATAATAATAATAATAATAATAATAATAAAACTGATCGTAATAATAGTAGTAGTAATAATAGTAGTAGCAGTCATAGTAGTAGTAGTAGTAGAAGATAAAATATCAAGGTACGTTTTCGAGTAAAAACATTATTGATTGATTGAATGGTGTTTTACGCCGCTTTCAACATTATTTGTGTCATATCACGGCGACAGCTCACATATTCATGTATTTCCTGGGTTTCACCGGTACTAGGCTAGGGCTCTGAAGTGTCTGGTCCAAGGACACTCCCACAAAAAACCCAGTGGATCCAGTGAGGCTCGAACCCGGGGCCTCCAGGTCACGAGTCCTTCACTTCACCACTGAGCCTCGCGGGACCCCAGTAAAAACAAACACCCGATACGGCTTCCTTGTTGCCTTTGAAGAGTACAATTTAAACACTGAAAAATGATGATTTTGATAATGAAAATAAAGAGGATTAATCAATGGACTGAAATATTTCTGAATTCTTAAATCTAAAGGAGTAATGCTCTAAACTAATCCTTAATCCTAAACCTTTATCAAACGACAAAATTTAGATTTGACCAAACTGAAAACAGTCGCAGACGACAAATTAAATGTCGCTCCAAAGATGATTTTTGTCTTTGAGATGGTAGAAAACACTGTAGGAAACGGAGAAAGTGCTGTTTACCAGCGTTTTCTCCTTATCCTACGATGTTTTCAAAAGCCTTCCTACGGGCTTTTAAATGGATTGTTTGGATAAGGCAAAGAGCGCTACGTAAAGCTTTAGTTGTTTTGCACACAATTTAGACCAAGATAAAACTATCTGTTGCGAACAGATCGGATCAAGATCATACAGCACAGTAGATCTACATGCAGTCAGAATTTGGCCCGACACCACCCACTGTTTCATTAAGTTTTTTGTTAAAAAAATCCACCCTTAAAATTGCATTTGAGCCATGCTCTATGAAAAGGAGGCTTAATGCATCTGCGCAAAGTATCGACCCAGGTCAGCCTGCGCAGTCCGCGCAGGCTGACCTGGACCGAAACTTTTCGCAGTCAGTCATTTTTCTGTATGTCAAAGGACCAGTCTACCTTATGATACAGTCGGTTGTTAGACCTGACTATGTAATGTCTTACTTGGTATGATGCATCACGGAGATGCATTAAGCCCCCTTTTGCCAGAGCATGGCTCATTTACTTTTGTTCGTATTTTTCTTTCTGACTGCGGAAAGTTTATTCCATTGATATAAAGCTTCTTATTTCATTGATATAAAGCCTCGTTTCGTTCACTTTGTATGAAGACTAAATAAATTTTCAAAACCAAAACAGGAAAGATTTCCAAATATCTAGGGCTTGTTGGACAAGAGTATCTTACATCGGTATCGGATAGCTTTAGATCAAGATCAGACTGCACGTTCTGTGCAGTCTGATCTTGATCTAAAGCTATCCGCAAAGGTTACGCATGTAACCTTTTGGGGCTGAAGTATTCATTGAGATAAACGAAGGTTAATTATAACTTACAGTTGGGGCAATGATGAAGTGTGCAAGTACAGTCATAACAACGTTTACAATCATAGACATAGTTTTCCAAAAGATATCGCTTCGCATCTGAAAATAAGACAAGAGAGGAAAAAAAGGAGGACCATGATGGCCCTGTATCGCTCGACTGAACAAAATAGAAATGATCGAATTCTGGAAAAGGTCCCCTCTAGTGATAGCTTTAACCCCTAGGTTTAACTGCGGACTGCACAGGCTGACCTAGGTCGATACTATTTGCAGATGCAATAAATCCCTTTTCACAGAGCATGACTCATTTGAGCAACGCTCAGACAAAAGGGGGTTTAGTGCATTTCCGTGATGCATTATACCATTCAAGCCATCACATTATTATGGACCCATAATAGCCACTTTTTTAAACAACCGAGTAGTCGTTGTACATACAGAACATTGATCGATAGCGAAATGTTTCGGTCCAGGTCAGCCCGCGCGGACTGCGCGGACATAAGACATCAGACGTAAAATGATGACTGCGTCTGTTCGTTTGTCAGTGTGTCCGTCTGTTTGCCTGTATGTCTGTCCGTCTTTCCTTAGGCCATATATATTTGAGCCATGCAACTGCAAAAGGGGATTTAATGCATCTCTGTGACGCATTATTCCAAGCAAGTTATCACATAATTATGGATCCATAAATTCAATCAATACCAAAAACCAACTAAATCTGAAGTAAGAATGGTCCTACGACATGCCGGAAATTTAAAGATAGCCTAAAAGTTTTAAAGATAGCAAAAATATTAGAGGTAGCAAAAAGTTTCGATCCAGGTCAGCCTGCGCCGACTGCGCAGGCTGACATGGGTCGATACTTTTTTTTTTTTGCAGATGCATGAAACCCCCTTTTCACATAGCATGACTCACTTATCAAAAATCGACAGACATTTAAGCACTTGCTTATTACATTCGATCACATACCTGGCTTGAACACGAAAGCTCTGCTGGTCCCGAATGACCAAAAACTCAAAACGGCCATTATCAATTGGGAACATTCAAAAGACCTCATGTTCCGAAATATAACCTGAAAGAAAAAAAATAAGTGCCCTATACATGTAAGAAGGTTTTTACTAACTCTTCTTATCAGCTTTTTCTATTCTTTCAGTTGTTCGAAAACCCTTTACCAGACGACAGAATCTTAAGACTTGTCCATATTCCAAGCATTAGCAGATGATTTATCAAAAGTTGTAGAAAAAGGGGAAACTGCCGGTTACCCGCATGCTCTCTTTCTTTAACTATTTTAACAGTCTTCTTTCCGAGAGTCGTTAACCCTTTACCACATAATCCCGAGTTTGAACGCCTCTACACAAGAAGCATTTTGAAAACATTACGGGAAAAGGAGAAAATGCTGGTAACCAGCATTTTCTCCTTTTTCCCATAATGTTTTTTACCCTTTCAAAGACAAATTCCATCATTTGAGCCAAATTTGAATCGTAGTCTGCAAATGCTTTCACTTTGGTCGAGTCCAAATTTTGTTGTTTGGTAAAGAGTTAAAACACAAGAATGTTTGGTAAAGGGTTAAGCAATGTCAATGGATTGCTATAAACTGATTGGTTGGTTGGTAAGGAGGTAGAGAGTAGTAGACAGACAGACAGACAGACGGAGGGACGGGTTGAATGACGGACGGACAGACAGGCAGCAGAGGATAAATAGGTCGGATTACATTTCTTTTTTAATTCTGTTCCGGGCAACAGTACTTTATATTCTTCAATTTTAAAACAATTTTCGGACGACAGACTGGTCGTAAATAACTGATAGAATTTGCCTGTGACAGCATAGTGTTAAAAGTAAGGACAAAATACTAGTTATCAGAATTTTCTCCTCTTCCAACATAGTTATCAAAGCTTACCTACATCCTTGTCGGAAAAAACAGGGGACCTTTCCTTATGAGTTAAATTGGTCATTAACTTAATCGACTCTAATGAAGCAAGCAACCGTTCAACCCGTTGTGTCTTAAAATCGATCTGTTAACCAGAGTTGAATCTTATAAAATCGGCGAGGGGAAAATGAAAATTGACTCACTTGAGAATGGATTTCGTGCTTGAAAAATTACTTTAGAATTATGCCAGTTAGATATTAGTTTTCACTTTCGTTTGAAGCCAGTTTTTCTCCTTCAGCTATCCAAGCACCTTCCTTATATGGGCCACTAAGGTCATCGCACATTCCCATAGGACACCGATAAGGCAATCACCTAGGTCAAGTCTTAAGCCTTATCCTGCTAAATAAGTGAAATGAAATTTCCAAACCAATAGCAAACCCCTAAATTTTGCTATTTCTAAAGTATTTTTTGGGGAAATATATCTCCTTATCGGACAGTGTAGATCCAAGATCAGACTGCACGTTTTGTGCTGTCTGATCTTGATCTGCACGGTCCGCTAAAAGGTCATCGAGTCGCGCTTAGCAGCATGTGGGTTATTTGAGGTGAAATTTTATGTAGTTGACTCAAACCCAGAAATCTAGTGCAAAGATACCTTTATTCCTCGAAGCTCCGAATATACCAAGCACACATCTGAAGTCTAGAATTAATTCCCAAAAATTGCAAATTCTAAATGTCTCGAAAAAATACCAAAAATTGCAATTTCTAGATTTTGTTCGAAATGTCTAGGGAAAGCGAAGAGTGTAGATCAAAGATCAAACTATGCATTTGGTGCAGTTTGATCTTGATCTATACTGCCCGAAAAGGTCAACAGTAGTTGTGAAAGCTGCTGTAAGAATTACTTTACCTTCTACCAGACAATCTGGGTATTTTACCGACCCTTCGGACGATGCTATTTGAAGACACATTGAAAGAGAAGAAAGTGCTCGTAAGCAGCATTTTCTCCTTTTTCCGCAATATTTTCAACCCTTTCAAAGATAAATCTTTTCATTTGAGCCACATTTTGTTTGCCGTCTGCAAATGCATTGAAATTGAACGAGTCTAAAATTTTGTCGTTTGGTCAAGAGCGAATAAACTTTGAGAAGATAAATCGTGATCAGCAAGACTCCAGAGGACTGTCCCCGATCTTATGACTGGTAAGTCATAACAAAACTTGAACGAGACAAATAAACAGTGAGTGGAAATGCGAGGTTATAAAGCTATACAGATACCCCAAAACTTTGACTAGCTTATTCAATTTGCATTCGATAAAGGGAGGTAATAATACTAGACATATGAGGTTTATTCGAGAAGTATGTAGATTTTCCCCATAATTGAACCATTCATCAACATTCTACTGCCAACATTTGCGACTTATTATAGGGTACATCACTGATATAATTATGCTATAAATTTTATCAAAATACGCAGATCGAATAATATGTAACAAAAGATTAAATAACACCACAAACCTCGACCCATCTAGTCGTACGACTTAAAGTCTCTTGAAATGGCGTCACCTTGAAAAGCCGCATTAAATTTTTTCCGCGTTATAGAATATTACTGTATTATGTTTTGTATGCACCATCTTGCTTTCATAGTGGAAAATAAATGAGCAATGCGCTGTGAAAAGGAGGTTTGATGCATCTCCGTGATGCGTTATTCTATAATTTTTTATTCTATAATCTATCGCATAATTTTGAATCCATAAATCCATTTTGTCTAACAACTCGCAGGATAATGAGGAAGAATGGTCCTTGGAAATGCAGAAAATTTACCAAAAGCAAAAGATTTCCACTCAGGTTAGCCTGCACAGACTGCGCGGGGTGACCTGCATCCATACTTTATATACATGTAATTTTATAAATATCAGAAAATTAGAAAAAAAAATGAAATGCTCCTTCTAGAGTCTGCTCTGCGTCGGTATGCGTCTTATAGGCGAGTTCCATCTTCTCATGCCTATACTCTGATAATTCAAGAAACGCACACTGTAATGACATCTGGGATACTGATTTTTTCCAATAAACATTTTTTTTAACAATATTATGTCAGTATCTAAAACACGTATATTTGTTTGGCAATATGTTTTGTTGAAACTTTCATTATAGGAGTAATAGGCCTACTTACTTTTATCAGAAAATAGATGGCCAACGGAATGAGGTTTAACCCTTTACCTCAAAATCCCGACCCTGAGGAAATAGCCTTTTGAGAATCTTGTGGGAAAAGGAGAAAATGCTGGTAACCAGCGTTTTCTCCTTTTCCCACAGGGTTTTCTACACTTTCACCGACAATACCATCATTTCACCTGCATTTATTTTGTCGTCGGCAAATACTTTCAATTTGGACATGTCTAGATTTATATCGTTTAATAAACTTTTAATGGATGGCTAAAAAGTTCAGACTGTACAGGATGTAAAAAGATTATGATTATATCAGACAACATATGTTGTAATCTGGGAAAAGAAAACGAAAATCTGAAAGTAGGGTTCTAGATAACAGCGTGCCATGTGTCAATTGTTGGAATAATTCGTGCTTTGCTGATAGCATGTTACCGGTACGTGATACGGGAGCCGTGCGGTCTCTAAATACCAGATTAAGTATGTAATTTAATACAATTTATTCTTTTTTACTTGTTATCTTAATATACTACCACTGTCTGTTTTTCCTGCAATTTTTTCGAAAACCTTCTTCGCCAGTGTAGTTAAAAACACGATATTGTTTTGGAAAGGGGTTGAGTTTTTACTATGCAGGTACGACGTTTTACATCCCTGTATTGCCAACGTTTTAAAGACTTGTCCAGTCTGAAAGCATTTACAGACGACAGACGACAAATCAAGTGTACCTAAGACGATGCTAATTGTCTGTGAAAGTGTAGAAAACCTTGCGGGAAAAGGAGAAAATGCTGGTTACCAGCATTTTCTCCTTTCCCCACAAGGTTTTCAAAAGGCTATTTTCTCACGGTCAGGATTTTATAGTAAATGATGCGCATACTTTTTTTTTTGACTTTTTCAGACAATGGAATCGTTTAAAGTAAAAATTGTCCTTACAACAGTTCTATGTGGTTTAAGCACCGCCGTTGGAGCCGCCGAACTGTCAGGTATTAGAATCTAGTTGACGAATAAAATTGGGTTTAATTTTTTACATATGGACATTTTTTTTTTGCATTTGCCGAAATTGAAAGCATTTGCAGAGGACACATTCAATGTGGCTAAAATGCTGAAGGATGGAAAACATGGTGGAAAAAAGAGAAAATGCTGATAACCAATATTAGAATAAATTTTCAGCAGTCAACTTTTATAACACCTTTCGTTAAAGGCCCCCTAGCTATCAAAAGTAAACAATGAGGTGGTAAAATGCATTTGAATTTAAATCATACAATTTAAAAGTATGGAAATCATTGTGAAGATGACAACGTATTATTGTATGGTCGGTCCAAGTGTTTTTCGATGGCAGAAAAAATTGATTTTCAAATCAGGTAAAAAGTAAACAAAAGATAGAGCGACCTGGCAACTTTTAAGCTACTTTTAGATTTCATTTTTTCTGTCAGTGACTAACACTTAGACCGACCGTATAATAACAGATTGTCATCTTCACAATAATTTACATACGCTCGTACTTTTAAATGGTATGGTGTAAATTCGAATGCCTTTAAACACCCATATTATTTACTTTTGGCAGCTATAGGGCCTTTAAATAATAAAATATTTAACATGAATCAATCCTTACAGCGTAATAGGCGTAAACAAAGGCTCTTGCAGACGGTATAGATCAACATCAGACTGCACAGAACGTACAGTCTGATCTTGGATCTATACTATCTGCTTGTATAGTCAAGCCTCTGAAAAAGATTATCTCTGATTGTCCGAGGTCGATAAAGATCGGGTATACATGTACCTATTTAGCACTAAAGACTAAAGTTTGATAGACTTAAAATATTGCATGTGAAATGGTAGGTAAAAGAGAAACTGTTGACAGTGTTTTTAAAAGTCATCTGATGCAAGACGAAAAGGTCGTCTTGAGGTGGTGATGTGTTAACGCTTATCTTGCTAAATAAGTGAAACTAAACTTTCAAGGCGACGGTAAAAACCCAAATTTTGCTATTTCTAAGGTGCTTTTTGGGAAAAGATATCTCTTATTGGACAGTGTAGATTCACAGAACGTACAGTCTGATCTTGATCTACACGGTCCGCAAAAGGTCCTTGAGTCGCGCTTAGCAGCCTAAGGGTTAAGACGGAAAGAAAATCAAAGGCCAGAAAGTCCTGAAAAGCGGGTTTGTGATGGATTATAAATAGGGCGGAACTTAGCTCATATCGGAGGAAATTAAAATAAAACGTTCATTCACACGTTACACATGACTTATTATACTCTGAAATAGTAATTACTTCATGGAACAAACAATGACACTTTACAAACTTATTTTTTTCTATAATCATAGTTCTTGAGAAGTGACGGTATTAAAGATTTTATACACTTGAATGGATTGACGGGCGGGTAGATGGGAGGATGGATGGATGGATAAGTGAGTTGATGGATCAGTAGACTGGTTTGAATGGCCAATTAATGAATAAGTTTTAACCCTTTACCACACAGTCCCGACTTTTAACGACCCTGAAAAAGAAGCCTTTTGAAAATATTGTGGGAAAAGGAGAAAATGCTGGTAACCAGCATTTTCTCCTTTTCCCACAATGTTTTGTACACTTCCCAGAACAAATTTCAGTTTTTGAGCCACATTAATTTTGTCGTCTGCAAATGCTTTCAATTTGGGCCGGTCTAGAATATTGTCGTTTGGTAAAGGGTTAACTACAAAAACCCGGATGAAGAGTAATGAAATGCTTTTGAAATCTTTTTATTGTGCATTTTTCGGATGATGTTGTTGTTTTTCCCGTGAACCATGGTCATTGCGTTCAATACAGAAGCTCTGACTGTGAGAAAGCCAGATTTTCTACAACTCTAATGATTTTTTTTCAAAAGGCGCCAAACGTATGATTTTCGATCCCCCAACATCGGACCGCTGTCAGCAGTGCTACGAATGTGGATGTCATCCCGGGATGTGTTCTGGCCGTAAGTCGTAAATGCTAATCTTTCTCCCTTCTCTTTTTCTTCATAACATAACATAAAAAAATTACATAACATTATAAAACGTACATGCAACATAAAATATACATATATAGAACCTACAAATGACACACAAAGAATAAAGCGGAAAGCTTAGATTGTTTTCAAAAGAAGACTTGATATCGTATTGTAAATTTTTACAACTGTCTTTTTTAATACATATATCGTATTGTAAATTTTTACAACTGTCTTATTCAATAATCACACTATATAAACTATATTACCGAAACCTATTTTTGTCTTTTTCATTCGTAGAGCTATATTTGTTCGAACGTTTGAATGTTTTTATATCTCTCTACAGAATCGATTTCAAGATTATTTCAGGATCGTCCGTGGTTGTAGTGCTGGGTTTGTTATCTAGATGTTTCGGGTTTCCCTCCATTGGCAGACTGGGGTTGTGTTCACCAACCAGTCTTAGGAGCATTCTTAGTCTGTATATCTGAGATTGTCTAAATTTGGAGGTAACACAACTTCTGATTGGATAAACCAAATGGTTTAGCCAATCAGAAGTTGAGTTACTTTCAAATTTAGAAAGTCTTGGAGAATACGGCTATATTGTTCTTAAAAATGGTTGGTGAATATGGACCCGGAAGTGTTAATTGGCATGGAACTGTAGATCCTAGCACAGATTAAAGCTAGGCAATGCATCTGGGGCCCATATGAAATAGGCAACTACATGTACTGTCAAAAAGATCAAACGAGTGCATGAACCTATGGCGGAGGTATAAACACTCTAAACGATTCTCACATCTTTCTCCACGTTTGTTTCAGCAATGGGTCCACCACACCCGCCAGCAATGGATTGCAGTCAGATTCTACATGACATGAATTGCCAAGGTAAGATTTATTTTTTTTTAAAACCCTGAAATATACATTTGTCGGTGTCTTCTCATTTCGCCCAATACCATTTCGCCCATTTCCCATTTCGCCCAATTTTTTTCCCATTTCGCCCTTTGCCATTTCGCCCTTAAGCCATATTGCCCTTTACCATTTTGCCCCATTGCCATCTTGCCCAATCATCATTTCGCCCACTTATCATTTCGCCCTTTAGCCAAATCGCCATTTGCCAATTCGCCCAAAGCCATCTCGCCCTATTACCCTTTCACCCCCTAACCATTTTGCCCAATTGTCGTCTTGCCCCTTAATCATTTTGCCCAAGTGTCATCTCGCCCCTTCAGCATTTCGCCCAAGCCCATTTCGCCCAATTGTCATCTCGCCACCATTTTACAAATTAATAATTCCGCCCCGTTGTGTCATTTACTAGTACCCATCACAATCATCACTTTGCCCTTTTAATGCTTGTTTCTCATTACACCCTTCCATTTTGGGACCTCCATTTTGTACTAACGCATTTACAATTTAAGGCTTTTTAAAAAATTTTTAGACCCTTTGTATTCTATCAAGAATACATAACTACCGTGGCTATGGATTCTTGATTCTGTAATACTGTGATCTTCTGTAATCCTGTGATCCTTTACCATACATGCCATTACCACCTTTATGCAGTGACTATCAGTTTTCCATTGTTAGAGAGCCACACACTCATCCTCGGTTCATTCTGGTGTGCGGGTTGTCCAGCCAATGACAGATCCACCACTGTTTTACGTTACGCATGATTAGAAAGTTCTGGTCTAGAAATCTGCATACCAAACTCCAAAAAGAAGCTCTGCATTTCTGTTTTCCCATTGATGTAACAAGAGGTGGGGAAGGACTTTGTTAGTAAAGACAATTTGGAGAACAAATTATGTCAATAAAATGTTTTTACTTCAAAACCAGAACAGATGAACATATTGAAAATGAAATTAATTACAATTCTACAAAATTATATCAAGTGAAGAATTACTTTTTCCACTTGGATAGCATAAGTCTCTTTAAATAGAAAAATTACAAGTTTGCCCATAATGGGGAAGGCTCTGACCGATGAACACCACAGAGGCTGGAATCGCCTCTACAAAAACAAAGCGGAGGTAGATCGTTTTTCACAACCTTGTAAAATGTTTTCGGACATGACTTCTGAAACATGCCTTGAAACAACATACCTAATGCTAGGTGTCGGATTTTCTACTGATCTGTAAAATAACAACATGACCCTCTCTTAACTAATATACACCGTCAACTGACTTTTGTGGCAACAGATTACAAAAAACTGCCTGAATCATTTAGGGGTAACAGGACCTAAGGACCTCTTCCAACCTGACTTGAACTAAGAATAACAAAAATTATTACACTGCTCGCTTTCAGTCATCACAAACATTATTATGTGAATGCACTGCTAGACAATCACAACTCTTTTGATGGCAAAATAATGGCAATAGGTAGGTAGAATACTCACAGTAAATTACATAACTCTTATGATGATACAGTCAAACTACATGATACCTTTAAATCACAAAATCTCTATTGTTTTTTTTTTGCTTGAGGATTCAATATATTTTGCCAGCACAATTTGCAGCTTAATTGCTCAATTTCTCAATAAGTAAGACACTGCATCAACGTAGCTCATCAGAGGCCTTTCATTGCGTTCATACTGGGTCTTCAGGTTGGCCAGGCGGTTGTCGATACGAACGTATGTAAGACGTCGAGGGTTCGGCCTACCCCCCGCTTCTAGACGCTGTAGTTCGGTGCGTTGAAAGAGCTCTTCTTTCTTCAGGAAGGATATGAATTCCCACAAGTTTGGGTGAGGCTTTCCAATGTAGGAATTAATCTTGTGATGCCATCCTTCTAGAGCGTTTATCGTACGCGATTCCTCAAGTCTGTCATAATGATTCCACATATTCCGGCTAAATCTTGAATTGTCCCCAATCCAGGTATTAGTAACGTAGTTGTGAAATTGATCCGCTTCTTGGATGACAGGGGCATCATCCATGATATTTTGCCACACCAAATCAATCTGGTCTGGGGGTGTCAGTGGTAAGGCAAGGGTTCTTCGTACCCATCGTCGTAAGGGATTTCCAAGTTCTGCAGCATTGTATTGTGCAGCAAGGCCAATGCGCTGAATACAGCGATGGATGCATTGGCCATAATGGAAAAGGCAACCCTTTACATGGCATCCTGGTAGAACACGTCTGTATGCCTGTATTGCAGCTTGTTCATAATCTATCAGTATTTCATCTGGATCAAATTGGACGTTTCGCTCTGCAGCTGCCGCTTGGATTAGGTGGGTAAACCGAGTGTAGGTGTCCTCTGTGCGGTTTGGCAAAAGACCATAGAGTAATGGAAACATCTGTCCGTAAGCTTTGGCATGCACTGTGTATAACTGGTGAAAGAGGGTAGGCACGGCATAGAAGGTTCCATCCATGTAAACTGAATTTGCACGACACACTTGAAGAAGGCCCTCGACACTCCCGAATATAATCAACTTCTCAGCTCCCCCATCATTTGCTAAGACGAAGTCATGCCCATCAGCCGTTTGGGCCCACTCCCCTTCGAGGACAATGTTCTCCCTTGTTGCTGGTAGCATAGGCAAACGTCGTCTTCTAGCACGATATGCCGATGAAGAGCATCCCTGTAAGTTGGGAAGATGTGCCGCAATTTCGTCATTGAGGTCGCCTCTCTGGTTTGCTGCTGTCACCTCTTCCTGATAAATTCTTGGGACTGGGGTTAATTCCTCCACGGCGCGACGTTTAACACCTCGAACAATATCTTCAGAAGCAAGTTCTGCAGTGATTGGTCCATGGTTGTGATCAGTAAGATGAACCAACCTGAAATTATAAATTAAGTCATAAATGGATGAAGGCTGTATAGGGCTGGTGTAATAGAATCAACTAGCATCTGATATGAGGTGCCCTCTCGCTTTGGATTTTTAAGGAAAGAGTAGCGATATCATGAACCCAGTATCAGGACACTACACCCTGGTCATTTGCCCCCTAGGACTTCTGCTACCCCCTCCAGATGAATGCAATATATCAAACACTTTTTCTCACAATATACCTATACAGCAGCTTTTTAAAAAAAAATTATTCTACATCTTGAATGGACCTGAAACTAGGCGCAACACGACTTCTCATTGGAATAAAAAAAATTGAAGCAAGTCCTTACCTGTTACCATTTTCATTGTCTGTATGTGCCTTTGCTTTACAGTTTTCAGTAATGCATTTCCAATACCTCTTATCTTCTCTTGTACTGTGGAGTCGGAATTTGAAGTTGTTATCTACAATGAGGTTTTCACCCCCTCTACTGGTCGTTACAAATCTAATGTCGTGGTTGTCCATCCTGCACATCTATGAAAATGATCAAGTCTGCTAGTCCCAATCTACTCTGTTCACTACTTCACAGAATCTGCTTACCAGGGCATACAATTTCCTGGAATTGGAGCAACTCCCTAACACATGATTCTAGGAATCTGTGGGTGTGGCCACTCTCTCTTTCCAGGGTGAAATCATTGAGAGATTGATTCGTATGATACATGTACGCTTTCTTAAGTTTTGGATCCAAATGGGCGAAAACTGCTTTGGGCGTAATGGGAAGGGACCATGTGGGAAAAGGGCCAAGTGGTCATTGGGCAAAATGGGGAAAGGGCGAAGTGATCATTGGGTGAAATGGGGATAGGGCGAAATGGTCATTGGGCGAAATGAAGCAGTTGGGCGAGATGGTTTCTGGGCGAATTGAAAAATGGGTGAAAAAAAGATTGGGCAAAATGGCCATTGGGCAAGATGGATATTTGGTGAAGTGGTAAATGGGCAAATTGGGAAAGGGCGAAGTGGGATTGGGCGAAATGGGAAAAAAGTTGGGCGAAATGGGAATGGGCGAAATGGGATTGGGCGAAATGGGAATAAACCCATTTGTCTAGAGGAAATACATGCATGTGTTGTTTAAATATTGTTAAAAGTATCAGAAATGTAAATTTGAGACGAAGTGTTTCACGGGCACGAGCACAGCGTAAAACATGTTGTGGCTAAGAAAGGGAAAGGCTCTTTTTAATGTGAGATTTCAGTGGCACGCTTATCATATTCGAAGATTAAGGCATAGTTAAGTTTATTGCTCCTTATTCGTACCAATCTCTATGTCTTTGGAGAATTAGTTTTGTTTAATGGGAGACTCCTATAACTTTGGGACATGGAACTTTTAAACGGGAGTGTCTTGAACAAATAGGAAATACCAAGTTTCTTCTTTTTTGAGCTCTTACCATCTAAATCTTTTATCCTTGATAATAGTTTTCCTAACACCAAAAACCTCAATACGCCAACCTTGTTGACGTTTGAAAGTACTTATCCTTTAAGCAGAATGTTTTTCTCAAAACATTTTTTTCGTGTACGCTAAATGACCTTAGCTGTTGTTACTTATTAGGCGTGAAAAGTCAATCATTCATCCGTCTCTTTGAGCTGGTAATGCTTTCAAGCCTTCAAAATATTTCGTATGTAAAGGGCAATAAACAGTTTAACAACCTGCATTGCAATGATCTGAAATATCGACGATAGTTTTTAGATCCTGAACAATTTTGCATTAAGTGCTGACATGGTATACAGCTATTATGTTGTCTTCAGAATTGGAAAAAAAATATTTTCGTCTGTTGAGAAGTCGAATTAGACGATAATAAATAACATTTTATAATGAGTTCAAGCTCCGATGGTGACTTTTTTTTATCATAAATCATGTGAGGGACGTTGACCTTTACTTTCAGCGCCGTATCACCAAGATGGCGGCTGGGGCCAGTGGGCTTCTTGGGGCCCCTGTAACGGCGAATGTGGAAGTTTTACTAAGAGAGAGAGATTGCGGGTATGTGACAGTCCTGTCCCTCAAAACTGTGGTCGAGGTTGCCAAGGCAACTATTATGAAATTGACACTACTTGCACTCCTTCAAATTGCAGCACCACAGGTAACACTTAATTTGGGCCATGCTCGGTGAAAAGGGTACTTATTGCATCTGCAAAAAGTATTGGCCCAGGTCAGACCACGCCGTCGGCGCAGGCTGATCTGGGTCGAAACGTTTTGCTTTTGGTTAATTTTCTGCTTGTCCAAGGAATGAATTTCATGGATCCTCAGTCATGTGATGACTCTGATTGATATAACGGATCATGGAGATGCATTTAAAGCCCCTTTTGCCAGAACACAGCTTATTTCGATTATACGAGTATTTGTGCGGCAACTGTCTTTGAATGTGATAGCTAGTATTTTAGTCAAATCAGATCACAGCTCAACTATGTATGTCTTCTCTGGGTTTTACCTGGAATAGTCTTCGGCCTTGCCCATGGACACTACCGTATACCATGCGTCATCAGAGGGAATCGATCTTGCCCTCTGACACTGAAATACATCCTGCATCATCAGCGGGAATCGTTATTAAGCTTTCCTGGGTACAAATCCAGCAAACGCAGCGGCTTTAGACTGTTATTGATAAGGATGTTTTCAATCCCGGTAGCTGCATTTGTTCCAGAGGGTAATTTATAATAGTCTACTTGTATGTTTTTTAACGCTGTTTCCAGTTATCTTGCGGCGACACGTGCACCTGTCTGTGCTTTTCCGGAGTTTCTTCTAATAGCACTTCGCACAATATTCACTCCAAGCCACTGGCTGCTTTCCCACATAATATTCCTCGGCATCGGAAATACTCTTGTACTCTTGTCTTTTTAACAGCCCTTCAAACAGCATTCACAGCTGTTTCAAGTCAAACACTATCTACACCAACAGTATCAACAACGTCTACAACAACCAGTGTTCGAGATGGCAGTTCCACAGCGTCAACGCCAACAGGTATTTTATCTTTCGAAGATCTTCGTATTTAATCCCACTGACTTAACCCTTTACCCAGAAATCCTGTGTTTTAACGACCTCTGGATAAAGGGACTTTTGAAAACATTGTTGGGGAAAAAAGGATAAATTGGGTGACCAGCTCTTACCACTTTACCTTCAATGTTCGCTTGAATTTCACAAACAGATGTCATCATTTGAGCCACATTTGTATTGTCGTTTGCACAGGCTTTCAATTTGAAGAAGTCTAAAATTTTATCGGCTGGTAAAAATATTTTGCGACTTTAAAAACAACTTTGTTAAACTGAAGGTATAAAGGTTTTTAAATGCTTGTGCATTTGGACACCAAAGACCAGAATCTTCAGATCCAACCTCGGAAAAAAAAAAAAAAAAAATCGGGGGAGGGGCAGATTTTTTTTTTTTTTAATCATTCTACACTTCAAAATGTTTTATCTCTGAAATTAGTAAGTCAAAAGTTAATTTAGATTTGCGAAATCTACAGTCGCGGGGGAAAAATATACTCATTTAAATTTCTTGTAAACGAATTATTGACTGTACGAAATTTATTTTTCTTTGCACGCGTAAAGAAACTAGACAACTGCATTCAGTATAAAAGTGCAATATTTGCGGTTAATTAACAGGATGGTAACTAACACCGCCACTTCTATGAGATCAGATCTGACGTCATCATACTTATTTCAATACGACCTCACGTAATCGATGTGTGTTATTGTGGTATTCCCACAAACCTTTGAGAAATTATAGGGCGAAATCTAAACAACAACAAAAAATAAAAGAGTAAGAGGACGTGTATACTATTGATGACTTGCCTGATGGATCTACTAATTAAATAAATGAGCCATGCTCTGTGAAAAGGGTGTTTAATGCATCTGCAAAAAGTGTCGACCCCAGGTCGGCCTGCGCAGTCCGCACAGGCTGATCGGTATCGAAAATGTTTGCTCTTTGTAAATTTTCTGCTTGTCCAAGGACCATACTACCTCATGATTGGGCCGGTTGTAAGACGAAATGGATTTTATGGATCCATGATTAATGAGAGGATGGCTTGCTTGGTAGAATGCATGGCTCAAATTCATTGAGAAACCATTTGATAAGTTCGTCATAATTAAAATATCTTTATATAATACATTGGTATTATGCTTTTTCTCAGAGAATTTTGTATTTCAGCTTTCCTCACTTGTGACAAATTTTGTGCGGTAGACGCGCTTAGTAAAGGACAACAAGTAACAGACCCTAATTCACGTTTTTGTTCCGACAACACTCAGCAAAGTAGCGAGGCTCTTGTAGCCCTGTGTTGTGGATTTGTCTCCAGCCGACATCTTGGAATGGGACCGAATGTACGTAATGTTGGCACTTAACTCTGCGCCAGACGACAAAATTTTAGGGTTATCTAAATTCAAAGCATTTGCAGACGACAGATTCAGTGTGCCTCAAATAATGCGATTTGTCTTTGGAAAGAGCTGGAATCGACCTAAGTTGTATTTGCGGACAGTGTAGATTCAGATCAGACTACTCAGAATGTGCAGTCTGATTTCGGATCTACATTGTCCACTACTTCGTTACATATTTTGACTAAGAGAATATTGGTAGAACAATACTTTTAACGTTTTTTCCTAATTCAAAAGGACCATTTAATTGACCATGCTCTGTGAACAGAGGATTAAATGCATATGCAAAAGTATCGACCAAGATCAGCCTGCGCAGATCGCACAGACTGACCTGGATCGATAATGTTTGTTCTATGTAAATTTTAGCATGTGCAAGCAGTATATTCAGGATTCAGCCGGTTATAAGACAAAGTGGATTTTATGGATCTATAATAATGGGATGACTTGCTTGATATCATTCATCACGGAGATCCATTAAACCCCCTTTTGCCAGAGTATGACTCAATTAATTCGGCGCTCTTAGAGAAAATATATGGATAATGAACAGAAATTAAGGCTTATAATATGAATACACGTGAAGACATTGTGGCGAAAGAAGGATTGATGGAATGGTGTTTTACGCCGCTTTCAACATTATCTCAGTCATATCACGGCGATAGCTCACATATCAATGTATTTCCTGGGTTTCACCAGTACTGGGCTAGGGCTCTGAAGGACACATCCACAAAAAACCCAGCGGATCAGGCGGGGCTCAAACCCGGGGCCTCCAGGTTACGAGTCCAGCACATTACCACTGAGTTACGAAGGACCCCAGGCAAAGAAGGAACTCCTTATAAAGTTGGTATCCACATAGGTACAGCGAGAACAGAAAATGAAAGTTGGATTAACACTTACGCTGCTAAGCCCGACTTTGTGGGCTTTTGAGGACAATGTAGATCAAGATCAGACTGCTCAAAACGTGCAGTCTGATCTTGGATCTACACTTTCCGATACGGTGACATTTCTCCGGCGAGCACAATTTTTGAATTGTAAACCATGGGATTTCACTATTGGCTTGAAATCTTTAGTTTAACTTATTTAGCAGCTTAAGGGTTAACGTTTGTAGTGACTTTTGTAAGCACCGTTCCCCTTTAGCTATCCAAAACTTTGACCATTTAGTGAGTCGCATGTTCTTTGATTAATCTTAACAGTATGTATTCCTAATTTTACGTGACAGGTTATGTCAGACTGCGACGCGATCCCAAAATACAGTCCAGTAGCTTCATTTTCTCAAGGAAAACTACATACTAGCAGTGAGGGAATTTTTGTGAGGTGTCTTCAGCAACCGGAGTACGGATTTGAGGTGACACATGACCTTCTTTCTTTATCAAACTTTTGAATATTCGTGGAATACTTAGTCATTTTCGCTCACAGTGTAGGTCAGAATTCGGTTGCACAGAAGACAAAACCTTCCGAAACAATATTATCATGTAGAACAGACAAATATTTTATATTTCTTTCTTTTTACCTTTTAATTTCACATCATCTCCGTTTTCTTTTCGAAATGAGAAATGGGGAATGCCATTTCTTTTGTTTCGATATAAGTTATATATACGAAAAAAGCATCTTAATTACGTTTACTAGTTTACCACGGGCAACTACAGTCACGATCATTTTGTTCTCATAAATGGCAACTTATGTAAAAATCTATTTAACTGTATAAGATGTAAATGATCTACATTTGATTTACGTAAGTGTTTATTTCACATGACGAAAGCCATATTTGTTTTCTTTTTGTAATAAGAAGTCACAAATATTATTTCTTTTGTATGGATATGTATATTATATGAATACAATCATTGTAAAAACATCTTCCATTTTCATAGTGGTAAATGAATTGCGTATTATATACATAAGCTCATAAAGAAAGCTGTAATTATCGTATCTACATAAATTTTTAAAAGTGACAAATGTCCTATTTATTTTGAAAGAAGAGATTGGCTGTATCTTATAGATATGATAGAGTTGTAGGTATATTTCAATGATCAGCAATTACTACGAATATATCTTGTTTTCACAATTCATTTACATATATATTTTTATTTTATAGATAATCCGTCAAGACTGTTTCAAAATCCCTGAGGTGGCAGACATTAATTCCACACACCTTCCAAGTCCTTCCACGTATTTTGCTATTATATCAACAGTTTAGAAAATTAAAAGATTGTGATTTCTCAACAGCGATTTCTCAGATGAGAGATAAGCACAGTCATCTATGACTTTAATTGTTCATTTCATCTGTACTTGGTATTTATAAACCTTGGGTAACATCTGGGCCCGTATTCACAAATCATTCTAAATTTCATTCTAAGTCTAGTTCTAGAGTTAGAAAGTAACGCAACTTCTGACTGGCAAAACCGTTTGGTTTAGCAAATCAGAAGTTGTGTTACTTTCAAACATAAAAAAAAAAAAATCTTGACAAAAAGGATTCTAACCAAACCACCTGAGTCTGGAACCTAAAGTCATACTTCCACGGGCTATACAGCACAAAAAAAAAAACCAAGAGTACTATATTCAGGGAAGGCAACACGAAAATCAATTTTAATTACTCAAGCTTTCCACGGGATGAACAACAACGGGATGATTGAGTAATTTAGTTACTCAAGCTTTTCAAGACAGCATGAACAACCATAAAAGTACTTGAATTACTTAGGCTGTTCAACACAAGATTGAACAACAACAGTGCTTTAACTACTCAGGCTTTTCAACACAACATGAAGAACAATAACAACAGTACTTTAATTACTTAGGCTTTTCTACACAACATGAACAACAGTATCAACAGTACTTTAATTTTCCGGCTGTTCAACACAACACTGAACAACAAGTGTGCTTTAACTACTTAGGCTGTTCAATACAAAATGAACAACAATAACAACAGTACTTTAATTACTCAGGCTTTTCAACACAGCATTAACAACAATAACAACATTACTTTAATTACTAAGGCTGTTCATCACAACATAAACAACAGTAACAACAGTACTTTAATTACCTAGGCTGTTCAACACAACATGAACAACAGTAACAACAGTACTTTAATTACTCAGGCTTTTCAACACAACATGAACAACAATAAAAACAGTACTTTAATTACCTAGGCTGTTCAACACAACATGAACAACAATAACAACAGTACTTTAATTACCCAGGCTTTTCAACACAACATGAACAACAATAACAACAGTACTTTAATTACCTAGGCTGTTCAACACAACATGAATAACAGTAACAACAGTACTTTAACTACTCAGGCTTTCCAATACAACATGAACAATAATAACAACAGTACTTTAATTACTCAGGCTTTTCGGCTTTTCAACACAACATGAACAACAGTAACAACAGTACTTTAACTACTCAGGCTTTTCAACACAACATGAACAACAATAACAACAGTACTTTAATTACCTTGGCTGTTCAACACAACAAGAACAACAGTATCAACAGTACTTAAATTACTCAGGCTTTTCAACACAACATGAACAGCAATAACAACAGTACTTTAATTACCTAGGCTGTTCAACACAACATTAACAACAGTAACAACAGTGCTTTAATTACTCAGGCTTTTCATCACAACATGAACAACAACAACAACAACAGTGCTTTAATTACTCAGGCTTTTCAACACAACATGAACAAGAACAACAACAGTACTTTAATTACTTAGGCTGTTCTACACAACATGAACAACAGTATCAACAGTACTTTTATTACTCAGGCTGTTTAACACAACACTGAACAACAATAACAAAAGTAATTTAATTACTTAGGCTGTTCAACACAACATGAACAACAGCATCAACGTGCTTTAATTACTCAGGCTTTTCAATACAACATGAACAACAACAACAGCAACAGTAATTTAATTACTTAGGCTGTTCTACACAACAAAAACAACAGTAATTTAATTACTCAGGCTGTTCAACACAACATTGAACAACAACAGTACTTTAATTACTCAGGCTTTTCAACACAACATGAACAACAATAACGGTGATTTAATTACTTAGGCTGTTCAACCCAACATGAACAACAAAACAAAAGTACTTTAATTACTCAGGCTTTTCAACACAACATGAACAACAATAACGGTCATTTAATTACTTAGGCTGTTCAACACAACATGAACAACAAAACAAAAGTACTTTAATTACTCAGGCTTTTCAACACAACATAAACAAAAATTACAACAGTACTTTAATTACTCAGGTTTTTCAATACAACAAGAACAACAACAACGATCATTTAATTACTTAGGCTGTTCAACACAACATGAACAACAACATGAACAACAAAGTACTTTAATTACTCAGGCGTTTCAACACAACATAAACAAAAATTACAACAGTACTTTAATTACTCAGGTTTTTCATCATGAAAAACAATGACAATAGTACTTTAATTGCTCAGCTTTTTCAAGTCGGAATGAACAACAGTAATAACAGTATTTTAATTACTCAGGCTTTTCAACACAACATGAGCAACAATAACAACAGAACTTTAGTTACTTAGGCTTTTCAACACACACTGAACAACAGTACGAAGTGTATTCAAATATGAATGCTTCTAAGCACCTAAAATTTGATTCTTCATAGGCTTCACTGAATTCATTATTTTGTCCCTTCAAAGTATTCACTTCCAACAGATATACAAAGTTTCAGTCTCTTGATCCAGTCTTTAAAGGCATTTTCGTAGTCTTTTTTACGTATACTATGAAGACACTGGAACATTGCAGAACTGAGGTGTTTGCGCTTAACAAAGTTTCGACCTGAAAGCTATTTTTTTTAGCTTTGGAAACAGAAAGAACTCACTAGGGGCAAGGTCAGGAGAGAGGGAGCACAACGACTTTTTCTTGCTTCAGAAGGTCTTGCACCTCGTACAAAAGACAATGACTGAAACTGATGGTTTACACACGTTGGAACAGAGTTGACAGAAAATAAATTCCAGTGTTTTCATAGTATACCGAAAAAGGCTATGAACAATCAAATTTTAGGTGCTCAGATGCATTCATTTTTGAACACTCCTCGTAACAACAGTTCTTTAATTAGTCAGGCTTTTCCACACAACATGAATAAGAATACTACTTCAACTACTCAAGTTTTTCAACACAAGATGAACGACAATAACAACAGTACTTCAACTACTCAAGTTTTTCAACACAAGATGAACGACAATAACAACAGTACTTTAATTACTCATGCTTTTCAACACAAGATGAACGACAATAACAACAGTGTTTTTAATTAGTCAGGTTTTTCAACACAAGATGATCGACAATAACAACAGTACTTCAACTACTCAAGTTTTTCAACTCAAGATGAACGACAATAACAACAGTACTTTAATTACTCATGCTTTTCAACACAAGATGAACGACAATAACAACAGTACTTCAACTACTCAAGTTTTTCAACACAAGAAGAACGACAATAACAAAAGTACCTTAATTACTCATGCTTTTCAACACAAGATGAACGACAATAACAACAGTGTTTTAATTAGTCAGGTTTTTCAACACAAGATGATCGATAATAACAACAGTACTTCAACTACTCAAGTTTTTCAACACCAGATGATCGACAATAACAACAGTACTTTAATTACTCATGCTTTTCAACACAAGATGAACGACAATAACAACAGTACTTAAATTACTCATGCTTTTCAACACAAGATGAACGACAATAACAACAGTGTTTTAATTAGTCAGGTTTTTCAACACAAGATGAACGATAATAACAACAGTACTTCAACTACTCAAGTTTTTTAACACCAGATGATCGACAATAACAACAGTACTTTAATTACTCATGCTTTTCAACACAAGATGAACGACAATAACAACAGTACTTAAATTACTCATGCTTTTCAACACAAGATGAACGACAATAACAACTGTACTTCAACTACTCAAGTTTTTCAACACAAGATGAACGACAATAACAACTGTACTTCAACTACTCAAGTTTTTCAACACAAGATGAACGACAATAACAACAGTGTTTTAATTAGTCAGGTTTTTCAACACAAGATGATTGACAATAACAACAGTACTTAAATGATTAAGCTTTTTCAATATAAAATAAACAACAACAGTACTTTAATTACTCAAGCTTTCCACAAGATGAACAACACCAGTACTTTATTACTCATGTTTTTTTCAACATAACATGAACAACAACAAAGGTAATTTAACTACTCAGGCTTTTCAACCCAAGATAAACAATAACAACAGTACTTTACTCACTCAGGCTTTTCAACATCATATGAACAACATTTACAAACAGTACTTTAATTACCAAGGCTTTTCAACACAAGATGAACAATAACAACAGTACTTTACTTACTCAGGCTTTTCAACACCATATGAATAACAACAACAGTACTTTAATTACTCAAGCTTTTCAATACAACATAAACAACAACATTACTTTAACTACTCAAGCTTTCCACAACATAATAAGTATCCGGGGCTGGAAACCGCGTCTGTTCCGGGGTCACACTCACTACTTGGGAGGTGTCATTGCATTCCTGTCGGATCATCTGAAGAGACAGAGAGGGAGTCGTGGAGAGAACCCCGGGTTAAACCATAACCCTACATCCTACTTCATGACATTTAACCATCTTATACAGAATCTGCAAATCGGAATTCCAACCTGGCCTCGACCAGATTACAATTCTTATCTACTTTAGATCAAACTTAAATTGCCATCTAGCTTAGGCTGATTCTCCGTATCTGTCTAGATTCCAGTCTGGCCCAGACCTACTTATTAAGTCGGCCTCTTTCGACTGCTAAAATGCAATTCACTGAAACAATAGATATTTTTTTCTTACACGCTTGTCTAAACAAGCACATGGTATAGATCAAGATTAGACTGCAGGTTCTGTGCAGCTTAACCCTTCACCACACAATCCCGACTTTTAACGACCCTGGGGAAGAAGCCTTTTGAAAACATTGTGGGAAAAGGAGAAAATGCTGGTAATCAGCATTTTCTCCTTTTCCCACAATGTTTTCTACCCTATCAGAGAAAAATCATATCATTTGAACTGCACTGAAATTGTCGTCTGCAAATGCTTTCAAATCGGACGGGTCTAAAATTTTGTCGTTTGGTTAATGATTTATCTTAATCTACAATGTCTGCAAGTTTCAAAGGTGGCATTTAGCAGTCAATGGGTTAAGTAAACGTTTTCTGCTTCAGGAGCGTTAAAAGGTCGTGTTCTTATTGATTGCGGGGGGTCGCTTTTTTTTTTACCTCTTGTGTGTCCTGGGTTTCACCAGTGCTAGGCTTGGGGTCTGAAGTGTCTTGCAAAGGACACTCTCACAAAAAACCTAGGGTTTCGAGTGAGGTACAAACTCCGAACCTCCAGGTTTTAAATCTTTCACTTTCACCATTTAGTCGAGCAGGAACCGCCTCAGCCACCGATCTGGGATTGGTGCTCACTGTCCTGTGCTCAGCGAATTTCTTTCCAAGGATTGATGATAGTCAAAGAGACAGGATTCAGTCCTCTCTCACCACTGGTCATTGTACCGTCGATGGTTACGTAGGAAAGCAGCCAGTGGCATGAGAAGAAAATTGTGCTTAGTACGAGTAAAAGTAACACTAGGAAGGCATGGATAGGAGCACTTGCCGCCGCGATGTGGCTGTTAAATAATTGATGAAAACGGCGTTAAAGGCCAATCTATCTATCTATCTATCTATCTATTCTCAGGTTAGAATTTCTGCGCGCGATCGAGTTACAATGGGCTCGGGTAGCCTGGGAGAGATTGATCCCTAAAAAAACTAACAGGACAGTATTAAGTTATTTTACCTGAAATCCAGCATCCTGTGAACAGCCCACAAATATACCGGATGTGCCTCGGACGGAATTCCCGAAAAAGAAAGATGCTACCGGACTATACCTGGGTACTGAATCACAATTACCATCAATCTGAAATAGTTGATGAAGTGTTGTCGAACGGCTTTTTAGCTTTCCGACGTTAGATGCCGCTTTAGTCCCTTTTATGGAGCATGTAGATCAAAATCAAAATAACAATGGGGAAAAAAACCATAAGCAAAAATTCTCGACCCAGGTCAGCATGCGCGAAACACTTTGCAGATGCAATATACATCGCTTTTACAGTGCATAACTCGTTTATATGCGTACACAGGTCGAAAAGTGGAAGTTTTATTGACAATTGTCATGTGAAAAACTTCCACTTTTCTACTTTTCGACCTAGCAGTTTAACGTGAAAAGTTGAAGTTAGTACTTCCTAATTTCTACTTTTCTAGACAAACGTGAGGTCGAAAAGTCGAAAGTTTTTTGACAATTGTCAGGTCAAAAACTTCAACTTTTCGACTTTTCGAGGTAACTTTTTTGCTAGAAAAGTGGAAGTTAGTGTGCCTAATTTCTACTTTTCGAGTTCCTCGTAGGTCGAAAAGTGGATGGCGGAAACAGGATTCCGTATACACATTGTGAAGGTTTGTGCTAGATAATTACTATGTAGCTATTTTGTAGGTTACAAGTAAAAATTTTAAACTCTATAATGGTTTGTCCATGATAAAGTAAAAAATTATACAAACTATAATGGTTTGAGCAAGATGAAAAAATGATCTTAGCAATTACTGTATAAGTTACAAAACCAAAAATTATACAAACTGTAATGGTTTAAGCATGATAAACGAATTATCTTGGTAAATATTGTGTAGATGATAAAGTCAAGAGATATACGAACTGTAATGGTTTGTGCTAGATGTATAAATTATCCTTGGAACCGCTTGGTAAGTCACAAAGTGAAGAATAATACATACTGTAATGTTTTAGTGGATGTAAATGAACTACCGTATTTATGGTATTCATACAAAAATTGGGGAAAACTGATTTACAATATTTTGTCGCAAAGAAAACGGCATGGTTTTGTAAACGTTACCTTCTTGCCAAGTGTCCACTGCGAAGAAGCTGAGACGTTACAACATTTCATGAGTAAAGTGTCGCCCCCCGCGTGACTTCCGTCTGGACATATAGACGCCTTGTCATCAATGGCCTGATTTTTCGTCAACAGAGAATTCAAGGTACAGTATGTGTCGCAGGAACCGAAATCTGAAAGATGAACCCTGTATATTTTTCACTGGATGCATATACATGTGAGTCATGCTCTTTGAAACGGGGATTTAATGCATCTGAAAAAATAACAACCCTGTATCCTTTTTACTCTTTTACTCAATGAACCATTTTATCCCATGATTCAGTCGGTTGTTATACAAAAAGGATTTTATGGATCCATAAATTTCTGATGTCCTTCTTGGTATCATGGAGCACGGAGATGCATTAAGCCCTTTTTGTCAGAGCATGGCTCATGTTTCCAATTTTCAAGCAAATTCAGTTAACAGTAAGAATATTGTAGATTGTCAATTTTACTCCGATTTCATCTGTTCTACTGATATTAGTTTGTGTTGGCAGCTTTGCAATGTTATCAAACATCCCTTCCTTAACGTTCTGTTATCAGGCGTGCCAGTAGTGAGTACAAAAATATCACAAAGGAGAAAATTCAGATATTGAAAGTGAATAGTTTTTTTTTTCTTCTAGACTAAGAGAAGTTGTGAGATTTGGGACTGTTACCTCTGATTATTCTGTTAAAAGTAAAAGTGGGAGAATTGAAAGAATTTCGGAAAGATCTTCTGAAAATACCGCTTTGCATTTGAAAATGAATCATATCGAAGTATGGTCTCCAAGGGGGAGTGTCTCTAAAATGGTTTTTTTTTATAGTAGGTGTAGTAGAATAGGAAAGTCTATATACCTATAGAGTTTATAAAGTCTGCTTCAAATGGTATCGAATTTGAAAGAAAGGAAAACATGGACTGAAACTAAAATGAGTATAAAGAAAAGATAGCACAAGGAAACCCTGACCTTCAAGTAGAGGTGCTGGGCGGGTAGGTGTCGCCATAGCTGGGGTGGTTTGTGTTACCGTTGCTGGTGTAGTTTGTGTTACCATAGCTGGGTTCGACCTTGATGAAGTTGTACCTGAGGACACTGAAGCGGTGTTAGCATTATTGTGTACCGTTGTTGGTGATGAAGCCGAGCTGGATGTTGATTGTTGCGAGCTTTGATAGCTCGAGGTAGATAGAGTTTGTAATCTTGGCATACTTGTAGTGAAAGTGGAAGTGTTTGATAATGAAGTAGTGCCAACTAATAGTGACGAATTTGCTGAAGAATAAGATGGGGATATTTATAATCTGAAAACTGACAGTTCTAAGTAAATGAAATGGACTTTCCCAATCTATAAAAACAGACTGACACATTGCAATATCAATGATGTTTGGGTAAAAAGATTTTACAATATAGCGAACAGTGTTAAATCAAGATCATAATGTACGTTCTGTGCAATTTGATCTTGATCTACTCTGTGGGGAATTGTAACTTTAGTCGGGTTTATCGCTTCACGGATTTATGACTGACCATATGAATACAGCTCTTTTAGATCCAGGCCTCTCAAAATTTCAAGAATTTATTCTATTGGAGATAGATATATGTCAGTTCTTCATGCACGATTAAGAAACAATTGTAGTTACTTAAACGAAGACCTTTACATTAATTACTTAAGATTGGATACCATGTGTGACTGCAACAATGGTGTTAGAAATGCTGAACATTATTTCTTTAAATGCCATCGTTATTCAGATGTACGAATCTCACTATTTCGGGCAACACGTGAATTTCATCCTTTAAATATTTATAAATTACTATTTGGCAGTGCCGACTTAAACTTAGATCAAAATTGTTCACTTTTTGAAGCAGTTCACAAGTATATCAAAGAGTCAAAGCGTTTTAAATAAATCGACTATTGTAACAGTGCTGAATTTGCCGGGCGCCCAAACGCCCAACAGAGAGCAACGTCACATTTTCTTTCACTTCTCTTTCCCTATTCGACCAGTACTCTTCCTCATCTCTTTCACTGTGTATACTTAAAATCAAGAAATCGTTGCATTTGCCATTGTTAGAAAGATTTTTTGACATTGTATTGTAGGGGAAGGACCGATTCTAAGTTGATAGAACTTGTGGTCCAACCCCATTTCAACTTATGAAATAAAATATGTTTAAACTACCATGAATATAGCACCGGCAATAGAAGCGGTCAAACACAAATTTCATAATTTGAGCCGCAAATGATTTATCATATTCTAATGCGTTCAATTTGGACCTGTGGTATTTGGTCTACAGGTGAAGACCAACAGGGGGGACCAGAGGTTCAGAACCCTAACACAGTCCGAATCGAGAGTGCTTTTTCACCCTTTGGCTGCTTAGTGCAACGAAGTGCGCCATCACGGAAAGTGTAAATCAAGATCAGACCACACAGAATGCGCAGTCTGATCTTGGTCTACACTGCCAGATACGGTGACATTTTCCATCGAAAAGAAACGACAAAATTGCAATATTTGGCCTTTTACTGGCGGTTAGACACCTTCATTTTTTGACTGGTTTTCGGCTTTATCATGAAAACGGAGTTGTTCTATAACGTGATAAAAGGATCTTTCGCTTGTTTCTATTTTCTCTACATTACTCACTCACGTACAGTGCGTAATGGACGCTACGCACTTGCGTATCGTGCTTTATGGACGCTATGTGCTCGTGTATTTTACGTTATGGACGCTACGCACAAGTTTGCGTATTGTGCGTTATGGACGCTATGCCTTTAAACAATAGGACAAACAAGTTTTACCTGATGTTAGACAATGTTGAGGTATACAAGACGTATCGTACTCCGTATCCGTTCCATTACATTTTTTCCCACAGTTAAAGGGTTTTGGGTTGGTACAAGCGCGAGTCCGTTTCCTTGAGGGGATCGAACAATACCCTTGACACTCCGACCACTGGCTCCATACTGTCCAACCGCCATCTTGGTGAAAATTAGCTGGAGCAGAAATTATACAGTTATAAGTTACAGCGTCAAATGGATAAATTAGGTTCTTCTCGTTTTTTATTAAAAAGTTAGGTAGTAGTTACCTCCCTTTGCTGTAAATTTACAAGGATACATTTAAGTAAATATTTAAAAGAAATGAGCCATATGCTCTGTGAAAAAGAGTTCTCATGCATCTGCAAAAAAAAGATCGACGCAGTTCAGCCTGCGCAGTCCGCGCAGGCTGACCTGAGTCGATACTTTTTGCTATTTGTCAATTTTCTGCAAGTCAAAGAACCAGTCTACCTCGGCCGGTTGTTAGACAAAATGGATTTTATGGAGCCATAATATTAAGTAATGACTTCCTTGATATGGTGCACTACGGATTAAACCCCCTTTTCCCTTGGCATGACTCAGATAAAAAAAAAAGTGTTCATCGTTTGAAAATAAGCAAAACGTGTAGCTGCTCCTTATTGGTTCATTAATTCAATCCAATCTACATAAGCGGAGCTCAGTGAAAAAAGGGGGCTAAATGCATCTTCGTAATGCCTTATACCATGCCACTCTTTGTATAATATGGATCCAGTCTTTGGTCTAAAAACCGGCCGAATCATGGAGAATGGTCCTTTAACTTGCAGAAATTATACCCACACAAATACATAATTTCGACCCATGTCAGCCTGCGCGGACCTGCTGGCTGACATGAGTCGATACTTTTTGAAGATGCATTAAACACCTTTTTCATAGAGCGTTGCTCACTAAGTATTTTTTTTAAAATTTTTTTCAAAACTGTACTAGAGGCATTACCATCGCTTTAACTCTTTACCAAACGACAAAATTATAGACTAGTCCAAATTGAAAGCATCAGCAGACGACAAAACAAATGTGAATGAAAAATTGAAATTTGTTTTTGGGAATGGTAGAAAATATTGTGGGAAAAGGAGAAAATGCTGGTTACCAGCATTTTCTCCTTTTCCCACAATGTTTTCAAATGGCTTCGTTCTCAGGGTCGTTAAAAGTCGGGATTGTGTGGTAAAGGGTTAACTTGATTTCTATTCTTCAAAGGTCATTGTAAAACTTGGTTTTAAGGTCTTTCTGTTACAGTGCTATGCCTTTTATGACCCAAAAGCCGCTGTCAGTAAAAAAAATAAACAGTTATCCAGAAGAATATGAGTCGTGTTCTGTGAAAAGAGGGTTTAAAGCATCTGCAAAAGGTTTCAAACCAGGTCAGCCTGCGCAGTCCACGCGGGCAGACCTGGTCGATACTTTTCGCTATTGGTAAGTTTCCTGTATATGTCGAATGGCCGTTCTACCTTTTTACTGAGTTGGTTGTTTCACAAGATGGCACTTATGGGTACATCATTATGTGATGACCTGCTTGGTTTAGTGCATCACGGAGATGCATTAGACCCCCTTTTGCCAGAGCATGGCTCATAATTATGTACTGGTAATCGTACCATGGATAGACATTTGATGCTTATATATGGCGTGCAACACACGGAAAGGGGCCTTCGGACATATGCGTAAAAGTGTGTCGTCCCTGTGCAGTCTGTGACTAATCCGAGACGACACTTCCCGTTTTTGTGCGATTTTCTGTTTCATGAAAGTCTACTGTATGAAAAAATCCTATACAGTCGTAAAGTGCCGTCTCGGATTAGCCTGCGCGGACTGCGCAGGCTAATCCGTGACGACACTTTACGCACATGTCCGAAGGTCTCATTTCGCATGTTGCGGACCATATAAAAGTCGAATGGATCAGGGAAATAACATCGATGACAGATAAGTATAAACTTGTGAAAGACGCTTTAAAGATATGTTTCAATCTGTTGAGTCGACATAAAACGTGAAATTCTAAACTGTTATCGTCCTGTAAATGGTCAATGTCTTGTATTAATAGAATAAAGTCACGGTAAGTGAATAAAGCATATAAAAGAAACAAAGAAGCAATCAAATCGACTTATTAGTACTTTACCTTGGCAATTCAGATTATGAAGTGTGAACGCACACTGCGTATAGGCTCCGGCGTATTCCCATGCATTAACTGGAAAAAAAAATCAAAGCACTGACAGGTCTGAAAACCAAGCTGTTTTCTTTTTTTAATTTGCTGTAGAGTACTGAGAGTGAACACCGGTAAATGACTATGTCATTATCCCTAATTACAAGTACGGCTTCTAAGCCCCTCTTGTCGATTGAAAAGATGTGTTTCAAAGAGCAATTGCTTGTCATATCGATAGTAATTAAACACCCATGAAAGTGCCTCTCCTCTCTTTCCCTTGTATTTTACTTACACATCGATAGACCTGGCTACCGTAATGTCATTATAAATCATCGAAAACAGAGATAAGTTGCACAACTAGGTAAAAGTGGGAATTTTAAGTGAGATAAATCCTTGAACAGGATCAAGGTAAAGAGAAGGAAATCATGTAAAAACAAAACAAATAAGTCGTGCTCTGTGGAAAGCGGGTTTAATGCATCTGCAGAGAGTATCGACTCAGGTCCGACGACGCAGTCTGCACAGGCTGAGCTGGGGCGATACTATTTGCTTTTGGTAAATTTTCTACATACGAAAGGACAATTTTACTATATGACTCAACCAGTTTTTAGACAAATTAGATTCATATTTTCAACGACTTCATTTGTATAATGCATTTCTAAGATGTATTAAAACCCCTTTTCACAGAGCGCCGATCAAATGTTGAAAGGCTCTTACAGTCTCTTAAACTGTATTAAATCTTCACCACAAAATTTTATGTTTCAACGATCCTTAGGAAGAAAGCTTTTGACAACATATTTGGGAATAGGAGAAAATGCTGAAAAACAAGCATTTTTTTTTTTTTTTTTGCTTTCTCACTTATCTTTTCATCATTGGAAAGCCAAGTACGTAATTTAAACTGGATGGAATTTTTCATCTCCAAATGCTTTCATTTCTAAAATTGTGCCATCTGGCAAAAAGTTTAATTGTGTTCGGATGTTTTCAGCTATGTGAGAGGAAAGACAGGATGCTAAGTACAGTTGTTTGCAATACAAGGTGAAACTAAAAGTAATTCGTAACATACAAACTAAAATAATCAAATATTGCAATGTACTTACAATTTGGGCAGCGTTGAAATTTACAAGCGCATTGGTAACAATGTTTACAATCGTACACAAAATCAAATAAAAACCGTCTTTGTCCTGAATAATAATAATAATAATAATAATAATGGTGATAATATTAATAATTATAATAATAATCCTTTATAAGTCGTATGGAGACATATTCGTGTAGGGAAAACGCGATCACCATAATAATGAGCTATGGATTTTTTTTTTTTTTGAAATACGTGGATATTACTGATTCAGGTTCTTTTCAAGGTTGTATGTATTTCTAAAGAAGACAGAAATGCAAACTGCGATTTGCGCCAATTTTAATTTTGATGGCAGCCATAATATCGTCAATATGTATTTTTACAAGAAGTCTGAATATAAAAGTCACATTAATTTCCTTGCAGCTTGTTGCAAACTCATGCCTTTTTCATGGGTTTCGAGTACCTATTCTATCAGAAATTCTTCTTCGAGAAAATGAATATTCATTAGTTATGTCGAAGGCACGCTTATACTTTCTTTTCCTTGGCACATACGTCATGGAGATATAGTTTACAGTTGGGAATTATACATAATATTCGATTACAGACAGAATGGAACAAAAAGGAAATATATCCGAATAAAGTGAATACCCTTCGACACCGCTTCTTCGTTAGCGCTTACTGAGCACGAATAAAGTAGAACAAGAAAGATGTAATTGTAGATTGTAGCCATTTTTGTATCCTAAATTGCCAGCAACCTTTGGCCAAAGACAGTCACGTGCACGTCTGATTTGTTTCTTATCATGGCAGTACACAGGTTATAGCCAGGTGGACAACGAAGATAAGAGAGATCAGTTGGATATAGGTTTTAACTTAATGAATGAACAAGTTGTTTTAGGACATACCGAAAGGTATTTAGTAATAGAGTACTAGCAAAATAAAGCACAAAAATTATTAGGAAACAGAACGTATGAATCAAAAGAATTGAAAAACATAATAGATTTAATGCTTTACCGAGCAATTTCATATTTTACCGACCATAGGGAAAACAGCTTTTTAAAATATTGTAGTAAAGGGAGAAAATTCCGGTAACCAGGATTTTCTCCTTGTTTGATAATTTTAGGCTGCTATCCCTACTAAGACAAATCACATCATTTGAGCCACAATTAATTTGTCATCGACAGATGTTCTTTTAAATGTGGCCAAATCTAAAATTATGTTGTCTAGGAAAGACCGTACGAAAGGAATATTTTTAGATCTACAAAGTCTTTGACCCTGTGGTTTAAGTTTAAGATAAACCCTTTAAGATATGAGATAAACAGTTCGAACGTAACTTTTGTTGGAACAGTTAGCGAGTCACACTTTCAATCACGTGGTATATCCTCATCGTTCCCGACTCTGCACGGTAATACATATTTATCCGTCTTATATCCATTATTATTATTATCGTTATTATTATTGTAATATAAATGAGCCATGCTCTGACAAAAGAGGGCATAATGCATCTCAGTGATGCATTGTACCAATCAAACCATTACATAATTATGGATCCATAATAGCTACTTTTTTTTTAAACAAAGGACTGAATCAATGAAGTAGACTAGTCCTTGGACATACAGAAAATTAACCAATAGTGAAAAGTTTCGGCCCAGGTTAGCCTGCGCGGACTGTGCAGGCTGACCTGGGTCGATACTTTTCGCAGATGCATTAAGCTCCATTTCCACTTATCGCTGGACATTTGTTTGATCTGTTGCAGCTCTAACATAAATCAGTTGCTCAGAATTGTGTGAACAAAGAGCATTCAAGCTCATAGGAGAAGTTTTATAAAGGTTTTCGCACACATGGGGTCGAACAATATGCTAAATTCGAACCATGGGTTTGTGTATAAATGGAATTCCGTCGTAGGTCGTCACAGAATAAGATGCGTTTCAAATGCCAATGCATTTACAAAACCTGTCTTTTTTCAGAAAATGTTCGTAAGATACGTAGTATTTCTCCCGCTAGTTGTTGCGGTATTCATCACATCGGCTGTGACTATCACAGGTTTGTTCCTTTAGTCATTTTTGGAACGCATTCGTTTACCTTTTTATACAGATATCACATGACTTTTCGCAGA
Source organism: Tridacna gigas (assembly GCA_945859785.2). Classification (NCBI taxonomy): domain Eukaryota; kingdom Metazoa; phylum Mollusca; class Bivalvia; order Cardiida; family Cardiidae; genus Tridacna; species Tridacna gigas. The sequence continues at coordinate 25,666,709 of OX244044.2, forward strand.
CTACATTTTTGTCTTGAAGCAAACCGCTTTTCAAACATTATGGGAAAAATATGAAATGCTGGTTTCCTTTGTGCCACAATAATTTCAAACTGATTCTTCCTCAGGATCATTAAAGATGTACGGAATATTATGCTATAGTAACTTTTCTGGTGCTTGTATTTAATTCGAGCAGCGTGAGAAAAATTGATGTCGCGCGAGACCATTATCTTCCGCTAGGCGGCATGTTCAAATACATAACCTATCTGATATAAGCATTCTGGGTACAGAACCGGACTACTTTTGAAGGCCGCAATCAAGGCAGCGAATTTCAAAATAAAATATACGTTTACTCACTAAAACCTACCATGTACGATGCACCCAACCATAGTGAGCTAGCATATTACCTATGCACCAGCCATTTAAAACATAGCCCCTATAAGCTTGAGAAAAGGTCCCGGAATAAGTTCAGCAAGGTGGGATCGTTATCTTTGTTGTCTGTCTGTTGGACAATTCCCGGTTTTGCCCATGTCTATATTTAGAAACTGTCTACAGAGATTTGCAGAAAACATTTTTTTAATGATTTTCTCCGAAATCATTATAATTTCAAGATTTTTGCAGCGAAAAACTGACTTGATTTTTCCATAGACCTATTATTTATAGCTATTTTCCGCTTGCTATTTTACCTATTAATATGTATCGTGTAAAAGATCGTAACGCGTCATAGCAGACAGGTCAAACCTTCGAAGAATATTGACATGCGCAGACGAGCGAAACCGAAGGTCGAGCGAAATGTCAAAATTTTCTCACGCAGCGAGAAGTAAATACAAGCATCAGGAAAGTTACTAAAACATAATATTCCTTTTATCATATACCTACAACTTTCAACGACAAAATTTTGCAGTTATTGACATTTTAGTCGTAAACTGGTGAACAAAATAAAACAAACAATGGTGTAGTGGCTAGTAACCTCGTTTTTATGAATGGCGGATAAATATCATAGCGTAAATTTTGACCAACCAAATAGCAAATCGATTCGTATTTTTTCCACGCGTGAGTTACGTCATCATACGTCACCATACTATATTTGGGATCGTATTTCACAGAGAGTAGATACGGATTTTTTTCTGTCGTGTGTTATTTTATCCGCGTCCGACGCATGTATTTGAGCTGGAAACTTTTTCAGGTATATAATAAGCATCTGTACTCACATCTATACTCCTTTTCAGCCAGTTTTTAATCCATTTCATCTATTATGAAACTATGATCACTCTTGTAACTTCATGCAAAATGTAGCCCCTGGCGGCTGCAAGATAGAAAATGCATTTCGCTTTTGACAGCCTTCAAAGAAATCCCTGTTGTCATTTCCGGTTTTAAATGAGGACAAAATCCCTTGAGTTTCTCTATCCCTTACACCATATATTGGAAATTTATCTATGTTTACACAGCCGAACGAGTTCTGAGCCATTCTACACACTTTCAAGTTAAAACAGCATTTGATTTCTCTGGCTGTACGGAAATATCTTTGAAACACGAGATCGTTTAGTAAATCAATAAATACGTAGGCACAGAAAAGCTTTCATAAGGCAGAGTTCAGACCAGATAAAACTTTACTGACGTGGAAGCTTATCTCGATCTATTTTTTCTGCTCGTGAGCAAAGAAGTCGCTATGAACAAGACATTGGGGTATATGTCGGGAATGTACACGTGTCTCTTAGAAGGGGGAAGAGGGAAAGGGGGTTTAGAGTCACAACCATCTCACAAACGACTAATATTTTCAATTGCAGCGGAAAGGCGCTTTGTACTGGGAGTGCCCAACACGCAACAGGGTCCCGGGGGTCCAGGCGCCCGAGGGGGTCAGATTTCTAGGTCATCGCACAATGGACAACGCTCGACATATTATTCCTGTCTACAATGTTACACCTGCTACTGCAGTCATATTTATTGTCCTAACTGTGAGTAAACTGGTCTATAACAAACTTATCTACGGAACCCCTACAGTGACATGCTCGACTGTTTTTATGTAAATTTCCCTCTTTATTTTGTTTTTAAGAAATAATATTTCGTATTTACGAATACTTTTTCGTTTTTACGAAATAATTATTTCGTAATTACGAAATACCATTTCGTTTTTACGAAATAATATTTCGTATTTACGAAATTACATTTCGTTTTTACGAAATATTATTTCGTAAAAACGAAATAAAGTGAGAAATTTGGATATTTAAAAAAAAGTCGAGTATGTCACTTTAGGGGTTCCGTACCTATCCCGGTACTAGCAATTACGTAAAATTTCTCTGTTTGGAAAACAGTTCGCTCAGTTATTAATTTTGAAAAAATAAAATTCATGTCGATTTCCTCTTTTTAGATCATGTTCTGTGAAAAAAGGGTCCAATATATCTGCAAAAAGTATCGATTCAGGTCAGCCTGCGAGGTCCGCCCAGACAGACCCAGGTCGAAATTTTTTGCTGTTTGTAAGTTTTCTGCATGTCTATAAACTATTCTACTTCATGATTAACTCTTTACCACACAACAAAATTTTAGACTTGTCCAAATTGAAAGCATTTGCAGACGACAAATTAGATTTGGCTCATGTGGTGAGATTTTTCTATAAAAGGACAGAAAACATGGTTGGAAAAGGAGAAAATGCTGGTTACCAGCATTTTCTCCTTTTCCCACAATGTTTCCAAAAGGCCTCTCTATCGGGCTCGTTGAAACTCGGGATCGTGTGATATAAGAGTTAAGCCAGTTGTTAGATAAAATAGATTTCAAGTATCCATAATTAATGTGATTTGCTTAGTATACTTCATCACGGGAATCCATTAAACCCCCTTTTCGCGGAGAGAAGCTCTCATTATTTTCATTGTAGTCTGCTGAAAATTGTTTCAAGAGAAAGGACAAAATTTGTTCAACAAGAGTCATTCCGATGTAGGCTAAAGATATCAAGGGAAATAATACTAAATTAACTATTTGAGCCTTGCTCTGGCAAAAGGGGGCTTAACACATCCCCGTGATGCATGATACCAAGCAGGTCATCACATAATCATGGATCCATAATGTCCACATTGTCTAACAAAGGACTGAATCATGAGGTAGAATGGTCCTTTGACAAACAGAAAATTGACCGAAAGCGAAAGGTTTTGGCCCAGGTCAGTCTGCGCGGACTGCGCAGGCTGACCTGGGTCGATTTGTTTCGCAGATACCTTAAGTCCCCTTTTCACAGAGCATGGCTCTTTTGTTTCTTAAGTATGTTTCCCTTGCTTTAAAAAATGATAATAACGTAAACTATTTCAAGAATAATCCAGCGGCTTTTTATTAAAAAAATGTTTTCATAAGTCTAGGACAGACAATAATTATCAAAATATGCTAACAGTAGGCAGGAATTTAACAATATTTTGTGTTCTTTTTTACAGTTGCCAACCCCTTCGACTTGACCAACGCTTTCTTTCAGTGTTCAAGATACGGACAACTGGATTGTCATGGTAACAGTATACTATCTTGTCTTGTCTTTGGTCCATTTACGGTTTCATCGGAGGGGGACTTAACCCTTTCCCAAACGACAAATTTTGGACTGGTCCAAATTGAGAAAGCTTGCAGACGACAATTTTAAATTTGATGAAAATGGCAGAAAGGTCTCAAAAAGGGTAGAAAATACTGTGGTAAAAGGAGAAATTGCTCGTTACGAGCATTTTTCTCCTTTTCCCACAGTGTTTTCAAAAGACTTGTACTGCAGACACGTGAAAACCAGGGCTTGTTTGGGAAAGGGTTAAAGTGTGTCCTGTGTCCGTCTGTTGGTCGCCTGTCCTTTTACTTATCGTTTTGTCCTTCTTTCTGTCTACCTATGTGTACTACTTCGGATTACTCAAAAAAGACAAAGTAGTTCCTGCAATCATGGAAAACTTAACTCCGGAACAGATGAAAATATGCAAATACAGCACTTCAGTTAAAATAATGGCCCTGAAACATACGTTTTATGCAATTATATCAGATATTCACTCATACTTTCTACATCAGTGTTGCTGTCCAGTGTCTTTGGGGCTCGAAATTCCTACTCAGATAAAGCTATTATTCTTCGCTATCTCCCCTGAACATTGTCTCACAATAGTTATATTTGTGGGAAAACAGCCGTTGGCTTCAAATGAGTAACGTGTCTCGTGCTGGTCATAGCATTAACCCATGAGCTGCTAAGCGAGGCTCAATGACCTTTTGCGGACAGTGTGGTACCAAGATCAGACTGCACAGAACTTGATCTACACTGTCCGATCAGGAGATATATTTTTTTTCTAAAAAGTAACTGTGAAATTGAAACATGAGGGTTTTTACTATCGGCTTGACAGTTTCATTTTACTTATTTAGCAGGATAAGTGTTAACTCTTTACCAAACGTCAAAATTTTAGACTGGTCCAAATTAAAGGGCATTTGCAGACGACAAAATAAATGTGACTGAAAAATTGAAATGTGTTTTGGGAAGGGTAGAAAACATTGTGGGAAAAGGAGAAAATGCTGGTTACCAGCATTTTCTCCTTTTCCCACAATGTTTTCAAAAGGCTTCTTTCTCAGGGTCGTTAAAAGTCAGGATTGTGTGGTGAAGGGTTAAGAGATTAGTAGCGAAGTTAGACTTTCAGGACAAGCTTTCAACAAATTACGCGATTGTTGAAAAGGGGTGGAAATTCTTCACTGACCCAAAGATGTAAATATGACAGGGGAGATAATTCTTCACCGACCCAATCATGTAAATTTGAGAGGGGAGATAAATAAACTAACACGAGTGAGGGCGGAATGTCTGCCCTTGTGTGGTCACATCCTTTAACCCTTTACCAGACGACAAAATTTTAGCCTTGTCCAAATTGAAAGCATTTGCAGACGACAATTTCAATGTGGCTCAAATGGTACAATTTTTTCTTTGACGGGGTAGAAAACATTGTGGGAAAAGGAGAAAATGCTGGTTACCAGCATTTTCTCCTTTTCCCACAATGTTTTCAAAAGGCTTCTTTCCCAGGGGCGTCAAAAGGCGGCATTGTGCGGTTAAGGGTTAATTCATGTTCTAACGTATACATTTGCACTATGCTCTATGAAAAGGGGGTTTTAATACATCTGCAAAAAGTATCGACCTAGTATAGTCTGCGGAATTCAGTTCAGACCTGGGCCGATACTTTTTGCAGATGCATTAAACTCTCTTTGCACAGAGCATGGCTCATATATGTTTTATTCATTCACTTGTTATCATCTTTTTTTTAAATAAATTTTCTACCCTAGCAAACCACCAAAATGGTGGTTGGAGCCACTGGGATAACTGGGAAGCATGTCAAGGTACTTGCACTAAAGGGGTGCGCCTGCGCAGACGGTACTGTACGAACCCAATGCCGCATAACTGTGGATTACACTGTTTCGGGGCAGACCATCAACTCGACCACAACTGCAAACCAAGTTACTGTGCAAACTTTGGTGAGGATTTTTGTCAAAATAAAGTTATGGGTTTGGGGAGAAGAGGTAGCTTTTTACCACACTGTAAAAGTTAAGACTTGTCCAGACTGATATCATAATTTTTATTTAGACGACACATTCAGTGTAGTTCTAATGAAGGGAAAGGAAATTGTCGAGAAGTTTACGGCTCTAAGGCCGAAGAGTCTTAACTTGAATTGGTCCCCTGTGTACATCTACAGATGTATGAGACATACTCGGACAAAAGGGGGTTTAATGCATCTCAGTGATGTATAATGTCAAGCAAGTCAACACACACTTTGAAGGATCCGTAAAATCCATTTTGTTTAACAACCAACTGAATTATGGAGTAAAATTGTCTTTGAACATGGGAAAAAAAATGACAAAAAGCAAAACGTTTCGACCCACGTCAGCCTGCGCGTATTGCGATGTCTGACCTGAGTCCATACTTTTTGCAGATATATTAAACTCCCTTTTAACAGTGCATGGCTTATGGTGTCACACCACTGGTTTTTTGCCATATTGAAAATAGAGTGAAACTGACCATCTTTGAAGCTTCACAAATCGCTTAATGGCAAAACTTTGGCTTTACCGTCTCTTGCTCTCAAAAGTACAGTCATAGTCCTTCAAAAAAATGCATAAAAAACAATATGTCAACCGATTGCGTTTTTCGCTAAATCCCAATCAATACAGTCACCCTAGAAATTGTCCTCTCAAAAATGCCTGTTCACCGCCATGACCCCAAGTTTTTGGCCCTCCACTGACATAAAATAGTCCAATTAATATATGATAAAATCACATCTAAATGGTCCCCCACTACCTAAATTTGAAGCAAATCTAAATTATATACCCCCAAGCCCTCTCAGCTCCACGAAACAGTGCGACAAAAGTGCTACTGCAAAATTTCACATCGGACTACTTTTGACTACTACGACCCGGAAGCAAACTCGCAGTGGTGCGACACCTTATACACTTCTCTCTGTGTCAGGGGAGGTAACTAATCTAGAGTAAACTCTTACCTTTTGTTTAGGTTCTCATACTACTAAGTCTGTTACAAAAGCTCCGTCCACTACAGACCGTACAACTGTTGCTATGACAACCACCTCGACCACCGAAGCTGTTGCGGCGACTTCCCCAAGTAAGCCCTTAAAGGTCAAATCCTTTACTGTTTTAACCCTTTCAGCGCCATAGGCGAAAACAGGGACTTTTGCGGACGGTATAGATCAAGAACAGACTGCACAGAACGTGCAGTCTGATCTTTGATCTATGCCCTCCGCTTGTTTGGTCATGCCTATGTGATAAAAGTCTTCCGGAGACTCAGTGGATTGTATTTACAACCATCAAAAGAAGCAAAGTTTGTTTATTTGGCGCCGAAAGAGTTAACAGTGGAATAAATTCATGTTAGCTTTCATGGACTTGTATTTCAGTCCTTTATTCGTTGCCATCAATTTTTTTTCCATGCTGTGTTGGAATGCAGTATGCTTATCCCAGCATGTTAACATATTTACGGTCAGCAAAGTCGTAGAACCTTTTTTACGGAATAAGTAGACATGGGTAGGCATATTTATTTCGTAATAAAGGCCACTAGCCCATGAAAGAATGATACAGACTGTAAATTAGTGTTGTATGACAAAGATATCAAGAAGAAAACGTTGTGCTAAAACGACGGTATACAGTGTAATTCATGTTTATTTTCTTTTTGTGATGAATGTAATTTCTTGCAACTAAGGCTTTTAAGAACAACTGTGACAAAAAAATTTTTTTTTTCAATTTCTGAAATCCGTTCATAATGGTACAAAAGTATTTTGTGGGGTGTGGGTTCTTCAATTTTTCTGAAAAGTACGAGTATAAACCCCATCATAGTATAGACAAGTCATACGGAAATGACACTTATCCTCATTCATAGATAATTTAATATCAGTTGTTTTCATGAATATTGGCGAGTTCTGATTGGCTGAAATTTTTTTTTCATAGCTCCATGAAAAAAAAAAATCACGTTGTGCCGGAACTACTTTAGCCGTCAAACTAATGTAAACAAACATGTATACATACAATATTCCACATTTTCTTTAAAGAAGTTTATACAGAGTCCCAAGTTTATTAGTTAGCCTTTTTTGCCTGTAATATCAAATTATAAGGAATGAAGCGAATATTTTTTTTTCATGGAGGTATGAAAAAAAAAACCTAATCACACTTTTGTATGATAAGGTTTTTTTTTTTTTCATACCGCCATGAAAAAAAAAAATTCTCTTCATTCCTTAAATATTTCTTTGATGACATAAATCACCTACACGGTAAGTGTACATAATGTTTTGTAAGTAATCTTATATGATTTACACTTTAGAAAGACTTGATGAGATATTTTGGTAAAAACAGTCTTGAATTTCCAGTAACTAGATCTAGGTTTTATTTGTCCTATTAATTTCGTTTTACTTATAACTTCCTGGGACTGTAGTCACCAAACATTTAAACTGCATTCTAATAATAATTCTCAAGTTTTTTTTTTTAACTTCAAAATGATGCAGTTTCTGATTGGCGAGACCAAATGGCTCTGTCAATCAGAAATTGTTTAACTTTCTGGATTTGAAATCAGACAAAAATGCAATATACGAGTAGATTGGTAAGTGATTACGGGCCCTGAAACAAACTTTAAGCAGACGAATTTTAAAACTACAATTTTGAATATGGATAATAAACTAATCTGTAATATATAAACATTGATGCGAATAAATTGTGACAAAAAACAGAAATTGCTCGTTACAAGCAAAAAAAAAACAGTCTGTTGTGAGATATAAAGTATCGTCTGCAGGAGGTAGTGTGTTGTTAGATTTTTTCCACCTTTCTTACTTTTAGCAGTAACAAGTTGCAGCAAATTGTGCGCAGTAAGCGCGGTGGCCAACAGACAGGCAGTGTTACAAAGAAATACACAGCAATGCGCCGGAAATACAACCGGAAGTAGTGAAGCACTTCCGCTGCACTGCTGTGGTGATCTCAGTCAACGTTTGACTGGACAAGGTGTTAATGTGGGTTTGAATTTTAAGTTATATTTTAACTTTAAGTTTCAATCTATCTATTTAAAAAGTCTTTGGGAGATTGTTTATAAGTAGGACTTCCGGTACTTTAAAAAAATAAGGGCTATGAAAACATGACATTTGTCTCTTCCAACGTTAATTTGAATAATACATTTTGCATGGATTGTAAAATGAAATTCAACAACTTATACATGAGCCATGCTCTGACAAAAGGGGGCTTAATGCATCTCCGAAATACAGTATACCCAGCACACTTGATCACATGATTAGGGATCCATAAAATGCATTTTGTCTAACAACCAGCTGTATCATAACGTAGAATGGTTCTTTCACATACAAAGAAAATTGACCAATAGCGAAAAGTTCGGCCCAGGTCGATACTTTTAGCAGATGAATTAAGTCCCATTTTCACACAGCATGGCTCACATGTATTTATCAATTTCGATGATTGTTTTCTGGAAATCTGAGCGTACTCACTCATTATTGTGAGTACTTCCAAAGGCTGACTCCGTTAATGAGAACATTCAACCTGGAAGCCTTTCATGTGAGAGACTTATACTTTACCCCTTCAACACTTTCTCTCTAGGTTTTGTTTGTTTTGTATGGCCTTAACAGTTATTCAAGACACTATAGGCTAAATGGAAAAAAAACGAACATCTTATAACAAGTTATAATATATTACATAACAGGAAAATATGATAGAAAATATAACATCATGGAATCGTTTTTACAGGCCATTACCCCTCTGTCTGTCTGTCTCTGTCTGTCTGTCTGTCGCTCGCTCTAATAGATGAAACAGTGTGTACAGTAAGCTACTGTTTTCACTTTTCAGGTGATGGCACGGTGTCCAACCTTCCCAAAATACACAGCAGTTGCATCCTTCCAAGCCGGAAGTATACAAAGTGGTACAGAAGGTGTTTTTGTGGGGTGCCTCTCTGTACCGGAAGTTGGATTCCAGGTAGAATTTAGACACTTCCAATAACGTCTGTACATATTTTTATACTTGGCTGCTTTTAGCCCGTCAGGTCTGAACAAGAAATGTCCACGAGCCTTGTCCTAAATGCTTGCCCAAAAGGATAAGTAGAAATTCAATTTTCCTAATGTAAAGGTGGTGCTCTGGAAAAAGGGCGTATAATCCACCTTTGTCATGCATCGCACTAAGCAAGTCAATATATAGTTATCCATAAAATCCAGTTTGTCCAACAAAGGTAGACTGGTCCTTTGACATGCAGAAAATTGACCAAGAGCAAAAGGGCAAAAGGCTTCGGCCTAAGTCAGCCTGGCTGACCTGGTCGATACTTTTTCAGATGCATTAAATCCCATTTTCACAGAGCACGGCTCAGATATTTAGTAAACAACAGACTGAAGTATTTTTGGAATATGTTTACGGATTTTGATGTTGTAGTAACTTTCCTACGTAGCTCGACGCAAATACGAGCCCCGGCCGGAAGGTTACTGCAACATACTATTCCTTTTAAAAAATCGAACAACAACAACAATAACAACAACGACGACGACGACGACGATTCATGACAATTTGCTAATAGATTAAAACAAATAAACAATTAAACAAACACTAGTAATAACTTCTTTGCGTTAATGGCGGATGAATAATTTAGCGTATCATTTCGACCAATCAAATTTGAAAGTAGTTCGCATGCGGGTTACGTCAGGATATCATACTTTGGATCATATATATCAGCGTCAGATACGGACACGTTTATCTTTGTATGGTAGAGATTTGAGCTCAAGAAAGTCTTATCAAGTTTGGTTTTTTCTTTAATTTGATAACAAGAGCCATGATCTGGTAAAAGGGAGGCTAATGCTGCTCCGTGATGCACTGTACCAAGCAAGTTATCATATAGATATGGATCTATAAAATTTATTTTGTCTAACAACCGACTGAGTCGTGAGGTAGAATGGTCCTTGTCCAATAACAAAAATTATCGACTCAGGTCAGCCTGCGCGGATTGCGCAGGCTGACCTGAATCGATACTTTTCGCGGATGCGTTAAACCCCCTTCTCACAGAGCATGGCTCATATATTCAATATTTTACAGTTGATTCGGCAAGACTGCAGCAATCCACCCGATCTGGTTCACGTGAATACAACACAGTCAATATACGGGAACCCATATGATTATTTTGCACTCATTTGAATTCAGTAATTTTTACCGGTGTTGTATATTATTTATTTAGTAAATTATTTTGATTCGCAGAATATTGGTTGAGTGTTTTCCAGTAAACACAACTGTATCAGAAAACTGAGAACGTTTACACTACATAGCATGGATTTTGAACCATTTTGCTTTCCGGACAAAAGTTGGTATTTTGTACGGAAAAATCATTAGGTCATGAGTGTTTATTTTCAGGTGGTGGGGAACGACTTAAAGATACATCTATACTCGTTTTCAGCCTGTTTTAAACCCATTTCATCTTTATTTTATGAAATTATAATCATTCTTGTATCTTCATACCAAATGTAGCCCCTGATGGCTGCCAGGTTGCAAAGATTGCGACGGATAGAAAATGCATTTTATTTTTTGGAGGCCTTCAAAGAAATCACTGTGTCATTTCCGGTTTTAAATGAGGACAAATCCCTTGAGTTTCTCTATCCCTTACACCAAATATACTCTATCCCTTACACCAAATATACTCTATCCCTTACACCAAATATACTCTATCCCTTACACCAAATATACTCTATCCCTTTCACCAAATATACTCTATCCCTTACACCAAATACACAGCTGACCAAATTCTGAGCTTTTCTACACACTTTCAAGTTTTAACGGCATTTTTTTCTCTCTGGCTATAAGGATGTATCTTTAAATAGTAAATAATAATCAACAATTTAGTTCTCAAAACAGCCAGAAATTTACCAGGAAAAATTTCATCGTAAACAAATTTCCCCATTAATAATATTGTACTTGCGGTTTTCTCTTCACCAAACGAAAACATTTTAGAATGGTCCAAACTGAAAGCATTTGTTGACGATAAAATGAATTGTTGCTTTAATGAAGGCTTGTGTCAAAAAATGGGTGGAAAACATCGTGAATAAAGGCAAAACGACATTGGTTGCCAGTCTTTTCATCTTTTTGTCACGATGTTTTAACGGTATTCCTACTTCAAGGTCGCAAAGACAAGAGAACGTTTCATAATAGGTCGAATTAGTACTTTAACCCTTTTTATCGTCACATGCGAAAGCAGGGACTTTTACGAACGGCATAGATCAAGATCAGACTGCACAAAACGTGCAGTCTGATCTTGGATCTATACCGTCCGCTTGTTTAGTCAAGCCTGCAAGTTAAAGATCTTTCCGAGTCTTCAGTTGAATGTGCTTGAAGCCGACAAAAGAGGTGGAAATTTATACATCTGGCGATGAAAGAGTCAAAATATTAGCAAATGGGGTTTTCCCAGCGTACATCACAAACCCGCTGGGCATGAAATAACTCTTGTTGACTCTTTACCAGTCGAAAAAATTTTAGACTGGTCCATACTGAAAGCATTTGCAGACGATAAATTGAATATGTCACAAATGATCGAACTTTCTTTTGAAAGTTAGGAAAATATTGTGGGAAAAGGAGAACATGCTGGTTACCAGCATTTTCTCCTTTTCCCACAATGTTTTATGCCCTTTCCGTAACAAATTTAAAATTTTCAGTCACATCTATTTTGCCGTCTGCAAATGCTTTCGATTTGGACTAGTCTAAATTTTGTCGTTTGGTATAAAGGTCAAGTGTGAACTGTACAATTATACTTATATCTAATTGTGAAGATAAAGATCAGCCGGCATCGGCACGCAGGTTTCTTTAAGTTTTCTATCTCCTTTTCCACGAGCCGAAGACTGTAGCTCAATCGGTAACATACAGAGATTGAAATCTGGGGTCGCTGATTCGATTTCCAGCTCGGAAAATGTCTTCCCGAGGTCTGATGATAATCGTTGCGACAGGATTCATTCTTCTGTCACCGAAGAACATTGTTCCGATGTTAGTAATCTGAAAAAGCAGCCAGTTGCTTGAAAAATATGCTGCGTTTATAACTGGTAATTACAAAAAAAAAAAAACCCTCCATGAAAGCATGAAAAGATGCACTGGCGCCGCGATTTAAATTTAGTTTAAACATACTTATTTTACATCGATTGAGAAACAAGTTCTTACAACTTATACTAATCTCTCTCGATTCTGCTTCCTGGAAACTACACCAGTACTCGCGCCGTCTGTGTGGGCCAATGAACAGTCCCAAAGTTGGCATCTGCTCCTGGGTATAGAACTCAGGACCTTTTGATAACGAAGCCGACACTCTACCTTACAACCACGGACACAGCCGCGATTTACATAGTGTTGTTAACGACAATTTATCCATCACCACACAGTCCATACTTTTGCCGACCCTGTGAAAGAAAGCCTTTCGTAAACATTGTGGGAAAATGAGAAAATGCTGGTTACCAACATTTTCTCCTTTTCACACCATGCTTTATACTGTTCTTAAAACAAATTTCAATTTTTCTGACTCAGCTATTTTATTGTCTGCAAATGCTTTCAATTTGGACAAGTTTAAAATTTTGTCGTTTGGTAAAGTGTTAAACGCCGAGCATAGACACAAAGATTTATATCAGTATGCAAGTTAACCCTTATCCTGCTGAATAGAAGAAATGAAACTTTATAGTAGATAGTAGAAGCCCAAAACTTTCTTGTTTCAAAGGTATTTTTGGAGGAAAGATATCTCCTTATCGGACAGTGTAGATCAAAGATCAGACTGCACGTTCTGTGCAGTCTGATCTTGATCTACGCTGTCCGCAAAAGGTCGGTGGGTCGCGATAAGCAGCCTAAGGGTTAATCGTCTAAAACCCAAACAGGAAATATCTTTCAAAAAGATTGATGGCGTAAATTTGCCAGCAAACAGGCAGGGGCCCTAAGAATAAACATGTCTACATTTTTTACCGCCGGAACCCTTAGAAAAAAATATGTCTACATATTTGACCACTCACAAATTTCTATACATAGTAAAATTAGTGTTGCACCCCCTGTGTTTTTTACCGGGTTTGATTTTCTGACGTGAATGAGATAAAATTGGGTCGAAATTAGAATTCGGCTGCTGCATACACCAACAGACTCGTCTTTTGCCCATAAAATGAACCGAACTGAGGTATCCCTTGACCTCATGGTAAGTGGGAATCTTTTGCCTAGATGTTGCTTTCAAATTTAAGAAAAACGAGAAGCGTTTAAGTTTGGTTAAAACACGGAATTTAATGTCGAAACAAAACTTACGACAGGTTGAAAGTGACCTGCAGAGAATGGACACACAAAATCAGGCAATATTGCGTACTTCCGCCCGGAGCATGCAAATCAGCTTGCAGTCTTTGTCTCACACCTCTCACGAGAGGTTGAAACAGCTCGATCAGTAGCTGCTGCCATGAGGTTAAGGGATACCTCAGTTCATTCCATTTCAAAGACAACAGACTTGTTTGTTCTTGTATACAGCAGCCAGATTCTAATTTCCAACCCATTTCATATCATTCACGCCAGAAAATTAAACACGTTAAAAACACAGGGGGTGCAACACTAATTTTACTGTCTATTTATTCATTTTTTATCGATAACAAAAAGTAGGTCAAAAGCCAGTACATTTAGCTACGCCGTAAAAGATACACTGCAGCGATGGCAACATAGGCCTATACACGATAAAAATTTATAGATCTATCATACTGTGTACGTATGAGAGAGAGATAGACAGAGAGAGAGAGCATTACATAACATCAACTTAAATGGTTAATTTACCCTTTACTACACAATCCCTAGTTTTAACGACCCTGAAAGAGAAGGCCTTTCGAAAACATTGTGGAAAAAGGAGAAAATGCTGGTAACCAGCATTTTCTCCTTTTCACACAATGTTTTCAATCTTATTAATGACAAATTTTGTAATTTGAGCCACCTCTAATTTGTTGTCTACAAATGCTTTCAATTTCGACAAGCCTAATATTTCATCGTGTAGTGAAGGGTTAAATTTTATGCAAAAAAATACGATGCACGATTGTAAAAGTCTAATAAAATTCAACCATTCGTGAACAAAATATACAAAACAGAACAAACGTTTTATAAGACGATAACAAAATGTACTTCAAAGTCGTAAATATAGCCTGTATGGAGTAAACGGTGCTTAGTTAGCTGTTTTCTTCAGGGCAAATTTCTTTCGATAATACGAGTGTATATGCATACGAAAGTCACTACTTCTGTGCCTTGCTAGTAAAAAACACGGGAATATCTAGTTGGAAATTCCGAGCCAAACTGAATTTTCAGACGTAAGGGATATTTCGTCTTCTACATGGTACCCGTTTTTCTTGTTTTCTTGTGCATGTATTAATCACGAGTATATTGGATAGGGGAACCGGGTAATTAATTATGCATAAACGAATACTTTTCGGACATTCCGATTTTATCCGAATGATATTTTCGTCATTTATCGGATTCCTTCCCTTGTCAGTCTCTAAATAGCCAAGCCCCACAGCTCAGTCGGTAGCGTACAGGACTTGAGAACAGGATCCCCGGCTTGGCCAATTTCTTTCCGAGGATTGATGATAGTCATTGTGACAGGATTCATTCCTCTCTCACCGCTGACCATTGTTTCGACGATGGTTATGTGGGAAAGCAGCCACTGGCTTGGAAAGAATATTGTGTGGAGTACTGGTACTGTGACAGAAACTCCAGGAAAGCATGAATAGGTGCACTGTTCGTCGCGATATAACTGAAATAATGTTGAAAACTGCGTTAAACACCATACAATCAATCAATCAGTCTCTAAAATTTTAAGTCTGTCTGTCGGTCTGTCTGTCTGTCTGTCTGTCTGTCTGTCTGCATCCTCTCACTGTCTGTGTGTTTGTCTCTCTCTCTCTCTGTGTCTTCCTATCTGTTTGTCGCTTTATCTGTATGTCTGGTTCTCTTTCTCTCACAGACAGACAGACAAGACAGACAGACAGATGGAGGGACGGACAGACGGACGAACGGGCGGGCGGGCAGACGGACGAACGGGCGGGCGGGCAGACAGACTTATAAATTTAGAGAAGTTTTAAACATTCTATTATCATATTACGGACCTTTTACACATACCACAATGACAATGTTAACCCTTTACTGCACAATGACTCCTTTTGACGCCCCTGGGAAAGAAGCCTTTTGAAAACATTGTGGGAAAAGGAGAAAATGCTGGTAACCAGCATTTTCTCCGTTTCCCACAACGTTTTCTACCTGATCAAAGAAAAACTGCACCATCTGAGCCACAATGAAATTGTCGTCTGCAAATGCTTTCAATTTAGGCAAGGCTATAATTTGGTCATCTGGTAAAGGGTTAAATATGTGCCGTGCTCTGGTAAAAGGCGATTTAATGCATCTCCGTGATGTCAAACAAGTATGGCATACAGTCCATTTTGTCTTACAACTGACCGAATCTGGAGGTAGACTGGGCCTTTGACAGGCAGAAAATTAAACAATAGCGAAAAAGTTGTTTCGACCCAGGTCAGCCTGCGCGGGCTGCGCAGGCTGATCTGGATCGATACTTTTCGCAGATACATTCAATCCCCTTTTCACAGAGCATGGCTTACATACGATTTTGATAAGTGATCAAACAATAGAAGGGACTGAAATAAAAAAAAAAATTAAAAGTGGTTCGCGAAATATTGTCATAGCCACTGGCTGCTTTCCGAAAAAAAAAAAAAAAAAAAAAATCGTAAAAACAACGTTCAATAGTGAGGAGGGGGGAAGACATATTTCCTTATGACTAGGCTACTATGTCGGAAAGAGCTTGGGGATCGAAACAGCAGCCTCTGGGTTTCAAGCCCAGTTGCTCGTTACCGACTGAGTTACTGTGCTCGACGTAAGGTACTGTAAAATTGTTGTCTACATACATGTAAGTACCCAGGTCTCGTGAAATTTAGGTCGAAGATGGCGTTAACCAATGAGCCATGCTCTGAGAAAAGGGAGTTTAATCCATCTTAAAAAAAAAAAAAAAAAAAAAAAAAAAAGTATCGACTCAGGTCAGCCTGCGCAGTTCGCGCAGGCTGACCTGAGTCGACACTTTTTGCTTTAGGTGTTTTGTATGCTTTATGTCTAAGGACAATTCTGCTTCAGGATTCAGTAAGTTCTTAGACACAGTGGATTTTTATGAATGCGTGACTATGTGATGACTTGGTCGATATATAATGCATCTCGGAGATGCATTAAACCCCCTTTTGCCAGAGCATGGATCAAATGTATCACAAGTTTGTTAGTGTAAGTAACATTTATCTACCTGAACATGTACCCGAGTAGAGTAAAATCTAGGTCAAAGTAAACGATACAAAATTGTCACAATTTAGAAGACGCAACATTTATCACTATTTTGAAGACGTACCGGGAAGGCAGAAGTACATGTGATGATAGCGTGTAGTCTTAATATGGCCCATTAACGGCCAAAAGTGAACAATACGGATGTTGAAATGCAGTTAGATTTGAATCTTAACTTTTAAAAGTATAGAAGTTATTGTGAAGGAGACAAGCTGCAATTGTTGTTAGTCCAACTGTTATGGCAGAAAAATAAGTTTGAAAACTAGGTTAAAAACTTCCAGGTCGCTGTGTCTCTTGTTTACTTTATACCTGGTTTTAAAATTCATTTTTCTGCCAGCAACCAACACTTGGACCGTCTGTAAAGTAACAGATTGTCAGCTTCAACGTAATTTCCATAAGTTTAAATTTTATGATACAAACTTAAATGCATTTTAACATGTGGATTGTTTACTTATGGTCGCTTATGGGCCTTTAAAGATACATGTATACTCATTTTCAACCAGTCTTAAACCCATTTCATCTCTAATTTATGGAACTATAATCAATCTTGTACCTTCATGCTAAATTTTGCCCCTGGCGGCTGCAAGGTTGCAGATTTATCATTACTACGTATAGAAAATGAATTTCATTTTATTGCAGCCTTAAAAGAAATCACTCTTGTCATTGCCAGTTATAAATGAGGACAAATCCCTTGAATTTCTCTATCCCTTACCCCATACATATTGTAATTTATCTATGTTTACAGAGATGACCAAATTCTGAGCCATTCTACATACTTTCAAGTTTTAATAGCGTTTTTTCTTTTGAAGTAAGGATGTATCTTTAAACAGGAACGAAGAATTAGATTCTCCCATATTGAAAGCATTTGCATGCGACAAGTTAAATGTGCCTCAAATGGGTGAGTTTTGTCTCTTACCTCTTTAAACTACAAAGTTCTAGATTCTTTCAACTCTTTCCCAAACGATACAATTTAGACTGGTCCAAATTGAAAGAGTTTGCAGACGACAATTTTAAATTTGATGAAAATGACAGAAAGTTCTCCAAAAGGGTAAGAAAACACTGTGGGAAAAGGAGAAATTGCTCGTTACGAGCAATTTCTCCTTTTCCCACGGTGTTTTCAAAAGACTTGTACTGCAGACACGTGAAAACCAGGGCTTGTTTGGGAAAGGGTTAAATTCAAAGCATTTGCAGACGGCAAAATAAATGTAGTTCTAATTTTGTTAAAGAAATGGAAGAACAAAGAACTGTAGGTGTTAATGAAATGGAAGAACAAAGAACTGTAGGAGAAGGAGAAAATGCTCGTTACAAAGGTATACACGGAAAAGACATTGAAAAAGCGGTGTTTAGAAGCAATCAACATCTGAACTATGACCAGAAAAAAAGCCATTTCATTTGAAGTGGGTTTTTTTGTTGTTCAGCTGTAGGAAAAAAAATAAGAAGGAAGCGAAACAGAAAAACTGCCACTTAAAAACTTGGCGTTTTTTCAACTAGTTCACACTTTACACACGATTCTGTGTGTTCGGTGCACGATTTATCATAATTTAGAAAGAAGCTGTGAAAATAGTGGGAAAAGGAGATAATGCGGGTAAATACAGTTTCCTCCTCAAACGATGTTTCCTGACCTTTCATAGACAAATTCTATCATTTAAGCCACATGTGAAACTTCCCTTTCATAGACAGATTCTATCATTTAAGCCACATGTGATTTTTCCCTTTCATAGACAGATTCTATCATTTAAGCCACATGTGACTTTTCGCACCCCAACCCCCACTTCCCGGTAGGTTTCCGGTTTGGAAATTTCGCAGATTAAGAAAATCATGTCATTTGTGTTTTCGACACGTGTTTTCCTATCAGTATCTTGGTTTGATTCTTTACCAAACGACAACATTTTAGACTCGTCCAATTCAAGGCATTTGTAGACGACAGTCTAAACATAGGTCAAGTGATGAGATTTGTCTTAGAAACCGTTACAAAACATCGTGGTGAAAATGAGAAAATGCTGGTTACCAGCATTTTTCTCTTTTTCCTACAATGTTTTTCAAAAAAAAGTCTTCCTTCAGAGTTGTTAAAAAAGGGGTTGCTTTGAGAAGGGTTAAAACTATCCTTGCAAATAAATTTAAAAAAAGATTAACTTGCCCAGGGATCGTATATTACATGTAAATATACGATCCCTGACTTGCCGAAACTAAATCTGGTTTTCAATCACTTTAAATACCCCCGAGTCTCACGTTTTTCATTTCGTTTACAGAAATTATTTGATTAACCCTTTCCCAAACAAGCCCTGGTTTTCACGTGTCTGCTGTACAAGTCTTTTGAAAACACTGTGGGAAAAGGAGAAATTGCTCGTAACGAGAACTTTCTGCCATTTTCATTAAATTTGAAATTGTCG
Organism: Tridacna gigas; assembly: GCA_945859785.2. Taxonomy (NCBI): domain Eukaryota; kingdom Metazoa; phylum Mollusca; class Bivalvia; order Cardiida; family Cardiidae; genus Tridacna; species Tridacna gigas. Next base: position 25,685,866 of record OX244044.2, read on the forward strand.
TCTGCAAACTCTTTCAATTTGGACCAGTCCAAAATTTGTCGTTTGGGAAAGGGTTAAGTAGAAATTTATGTACCAAGGTGCGGTTATACACATCGTCCATGCCCTTCTTGTGTACGTTTATTGCATAGTGTCTCTACCACTGAGCAGAGTTAAGTAGTTCAATTGGTAACATACAGGCACGGACCTTTGAAGCTCCATTTGTCTATCATGGAACACCGAAATTTTCATTGTTCGATCATCTGACACCGTTACAAATCAAAGCGTTGAAAACGCTGGTGTGGCATTTGTCAAGGGAGCCATTGTGTGGAATTAATAGTTTGAAAAAAAAAAGTTTCAAAATATTCGCTTGAAAGTCAATCTACTATATAGTCATACAAAATCCGATAGAGAAGGGTGCAATCTTGTGGGACGAACAAGTCAGGGCTAACAATCCTGGGACGAATAAGCCTAGGAATGTGTGTGTCATTACGCCACTATAGAAGGCCATAGCGGATCAAGCTATTTTCGATAAAAAGGAAGTATTTCCACGATCGTCGGCCTAATACAATTTATTTTAATACGCCATTTTCAGTTTCATATCTGAGTGCAATCGAAATACTTATTTTTCTAAGAAAAATTGATTCTAATTGGGTTTACTTCCTTCGGTTTTGCACAAAATACGATACATGATGAACTCATAGTGGCATTGTCTTCGACAAATGCCACAAAAATAGCACACTGACGCATCGTCTCTTTATCGATATAGAGGCGATGGCGTCGCACAACTGCGAGATTGCTTCCGGGTCGTAGTAGTCAAAAGTTGTCCGATGTGAAATTTTGCAGTAGCACTTTTGTTGCACTGTGGAGCTGAGAGGGCTTGGTGGTATATAATTTTTTAGATTTGCTTCAAATTTAGGTAGTGGGGGACCATTTAGATGTGATTTTATCATATATTGATTGGACTATTTTATGTCAGTGGAGGAACAAAAAATTGGGGTCATGGCGGTGAACAGGCGTTTTTGAGAGGAGAATTTCTAGGTTGCCTGTATTGATTGGGATTTAGCGAAAAACGCAATCGGTTGACATGTTGTTTTTTATGCATTTTTTGAAGGACTATGACTGTACTTTTGAGAGCAATAGACGGTAAAGCCAAAGTTTTGCCATTGAGCGATTTGTGAAGCTTCAAAGATGGTCAATTTCACTCTATTTTCAATATGGCAAAAAACCAGTGGTGTGACACCCGATGCTCCAATGTGCTATTTTTAGTAACGGTGTCCGATGATCGAGCAATAAAACTTTCGGTGTTTCGTGACAGACCAATATGGCGCTTCAAGGTCTGTGGTACAGGACTTGAAACCAATGTGTCGCTGGTTTGACAAACCAGATTGGCAAAATTCTTTCCTTGCATTGATAATAATAATTGACAAGATTCATTCCTCTCTCACTACTGAACATTCTCTCGGCGATGTTTAGGCGGGAAAGTAACCAGTGACTTAGAAAGAACCTACCGTGAGGCACTGGTAAAAGAGACTCTATGAAGGCAAATGTACTGGGTCCATATTCACCAACCATTCCTAAGACCATTCGCCCGCCCGGGTAGGTCAGAGGTTAGGGTATCTGACTCGTGACCTGGTGGTTGCGAGCTCGATACCCGGTTAAGGCAAACTTTCTTTCCGGCGATTTGTCGCCTCTCACCTCTGATGCATGTGAGAAAAGTAGTCGGTGGCTTCGGAAAGAAAGTTGTGTTAGTACTGGTGTGAGAAAGCCAGGAAACACATGGGTTCGTCACTGACCGCTATGATATGACCTGCGCTGCTAAAATGGCGTAAAACTCCAATACAAACAAAAAAGAACATTCATAGTCTTATCCTCAAGATTTTTTTTTAAATTTGAAAGTAACACAAGTTTTGATTGGCTTCGGACCAAATGGTTTAGGCAATCAGAAGTTGTATTACTTTTTAAATCTAGAGTAAGACAAAGAATGTTCGTAAGAATGGTTGGTGAATATGGGCCCTGATTGAAATATTGACACATTCTAATACTGAAAGATAGATCTACATCAATACTCACTCTCAGCCAGTTTTTTTTTTAACTTAACCCATTTCATCTTTATTATATCAGACTATAACCGTTCTTGTAACTTCATGTCAAATGTTGCCCCTTACGGTTACAAGGTTGCATAGATTACGACCGATAGAAAATGCATTTCATTTTCTGGAGGTCATCAAAGAAATCACTGTTGTGACGTTTCCGGTTTAAAATCGAAAACTTCCGATATAGGTATTTATCCCTTACACATATACATTTGTATATCGGTAATTTATCTATATTTATACCGCTGACTAAATTCTAAATCATTCTACAGTCTGCCACACTTTAATTGCGTTTTTTTCTCTCTCTGACTGTAATGGCGTATCTTTAATTGTATTTACCGGAAATTTGACTGAAAGATTGAGATTTTTTAAAGGTCTATAAACGGTAAACGATTATTTTGGAAAAACTGCATATTACTTTCCTAGTAGAAAACCTGCTCTAAATACTAGTGATAGGAAGATAACGAAAGCGACTATACAGAAAGGAAATCAGCGAATCAAGTCACAGGAAACCATATGCGAATGATCCATGCTCTGGCAAAAGGAGGCTTAATGCATCTCCGTAATGCATGATACCAAGCAAGTCATCACATAATTATGGATCCATAAAATCCATTTTCTCTAACAACCGACTGTATCATAAGGTAGACTGGTCCTTTGACATACAGAAAATTGACCTACAGCGAAACGTTTCGGCCCAGGTCAGCCTTCGCAGTCGATACTTTTCGCAAATGTATTAAGCTCCCTTTCTACAGAGCATGGCCTAAACACATGGGATCCATGCCCTGTGAAGAGGGGGGGGGGTCTAATGTATCTGCAAACGGCATCGACCAAGGTCAGCCTGCGCAGCCCTTGCAGGCTGACCTGGGCCGAAACTTTGTGGTAATTGTAACTTTTCTTCATGTACAGTTTTTCTTAATGATTCAGTCGGTTGTTAGACAAAATGGACTTTATGGATCCATAATTGTGTGATGACTTGCTTGATATCATGCATCACGGAGATGAATTAATCTCCCTGTTGCCAGAGCATGGTCTATGCAGTTTTACTACACCAAACACTCTTCCTGATCTTTTCAAACCTTTCAATGCCATAGCCGTAAACAGGGGCCTTTGGCGGACGGCATAGATCAAGATCAGACTTCACAGAACGTACAGTCTGATCTTGGATCCATACCCTCCGCTTGTTTAGTCAGGTCTTTGCGATAACAACCTCTCAGAGTTTCAGCGGATTGTGTTTTTAGTCGTCAGTAGAGGTCGAGTGTATATGAGCCATGCTCTGGCAAAAGAGGGCTTAATGCATCTCCGTTAACCATGATACCAAGCAAGTGGTCGGATAATTATGGATCGATAAAATTCGTTTTGTATAACAACCCACTGATTCATGAGGTACAGTGGTTCTTTGATATGCAGAAAGTTGACCAATAGCGAAAAGTTTCAGCCCAGGTCAGCCTGCACGGATTGCGCAGGCTGACCTGAGTCGATACTTTTCGCAGATGGATTTGGACCCTTTTTTACAGAGCATGGCTCATGTGAATGGCGCTGAAATAGTTGAGCAAATACAATCGAATTTCTTTTTTAACCCTTTACCACACGACAAAATTTTAGACTAGTCCAAATTAGAAGCATTTGCAGACGTCAAATGAACTTGGGAATCTAATGATAATCAAAGGACTCAAAGTCCTGGAAAGCGGATTTGTGGAGTAGCTTAAAGCTGTGATATGTTGTAATAAAAAAATAACATCACATGCAACACATGTGCAATCATTTTAAAATGGAGTTAGCCAGGGCAGGGAAAGTCAAAATTGTTCTGCCGAGCGGGCCCCGCAGAAACTGTTATTCTATTACTGTTTAAGGGCTGTTAATTTGATCCGTCAATCTTACGCAGGTTTTTGCTGGTATTAGATTTCGGACTACATGTATACACGTGTATGACAGTATATACGTTAATGACAAAAGCAGGGTTGAGTTGTAAAACTGAAAGAAGAATTGGCGCAAGCGTGAATAACAGAATATTTGGTTATCATAGTACAGTGTAAGCGCGCATGCGTCGTTACGCATGATGTATCTGGTTCCGGTCAGAACGATCACAGTAAGCGAATATACAAATCGGCTAAAAATTGCCCTTGAAAGGGTAGAAAAACATTTTTTGGGAAAAAGAGAAAAAGCCGGTTACCAGCATTTTCTCCTTTCCCCAAAATGTTTTCAAGTGCTTTCTACCTTAGGATTGTTAAAACATGTGTTTGTGTAGTAAAGGGTTTTATAAAACTCTATGAAAAATGGGTGAAGTACCCAAAACGAGGATTTCCCCTATCGCAACATAATACATAACTACCCATTTCCGTTTGTCACTGTCGTTTTACATGTATTCGTATACATGTATAAAACCGTCCATTCCTTTACTCTATATAGTGGTGAAAGTGCTTCTTCATTTAGAACAGAATGGAGTGGAGTGGAGTGGAGTGGGGTGGAAAGTTGAGTGGAGTGGAGTGGAGTGGAGTGGAGCGGAGCGGAGCGGAGTGGGGTGGAGTAGGGTAGGGTAGGGTAGAGTAGAGTAGAGTAGAGTAGAGTAGAGTAGTGTAGGAAAGAACAAAGTGAACAAAATAGAAAAGAGTAGAATCGAACAGAACTGAAAGGAATAGAATAGAATAGAATAGAATAGAATGGAATGGAATGAAATATAATGGAAAAGACTATAAACGAGTAGAATAGAATAGACCAAAATAGAAAATAATAGAACATAACAGAATAGAAAGGAATAGAATAGAACGGGAAAGAATAGCATGAAATTGAATAGAATATGATAAAAGGAATGGAAAAGAATAAAATCAACAACTGTCGGAAAAAAGTCGATTTGCTAATTCATCTACCCATATCTTACCAAACACAGGTGTTTGTCACCAAAAAGATTTAACCCTTTACCACACAAGAACGAGTTTTAATCACGGACCTTAGAAAGAAGCCTTTTGAAAACATTTTAGGAAGAGGAGAAAATGCTGGTTACCAGCTTTTTCTCCCTTTTCCACAATGTTTTCTACCCCTAAAGATCCAAATTTCACCAACTGAGCCATATTTATTTTGTCGTCTGTAGTAGCTTTAAATTGGGACAGTTCTACAGTTTTCTTTTTGTTTGGTAAAGAATTAAAATATTTATATTATTTGCATCAAAAGAAATGCGGGGAGGATAGACAGTGATCAGACTGCACGTACATGTAGGTTGATCTTGGTTTACACTCTCTGCACAATGTATGTTCATCCCGCGAGCCCCGGTAGCTCAGTCGGCAGCCTACAAGACTTGAGAATAGAGCGTCGCTGGATCGGCCAATTTCTATCCGAGGATTGAGGATAGCCCTTGCGACAGGATTCATTCCTCTCCCACAGCTGACTAATGTTTCGACAATGTTTATGTGGGAAGGCAGCCAGTGGCTTGGAAAGAATACTGTATTGTGCGTTCTGCTGGTAGAAGAAACTCCAGGAAAGCATGTATAGGTGCACTGGCCTCCGCGATATAAATGAAATAATAATAAAAACGGCGTTAAGCACCGTACAGTCAAGAGCATGTTCACCCATGATTTCACACTGCAAAATAACGACCAAGGAGGGAGAGAAGGAACCAAACTTTTCAAAAGTTTCTGTTAACTCTTTGTATCTCAGCAAAAACGACCTTTTTTTCCCCTGATTAATTTCCGTTATCTCATGTGACGAATCGTGACTGGACCGAATGATACAGGAATCATATTTACTTCCGTCGGCGCCAAGGAAGATTGTAGGCGCTATTGCAGACAGCCAAGTGCAGAATTTGCACAGAATTTGCAGATGACTTGCTCATGGAGTTGCATTTAACCCCCTTTTGACAGAGCATGGGTCATATGACTGTGGGTGAAATCTACTAATATAATATAGAAGAATATCTGGAAAATTCTAATTTTAAAGATTTTAAAATTTGTCAACTCTTCTAAACCACATCGGGTTTTGACTAGCCCGGGTCCACACGATAATAATTGTAACCATCCTCCGGCAAAAGGGGGTTTAATGCATCTCGTGAAGCATCATAACAAGCAAGTCATATAATAATTATGCCTTTATGGATGGCTACATAAAATCCAGTTTGTCTCAACCAACAAGCATGAGATAAAATAGTCCTTGGACCTACAGGAATTGACCAATAGCGAAAAGTTTCGGCCTAGTTCAGCCTGCGCGGACTGCGCAGGCTGACCTGGGTCGATACTTTGCGCAGATACATTAAGCCCCCTTTTCACAGCACATGCTTCATATACATGTAAAAAAAAATCAGATCGGATAAATTTTTTTACCTTACTCATTCTCAACCGGTATTTAACCCTTTCCCAAACGTCAAATTTTGGACTGGTCCAAATTGAAAGAGTTTGCAGACGACAATTTTAAATTTGATGAAAACGGCAGAAAGGTCTATAAAAGGGTAGAAAACACTGTGGGAAAAGGAGAAATTGCTCGTTACGAGCAATTTCTCCTTTTCCCCCAGTGTTTTCAAAAGACTTGTACTGCAGACACGTGAAAACCAGGGCTTGTTTGGGAAAGGGTTAATTGACATACATCATCGACACACGCTCATTCTGGATAAAATCTGACCACAAAAACTGAAGACAGTGTCATGTGACCTAAACCAAGTTATGAAGGTAAACAGACTGACGGACCCAAATCTTGAAATCTTCCCCTCCATCAGTCGATCTAGAGGGCTTAACCCTTTCCCAAACAAGCCCCGGTTTTCACGTGTCTGCAGTACAAGTCTTTTGAACGAACTCAAATCTTGAAACCTTCCCGTCCATCAGTCGATCTCGAGGGCTTAACCCTTTCCCAAACAAGCCCTGGTTTTCACGTGTCTGCAGTACAAGTCTTTTGAACGGACCCAAATCTTGAAACCTTCCCGTACATCAGTCGATCTCGAGGGCTTAACCCTTTCCCAAACAAGCCCTGGTTTTCACGTGTCTGCAGTACAAGTCTCAGATTGAAAACACTGTGGGAAAAGGAGAAACTGCTCGTAACGAGCAATTTCTCCTTTTCTCACAGTGTTTTCTACCCTTTTTGAGACCTTTCTGCCATTTTCATAAAATTTAAAAACTGTCGTCTGCAAACTCTTTCAGTTTGGACCAGTCCAAAATTTGTCGTTTGGTAAAGGGTTAAGTACCCTTAGGCTGCTGAGCGCCACTCTATGGCCTTTTGCGGACATTGCGGATCAAGATCAGACTGCACAGAACGTGCAGTCTGATCTTGGATCTACTCTGTCCAATAAGGAAATACCCCCCGCCCCCGCCCCCAAAAAACCTTTGAAATAGCAAAATTTGGGTTTTACTATCGGCTTGAAATTTTCATTTCCCCCCCTTTTTTTAGCAGGATACGGGTTAAATGGCTTGGCGATAAATAGTGATATGAAATGAATATACCTCTTTACCACACGACAGCCTTCGTAACGTTGGTTAACTCTTTACCACACGAGAAAAAATATAGACCGGTCCAAATTGAGAGCAATTGCAGACGACATTTTAAATGTGATTCAAATGAGGAATTTTGCCTTTGATATGGGAGAAAACATTGTGGGAAAAGGAGAAAATGCTGGTTACCAGCATTTTCTCCTTTTCCCACAATGTTTTCAGTAGGACTCTTCCTCAGGGTCGTTAAAAGTCGGGATTGTGTGGTAAAGAGTTAACTCTTCACCACACGACACAATTGTAGACTTGCCCAAATTCAAAACATTTCAGGAAGACAATTTAAATGTTTATAAAATGATGATATTTGTCCTTGATGGGGTAGGAAACACTGTTGGAAAAGGACAAAATGCTGGTTATTTGCATGTCTAGAATTGGTTTATTTACCTGTTAATGACCCGATGATTGTTTAAAATTTTGCTATATTCTTTGTGAGGGAAGGGCCGTTTTCTAATGCTGTCATTACTTGTGGCCCAACCTTTTTTCACGCTATTTTAACCCTAAAGCCAATGACCTTTTGCGGACAGCGTAGATGAAGATCAGACTGCACAGACCGTGCACTCTGATCTTCAATCTGCACTGTCCGATAGGAGATATAGAAGAAGAAGAAGAAGAAGAAGAAGCTTGTAATAATATTATTCAGTTCTTTAAAACCGGCTTGAAAGTTTTACATGTATTTAACATACATGTATTTAGCAGGATAAGGTTTAATTCCTTACCAAACGACAAAATTTTAGACTCATCCAAATTCAAAGCATTTGCAGACGACAAAATAAATGTGACTCAAAAACTGAAATTTGTTTTCGAAAGGGTAGAAAACATTGTGGGTAAATGAGAAAATACTGGTTACCAGCATTTTCTCCCTTTCCCACAATGTTTTCAAAAGGCTTTTTCTGTAGGGCCGTTAAAACCCGGGATTGTGTGGTAAAGAAACCGAAATAACTTGTATACCAAGCTACCACCAATTTCCTCCTTTTCCCGCAAAGTTATCAAATGCTTTATTCCCCAGAGACATTAACCCTCAACCTGCTAAATAAGTTAAAATGAAACTTTTAATGAGGGACCGTATTCACCAACCAGTCTTAAGAATGTTCTTTGTCTTTTTCTCCAGAATTTTCTATATTTGAAAGTAACACAACTCCTGATTGGCTAAACCATTTGGTTTAGCCAATCAGGAGTTGTGTTACTTTCAAATGTGGAAAATCTTGGAGAATAAGACTAAGAATATTCTTAAGAACGGTTGGTGAATACGGGCCCCGATAGTAAAAATCCGTATGTTGCTAGATCTATTTCAAATTTATTTCTGGAGAAAAATAACTCCTTATGGGACAGTGTGGATACAAGATCAGACTGCACGTTCTGTGCAATCTGATCTTGATCTACACTGTCCCCAAAAGGTCATTGAGTCGTGCTAAGGGTTAAGGACTATGGGGAAAGCACAGCTTGCGTATCTGTCTAGACTTGTTTATGGCATACGGCAAGATTTGACGAGTGATGAATGACGTGCAGACTTTGAATAACCGCTGAAAATCCGTTCGGAAATTTTCTCCGATCTAAAAATAGAACTTAATACCAAGATGTGTATATAAAGCGGAGTTAAGGTCGATATGCGGTAGAGCGCGTCTACATAACGAGTATTTGGTATACTGTACGATTAGATAGATACTTCGGGTTACATACATATATGGTATGTGGTGATACTAGATTACTTTACTTAATCATATATATATTTACATAGGCTTTACGGTTGTGCATAAAAGCCATGCTATGTGAAAAGGGGGTTTAATGCATCTGTTAAAAAATATCGACCCAGGTCAGCCTGCGCATTCCGCGCAGGCTAACCTCGGTCGAAACTTTTCACTATCGGTCAATTTTCTGCGTGTCCAAGAACTAGTCTACCCCATGATTAAGTAGGTTGTCGGACAAAATAGATTCTATTGATGCATAATTATGTGATGGCTTGCTTGGTTCATTAAACTCCCTTTTTTAGTTGTCCAAATTGAAAGTATAAATTTACAGACGACCAATTAAATGGGACACAAATGATAGATTTCTTTTTTTTTTCATTGAAAGGGTAGAAAGAATTGTAGAAAAATGGAGAAAAAGCTGGTTACCAGCATTAATCTCTTCTTCCGTCGATGTTTTCAAGTCATTTTCCTCAGGGTCGTTAAAAGTCGGGATTGCGTGGAAAAAGAGTACAGCGTCTTTTACCACTTTAGTTGCCAATGAGGCCAATGTAGCTAGGATAAGACTGTACCGAATAATGAGGTTGATCTTAGATCTACACTGTCCGCTTTGCTGAGACATCCAGTGAAAAAGAGCGACCGTGAAATTCCAATTTTATGGATCTTATGTCTAGACTGAAATAATTTGTTGGGTTTATCCGGCGCACTAATGGTTAACACGTTATATGCAGTTGTTAGATTTTGAAAACATCGTAAGACATGGAGAAATGTGCTTGTAGAGTAAAGTTTCGCCATTTCTTATTGTGTTTTCCGTCGTATATATTTGTCTGATGTTTCATCTGATAACGAGTTAGTATTTCTTCCTCTTTTTTTCACCAGAGCTCCAGATTAAGGGAGTGATTGTGATTTCAAACTTGAAAATATTAATCAGTCTCCACTAAACCCTATGTTATGGGTACTCGATGAGACGATTCTAATGAGTACCAAACAACATAGGGTTTGGAAGGGAAATGATGGATTTAGAATATTATCAGTCCCTCTTATCTGGAGGTCTGTTTCACTATTGTAAGTTTTTACATACGAAAAACTGAAAAATGCTACATCATGTTAGTAATCCGTACGGTTATTCACGAACCATTCTTTGTATCATTCTCAGTCTTATTCTAGATTTAGAAAGTAACACAACTTCTGATTTGCTGAACCATTTGGATTAGCCAATCAGAAGTAGTGTTATTTCAAGTTTAGAAAATTCTTAAGAATATGACATAGAGGATATGTATTATTTTCCTGTGAAATTTATTTCCAAAGCGTCATCATATGACAAAGGATCCATTAAATCTGTTTTGTCCATCTACCGACTGATTTATGGGGTAGAATGTTCCTTAGATATACAGAAAATTTACAAAAATAAAAAAAAAAAGTTTAGGTCCATGTCAGCCTGCGCAAGCCATTAACTCTTTACAGCACAATCCCGAGTTTTATCGACCCGGAACAAGAAGGCTTTTGAAAACATCGTGGGAAAAGGAGAAAATGCTGATATCCAGCATTTTCTCCTTTTCCCACAATGTTTTCTACCCTATCATTGACAGAAATTAGTATTTGAAACATATTTAATTTGTCGTCTGCAAAAGCTTTCAATTTGGTCAAGTCCAAAATTTTGTCGTTTGGTAAAGATTTAAGCCTGCTTTTCACAAAGCATGACTCGGGTATTTTTCAAGATACATTAGACTGCTCTAGGAACTCAAAATTTGCTTTCTTTTCTCATTACCAAACAAAATACATCGTTTTAACGACCTTGAAGTAGACGGCTTTTGAAAACATCGAGGGAAAAAGGAGAAAATGCTGGTAACCAGCATTTTCTCCTTTTCCTAAAACGTTTTTTTTTTAACCCTATCAGAGAAAAATCCCTGATCTGAGCCATTACTGAGATATAGCCTGCAAATGCTTTCTCTGGTAAAATTTTCTCGTCTGGTAGAGAGTTGACCCTTAAACTGCTAAATAAATGAAACGAAAATTTCAATGCAATAGTTAAAAAAATTAAACATGCGAGTTCAAAGATGATTTCACCGGAAAGAAAATACCGTATCGGACAGTGTAGATCAAAGGTCAGACTACACGTTCTGTGCAGTCTGGGTCCATATTCAACAACCATTCTTAAGAGCGTTCACAGTGTTATGCTTCAGAATTTTCTAAATTTGAAAGTAACATAACTTCTGATTGGCTAAACCCTTTGGTTTAGCCAATCAGAAGTTGTGTTACTTTCAAAGTTTGAAAATCTTGGAGAATAAGACAAAGACTGTTCTTAAGAATGGTTGGTGAATACAGACCCTGATCTTGATCTACACTGTCCGCATAAGGTCAGTGAGTCGCGCTTAGCAGTTTAAAGGTTAATACAGGCTGGTTGTTTCACAGAGGTGGCCGCCTAGACAGGTTTTCTTTCTGTATATTCCAGTTCGTAAATTTGAGCTCAAAGATTAACTTAGGATTCCTCGTAAGGCAGACAAAAATATTTCGGAATTCCTAGCTTAATTGAGAAACTATGACGTCATTGGCTAGCAGACGACAAAAATGGGCAATAGCGATCATTTTTGCAATGGCGGTTTTATTTGTCCGGGTAATTATGAACTATCCTCTCACCATTTACCATTTACAATGACGAGTTTTAACTGGGAAATTAGACTTTTGAAAACATTGTGGGAAAAGGAGAAAATGCTGGTAAACAGCATTTTCTCCTTTTCCCACAATGTTTTCTTACCTCTCAGAAACTGGCAAATCCAATCATTTGAGTCACATTTAGTTTTTCGTCTGCAAAAGCTTTGAATTTGGACCAGTCTAAAATTTTGTCGTCTGGTAAAGAGTTAACCATTTACCACACAAGCCCTTGTTTTAACCACACAAAGTGAGACAGCTTCTAAAAATATTGTGGTAACCAGCATTTCTTCTTTTCCCGCAATATTATCCACCCTTTTTCAAAGAAAATGTCTAAATATGAGCCACATATACTTTATCGCCTCTAAATGCTCCCAATATGGGCGAGTCTACAGTCGTGGCGCCAGGTAAAAATCTAAAATCAATCTTTGAATCTACAGAACTACAAAGCCTGTTTGGTTATTGTTATTCAGTAAGTTAAAGATTCAAACTAGTATGTACTGAACACCGAATATGGTTGATAGTGTCTAATCATTGACAAGGAGTTCTTCTTTACTGGAGCATTTAAGCATATTTTAACTCTTTACCACACAATCCCGAGTTTGAACGACCCTGGGAAAGAAGCCCTTTGAAAACATTGTGGGAAAAGGAAACCGACATTTTCTCCTTTTCCCACAATGTTTTCTACCCTTCCGAAAACAAGTTGTAATTTTTCATTCGCATTTATTTTGTCGTCTGCAAACTCTTTCAATTTGGACCAGTCTAAAATTTTGTCGTGTGGTAAAGAGTTAACTCCCCCCCCCCTAAAGAAAAAGAGGGTGGGAAGGGAATACGTGACTGCTTATGTATTTATCCCTTGTTACACAATAACGGGCATCCCGTTACTAACGGGATAGGAAGTTTTAAGGAAAAAAAAAATCAAGAACTACGTAATTCCTCGCGATTTTTTAAAACTTTGTTTCTATTGATAGCTTAGTTTTAAAGCCATTTATGCACGAAAATAAAAATTACCTGTCTTTAATAAGGGTTTCTAAATCGAAACGAAATCTTGTTAAATGCTCCTTTTAAATTTCGAAGGGAATTAAAGGTTAGTGATGGATCTTGGAAATGAATTTAATAGTGCTTTGACTTTTGGCTTTATAAAATGCGTGTATGTCATCATATAATGCTGTGAAAACGTATGTAATATGGGAAAATCTGAGAAAATTACACTGAAAACAAGGGTAGTTATATTATTAAGATCCCGTCTCCTTTTCTTTTTTCAGGAACTTCTATTTTCACCTCGACATGGTACAACTTTCTTGGAGCGTGTTAATATACCTTTGCTGAAGGTCAGGTATCCTGCCTACAAGAGAGCATTGTACACATTCATAGACAACTGGCTCGAGGGACAAGTTGGAACAGGTGCCCCGACAGAAAAATGGGATAGGAATTTGGTCCGCAAAATAAACGAGCGTGAAAATAAACCGGGAGATTCCGGGGAAAACCCGGGAGAAAACATCTCGGACCTTTGTGATGTTCTGAAGGAATGGAAAGTGCATAACCATCTTATGGCTGTGAACTCGCATCGTAAATGGCTTCGATTAACGCTGGAGTTTCTGGAGAAAGTTGGAGTTGATGTTGGCGAGCCCGTAAAAGAACTTGTTCGAATTCACGACTTGAGTAAATACACTCACTGGGAAACACTCGGTTATGCCGTCATGTTTGGAGACTGCCAGGAAGGTTTAAGACATCTTGAAGATGTAGATGAGAAAACCGAGTGGCAAAAAAGCCTGGAACACCATTTCGCCGTCAATCCGCATCATCCGGAATATTTCTTTCCAAAACTGGAGAACGGCCAGCGAGTTAAGACTAAAGGCATGCTAGACTCGGATGCAGAAAACGGTGAGGATTACCTGATAGAAAGCCTTATTGACATGCTCGCCGCAAGGGGAGAGAGAGCACTGAAAACTGATGAGGTCTTTTCCGTGAGCAAGTGGATGGACATTGATTCTAAATTTATGATACGCTATAATGAAGATGACCGAGCTTATGTCAGTAGACTCTTGAAAGAATGGAAAACTGCAGCACAAAACTTGGACATAACAAACATGGAAGTCTTTCAGAAACATTTCGACCAGAGGTTTGTGGTGAATTAAGGTTTTATAAATGCATGTTTTCGATTATTTTGTGGCCAGCCGCTGCAAGTCAAGAGCAGAACACACAAAGTTTACCACGACACAGTGAGGCTGTACAGTCATGAACAAATTTAAGTTTTACAAATTCTCTATCTGCGAGCTCAATTCGCTGTAGACTATTTGTTTTGTTGTATTTGTTTGGGGTTTAACGCCGTATAAACACCTTAGGTCATATCACGGCGGTCAGTGCATATACGCGTGTGTTTCCTGGTTTTCTCACACCTATACCGACACGACTTTCTTTCCAAACCACTGACTACTTTCCTTACATACATCAGAGGTGAAAGGCAAAAAAATCGCTGGGGAGAAAGTTTGCCTCAACCAGGTATCGAACCCGAAACCACCAGGTCACAAGTCAAAAACGCTAACCACTGAGCTACCTGGCCGGGCTCTGCAAGCTATGAAGATGTTTAATAATCAGTTTTAACCCTAAGGAAGAGGGCCTTTGAAAATAACGTGGTAAAAGAGAAGCTGCAGGTAACCAGTATTATCTCCTTTTCCAACAGTGCCTCCAGCCCTTTAACTCTTTCGCTGCCAACTAAATGAAGCCGACTTTTGTCGAGATGTATTTCTTTTTTCGTTTCAACTGAACCTGGTTTTAGTTGAAGATTAGCTTTGAATGGTGGATGGTGTAGATCCAGGATCGGACTGCACGTTTTGTGCAATCTGATTTTGAGCCACGGCGTCCCCAAAGGCTATCCAAGCGACATTGGAAATAATTAAAAGACACTCAAAAATGTCGAGTTAAATTTGATGTTGTAGACTACTAATGCTTTAAATTTGCACAAGGCTAAACTCATGCTGTCCGGTTGTGAGTGAACGTAGTGTTTAATCATCACATTTTTGGATGGTATCAATCAAGTTCATGCCTTCAACTTAAAGTTTGTGCCAGAAATGTCTGTCGTAATGGTCATGTAGTCATTTCATAATTTAGCTTTGAGCTAACCTGAGCACAAAGTATTCAAGGACAGCTTTTGTGATTGTGGAGTAAAGTCAAATTTGGCCTCTTCACCGGTGTCATAGGCTTTCAATATGCCGATATTGAGAAAACTTCAACCAAATTTCTCAACGGTAAAGAGGCCCAGGGTGAGCGATCCAAGACCATCATGACCCTCTTGTAGCTTATTTGTAGTATTTTGTAATACTGATCAAGTTCAAAGGTCATCATTGCACCTAGATGTACACTTTATTATTTTGTTGTTGACAAAAATACATAGTGTCGTCCAAGATTCCCTGACAATGGCCATCACAGTGCCTTCAGCACTTTGATGGTTTTATAAACTTCATTGTTATCGATAAGATATTTCAACATTTTTTGTTAACTGTTGCTAGAAAAAAAAATATAACTAACTTATGTGTGTTTGTTTGTTTCTATTTGTTTATGATAAGACTTAACTCTTTACCAAACAACAAAATTTTAGACTGGTCCAAATCGAAAGCATTTGCAGACAAGAAATTAAATGTAGCTCAAATGATGATTTTAGTATTTAAAAGGGTAGAAAACATTGTGCTGGTTACCAGCATTTTCTCCTTTTCCCATAATGTTTTCAAAAGTCCTCCCTCTCATGGTTTTTAAAAGTAAGGATTGTGTGGTAAAGTGCAACAGAACAAGTGAAGAAAAGGACAATATAAACTGGATTAATTGTTGCAAGAAAACACTGTTGGGAGAAGGAACAGTTGCATGTAAAACCTATAGCTCCTTTTTCAACAATGTTTTAAACTTTGTCTTCAAAAGAGGCTCAGAAAGTCACATGCATGTTGTAATGGATTAAAAGAAAATATACATAGTAAAATTAGTGTTGCACCCCCTGTGTTTTTAACGTGTTTAATTTTCTGGCATGAATGATATGAAATGGGTTGGAAATTAGAATCTGGCTGCTGTATACAAGAACAAACAAGTCTGTTGTCTCTGAAATGGAATGAACTGAAGTATCCCTTAACCTCATGGCAGCAGCTACTGATCGAGCTGTTTCAACCTCTCGTGAGAGGTGTGAGACAAAGACTGCAAGCTGTTTTGCATGCCCTGGGCGGAAGTACGCAATATTGCCTGATTTTGTGTGTCCATTCTTTGCAGGTCACTTTCAACCTGTCGTAAGTTTTGTTTCGACATTAAATTCCCTGTTTTAACCAAACTTAAACGCTTCTCGTTTTTCTTAAATTTGAAAGCAACATCTAGGCAAAAGATTCCCACTTAACATGAGGTCAAGGGATACCTCAGTTCAGTTCATTTTATGGGCAAAAGACTAGTCTGTTGGTGTATGCAGCAGCCGAATTCTAATTTCGACGCAGTTTTATCTCATTCACGTCAGAAAATCAAACCCGATAAAAAACACAGGGGGTGCAACACTAATTTTACTATGTATAGTTACAAAAGCATGATCTGTCAGAAATAATTCAATACATTTCTTTCCACTATGATTTATTAACATTCACAATATAATAACATTTGTCAACAAACATTTCAGCCATGCTCTGTGAAAAGAGCATTTAATGCATCTGCAGCAAGGAGTGACCCATATCAGTCTGCACAGGCTGACTTAGGTCGAAACATTTTGCTATTTGTAAATTTTCTGCCTGTCCAGGGACCATTCTATCTCATGATTTTGGCAATTGTTAGACAAAATGGGTTTTATCGATCCATAACTATATGGGGAGTTGCTTAGTACTATAAATTAAACACCCTTTTCAGAGAGTGCCACTCATTTATAATTAAGCTCAGTTATCATATTGTATTTACCCTCATCACGAACATAATTTTAATGACAACTGTATCAAGTCAATCTAACCCATTAAGCATCACATAAATGAAATAAAAATTTTCAGTCAAGAAAAAAAAAAATTCAAATACCTGCTGTTTCATGGTTGCATTTAGTCTGATTATCTCTAGCATAGCAGAGAGCATAGATCAAACATCAGACTGCACAAAATGACTGCATGTCTTGTGCAGTCTGATCTTGATCTACACTGGCAGCATTGAAAACTAGTTGTGACAGGCACTTTAAAAGCTAACAACCACATTACCGAATGTATATACCTGCTGTTTCCCTGATTGCTTTTAGTCTGATCATCTCAAGCATAGCAGATCACGTAGATCAAATATTAGGCTGCACGAAATGGCTGCGCGCTTTTCACAGTCTGATCTTGATCTATACTGGCAGCATTGAAAACTGTTAAGGATGGGATCTATTACTAATTGAACCCTTTACCAAACAATCTCTGGTTTTACCGACCCAGAGAAGAAGCCATTTGAAAACATTATGGGAAAGGGAATAAATGCTGGTAACTAGCATTTTCTCCTTTTCCCACATTTTTTTCTTAACATTCCCAAAACAAATTTCAAACTTTGAGTCATATTTTTTTTTGTCGTCTGCAAATGCTTTCAATTTAAACTAGTCTAAAATTTTGTTGGTTGGTAAAGGGTAAAGTTATCATATACCAGGTTGTTCTTTTGATTGAGTACCCAAAAGGATACGTCCAACTGTACTTGTGACAGGCACTTTATAGATTAACATCCCTATTATTCAATCAATTTAACTCTTTACCAAACAAAAACATTTTTGACTTGTCCAAATTGAAAGCATTTGCAGACGACATATTAAATGTGACTCAAATGATGGAATTTGCCTATATAAGGGTAGAAAAGACTGTGGGAAGAGGAAAAAATGCTGGTTACCAGCATTTTCTCCTTTACACCACAATGTTTTCAAAAGCCGTCTTCGTCAGGGTCGTTTTTTGAAATCATTGTTGCAAAAGTCTAAAGTTCTTGCCATGAGCAAGAGCAATTTCTCCTCAACCCACAACATTTCCACGTTTTCTTAAGCATGCGCTTTATCAAACAACAAAATTTTAGACTTGTCCAAATTGAAAGCATTTGCAGGCGATAAAATAAATATAACCAAGAAATTGAAATTTGATTTTGGAAGGGCAGAAAACATTGTGTGAAAAGGAGAAAATGCTAGTTATCAGTATTTTCTCCTTTTCCCACAGTGTTTTCTACAGGCTTTTTCCTTATGGTCATTCAAACTTGGGATTTGTGTGGTAAAGAATTAAGGAAATACCATGAACATTTTTCTCCACATCACTTTTAAATTTATTAATAAAATGCCAACGATTCCCTCACAAAATCAATTTTGAAAAGTTGTGTGATTCTAAAAATCATTCTTTAACCCTTTACCACACGATCCCAAGTTTTAACGACCCTGAGGAGAAGCCTATTGAAAACATTGTGGGAAAAGGAGAAAATGCTGGTAATCAGCATTTTCTCCTTTTCCCACAATGTCTTCTATCCTATCAAAGACAAGTTCCATCATTTACTCACATTTAATTTGTCGTCTGCAAATGCTTTCAATTTAGACAAGTCTAAAATTTTGTCGTTTGGTAAAGAATTAAAGGGATTCCAAAAGTGTACAAAGAAATACATATAGTATACAATATAAATTATATGTTATATGTATATGTACATATTTAATTAACATAGTTATATTCTTCAACAGGCACAAATTTTACAATTTCCAATAATTTAATTCCAACAGCCTTGTTTTTGTTCATATGATGTTTTAACCCTTTACCACACAATCCCGAGTTTTAACGACCCTGAGGATGAAGCCTTTTGAAAACATTGCGGGAAAATGAGAAAATGCTGGTGACCACAATGTTTTCTACCTATCAAAGAAATATCATATTATTTAAGCCCCATTGACATTGTCAGATCAGCATGGGCATTCTGTGACTAATCTGAGATGACACTTCACGTTTCTGTGCGATTTTCTGTTTCACCAAAGACTACTGTATGAAAAAAAACCTTATGAAGTCATAAAGTGCCATCTCGGATTGGCCTGTGCGGACTGCGCAGGCTAATCCCTGACGACACTTTATGTAAATGTCTGAAAGTCGCATGTTGCCAGCCATATGATCCATGCTCTGGCAAAAGGGGGTTTAGTGCATCTCTGTGACGCACTATCCCAAGCAGGTCATCATATAATCATAGATACGTAAAATCCATTTTGTCCAACAACTGCCTGAATCTTGACCAAGTATGGTCCTTTGACAAGCAGAAAATGTACAAAAAGCAAAAAGTATCGACACAGGTCAGCCTGTGCGGACTGCGCAGGCTGACCTGAGTCGATGCTTTTTGCAGATGCATTATAAGCCCCCTTTTCACAGAGCATGGCTTATATATTTTGTGACTTGGGAGAAAAAAAAAATAGAGAAAGATAAATCTGAGTAACAATAAATTAAAAACGAAAAAAAAAAAAACCTCCGTACTTTCCGCAAAACCACAGTTACCAAGCTTTTTTAAAGAAAGACCACAAAGACTTCCTTAAGATAAACAGAGAACTAGTTCAACTCTTAACCACATTATCACGGGTTTTGAAGACCTAGATTAAATAAGCTAGCTACCAGTATTTTCTCCTTTTCCCACAACATTTTCAAAAGCCTTTATTCTCAGGGTCTATGAAATACAGAATCATTTGTCAAAGGGTTAATTGAATTGTTCAACCCTTTACCACACAGTCCAAACTTTTAACGACCCTGAGGAAGAAGCGTTTTGAAAACATTGTGGGAAAAGGAGAAAATGCTGGTAACTAGCATTTTCTCCTTTTCCCACAATGTTTTCTATCCTATCAAAGATAAAAATCATCATTTTAGCAACATTTCATTTGCAAATGCCTTGAATTTGGTCTAGTCCAAAAATTTGACGTTTGCTAAGAGTTAAGAAAGAGTTTATCATTCTATAAACAGAAATTCACTTTTTTACAGTCCAAAATGGGTCTAGCGATGATAAGGGATCATTTGGGTCCACAGTCTCGTCTTTCTTCCTTTCACCAGTAAAATCTGCTTTTGTAATTTTCTTTTTTTTGTTAGACTCTCCTGTTCCAATCGTAAATGTATTAGGATCCTGTAATTGTGACAAACTGGATAAAACACTTTCGTCTAATTTTTTCGTAACTTTAGGACTTGCCGACGATTCACGACTAGTTTTAGCTGGTGAAGATTTACCTTTATCATTGACAAATGAAATTTTGTCTGTCTTTTCTTTGCTGTCTGTTTTTATCACAGGAATAGAAGTATCAATAATTTCAAGTTTTGTCTCAAAGTCATCAAATAATTCATCCATTGGGTCAGAATTCTCTTCTTTCTTCACTCCGACACCTGAAAGGTCTGATTCTGGCAAGCTTGTTTCCATACTTTTACCAGGACTTGACTGAACTAAATCTGGTAGAATGGTTCCACTTGCAGACTTTTTCTCACTCACAGGCTGGTTTCCTATTTTTTCCTCTTTTTCACCACTTTTTAACATTTCTAGACGTTGATCCAGTCTTTTTGTATCAGTCTTGGTTCCCAGCTTTGCAATGTTTGTTTGAAGATTTGAAAAGCTCATGGAACCAAACAAAATGTCCTCACCTGGTTCCCAGGATTGTGATTTTACTCCCGGTTTTGGTAGCTGGTCTCCAAATGATGCTTTGTGTATAAGTATGCCCTCTGAAATATAATCATACCATAGTACTTATTCAAATACAACAATCAGCGTGACAAAGAGATTTAGACTACATCAATAAAGGTACACTTCAACAGTGCACAGAGCTTAGCACAACGATCAATATCACACAGCAAAGTAAATAAACCTGATTACAAAAAGAATGGATATAGACATTTACATATGTAACAGACACAATATCTTTTTAAGATCAGTTTTTTGTATTTGCATCTGTTTGGTAAAATCATTCCAAAACTGGTAATCTATATCCTTCAACAAATTGGATATTTAACCCCTTCCCAAACATAATAATTCTAGACTGGTCGAAACTCAAAGCATTTGCTTACGGCAAATTTTATGTGACTCAAATTTTCAAATTTGTTTTGGGAAAGGTAGAAAACATTGTGGGAAAAGAAGAAAAATGCTGGTTACCAGCAATGTTTTCAAAAGGCTTCTTCCTCAGGGTTGTTAAAATTCAGGATTGTGTGGTAAAGAGTTAAAAAGTCCTGAATTTTTATGACCCTCAAAAAGACGGCTTTGGAAAAGATTGTGTGAAAAGGAGAAAATACAGACATTTGATTTGGAAAGGTCTAAAATTTTTGTCTCTGGTAATGATTTAACTTTATGCCAAAGGACAAAATTCTAGACTCGTCCAAATTAAAAACATTTGTAGACAACATATCTAAGGTGGCTCAAATGACGGAATTTATCTTTGAAAAGGTAGAAAACATTGTGGGAAAAGCAGAAAATGCTGGTTACCAGCATTTTCTGCTATTCCTACAATATTTTCAAAAGCCTTATACCTCAGGGTTGATAAAACTCGGGGTTTTGTGGTAAAGATTTTAAGATGTACTTACGTTTACTGGGTTTTGTGGTAAAGATTTTAAGATGTACTTACGTTTAGCCAACACATCCTGGGCGTAATACAGCAATGCGTCATAGCAATATTTCAGTTGGTCCTTCTTATGTATCAGATTTCTCCTCTTCCAGAGCATTTTACCCACAACCTCTGGTATGTTTATGATACCTTGACCGTGGTTTACTTCCATCATAGCCATGTATATAAGGAGAAATATGCCTGTACGCCCAACACCATTGCTGTTGAGATAAATACAATCAAATATGAATGAGCATTGCTCTGGCAAAAGGGGGTTTAATGTATTTCTGTGATACATTTTACGAAGCGAGTCATCATATAACAATGGATCCATAAAATCCATTTTGTCAAACAACCCACTGAATTAAGAGATAGACTGGTCCTTTGACATGCAGAAAATTGATCAATACCAAAAAATATTGACCCAAGTCAGCCTGCATGGACTGTGCAGGCTGACCTGGTTCAATACTTTTTGCAGATACCTTAAACCCCCTTTTCACACAGCATGGTTCAAATACACACCTGAATTAAGCAAGAACCTTATGAACACCAAGCGTGTGCTTGCTAGAGACAAGTGCTTGTTTAGTACAGGTACATTTCATCACTTGTCTTCTCTAAGCACTTAATAGTTGCTTGCGAAACTCTTTACCAGATGTCCAAATTGGAAATAATTGCAGACAACAAATTAAACATGGCTCATTTGATTGGATTTTTCTTTAAAAGGTAGGAGAATTTTGTAGGTTGAGGGGGAAATCCTGGTTATTAGCATTTTCTCCTTTTCCTACAGTGCTTTCAAAAGCTTTCTTTCTGAGAGACATTAGAAATCGGGATTGTGTTGTAATCAGTAAATAAAGGTTCCTCGCTGAATGGGGGGGGGGGGTCACTAGGACAGGTTTTCCAATAAGATACTGTATATCAACCTTGTCACAAATATATCATGATAGATATGTACATCAACTATGAGACAAAATTTTAGACTCGTCTAAAATTGGAAGGATTTGCAGACAACAAATTCAATGTTGCTCAAATGCTGGGAAAAGTCATAGAAAGGGTAGAAAGTCTTCTACCTCAAGGGTGTTACAACTTGGATCATTTGAGGGAGTCTTCTTACTAAACTCTTCACAACACAGGTCTGAGTTTTAATGACCCTGAGGAAGAAGCCTTTAGAAAACATTGTGGGAAAAGGAGAAAATGCTGGTCATCAGCATTTTCTCCTTTTCCCACAATGTTTTCTACCCTATCCAAGACAAATTTCATCATTTGAACCAAACTTATATTGTCATCTGCAAATGCTTTCAATTTGGAAAAGTCTACATTTCTTGTCGTGTGGTAAAGGGTAAAGTGTGTTAAAACTAGGATTGTTAGGTAAAGTTTCAATAAGATGAGTACCTGCAATGGACAACAATGGGTTTGAGAAGGCTTCTCTGTTGTCTGTAGAAACTATGAACTTCTGTAATAAACTGTAACAAGTAGGACACTTTCTCTGGAAATCCACTGGAGAGAGACAAAAGGAAAACAAAGTAATTGTCAGGTGACCTCTTTACCAAAACACAAAATTTCAGACCAGTTTAAAATAAGAATATCTGCAGTCAATAGATTAAATGTAGAAATATCACTAACAAGCAAAAAGTCATGTAACAGGTTCAGTTTAACAGTGATTTCAGTAGAAACATCAAAATATCAAGATAAACTTTCCTCAAGGCTTAACTTTCTCAGCTTCTCTTCAAAGAATCTTGATCCTTCTCTTTGGTGTTTTAGACTGTTTTCATTCAACAGTTGACGATGAAATGAAACCAGAGTTTTCCAAAATTTTGGCTGAGCCAAAACTAAAATCCACAATCTTTGGATTACTAACTCTGGACTTTACCTGTGGGGCTGGGTGGCTCAGGATTGAAGGTGTAGGATTCATAAATAGGAAGTCCTGTGTTTGATCCTCACCCGAGGCACTGCATTTCTCCTGAAAGAATCCTAAGGCTAGACACTTCAGAGTTCTAGCCAAGTACTGGTGAAACCAAGGACACAAATAAATAAGTAATTGATCGCTTTTTGATAAGACTGAAATAATGTCAAACGTGGAATAAAACACAGTTCAATAATGATAAGCAACACTTCACTTTACTTCTTGGGACTGTTTGGTAAAAAGTTTAAACGAAATAAATGTCATTATTCCTACCTGACAGGCCATGTACTGTAATGTAAATGGACAAGAGTTCTTCCAGATTTGGTCTGAAAAATAACAGTTTTACCATGTTTATCACAATCCAATCTTTTAATCACCCCGGGAAAGAAGGCTTTTGAAAACACTGTGGAAAAAAAGAGAAAATGCTTGTAACCAGTATTTTCTCCTTTTCCCATGAAGAAGGCTTTTGAAAACATTGAGGAAAAAAGGAGAAAATGCTTGTAACCAGTATTTTCTCCTTTTCCCATGATGTTTTCTATGCAATCAAAAACAAATTTCATCATTAGAGCCACATTTAAATTGTATTCAGCAAATGATTTCAATTTGGACAAGTCTACATTTTGGCAGTGTGATAAAGGGATGAGATCTGGATTCTTTTTAGCAAATGTACAGAAACATTGTGTACAGTACTGTTGCTAATAGCAAAGGAAAATGTTGATGTGTATATCATGTTGAGAAAAATATGCAGCTTTTCAAGATTTTCTATTATCAGATTAAATTTTGATGGGTAAAGCACTTTCATACAGAGAAGGGTGGAAGGTAAATTGTTACATAAACTTACCTCTGAATGCCGTAAGTGTATAATTCTCTCTGTCCAGAAAGGTTTCTGTTTCACGCTCTGTAAGGTCAACTGTACTGGGCCATGGCTGATTGTCTCACCCTTTGATTCTGGCACATAAACAGGATATTTCTGAAAAGAAGGCCAATAATACGAACTCAACTTTTTTGTTAACTCTTTACCAAATGACAAAATTTTAGACTGGTCCAAAACTGAAAGCATTTGCAGACGACAAACTAAAGTTGGCCCAAATGAGGAAGTTTCTCCCTGATAGAGTAGAAAACACTGCGGGAAAAGGAGAAAATGCTGGTAACCAGCATTTTCTCCTTTTCCTACAATGTTTCCAAAAGGCTTCTTCCTCATGGGTTGTTAAAAGTCGGGATTGTGTGGTAGAGGGTTAAACAAAGCTTGTGAAAAAAGCTACCGATAACATTGTGGAAAAAACAGAAAATGCTGATAACCAGCATTTTCTCCTTTTCACACAATTATTTCTCTTGTTTCAAAGACCAATTCAATCAATAACCAACAATTGCCTTGAATTTGGACAAACTTGTATTTTTGATGTCTCATCAACTTCACCAACTTTTTGTTCCTATATGGTGATCGTAAGCATCAATATCTCATCTGCAATTCTCGACTTTTCAGTGGACAGGCTTTTTTTCAACCTACCAGAAACTACATAATGTTTTCAACAGTATGAAAAACAGTAAGAGGTAAAGAGCAATGTTTAGCATTAAAACAAGAATGATTCCTGTCTTGACAACTTCTCATCCATCCGCAAAAAATAGTTTCGGCATACTGCTATTCAAGAACACTAGATAACCAGGCCTGTAAGTTTCTGACTGAACAACCAGGCCTAGAAATAGTAAACTTAATCCTATACCACACAATCCTGAGTTTTAACGACCCTGAGAAAGAAGAATTTTGAAAACATTATGGGAAAAGGAGAAAATGCTGGTAACCAGCATTTTCTCCTTTTTCCACAATGTTTTCTACTCTATCAAAGAAAAATTGCACCATTTGAGCCACACTGAAATTCTCGTCTGCAAATGCTTTCAATTTGGACTTCTTTAAAATTTTGTTGTTTGGTAAACAGTTAAACCACCTTTACCTTCCCTGTCTCTATTTCACTTGACAACGCTGCAATCACTTCTACTCCCTGTTCATAGATGGAGAGCCAGAAATCAACAAGGGTGACTGGTAGTGGCCACTGGGTAGCAATAAACTTTGGACAAGAGGGTGACAAATCCTGTTTGAAATAGGAAATAAGTTAGACAATGGTTTAAAACTGTAGTCATGCAATGATTCAACCCAAATTATTCAACCCTTTACCACACAATCCCAACTTTAAACAGCCCTGAGGAAGACAGCTTTTGAAAATATAGTGGGAGAAGCAGAAAATACTGGTTATCAGCATTTTCTCCTTTTCCCACAATATTTTCTACTTTTCCCGAAAACAAATTACAATTTCTGAGCCACATTTATTTTCTCATCTGCAAATGCTTTTAATTTGCACGAGTGTGAAATTTTGTCATCTGTTAAGGGGTTAAGGTATGAAGGGTGATACAGGCAGTCGATTTGAAGGTCACAGAAGGTGTTACAAAAAGGGATCTAACCCTTTACAACAAAATTCTAACTTTTAATGGCTCTGGAAAAAAAGAAAAAAAAAAAAACATTGTGGGAAAAGGAGAAAATGCTGGTAACCATCATTTTCACCTTTTCCCACAATGTTTTCTACCATATCAAAGAAAACTTCTATAATTTCAGCCAAATTTAATTTATTGTCTGCAAATGCTCTGAGTTTGTACAGGACTGAAATATTGTTGTATAGTAAGGGTTAACCCTTTACCACACAGTCCCGACTGTTAACAACCTCGAAAAAAAGCCTTTTGAAAATATTGCGAGAAATGGAAAAATTGCAGGAAACCAGCATTTTCTCTTTTTTCAACAATCTTTTCTACCCATCCCAACACAAATTTCAATTTTTGAGTCACATTTATTCTGTCTTCCGCATATGCTTTCAGTTTGGAGCCGTCTTAAATTTGTTGTTTGGTACAGAGCTAATACTTCCACCATGTGCCTTGATAGAGAGGACAAATATTCAAACTGACTTTCATCACTATAGAAGAGTAACCAGGCCAAGAGTAACTTTTCTCCACATAACAAATTTTACACTCTTCAAAATTCAAAACATCTGCAGAATGCAAGAAACCGGTACAAATGAGCTTCAGCATTCTGATATGGAGGAAAACGTTGTGAATAAATGAGCTCAAGTTCTCTGGTTGGACAGAAAACATTGTGGAAAAAGGAGAAAAGCTAGTTACCAGCATTTTCTTCTTTTCTTGCGACATTTTCAAAAGCTTTCTCCTTCAGGGTTTTTAAAACTCAGCATTGTTTGGTAAAGGGTAAAGACTCATCATTGATTGTATGCTTATCAATGCCATTGTCAACATTATTTCATATATACTGCAGCAGCCAGTGCATCTGTCCATGCTTTCCTGGAGCTTCTGTAACCAGTACTTAGCACAACATTCTTCCCAAGCCAATGGCTGCCTTCCCATATAACCATCGGTGAAACAATGATCAGTGGTGAGAGAGGAATGATTTCTGTTGCAATGACTATCATCAATCTGAGAGAGACAGTGACAAAGCTAGAGATTTGAACCAACAACACCCATATAACCATCGTTGAAACAATGATCAGTGGTGAGAGAGGAATGATTTCTGTTGCAATGACTATCATCAATCTGAGAGAGACAGTGACAAAGCTAGAGATTTGAATCAACAACACCCTATTTTTGAGTCCTGTGCACTACCGACTGCAATATCGGGGCATGGCAGTAAAGACTCAAAAAGCCTGGATGACTAGCCCTTTGTATTGACACTGAGGTGCAGAAGCTCAAATGTCTATTTCTGAATATAATTCACTAATACATGAGCCACGCTCTGGCAAAAGGGGGCTTAATGCATGTCCGTGATTTGTTGTACCAGTCAAGCCATCACATAATTATGGCTCCAGAATATCCACCTTTTTTTAACAATCGACCTCATCATGAGGTGGACTGGTCCTTGGATATGCAGAAAATTGATTAATAGCGAAAAGTTTCGGCCCAGGTCAGCCTGCGTGGATTGCGCAGGCTGACCTGGGTTGATACTTTCCACAGATGCATTAAGCCCCCTTTTCACAAAGCATGGCTTACATATTTTAGAGCTTTTATCCAAAACACCTTTCAATAGTGTAATTCTTTTTTTTAGTTCTACCCTATCTTTAATAGTATTTTAAATGTATCATAGTAAGATTGCAAAACAATAAAAATGTTACAATGGATATTAAAATAGGGCCAAATACTTACATTTATCCAACTTGCATTGATGTAGTCATCTTTCAATGAAGAGATTAAAACTCTGGAGTCATCAACTGCAATGCAAAAAGTAATTATCCCATATTTCCCTAACTCTTTACCACATGAGAAAAATTTAGAGTTGTCCAAATTGAAAGCATTTGCAGATGACAATTTAAAATGTGTCTGAAACAATGGAACTTGTCTTTGATAGTGTAGAACACATTGTGAGAAAAGAAGAAAATGCTGGTTACCGGCATTTTCTCCTTTTCCCACAATTGTTTTCAAAAGGCTTCTTCCTCAGGGTCGTTAAAACTCGGGATTGTGAGGTAAAGGGTTACATGAACTTACATTTACTTCACTTATATCTGAGCCTTGCTCTGGCAAAAGGGGAGTTAATGCATCTACACAATGCATGATACTAAGCAAGTCATAACACGATCATGGATCCATAAAGTCCATTTTGTCTAACAACTGACTGCATCATGAGGTTGACTGGTCCTTTGACATGCAGAAAATTGACCAACAGCGAAAAGTTTCGGCCCACGTCAGCCTGCGCAGGCTGACCTGGGTCGATACTTTTTGCAGGTGCATTAAGCCCCCTTTTCACGGAGAATGGCTCATTTGCACTTTTACATTTCTATGCATTTTCTTACATTTACAATTCCATTCATATTTTTTCATTTCTATTAATTTACATAACCATTGATTTACAGACATTTACATTTGTTTCATGCATTTCCATACATGTTCATTCTTTTTCATACCTGTACATTTCAATTCATTTCCATACATTTAACTTCATTTATACTTCCATTCATTTCTATACATTTGCAAAAACATTCACATTTCCATATACAGTCGAATCTTGTTAGTCCGAACGTCGCTGATTCGCAGCTATGTGTTCGTTCGAATGCCCTCTCCGGTCCCGATATTTTTCCTTCTTTATCATTGTTAAATTTCTCCGAATACTTCGAACGTCCGTGCTTCGTAGTTCGTAGCATATTTCATGTCCCCAAAGTATCAATCTAACACAAATACATCCCTTTAATTCGTCGATGAATTAATCCGCTCGCAAAGTGACAAAGGTGTTAAAACGTGCGACCAACCTTGATTTTCACACCTGTTGATTGACGATGTCGATAAGGACCAATCAATGGTTAACTTCGAATGTAATTAAAGGCACTGTTTGCCTTTTAAAGTCAATTAATCCTCTCAAATTAATCAGCAGTTAACTGCGAAGGTAATTAAAGGCGTTGTCTGGTTTGTAACGTTAATTAATCCATTCAACTAATCAGCGGTAATGTAATTCAAGGCGCTGTTTGGTTTGTAACGTTTATTAATCCACTCAATTAATCGATCAAAGTGACAATGAACAATTCCGAAATTTCTTAAGACAACCTAACTCCTATAAATTCTCAGACGAAACTTTCGATCGTCCTATTTTTGTATCAACATGACTTCGCTACACACAAGACTTCGACAACGTCCATCACTTTAGCCACAATTAAATTGTCGTCTGCAAATTCTCTCAATTTGGAAAAGTCTACATCTTTGTAACGTGACAAACAGTTACATAAACAGAGTGAAATGTGTACAAATGATAAAGGTCTGAAGTCCTCTGAGTGATTTGATCTCCAGAAGGGGAAGTCACTCCGACGGACTTCAACAAACAAAAAACAACAGATACTTTTTTCCATATGTTTATTACAATACCTTTACATGTATTTATAGATGGATGAACAATAAAAGTAGTATTTTTCCATTTATTACTTTCTTGAAACCATTTATGTACCTACTATGCTGTATTTGGGACTTGGATCCGAAAATATTTAAACAATATCTACGGAACTAAGCCCCAAATAGAGGGTGGAGAAAGACATGCTACGTAAATCCTAATTTGTCTATTTCCGTAAACTGCTACGAAAATATCCGAACACAAGCACACTTGTTGGTCCGTACTACGTTTAGTTCGAATAAAAATTCCTGGTCCCTTGCACTACGAACTAACGAAGTTTTACTGTATGTACATTTTACTTCATTTAAATACCTTTTCATTTAAATTCATTTATGTTTCTATTTATTTCCTTTTCCATTCATATACTTTTCTTTCACATTCCTTTCATTCCCCTATCTTTACATTTCAATTTATTTACTACCATTTTATCCTTGTTTCCCAATGTTTTCAAAAGACTTCCTCCTCTGGATCAGTTAAACACACGATTGCTCGGTACAGTGTAAAAGATCACTTACAAGGCATGATATCTTGATCTCTGTTCTTCATTGGATAACAGCGAGCTATAGCCAAGGTTTGTTTACGCCCTGCTTTCTCCTGTTCCTCCATTAATTCCTGGCAATTACGAGACAAAAATATCTTACAGACATGTTATTATACTGGAGACATGTTCATCAATCATTCTAAATTCAGTTCTAATTCTGAATTAACTCTTTACCAAACAATAAAATTGTTTTACAGACCTTGAGAAAAAGAGCATTCGAAATCATTGTGCAAAAAATAAGAAAATGCCGATAACAAGCATCTTTCCCTGTTCTCACATAGTTTTCTACCAACAAATACCATTATTTGAGCCATATTAAATTCTTTGTCTGCTTATATTTTAAGTTCAGACAAGTTTAACTCTTTACCAAACTACAAAATTTCAGACTGGTCCTGATTGAAAGGATTTGCAGACGACAAATTAAATATAGCTCAAATGATGATCTCTGTTTTGGATAGGGTAGAAAACATTGTGGGAAAAGGAGAAAATGCCGGTTACCAGCATTTTCTCCTTTTCCCACAATGTTTTCAAAAGGCTTCTTTCATAGAGTCGTCAAAACACAGGATTGTGTGGTAAAGGGTTAATATTTTTTTCCTCTGGTCAAGAATCAGCTTCTGTACGTTATAAACTTACTAGGTTCTGAAATCACTTTGCTGCTGCATATGACTCGTGCAAAATTTTCAAAATCCTTGCAAAATACTGATGATCAACACATGACATGTAATAAATGAACAAATCCTCGTCTAATGTGGTATAAGATAAACTGCTTGTAACAACCAATTTCTCCTTATACCACATTGTTTTCAAAGGTGGTCTGCTGCGATTCTGTATGCAGTAATGTCTTTAACCCTTTACCACACAGTCCCGACTTTTAATGACCCTGAGAAAGAAGCCTTTTGAAAACATTGTGGGATTAGGAGAAAATGCTGGTAACCAGCATTTTCTCCTTTTCCCACAATGTTTTCTAACCTTCCCAAAACAAGTTACAATTTTTCAGTCATATTTAATTTGTTGTCTGCAAATGCTTTCAATTTTGGACTAGTCTGAAATTTTGTCGTTTTGTATAGACTTACAAGGAAGCAGAAATTTTGTGCACAAACCTTGAAGACAGAGTCCAGTGGAGTGGGTCCACTACAGGATGGTTTTTCATAACCTTCGATAAATTTAGCCAATTTTTCCACTTCCGTAACAAACTTGTCAAGTTTGGTTCTGTCTTTATACGGATCTTTAGACTGTACCCCAATGTTTGAATTTTTCATCTGATCTTCTTTTTGCTGCTGTATTTCCTGTGCAGTCAAAACCTGCAGAAATAAATCAGACTTTTATTTATCAAAATCATTGAAATCATTTCCCTGAGGCTGATGACTGCCCTAACCCCCAGAGATCATATGTTGAACATTGTATGCAGTGACAATTTAAAAAATCTTCCTGTCTGAAATCATAGGGTATAGTGTTCAAAGTTGATAAATTTTATGTCATAAAGTATCAAAGCAGCTGTTGGCTGGTCTTTTGTTAAAATTATTTTCTCTATACAAGACATTCTCACACTGAAACCAAAACATCTGACATGGTCTAAAACTTAAAGCATCAGATATGTCTCAAAACAAAGAGCATCTCTCATGACTTATATCCTTACCAGAATTTTCTCCTTTTCCCATAATGTTTTCTAAAGCCTTCTTCACAACCAATTAAACATTGGAATTGTTTGGTCAAAGTTAATACGACCTCAACTGCCCCAAGAAATGAATAACACAAATTTGCACCAAACTTGATTAACTCTTTACCAAATGACAAACTTTCAGACTTGTCAAAATTGAGAGCATTTGCAGACAACTAAATAAATGTGACTCAAACATTGAAATTTGGTTTTGGAAGGGTAGTAAACATAGTGGGAAAAAGAGAAAATGCTGGTTACCAACGTTTTCTCCTTTTCTCACAATGTTTTCAAAAGGCTTCTTTCTTAGGGTTGTTAAAAGTCGGGATCGTGTGGGGAGGGTTAAAATGATATTCCACAGAAAGATTCAAACTCCTCACCTTTGGGGCAAGCACAGAGTCGGGCCTGTCTCTGGTGTCTGGGCTAGAGGACAGAATTTCATCGAGAGATGATGCCGTGGACAGCTGTCTGGATGCTGGGATTGACTGACCTTCACCTTGACCTGTGTCTAGAAATAAATTGTTTGATAATGACAAACTTCAAGAAATGTTTTCAACTCTTTCCCAAATGACAATATTTTAGACTTGTCCAAACTGAAAGCATTTGCAGACGACAAAATTAATGTGACTCAAAAATTGAAATTTGTTTTAGGACGAGTAAAAACCATTGTGGGAAAAGGAGAAAATGCTGGTTACCAGCAGGGTTGTGAAAATCTGGGATTGTTTGGTAAAGTGTTAAAACATGTAGTATATGAGAGACATAGAAAAGTCATATATTGTGTTGAATAGTGTGAATGAATTCAACACACCACACCTGAACAAGATGATCTAACAATGCTTTTCAAAGAAATGAGAAGGCTTTTCCTTCTGTACATTTTTTCCCAAAATGCAGATGAAATACAGTAGTTATACATTTGCAGCTCTACCTGTAATTCTTATAAAACATTTATTCAAGATAGTACAAAGTTCAGGTACTCAATACTGTTTTATTCCTATGTAAAGCAGATTTTTGTTGGGTTTGCAGAATATCACTACATGGAGAGTTCACTGCATTCAGTTTTCTTCCATGACATACGAGCCATGCTCTGGCAAAAGGGGGCTTAATGCAACTCTGTGATCCATTATACCAAGCAAGTCATCATATAATTATGGATTCATAAAATCAATTTTGTTTAACAATCGACTGGATCTGGGGGTAGAATGGTCCTTGGACATACAGAAAATTTCCTCCCAAGGTTGTTTAAACTTAGCATTGTTTGGCAAAGAGTTAAAAATCATTTCTGTTCTTTTGCAACACGTTTCTAAAACATGGAAGACACACATAAAATACATGTAATTTGTCTTAACACTTACCCTGCCTAGTTTGTAAATCTTGATTCAAGTCAAATGGCTTATCTAGTGTAGTGCTTGTTTGTAACACAGTATTCTGCATGGATGTAGCATGTTGTTGTAACTGTCCTGCAGATGTGTTCACTTGTTTCTCTGCTTGTGTGAAATTTGACTGTCCTTGACCTTCATCTTGAAATTGAACTTGACCTTGATCTTGATTCTTTGGCTTCTGAACTACAGTGGGTTGTAAAATCTGTGGCTGTAAAGGTGGTTGTTGCCCTGGAAACTGCATTGAGTGTGACATCTGAGGAGCAGTATGACCTTGACCTGAAGGTGGACCAGCCACAATGCCAGGCATCTGGCCACTGACCTGATGAATATTATTAAGAGATTGCACTTGTTGACCTGGTAAAGTAGATTGACCCTGGCCATAGTTCTGAGATAATTGCCCTTGGAAAGTCTGACCTTGAATCATACCACGATTTTGTTGCTGTCCTTGAGCTGGATAATTTTGCTGACCTCGAAACATTTGTGTTGTAGCCTGTCTGTTCACAGCAGTTTCAGAATATGCTGGCACTGGTAAAGAAGGAGTTGAAACTGACACATTACCTTGGAGATGCTGCTGTTGACCTTGATTCATCATCATTTGACCTTGAACAGTATAACCTTGACTGTGAACAGGGTAGATTTGACCTTGACCAGATGTTGGAGTAGAAAGTTTTTGACCTGATACAGATGTTGGAGTAGAAAATCTTTGGCCTGATGCAAAGCTTTGCCCTCCTGAGCTACTAGAAGGATAACTTGGTTGATGTGGAGCTGTAAATCTTTGGCCACTTTGACCTTGACCTTGTAGTGTCTGAGATGGATAACCTTGATTAAACTGCATTGCTTGAACTGACTGCCCTGGTTGTTGGAGCACTGGTTTGACAGGCTGGCTAGTACAAATCTGACCTTGTATCTGAGATGCCATATTTAAACTTTGACCTTGAGAGGTACCAGATTGACCTCCTTGTAAATAAGTCTGACCTGTCTGACCTTGGACCTGCTGTCCTTGTTGCTGAGGATGAACATGTGGTTGTTGATACTGTTGAAACTGCTGTGCAGGTTGTGAGGTTGCAAGCTGACCAGTCATATAACCTGTTTGTTGAGTATGTACAGCTTGCTGTGTACTTGTTTGGTTAACACTAACTCTTGGCACAGGGTTTTGAGATGGCTGTGCAACATGTTGAGGAGAAAAGTTTTGAGGTCCTTGCTGAAACTGATTAGACTGAAGACCTGTTTGAGTCATGTTGGGTTGCTTATGAATAACAGGTGTGGCTGCAAAATGTGCAGGATGGGGAGAACCAGATAGCCCAGGTCTCTGTTGAACACTTGGAGCCTGACCTGGATCTAAAGGTCCTTGCTGATGTGGAACAGATGGTTGGCTTTGAGGCAGCTGTTGCCTTTGTGTATTCTGTATTACCTGTTGTGTCTGAAAGTTGGAATGAGGCTGTACATGCGCAGGCTGTTGATATTGCTGATTTTGTGGAAACTGTTGAGACAGGTTCTGCTGTTGAATTTGTTGGGTATCTGGAATATTCTGGTGGACTTGCACTGGCTGAACAGGTTGCTGTGGTTGAGCTGGCTGGATCTGTTGGAAGCCCAGACTTTGGTAATGTCCTACACCAGGTTGCTGTGGAAACTGCTGTTGGATATTTGCCTTGTCATCTGCCTGCTTGGTTTGTGAAACTGGCTGTTGCACTGCACTAGACTGTGAACCTGTACCTGCTTTTGGTGGAAAGATCACCTGCTGCATTGTTTGGGGCTGCACCTGCTGATTGAATTGAGACACATGATGCATAGGTTGTTGACTCTGAATGTGAGCACTTGTACCACTTTGTTGAAGTGAAGGTACTACTTGTCCATGTGCTTGGTGTTGCTGTGAAGTTGCTATTTGCTGTGTTCCAAAGTGTGGCTGAGCCACTTGAGGCTGACCTGTCTGCTGGTTAAAAGCAGTCTGAGTTGAACTAGCTGGTAGGTTCTGCTGTAATGTCCCTTGGAACTGTTGCCCTTGACTTGTTAATGTTTGACCTTGAAACTGACCATGCTGAGGCTGAATAAATCCTGGCATCCCTTGGCTTGCAGGGTACTGAACCTGACCAAGTGTGTTTGGTTGTTGTGTATTCATTGATTGACCAGCTAAGGTTTGCCCCTGACCACTTACTCCAAAGTTCTGACCTTGTACTGACTGCCCTTGACCTTGCAGAGACTGCCCTTGACTTTGTACAAATTGCATACGCCCTTGTGCAGATTGCCCTTGACCTTGTACAGATTGCACTTGACCTTGTGCAGAATGGATATGACCTTGCACAGATTGCCCTTGACCTTGTACAGAATGCACTTGACCTTGTATGGAATGCATTTGACCTTGAACATTTGGACCAGACTGAATACCTTGTGGGGGCAGACCTCCGGAAGTTACTGCTGGTAGCTGATGTTGTGGACCCCTTTGGCTCTGTCCAAGGCGTTCTCGTTGTTGCTGCATCTGTTGTTGCCAGTATTGCTCATTTGCATATGCAGAAGTAGGTTGTTGAGCTACAGCATGTCTTGCTTGGTTCACTGTATTTTGGGTGGTGCCCTGTAGGTGTCTATGGCCACCAATAACTTGACCATATTGGTCAACCTGAGCTTGACCATCTTTGTTGGGTGAAATCACCGGTGTTTCTACTGAAGATACTGTATTAGTAACTTCTCTATAGCCAACCATTGACTGCTGTCCATAGATCATGGTCTGTTGATTGGGTACAGAATATTGCATCTTTGGTTGATGAGAGGCATTGGGATTACCAACAGGTGCTTGAATACCAGGTTGATGCACTTGCTGGCTTGGTAGTGTCCTGGACAGATCCATGTGGCTACCAGGGTAAACACCTTGGCTTGCTGGAACACGAGGTTGGGGTAGTGGCTGAACCTGGGGACTGGCATATCCTTGTGGCATTCCAGTAGAATAATCTTGACCTAATTGACTCAGGATTTGACCTTGACCTTGGCTTGGAAATGGGACCCCAGTTCCTTTTCCTTTTATTTGAGTATCCCTCTTCCATTTCTCATTTAGAGGTACATATTGATTATCAGTACCAGTTGTTGTGCCCATGTTTTGTGGCATATCTTGAGCTTGTGGGTAACCAGGACTATATTGCATCTGTGGTCTTGGAGATGGGGACTGAGAATGAGCTCTGGGTGATGGACTGCCTACTCTTGGATCTCCAGGAATTTGATTGTGGGAAGCCAGTCCCTGTCCTGGTTGACCTTGACCTGGATGCTGCTGCCCTGCCAGCGGCTGATGAGCAAGGCTATCTTGAACGTCCTGCAGACTGGGATATCCTTCATTCAGCCCTTGAAGTTGGGGATTAAACTTGCTCTGTCTACAAAACAAAACAAGAAATGAAATACCAAGTTTCCTTTTTCCATGCTAATGTTTACCACGGAATACCATGTTTTACTGACCCAGAAAAAGAAGCCTTTTGAAAACATTGTTGGAAATGGAGAAAATACTGGTAACCAGCAATTTCTCCTTTTCCCACAATGTTTTCTACCTTTTCAGAAGCAAGTCTCGTCTTTTGAGCCATATTTGATTCGTTACACATGCTTTCAATTGAACAGGACTAAACTTTGCACATAAAAATCACAATGTCAAGAAGTTAAATGCTCAAGAATAAAATACAGTAACATGTAACCTCCGAAATACAACTGCAGACCACCTTGAAAAACATTATGGTAAAAACAAACATGGGCACTGCATGCAGGTGCCAACGCCTCGGCTGCAGTTGCTGCATTTTCTGTGAAAATCGTAAGTGAAACAAGGGGCATAGCTGTGTCAAAAATACTTTCATGGTTATCTGCCCTAGTATGGGTCTGTTAACCTTTCACCACACGACAAAATTCTAGACTGGTCTATTTTGAAAGCATTTGCAGACGACAAATTAAATTTTGCTAAAATGATGATTTCTGACTTTAATAGGGCTGAAAACATTGTGGGAAAAGGAGAAAATGCTGGTTACCAGCATTTTCTCCTTTTCCCACAATGTTTTCAAAAGGCTTTTTTATCAAGGTCTCTAAAAGTTGGCATTGTGTGGTAAAGGGTTCACAGGCAACAAGTAGTCTGAGTTTGAAGTAAAATGATGTTAACCCTTTCCCAAACAAGCCCTGGTTTTCATGTGTCTGCAGAACAAGTCTTTTGAAAACACTGTGGGAAAAGGAGAAATTGCTCGTAACGAGCAATTTCTCCTTTTCCCACAGTGTTTTCTACACTTTTTGAGAACTTTCTGCCATTTTCATTAAATTTAAAATTGTCATCTGCAAACCCTTTCAATTTGGATCAGTCTAAAATTTATCGTTTGGGAAAGGGTTAAAAAATATCAAAGTTTTTGCTTGACGATGCAGAGTGCAACAGCAGGGCTACAGCAGTACCTCGATCTTTTCTTTGAAAACAGCCAAGCTAAAAATTGCATGATTTATTGATTGACTGTATGGTGTTTAACGCCGTTTTCAACATTATTTCAGTTATATCATGGCGGCCAGTGCACCTATCCATTCTTTCCTGGAGTTTCTTTTTACCAGTACTCCGCACAATATTCTTTCCAAGCCAATGGCTGCTTTCCCACATAACCATCGTCAAAACAATGGTCAGCCGTGAGAGAGGAATGAATCCTGTCGCGATGACTATCATCAATCCTCGGAAAAAAAAAATTGCATGAGAAACTGCCTTCTAAGTAGTCTCATGTAATTTTGATGACAAGCAGTACATACCTGAAGTGCTCTGGACTAGCTGGCACACTGCCAGACATACTTGGTAAGTGAACTGGGGATGCTGTACCACTATTTGGGAGGGAACCAGTCTTTGAGATATAATTCTGTACTGCAGGATCTGCTTTGGAAATGTCTGGGGAGCCAGCCTTCTTGCCAAATGTGTTGGGCTGAAAAAAAGAATAATCAAAATTCTTCAGTTTTCAGTAATAATTGCATAGTATATAGAAAAAAAAACAAAAACTTTACCAAATATTGTAAAGGACAAATAAAAGTATTTGAAGGAGAGACAAAAGAAATAGAAGTAAATCTCAGCCAATCGCATATAAAGTGCAGAAATTTAGAGCTAAATTAGAAATTTCTAATAATTGTTCAGCAGAGACTGAAGAAAAGCGCTATCAAACTAAACTATATGCAGACCTAGGCCGTATTCACCAGTCATTCTTAGTTCTTGGTCTTATTCTAGATTTAGGAAATAACACAACTTCGGACTGGCTAAAGCCAATCAGAAGTTGTATTACTTTCAAATTTAGAAAATTCTTGAGAACAAGACTAATACTTCTTAAGAATGGACCCTGTTTAAGCATATGATCAATCCTGTATCATACCGACATCCTTGTATCAGAACAACCAGAAACTAATACAAGTTTTTGTTAAAAAAAATAATAATCAACACACTTTAGACAGGGAAAACAGCCATTAGGGATGATGTGTACCCTTTATCAGAAAATAAAATTTAGACATGTCCAAATTGAAAACATTCGTAGATAACAATTTCAATAATTATGGCTCAAACAATGATGTTTGTCTCCAAAAGGGTAGAAAACATCATGGGAAAGGAGAACTCTTTTTCAAACAATGTTTTCAAAAGCTACTTCTTCAGGTTCATAAAGTCATGGGACTGTTTGGTAAAGGTTTAAAAATGTTGTAGGAAAAGGGGTAATTGTTTGTTACAAGCACTTGTGCATTTTCTCAACATGTGTTTATAATCTGTCTAATGAAGCTGGTGTAACTAGACATTTTACTGAAGTCAGTACTGTAGAAGAGGAGAAAAACTGTCCTATTCACCTACCTTCATAAAAGGGAGATAATCTTTTAACTTTGGCCCATCAAACATAGGTGTGACAGATGGCATGCTGACAGCTGACAAAGAAAGTACACCTTCCTGTCCAGTGCCACTGGTCACTGCAGGCTTATCAGCAACTGGTCTGGCTGGTGCTTGAGCTAAAGTCATTAAAAATTACCAGTCATTAAAAAGTTTGTTACTGTTTGTCCCTTTTTTTCCTCCACTGTATAGAAGCTTTAATCAATTAACAAGTGAAATGTCAATAAATTGGAATATGTGGACTGATAAAAAATACTGTAGTGAATGGGGAAATAATCAAAGCTAATTTTCCGTGTGAGCCAAAATGTTTCCCAATGTCATCTAGATTGGTTGTGCTAAAAAGTTTAAAGTTTAAATCTGTATTTTAAGAGAATGCTTAAAAACTTTTGCCAAACGTGACACTTTTTGTGCCAGCCCTAGGAAGAAAGGTTTACAAAACAACACAGGAAAAGGAGAGCTTCTGCAATCCAACATTTTCTCCTTTACCCACAAAGTTTTCCATCCTTTCAAATATTTACTTGTCATCTACCAATACTTTTCCTTTACCAAACAAAGCTGAATTCTACAGACCTTGATGAAGAATAGGATTTTTGAAAACATAGTGGGAAAAGGAGGAAATGCTGGTATCCAGCATTTTCTCCTTTTCCAACAATGTTTTCTACTGTTCTCAAGAGAAATCCTATCATTTAAGCCAATTCTAACTTTCTGTCTGTAAATGTTTTCTAGTCGAATCAGTCTAAAATTCTGTCAGGTGGTTAATTCTAGTCATCTGCTGAAAATTGGTCTCAGGTGAAATAACTCTTGTGGGAAAAGGAGAAAATACTGCTTATCAGCATTTTCTCTATTACCCAGGATGTCTTAACCCTTTACCAAATGAGAAAATTTAAAACTGGTCCAAATTGAAAGCATTCACAGACAACACATCAAATGTGGCAGAAATTTGTTTTATGATGGGTAGAAAACATTGTGGGAAAAGGAGATAATCCTGGTTACCCGCATTTTCTGTTTTACCCAGGATGTCTTTACCAAACGAGAAAACTTTAAACTGGTCCAAAGTGAAAACATTCACAGACAACAATCAAATGTGGCTAAAATATTGAAATTTGGTTTGTGAAGGATAAAAAAAAAAGGCTGGTTACCAGCATTTTCTCCATTTCCCACTATGCTTTCAAAAGGGCTTTTCTACAGGGTCATTATTAGTCTGGATTGTGTGGTAAAGGGTTAAAAAGTCTTTTATCAAAGGGTTGTTGGGACTGTGTGGTAAAGGATTAAACCAACTTTACCTTTAGGTTTATATCTGTTCATCATTTGTTCTCTTTCCTCTTGTTGTACTTTACAAACACCTCGACAGCGTGACAAAAGTTTCTGGACATTAGCCTCCAGTTTTTTGTAAAACTCTAGTCCCTTTTGTGACTTGCCCATCAGATCTTCGTAAATGTCGTAGGAATTGATCAGATCTCTGATCACCTGGTCTCGTCTGTAATGAATACATTGAGTTTTATCATACCCAATAGTTATAACAAATGAGCCGTATTCATATAATGCATCTCTATGGTACATCATACTAAGCAAATCATCATATTATTAACCCTTTACCGCACAATGACGCCTTTTGATGCCCCTGGGAAAGAAGCCTTTTGAAAACATTGTGGGAAAAGGAGAAAATGCTGGTAACCAGCATTTTCTCTTTTTTCCACTATGTTTTCTACCCTATCAAAGAAAAGTTGTACCATTTGAGCCACATTGAAATTGTTGTCTGCAAATGCTTTCAATTTGGACAAGGCTAAAGTTTTGTTGTCTAGTAAAGGGTTAAGGATCCAAAAAATCCATTTTGTCTCATAACCAACTGAAGCATGAGGTAGACTGGTTCTCTGACAACAGAGAAAATTGACCAAAAGCAAAAAGTTCCAATCCAGGTCAATCTGCGCAGGCTGACCTGGGCCAACACTTTATGCAGATGCATAAAACCTCCTTTTTACAGAGCATGGCTCAAATTCATCATGATAGGTAAGATATGTAATTTAGCGCTTTTCAACTGGTGTTACATTTTCTAATTTTACGATAATGTTTTCAGAAGTGGTGTGTTTCAAATTACAGTTAGTCCAAGTTCAAAGTAAATGTCTTCAGTAATTACAGAGTTATTATAAAATGCCAAAGTTTTTTGAAAATTCTGAGTTAAAAAAGGGACATAACTGTGTTAAAACTATTTTGCTGGTTACCTGTCCCTGCTGTATGGGTTTCCCTTTTGATAGTTAACAACCAGTCCCAGCTCGAAGTAAATATCTTCAGTAATAATGGAGATATTAAAAAGAGTCCAAGTTTTTTGCACAACAACTCCAGGCTATGACTTTTTTGTCAAAAACAGCTGAGCTAAAAGTATAAAGAAAAGTTTTCTGCATTTTGTTTTAAGTTGAACTTGTATTTTTTTGTTAGGTGACTAAAGCTACTTTCAACATTATGCCAGAAAAGTTGCACCCAGTGCAGCTAACAATGGGTTCTTGGTGGTTACTTGGTATAATGCATCACAGAGATGCACTGAACCCCCTTTTGCCAGAGTGCGGCTCAATCACAATTACACAGACAGTACCTGACAATAGTGTCCCTGGTTGCCCGTCTCACATTGGCATATTTAGCATTAGCATCAGTTAGGGCTCGAAGAATATTTCCTTGAGCTGCCAAGTTTTGTCGAATAAGAGTGCAGTTCTTCTCGTGTTTCTTCAGTTGTTCAGCAAATACAGTCTGCCAAGTAAGTACAAAGAACAGGTTAACCCTATACCACATGGCAAAATTGTAGACTTGTCCACACCC
Organism: Tridacna gigas; assembly: GCA_945859785.2. Classification (NCBI taxonomy): domain Eukaryota; kingdom Metazoa; phylum Mollusca; class Bivalvia; order Cardiida; family Cardiidae; genus Tridacna; species Tridacna gigas. The sequence goes on from OX244044.2 coordinate 25,727,301, forward strand.
AAAGGATTTGCAGGCAACAAATTAGATGTGGCTCAAAATGTGGAAGTTGTCTTTGATTGGGTAAAAAACATTGTGGGAAAAGGAGACAGGAGTATGGCATACTGGTGCCAATGCTTGGCTGCAGTCACCTTTAGTGGAAAGTCCAAAAAGGAGCAAAAATGTTTTGATGATTACCTGCCCCTGTTGTACTGGTTCCCCTTTTGATAGTTAACAACTAGACCAAGTCTGAAGTAAATATCCTTAGTAATGACAGAGATATTATAAAATGTCAAAGTTTTTGCACAACACAGACACCAGGACTATGACAATACCTTGTTTTCTTTGACAATAGCCAAGCTAAAAATGCTGGTTACCGGCATTTTCTTTTTCCACAACATTTTCAAAAGTCTTCTTTACCAAGGTCGTTAAAGGTCCAGATTATGTGGTAGAGTGTTAACTCTTTACTGTATGATGCAATTTTTCACATATCTGATTTTAAAGCTTCGGAAAACATTGGGAAAAAAGGAGCATTGCTTGTATGCAACAATTGCTCCTTTTCCCTTAAAGTTTTCAAGATTAATGAAAAACAATATTTTTTTCCGTTCAGTTCTTTTCCTTTGCGTGATTCTTATTAGAATTTGGCAAGTCTGTTAAAACCTTGTACAGTTACTGATTAAATCTAAAACATGATCAATAGGATACGTAAATATTATGTTTCTGTTTCAGCTGAAGACTTCTTCACAAAGGTAAAAGCACTGAAAAAACTTTTTTATTGGGAGCATGAAACACCAACAAGAAAGGAATCTGTTTTAAATCTATACCAAAGCAGAAAATTTTTCAACTTGTCGAAATTGAAAGCACTTGCAGACAACAAATTAGATGTAGCTGAAATGATGGTAACTGTCTGTGAAAGTGTAGAAAACCTTGTGGGAAAAGGAGAAAATGCTGGTTACCAGCATTTTCTCCTTTTCCCACAATGTTTTCAATATCTCTTTCCCACGGTTGTCAAAACTGGGGATTGTTTGGTAAAGAGTTAACCATAATTCCCCTAATTATAATACAAATAGTTCCCCTACCTCTCTATTTACACCTTCCTGTTTGGCCAGGGTACCAGTTATATCGTCTTCCAAGATTTCCTTTCTCAGAGACTGTTCCAGTGTCTGTCTTTGTGTTCTCATCTCCTCCACTTTATTCATCAACATATTGAGTTCTTTGATGATGTCTGCACTCTCGGGACCTACAAGTATATGAGTCATGCTATGTGAAAAGGGGGTTTAATGCATCTGCTAAAAGTGTCGAGCCAAGTCAGCCTGTGCAGTCCCTATTTTCATTGGAAAAATGTGAAACAAGTAAAATAACATAGGTAAAAGAAACTTATTGACAAAATCTAAAGCTAGCAAAGGATATTTCAGAAAGGGGGCAACTGTCCTTTTAGCTTTCAGAAATAGTGGACATTTTTAAAATATGCGAGACTAAATGTACTTCAGGCTAGTTCCCAAATATATGTGAAAGGGACACAGTCCAACATGCATGCATCATAATGGGTCATTTCTCTTATTAACCCTTTACCACACAATGCTCCCTTTTAAAGACCCTGGGAAACAAGCCTTTTGAAAACACTGTGGAAAAAGGAGAAAATGCTGGTAGCTAGCAAATTTGTCCTTTTCCCACAATGTTTTCTACCCTATCAAAGAAAAATTGCACCATATGAGCCACACTGAAACTGTCGTCTGCAAATGCTTTCAATTTGGAAAAGCTAAAATTTTGTTGTCTGATATTGTGTTAATAGAACACAGTCTTAGAGTCCATGCCTTGACAGTACACTAAGATACAAAAACAGGAATATTAGGAAGACACATTATCCCAGAATACAAAGAAAAACCAAAATCTCATTTACCTCTTTCTTTATCCACAGAAGGCAGTAATTTCTGGATGTCCTCTAAGGGACTGCTCAATAACTTCAAGTTGTTTATATGTGTATTCATAGCTTTATGTAGATCTGTGTTGGACTGACTCCCCTTTTTGTGCCCCTCTTCGAACTTGGCACATTCCTTGGCTATTTCAGACAATATGATACTGGGAGCTCGTTTTCCAAATAGCTCCTGGAAGATATATAGATAAATACAAATAAGCCATGAAAAAGGGGGTTAACTCTTACTAAAAGACCAAATTTTAGAAATGTCCAAATTCAAAGCATTTGCACAAAACAAAAAAAAAGTGACTCAAACATTGAAATAGAAAATATTTTGGGAAAAGGAGAAAATGCTGGTTACCAGCATTTTCTCCTTTTCCCACAATATTTTCAAAAACCTTCTTCCATAGGGTGGTTATAAGTTGGGATTATGTAGCAAAGGGTTAATGCATCTCCATGATATATTGCACCAAGCAAGTCATCATATAAGTATGGATCCATAAATTCCTTCATGACTGAATCATGAGGAACAATGGTCCTTCGACAAACAGGTAATTTACAAATAGCAAAAAGTTTCAACCCATGTCAACCTGTGCTGACTGCGCAGGCTGACATGGCTCGATACCTTTAGCAGATGCATTAAACCCCCTTTTCACATAGTATGGCTCAAATATATCTATGAAATACCAGCCTAGTCAGGCAAGGATGCTCCTATCTATATCAAACTAGAGCTGTCACTGAATGTGACTTAATACCCCTGCCAGCGCTTTGACAGAAAAAAAAAAAAGTGTCAAGTTCAAGGGGAGATAATTCCTCAACCAGGGGTAGTTGACACTTGAAAATTACGTCTTGCAAATCTTCAATGTATGCAATTGAAGGAAAACTGTAGGAGGAGTTTGCGACACAAAATTGCTAGTATTTTGTACACAGACGAACACACAGACACACGGACAGACAGGCTGATTCCAGTATACCCCCGAAAACATTTATTTTGCGGGGGTATAAATATAATTGATTGTAGTGGGAATGCAATGCTTTATTGAATGGTGTTTTATGCCTCTTTCAACAATACATCAGTTGTATTACTGTGCCCGCTCACATACTCATGTATATCCTTGGTTTATCCAGGACCAGGCAGGATCTTGAAGTGTCTTGCCCAAGAACACTACAAAAAAAAAAAAAAAAAAAAAAAAAAAAAAAAAACCCAGTGCTTCAAGTAAGGATCCAATCTGCTGTCTCCAGGTAATGAATCCCACACAGGATCCTGACGAGAGTGCAACAGGATGGGAGTGTCTTATTCAGGCAGGTGTCACTCTTATAACAAGAGGGCCATGATGGCCCTGTATCTCTCCACTGGCTTATAAATGTAAACCATAAATACTGAATATTTCAATTCTGAGCCAAATGGTTTCAAAATGAAGACTTACAAAGTTTTCTCTGTAAAAGCCCATGTGAAAGTTGAGACCCGCATTGAAAAGCCATTTTTGATCCCAGAGCTATAATTACTTGAACCCTGGTAGAGGTCCACAAGATAAAGCCACATGCCAAAATAATACAAGTCAATGCTGTATGGTTATAAATAAGGTGATTTTCAAGTTTCGTCTATATGAAGCCTCTGTAAAACATAAGACCCCTGATGCAAGGCTAATTTAAAAAAAAAAAAATCAAAAGTGATCCAGATTTGGTAGCCCGTGGGTTTGCGGTTAGGAGCAACAGGATTTTTTTGAATTTTCACCCTATAAGCACATGTTTATGATCAAATTTGGGACTTCTTGGCCTTATGGCTAGTAACAAGACGGTTTCTGAAGTTTTCACTCCATAAACCCATGTAAAACTTGTGACCCCTGGTGCAGGGCCAAACTTGATCCTAGGGTTGTAACTTGGGGCCCTCTTTGTAGTTGTCCACTAGATAGTGCTATAATTATGCAAAATTCGGTAGCCCTAAGCCTTATGGCTATGTACACCAAGATTTAAAAGTTTTCCCTATATAAGCCCATGTAAATCTTGTGAACCTCCCCCCCACCCCCCAGCATGAGGCCAAATTGACCCCAGGACTGTAATTTGGGCACTTTTGGTAGACCCCCACTTGATCAAGCTAAACGCAAAATTTGGTAGCTCTAGGCCTTATGGCTAGGTACTTGAAGATTTCTTAAGTTGTCACTATGTAGGCCCATGTAAAACTTGTGACCCCTGCAGCGGGGCCAATTTTGACCCAAGGGCTAAAAGTTTGGCCCGCTTGGTAGAGGCCCACTATATAAAGTTTTCTCTATATAAGCCTATGTAAAACTTGTGACCCCTGGGGCTGAGCCAATTTTGACCCCAGGGCTATAATTTGAAGAAACATGATAGAGGTCTACTACATAAAGCTACATGCCAAATTTGGTACCCCTACGCCTTATGGTTTCAGACAAGAAGATTTTTAAAGATTTCCAATATTTTTCAGTTTTGTTGCCATGGCAACCAGAGTTTTTGAAGGAATTAAATTCTTTCAAGAAATTCTGAAGAGGACCATGGCAGGATCATTTCTGTTAAGTTTCATGAAAATTGGATGGGTAGTTTCAGAGAAGAAGATGTTTGAAATAAAAGTTAACGCACGGACGGACGGACGGACGCACGGAGGACACCGGGCCATGACATAAGCCCGCTGGCCTTTGGCCAGTGGAGCTAAAAATGGTCAATAGGCCAGATTTGACTGTAGTTTTGCCTAAATTATTCATAAAGGAGTATTCTAAAGGAGATATATACTTGCATGTAACAAAGTCAAAACTTGGGTTTTAGAAATGGAAGAACTTATTTTTTGGCACAATTTGAGGAGCAATATAGGAAAAAACAGCCAAATGCATGTAATATATAACTTCTCCTTTCACTTTGTTTTCACAAAGTATTTGACAGCTGGGCAACTGAAAGTAGCATTTGTACAGTAATTGGTTAACTTTTTACTAGATTACAAATGTTTAGACTTTTTCGAATTGAAAACAATTCCACAACAGAAATTAAAAGTGGCAAATATCATGAGATTTCTCTTTGAAGCATAGTGGGAAAAGAACAAAATACAGGTCACAATCTTTTAAGATAAAATCTTATTAAACTGGTCCAGGGTCACAGATATTTTTCTATCATAAAAGCCAATATATGTGAGATCCTACAAACACATACCTGATACTCCAACTCGGCTTTACTTTCATCCTGTAACATCTGTTGTATTTCTTTGATACCTAGATCTACTTCTATTGCCACATTGGATACAGCTGTAAAACAAGAAACATTTAGACATAAACTGAAGCTGTCACTCAAGAAAATCAAACCAAATGCTTTGATAGAGACAAGATGGAGGACCCTAGCCAGTGTTCGAAAGAGTGATAGAGAAGACAATAGTTCAAATCCAGTGTGCTACTAAAAGAGAACTGCCTAAGGGTGCTAAGGTCTTTGCTATTTCCGTGAAAATTGTAACAATAGGGCCATGGTGGCTGTGAATCGCTCACCTGAGGCTATGAAGCTTTGAGAATATCATACAAAGTATTGTCAATGTTTTCCTCTGATATGATATGGTGACCTACTTTTTGACCTAATATGACCCATTTTCAAACTTGTTTGAGATATGATACAGACATATGTTCTGACCAACTTTCATGAGTATTGGAAGAAAAGTGGCCTCTAGACTGTACACAATGTTTTCAAAGATTTGACCTAGTGACCTACTATTTAACTCGACATGAACCATGTTCAAACTTGTCTGAGATATAATCACAACAAACATTATGACCAACTTTCATGAGTACTGGACTGAAAATGATGCCTCTAGAGTGTACAAGGTAAAAGCTGATGAAGCACAACTGGCACAGCACAACAGACTCAGCACAATGACAAAAGCTCATCTTCAGCACTTCATGCTTAGGTGAGCCAATTCCATAAAGGGGCATAACTGGGTCAAAATATTTTGAGGGTAACCTATGTTTTTGCCTGATAAAGAAGCAGTCAAAGACAGAGCTATGACAATACCTGGAAGCCTAAGATGCTTACCAGCATTTTCTCCTTTTCTTACAATGTTTTCAAAGGCTTCTTTCCCCGAATCAAAACTCCTCGAGATTTTGTGGTAAAAGGTTGATCTGAAAGTAAGATATCCAACTTGCCTGTCATAGAGTCCACTAAATCTTTAATGGCATTAGGTCTCACACTGAGAGCAGCACACTTTTCAAGAAGCTGTTGGGGTAATCTCTCAGGCTCTGGGTTTAGCTCAGTCTGGTCCAGTTGTAAGGATGATAGGTACTGGCTGCAATAAACATGTTTAACCCTTTACCACACAATCCCATGTTTTAAATACCCTGTGCACTGAATGGTGTTTTATGCCCCTTTCAACAGTTTTTCAGTTACATTATGGCAAATTTGCTTATTCATGTGTTTCCTGGGTTTCACCAGTACCAGTTGATCCTGTGGGACAAACGCCTTTAGAAATATTGTCAGAAATGGAGAAAATGCTGGTAACCAGCATCTTCTCCCACTTCCACAATGTTTTCTATCCTATTAAAGCTGTATCTCACCATTTCAACAATATTCTGTTTGCTGTCTGCAAATGTATTCAATTTGGACCAGTCTAAAATTTTGTTGTTTGGTAAAGAGTTAATGACCTATCGGTGAATGGGGGTAATCTAATCTTAACCCTTTCCCAAACAAGCCCTGGTTTTCATGTGTTTGCAGTACAAGTCTTTTGAAAACACTGTGGGAAAAGGAGAAATTGCTTGTAATGAGCAATTTCTCCTTTTCCCACAGTGTTTTCTACCCTTTTTGACAACTTTCTGCCATTTTCATCAAATTTAAATTGTCGTCTGCAAACTCTTTGAATTTGGACCAGTCCAAAATTTGTCGTTTGGGAAAGGGTTAAACACAATTTACCTTTTACCAAACAACCCCAAGATTTAACATCCCTGGCGAAAAAGACTTTTGCAAAGATTGTAGGAAAAGGAAAAAATGCTGGTAATCATCTTTTGCTCCTTTTCCCATGATGTTTCCTTCCCTTCAAAATAGAAATTTTCAGTTTCTGAGCCAAGTTTATTTTGTCGTCTGCCAATTCTTTCAATTTGGACTTGTGTAAAATTTTGTTGTTTGGCATACAGTTAAACTCTACATGACAAATTGAATGTTATCTTAATTGTGGAGATGACAATCTATCTATGTACAATCAATCCAAGTATTACACTGGCAGAAAAATAAATTTTAAAACCAGGTAAAAGCAAACAAAAGTGTAACTTGAAACTTTATACCTACTTTTAAAGTTGAGAGAGCGAGAGAGAGAGAGAGAGAGAGAGAGAGGGAGAGAGAAAGAGAGAGAGGGAGGGAGAGGGGGAGGGAGGGGAGAGAGAGAGGGAGAGAGAGGGAGGGAGGGAGAGAGAAATAGAGAGAGAGAGAATTTAAAAAGAAAGGTTATCAGATTGGAAAAATAGGGTCCCTTACTTCAATTCATCATTCTTCTCTGCTATTTCTGAAGCAATTCTCCTCAGTAAATTTGCTTTTTCCTCACTGTAAAAAGATTTTTCAAAAGATCATTATAAAAAGAAGAAATCGAAGTATGCCCACCTGGATCTAGCTGTAAGATATAATTAATCAGATCCTGGATCTAGGTACAAGAAGATATATCGATCAGTCATTCTTAATTTACAGCTTTTACAAAGAATTTTTAACATTTCAAATTACGAAATTTGTCTTTGATGGGATAAAAAACATTGTCGGAAAAGGAGAAAATGCTGCTTGCCAGCATTTCCTCCTTTTTCCACTATGTTTTCTGAAGCCTTGTCACTCAGGATTGGACATATACTAGTATTAAAAAAAAGAAATCATATCTACCTGTACAGTGAAGAAGCCTCATGTGCAGACATTGGTACAAGTTTTATGAAGATATCTGGACCAGAAATTTCTGGATCATTTGCATTGAATGGGATTCCCTTTACCAGGGGGGCTCCTGAAAATATTAAAACAAATACAAATGAACTCTGGCAAAAGGGGGTTTAATGCATCTCCTTCATGCATTGTATCAAGCAAGTCATCATTAACATGGATAATATAATTAGGAATCCTTAAGATCCATTTTGTCTAACAACAGACTGAATCATGAGGTAGACAGGTCCTTTGACATGCAGAAAATTGACCAATAGCAAAAAGTTTCGACCTAAGTCAGCCTGGACGGACTGTGTAGGCTGATCTGGAGCTGTGCTCTGGCAAAAGTGGGTTTAACCCTTTACCAGACGACAAAATTTTAGCCTTGTTCAAAGGAAGGCCATTCCTGTAAATCAAATTATCTCCCTTACCAGATAAAGGCTAAAGGTAACCAAATAACAGATTGGTCCTTTTACCTGTGCTCCTTTGTTTTTATCCTTGATTCCCTTGGGGATGTTGTGATAAAAATGATTTAATTTATGATTATATGTAAGGTCCCCAAGTAAATTTAAAGCAAATCATGTTCTCAATCATCAGAGAAATGCATATACAAGTATATTGATTTATAAAACAATTTGACCTGATTTAAACAAGCTATTATCTCAAGAAGATATTTGTGAAGTGCAAGAAAATCAAGGATAAAATCCAAGTAATCTCCTTATTAGGACCAATGTAGTACGTGAGAGGAATCAGGGGAGATAACTGAAGAATGGCTCTCATTGAAAGCATTTGCAGACGACAATTTCAATGAGGCTCAAATGGTCCAATTTTTCTTTGATAGGGTAGAAAACGTTGTGGGAAAAGGAGAAAATGCTGGTTACCAGCATTTTCTCCTTTTCCCACAATGTTTTCAAAAGGCTTCTTTCCCAGAGTCGTTAAAAGGCGCCATTGTGCGGTAAAGGATTAATACAACTTGGTGATGCATTGTACCAAGCAAGTCATTATATAGTTATAGACCCATATAATCCATCTGTCTAACAACCTACTGAAATCACAAGGTAGACTGGTCCTTTGACATGCAGAAATTGACATATAGATAACGAAACTTTTTGATCTAGGTCAGCCTGCTCGAACTGCACAGGCGGACCTGGGTTGATACTTTTTGCAGATGCATTAAACCCCTTTTCACAGAGTATGGCACATATCCAAAGCATCTGTGGTTCAGAAAATTTTGAAAGAGAGGAAATGCTGCACACAGTTGCACCTTTTCAAATGGTGTTTTCAAAAGGTGTCATACTACACTACAGGGTTATAAAAAGTATTTTTAACCTAAAGGATTAAAACCTCGCCATAGATGAAACCAGCCACCTTGGCAAACTTACCTTTCACCTCTGGTAATGACTCAAGATCCGGAACTTTTTCATGGTATACAAAATCATTGTCTTTTTTGGCTGCTTGATGTCTGAAATAAAGCAATTCCCACTCTTAAAACTTAACCCTTTAGCACACAATCCCAAGTTATAATGATCCAAGCAAGACAGCTTTTGAAAACATTGTGGGAAAAGGAGAAAATGCCAGTAATCAAGAAGGCTTTTTGAAAACATTGTGGGAAAAGGAGAAAATGCTGGTAACCAGCATTTTCTCCTCCTCTCGCAATTTTTTCAACCGTATCAGCCACCTACATCATCTTTTGAGCCCCCTTTAGTTTACCATCTGCAACAGCTTTCAATCTGGTCGCATCTAAAACTTGTCGTCCGGCAAAAAGTTACACACTTTGCAGACAGAAAAGGTATTCCTAAACACTGCTGAAAGAACAACCTAAATCTATGAGTAAGCTAGCCAAGGGTGATGCCCTGCTTTCTTTGGCTTATCATCCTTGGCTGACTGAATCTGGCTTTTAACCCTTACCCTGCCAATTTAATTTTGTTGACGATAATAGAGATACCATAAGTTTTGTTAATTGACATTTAGTTGGGTTTATGAGCAGTGGAGAATCTTAAGCAATTCTAAAATTTTCCTGTGTCTGACTACCATGACATTGAAAATTTTGACATCCTTTTGCTTTGACACCAGAGTACTTGATAGAATTTGAACTTGTTTCAAAATTGATGTAAACTTCATAAGGTTAAATTTACACTGAAAAAACCTAGATTATGCATGGAATCTCCCAACTGTTTAGCAAACAAAAATTTTAGACTTTTCCAAATTGAAAGACTTTACAGAAGAGAAGTGAAATATTACTCAAAACATGATTTGTGTCTATTAAAGACTAGAAAACATTGTGGAAAAAGGAGAAAATGCTGGTAACCAGTATTTTCTCCTTTTCCAAAGAGTTGTCAAATGGTGTCTTTCTTATGGACTTTAAACCTTCAAATTGTTTGGTAAAGGGTTAATTTTCATTTTTGCCTAGTTCTACTGCTACGGACAGATTTTGTTGAAAGTAATTAGAGATTTAGCAAACAAATTTGAGCCATGCTCTGTGAAAAGGAGGTTAATGTATCTTCAAAAAAGTATTGAGTCAATTTTCTGGATGCCCATGGGCCAGTCTACCTCAAGATTTAGCTGGTAGTTAGACAAGATAGATCCATAAATGTGATAACTTGCTTGGTAAAATGCATCTCGGAGATGCATTAAACCCCCTTATGCCAGAGTAAGACTCATATGTAAATACATACTTCCCGCCTACGACATCATGCGTAAATCTAAGAGCCTCTTGTACATCTGATGTCTCATTCTGTAATATATTGTAAGATTTACGTATCAATCCCTCAAACAAATTTGCAGCCATTGACTTTGACCCTGTGCAAAACAATCCGGAGACTTAACTCTTTACCAAACGACAAATTTTTAGACTTGACCAAATCAAAAGCATTTGCAGACGACAAAATAACTGTAACTCAAAAATTGAAATTTGTTTTGGGAAGGCTAGAAAACATTGTGGGAAAAGGAGAAAATCCTGGTAACCAGCATTTTCTCCTCTTCCCACAATGTTTTCAAAAGGCTTATTTCTCAGGGTCCTTAAAAGTCGGGATTGTGTGGTAAAGAGTTAAGGACCCTGGGGAAGATGCCTTTAGAAAACAGTAAGCAGAGTAAGAAAATGTTGGTAAAGTCACAATTGTAAAGTAATAAATTAAGTCTTTACTAAATGACAAGACTTTAGACCTCTCCAAATTGACAGCAGTTGCAGACGAAAAATCAAATGTGGCTCCAACAATGAGAATGATCTCTGAAAGGGTAAAAAACATTGTGGGAAAAGGAGAAAATGCTGGTTGCCTTTTCTCCTTTTCCCATTATGTTTTCAGCAGGCTTCTTCCTTAGGTCGTTAAAACCCAGGATTGTTCGGTAAAGGGCTCACTCTTTATCAAGCGACAAAATTTCAGACTGGTCCAAATTAAAACACCATTTCAACAGCTCGGGTCATATCATGGCAGTCAGTGACGCACCCATGTGTTTCCTGGCTTTCTCACACCAGTACTGACACAACTTTCTTTCCAAAGCCACTAACTCAGGGCTGTCAAAAGTCAGGATTGCGTGGTAAAGAGATCATCACTAACCTTTGCTTATTTCTCACAAATAAATGTGAATACAAAATTGAAGGGCCAAATCTAAGTTGTAAGAACTTGTGGCCCGACCCCATTCACTTCATGAATAAAATATGTTTAAACTAAACTACAAAATTGAAATTCGATGTGGGAAGGGTAGAAAACATTGTGGGAAAAAGGAGAAAATGCTGGTCACCAGCATTTTCTCCTTTTCCCACGAATGTTTTCAAAAGATTTAATTTTCAGGGCTACTAATAGTCGGGACTGTGTGGTAGACACTTAATCACTAACCTTTGCCAGTTTCTCACATTCCTCCAGTTTGTTCAAAGCAAAGGTGTAGTAAGCCAGGCACTGTCCCCACTTTTGTTGTTCTTGTGACTGCTGTCCCATATAATAGTTGGTAATACAAGTATAAAACAACACTTTCATATCTATCTTTTTCTTCCATTCCTGAAAAAAACAAGAGTCATGCTCTGTGAAAAGGGGGCTTAATGCATCTGCAAAAAGTACCGACCCAGGCCAGCCTGCGCAGGCTGACCTGGGCCGTAACTTTTTGCTTTTGGTAATATTTCTGTATGTTAAAGGAGCATTCTACCTCTTTATTTAGTTGGTTGTTAGACAAAATGAACTTTATGGATCCACAATTAAGTAATGACTTGCTTTGTACCATGAATCATGGAGTTGCATTAAGCCCCCTTCTGCCAGAGCATGGCATGTATGTATATTACATTATGTTCCTATAACATCATACTAATCCTTTTATTTGGAAAGAAACTGCTTTGATCAAAGTGTGAGCCTGTTTTCTTTAACCCTTTCCCAAACAAGCCCTGGTTTTCACGTGTCTGCAGTACAAGTCTTTTGAAAACACCGTGGGAAAAGGAGAAATTGCTCGTAATGAGCAATTTCTCCTTTTCCCACAGTGTTTTCTACCCTTTTTGACAACTTTCTGCTATTTTCATGAAATTTAAAATTGTCGTCTGCAAACTCTTTCAATTTGGACCAGCCTAAAATTTATCGTTTGGGAAAGGGTTAAAAATACCTTAATTATTTAACTCTTAATCAGACTACAAAAATCAAGTCATTACATATTTATGAATCCATTTACCCTTCGTAAATACCAACTGCATCTGGAGGTGAAAATTAAATGTCTTCTGTCATGCAGTTATATGACAAACAGCAAAGAATTTCAACCCAGGACTGTGCAAACTAACCTGAGCTGATACTTTTTTTTGCAGATGCATTAAACCCTCTTTTCACAGGGCATTGGGCATACAACAATAGCACAAACTGACTCTAAGCTACAAGCCACCTGCTGCTTTCCCACATAAAACATCACAGAAACAATGTTGAAGACTGAACCCTGTTGCAATTACTATCATCAGTCCTCAGAAAGAAATTGGCTGTGCTTGGAATTGAACCATTGACCTTTGGGTTTAATGCCAATTTTTTACCGAGTGAGCTTCAAGGCTCGGCAGCGGCTGTTTGCTCTTAGAGAATTTAGTGGTAATGTGTATAAAAAGGTAAAAACTTACTTTGTATTGTTTTGAGCTGATCAGTTCCTCAGTGTTACATACAGTCAGAGATTTCAGGGCTGCGTTGTAAAACTCGACAATCTGGGCTGATACCTTGGCAGTAATAGAACTTTTACGACTGTCTGCCATTGATTTTTCTAGAATACATTCTTGAGCCTGTGCCTGTCATGAATAAAATACAACAAATTCACTGATTTCAATGGTTTAACTCTTTACAACACAATCCCTAGCTTTCACGACCCTGAGAAAGAGAGCTCTTGAAAACATTGTGGACAAAGGCAAGTTTCATTTGTCGTCTGCAAATGCTTTGAATTTGGAACAAGTCTTAAATTCTGTCATATGGAAGAGAGTTACAATAGTGCCTCAAAGGTAGGAATTAATCTTGGTTTCATTGTCATCTATCCTTGCAAAACAATCCTGTATAAAAGTAGATTTCAATACCCTATTCTCACTACTCAAGGCCTGAGCATGATATAAAGTGTTCAGATTGATGGTGTAAATCAAGATTGGACTGCACAGGATGTGCTGTCTGATCTTGGCTCTACACTGCCCACTAAATTTATGAGTTTTTCCAACAAAAACAATTTTGAAATTGCCATATCTGAGATTTTGTTACAAACTAAAATAATCTATTTCTTAAACCCTTCATAACCTGATACTGTTTTTATATCCTTGAAGAAAAGAGCTGTTGAAAGCATTGCAGGAAAAGGATAAAATGCTGGTAACTAGCATTTTCTCCTTTTTCCACAATGGCTTCTACCCTTTCACAGACCAGTCTTGTAATATGAGTCACATTTAATATGTTGCCTTGAAATGCTTTTCATTTGGATCAGTCATAATTTTTTTTCTCTAGTACAAAGTTATTGTTGGGCTCTCAAGATTGAAATGCCTTTCAAAAAGCCAACCCCAAAAAAGCCAACCAAGAAACCAGATGGATGGTTGGATGGACGAATGGATGGATGGTTGGATGGGTGGGTGGGTTGATGGATGGATGGGTGGGTTGATGGATGGATGGATGGGTGGGTTGATGGATGGATGGATGGACGGTCGGTCGGTCGGATGGATTGAAAGATGGATTGAGTGACTGATTGATGAGTGATTGATTGAGTGATTGATTGATTGGGTGAGTGATTGATTGATTGAGTGAGTGAGTGGTGTATTATGCTGCTTTAAATATCATTTCAGTCATATCACGGCAATAGCTCACATATTCATGTAAGTCCTGGGTTTCACTAGTATTAGATCAGGGCCCGTATTCACCAACCATTCTAAAGAATGTTCTTGGTCTTATTCTCCAGAATTTTCTAAATTTGAAAGTAACCCAACTTTTGATTGGCTGAACCAGTTGGTTTAGCCAATCAGAAGTTGTGTTACTTTTTAAATTTAGAAAATCTTGGAGATTTAGACTAAGAACGTTCTTCAGAATGGTTGGTGAATACAGGCCCAGGGCTCTGAAGTGTCTTACCCAAGGACACTCCCACGACAAACCTAATGCTATAAGTGAGGCGTGAACCCTTGGTAACCAGGTTACGAGTCATACACTGTACCACTGCACCACTCAGGACTCTGTCAGCAACTAGAATTCAGCAGAAAGAAAAACCATTCCTTACCAACATGAGATTTGATTGAAAGGTCAAAAGTTCATGTGACATGTCCAGACTCATCCCACTTGACCCATAATGATCCCTCAAGTGCTCATAAGCCCAGGCAGCACACTGGAAATGTGTGCATGATACTTTCATACCCTGAAAATGTAGAAGAATATAGAGATATGGAGTTGTATTCACCAACCATCCTAATTATCATTCTCAGTTTAATCCTTTACCACACAACAAAATTCTAGACCTGTCCAAATTGAAAGCATTTGCAGTCGTCAATTTCAATGCGGCTCAAATGGAGCAATTTTTCGTTGATAGGGTAGAAAACATTGTGAGAAAAGGATAAAATGCTGGTTACCAGCATTTTCTCCTTTTCCCACAATGTTTTCAAAAGGCTTCTTTCCCAGGGGCGTTAACAGGTGGTATTGTACGGGAAAGGGTTAATGATGAATACACATACACTTACCAGCATATGAATTGGAAAATATTGTAGCAAATGGACAAACTGTTATGTTTTACAGTTTGCCAGAGTCCTTAGATCTTGACTTCACAAAAAAACAAAATTTTAGACGTGTCCATATTGAAACCATTTGCAGATGACAATTTGAACTGGACTTGTGTAATCCAGTCTGGTTTTACCAATTCCATTACTTACAGGGTATTTCATTGGTGTATTTCAAATGTCAACACTTAGCGCCCAGAAATCATGTGATAATTGTGCGCCAAGTATTAGCATTTGAAATACACCAATGAAATACCCTGTAAGTAATGGAATTGCTAAAACCAGACTGGGCTACTCTTGAATAATGGAATTTGTCTATCAAAGGGTATAAACCATAGAGAAAACAGGAGAAAATGCTTTCAAAAGCCTTTTTCTGTGTCTTAATGATTTACCACACAATCCCGAGATTTGAAGTAGACTGCTTTTGAAAACATGGTGGGAAAAGAAAAAAATGCTGGTAACAAGCATTTTCTCTTTTGGCCTCAATGCTTTCTATCCTTTCAAAGATAAATCCCATCATATGAGCCACCGTCACCTTATTGTCTTCAAATCTGTTTGATATGGATAAGTCTAAAACATTTTGCTATTTGCTAAAGGGTTAACATGGAATTTGGTGAAAATTTTAAAAAAATCCCCATCTTCAAATTACTTTTCTTCATATACATATTTACATAAAGTAACTGGTCTTAATGACTACTTACATCAGCACTTTGTCTGGTATCCAAGGCCCCCAGTAGTGAATGCAGGGATCCAATATTGTACAATATACTGGCCTGTTCATATTTGATGTCATTGTGAGTTATCTCCCTTGCTGAGTGCAGATCCTCCCTGTTGAATTTAACAGTAAAGTGACAGTTTATAATGGTGTCATCCTGTGTTTGGAGGGGCCAGCCATTGTCTGATTTATGAAACATCTTCTGTCCTATTCCTTTACTGCAAAATCCCTAGTTTTAATGTCCATTGATGGTAACCAGCATTTCCTCCTTTTCCAAAAGCATTTTGTCCATTTTCAAAAACAAATTCAAAATTGTGGTATTAATTTGTCATCTGCAAATGCTTTCAAATGGGAAAGGCTAAAATTTTGTTGTATGGTTAAGAGTTAGATAATTAAACACAGTGTTTACTTCTCAAGTCCTAACCTTTTATGCAATGGCACCAAACAAATAAGCAATTGGTAACCATTAATAAGCTGGCAGCTCAACAACCAGCCCCTTATCAGGACTTGAACTTTGAACCTATGGCTGAGCTTTTTGTGCAAATAATGTTGTACATGTAAGTTACATAGAGATCCACAACAAACAAATTACCACTTAAACAAAAAATTTTTGAGACTTAATATTTTATAAACAGCAACACGAGAGCCCTGCTGTTAATTAACAGGCAATTTTCCTTTTGCAACAATGTACAACAGTAATCTTGTTGAAGACAAAGAAAAGTTACCAGCAGGTTTTCATCTCTTTACCAAATGACAAACTTTTAAACTTATCCACTTTGCAAGCATTTGCAGACAACAAGATGAATGTGGCTTAAAACTTAAAAATTTAACTTTGGAAGGGTAGAAAACATTGTGGGAAAAGGAGAAAATGCTGGTCAAGGGTCATTTAAACGGGTGATTGTTTAGTATAAGGATATGCATTAAGTAAATCAATTCAAATCACAACAAGAAAAGTTGCTTAACCCTTTACCAAACGACAAAATTTTAGACTGGTCCAAATTGAAAGCATTTGCAGACGACAAAATAAATGTTACCGAAAAATTGAAGTTTGTTCTGGGAAGGGTAGAAAATATTGTGGGAAAAGGAAAAAATGCTGGTTACCAGCATTTTCTCCTTTTCCCACAATGTTTTCAAAAGGCTTCTTTCTCAGGGTCGTTAAAAGTCGGGACTGAGTGGTACAGAGTTAATTACCATCTAAATGGCATGGCAGCTCTGCCAACCTCTGTTACTGGGAATTGTTCCTGGTTTTCAATAATGTTTTTCAAAAGTTGTTTAATTAACTCTTTACAACACAATCCTGAGTTTTAATAATCCTGAAGAAAAAGGCTTATGTAAACATTGTGGGAAAAGCAGGTAACCAGCATTTTCTCCTTTTCCACAATGTTTTCTGGCCTATTCCACATATTTTTCATCATTTGAGACACTCTTTATTTGTCGTCTGCAAATGCTTTCAATTTGGAAGATCCTAAAATTTTGTTACATGGTAAAGAGTTTAGGGTCATTAAAACTCGGGATTGTTTCGTAAAGGATTAACCTTTTACCACACAATCCCGACTTTCAACAACCCTGAAGAAGAAGCCTTTTGAAAACATTGTGAGAAAAGGAGAAAATGCTGGTAACCAGCATTTTCTCCTTTTTCCACAGGGTTTTCTACCCATCCCAAAACAAATTTCAGTTTTTGAGTCATGTTTATTTTGTCGTCTGCAAATGCTTTCAATTTGGAGAGTATAAAATTTTGTCGTGTGGTAAAGAGTTAAGTGTCAAGTAGCTCAATTCAAGCAGACAAATTACTCATTTACCATGTAAATGGCATGGTAGCTTCACCAAACTCTGTCATTGGGAATTGTCCCTGTTTTTCCACAATATTTTCCAAAGTTGTTTTCTCATGGGTCATTCAAACTCAGGATTGGTAAAGGGTTAAGTAACATAATTCAAATCAGGACAAGACAAATTACTGATTTACCATGTAAATGGCATGGTAGCTTCACCAAGCTCTGTCATTGGGAATTGTCCCTGTTTTTCCACAATGTTTTCCAACGTTGTTTTCTTATGGGTCATTCAAACTCAGGGTTGTTTGGTAAAAGGTTAACTAACACAATTCAAATTATCAAAGACAAATTACTGATTTACCATGTAAATGGCATGGCAGCTTCACCAAGCTCTGTCATTGGGAATCGTCCTTGTAAGAACTGTAGCTGGGCGTAGTATTTCTTAAGGACGCTACAGCCCATGAAGTCATGCGAAACATGCACTGCACTCTGAAACAGAGAAGGATCAAAGATTTTTTTTTTTTCCAAGTGAAAACCAACAGTTCAGCTACGGTCACTCTTTTTACAAAACGACAAACTTTTGGACTGGACCAAATTGAAAGCATTTCCAGACAACAAATTAAAAGTTGCTAAAATGAGGATTTCTCTCTTTGATATTGTAGAAAACATTGTGGGGAAAGGAGAAAATGTTGGTAACCAGCATTTTCTCCTTTTCCCACAATCTTTTCAAAAGCCTTCTACCGTGGGGTTGTTAAAAGTCTGGACTGTCTGGAAAAGAGTAAAATCTTCACAAGACAAAAAATAAAAAGTTAGACTCGTCCATATTGAAGGAAGATTACTAGCACCTTCTCCTTTTCTCACAGTATTTTCAAAAGCTTTTTTGCCCTGGGTTGTGAAAATACTCGATTGTGTGGTAAAGGCAAGAATGGAAGGCTTCTGAAAACATCACGGAAGAAGGAGTAAGTGCTGGTTATGAGTATTTTCTCTGCGTTCCACAATGTTTTCTACTTGTTTAAAGACAAGTCCAATCATTTCAGCCACATTTAATTTTTCTCTCCAAATTTACTTTCAATCAGCAACATCTAATTTTGCTTTCAAAACCAGAAAATCTGAAATTTTGTTGGCTGGAACATAGAGTACAACTGTTAATGCAGAAATGTCCAGTAAAACACAGACACAGATCAACATATTGCTTATTTCAAGCCTTACAGTGCAGAATAAACCTAAGAAGCACTTTCACTCCCCAAAAAGACCTTTATAATTGCAATGCAAAGGTCGCTATTGTACTGAATGTCTCCGCAAAACGGACAGTGTAGATCAAAGATAAGACTGTATGTTTTGTGCAGTCTGATCTCAACACTGGTCACAAAGGCAACAATAGTTGTGAAAGGCGCTTTAACCCTTTACCATATGATAATATTCTAGACTGGTCCAATTTGAAAGCATTTGCAGATGACGAATTAAATGTTGCTAAAGTGATGATTTCTGCCGTTAATAGGGTTGAAAACATTGTGGGAAGAGGAGAAAATGCTGGTAACCAGCATTTTCTCCTTTTCCCACAATGTTTTCAAAAGGCTTCTTTCCCAGAGTTGTTAAAAGGCGGCATTGTGCGGTAAAGGGTTAAAGGTTAAGCTATTTTTCTCAATCTGTCCCAATCTTTCAACTGAGCTTATCCTCCAAATTCATTAGAAGGATAAATATTTGTCAAAAAATTAACCCTGGCCTACCTGTCTGAGCTGTTCCAGTTCGTTACAACTTTTATTATAAAGTGCCGGGTCCTCCCCATAGTGGTCTCTGATATACTGGAAAAATATAAAAATAAAGATCAGGGGACATATTTATCAAAAAGTGTAAATAAAGTTTTTTATAAAATTAAAAATACACAATATAGGGAATGAAATTTAGAACTCCTTGTATTCTTAGTTTATAAGCTTGGATCTATCAATATGCCAGTGTAGCTTAACCCTTAAAGTGCCAAATAAACCTATCTGACATTTTCATCCTACAAATACGACCCAAATAGTTGCAGTTTCATGTATTCTTATGCCTACAGTGTTGCAGCAAAGTGGAGAGTGTAGATCAAGATCAGGCTGCACATTTTGATCTACACTGGCTGCAAAGGCAACTATAGTTGTGAAAGGCATTTTAACATTTAATTTTGGTTTACATGTTTGTGAGTCTTGAAGAGTTGGTAATTTTTTTCTCATATCGTGCCTTTCCTCTCTTCCCACAATATCGTTCAACTATACGTAACTTGCAGAGCTCCAGACAGAGGGAGCATTTTTGATTGCAAAACTGAAAATATTAGTTATTCTCCACTAAATCCTGTATCAAGGGTACTCATTTACTCATTAGAATAGTCTCATCTAGATGATTCTAATGAGTACCCACAACACAGGGTTTGGAGGAGAATAATGGATTTAGAATACTATCACTCCCTTTTATCTGGAGCTCTGACTTGTATGCATTTCATAGCAATAAATAAGCAAATGTCCTATGTTCTTTTTTTTGTGTGCGTATTATTGACATCACCAAATATTACAAGTTCAGTCATGCAAACAATGAACTTAGTAACTTGCTGTGGATTATGACAGTCTTCATGAAAAACGGTGTTGTCCTTTGTTCGGTGCGGAAGACATTTTATGCCAAGTCAAGCTTCTGTCCATGGTAATGTTGACCTGATGTGATTTTTGTAAGATTTCCTATCAATCAAGATAGGCTTGTTTGCTTTCCGGTGCTAAAAAGGCAGTCAAAAGTTGCCGTCTCTTTGGTGCAAATGACATTTTATGCCAAGCATTTGTCAAGGTTTCTTCAATGCTTAAAATGTGTCGCCTAAATCAGTTCCCAGTTTATTGGTTTTTCTAAAGAATTTGCATTTAAATTTGGATACTAATGCAACTGGTCTGCTTTTGCAGTGGAGTATAGTGGATATCACAGAAGGGAACCAGTTAAATTTATTTTTCAGATTAATCAATGACATTTTACACAAGTAAAAAAGGTGTCAATAGAGCAGGGGTGTGGAAATACTATGCCCGATGCGTCCGACTCAGGAAAATTCGTCTCCGGACAAGTGACTTTTTTCAGTCTAGTTGTCCGTGGACAAGTAGAAAATATGACGAAAATTTTAAAGCAAAGATCTGTTGCATACTTATCTAGTGAAATACAAAATTTTAATGTTCTCACTTCATACAAAAAGTGACATTTTGAATGATAACAGCAGCTTGAGACGATCCCTGATTACTGCAAACCCAAAATACACATTTGGTGTTCCTCCGCATTTGCCTCATACAAGATCAGTATAATACAGGGTTCCCATTCACGCACATATGTGCGTGATTCACGCACTGAATTGAATAATCATGCACATAAATATGAAGTGAAACGTGCATGCACGCACAGATTTCAGGGCTCCCGTTGTCGATCACCAGTGGTGCCAGTTGGGACAAGTTAAAAAGTGTGAAAGTCACTGTTTATCACCGCTAATCAAACTTGGTATCAATCCGCTTTTCTTGTGTAAAATTAAAGGTTTTGAAGTTACATGTTGTTCTTATTGACAAATCTATGTCAAATCATGCAGAAATACCACTCCATAACTTAACAGGCATGAAAAAAAGATTGCTGTGAGAAACGCGAAAACCCATGACACAACAAAAATTGGTCTGACATCGTCCGATCAAGGGCATTTCAAACTGTCTCTTCAGTTTTATCAATGACTTTGAACAGTAAATTTACATAAATACCTCTATTAAAACAATAAGTAAAACTTAATTAGTGTCTGAAATTGACAGTGAAATGGAAAATTCTACTGCCCATCAGGCTGTAAGTTGTCCATCTGAAACTGGTCCCGTGAGTAAAGGAAATTATAACAAGCGTCTCCTTTTTTTAAATTACCCATATTGTTTTCAAGAGCAGCTGACTGCAGAGTAAGACTCATCAAAACAAATTTTCAGTACAACAGACCCTTACTGTCTTCCATAGATGCTCTATAATTGTCAATATTTAGTGCACCCCTAGAATTTTTCTTGCACTCCCAAACTTGTATTCCAGGGAGTGCATGCACTCCCAAAAAGAGATGTGAGTGGGAACACTGTAATATATGGCTGATTTTGCATGTCAGTTTAAATTGCTTTGAAAAATGTCCGAACAGCTTCAAGATCATCATTATGGATTAAACAAAAAATTACTAGACTAATTAATAGTATCATTTTAGCATGAATTCAAAGATTTTTGTCTACAGTGTCGCACACATGAAAATTTTAAATTTGATCTTAAACAGCTTCCTTGTGAAATGGGTCATGATTTAGCAATTATCTTCTCTGCTGGAAACTGTCTCTACTCTCTTGTCAAACCAAATCATTCTTGGATTCAGCAATCAACTAATGCATAAAATTGGAGTAAATGGGTCGGTTTCTTTAATTAAATCTTCGAAGCCAGTGGAAAGTGAGACGTCTGAGACTCCAAAACCATTCGGCTGCTGCAAGTGTAAATCTAAAATGGACCTTGACAAGAAATATGACAGAAAAAAAAAACATGTTTTTTAATGAGTGTTGAAAGAATTTCCATGATCCCATTGACGATCGTGACAATGTTTTTTGTAAGGTTTGTCAAGAGTATACCCAGATCACTAACATATTACTTTATGCATGCCATTTAAAATTCTTTCATTTTGGACAAGTGAGGCACACTGGCGGACAAGTAGATTTCTTTAATTTACTTGTCCGTGGACTAGTAGAAATTTCTAAGATTTCCACATTCCTGAATAGAGCAAAAAAAGGGGCTCTGGATGAAACACTGCTGTTATCAGCATTTTTTCCTCTTCCAATAATGTCTTTAAAGGCCTTCTTCCTCAAGGGATGGTACAAACATGGGCCCATTTCGCAAAGGGTTTGTTTATTATTTAAATAAATAATACAATGCGAGGATGAGTCATTCACTGGTCATGAATTTTCATTTAAATGTGCCTGTTTCAATCGCCCTATGAGACACAATGTTAGCCAAATAAACGATTAAGTGAATACAATAAATATTTTTGTTTAGATAAATGTAGCAACAAGTCACACGGGGAAAAAATAAAAATATTGACAATTTGACAGGTGGGTCAAAGTTCTCTCCCTTACCTGTCAAACTAGATATTCCCGCTTTTTCGTTAAAGAAAAATATCCATAAAAAAAAAGGGGGGTGTAGGCAAAATTTGCTTTTTATTGATACCTGTTTCAAAGTCGGTCCGAATTCGACAAACTCTGGGCTTTGTTTAAGTTCGAAAGATAACATCGGCATTCGCGGAACAGCCTCCATATTTTTTTTTAAAGATTATTTCCCTTGGTTTACCGGTGTTTGTTATCTTTTATCAGCCGTAAAATTCACCAAACGAGCAAAATCCTGTTTTCACAACGGCGTATCAATGTTATTGACCTTTTAGAGAATTCGGAACATTTTATTGCCTTAAAATTTAGGTTTTACTGAATATTATCGTTCTTTACGTTTGCAGAGGAAAGCTGTTTTGTAGCAATTATTTGTGTTTTCCAAAACATTTGATTGGCGACACAAAACGAATTTAGTAGGCCCCTTGGAGGTAAATTGCCCTAATACAAATAGCATATACATTTTCCCCTTTAAATCTGGGTCGCATTTAAAAAAAAATTATAATCGCTTGTTTAGCTTAAGTATGTTTATTTTGCATAAGACAATCGGTCTCTGAAACCTTAGGTCGTTTTTTGGAGGCCTTATAACCCTTTGCCAAACAATCCCGACTTTTTACGACCATTAAGAAAAAGCATTTAGACCTTGTGGTAACCAACATTTCCTCCTTTCCCGACAATATTTTCTACCCTATGAAAGACAAATTCCATCTTTTGAGCAACATTTGAATTTTCGTCTTCAAATGCTTCCGATTTGGACAAGTATATACATTTTGGTAAAGAGTTTTCCAGTCCTCGACTTCTAAAAGGTGTTGTTTTTTTCTTCGTTAGATTGAAGCTATTTAACCCTTTCCCAAACGACAAATTCTGGACTAGTCCAAATAGAAAGAGTTTTCAGACGACAATATTAAATTTGACGAAAATGGTAGAAAGTTCTCAATAAGGGTAGAAAACACTGTGGGAAAAGGAGAAATTGCTCGTTACGAGCAATTTCTCCTTTTCCCATAGTGTTTTCAAAAGACATGTGCTGCAGACATGTGAAAACCAGGGCTTGTTTGGGAAAGGGTTAAAGGAACTGAATATTAAGCCTGATCCACACAATCCGGAGTTTAAACGACCCTGAGAAAGATTCCTTTTGAAAACAATGTGAGAAAAGGAGAAAATGCTGGTAACCAGCATTTTCTTCTTCTCCCACAATCCTGTCTACCCTTTGACAAGACAAACCCTTTTCACATGAGTCAAATTTATTTGTCGTCTGCAAATGCTTTCAATTTGGGCATGTCTAAAACTTTGTCGTTTGATAGAAGGTTAAACCTCTGATGTGAGAGCTTAATGCTCTATCCATACACTACTATTTCGGAAACATAGACATTAACCGTTACCTCTGTATGCGTGTCTAAATCTGTACCTAAGTTATTGACTTGTCCTAATTTCAAGCTTTTCCAGACGACAAAATAACTGTGACTCAAAAGTAGAAATTACCCTTGGAAGGATAGAAAATATACAGAGAGAAAAGGAAAAAGTGCTGGTGATCAGCATTTTCTGCTTTTCCACAATGTTTACAAAAGGCATTTACTGCGTTTGCGTGACCGTTTTCAGCAAACTGGTCGTGTCGCAGACCACCGAAATCCGACAGACGTCAGATCGTCAAATGTTATGTTGACGCACTTGCGAATAAGCTTCAAAACGGCGTCAATTACAGCAAGATAATATGGTTTAAACAAGTTTGCTGAACATATGCGCCACCTTAGGCATGCTTGTTTACCTATTCAAGCAAGGAGACCATACGTGGGACCAGTACTGTCCCTGCGCCATCGGGCTAATCGTTTGCAATGGGCAAGACGTCATTCACGCTGGGGGCGAGCGCAGAGGGCTCGCGTTATTTTTCGGCGTAGCTGAATGCGCTGGCTTTCACAAGAACTATCTTTAACCCTTATGGACACACACCTGCCATTCTAGTGCATAACAATGGTCGACAACATGTAGCACGCATCACTCAACAATTCACCGATCAAAAAGGCGTCAACGTGTTGCCTTTGTCCGCCTTCCCGCCAGATATGAACCTTGTTGAGCATATCTGGGATGAGCTTGGTCGGCGGTTAGGTCAAGAGCTGGTATTAACAATCTGAATGACCTCTGAAATGCTGTCATTCAGGAATGGAATAACATGCCTTGTGACGTCATTCGTCGTTATGGCAGATCCATGCGCCGCCGTATCAACGCTTGCATCGATAGAAGTGAGCGAACACGATATTGAATTATGTTAATATTCAAAATGTCAAATTAAGCTTGAAAACACTCTTTCGATTATAAAGCGACTCGCAACTTTTGTTTTTGAATGCTATTGCATTTGATCAGCAAACATCCCATATATGGCAATAATTTCGATTTTCAAAATGGACAGTAGGCCCATATTTGGCACCTTTTTCTAAACTTGAATTTAGATACCAGATATCATATGTTTCCGAAACGAACAATGCAGTTTCTATAATAAAACCGAAGTGCATATTTTCATTTGCCTCCACTTATCTCACCAAAACAAGTATTCAACCACTACAAGAACAACAAAACACTCATTCGTTTTGAAAGGGCGAGACCCGTATATTTGAGTAAAATCCAGGGCAATAGCAAGTACAGGGAATTATTTTTAACAGAAGATTTCTTTTGGAAAAAAAAAAACAAAAAAAAAAAACAAAAAAAAACCACACACACACACACACACACACACACACACACACACATTGAAATATGACAAATCGCTACAGATTGACAATCTCGTTCAAAAAAGCATTCTTATAACCTCAATATATGATGAAACACTGCATATTGACCTTCCTTTTCTATAAATCATAACCATAAGTCAAAGTTTTCGAACTCGTTATTTTAAGTTGCAACCGCAAGCATTAACAAAACTGATAATGTTGATTTTTATATGAACCACGCTCTGTGAAAAAGGGGCTTGATGCATCTGATAAAAAGTATCGACCCAGGTTAGCCTGCATATTCCGCGCAGGCTGATCTGCGCCGAAAGTTTTTGTTTTTGGCCAAATTTCTGCATTTCAAAGGACCAGTGTAGCCTACCTCACGATTCAGTCATTTGCTAGAGAAAATGGATAAAATAGATCCGTGATTATGTGATGACTTGCATGGCTTAATGCATCACGGAAATGCATTAAGCCCCCTTTTGCCAGAGCATGGCTAATACATTGATCATCGGAGCACCGGCCGTCTAGGAAAAATAACCCTCCTCTATCCTCAGCCGCGTTTCTCTTTTTATTTTCAAAGACCGTTTCCCTAACATGGGCGAAACATGACCGTTGATCGCCATTGCTTCTCAGACTACTCATAGAGTATAAGACGTGTGGATTGTGTCTGGAGCAATAAAATTTTGCCGAAAAATTAACAACGTTTATAATTTACATAAACAAATGATAATGAAGCAGATCAAAAACTTTCAACAAGTTCGATATTACAATACCAATAGAATTTGAACGTAAAGACGATGTTACTTGTTCAGAGTTCTAGCTAGAAGAATAATATTTAACTAAATCATTGCAGGAGAGGTAGGCTAAACGATCTAGATAACAGGCTGCAAGTTTACAGGAAGCTATTCAGATTTTTTTTTATAATTCAACCAAACTTCAAAAATGATTTTACCACTAAATTAAGTAAGGTGATAGCTGGCGAATCATTATTACAGAAAATGGACAAGTATCAGGAAAAAATATTTTTCAATTGTATTTCCTTTAAGAATATGTTTTGCAGCCTCTCAAGGCTCAAGGCCGTTGTCGTCGGTCCGACAGATCCGGCGAGCGCCGGACCATTTATTTGGCAGAGTTTGCTATCGGTTGTAATACAGACATTAACTTGTTGCCACTGCATGATGAGAGTTGAAAAAGGGGTCAAAATAGTTATTTAAGATCTTCTTGGGCGATGCGTTTATTTTTTTTTGTGTACGAGGGACACTTTTTAAGTTCGTAGAGTAGGGCGGTCTTTTTAAAACCGCTTGAAATATCAAAATTTTATTTATCTAAGACCTTCGAAATATGCCCCGTCTGCCTCCACACACATTTTACACCGATCTACCCATTTCCGGAACGCCGCCCGGTAGTCCTCTTTAGGTATATGTTGCAGACACTGGTAGACCGCACTGCCTATACCACAACGGGATTCAAAACGGTGCCCTGCCAGCATTTCCTTTAGTCTTGGGAACAACCAAAAGTCACAGGGGGACAGGTCAGGGCTGTATGGGGGATGATCTAAGACATCGAGCCCAGATTCTTTCAGATATTCCTGTACCGTAGCGGATTTATGGGCCGGTGCGTTATCATGGAGTAACTTGATGCCGCGGACACCGGTGCGCGGTCTGCGTTTCTGATAGAAATCAACAAGTTGAATAAGAACACTTTCTCTGTAAAACTTTCCAGTGACAGAACTACCTTTCGGGACTGGAATTTGAAGGACTGGACCTTTCGAATCAAAGAATATCGCATACAACATGCGATTTGATGTTTTGCAACGGCGCGCAATGACAGGTCTGTCGCCCTCAGATGAAACCCAAACCTTATTTTTAGCCTTAGAATCGGGTTGAAAATGATAGATCCAGGTTTCATCACCTGTAACTATCTCTTCCAAACGACGTGGGTCACATTTATCATATTTTTCTATAACTTGCGATGCAAGTCTAACCCGACTTTGTTTCTGCTCGTCAGTGAGCAAATGGGGCACCCAGCGCTCGCAGATCTTACGTAGCCCAAGTCGTTCACGTAAAATCTTCACAACACTTGACGAATGAATGCCACTTAATTCTTCTATCTCTTGCACGGTATAATGTGCGTCTTCCTCAATTAACGTTTTCACAGTAGCAACGTTCTTTTCCGTCAAAACGGAAACCGGCCTACCCACCCGAGGGTCATTTTCATTTGACTCCCGACCATCATTAAAACGACGTACCCACTTGCAAACTGTAGCATATTTTAAAGCACCATTCCCATAAACTTTTTGCAAATCAGCATGAATTTCTGTTGGCGGAAACCCGAGCTGCGCTCGAATCTTACAATATACCCTCTGTTCAGAGATTTTTCCATCCATATTGAACGCTATATTTTACTATAGTGTATAAAACCACCTGTTGAAAATATCCAGCGCAGCGCGCACATGGACCTCGTGCGCCGCATACCGTGACACCGTTCGAGAGAAGAATGATTACGCAAGTTCTGTGTAAAAAATCGTGCAACTTCATAATCGCGTTAAAAAGTTATAGGCTTACTCAACGAACTTAAAAAGTGTCCCTCGTATAACTAGCAAAACTAGCTGACCCAAACGAACGAAATCTGGCCCAAAACACATCCAAAAAATGTATTAAAAACGCTCACAGTGGTGCCCATATATCAAAATATTTTTCGGATGAAGCCCCCAAACCCCCTCCCATCACGAAACGGAGAAATCCTCCCTCTCTTGCTGTCCCTCATCTCGTGCCTTCGGCACGCGCTGCTCTCTGGTTCCCCTGGACCACTTTCCTCTACGCGGTGCCGGGCCTGCTGAGGGTATCTTCAGATTTTGTGCAAGAGTTGTGCAAAGACATCTGGGACTATCATATCACATGATCAATAACACACGTTGATTATGAAGATTCGTTATCAAATCAGTATCAATCATGATAACCCCATAATCTGGTGCAGGAGTAGGCCTAACCAATTGAAAAACGACCCTCCCGTTAGGCCTATTTCAACGTCCAAAATCGCCCTTTTTTGCTGTGTTTATCCGTACAGTTTCACGACTGCAATTAAAAAAAAAAAAAAGTCATCTCGTTGTATTTGTCGTTGTTTTACAAGAAATTTTGATTACAACATAAAACCTAAATAGGTCCCTTTAAAGTGTCTTTCGGTATGTAACGGGTAAGCAATGTGCCGCCTTGACCTACCTCTATATGTACGACTTAAAATCCAAATTAGCTTCTCACACATACATATACATATACAGGCTACTTAACTTAGTTTTTGAAAAAAAAAAAACAACAAAATTACGCAGTTTCGTTGTCTGAACAAAAGTCGGGTGGAAGGTAAATGGCATTATACCGGACTCTCACTTCAGTGGCATACCGGCAGGTTCCGGAATAAGCACACCGGCTAAATGTTGCTTCCGGTTTTATTTTCCCGGCAGATCTTGTTTATTTAAGATGAAAACCAAACTCATTTTATGATAAAATTGGTTAAATTATCTTGATTTGGGATATAGGTGGTAAGTGTCGAGAGAATAAAATTTCATGAATGTCTTTAATTTGTGTGGTTCGGCAGTCTTCATAGGATCAAACCCATTCATTGTTTTTCAATTTTGAAATTGGGGTCCTGAGGCTGAAATTTGCCTAGTTATTGATTCGAAACATCTTCTTGTTGTGTTTCAAAGATTCTTAGGTAAAAGGCTTTAGAAAGCAATGAGAAAAAGCTAGTAACTAGCATTTTTCCATTTTCCACAATGTTTTCTACCCTATAATCAACAAAAAATCCCACCATTTGGGCAAAAATCGAGGCGACATCTACAGATGCCTTTAATTTGGATGTATAGTCGCTTCCGGTATTATCGTGGGTTCTTCAATATCGTGGTATTTACAATTTCCGAAAGTGAGGCTGAAATGCGCCTCCTTGAGGATGTCCTCACGTGAGCATTTGTAGGTCAGATACAGTCAACATACTTTGCAAGTTTACTTTGGCAAATTTTCCGAAAATGGTAGGTAAAATCGAGTTTTCATCCGAATAGTAAGAAAACTTGGCTCTTGCAAAATCACTCCATCCCCTAGATGAAGATGGTGATCTTCTCAGCATAACAAAGTCAATATCATTATAACAGTCGTGTAAAATCTGTTTTCCTGTCACTGAAGTTTATCAAACGGGAAAGTAAATTTCAGACGACCGTTAAATGATGACGTCACCGCTTTCCAAATATGGTAATGAAAATAAGAAGCCCTGACAAAATTTTTGACTCACTAATAATAAAAATCTTCTTCTCAAAGCACTACATTTTTTTAATTAAGTTCCCTGATCTATTGAAATGAAAGAACCCTCTAGAAACTATATATTCACCTTTTTGTTTTGTTTTTTTAAAGCCACGAAAGAGGTCCAAAATGGGGTATTTGATGCTATTTTAATCAAAGATCTGTAGACGTCGTTTTTCCCCCAATTTTTTACAGGTGCGCAAAGTAAAACTTCGCTTACAAAATGACAGGGAGAATTTATTTATATATGTTGCTCAAAATTCTTGATAAAATCATGTCAACACTTTGAAAACAACTTGATTTTCATTTGTCAAAGTTTTGAACATAAATAGGGCGAGCATGTAAATCTTCCAGGGCCTCATCTCAGTGCCACGATAATACCGGAAGTAAGCCTTTTTAGAAGTTGGTAAATGCTGTCCCCTGCTTTGCCTTGATTTAAAATCGTTAACTGACAAAAGGAAAATCAGTTATCGTAGAAATATACATGAGGTATCATCATATGATTTTTGCAATAGAAAAATAGCAGGCAAGACACTAATTTTTCTTCACACAGTGGAATGTTTTAGTACCACGATAATAGGGAATTCAATCAAATCTATAAGTCTGTCATTTGGTAAAGAGTTAGAAATGTCAATTCAGTGGAGATGCACCTATAGGGTACCTTCAGTCTGAAGGTTCGCTCTGATGTTATTTTTGTGACTGTTTCTCCGCCCATCTTCGTATCAGCCATTCATAGTTCTATTCTGGAATGAAAGTTGATCATACTGGCATCTCTTCTAAGGGCTTGGATAGGTACACTTGGCAGCCGTGATATAGCTGAAATAATGGTAACGTTTAAAATGGCATTAAACACCATACAATCAAATCAATCGATACAGGGATAGCTATATAGTTCAAGTCAAGAACCTTGATTTTCTTACAAAGTTTCTAGTCATAGTTTTGAAATAAGGCATAAACTACTGTAGTGCTGATCGTAGATTTTATTGTTTATGGATTACAGTGTAGATCAAGATCAGACTGCACAGAAAAATGCAGTCTGATCTTGGATCTACATTATCCTCTTTTGTGCCATATTCGGTCAATATCTGTAACTTTTTATGGACTGAAAATGTCCATTTCATTTGAGCCATGCTCTGTGGAAGGGAGATTTAATGCCTCTGCAAAAAGTATTGGTCCAAGTCAGCCTGCACAGTCTGCATAGGCTGGCCTTGGTCGAAGCTTTTTGCTATTGTCAGATCAATCATGTGCATGTCAGTTTTAAAGGACCAGTCTACCTAATGGTTCAGTCATTTGTTAGACAAAATGGACGTCATGGATCCATAGTTAGTTATATCATAACTTGCTTGGTATAGTGCCAGAGCATGGCTCATTATTTTGTGCAACGAGAGTAAAAGTCCATTCAAACAAACACATGTATCATGTTTCTTTATATACATGTATATTTTCAGGCAATACAAGATGACCCAATCCAGTCAGATATTCAAAGGTCAGGTAAAATACTCCGGACTTAATACAGGGTCTATTAAATGGAAAAGTGGCCATCTTTTGGTGGCGAAAGATGATCGAGGATGGAAGATTGACCTCGTCCTGGCAGTGACCCAAAATGGGCGTCCTGCTTTAAGTGTTCGGGTAAGTGTAAAATAGTCATAAGCTATGGACTATATTAAATTATTTTCTGTTTAACCCTGAACAACATGATCCCAGCTTTTAACTACCCTGAGAGAGACAGCTTTTGAATACATTATGGAAAAAGGAGAAAATGCTGGTAATCAGCATTTTCTCCTTTTCCCACAATTTTTTTTAGCCTTCCCAAATCAAATTTCAATTTTTTGGTCACATTTGGTTCATGGTCTGTAAATGCTTTCATTTTGGACAAGTCTAAAATTTTATCGCTTTGTAAAGAATTAACCAAGACCCTGTTTGTTTCCTTAAGTTTACAGAAAAAAAAATCATAGACACTCTCACATTTATGTACCTCACCTCATATTTCCACAGAATCTGTATCCACAGTTATTTAGATATTGTCTAGGAACACAACTCACAACACAACTCTGTGACAATATAGACTTCCATCTTCGTTCTCACATTTTTGATAGAAAAAAAATTTTGGACAGACCTCTGTTTGGTCAGGACTACTGTAAAGCTAGAAAAAACATTGTGGAAATAGGAGAAAATGCTGGTCACTAGCATTTTAGTGACCAGCATTTACTCCTTTTTCCACAGTGTTTTCAAAAGCCTTCTATTCTGGGGTTATTAAACAATGGATTTTATGGTAAAGGGTTAAATAAAAATTTTCCAGATCACAAAGGACACTCTTAAGAGAGTAAACTGTAACAGTTCAACTGTCTTTATAGACGTTAAGATTCACAGAAGCTCCATGGTTATTAATTTGAAGCCAGACTGGCCGGGTCACTGTAAAGTTTTGAGAGATCTACTCAACAGCATTCAGACAGAAGGACCTAAAGGTAAGAAAGACTTGGCCCGCAAGGTTTTTTCCCTGGACCTACACATGCCATGGTCATTTGACCCCTTTCAAATGAGCCGGGCTGGTAGCTCAGTTGGTAACATACAGGGCTTCAAACCTGCTTTGAATCCTGTGCTCCCAAAATTTGTGTCGGAGGATTGATGATTGTGATTGTTGCTGGATTCATTGCTCTCTCACAGCTGATCATTGTTTCAGTGACAGTTATGTGGAAAAGCAGCCAGTGAATCCTAATGCAATGACTATCATCAATCCTTGGAAGGAAATTGGTTGAGCTGGGGATTTGTGCACTACTGGGGCTTGGCAGAGGTTGGAAGTTGGAAGCTTTGCTATTTTTTAAGAAAAACCAAGATATTATTATAGTCCTGTTTTCGTCATGGGGAGGTGGATATTCTGATAATTTCTAATATCTCTGTCGTTACTGAATGTTTACTTCAATTTTTTCTTTTAACTATTAAAAGGGGAACCCATACAGGAATGTTTTTACACATTTATGTCCCTTTTTTGACTTTTCACTTTTCAACTTTGAATTTTCAATGAAAAAGTAAAAGCAATTGAACATTGACACCTACTTGTGGTGCTCTTGTTTTAAGCAGGGTTTTGGATTGAGCAACTGGGTAACGAAGTAACTAGTCAAAATGCTATCTTGTATTTCAGAAATAGTCCCTAAAGCAGAAGTATGTGTAATTGAAGACTCCCCGCCAAAAAAATTTACAAGGTAAGGTTTTGTAGATATACATAGCATGCCCACTGGGTTTTCAATTTGGGGGTACATGCACCCTCCAGGTTTTGAATTGAGGGTACAAAGAAAAAAATGGGGGTACACTACCCCCTAGGTTTTGAATTGGGGGTTCAAAGAAAAATTAGGGGATACAGAGTAGCTTTGGGCTGTTTCAGTTTTAATTATTAATGAATTTTAACACCCTAGCTCATTTACCATAATGAATGGGATCTTAATTAAATTATTAAATTGTGCATTTGGTGATAATATGGATGCATCATATGTCTCCAGGGCATGCACATACTTAGATCTAATTGCAACAGCGGTCAGAGTTTAAAAGGCAGGCACGGAACATGAGTTTTGATAATCGACTGCCTTTATGGAGGATTTTTCACCTTTATTCCTTTCTCAAAGTTGTGAAGTACATTAGAACTGCTTTAAAAAGGAAGCGTAGACAGATCGATGCTCGTTGTCCAAGATGATGTTCGTAGATCTGGCTATTTTAAAATCACAGAGGAGCAGGCTGATTGGCTCATTGTAAGCTCAAACTCTGTCAAATAAAGGCCATGCCTTGTTAGAGCAAAATAAAACAAAGTGTGTAATGGTAGAATCACTTGTATAAACCTACCTTTCTCAGATCTTCACGCTGTAAAATATTTTAACAGTTTTTGTTGTGATGACATTTTTTATGCAGCAGACGTCACACATACGAAAATTACATGTTTAATTTGCGGCTTGATTTTTCAGCTTTCATATGTCAAAAAAATGTGTTTTTAACAATAACTGTGCATCACAATATTATTAAATGATTTTAATTCCTCACTGAAAATCAATTACCAGATTTCCTGTACATGTGGTAGATTTTGACATCTTTAAAAAATCGCAGCGAAAATTATTCAGACAGACGAGGGAGCCGCAAAATATATATAGTGAAAATATTTGGTAACCCGGTGTATGTTGGGGACAAAGCGTGGTACCCACTTACAAGGGAAACTACTTTCGTTTTGTTTGTTGGCATGCAATACAAAATGGTATCTAGATTGGGCACCCTGATAGAGGATTTTTTTTTTTTTTTTTTTTTTTTGTGTGAAAGATCGAAATTTATTTCATCCAGTGAACATCATCGGTAATATTTTCATGAGAGGCACAACCACGAGTGAAAATATTGCCGATGATGTTCACGAGATGAAGTAAACTTCGATCTTTCACCGAAAAAAACCAAATATTCTGTTTATTTCTTGCTTCTAACCCCTGTTTTGTTGGAACTTTCATCAAAATCCAATACAGTTGTTTTTATAATTCCCTGTGGTGTACCCCCCTCGCATAGCAATATATTACAATAGTACATAAAACGCAAGAAATATAGGGTAAATTACGCCATATTTCCCTCCATTTGATTGGCACGCCCTGATTACCTAGGTAACTAGTGCGAGAGAACTACTGTTTCCGCCCTCAATTGAAGAGTTAGAAAATATAAAATCGGTATTTTCACTGGTCATAACCATGAAATATCATGTGAGAAAGTCAGGAAACACATGTATAGGTGCACTGGCTGCTGTGATATGGCCTAAGCTGTTAAAACAGTATTAACACAAACAAACAAAGTTGATCTACATCAAGCTAATTGATGCATGCGTAAAACGAAACGGGCTTAGTTTAGACCTGATGAAAGATAGTGCAAGTGATCACAAACAGGAAACATTTTGAAGGAAAGAGAAATGTCTTTCTGTATCGACATGGACTGCATTGTTGGAAAAGGAGCATTTGCTCATAAGTGGTGATTCCTTTTTCCTACAATGTTACCTAGCTATTTTCTGAGGGAAGGGAAGAAGAGGTGTATGTGTGATAAATGGTCTTTGAATGTATTGGCCATGCTCTGGCAAATGGGGATTTAATGCATCCCCATATTGCTGGTTACCAGCATTTTTTCCTTTTCCCACAATGTTTTGTACCCTTTCATAGAAAGTCTAATCATATGAGTCACACTTAAGTTGTTTTCTATAAATGCTTTCAATTTGGACAAGTATAAAATTTTTTTGTGGGGTAAAGAGTTATGCTTATTTATTTTTTCCATCAATCTTCGCCTTTTTCTGCAATGTTTTATAAGTATTCTTTTTCTCACCATCTGAAAAATACAGAGTGGTATGGTAAAAGGTTAATTCTGCTTTTTCAGTGTAAAGGAAACTCGGAGAGACAAAGTTGATGACAGAGAATCTATGGGGTAAATATGTCTCTTTAACTCTTTACCACACAATCCCGACTTTTAACGACCTTGAGAAAGGAGCCTTTTGAAAACATTGGTGGGAAAAGGAGAAAATGCTGGTAACCAGCATTTTCTCCTTTTCCCACAATGTTTTCTACCCTTCCCAAAACAAATTTCAATTTTTAAGTCACATTTATTTTGTCGTCTGCAACTGCTTACAAATTGGATAGGTCTAAACTTTGTCGTTTGGTAAAGAGTTATCTCTTTACCACACGAGAAAAATTTTGACTGGTCCAAATTGAAAGCATTTGCAGATGACAGTTTAAATGTGACTCAAATAATGGAGTTTTTCGTAGATTGAGTAGAAAACATTGTCGGTAACCAGCATTTTCTCCTATTCCCACAATATTTTCAAAAGGCTTCTTCCTTAGGGTTGTTAAAAGTCGGGATTGTGTGGTAAAGAGTTAACACAGTACCAGACAACAAAATTTAAGATTTGTCCAAATTGAAGGCATTTGCAGATTACAAAGTTACTGTAGCTCAAATATTGGAACTTTTCTTTGAAGTTGGGTTTTAAAAACATTTTGAGAAAAGAAGAAAATGCTGGTTACCAGCATTTTCTCCTTTTCTCAAGATGTTTTTAAAGGCCTTCTTCCTGGAGGTAAAGGGTTAACATTTTTTCTCCTCCATCTAATTTTTTTCAGTTCAACTGTTCGTAAAGAAGCATGGGCTGCTCTGGTCACCTTTGACGGTGTTAACTATTTTGTGTAGGGGCCAAAATGCCTATACTTTAAAGTCACAGTAGTTGCCAAAAGTAAATACTGGGTGTCAAATATGCATCTAGATTTAAATAATTCCATTTTAAAGTATGGAAATTATTGTGAAGCTGACAATCTGATACTGTATGGTTAGTCCAGGTGTAAGTCGCTGGAAGGAAAATGAATCTAAAACTAGGTAAAAGTAAACAAAAGATAGAGCATCTTGGCAACTTTTGACCTACTTTTAAAATTTACTCTCCTTCAAGTGACTTCAAGTGACTTAATGTGGACCGACAGTACAATAACAGATTGTTATCTTCACAATAATTTCAATATTTTTAAACGGTATGACTTAAATTGAACTGCCTTTAACCAACCCCATTTAGTTGGCGGCTATTGAGTCTTTAATATTCATATAATATGAAACTAATATGACAAAAAGCAGTGCAAAAGAAGCTTAAAACTTACTTTCTTAGTATTGAAATTATCTCTCCCTGAAATGTTAAACAGTTGCTTCTCCGGTTCATATCTCTTACACATTGGCACATAATCAAATATTTCCCAGTTTCAGAGTTCCAGATAGGGGGAGGGATTTTGATTTCAAAATTGAAAATATAAGTTATTCTCCACTAAATCCTATGTTATGGGTACTCATTAGAATCGTCTCATCGAGACGATTCTAATAAGTACCCACAACATAGGGTTTGGAAGAGAAATAATGGATTTAGAATAGCATCACTCCCTCTTATCTGGGGCTCTGCAGTTTGATAGTGGGCCATGAGGT
Source organism: Tridacna gigas (assembly GCA_945859785.2). Taxonomy (NCBI): domain Eukaryota; kingdom Metazoa; phylum Mollusca; class Bivalvia; order Cardiida; family Cardiidae; genus Tridacna; species Tridacna gigas. Next base: position 25,763,795 of record OX244044.2, read on the forward strand.
GTAGGGTAGAACAAACGATTGGTAACTCTGGCCATTTAAAGGTTGGAATTATCTCCCCTTAAAATGTAAGAGATAAGTCTATCTGGGCCATATCCCTTATAGACTAATGCTATGTCACACAGTCAAATGATATTTTGCAGAAGTGTATTGATCACACTTGGGAATACTTGGGAAAAAAGTGAACAGAGGATAACAAGAATGTTAGCTTGTTAACCCTTTATCACACAAATAGTAGTTTTAATGACCCTGAAGGAGAAGGCTTTTTGAAACATTGTGGGAAAAAGAAAAAATGCTGGTAACGAGCATTTACCCCTTTTCCTACAATGTTTTCTATCCTTTCAGAGACAAATTCCAGAGTTTGAGCCACATATAATTTGTTTCTGCAAAGCCCGTCAATATCGACAAATCTAAAATTTTGTATGTGAAAGAGATAACAAATTTATGTAGGACTTGCCATCATGAGAGTGATTTTGTGACATCATGAAATTGTGCTGTATAACTGAATTATGAAACATTTTAATCAGTACATAACCTTTTTGATAGTGCCTTGTATTGTAGAGCTCTTTAACATATCCGATTGAAAATTAGTTCTTCAATATATACTACTTTTTTAGGGTTCAGGAAGTGTGGAGAGACAAATTTGATGAATTTAAAGAAAATTTAGGGTAAATATACCTATATTAAACCTTACCCAACAGTCCAAAGTTTTGATGGCCGTAAAAGGGAATTCTTTTTAAAACATTGTGGAAAAAGGAGTAAATGCTGATAACCAGCTTTTTCTCCCTTTTTCCACCAAGTTTTCTACCTTGACAAAAGCAAACTTTAAATTTTGTGGTACATTTATTTTGTCATCTGCAAAATTCTGTAGTTCGGCATAGTTAACATTACTATGGCCACACAATTTTTTGTCTCGAAACTGACAACTTGAAAGAGGTGGCAAAAAAGAAATTGAATGGTAATAAGCAAAGCATTCCTATTTACTTGTGATCGCACTGACTTAATTTGACTACAGGCCTAAGGATTAATTCTTTAACTCATTATCAAGGGAAGAAATTGAAGACTTGTCCAAATTGGTAGCATTTGAAGATGACTAATTTGATGTTACTCAAAACATGACATTTGTCTTTCATGGGATAGAAAAAGATTGTGGGAAAAGGAGAAAATTCTGGTTACTAGTATTTTTTCCTTTTTCCACAATGTTTTCAAAAGCTTTTTTTGTCAAGGTGGTTAAAACTCAGGGTTGTGAGGTAAAGGGTTAGATATAAACTGCTTGCTGTTTGGAGAGACAAATTTGAGACAAATTTGAATAATTTAAATATTTACTAAACATTGAAATTTTAGACGTGTCTAAATTGAAAGCTTATGTAGACGACAATTAAAATGTGACTGGAATTTTGAGATTTGGTTTTGAAAGAGTAGGAAAATTGTGGGAGCAGGAGGAAATGCTGGTTTCCAGCATTTTTTCGCCTTTTTCCCACACTGTTTTCAAAAGCTTTCTCGGGGTTGTTAGAACTTGGGAGTTTTGTGGAAAAGGTTAACAGAAAATTTAGGAGAAAATGTACTTAAAGTACCATCTGCATACAATTTCCATCATGCACCACAGCTTTTGAAACATAGTGGCAGAAGGAGAAAATGATGGGAAACAACCAGTTTATTATGCTGAGTTAACTCTTTACCAGACGACAAAATTTTAGACTTGTTCAAATTGAAAGCACTTGCAGACAACAAAATAAATGTGACTGAAAAATTGATATTTGTTTTGGGAAGGGTAGAAAACGTTGTGGGAAAAGGAGAAAATGCTGGTTACCAGCATTTTCTCCTTTTCCTACAATGTTTTCAAAAGCCATTTTTCTGAAGGTCGTTAAAAGTCGGGATTGTGTGGTAAAGGGTTAATTGACTACATGATCACAGATTTATCCTCTGTATGTATGCTGTTTTTTCAGTGTAAATGAAATTTGGAGAGACAAACTTGATGAAGAGCACAAAGAAAACTCAGGGTAAATATATCTTTTTTTCGTTGAATAAAGCTAGATTTTGACCCAAAATCTTTTTTCTTTTTTTTTGGAGAGGAAGTTGATATTTTGCAAGGAAAAATTAAAAAAGCCTGAGTGTTTACTCATAGTTGGGGGGGGGGAACTCCTCAAAATATTGCAAAAGTGATTTACCTCAGCTAGGATTTGAACCCACAGTTTTCAGAAAAATAACTTGATCAACCAAGCTATCCAGGCAACTGTTATTCTTCTATGCTCAAAATATATTTATCCCCTGTTACGCAATAACAGCTATCCTTTTTTGAATGGAATGGGAAATTTTGCAGAAAAACTCCAAAAACTGGGTAAATCCATGTGTTTTCTAACTGTCTTTTTGCCATCTTGTGTTAGAATAAAAATTGTTAGTCTTTTTTAGGGATTTTCTCAAAAACTTGGAAACTGAAATCTAGTAATGGTTCAATCTGCTGAGCCTTTACTTACTGAGCACTACATCAATTGCTTTTTTTGCCCACCTGAGCACAAAGTGCAAAGATGAGCTTTTGTGATCATGCTCTGTCAGGCGTACCTCGTGCATCGTGCATCCATCAACATTTACCTTGTGTGCACTCTAGAGGCCACATTTTCAGCCAGATACTCTAAGAAATTTGGTCAGAATGTCTATCTGTATGAAATTTCAGACTAGTTTGAAATTGGGTCACATCAGGTCAAAAAGTAGGTCACTCGGCTAAATCTTAGAAGGTCCTTGTGTGCACTCTAGAGGCCACATCTTTAGCCCAATACTCATGAAACAAGGTCAGAATGTATGTCTTGATCTAATATGGGACAAGTTCAAACTTGGGTTACCTTGGGTCAAAAGGTAGGTCACTGGGCCAGATCTTAGAAAAACCTTGTGTGCACCCTGAGGCAACATTTTCTGTCCAATACTCATGAAACTTCTTCAGAATGTTCAGACAAGTTGGAAATGGGGTCACATCATGTCAAAAAGTAGGTCACTGGGCCAGATCGTAGAAAAACACTGTGTGCAGTCTAAAGGCCACATTTTCAGTCTGATGCTCATGTTTATCCTTAAAGACAGTAAAACCCCTTATCAGATGATACGCAGGCTGGGAAATTCAAAATTTTTGCTATCCTGAAAATTTCTTATTTTTATTGGGCACTCCAAGAGAACACATGGCTTCTGAGGGGAAAAAAGCAGCAAACAGAGGTTTTATCTAATGTTTTCATTTTGGTAAACAGAAACAATGAAGTGGTGCATTAGAAAAAAGGGTTTAACTCTTTGCCACACAATCCTGAGTTTTAACGACTCTGAAAGAGAAGGCTTTTGAAAACAATGTGGGAAAAGGAGAAAATGCCGGTAACCAGCATTTCTCCTTTTCCCATAATGTTTTCTACTCTATCATAGACATAAATTATTACTTCTTAAGCTACATTTACTTTTTCGTCTGCAAATGCTTTCAATTTGGACCAGTCTGAAATTTTGTCGTGTGGTAAAGAGTTAAATCATTGCAGTTTTGCTTTGTACCTAGCAAGTTGGATCACCCTATGGATCCATTTTGTCTAAAAACAGGCTGAATCAAGCAGTAGAATGGCCTTTTGACATGCAGAAAATTACTGATTTGCAAAGGGTTTCGACCAGGACAGCACACTGCAGTCTGTCATGGGTCAATACTTTTTCCATATTTGCATAATAAAAAACCTTTTCTCAGCATGACCCGTATGTATTTGTACTTTCAGTTTCCCAAACAGGTCAGAGGAATTTCTACAGAGAGGTATTAAAAAAGCCGCAGCAGGGTTGAGCAGTTCTTCTCAAAGGTTCTATGGTAAAAGCTCGTCATTTTCTCCAAAACCGTTGTTGAGCATAACACCGAGCAAGCAGAACCAGTCAAGGTGAGATTGTTTTGATGTGCATGTCATAGGTGTAGCCAGGATTAAAACGTTTGTAAGGACAGTGAGGCACAAAGCGTAGAGGGATTGTCTTGTCATCATTGCATCAATTTAATTCATCTATTTAGTATGAAAGGACGCGCAGATCTAGAGAAAAATCAATATATGTATATGATATCGTAGTGAAATTTTTCATATGCATGTGCATAATGGGTGCTACACCCTTGCATGTGTAAGAAACAGTTGCAGTAAAAATACCAGTTAACTGAACAATTTGTCATTTAACCCTTTTACAAATAATCCCTAGTTTTAACGACCCTGAAGGGCAAGGCTTTTGAAAACAATGTTGGAAAAGGAGAAAATGCTGGTAACCAGCATTTTCTCCTTTTCCCACAATGTTTTCTAAACTATCAAAGACAGAAATCATCACTTGAGTTACGTCTTATTTGTCGTCTGCAAATGCTTTCGATTTGGTTGATTCCAAAATTTTGTCGCTTTGGTAAAGAGTCCAGTATAGGATGATGAGTCAATTGTGTTGTCATAAGTGTGTCATTGTCTGCTTCCTTGACAAAGCTGTGCTAAAACTTGGACAGTTTCTTGTATCCCTGATAAAACTGAAGATATATAATTCAGACTTGCATTAATTGTTAATTATTAAAAGGGAAATCCACACCAGAAGGGCAGGTAACCTTTGAAATATTTTTGACGTAGTTATTCCCCCCTTTTGGACTTAAATTTTTTTTCAGTGAAAAAGCACCCCAACCAAGCGTCCTCACCTTCATAAAGTGTTTTTTTTTTTTTACTTAAGTAATAAAGAGAATTTTTTTTTTTTTGATAGAGGTATGAAAAAAAAAAAAAAAAAACTAATCACACTGTATGAAGCCCCTTTCCACTCATATTTTGTATGGTGCAAGAATACAATAGGGAAGTGGTTTTCAGATCCCCAATACTAACATGCCCTGAAAATCAACCAATAAAATGAAAGTAAATTAACACGGCAGTGTGTAGGACCCGCAGTGTGTAACCTTCACTCTGAGTAGAGGCATGGCAAATATTGCAATATTATTTTATTTGTAACTTTTATTGTTGAATTGTTATATATATTTTTTTTTTCTTCATAAAATGATATTCAGGGCAAAAAAAAAGCAAACTAATAAACTTAGGACTCTGTATAAAATTCTTAAAAAAAAATGTGGAATGTTGTATACATGTTTGTTTACGTTAGTTTGACAGTTAAAGTAGTTCCGGCACAACGTGATTTTTTTTTTTCATGGAGCTTTGAAAAAAATTTTCAGCCAATCAGAACTCGCCGATATTCATGAAAACAATTGATATTAAATTATATTTCAGTGGTAAACGTCAGCCAGGTCTCATGCCAGACCCTACACCTACAAAGAAGTCAAGGCTGTCTTGTTTCCTGCCAAACTATTCCATGAAAACCAAGTTATTTAGTTCTGATGAACAAAAAACTCAGGAAAACTCAACCACCCAGCAGCAGACCCTACAAGGGTAAACTTTTCTTGACCTTTTCTTATCCCTTTATTTCATGCTTTGGTAGTTTATAATAATGGTGGACTTTGGTTTGATAGTTTCACCGCTTTGACCAGTGAATTTACTGATTAACAAACTCACTTGTACAGAAATACTGGGAGCTCCATGTACTTGACAAGAAATAGTTAGAAGCATAGAATAAATGGAATATTTTTTTTTTTTTTTTTTTGGTGAAAAATCGAAATTTATTTCATCTTGGTAGCATTATACAGTAATTTTTTTTTTTCAGTCACTGCTGCGGCACTCGTGAAAATGGTACCAATGATGTCCACTGGATGAAATAAATTTTGATCTTTCACTGAAAAAAACAAATATCCTCTATATATTTTTTTGAGAATTAGTCTTGCATGCCTTTTTCTTGTCAAGTCTTTACCACATGGAAAAATTGTAGAATTGAAGAAATTTACAGATGAGGACTCAAATGTTTTTCAGCTGATAGTATTTGCCCTTGCATAGGGAGACAACATCGTGGGAAAAGGAGAAAATGCTGGTGTTACCAGGATTTGACACTGACAAGGTCACATGAACTAGTGGACTGCAAAGTTTTAATGGGATCCCTGAAATTATAAAGTAATTATAAAGAAATTGTAAAGAGAAAGGGGGGGGGTTTGCAGAATAATAGCTTTTGGCCAGCTGTAAAGTTCATTACTAGCCCTGATAATTGCTATATATGAGCCTTGCTCTGGCAAAAGGGGGTTTAATGCATCTCCGTAATCCATTATAATTATATAGGCTGTCATCACATAATTCCTGACTTGATCCATGGAATCAGTTTTTTCTAACAACAGTTCAAATCATGATGTGGTAGTGTACTTGGACAAACAGAAAATTGACCAATAGCAAAAAGTTTTGACCCAGGTCACCTACCCAGTTGAGCCTGCAGGGGCTGACCTTAGTCGTTACTGTTAGCAGATGTAAAAACCCCCTTGTTTCACAGCATGGCTATAATCAAATGTACAGTCAGATTTAATAGATTAGACTGAAAAGAACTTCCAACACTGATTGTTGACTGGTACTTGATATAGTGTACGGGTCTGTTTTGTATACTTTCAGGTTTTCAAATCTTGGTAACACTTGTTACATGAATGCAATACTCCAGTCATTGTTTGGATTAGATTCGTTTGCCGCTGACTTGTTCTGCAACAGAAGATTACTGAGATATTTATCTAATCAATCTTTATACAAGTAAGTTGTACTAATTTTTTTACCAGTCTAGTAATTATACCCCCATAAACAAAGGTTGTGGATTATTCCTTGGCCTGTGACAGTTTTGGTTTATAATTAACTGATAAAGTATTACAACTGTCTTAAGTTGCTTTTGTGGACAGTGTAGATCAAGATCAGACTGCACAGAATGTGCAGTCTGATCTTGGATCTACACTATCCACTACTTTGTTATATATTCTGACCAAAACAACCTTGAAATAATAATATTCCCAACGTTCTACAGAACTGAAGCACTCTCAGAGTTAAATCTTTGATTAAGTCTATACCAAACATTAAAATTTTAGACTTGTCCATGTTGAAAGCAGTTGCAGGCGACCAATGAAATGTAGCCGACAGAATGGTTATTGTCTCAGAAAGTGTAGAAAACATATGGGAAAAGGAGAATATGCTGTCTACCAGCATTTTCTCCTTTGCCTGCAAATGTTTTCAAATGGCTCAGTCCTCAGGGTCATTATAACTCAGGAATGTGTGGTAAAGGGTTAAATGTAGCTGAAATGAAGGTATTTTTCTCTGAATGTGTAGAAACCTTGTGGCAAATGGAGAAAATGCTATTACAAGCATTTTTTTCTTTTCCCACAAGGCTTTCTAAAGGCTATTTCCTCAGGTTCATTAAACTTGAATTGTGTGGTAGAGAATTTAAAGGCAATAATAGTTTAGGACTAAGAACAGGGGTGCAGTGGCTTAGAAAGAATGTTGTGCAAAGTTCTAAAAGAAACTCCTGGAAAACATGGAATGATGCACTTGCCACTGCATTATAACTGAAATATTAAAAATGGTTTGACACCAAACCAACAAGCAAATGTTAAATTCAACTGCTGAAAGTTTGTTTCAGGGGGTATGAGATAGCACTTTACTAAAAAATCCTGTTTTTTGAGGACCCAGTGAAAGATGGCTTTCGAAAACATAGTGGAAAAAGGAGAAAATGCTAGAAACCAGCATGTTGTCATCTGGAATTTCGTCATCTGGTAAAGAGTAACCCATTATCACACAATCCTGAGTTTTAACAACCCTGAGGAAGAAGCCTTTGGAAAACATTGTTGGAAAAGGAGAAAATGCTGGTAACCAGCATTTTTTCCTTTTCCAGCAATGTTTTCTACCCCATCAAGTACAAATTCTATCATTTGAACAACATATAAATTGTCGTCGGCAAATACTTTCAGTTTGGAGAAGTCTAAGGATTTGTCGTGTGGTAAGGAGTTAAGGTTAACCTAGAACACTTTATACTTCACAGTGCAATGTGTAAACTTTTGAATACAAAAAGGCAACAAACCTCAACAGATCTCTCCAAACGAGAATCCTTACGAAGAGTGAAAAGTGCAATATCTAACTCGGCAAAACGCTTCTCTGGTTATGGTCAACATGTAAGTTCATTTTCATATCCTCTGAAATTGGGAGCTTTTTGAAGATATAGAAGATGGGGGGGGTTATATTGAAGATATTGAAGATGAGGGCATGCTGTTTTTTGTTGCCTGTCTGTATGTCAGTTTGTTTGCCTCATAACTCTGTTTCGATCAGATATTTTCAATTACATTCAAACTTTGTAGGCTTGCAGGCTATGATATTTTATAAAATTTGTCAAATTGTCTCCTCATGTTATTTTGGCAAACTAGGCAATACATGCTTTCTGCACTGTTTGCCCACTCATAATACTGAAGGTTTTGAAGCCATTTGAAGAAAATTCAAGACAATTATATTTTGTATGATTTGCTTCCTGTTGGGGGAGGGGATAGTATTTTCCAACATCTCTAGTTTAAATCTCTTATTTTAATGGTTCAAAGTCTTATTTCCATATATTCACAGCTCATACTAAGGTTTTACCTAACAAAGGCATGCTTTTACATCCTTGACGAAAAAGGCCTTGGGAAAACACTGTTTGAAAAATATTATTTGCAAAGGAGGAAATGCTGGTAAAAGATTAACCCTTAAGCTGCTAAGTGCCACTCACTAACCTTTTGTGGACAGTGTAGGTCAAGGTCAGACTGCTCAGAACATGCTTAAGCTGCTAGGTGCCACTCACTGACCTTTTGCGGACAGTGTAGATCAAGGTCAGACTGCTCAGAACATGCTTAAGCTGCTAAGTGCCACTCACTGACCTTTTGCGGACAGTGTAGGTCAAAGTCAGACTGCTCAGAACATGCTTAAGCTGCTAAGTGCCACTCACTGACCTTTTGCGAACAGTGTAAGTCAAGGTCAGACTGCTCAGAACATGCTTAAACTGCTAAGTGCCACTCACTGACCTTTTGCGGACAGTGTAGGTCAAGGTCAGACTGTTCAGAACATGCTTAAGCTGCTAAGTGCCACCCACTGACCTTTTGCGGACAGTGTAGGTCAAGATCAGACTGCTCAGAACATGCTTAAGCTGCTAAGTGCCACTCACTGACCTTTTGCGGACAGTGTAGGTCAAGGTCAGACTGCTCAGAACATGCTTAAGCTGCTAAGTGCCACTCACTGACCTTTTGCAAACGGTGTAGGTCAAGGTCAGACTGCTCAGGACATGCTTAAGCTGCTAAGTGCCACTCACTGACCCTTTGCGGACAGTGTAGGTCAAAGTCAGACTGCTCAGAACATGCTTAAGCTGCTAAGTGCCACTCACTGACCTTTTGCAGACAGTGTAGGTCAAGGTCAGACTGCTCAGAACATGCATAAGCTGCTAAGTGCCACTCACTGACCTTTTACGAACAGTGTAGGTCAAGGTCAGACTGCTCAGAACATGCTTAAGCTGCTAAGTGCCACTCACTGACCTTTTGCAGACTGTAGGTCAAGATCAGACTGCACAGAATGTGCAGTCTGATCTTGTATCTACACTGTCCAGTTAGGAGATATCTTTTCTTCAAAAATGTTCTTTGAAATAGGAAATTTTTGGTTTTTATTATCAGCTTGAAGTTTCATTTCTTTTATTTAGCAGGATAAGGGTTAAAGCTATACCAAACAGTCCTGTGTTGTTAGGACTCTGAGAAAGAAGGCCTATGAAACCATTGTGAGAACCAGATTTACTCCTTCACTTACAATATTTTCTGCGCTATCAAAAAAACTTAGGCTCATTTGTACTCATTTTGAAATTGTTGTCTAGAGATGCTTTCAATTCTGAAAAGTCTAAAAAACTTTTGCGAAACAATCAATGAACAAAGCCTTCCATATTCTCATCAGGATGCCCATGAATTTCTTGGTCAAGTTCTTGACCAGTTGAAAGAGGAGATCGTCAAAATGACCAAGTCCACTCCTAGTCCTAGTCGAGAAGAAGAAGTGACATTCAGTCGATTGCCTAGTCCTGTATCATTGCCAAGCATCAACCCTGTCACAGACAATTTTGAGTTTGAGATCCTGCACACCATCTCGTGTGAGAAGTAAGTCTATCAGTGTTGGTAGCTCTCCTGGCCTGATATTTTTCAGATTTGCACAGATCGTTCCTAACATTATGGGGTTGATGCCTTTTGAAAGTGAAGAGTATCTGATCATCATTGTGGGAAAAGAAACGGTTTGATGATTTATGCTTGTTAACATAGCAAAATCCCCACAGTTGTTCCTATTTCGTGAAAACTTGCTGGGGATATTTATTTTTAGAAGTATGGAAATTCTATGAAAATTGGGCTTGATTCTCAAAAGTGGTTTTTGAGAGATGGCACTTTCACTCTTTACCACACAATAAAATTTTAGACTTGTCCAAATCAAAAGTATTTGCAGATGACAAAATAAAAGTGGCTCAAAAATCAAATTTTGATACGGGAAGGGTAGGAAACATTGTGGGAAAAGGAGAAAATGCTGGTTACCAGCATTTTCTCCTTTTCCCCACAATGTTTTCAAAAGTTTTCTTTCTCTGGGTCATTGAAAAGTTGGGATTGTTTGGTAAAGGGTTAACTGTTTCCTTAATAGTTTTAATCAGTTCAGTATTAGTGGTCTTCCAATTTGATTACACCTTTAAGTACATAAAATTCTAATAAAATATTTCGTTAGGGATGGTAGTTTGAACTATAATGGTAGAGAATTCTCATTGATGACATGGAGCTGATAGTTCATGGGAAAATTTATGGCTAATTATACCCCCGCAAACGAAGTTTGTGCGGGGTATACTGGAATCAGCCTGTCGGTCGGTCGGTCGGTCGGTTGGTCGGGCGGTCGGTCGGTCGGGCGGGCGGTCTGTCCGCAAAATCTTGTCCGGACAACTCCTCCTACAGTTTCAATCCAATTCCCTTGCTACTTGGCAGAAGTGTTCATTAGGAGCTGTAGATGTGCAAGACACACATTTTGTAAAAATTCCATCAAGAATTACTGAGTTATTGCCCCTGATTTGACTTAAAAATGCTTGTCCGGACAACTCCTCCTACAGTTTCTGTCTGATTCACTTTAAGGAGGTCTTTTCTGTCATATGTATAGTTGGCCAACATTATGCGAAAAGGCACCTTTGGACATTTGTGGATCCAGACCAGCCGCTGTGTCTCAGACATATTGTCAGATCATGGTCTACACTTTTTTACACTCATTTAGTTTTGTGTCCAATTAAATTGATACTTTGCATAAATATTCACCAGGAGCAGTAGAGGTTCAAGATGCATTTTTCTCAAATGTTTGCCAAATTAATTACCCCTGAATTTACTCAAAACTTCTTGTCCAGAGAACTATTCCTTCAGTTTAAGTCTTATTCACTTGATATTTGTCATGATATTCACCAGGAGCAGTAGATGTGCAAAGCACAAATTTCATGAGTGTTGGCCTAATGATTACGGAGTTATTGCCCCTAAATTGACATTGCAGAGTTATTGCCCCTGTGACATGAAATATAGGGGCGGGGGTATTTATCACCTTTAGTGATAGTTATTCTAGTTTTAACTGTTTCCTTCTCTTTTTCAAAGATATACTGGACAGTAACTGCCAGTAGACCTTTTGGGTCTTGCAGCAGGTGACCTTTAAAAACAGTTTGTCTAAAGAAGAAATTGCATGCGACTTGTGCTGTTGAATGCCACATAAGATCATTAATTCATTCCATTTGTAAAGGGGGGGGTGGGGATTCTGTGACATTGTTCCATCAAATACCAAAAATTTGTCCCATCACAGTGCACACATGCAGAACTTGCCTCTTTACCACACAACAAAATTTTAGCCTTAACAAAATACAAAGCATTTTAAGACAACAAACGCAACACAAAACATAACAATTGCCTTTTATAGGGTAGAAAACACTGTGGGAAAAGGAGAAAATGCTGTTTACCAGCATTTTCTCTTTTTCCCACAATGTTTTCAAAAGCGTTTTTCCTCAGGGTCTTTAAAAGTAGGGATTGTGTGGTAAAGGGTTAACACCTTTCAAGATTATTTAATAAGTAGTTATGAATGCTTTTGACTCACAAGTTTTGAAAGTGTTCCCAATTTCTGCACATGTTATGGGGCAACTGTCTTCCCTTTGACTACTGGGTAGACCACAAAAAATCATGTGAAATAGTGGTTATGTGTTTTGCAGGTGTTCCAATGAATTGACGAAAACAGAGCAGTTTCATGACATATCAGTCGATGTACCCAGAAGGAAGTGAGTCATGCATTTAGTCAACCCTTCACCACAATTCCGAGATTTTTTTTTTTCTTTTTTTTTTTTTTTTTTTTATAACGACCCTGAGGAAGAAGCCTAATGGAAACATTGTTGGAAACAGAGAAAATGCTGGTGACCAGCATTTTCTCCATTTCCCACAATGTTTTTTTGCCTATCAAAGACGAATTCCATCATTTGAGTCACATTTAAATTGTTGTCTGTAAATGCTTTCAATTTGGACAAGTTTAACCCTTTACCACACAATCAGGACTTTTAAAGACCCTGTGAAAGAAATCTTTAGAAAACATTGTGGGAAAAGGAGAAAATGCTGGGAACCAGCATTTTCTCCTTTTGCCACAATGTTTTCTACCCTTTCCAAAATCAATTTCAATTTTTCAGTCACATTTATTTTATCGTCTGCAAATGGTTTGGATTTGGACCAAATACATTTTTGTCGTGTGGTAAAGAGCCAGATTTTGCAGTGTGGTAAAGAGTTACAATCCCTCTTTTATTTATTTATTATTTATTTATTTATTATTTATTTATTTTTTTTTTTATGGTACTTTACCCTTTATGAAACAATGCAGTGTGTAACCCTTTTCCCAACAACAAACTTTTAGACTGGTCCAAATTGAAAGCTTTTGCAGACTACCAATCAGGTGTGGCTCAAATGTTGAGATGTGTCTTTGAAAGCAAAGAAAACATTGTGGGAAAAAGAGAAAATGCTGGTAAGCATCATTTTCTCTATTTCCTACAATGTTTCCAAAAGCCCCTTCCTAACGGTCCTTCAAATTCGGGGTTGTGTGGTAAAGGGTAAAAACATTCTGAAGAAGCCTGATTACAACATTGTGGGAAATGGAAAAAATGCTGGCAACCAGCTTTTTCCATGCTTTATTGTATGCCCAAAGGGATGTATTATGTTTGCCCCTGTCTGTTTGTCCATCTGTCTGTCCATCCATCGCCGAGCCCATAGCTCAGTCAGTAGCGTACAGGACTTGAAAACAGGAGGTCGCTGGTTCGATCCCCGGCTCGGCCAATTTTTTTCCAAGGATTGATGATAGTCATTGCGACAGGATTCATTCCTCTCCCACCGCTGACCATTGTTTCGACAATGGCTATGTGGGAAAGCAGCCAGTGGCTTGGAAAGAATATTGTGCGGAGAACTGGTAAAAGAAATTCCAGGAAAGCATGGATAGGTGTACTGGCCGCCACGATATAACTGAAATAATGTTGAAAATGGCGTTAAACATAATACAATCAATCAATCAGTCAACCGTCCATCCATCTGTCCATCTGTTAGCAATTTTATGCCTGCTCTATATCAGTTGAATCCCTTGTCTGATTTTAAAAATATTTTACATATGTTGCCATTAGTTAAGTGTTTAATGCTGTTTTCAACATTGCTTCAATTATATCTTGGCAAACAGTGCACCAATGACATGCTTAAGTTTTCTTCACCACTGGTTAGCACAACATTCTGTCCAAGCCACTGCCTGTCCTCCCATATTAATTTCATCGAAACACTGAAACCTTTTGCAATGACCACTGTCAAGTCTCCGAAAGAGTGTGGCATAGCTAGGGATTCAAACCAGCGACCCTTGGGTTTCATGGCCTGTACATGACTGAGCTACCGGGCTCAGCATGCTTTAGTATGACTGCAACGATGTTGGAAAAAATGGCATAGCACATCATTCAATAGCAAGAAACAAACAGTGTATGTAAAACCCTTTCTGTTTCAGAGATGTGATGACGCCAAGGTCTTTGCAGGATGCAATCACACTGTTTTTTAGAAACGAGAAATTTGAATATAAGTGTGAAAATTGTGGGCATGATAAATCTGACGTATCTCATAAAATAACCAGATTACCAAGGTATGGAAGTAACTATATGTTCATGTTGCAATTCTTTGTCAAGAGATATATTATAACCCTTCACCAAACAACAGAATTTTGGTTTCAACCAAATTGTAACTTTAATGATAATTTCTGGCTACGATGGGGTAGAAAACATTGTTGGAAAAGGAGAGAATGCTGGTTACCAGCATATTCTCCTTTTCCCTCAATGTTTTCAAAAGCCTTTTCTTTCTAGGTCATTAAAATTCGGGACTGTGTGGTAAAGGGTTAGGGGCCCTGATTCTGACAGTGTAGATCAAAGATCAGACTCCATTGTTTTGTACCATCTAATCTTGATCTTTTGTTTTTTGTCCTTAGGATACTTCAGGTTAGTAAAAAGTTTAAATGGTTTGATTAAACAATGAATTCAAAAACATGGCAATTTAAATGTTTCATATAAATTACAGATCCATAGAATAACAAGATATGATTTAAACCCCCCACCCCCCACCTACAAATCCCTATTTCTAAGGATGTTTTCAAAGTCGTCTCAAATTTGATACAAGGGGTAAAGAGCTAGCTGTTTAGCACAGCTTTGATGACCTTGAGAAAGAAGCCTTTTGAAAACACTGTGGGAAAAGGAAAAAATACCAGTAACTAGCATTTTCATCTATTCCCACAATGTTTTCTACCTCATTAAGGATAAATTTCATCATTTGAGCCAAATTTGAGTGCAATTGCTTTACATTTGGACATGTCTGAAATTTTCTTGTTTGGTAAAGAGATAAACAGTGTTGGACCCTGAACAAGAGCTGTTGTCAGATTGGATTCATTTACATTCAGACTTCTTTCTTTTCATTCCACAGAATATTTATCATACACTTAAAAAGATACACTTACAACCAGATGTTTTCTAAGAACACCAAGATGGGTCAGAATGTAACTATACCCCTGTATCTTACATTGAAAAACCACTGCATGGAGGAAACACAGCCTGCCTTTCCCCCTAATTTCAGTACTAGTTTTAGGTATGTATAATTTTTGTTATTGCTCCCAAAATGGCAAAATTTTTAGACTCATCCATATTGAAAGAATTTGCTGACAAAATAAACGTGGCTCAATTAATTTGATTTGTCTTCCTCTAGCATTGTCTACTATTACCTTGTGTATGCTCTGTGGGCTACATTTTCAGTCCAGTACTCATGAAACTTTGTCAGAGTGTTTGTCTTGATAATATCTCAGAGATTTCCAAACCGATCATATCGAGTCAAAAACTAGGTCTTCAGATCAAATTTTTGAAAAACCTTGTGTGCACTCAATAGGCCACATTTTCAGTCTTAATATTCATGAAAGTAGACAAGACTCAGGTGAGCAACTCAGGGCCATCATGGCCCTTTTTTCTCCTTTTCCCATGACTCCTAGCTACATTTCATCTCTCACCAAGTTTTGAAAAAAATTTTTACAATTTTTAATTTTACAGAAAATTATTAATCTTTTTGTCTGGAAAATGGCTTTTGCATTAAGATGTTTACAAAAGACACATGCTGAAAGCATGACAAATATCCAAATTTCTGTATTTTCTAGGAATTTTCTTACCAGCTTTCTCATTTATCTCAGAGCAACATATCTGGCCTCTGATGAAGAGAGAGCATGATTTGCCATCAAGGATATATTGTAGAAATACTAAACATGTTTATCTGAAGTCACTTACCATATGTCATTTATCTTTTTCAGTGATCAGAAAAGTATTTTAGAAGATTCAGTAGAGGAAGATATACCAAGCAAAAGAAAATTAGAATACAAGTAAGTTGTTATGAAGTTCAATCTTTTAACCCCTTTTACCACATGATCATGTGTTTTAACAACCTTGAGAAAATAGGATTTGAAAACATAGTGGGAAAAAAGAGGAAATGCTGGTTATTTTTTTGTTTTATCCACAATGTTTTCTACCATTCCAAAGACAAATCTCACTGAGTCAAATGTAATTTGTTGTCTACAATTGATTTCAATTTTGACAAGTCTAAAATTTTGTAGATAGGTAAATTGTTGTCAGTTTGTTACATTTTGCTCCGAAAAGAAGAAAGAAAAACATAATGAATTTGAAAATGTTCAGATGAAAAGATGCAGGGAAATCATAAGAAATTGTATTAGAATATGCAACTTCACTGGAAACTTCTAGTTATTGCCCTTGACTTTTGGTACTTGGTTAATCTAGTTTGTTATCATAGTATAATTATATCGAGATACATATATTTGAGCCATGCTCTGTGATAGGGGGCTTAATGCATCTGCAAAAAGTATTGACCCAGGTCAGCCTGTGCAGTCCGCGCAGGGGTCTGGGTGGAAACTTTTCTCTATTGGTCAATTTTCTGTATGTCAAAGAACCAGTCTACCTCATGATCAGGTCAGTTACTAGACTAAATGTTTTTTATGGATCCATAGTTATATGATGGCTTGCTTGCTATAATGCATTACGGAGATGCATTAAACTGCCTTTTGCCAGAGCATGGTGCATTTGTATATTTTAATATGGTCAACTGAACACACACTCTCTCTCTTTCTCTGTCCTCTCTCTCTGTCTCTGTTTCTGTCTCTCTGTCTCTGTCTCTCTCTGTCTCTGTGTGTGTGTGTGTGTGTGTGTCTCTGTGTGTGTGAATCAAAATCAGACTTTACGGTATGTGCTGTCTAATCGTAGAACTACACTGTCTGCTGTTCTGTGAAATGCTTTGACAAAAGCATCTTTGAAATTTCAGTTTTTTGGTCTTTTTTCTTGTGTGGGTTTTATTTATTCACATGGCTGGTCAGGTAGCTCAGTGGTCAGCGTATTTGACTGGTGTCCTGGTGGTTGTGGCTTTGATACCTAGTTGAGGCAAACTTTTTTTCCAGCAATTTTTCGCCTCTCACCTCAGGTGCATGTGAGAAAAGTAGTCAGTGACTTGGAAAGAAAGTTGTGTCAGTACTAGTGTAAGAAAGCCAGGAAACACATGCATAGGTACACTGAATGCTGTGATATAACCTATGCTGTTAAAACAGCATTAAACCCCAACGGAAACAAACATGTATTCAGCAGTTTAACCCTTTCCCGAACGACACATTTTAGACTCTTCCAAATTCGAAACATCTGAAGAAGACAAATTCAAATTTGGTACAAATGAGCTTGAGTTCTATGATAGGGTAGAAAACTTTGTGGGAAAAGGAGAAAATGCTGGTTACCAGCATTTTCTCCTTTTCCCACAATGTTTTCAAAAGCCTTTCTGCCCGGAGTTGTTAAAAATCGGGGGTTATGTGGTAAAGGGTTAAAACTTTATGTGGAAACACACAAGCAAATATGAAGAGTTACCATGCTTGATTTTACTTCAGAGGCCAGTTTATGGAGAAAGGCAGTGAGCCGAAAAATGATCATTCTTATTTTACACAGACTAAAGATAAGGTAAAATTTGTTTTTTTTTATAAAGGTTTATGAAATTATTTTAACTAATTACATAGTAAATGCAAAATTTGAACTGTTTAGAATACTTACCAGATAATAAACTTGTTTTGCGTGATATTAAAAATCTGTAATTTAAATGGTGTAGGATGTTGAAAAAATAAGGACAAGTTTTTTCTAATCACGTTACACCCCTTTTGGGTAACGGATTGGTTATTCTATTTATTGAATAATGCATATGAAATAATGTAAATTAAGTTATATAAAATTGTTCGCTCTGGTTAAGAGTTGAATTAATTCTGTGGTTGCAGTCACCAACCATTTTGTCTATTGCTGTTCTACTAAATTCCAAAGACTTAATGTTGTATAGGCTGAGACATTCTCTCTCAGCCAGTCAGGTGGCTAGTTTCCAGGTTTAGAGTTACAGCGTTATTTAGATTTGTGTGTAAGTGAGGTTTCTGCTCAATTTTCAGAAAGAGGAAGACCCAGACATTGCGAGAGCTATAGAAATGAGTTTAAAAGACATGGAGGAAAAAGATCAGGTAGGCTTATCTTCTCTTAAGCTTTCTTATTGCCAAGCTCACAGACACTCCATGGTAATAGCTGCATGTAGTATCTCATGGCTTGCGAATAAGAATCCAGGCTCAACAGAAATTCTTTCATAGGATTTATTAACAGGCTTCAGTCAGGAAGTTCCTCTCTTACTCAATAAAAGTGTTTCATAGACCACAAAACAAAGATTTTTGTTGGTACACTGGAGTCAGCTTGGTAACATGTCTGTCCATTTGAATACTTGCACCATGGCATATTTGTTTTCACAAAAACTTCATACAGTTTTGCTGTCTTTTTTCAAAATTTGTTACTGTTGATTACACATTTCAGAAAGTGAAAGAGGCAATTTTCTGATGTCTGGCTTTAGGAATTGAAGAATTATTTCCTCATGATCTAAGACTTTTTTGTTCAAAATGCACAGTAGTTTTAAACATTTATCTCCTCTATCGCAGTAGTACAATGGGGTATTAAGTCACGTTTTTGTGACTATTTAAGTTCTAATAAATCTTCAAGGCAAAATGTTTTATAAGTCGGATGTTGGCTGGTCCTTTCAAAAGGGATGACAGGATGATAAGTCTTTACCAAATGACAGAAAATATAGACACATCCAAATTCAAAGTAATCACAGAGAATAAATTCAGTAAGACTCAAACAATGGGATATGTATTTGAAAAGCTAGAAAACATTTAGTGAAAAGGAAAAAATTCTGGTTACCAGCATTTTGTCGTGTTTCCGTAGTATTTTCAGAAGGCTTCTTCATCAGAGTCATTAAAACTTAGTATTGTATGGTAAAGGGTAAAACAAACACTTTCTCATTTTACTTCTAGTTACAAGTATATGAACCCTTTGGCTGCTAACATTGACTAAAAGACCTTTTGCAGAAAGCATAGATCAAGATCAGACTGCACAGAATGTGCAGACTGATCTTAGACCTACACTGTCCAATAAGGAGATATTTTTCCCCCTAAAGATTGGCTTATTACTATTAGCTTGAAAGTCTTATTATACCCCCCACAACAAAGTGGAGGGGGGTATACTGGAATCGCCATGGCTGTCTGTCCGTCTGTCCGTCTGTCCGTCTGTAGACACAATTTTGTCTGGAGCTTTTTTCCTACAGTTTTTCAAGTACTGCACTGAAATTTACACATAATGTTTGGGTACATATGAAATTGTGCATGTGCAATTTTCACGACCTTGCTGCCATTGGTTGCTGAATTATCTCCCCTTAAGCTTGTTGCCCTTTGTAAATTCTAACTATGGATTTTTGTCCAGGGCATAACTTCCAAAGTATAGAAGCTAGGAACTTCAAACTTCACACAAAGTTAGATCACATTAAGGAGAAGTGCAGTGTACAAGAACAGTAACTCTATTTCTTTTATTTTTCGAGTTATTGCCCTTTGTAAATTTTAACTTTGGATTTTTGTCCAGGGCATAACTTCCAAAGTATAGAAGCTTATGACTTCAAACTTCACACACAGATAGATCACTATAAGGCGAAGTGCAGTGTACAAGAACTATAACTCTATTCCATTTATTTTTCGAGTTATTGCCCTTTGTAAGTTTTAACGTTGGATATTTGTCCGGGGCATAACTTCTGAATCATTTAAGCTAGTGACATCAAACTTCATATACAGATAGACCACATTAATGAGAAGTGCAGTTTACAAGTACCATAACTCTTTTCCCACTTTTTTTTTCAACTCTTACTTTTTTACGAAACCATTCTGCATTCTGTGACAAAGAGCTGTTTTGTGACAAGGAGCTGGTGGGGGGTATGATCACTTTTAGTGATAGCTCTAGTTTCACTTATTTAGGAGATTAAGGGTTAATGATTTTTTTATTGCAGAAAGATGATGCTGATGATGATATGGCCAGAGCAATTGAATTAAGCTTGAAAGAACAGGAGGAGAGAGAAACGGTACTTTTTTTATCAACCCATTTTGATAGCATGTTCCTAAAGCTTTTCATACTTTGCCAATTTCAGAAATAAATGTAGAATGGTAGATTATCAATAGAATAGAGAATCTGAATGTCAAATTTATGCTATCATTGCCAAGACTGGTAGCTTAGGGTTTGAAACCAAGGTGTCATTGGTTCAAGTCCCTAGCTCAGCCAATTTCTTTTCAAGGATTGGTGATAGTCATTGCTATGGGATTTATTCCTCTCTGCTTAATTTTTCGAAGATGGTTTTGTGGGAAAGCAGCTAGTGGCTTGGAAAGAATGATGTGCGAAGTACTTGTTAAAGAAACTGTAGGAAATCATGGATAGGTGTACTGGCAGCCACAATATTACTGAAAAATGTTGAAAGCAGCGTTAAACACCATACAAACAATTTGCTATCATTTTAAGCATAAAAGGTTTAATGAGGGAACAAAATAACAAAAAGTTCATTTTCAGCCAATGATTGGTTGATTGATTAACCCTTTACTGCACAATGATGCCTTTTAACGCCCCTGGCAAAGAAGCCTTTTGAAAACATTTTGGAAAAAGGAGAAAATGCTGGTAACCAGCATTTTCTCCTTTTCCCACAATGTTTTCTTTCCTATCAAAGAAAAATTGCGCCATTTGAGCCACACTGAAATTGTCGTCTGCAAGTGCTTTCAATTTGAGCAAGGCTAATATTTTGTCGTCTGGTAATGGGTTAATTACTCCTTACCACATAACAAAATTTCAGCATGGTCCAAATTGAAAGCATTTGCAGACAACGATTGAAATATGGCTCAGAACATAAAATTTGTCTTTTAAAGGGTAGAAAACGTTGTGGGAAATGGAGAAAATGCTGGTAACCAGCATCTTCTACTTTTCCCACAATGTTTTAAAAAACTTTCTTCCTCAGATTCGTTAAAAGTAAGGATTGTGTGGTAAAGGGTTAACAGTTATATCATGGTGACGGTTCACATATTCATGGGTGTCTAGATTTTACCGTTACTAGTCCAGGGCTCGATATAAGTATCTTTCCCATGGACACTTCTTCAAAATCCCAGCCTCTCATGTGAGCATTATACTTAGTCCAGGGCTAGATATAAGTGTCTTTCCCATGGACACTTCTGCAAAATCCCAGCCTTTCATGTAAGCATTAGACCCAGGTCCTCCTGGTTGCAAATCCTACACCTTTATACTTTTAATAAATGTCAAAAAGTAAATGTTATTTCTGTGTTTGTGTACCATTTTCAGCAATTAAAAGATGTCTTTGGTGACGACAGTGATGCAGAGCTAGAAAAGGCATTAGCAATGAGTAGACAGGATCACAGTTCTGGTATGTAAATCTTTTTCATGTGAGGATATATACAGTATAGGGCCAAGCCCCAGTAGCTTGCCGGTAACCACAGTGCGAAGGGCTAATCTTTCTGGCCTGTCTGAAACTCTGCAAAGATACATTAATATGAGCCATGCTCTGTGAAAAGGGGGGCTTAGTGCATCTGCAAAAAGTATCTGACCTGGACAAAAAATTTTGCTATTGGTCAACGTTATGTTTGTTAAAGGACCAGTTGACGTGATGATTCCATTGTTTGTTAGACAAAATCTTGTTTTATGGATCAATAATCATGTGATGGCTTGCTTGGTACAATGCATCACAGAGATGTTTTAAGCCCCCTTTTGCCAGATCATGCTCATTATTTTGACTGGATTCATTCCTATGTTGCCACTTAACATGGCTGAATTCTTGGAAAAGGTAGCCAGTGGCTTTTGTTTAGATTTAGGTTAACTCTTTACTATGGGACAAAATTTTACACTTGTCCAAATTAAAAGCATTTGCAGATGTCAAATTGATTGTGGCTCAAATGATGAGATTTGTCCTTTTTCTTTTTTAGGTAAAGGAAATATTGTGGGAAAGGAGACAATGTAGGTTACCAGCATTTTCTCCTTTTCATACAGTGTTTACAAAAGCCTCTTTGTAAAGGTTAATACAACTTGGGATTGTTTGGTAGAAAGTTATAAAGCAATCAATGGTAGGTGCCAGAGACTTTGTATTTGATTTGACTTGTTGTTATTTGTATATATGCAGTTTTGAAAGAACTTATTAAATATTGCCTTAATGCAGATTCCTGGTCACCGAATGCTGAGGATAAAGAGAATAAAGATCCAACTTCAGAGAGACCAGAGCTGTCTGATCCTCAAGATCTTTTTGGTGAAGTGTCTGATAACAGCTTTGAGGAGGCAGATAGACATGTGGACGAATATATAGAACTTCCTGCGATCAAAAATGATGTATGTGTACTTTTGACTATGTTTTTAGCTCAGCTGTTTTCAAAGAAGTCATGCAGGTATTGTTGTAGCCTGGCGTCGACTGCGTCATCATCCAATTTGTCATGGTGCAGAAGCATTTTGTAATATCTATGTTATTACTTAAGATATTTAAGTTCAAACTTGGAATAGTGGTTAACTATCCAAAGGGGAACCCATACAATAGGGGCAGGTAACCATCAAAATGTTTTTGACACAGTTAAGTAGCCCCTTTTTGGATGTAGAATTGTCACTGAAAGCAACTGCACCCGAGCGTTGGATTCCGCATGAGGTGCTCTTGTTTTATTTTTGGTACCAAAAAAAAATCATGTAATGTGTATACTGGTGGATATTTTTGTTAAGTGTTCAAAGAAAAATATTTATGTGTTATTTATGGTTCTTCAGAGGGCAACCAAAAATGATACTATAGAACTAATGTTTGTTTATGGTTATTGTAAGTGTTCTCTGCCAGTACTAAAGATACAAATGTTGCAATTTCATGGCTCTTATTTTTTTTTTTTTTCTGGAGGATATCTAGTAAAGCAGACTGTGTAGATCCAAAATCAGACTGCAAATTCTGTGCAGTCTGATCTTGATCTACACTAATGGCATGAAATCTGGGTTCAGCTCTAGCAAATTAACTCGTTCATTTGTTTGTTTCAGAAGGGAGAGCTGCCTTACTCCTACAGGCTGGTCAGTATTGTAAACCACATGGGGATGTCCTCTGTAACAGGTTAGTTCTTGTCAACATTTATTGTTTAATTTTTTGTCATTGTTCACCTGTTTATAAGACAAGCTGGGCCTGATAACTTAGTCAGTAATATACAAGGCTGGACACCGGGGGGTCACCGGTTTGATTCCCCACGTGGTTTGATTTCTTCCGGAGGATTGATGATGGACATTGCAAACTAATTCATTCCTCTCTTAACCCTAAACATTGTTTCAAATATGTTTGTGTGGGAAGAATATTGTGCCATGTACTGGTAAAAGAAAGTCCATGATAGCATGGACATATGCACTGTCCACCACAAAATAATTTAAATAATTTGAAAATAGCATTAAACAGATGAGACAGTACAGGCAATTTTTAGACCTACTGAAAACTTGCACAAATTACACACAAGACAGAGATTTGGAGGAAAGGAAAATAGCATTATGATTTAGTACAGAAAATATTGGGAAAAAAGGAGGAATTGTTTGCTACATGCAATAGCTCTCTTTCCCACAATAATTTAAAATGCTGTCAATTGCAGGGGCATAAAAAGTTGTATTTTAAAAATAAATGGTTAACATTCAATAATTTGGGTTTTATCTGATTGATAATGTTTTTGGTCAGCTGTGAAATTGATTCTTAAGGTCATGAATTATTCAAGGTATAATGTATCATTTCAGGGCACTATCTTAGTGATGTTTATGACATGAAGAAACATTGTTGGTACAGTTATGATGATAGTCATGTTGTGACCATACCAGAGTCCGAGGTTACATCTAAACGGGAACGGAGTGGTTACATCTTCTTTTATATGAATAAGTGAGTAGTGTTTTGAGGTTTTTATGTCATATATACAAAGTTCTCTTTAAAAAGTGTGAAAGGTATTGAATTCGAGCCCCACTCTGACAAAAGGGGGTTTAATAAATAATATTGATGCATTATGCCAGGCAAGTCATCACATAATTATGGATCCGTAAAATCCATTTGTCTGACAACTGTCTGGTAGAATGGGCCTTGGACATGCAGAAAATTTACCAAAAGCAAAACATTTTGACACGGCTCAGCCTGAGCAGACTGCGCAGACTGATCTGGGTGGATATTTTTATCTCTGCTGTTTTCAAAGAAAACATCCAGGTATTGTCGTAGCTCTGGTGTCTGTGTCACCGTCTGCGCCATCATGCAAAAACTTTGACATTGTATAATATCTCTGTAATTATTGAAGATATTTGCTTCAAATTTAGACAAGTTCTTAATTATCATAAGGGGAACCTATACAACAAGGACAGGTAACCATCAAAGTATTTTTGACTTTGATAGAGTTATGCCCCTTTTTCAACTTGTAATTTTCAATGAAAATCAAGCGCCTGCATTTGAGCATTGGCACTTACATACACTTCCTTGTTTGCAGATGCATTAAATCCCCTCTTCACAGAGCATAGCTTATTTATAATCCATAGCTTCTTAGTTCAATTATCCCACACCAGGTGTTCTGTAAAAGTATTGCAAAATGGTCAAGTTTGACGACTGGAAAGGCTGATGAAAATATTGTGGCAATAGGATGAAATATTGGCTATGAACTTATTAATTACTGTATAAGTGAAAATGTTTGTGACATGGAAACTTTTGCGATTTCGTGAATTTGAAAAATTTGCAAGCATTTCTGTTCACATATTTAACCATAAATACAACAATAAGTATTGAGTGTCTTGAATCCGTCGCGAACAGTACCATACATGAAATGTCGGTAATTGGTACTTCGAAAACTTTTTGACGCAGGTATATAGCAACGTATACAGGAAATATGGGGTCAAATGATGTGGTTGGACCTCTAACTCTTTACCACACAATCCCGAGTTTTAACGACCCTGAGAAGGAAGCCTTTAGAAAACATTGTGGGAAAAGGAGAAAATGCTGGTTACCGGGATTTTCTCCTTTTCCCACAATGTTTTCTAACCTTACAGAAACAAATGATTTCTGCCAAGTTTAATTTGTCACCTGCAAATGCTTTGAATTTTGACCAGTCTAAATTATTGTAGTGTGGTACAGAGTTTTAGGAAATGTTGTGACAAAAGGAAAAAAGTGCTAGTTGACGTTATAGTCAGATATTGAAATACATTGACAGCAAAAAGCTATGTCGCCCATGGCAATGAAATAGTTAATTCAGTGGGACAAGGTGTGAGTCTTTTCTGTATTTAAACCTTGCACATGCATTTGAGCCATACTCTGGCAAAAGGGGGCTTAATGCATCTCTGTAATGCATAATACCCAGCAAGCCATCACATAATTATGGATCAATTATAGCCACTTTTTTAACAACCAACTTAATCATGAGGTAGACTGGTCCTTCCGCATACAGAAAATTGACCAATAGCGAAACGTTTCAGCCCAGGTCAGCCTGCGCGGACTGCGCATGCTGACCTGGGTCAATACAGTTCGCAGATTTTTTTTCACAGAACATAGCACATTTATGTTCTTTCTTGTTTAAATTTACATCTTATGAATAAGTAAAGTTGGGGTGAAGTCAAGGGTCTTAGGGTTATTTGTTATGTTTTCCAGGGACACATTTGATGATCTTATGTTGAACCATTCTGTAAAGCTTTCAAGTCCAAACAGTTGAAGAGAAAGGAAAAGTTGCAGATAGTTTCAACCCTTAGAGCGCCGTATAAACCTATCAGACTTTTTTATCTTAGAAATACATTCAAAATAACCGCAATTTCATGGTTGCTTTAATCTGCATTGTTTCAGCAAAGCGGACAGTGTAGATCAAAGATTAGGCTGCATGTTTTGTGCAGCCTGATCTTGATCTACACTGGCTGCAAAGGAAACCATGGTAGTGAAAGGTGCTTGAAGGGGTTAAGGTCAAACGAGTTGCAGACATGTTTAAAGTCCAACAAGTTACGGACATACCTAAAGTCCAACAAGTTACGGACATGCCTAAAGTCCAACAAGTTACGGACATGCCTAAAGTCCAACAAGTTAACGGACATGCCTAAAGTCCAACAAGTTACAGACATGCCTAAAGTCCAACAAGTTACAGACATGCCTAAAGTCCAACAAGTTACGGACATGCCTAAAGTCCAACAAGTTACGGACATGCCTAAAGTCCAACAAGTTACGGACATGTCTAAAGTCCAAACAGTTGAAGATGAGCAGTGTTCTACCTAGAGGGAGATTCTGGGACATTCTCCAACTTCAGTTTAAAAAATGTCCCTTTTTCATGCACACAGATGGGGCTTTGTTCCTTTCAAATTTATTTGATAATTAGTCCATAGTGCATTTGTCTCACTAATTTCAAAAGTGTTTTGATTTCTGCAAACTGACGGGAGAACTGTCCCATCTCAGAACGATCATTTGCAGAACACTGGAGAGTAGTGAACCTTCACCACACATTCCAGACTTTTAACAACCCTAAGGAAAGAGGCATTTGAAAACATTCTGGGAAAAGGAGAAAATGCTGGTTACCAGCATTCTCTCCTTTTCCCACAATGTTTTTCTACCCTATCAAAGAAAGAAATTGCTATTTTAGCTACATTTAATTTTTCGCCTTCAAATGCTTTGAATTTGGTTCAGTGCAAAATTTTGTCTTTGGGTAAAGTGTTAACTTCAAGAGATTAAGACAAGTCTGTAGTCCTAATGATTCCAGACATGTTTGACCTTCAAACAGTTAACTCTTCCAGATGCAAAAAATTTAGACTCATCCAGATTGACAGCAATTGCAAACAACAAATTCAATGTGGCTCAAATATTGGTATTTTTCTGTCAAAAGGTAGAAAACATTGTAGGAAAAGGAGAAGATGCTGGTTACAGGCATTTTCTCATTTTCCCACAGTTTTTTTTAAAAGCCTTTTTCATCAGAATAGTTAAAACAGGGGCTTCTGAGGAAAAGGGTTAATTCAATGATGAGACATGTCTGAAGTCGAAATAGATGAAGAAAAGTTCAGTCCAGACAGTTTAAGACCAGTGTATAAAACGCAATAGTAGATCTAATTTTCTAATTGTGAAGATATAAATTTTGTTTCTGTATTTTGTTATCGTTTAGAAATAAATTTATGAATTTATTTTGATTTTTATCTCATTGTGGATTAAACTGGCAAAGAAATACACAACTGTTCTATCTTGTATTTTTTTTTCATTTTGAACATGTTATAGGTGGGTAAACCACAGAGCAAAGTTCCATTGCTTTGATGAAAGTGTAGATAAAGATCAGAAAACAATCCACAGTTTCATCTTTAACTCTTTACCACACAACAAAAATGTAGTCTAGTCCAAATTGAAAGCATGTTGCAGACAAAATTTTAAATGTAGCTCAAAATTTAACATTTGTCTCTTAAAGGGTAGAAAACAATGTGGAAAAAGAAGAAAATGCTGGTTACCAGCATTTTCTTCTTTTCCCGCAATGTTTTAAAAATGCTTTTTTCTCAGGGTCGTTAAAAGTCAGGATTGTGTGGTAAAGGGTTAATTTATACTGGCTAATATTTTCTAAGAAATATTTGCCAAAACAGTCTTGAAAATGCATAATTCGGAACGCTTTTTTTTTTTTGTTGGAAAGTGTCCATTTTATTTATGAAGGGCTGTTTATACACATATTTGTTGACGTGAGGAAAGAAGGAAACATACTCTTGGCTCGTAATGGGAGATAGAGGGCATAGAACATTAGTATTTTGTATGTAGAATAACTAACCCCTTACCTAAGAACAACTTTTAGACTCTACCAAAATGAAAAGCTTCTGCGAAGGCCAAAATCAAATCGGATACAAATGATCCTAATTTCTTTGACAGGATAGAAAACACTGTAGGAAAAGGAGAAAATGCTGGTTACCAGCATTTTCTCCTTTTCCTACAATGTTTTCAAAAGCCTTCTCCTTTAAGGTCATTAACACTCGGGATTATGTGGTGAAGAGTGAAAGGGTATAAGTGAAAACGTTCTCGCTAAGGAGAAAATTTAGCTCTCTTTTTGCCTAAATCATTAGCTACCTGGTATATTGCATGACAAAGCAAGGTGAGTAAATCAATTCGGTATTCTTCAAATTGTTAGACATGTTTTCAAGACTTCTTTAGTGGACGATGATATCATGAGCAGTAGTGTTGTAACACCAAACCTTTCCCGGAAGTTTCAACAAGAACATGGCAGACCCATTCTGTAACCGGAAATGGCGTGTTTGACGCGAACGATTTCTTCGATAAATTGTCGTTCATCATGCACAATGTCGTACACTGATTACATAACGCACACTATGGCGACATAAACAGCATTAACCCTATACCGCACAATGCCGCCTTTTGACGCCCCTGGGAAAGAAGCCTTTTGAAAACATTATGGGAAAAGGAGAAAATGCTGGTAACCAGCATTTTCTCCTTTTCCCCCACAATGTTTTCTACCCTATCAAAGAAAAATTGCACCATTTGAGCCACATCGAAATTGTCGTCTGCAAATGCTTTCAATTTGGACAAGGCTAAAATTTTGTCGTCTGGTAAACGGTTAAAAATACTGTGTTCCTTCATATTTTAGGTAAGTGTCAGCGCATTACTCCTCTCAATATTTATGAGACCACTTGAGAACAGGACTTAGTCGGCACAAGTGTCCCCAGATTGATCACGTACACAGTGGCTTATAAAAATGGAGAGTCGGACTTAACCGTCCATGGAAAGGTTTTCTTTTTCCGAATTCGATTTAACCCTTTCCCAAACGACAAATTTTGGACTGGTCCAAATTGAAAGAGTTTGCAGACGACAATTTTAAATTTGATGAAAATGGCAGAAAGGTCTCAAAAAGGGTATAAAACACTGTGGGAAAAGGAGAAATTGCTCGTTACGAGCAATTTCTCCTTTTCCCACAGTGTTTTCAAAAGACTTGTACTGCAGACACGTGAAAACCAGGGCTTGTTTGGGAAAGGGTTAAAGGGGTTCCATTTAGATTTGTATTATCCAGCTTATCTTTGACTCTTTCGGCGCCAAATATGACTGAGCCACGCTCTGGCAAAAGGGGGCTTCATGCATCCCCTTGATGCATGATACCAATCATGCCAGCACATAATTATGGATCCAAAATAGCCACTTTTTTTAGCGACCGAATTCATCATGAGGTAGACTGGTCTTTAGACATACAGAAAATTAGCCAATAGCGAAAAGTTTCGGTCCAGGTCAGCCTGCGAAGACTGCGCAGGCTGACCTGAATCGATACTTTTCGCAGATGCATTAAGCCTCCATATCACAGAGCATGTCTTATGTAAACTCAATCTCGCTGAAAATACAATCTACAGTAACTCGGAAAAATTATTACCTGATAGGCTTGGATAAACAAGCGGACGGTATAGATCCAAGATCAGACTGCACCTTCTGTGCAGTCTGATCTTGATGTATGCCGTTCGCAAAAGCCCCATGTTTTCGCCTTTGGCGCTGAAAGGGTTAAACATGTTTTATTACCTAATTAAGGAAGACAATAGTTTGCAAACCATCAACGAATAAGAAGGGGAACTAAAAAAAAAAAGACTGTCTTCAATAGTAATTCCATTAAGTGATACCAGGCCTCTGGTCTTTTTAGATTTCGCGCCAGCCAAATAAAACAAAGGATTGTCGAAATTTCACACAATCACTAATACTTGTACTTCGTTGGCAATTTGGCATACCTCGGGTGATCCGATGATCAAAATCTCTCGGCTGTATCACGTAGCTTGATGTGCACCTACACGGCACATTTCGTACGTCGCCGGAGGCACACCGTCTTACGGTTATTGAAATTGTAAGACTCCTCTGAAAAAAAGAAATCATGAGTCAATTTCTGTCGGTATCTTTGTAAGAATATTTCAGTCGGCAAACACTTTGTAAATTCAATTTTTAGCGTGGTTTATCAATTCCGCTGGGAGCTTTCATCGATAGATCGATAAATGTGAATAACTTCACCGTGGTTGTTCATGTCATTGCTAAGCGATTTGCTGGA
Source organism: Tridacna gigas (assembly GCA_945859785.2). Taxonomy (NCBI): domain Eukaryota; kingdom Metazoa; phylum Mollusca; class Bivalvia; order Cardiida; family Cardiidae; genus Tridacna; species Tridacna gigas. The sequence continues at coordinate 25,793,647 of OX244044.2, forward strand.
GCGCCGCCATGTTTAAGATCATGTGATTGGTAGTTCAAAAGGGAAGCCTCCTTTATATGGATACGGACGATCTTAGATGTAGGTATGGAATCGGCCGAGTTGTGACGTGTGTTTTGTTGGATCGATGCATATTCAAATCCGTCAAATCCGATGACGTCATATCTGGTCTCCAAAAAGTAGGTGGAGTTTGCGATTTCAGAACGACCATCCCATCACTCAAACCCAAAATTGAACTGTTATACTGATTGTAGCCGCCCAGTTTCTACACGCTTTCAAAGAATAGTATACTTATTGGTATTTCCTCACAAAGTTTTCTTCCATATACAAAGAAAAATTCCCTGAATTCAAATGCTATAGACATGGACAAGTCCAAAATTTTGTCGTCAGGTAAAAGTTAATGCGAAGTGGCCTTTTACCTCGCAAAAAGCAAAGTAGTGTGTTTTATTAACGCAGTCTATGCACGGAAGTTTTGTGTTTGTCTTTTTGAATCGACCTTTATGGCAATTTACGACTTAATCATTGAAAGAGCTTAATTATTTATTATTTATATCTTTTCTTATTGCACAGCAAAAACCTGGGGGCTTTTTAGCTCACCTGAGCATGAAGTGCCCAAGGTGAGCTTTTGTGATTGTGCTGTGTCCGTCGTGCGTCGTCAGCTTTTACCTTGTGTATGCCCTAGAGGCTACATTTTCAGTCCGATACTCTTGAACTTTGGTCAAAGTGTTTCAGTTTGTCTTGATGATATCTAATATGTATTCGAAAACGGGTCATGGCGGGTCAAAAATTAGGTCATCAGCTCAAATCTTTTTAAAACTGCTTACGCTCTAGAGGCCACATTTTCAGTCCAGTACAAATGAAAGTTTTTTCAAAATGTTTGTCTTCATGATATCTCGGACTTGTTTGAAAATGGGTCACGTCAGGTCAAAAAGTAGGTCACCGGATCGAATTTTTGAACCTCCCCCCCCAAAGAAAAAAAAAAAAAAAAAAACCAACAAAAAACAAAAGAAAAACAAAAAAAAAAAAAAAAAAAAACTGTGTACGCTGTAGAGGCCATATTTTCAGTAATAATACTCAGAAAAGTTAGTCAGAATGTTTTTCTTGATGCTATCTAAGATGGGTTCGGAAATGGGTAAAGTAGGGTCAAAAATAGGTCACCGGGTCAGATCTTAGAAAAACCTTGTGCACACTCTAGAGGCAACATTTCCTTCCAATAGTCATGGAAGTTCGTGAGAATGTTTGTCTTGGTGATATTTCCGACAAGTTGCAAAATGTGTCAAGTCAGGTAAAAAACTAGGTCACCGGGTCAAATCTTAGAAAAACATGGTGTCCGCTCTAGAGGCTACACTTTTAGTCTAATACTTGCCAAGCCCCCATAGCTCAGTCGGTAGCGTACAAGACATGAGAACAGGAGGTCGCTGGTTCGATCCCCGGCTTGGCCAATTTCTTTCCGAGGATTGATGATGGTCATCGCGACAGGATTCATTCCTCTCTCACCGCTGATCATTGTTTCGACGATGGTTATGTGGGAAAGCAGCCAGTGGCTTGGAAAGAATATTGTGCGGAGTACTAGGAAAGCATGGACGCTGGCCGCCGTGATATAACTGAAATAATGTTGAAAACGGCAGTAAATCAATCAATGATTTAGTCTGATACTCATGAGAGTCAAAATCGTGTTCTTGGTGTTATTCAGGATGTGTTCGAAACTGGGGCCTGTTGAGTAAAAAGCTTTTGTCATTTGCACGAATCTTAGAAAAAAAGCTGGGGTTCACTCTAAAGGCCACATTTTCAGTCTGATACTCATGAGAATTGGTTAGATTTTTTTTTCTGGATAATATCTCGGATAGGTTTGAAAAAGAGTCATGTTGGATTGAAATGTAGGATACCCGGGTCCGTATTCACCAACCATTCTTAAGAACGTTCTTACTCTTATTCTCCAGAATTTTCTATACTTGAAAGTAACACAACTTCTGATTGGCTAAACCATGTGGTTTAGCCAATCAGAAGTTGTGTTACTATCAAATCTAGAAAATCTTGAAGAATAAGACCAAGAATGTTCTTAAGAATGGTTGGTGAATACGGACCCAGGACAAATCTTAGGAAAATCTTGTGTACACTCTCGAGGCCACATTTTCAGTCCTAAACCCATGAAAGTTTGTCAGAATGTTTATCTCGGAAGTAATTAGGAACTGATCATGTCTGGTCAAAAGGCCCAGGCCGCCTTTCACTATACTGCGTAGATTTACGCATTTTTTTGGGATTGTATATTCACAAATACAATCCCTGCTTTACCGAAATGTATGAGCTGGCGTGGAGTTATGCAAAAATTTACTCAAATCGTAAAGTTATGCAGTTTACTGAAACTTTTTTTCAGACTTGATGCTTGCTTACCTAAACTGCGTACGCAAATTTCGTGCGTACGCATTTTAGTGAAAGGCAGCCCAGGTGAACGACTTAACTCTTTCGGCGCCAAATAAACTAATTCGGCCCCTTTTGATGGCTGTAAATACAATCCACTGAGTCTCCGGAAGATTTTTATCATATAGGCTTGACAAAACAAGCGGAGGGCATAGATCAAAGATCAGACTGATCTATGCCTTCCGCAAAAGTCCCTGTTTTCGCCTATGGCGCTGAAAGGGTTAAGGACAATCATGGCCCTCGTGTTTTGCCCCAACTTAGGGTAAACTTTCACGTCCTGATAGGTTTAATGCCCTCTATTTCTAGGGTTTCAGAGCGCGAGTTATGGCATGCAGAAAACTGACTAATAGCGAAAAGTTTCGACTCCTGTAAGCCTGCCCCGGTTGCGCAGGCTGACATGAGCCAATACCTTTTGCAGATGCCTTAAGCCCCCTTTTCACAGAGCATGGCTTATATATTTTTTATAGAATGTAGATTTTTTTTTTTATAAAATTATAAATCTTTATAAAGAACAGAGTGACATTTCGAAAGATAACATTGTCATTAAAATCATGCGTAAAACATGGAATTGCTGGATTGCAAACATTTATTGCATGTTCATTTGCAATAACGTAACAAAGCCTTCCTAATTGGCTTCCTGAATAATTCAACATGCTTAATAAATGGATTAAACATTTTCGTTTGTTTACAGTACAAATGGATTAAACATTTTCGTTTGTTTACAATACAAATGGATTAAACATTTTCGTTTGTTTACTATACAATACAATAACAATGTATTGGAGTTTAACGCCGCTTTCATAGCTTAGGTGTCATTATCACGGCGACCAGTGCACCTACGTATGTGTTTCCTGAATTTCTCTCACCAGCACTGACACAACTTTCTTTCCAAATTACTGACTACTTTTCTCACATGCTTCAGAGATAAGAGGCGAAAAATCGCCGGTCGAAAGTTTGCCTCAACCCGGTATCGAACCCGCAACCATCAGGTCACGAGTCAGATAAGTTAACCACTGAGCTACCCGGCCGGGTTAAACATTTTCAGTTTTAATTTGTTTTGGGGGGTGGGGAGGAAGTGGGGAGGGGGGACCTAAAATGTTTTTGCCTAAAAAAATCTAGAGAAACAATGTAAAGAAAGATCAGACGGCTCGTTCTTTACCGTCTCATCTTGACTTGCACTGTTTTTGAAAGCACTAAAAGTTGTCCACGTACAATACCGTTTTCAGCTTTATCTCAGCGTTGTCGTGGTGCCAAGTACATCTTTTCGTTCGTTTGCCCAGTTACGTTACTAGAACTAGTGCGTCAAGAACCAAGACTTTAACTCTTTACCAGACGACAAAATTTTAGACATGTCCAAATTGAAAGCATTTGCAGCCGACAATTTTAGCGTGACTCAAATGTTGAGATTTGTCTTGCAATGGGTAGAAAACATTGTGCGAAAAGGAGAAAATGCTGCTTATCAGCATTTTCTCCTTTTCCCACAATGTTTTCAGAGGCGTTTTTCCTCAGGATCGTTAAAACTAAGAATTGTGTGGTAAAAGGTAAAGGGACCTTTTCAGTGTCGTCTGTAACCGTTATCCTGCTGAATAAATTAGATAAAACTTTGGCGCTGATAGCAAAAACCGAAATGATGTTATTTCAAACTTATCTTTTGAAGAACAATATCTCCTTAACGGACAGTATAGATCCAAGATCAGACTGCACTTTCTGTGCCGTCTGATCTTGATCTACACTGCCCGCGAAAGGTCAGTGAGTCGCGTTTAGCAGCTTAAGAGCTAAGAGGACCGATGTTTCTGTCAAGGTATTTGTTAACCCTTTCCCAAACGACAAATTTTGGACTGGTCCAAATTGAAAGAGTTTGCAGGCGACAATTTTAGATTTGATGAAAATGGCAGAAAGGTCTCAAAAATTGGTAGAAAGCACTGTGGGAAAAGGAGAAATTGCTCGTTACGAGCAATTTCTCCTTTTCTCACAGTGTTTTCAAAAGACTTGTACTACAGACACGTGAAAATCAGGGCTTGTTTGGGAAAGGGTTAAATATTATTGTCCATTGTAGAAACCCACACATAGCGATCTCGATGAAAAAAGCTGAAACTACCGGATAGTGTATATCCAAGATCAGACTATACTGTCCGCAAAAGGCGCTTCCTGAAGAGCAAGGCAACGTAAGGGTGACGTTATGCTTTTAAAAGCCCAGTTGGATACTGATTACATCTTTGGTTAGATCTTGTTTTCCTAATGCAAATATTTGCACAAATTTTGATGGAGACAAATTTATTTCTCGACTATGTAATTTATTTATTTCCTTTGTACTGTAGTGATGCTCTCATAAAAAATTATGGAGATATTTGTAGATTTTAAAAATCAATTTACTGTCGGCTAAAGAGAGTTTGTTTGCCGGCATAAACCATATTGTAATACAAGCCGTAAACTATTAACTAAAGTGGGTTGTTTTCTAGGCATATACCACAATTTGAGACCAGCCGTAAACTGTCCGCTAAAGTGGGTTGTTTTCTAGGCATATACCACAATTTGAGACCAGCCGTAAACTGTCCACTGAAGTGGTTTGTTTTCTAGGCATATACCACAATTTGAGACCAGCCGTAAACTGTCCGCTAAAGTGGGTTGTTTTCTAGGCATATATCACAATCTGAGACCAGCCGTAAACTGTCCGCTAAAGTGGGTTGTTTTCTAGGCATATACCACAATTTGAGACCAGCCGTAAACTGTCCGCTAAAGTGGGTTGTTTTCTAGGCATATATCACAATCTGAGACCAGCGGTAAACTATCCGCTAAAGTGGGTTGTTTTCTAGGCATATATCACAACCTGAGACCAGCCGTAAACTGTCCGCTAAAGTGGGTTGTTTTCTAGGCATATATCACAACCTGAGACCAGCCGTAAACTGTCCGCTAAAGTGGGTTGTTTTCTAGGCATATACCACAATTTGAGACCAGCCGTAAACTGTCCACTGAAGTGGTTTGTTTTCTAGGCATATACCACAATTTGAGACCAGCCGTAAACTGTCCGCTAAAGTGGGTTGTTTTCTAGGCATATATCACAATCTGAGACCAGCCGTAAACTGTCCGCTAAAGTGGGTTGTTTTCTAGGCATATACCACAATTTGAGACCAGCCGTAAACTGTCCGCTAAAGTGGGTTGTTTTCTAGGCATATATCACAATCTGAGACCAGCGGTAAACTATCCGCTAAAGTGGGTTGTTTTCTAGGCATATATCACAACCTGAGACCAGCCGTAAACTGTCCGCTAAAGTGGGTTGTTTTCTAGGCATATATCACAACCTGAGACCAGCCGTAAACTGTCCGCTAAAGTGGGTTGTTTTCTAGGCATATATCACAACCTGAGACCAGCCGTAAACTGTCCGCTAAAGTGGGTTGTTTTCTAGGCATATATCACAATCTGAGACCAGCGGTAAACTATCCGCTAAAGTGGGTTGTTTTCTAGGCATATATCACAATTTGAGACCAGCCGTAAACTGTCCGCTAAAGTGGGTTGTTTTCTAGGCATATACCACAATTTGAGACCAGCCGTAAACTGTCCGCTAAAGTGGGTTGTTTTCTAGGCATATATCACAATCTGAGACCAGCCGTAAACTGTCCGCTAAAGTGGGTTGTTTTCTAGGCATATACCACAATTTGAGACCAGCCGTAAACTGTCCGCTAAAGTGGGTTGTTTTCTAGGCATATATCACAATCTGAGACCAGCCGTAAACTGTCCGCTGAAGTGGGTTGTTTTCTAGGCATATATCACAACCTGAGACCAGCCGTAAACTGTCCGCTAAAGTGGGTTGTTTTCTAGGCATATATCACAACCTGAGACCAGCCGTAAACTGTCCGCTAAAGTGGGTTGTTTTCTAGGCATATATCACAACCTGAGACCAGCCGTAAACTGTCCGCTAAAGTGGGTTGTTTTCTAGGCATATATCACAACCTGAGACCAGCCGTAAACTGTCCGCTAAAGTGGGTTGTTTTCTAGGCATATACCACAATCTGAGACCAGCGGTAAACTATCCGCTAAAGTGGGTTGTTTTCTAGGCATATATCACAATCTGAGACCAGCCGTAAACTGTCCACTGAAGTGGGTTGTTTTCTAGGCATATATTACAACCTGAGACCAGCCGTAAACTATCCGCTAAAGTGGGTTGTTTTCTAGGCATATATCACAACCTGAGACCAGCCGTAAACTGTCCACTGAAGTGGGTTGTTTTCTAGGCATATACCACAATCTGAGACCAGCGGTAAACTGTCCGCTAAAGTGGGTTGTTTTCTAGGCATATATCACAACCTGAGACCAGCCGTAAACTGTCCGCTAAAGTGGGTTGTTTTCTAGGCATATATCACAACCTGAGACCAGCCGTAAACTGTCCGCTAAAGTGGGTTGTTTTCTAGGCATATATCACAATCTGAGACCAGCCGTAAACTGTCCGCTAAAGTGGGTTGTTTTCTAGGCATATATCACAACCTGAGACCAGCCGTAAACTGTCCGCTAAAGTGGGTTGTTTTCTAGGCATATATCACAACCTGAGACCAGCCGTAAACTGTCCGCTAATGTGGGTTGTTTTCTAGGCATATACCACAATCTGAGACCAGCCGTAAACTGTCCGCTAAAGTGGATGAGATTCTGGCCATATACCATGTTGTGAGACCAGCCGTAGACCATCAACAAAAATTAGTTTCTCGGTACTTACCAAATTATGAGACCCTGCAAACTATTAACTAAAATGGGCTGGTTTGAAAGCACATACCATATTGTAAAACTAGCCGTAAAATATCAACTAAAGTGGGCTGGTTTCTAGGCATATACCACAATCTTAGACCAGTCGTAAACTATCTACGAAATCATATACAACATTGTGAGACTGGCTGTAAAGATTGGTGAGACTAGACCAGCCGTAAACTATCCACTAAAGTGGGTGGGTTCCTAGGCATATATGGCATATACCATATTGTGAGACCAGCCGTAAATTGTCCACTGAAGGGGTTTCTTTTAACGGCATTTACCACATTGTGAGACCCTGTAAAGTATCAACTCAAGTAGGTTGGTTTCTAGGCATACACCACATTGTAAGACCAGCTGTAAACTATCCACTAAATTTGATGGATTTGCAGGTCTATACTACTTTGTAAGACCAGCCGTAAACTGCCCACTACATTGAGTTTGTTCCTAGACATTTACCACATTGTGAGACCTTGTCAACTATCCACTCAAATGGTTTTTCTATGGATATTCCACAGTTTAAGACCAGCCGTTATGTATCTATTTAAATGGTTTGTTTTCATATATGCATATACCACACTGTAAGATCAGCCGTAAAGTATCCACTCAAGTGGGTTGTTTTCTGTGCATATAGCATATTGTGAGTCCAGTGGTAAACTGTCCACTAGAGTGGGTGGGTTTTTAGGCATATACCATGCTACGAGACCAGCCGTAACGTTTGAAAACTTTCCACTAAATTGGGCCAGTTTCTAAGCTTATATCACTAAATTGGGTTGGGTTCCAGGCATATACCACATTGTGAGACAAGCCGTAAAATATCCACTAAAATGGGTAGGTTTCTAAGCTCATACCACATTATGAGACACTGTAAACTGTTCACTAAAGTGGGTTGATTTTTGTGGATATACCACATTATGAGACCAGCCGTAAACTTACTACTAAAGTTGGTAGAGTTTGCAGGCATGCACCATATTGTGAGACCAGCAATAAACTGTCCACTAAAGTTGGTGGTTGGTTTTCTATGGGTATACAACACTGTGAGACCAGCCGTAAACTAACCACTAAAGTGGGTTGGTTTCAGGCATACAATATTGTGAACCCAGCCGTAAACTGTCCGCTAAAGTGAGTTGGTTTCTTGGCATACACCACATTGTAAAACCCTGTCAGCTAACAGCTAAAGTGGTAGCATCGATTATACCAACAGACAAATTTACCCATGGATATACATGTACTTATATGTAACCGACCGTAATGTTACCGACCGACATATCACCGGCTGAATTGTTTCCTGAAACATTAAATCTCCCAATAATTTTATTACTTCAGCAGATGCTCACTTGTCGCAAACTCTGGTCATAAAATATCTTTGATGACGATAATCAAAAGAGACGGTCACTCTCGGAGCCTGAAGCACTTTGATTTTGTAATTAATCGACATGCGATCCTGTTTGCGTTATAATAATATATAATGCATGGCAGCTGACAACATAGCTATCCCATTTATTAATCATATAATCACAGCTCAAAGGATTTTTTTCTATTACGTTATATTGGTGGAGCGGACCTGCTGGGGAAAACTAAATCTCGATTTTTTTTTTCGAAGACGCATTAATTCGAAATACTTCGGAAACTACGAGATCCTCGAAAGTTCGAGTATCGGACTAATGAGGTTTTAATGTATAAGCCTGAATAGATGTAGCTTAGAGAAAAGGAGTGTAGGAACAGTTCGTGATGGTCAGCAATCAGAAATGTTGCCACACTTAACCCGTTGCCAAACAATCCAATGTTTTTACGACCCCGAGGAGGACGAAGTTTGAAACATTGTGGGAAAATGAGAAAAACTGGTAAACAAAATTTTCTCCTTTTCCTAGTTTTTTTTTTCAATCCATTTCAAAGATAGATTCCATCATTTGGATTGCACTTATCTCCTAGGCTGCTAAGCGCGACTTACTGACCTTTTGCGGACAGCGTAGATCAAGATCAGACTGCACAAAAGTACAGTCTGATCTTGGATCTACGCTGTCCGATAAGGAGTTATATCTTCTCCAACAATACCTTTGAAACAGGAAAATTGGTGTTTTTACTATCGGCTTGAAAGTTTCATATCTTTTACGAGGGACACTTTTTAAGTTCGTAGAGTAGGGCGGTCTTTTTAAAACCGCTTGAAATATCAAAATTTTATTTATCTAAGACCTTCGAAATATGCCCCGTCTGCCTCCACACACATGTTACACCGATCTACCCATTTCCGGAACGCCGCCCGGTAGTCCTCTTTAGGTATATGTTGCAGACACTGGTAGACCGCACTGCCTATACCACAACGGGATTCAAAACGGTGCCCTGCCAGCATTTCCTTTAGTCTTGGGAACAACCAAAAGTCACAGGGGGACAGGTCAGGGCTGTATGGGGGATGATCTAAGACATCGAGCCCAGATTCTTTCAGATATTCCTGTACCGTAGCGGATTTATGGGCCGGTGCGTTATCATGGAGTAATTTGATGCCGCGGACACCGGTGCGCGGTCTGCGTTTCTGATAGAAATCAACAAGTTGAGTAAGCACACTTTCTCTGTAAAACTTTCCAGTGACAGAACTACCTTTCGGGACTGGAATTTGAAGGACTGGGCCTTTCGAATCAAAGAATATCGCATACAACATGCGATTTGATGTTTTGCAACGGCGCGCAATGACAGGTCTGTCGCCCTCAGATGAAACCCAAACCTTATTTTTAGCCTTAGAATCGGGTTGAAAATGATAGATCCAGGTTTCATCACCTGTAACTATCTCTTCCAAACGACGTGGGTCACATTTATCATATTTTTCTATAACTTGCGATGTCAGTCTAACCCGACTTTGTTTCTGCTCGTCATTGAGCAAATGGGGCACCCAGTGCGCGCAGATCTTACGTAGCCCAATTCGTTCACGTAAGATCTTCAAAACACTTGACGAATGAATGCCACTTAATTCTTCTATCTCTTGCACGGTATAACGTGCGTCTTCCTCAATTAACGTTTTCACAGTAGCAACGTTCTTTTCCGTCAAAACGGAAACCGGCCTACCCACCCGAGGGTCATTTTCAATTGACTCCCGACCATCATTAAAACGACGTACCCACTTGCAAACTGTAGCATATTTTAAAGCACCATTCCCATAAACTTTTTGCAAATCAGCATGAATTTCTGTTGGCGGAAACCCGAGCTGTGCTCGAATCTCACAATATACCCTCTGTTCAGAGATTTTTCCATCCATATTGAACGCTATATTTTACTATAGTGTATAAAACCACGTGTTGAAAATACCCAGCGCAGCGCGCACGTGGACCTCGTGCGCCGCATACCGTGACACCGTTCGAGAGAGGAATGATTACGCAAGTTCTGTGTAAAAAATCGTGCAACTTCATAATCGCGTTAAAAAGTTATAGGCTTACTCTACGAACTTAAAAAGTGTCCCTGGTATTTAGCAAGATAAGGGTTTACCCTTGTTCTGCTGAATAAATGAAATGAAACTTTATAGTAGATAGTAGAAGCCGAAAACTTTCTTCTTTCAAAGGTATTTTTGGAGGAAAGATATCTCCTTATCGGACAGTGTAGATCAAAGATCAGACTGCACGTTCTGTGCAGTCTGATCTTGATCTACGCTGTCCGCAAAAGGTCAGTGAGTCGCGATAAGCAGCCTAAGGGTTAATAATTAAAATGATTCTGTTTCAGCGCCAAAGGCGAAAACAGGGACTTTGGTGGATGGCAAGGGTCAAGATCAGACCGCATTTAACGCACAGAACGTGCAGTCTGATCTTGGATCTATACCATACGCTTATTTTGTCAATATATATATATATGTGTGTGTGTGTGTGTGTGTGTGTGTGAGAGAGAGAGAGAGAGAGAGAGAGAGAGAGAGGGATTCTCTGTGAAAAGGAGGCTTAATGCATTTGCAAGCAGTATCGACCAGGTCAGCCTGCGCGACCTGGGCCGAAACTTTTTGCATTTGCTCAATTTTCGCCTGTCAAAGGACCATCCTACCTCTGGTGAATTGTTAGAAAAAACGGATTTTATGGCTTTAAAATTATATGATGGCTTGCATAGTATAGTGCATTAAGGAGATACATTATGCCCCATTTTGACAGAGCAAGGCTCATATATGAGCCATGCTCTGGCAAAAGAGGGCTTAATGCATCTCCGTGATGCATAATACCACTCAAGCTATCACATAGTTTTGGATCCATAATAGCCACGTTTTTTTTTTAACAACCGATTCAATCATTGGGTAGAATGGTCCTTTAACATACAGAAAACTAACTAATAGCGAAAAGTTTCGGCCCAGGTCAGCCTGCGCGGACTGCCCAGGCTGACCCGGGTCGATACTTTTCGCAGATGCATTAAGCCCCCTTTTTACAGAGCGCGGCTCACACATGCCCACATTCATTTGAGTAGCGCTCTGACAAAAGGGGGTTTAGTGCACCTCCGTGATGCATCATACCACACAAGTCACTAATATAATCATAGATCCATAAAATCTATTTTGTCTAACAACCAACAGGATCATGAGATAGAATGGTCCTTAGACATGCAAATAATATTTTACGAGTAACAAAATGTTTCGATGCATGTCAGCCTGCGCTGACATGGTCGATACTTTTTGCAGATTCATTAAACCCCATCCTAATAGAGCATGGCGCATTTATTCGGACGTAAAGCGGCGCGGACTTCGTGGTTATGACAACACTGGCATATTCTCTTGGGGATCTATTTACAACAGGAAAATGCATTACGGTGATGACAATTTTACCTGCAGGGGAACATATTGAATAACAATAAACGATTAATTGATCTTAACTCTAAGAATAATGCAGATAACTTTATGACTTTCTTTTTTTTTTTTTTTAGCAGATGGCGAAAAGTTAGATCTGGATCTACAGAACGTGCAGTATAATCCTTCGATCCGCACGTCAAATGTATTGTGAGATATTTTTGCCGAAACATGCCTGAAACTGCAGCATACTGTTGGACAGGATTTTATGTTACTATTATAATGTTCAACTGGACGTGTAGGACACATCACTGTCAATAAAATATATTTCCGCCATAAAAAGTAAATCTATAAGAAATTAATAAAAATTTCTGTTTCTAACCAGAAATTGATTCCTGGTGTAGAAGAAAACGAAATGTTGTTGAAATATTTGGGGAAAAAGGTGGGGGGGGGGGGGAAACACAGCATTTTTCCGCCACCAAAACTTTTTGGACGTATGCATCTGACCCCTGCCAGTCCTCCACCACCCAAGTCCCGGCTATTACGTGTGTGAGATCAGCTAGTATGAAAGCTCATTGAGAATTATCATAATATGTATGAGTAGCATCAAATTTTGTTACTATGTTTGCTGTAATTTATAGTTTATCATCATCATCATTCGGACTTTAGCAAGCTGCCGGTATTCTTGTGTAGTTCGACCGGAAGTGAAGGGCGAATTACTTTTGACCATGTGTCCATGCGGTGATGTAAAATAGACCTGTCAATGCAAGTACTAGAATTCGATAATCAAAGTTCAATGCTCGATAAATGCAAAAGAACTTTTTTGCTCATATCACTTATGAACTAAAATGAAAACAAAAAGTGAACATACTTTTTGTATAGTTCGCGGGAAGTGAAGGGCGAATTACTTTCAACAATATGGTGATGCGACAATGGAAAGTAGACCTCTCAGTGCAATCAAAAGAACTTGGTAATTAAAGTATAATATGTCAAATGAATGCATTATAAATTTGGCTCATATATGAAATAAATGAAAATAAAAATGTGTACCTACTCTTTGTGTAGGTTGGCCGGAAAAGCAGGGCGAATTACTTTAAACAATTCGGCGATGAGGCGATGACAAGTAGAGCTTTCCACACAAGTAATAGAATTCGATAATTGAATAACGATGAGTAGATGAATGAATAATGCATTTTGGCTTATATTACTATAAAATCAATGAAAATAAAAAGCGTGCCCATAATTTTTCTCTTTTTTTTTCAACGAATACCTTGTGTGTAGACCGGAAGCCATATGATTTAGTCCGTCATAGGAATGGTGCAGATCTTTTCTGAACGCCTTTGAAAACACACTGTGGGGAAAAATGCATTTTTTCTCTTTAACCCATTACCACACAATACCGAGTTTGAAGGACCCTTAATATAACCAGCATTTTCTCCTATCCTCACTATATTCTATATCCCCCAAAGACGAATTGCTATTTTTTAGTCACAATTACACTGTCGTCTGCAAAATCTTTCAATTTCGGTAAGTCTAAAATTTTGTCACTTGGTAAACGTGGTTAAACAGATCTGAGCCATGTTCTGTGAAAAGGGGGATTAATGCATCTGCAAAAAATAACGGCGCAGTCCGCGCAGGATCACCTGGCCCGAAACTTTTTGCTATTGGTCAATTTTCTGCATGTCAAAGGACAGTCTACCCCACGATTCAGACAGTTGTTAGACAAAATGAATTTTATGGAACCATAGTAATGTGACGATCTGCTTTCTAATGGATCACGGAGATGCATTAAGCCCCCATTTGCCGGATCATGGCTTATTTTTATTAGGGTCTTTCAGGGTTGCTTGTGTATGGTAGACGTGAAAAAGTTAGCATGTCTGTATACAATACAGTCGGAAAAATTTATGATATCGAGTTGAACCAACTCAGTTTATTTGATCTCGTTTCAGAATTTCCAGCATCAGTGTGGTTTCAAGTTACCATTCAAGATCAATGGATCGCTCGTTGAGTTTATTAGCCTACTATAATTTTGTTAGCCGATAATAATAAAGGGTATTGTCTTTGGAAATATACTTTATGGTCTTTTAACGAGAAGACTGATTAAGTTAATATTTGTTCGTTGGGTTTCTTATTTTGAACTAAAATTGACTGCTATGTGCGCATGCGCACAACAGTGTGTGTTTTTTTAATCGTAAAAAGAACCTGTCCCGAAAAATAGAGTAAATGATTCTGCGTCCGAATTCACCAGCTATTCTAAATTACATTCTATTTCTAATTCTAAGAAATTAAAATTAATGTACGAGTGGTAAGTAACACAACTTCTCACTGGCTAAACCGTTCACTTTTAGCCGATTAGAAATTGCGTTTCTTTGCAATTAAAAATGAATGACTGAATAAAATTTAGAATAGTTAGTGACTGCAGACCACAATAGCAGCAACCGAGACATTAAAGGTCTTCGAGGCCGGAGGAGTGGGGGCAGAGGTTCGTTGTTTAATGGATACCAAGCCCCAAGGTTTAACCCTTTACCACACTAGCCCGACTCTTAACGACCCTGTGAAAGAATCCTTTTGAAAACATTGTGGGAAAAGAAAAAATGCTGGTAACCAGCATTTTCTCCTTTTCCCACAATGTTTTCTACCATTCCGAAAACAAATTTTTATTTTTCATTAATGTTTATTTTGTCGTCTGCAAATGCTTTCAATTTGAACCAGTCTGAAATTATGTTGTTTGGTAAGGAGTTAAAACATCGATGAGGAAAGCCTCATTATGATGGAAATGAAAATAGAAAAAAATACTCGTAACCAGCATCACTCTATATGATGCCTTCCACGGAAACCTTGACCCGTACTCGCGCCGTGATGTGGCCGTCGTAGTTCCTGAGGTTGACCCCACTCATCAAGGGATACCAATCTGGAATCTTTGCTGGGAGAGGCAAACGCTCTACCACTACACTGATCTCTTCCACAGACACTCCACCACTACACCACTCTCTCCCACAGATGGTCTACCACCACACCGATCTCTCCCGCAGACGCTCAACCACTACACCGATCTCTCCCACAGACGCTCTACCACAACGCCAGTCTCTCCCCTTCAGACGCTCTACTACCACACCACTCGCTCCCACAGACGCACTACCACCACATCGATCTCTCCCACAGACGCTCTATCACTACACCGATCTCTCCCACAGACGCTCTACCACCACACCGATCTCTTCCAGAGACGTGCTACCACCACATCACTCTCTCCCACAGACACCTATTTCTCTCACAGACGCCCTACCACCACACCACTCTCTCCCACAGACACCCTACCACTATACCTCTCTCTCCCACAGACGCCCTACCACCACACCACTCTCTCCCACATACGCTCTCCCACATCACCGATCTCTCCCACAGACGCTCTACCACGATACCACTCTCTCCCACAGACGCTCAACCACAAAACCACTCTCTCCCACAGACGCTCTACCACCACGTCAGTCTATCACCTTTAGACGCTCTACCACCAGCCCACTCTCTCCCACAAAAGACCTGCTACCTCACCGATCTCTCCCACAGATGCCCTGCCACCACACCACTCTCCCACAGACGCTCTACTACCACACCGCTCTCTCCCACGGACGCTCCACCACAACACCGATCTCTCCCACAGACGCTCTACAACGACACCACTCTCTCCCACACATGCACTATCACCACATCACTATCTCCCACAGACTCACTATCACCACAACACTCTCTCCCATAGACGCTCTACCACAACACCGATCTCTCCCACTGACACTCTACCATGACACCACTCTCTTCAACAGACGCTCTACCACCACATCGATCTCTTCCAGAGACGTGCCACCACATCACTGTCTCCCACAGACACTTATTTCTCCCACAGACGCCCTACCACCACACCACTCTCTCCCACAGACGCTCTACCACAACACCGATCTCTCCCACAGACGCTCTACCACGATACCACTCTCTCCCACAGACGCTCAACCACCACACCACTCTCTCCCACAGACGCTCTACCACCGCGCCAGTCTATCACTTTTTGACGCTCTACCACCAGCCCACTCTTTCCCACAGATGCCCTGCCACCACAGCACTCTCTCCCACAGACGCTCTACTACCACACCGCACTCTCCCACGGACGCTCTACCACAACACTGATCTCTCCCACAGACGCTTTACAACGACACCACTCTCTCCCACAGACGCTCTATCACCACACAACTCTCTCCCACTGACGCTCTACCACGACACCACTCTATCCCACAAATGCTCTACCACGACACTACTCTCTCCCGAAGACGCCCTACCACCACACCACTCTTTCCCACAGACGCTCTACCACCACGCCAGTCTATTACCTTCAGACGCTCTGCCACCACACCACTCTCCCCCACAGACACCTATCTCTCCCACAGACGCTCTACCACCACACCACTCTCTCCCATAGACGCCCTGCCACCACACTGATCTCTCCCACAGACGCCCTGTCACTACTTCCACTCTGCTGTCTCCCACAGATGGTCTACCACAACACCGATCTCTCCCACAGACGCTCTACCACGATACCAATCTCTCCCACAGACGCTCAAACACCAAACCACTCTCTCCCACAGACGCTCTACCATCACCTTTAGACGCTCTACCACCAGCCCACTCTCTCACACAAAAGCCCTGCCACCACACCACTCTCTCCTACAGACGATCTACTACCACACCGCTCTCTCCCACGGACGCTCTACCACAACATCGATCTCTCCCACAGACGCTCTACAACGACACCACTTCCTCCCACACATGCACTATCACCACATCACTATCTCCCACAGACGCACTACCACCACATCACTCTCTCCTACAGACGGTCTACCACAACACCGATATCTCCCACAGGCGCTCTACCACCACACCACTCTCTCCCACAAAAGCCCTGCCACCACATCGATCTCTCCCACGGATGCCCTGCCACCACACCACTCTCTCCCACAGACGCTCTACCACAACACCGATCTCTCCCACAGACGCTCTACCACCCCGCCAGTCTATCACCTTCAGACGCTCTACCACCACACCACTCTCTCCCACAGACGCACTACCATCACATCACTCTCTCCCACAGACGCTGTACCACAACACCGATCTCTCCCACAGACGCTCTACCACCACACGACTCTCTCCCACAGACGCTTTACCACCACGCCAGTCTATCACCTTCAGACGCTCTACCACCACACCACTCTCTCCCACAGACTCCCTGCCACTATTTCCACTCCGATGTCTCCCACAGACGCTCTACCACAAGACCGATCTCTCCCACAGACACTCTACCCTGACAATACTCTCTCCCACTGACGCTCTACCACCACACCACCCTCTCCCACAGACACTCTACCACCACGCCAGTCTATCACATTCAGAGGCTCTACCACCACACCACTCTCTCCCACGATGATCTACCACCACACCTATATCTCCCGCAGACGCTCTACCACCACACCGATCTCTCCCACAGACGCTCTACCACTACACCACTCTCTCCCACTGACACCCTACCACCACATCGATCTTTTCCACAAACGCCCTTCCACCACAACACTCTCTTCCACAGACGCTCTACCACAACACCGGTCTTTCCCACAGACGCTCTACACGACACCATTCTCTTCCACAGAGGCTCGAACACCACACCGCTCTCTCCCACAGACACTCTACAACCACGCCAGTCTATCACCTTCAGACGCACTACCACCACACCACTCTCTCCCACAGACGCTCTACCACCACACTACTCTTTCCAACAGACGTTCTACTTCCACACCACACTCTCCCACAGACGCTCTACCCCACACCGATCTCTCCCACAGACGCTCTACCACGACACAAATCTCTCCCACAGACGCCCAACCACCACACCACTATCTCCCATAGACACCCTACCACCATACCACTCTGTCCCACAGATGCCCTACTACCACACCATTCTCTCCCACAGACGCCATACCGCTACACCACTCTTTTCCACAAACGCCCTACCACCACACAACTCTCTCCCACAGACGCTTTACCACAACACCGATCTCTCCCAGAGACGTTCTACCACGCACCACTCTCTCCCACAGACGCTCTACCACCACACCACTGTCTCCCACAGACGCTCTGCCACCAAGGCAGTCTATCACCTTCAGACGCTCTACCACCACACCAATTTCTCCCATAGACGCCCTGCCACAACACTGATATCTCCCACAGACGCCCTGCCACTACTTCCACTCCGCTGTCTCCCACAGACGCTCTACCACAACACCGATCTCTCCCACAGACGCTCTACCACGACAACGCTCTCTCCCACAGACGCTCTACCACCACACCACCCTCTCCCACAGACACTACCACCACGCCTGGCTATCACATTCAGAGGCTCTACCACCACACCACTCTCTCCCACAGATGCTCTACCACCACACCTATATCTCCCGCAGACGCTCTACCACCACACCGATCTCTCCCGCAGACACTCTACCACTACACCACTCTCTCCCACAGACACCCCACCACCACACCGATCTCTTCCACTGAAGCCCTTCCACCACACCACTCTCTCCCACAGACGCTCTACCACAACACCGATCTCTCCCACAGACGCTCTACACGACACCATTCTCTTCCCCAGAGGCTCTACCACTACACCATTCTCTGCAACAGACGCTCTACCACCACGCCAGTCTATCACCTTCAGACGCTCTACCACCACACCACTCTCTCCCACAGACGTTCTACTTCCACACCACTCTCTCCCTAAAACGCTTTACCCTCACACCGATCTCTCTCCCTCAGACGCTCTACTTCCACACCACTCTCTCCCACAGACGCTCTACCACCACACAACTCCCTCCCACTGACGCTCTACAACGACACCACTCTCTCCCACAGACGCCCCACCACCAAAATGATGTCTCCCACAGACGTCCTACAACCACATCACTCTACCACAAATACCTATCTCTCCCACTGCCACCCTGCCACCACACCACTCTCTCCCATAGACACCCTACCACCACACCACTCTGTCCCACAGATGCCCTACTACCATACCACTCTCTCCCACAGACGCCATACCGCTACACCACTCTCTTCCACAGACGCCCTACCACCACACCACTCTCTCCCACAGACGCTCTACCACAACACCGATCTCTCCCACAGACGCTCTACTTCGCACCACTTTCTCCCACAGACGCTCTATTACCACACCACTCTCTCCCACAGACGCTCTACCACCACCCCAGGCTATCACCTTCAGACGCTCTACCACCACACAACTCTCTGCCACAGACACCTATCTCTCCCACAGACGCTCTACCACTACACCACTCTCTCCCATAGACGCCCTGCCGCAACACTGATCCCTCCCACAGACGCCCTGCCACTACTTCCACTCCACTATCTCCCACTGAGACTACCAAAACATCGATCTCTCACACAGACGCTCTACCACGACAACACTCTCTCCCACAGACGCTCTACCACCACACCACCCTCTCCCAAAGACGCTTTACCGTCACGCCAGTCTATCACCTTCAGACGCTCTACCACCACACCACTCTCTCCCACAGACAGTCTACCACCACACCTATATCTCCCGCAGACGCTCTACCACCACACCGATCTCTCCCACAGACGCTCTAACACTACACCACTCTCTCCCACAGACACCCTACCCCTACATAGATCTCTCCCACAGACGCTCTACACGACACCACTCTCTTCCACAGAGGCTCTACCACCACACCACTCTCTCCCACAGACGCTCTACCACCACGCCAGTCTATCACCATCAGACGCTCAACCACCACACCACTCTCTCCCACAGACGCCCTACCACCACGCCACTCTCTCCCACAGACGCTCTACTTCCACACCACTCTCTCCGTAAGACGCTCTACCACCACACCGATCTCTCCCACAGACGCTCTACCACCACACCACTCTCTCTCACAGACGCCCTAAAACCACACCTACCTCTCCCGAAGACGCCATATTACCACACCACTCTCTCACACAGACGCCCCACCACCACACCGATCTCTCCCACAGACGCTCTACGACAAAACCAATCTCTCCCACAGATGCTTTACCATCACGCCACTCCCTCCAACAAATGCTCTACCACCACACCACTCTCTCCCACAGACGCTGTACCACAACTCCTATCTCTCCTACAGACGCCTCGCCACCACACCACTCTCTCCCACAAACGCTGTATCACCACACAACTCTCCCACAGACGCTCTATTACAACACCACTCTCTCCCGAAGATGCTCTACCACGACAACACTCTCTCCCACAGACGCTCTACCACCACACCGATCTCTCCCACAGACGTCCTACAACCACATCACTTTACCATGAACACCTGTCTCTCCTACAGACGCCCTACAACCACACCACTCTCTCCCAGAGACACCCTACCACCACACCACTCTCTCCCACAGACGCTCTACTTCCACACCACTCTCTCACTAAGACGCTCTAACACCACACCACTCTCTCCCACAGACGCTCTACCACCACACCGATCTCTCCCACAGACGCTCTAACACGACACAACTATCTCCCACAGACGCCCTACCACCACACTTACCTCTCCCGAAGACCCTCTACTACCGCACCACTCCCTCCAACAGACGCCCCAACACCACACCGATCTCTCCCACAGACGCTCTACCACAAAACCAATCTCTCCCACAGATGCTCTACCACCACGCCACTCCCTCCAACAAATGCTCTACCACCACACCACTCTCTCTAACAGGCGCTGTACCACAATACCTATCTCTCCTACAGACGCTTTTCCACCACACCACTCTCTCCCACAAACGCTCTACCACCACACCGATCTCTCCCACAGACGTCCTACAGCCACATCACTCTACCACAGACACCCATCTCTCCCACAGACGCCCTACCACCAGACCACTTTCTCCGACAGACACCGTACCACCACACCACTCTCTCCTACAGACGCCCTACTACCACACCACTCTGTCCCACAGACGCCATACCGCTACACAACTCTCTCCCATAGACGCACTACCACCACACCACTCTCTCCCACAGACGCTCTACCGCAACACCGATCTCTTCCACAGATGCTCTACCACGACACCACTCTCTCCCACAGATGCTCTACCACCACACTACTCTTTCCCACAGACGCTCTTCCACCACGCCAGTCTATTACCTTCAGACGCTCTACCATCACACCACTCTCTCCCACAGACACCACTCTCTCCCACAGACACCCTACCATCCCACCATTCTCGCCCACAGACGCCCTGCCACTCCTACCACTCCGCTCTCTCCCACAGACGCTCTACCACGACAACACTGTCTTCCACAGACGCTCTACCACCACCCCACTCTCTCCCACAGACGGTTTATCACCACGCCAGTCTATCACCTTCAGACGCTCTACCACCACACAACTCGCTCCCACAGACGCTCTACCACCACACTACTCTCTCCCACAGTCCCTCTACTTCCACACCACTCTCTCCCACAGGCGCTCTACCACCAAACCGATATATCCCACAGACGCTCTACTACCACAACACTCTCTCCGGCAGACGCACTACCACCAAACAACTCTCTCCCACTGACGCTCTACCACGACACCATTCTCTCCCACAGACTCTCTATCACCACACCAATCTCTCCCACAGACGTCCTTCCACCACATCACTCTCTCCCACAGACACCCATCTCTCCCACAGACGCCCTACAACCACACCACTCTCCCCCAGAGGCCCTACCACCACACCACTCTCTCCCATAGACGCCCTACTACCACACCACTTACTCCAACAGACGCCCTACCACTACCCTACTCTCTCTCCCACAGACGCCCTACCACCACACCACTCTCTCCCACAGACGCTCTATCACAACACCGATCTCTTCCACACCCGCTCTACCACGACACTACTCTCTCCTACAGACGCTCTACCACCACCCCACTCTCTCCCACAGACGCTCTACCACCACGCCAGTCTATCACCTTCAGACGCTCTACCATCACTCCACTCTCTCCCACAGACGCTCTACCACCACACTACTCTCTCCCACAGTCCCTCTACTTCCACACCACTCTCTCCCACAGGCGCTCTACCACCAAACCGATATATCCCACAGACGCTCTACTACCACAACACTCTCTCCCACAGACACACTACCACCACACAACTCTCTCCCACTGACGCTCTACCACGACACCATTCTCTCCCACAGACGCTCTATCACCACACCAATCTCTTCCACAGATGTCCTTCCACCACGTCACTCTCTCCCACAGACACCTATCTCTCCCACAGACGCCCTACAACCACACCACTCTTTCCCACAGACGCTCTACCACAACACCGATCTCTTCCACGGACGCTCTACCACGACACCACTCTCTCCTACAGACGCTCTACCAACAACCCACTCTCTCCCACAGACGCTCTACCACCACGCCAGTCTATCACCTTCAGACGCTCTACCATCATTCCACTCTTTCCCACAGACGCTCTATCATCACACCACTCTCTCCCACAGACGCTCTACTTCCAAACAACTCTCTCCCACAGACGCTCTACCACCACACACCTCTCTCCCACAGACGCCCTACCACTATACCACTCTCTCCCACAGACGCCCTGCCACCACACCACTCTCAGCCACAGACTCCCTACCACTACACCACTCTCTCCCACAGACGCCCTACCACCACACCACTCACTTCCACAGACGCTCTACCACAACACCGATCTCTTCCACAGACGCTCTACCACCGCACCACTCTCTCCCACAGATGCTCTACCACCACACCACTCTCTCCCACAGACGCTCTACCACCACGCCAATCTATCACCTTCAGACGCTCTACCATCTCACTACTCTCTCCAACAGACGCTCTACCACCACGCCAATCTATCACCTTCACACCACTCTCTCCCACTAACGCTCTACTTCCAAACCACTCTCTCCCACAGACGCTCTACCACCACACGGATCTCTCCTACAGACGCTCTACCACCACACCACTCTCTCCCACAGACCCTCTACCACCACACACCTCTCTCCAACAGACGCTCTACCACGACACCACTCTCTCCCACAGACGCCCTACCAGCACACCACTCACTCCCACAGACGCCCTACCATCCCACCACTCTCTCCCACAGACGCTCTACCAGCACGCCAATCTATCACCTTCAGACGCTCTACAATCTCACCACTCTCTCCAACAGACGCCCTACCACTATACCACTCTCTCCCACAGACGCCCTGCCACCACACCACTCTCAGCCACAGACGCCCTACGAGCACACCACTCTCTCCCACAGACGCCCTACCACCACACCGACCTCTCCTGCAGACGCTCTACTACCACACCTATCTCTCCCACAGACGCTCTACCACCATACCTATCTCTCCCGCAGACGCCCACCCCCTCTCTCCCACAGGCGCCTCACCACCAAACCTATCTCTTCCGCTGACGCTCTACCACCACACCGATCTCTCCCACAGACCCTCTTCCACTACAACACTCTCTCCCACAGACACCCTACCACCACACCGATCTCTCGCACAGACGCCCTTCCACCACACCACTCTCTCCCACAGACGCTCTACCACCACACCGATCTCTCCCACAGACGCCCTTCCACTACAGCGATCTCTTCCACAGACGCTAGATACCACCACACCACCCTCTCCCACAGACGCCCTACCACCATACCTATCTCTCCCGCATCGCCCTACCACCACCCCACTCTCTCCCACAGACGCCTTACCACCACACCTATCTCTCCCGCAGACGCTGTACCACCACATCACTCTCTCCCACAGACGCTCTACCACTACACCACTCTCCCCTACAGACGCCCTACCACCACACCGATCTCTCCCATAAACGCCCTTCCACCACAGCGATCTCTTTCACAGACGCTTGATACCACCACACCAACCTCTCCTACAGACGCCCTACCACCACACCACTCTCTTCCACACAGACGCTCTACCACCACACCACTCTCCTACAAAATATTAAATTAATTTGAAGCGATTCCAAAAATCTTAAACGACAAAATTTTAGACTATGTTATCAGCATTTTCTCCTCTTACACACAGCGTTTTCAAAAGCTTTCTTCTTCGGGATGGCTAAAACTTGGGATCGTGCGGTAAAGGGTTAAAAATAAAAACGTTCAATAGTTTGGCCTTGGGTTGTTAACCCTTAGGCTGCTAAGCGTGACTCACTGACCTTTTGCGGACAGCGTAGATCAAGATCAGACTGCACAGAACGTACAGTCTGATCTTGAATCTACACTGTCCGATAAGGAGATATCTTTTCTCCAAGAAATACCTAGGAAAATTTGGGTTTATACTATCGGCTAGAAAGTTTTATTTCCTTCATTTATCGGTATAAGGGCTACTCTTACATTGCACTCTATAATGTTATATAATGTTATAAAACGCTGATTTGTAAACCGAGGGGCGATCTGGATAAAAGGTGGTTTATGCATCTTTATAATGCGTAATACCAAGCCAGTCGTCGCATAATTAACAATAAATTATTCAGGCAAAAAAAAAAAGGTAGAAAATATGTGTTGATATATCATCCAGAGTCATGCAATGCCACAGACAATTCATGTGCGTGGCTGCCTATGCGCAAGTACGAGGCTGAAAGCACACGTTTCTGACCAAAGATGAATAAAAGCACTTAAAGTCCTGAAAAGCGGATTTGGGGGTTGTATTAAGCTATAACATATTGTAATGAAACATAAAATTTTCATCACATGTAATACATGTATAGCAGAGCCCCGGTAGCTCAGTCGGTAGTGTACAGGACTTGAGAACAGGAGGTCGCTGGTTCGATCCCCAGCTCCGCCAATTTCTTTCCGAGGATTGATGATGGTCATTGCGACAGGATTCATTCCTCTCTAACCGCTGACCATTGTTTGGACGATGGCTATGTGGGAAAGCAACCACTGGCTTGGAAAGAATATTGTGCGTTGTACTGGTAAAACGAGTTGACTAAAATTATATGACACGAGCCTTGGCGAGCGTCATAGACATTTTAGTCAACGAGTTTGATAAAAATGATAATAAATAAACACGAATGTTAGATTCTCTTTATCACATAAAACGAATGATAGACCAATAAGTATCCTGCATCATCACCTTCAGACTTTATACCGTTCAAGGGTCCAAGTTTACAGTTGAAGTTCGGTTTCAGATGTGTAGGCCAACATACACAATTTCACTATTCACTATTTCCGCAATTTTGTTTATTTAAAAAAAAAACTTTCGTTGCATTTCTTGGTTTTTATTACACATGAAAATATCAAAAAAAAAAAAAACTTTCCACGTGTATACGTCTTAGCAACAATGACGTCATTTTTCCGCGAAACGGCGTAGTAGTACAAATTCCAGCACGTGCTGTGGTTGGTTTCTCCGGCTTCACGCGCTCAAGACTAAAAACTGATCAGAGCTGGGACCCCAAAAAACGATAATACACTAGTGTATTATCAGAAATAAGTCATGGGTTTAATCATAGGCCACTGAAATTCCATTGATCTATCGTGGGAGTGACGGGATGACAAAATTTTCCTGAGCGAACACCGTTACTATAAACAACACATTGGCGACTGCCTCCATATCGTATATAGGACAAGGTGTGCAACGAAATCGAAGAAATGTTTTACCCCTCTCCCCTTTCAGAGATAATATTTAACCGAAAACGGAAAACTAAACCTAGTTACCGTTGCAGATAGGTTAACAAATGATTTTTCTTGTGCACCCTGGCCTTCAAAAGTTCCAAAAAGCTCTTGCAATCAGGCAATAGCTCTTATCTAAAACATTTTATAAAGCTTCCACATTTTCGGATCGCCATGCGCTGACGTCACACAATTTATCATCCCGCAGCGGACTAAAACTAAAATATTTTTTTCAAACAGAGATCTAAAATTATTTTGTTGATATATTGATGAAATTATTGAAATAATATTTCTTCTGTTATAATCTATCTTGTCATCTAATCCAGTATCACTACTTTCATCTTCCATTTCGCATATTTTCAAACGCGTATTTACCGTTTATTGGTAAAAAACTTTGGCGCGTCTTTTCACGTGAGTTATAATTCACTGCGCCATAATGAATTTGTGTGACATCAGCGCATGGCGATCCGGAAAATGTGGAATATTTTAATTTTTTGTTAGATCAGAGCTATTGCTTGATCGCAAGAGCCGTTTGGAACTTTCGAAGGTCAGGGTACACGAGAAAAATCATTTGTGAAGCCATCTGCAACGGTAACTACGTGTAGTTTTCCGTTTGTAGTTAAATATTATCTCTAAAAGGGGACAGGGGTAAACATTTTCTTCGATTTCGTTGCACACCTTGTTTTATTATATACAATATAGAGGCAGTCGCCAATGTGCTATTTATAGTAACAGTGTAAAGAAAATTTGAGTAATCCGTGATATACAGGCGATGCACCAATCTGCAATGATCGATCAAGGAAAATTTTGTTGTTTCGTGATAGACAAACAGAGTTTCAAAGGCCTTTGGATTAAAACACTGCCGGAGCAGGTTTTATGTGATAAATATATATTAGTGGCAAAAGCGAGTTCTAGTTACTATGTAGTATGACTCATCTAGCCATGGTTAGCTAGCATATAACATAATCATGCACAAGTCATTTACAAACGCAGCCCCTATGAGCTTGAGAAATAGCCCTGGTATGACCCCAGCATGTTGTGTGTCATTGTTTTTGTTGTCAAAGTCTGTTGCAAAAATCCCGGCTTTTCTCATGTCTATATTTTAGAAACTCTATTCAAAGATTTGCAGTAAAAAAATGGTATATTTTTTTTACAATAAATTTTCCCGTTTGAAATTATTATATTTTCAAGAAATTTGGAGCGAAAATGAGGCTTGATTTTTACACAAACGTATTATTAATAGCCTTTTCCGTTTGCTACTATTTTGGCGGCGGCAGAGTTTTTGTGGCATTTGTCGAAGACAATGCCACTATGAGTTCTATACGGCATTTTAAAAAAATCATGTATCGTAATTTGTGCAAAACCGAAGGAAGTAAACCCAATTAAATTCAAGTTTTCTAAGACAAATAAGCGTTTCGATTGCACTCAGATATGAAATTAAAAATGGTGTATTACAATAAATTAGATTAGGCTATCGATCGTGGAAATACTTATTTTTTTTTTATCGAAAATAGCTTCATACGATATCGCCTTCTTTGGAGTAATGATACACACAATCTTTGTCTCCCGACAGCCCGATTCAGTGCTTGTTCGTCCCAAAGCCAGTTCTTTCCTGGGCTTATTCGTCCCTGGGCTTGTTCGCCCGGACTTGTTCGTCTTACAAGATTACTCTGTCGGATTGTGCATGACTATAATAGTAGGCTGACTTTCGAGCGAATATTTTGAAACTAGTTCAATTGTTTACTTTTCAAATTATTAATTCCACACAATGGCTCCCTTGACAAATGCCA